>OX375868.1:98014887-99263109 GCA_947359475.1 Heligmosomoides polygyrus bakeri | reverse complement strand
AATTATTCACCACAGCTTCCTCCCTCCCGGTGAATCCATCACGGCAGAGAAGTACTGCATTGAAATTGAAGAAATGATGAAAAAGTTGAAGGATATCCGGCCGGCCTTGGTGAACCGAAGGCGAGTTCTCCTTCTGCACGACAATGCTCGCCCCCCATGTAGCACGAATGACGTTGCAGAAATTGAATGAGCTGAGCATTGAAACTCTACCACATCCTCCGTTTTCTCCCGACCTCTCCCCAACAGACTACCATTTCTTCAAGCATCTTGGCGACTTCTTGGTAGGGAAAATATTCAAATACCAACAGGATGCCGAAAGTGCCTTCGAAGATTTCGTCAATTCCAGAACTTCTGTTTTTTATGCTACTGGGATAAAAAAGCTTGTGTCACGTTGGCAAAGATGTGTAGAATCAGAAGGTTTTTATTTCGATTAATAAACCTGCCTATTAACTGTTTAAATTTACAGTGGTTCACTGCCATTTATTTCGTTACAACCTAATAGTAAGAGTTTGCTTTGATTCAGAAGTGTAAGGCTTAGTCTTAGAAGGGTGCCCAGTTTGAGGTGAAGGCTCCGAATTCGACGTGAGAATGGTATATACCATTTTCACGTCGAATTGGACACTTTCTAAGCTATCCTAAGACCCTGGAACTCAAAGCGAGCTCTCCCCAATTCGAAATGACTTTTAGCCAAGTTGAACTACAGACTCACTACAGATGATTAAAATATTTTTTGTTCTAGGAAAACTAAGAATAACGTTTTTAAAAATCTTTTTACTTTAGCTGCCGAATGAGTGAAATAATTTTATACATTTTTTTATTTTTAAGAAAATAATAATAAATAAATGCTGTGCTAAAGCACAGCAGGGCCGCAATCATTCCTTCATCAAAAGAATGGATCGCTTTTTGATGCACTCAAAAAGTTCAACGCTACGTTCATTTGATTGATAATGTAAATACTGTTTACATGCAGCAAAAACGTTAGGATATGTGTGTGTGTTTTACAATTGCTTGTGTTGCACCGCTTGCAGGTGTAAAACTGCATCATCTGTATCACCTGTCGTCCCGTTGATCATCGACTTGCTCGAGCGGGTGACAGCAGCGTCTCCATTCGTCCCTGTCGCGTGCCAGAGTGCTCCAATGAATCCTCCTCGCTCGAGGGACACGAAGAGCGTCATATCGGTCGTTCAGGGCTTTCACGAAGAAGTCCGACCAACGCGTTGGTGGGCGTCCTGGTGTTCTCTTAACATCCCGCAGAATCCAGTCGGGGACGGCCCTCATCCAGCTCGTGTCTGCGAAGTGCATTACATGGCCGGCCCACCTAATTTTCGACGTGAAACTACAAATGCAAACAGAAATTTTGCTAACAATCGAATGAAAATCGCAAAGTTTCGGACGAGGGCATGGCGCAATCGAAGTTTTTGCAACAGAAAATGGCCGCCTTCCTGCTCTTCAAAACAGGTTTTAATTCATCGGAGAGCCTCTAGTTTAATGTAGAGGAAGCTCATTTCGATTTGAAAGACTTTGCTTTGATTCCGAAGGTTTTAGGCTAGCTCAGAAGTGTCTAATTGGACGTTAAAAGTGTCTAATTTGGTTTGAAAAGTGTCCGAATTCGACATGAGAACGGTTTAGATAGCTTCTGACGTAGAGGAAATGGCTCGCGTCATCCCGATGCACTTCATCCTGCAGCACGCGACCTTACTGTAAGTGCGCCTTTGTCAATTCAAACCTTCTCATTTTCGCCGAAATTGATGGCCACGCAACGGGACCTGCTCATTATAGGTTGCTACATTTCCTGGGCTTCTAGTGGCTATGGGGGATAGAAGCGGGCGATTCTGCTTTGAGGTCTTTTTAACTTGAAGTTCCTTCTGCTTGAGATGATTTAAGGCGTCAGCGAGGTACTACAATGCAGTGGTATAGGTAGGGGGTAGCGGTTGAAGTGTGTGGCCTGAAATTGGCGAATTCTGATAGAATTCGATAAGGGTCGTCTTCGATTCCAGTAATCCTTCGGCAGCTCCAAGACAACCGTTATCAAACTCCGCTGAGCTGCAGCCAAACAGGTCCAGTCTGCAGAATCAGAACTTCTAAAGTTCTTTGTCATCTCTTGAGCACTCTATTCCTCATATGAAGATTATGTTGGTACATGTCGTGAATACGAACAGCAGAGGGTTCCGGGAACGCGCAGCGCATAGCGACCGTAATCGCATATGGTAGCACGTTCAGGGCTCTGCCACACAAACACAGAGGAGACTGTTTGATCGGTGTCCTGATTGGCTGCCGCGACTATGGTAGCAGCAACGGCGCGTTCCCGCACCCCGCTGTGCAGGACGCCTTCGCGAGATGCACCGATTATGTTACCGTTTTCACTTCAAACTGGACGCTCTTCCAATCAAACTGGACACTTTTTGATTGAAAATGGACACTCTTCTAAGCTAGCTTGACACTTTTGAAATCAATTAAATATCTTCCACGTGAAAGCAAACGTCTTCCAGATCAAATTACAAGAAGTTTGGAATAATTTCCTTCCCAAAGAAGTTTAGTACGGCATTTTTTGTAACGTTTTAATTCATCTGTACCATTAAATGAATGTACTGTTTGAAATTTTACAAAACAGTCCTGTTTATGAAAATATATCAGTTTAAAACTCGTGCAGAAAAGCAGAAATTTTTGGCGCCTTAAATAAAGAAATCGCGCTATACAGTCGACTAGATCGTTGCGGTTTTTATTTGATTGATAGTGTAAATGCTGCTTACATGAACCAGCGATGGGAATTTTTAAACTGTTTTTGTTGTACCGTTTATAGCTGTACCAACCGTCCGTGCGGCCTCTCGGCCGCACCGACGGCTTCGCCGTGGCAATAACTTCTCATCATCAATTGTAGCTGCCACCTATGTCATGGTTTCCTCAGGAAGAACCTCTTAACTACGTCAATTAGGGCAAGTTAGAAAAAAGCGAAAAAATGGACGACATCCACAAAAACGCTTATTTGCCTAATATCGATTGATGGCGATCGACAGTTGAAAAACGGACTTCAGATTCGTGTTCAGCGCCCCCGATTACCCCCATGGCTGAAGTTTCGTGTCGCTTGAACGTCATCCTCAAAAAATGGATAATATCGATCGATATCGATTGGTCGACTTCAGATTCATGTTCAGCGACCTCGATGACCCCACGGCTGAAGGTTCGTTCCGCTTGAACGCCATCCTCAAAAAATCAATAATATCGGTCGATATCGATTGCCTCCAAAAACAATAATTGGGACAATCTACAAAGTCGAGTGCCTGGAGCGTTCTTTTATTTTGAAACGCTAAATGATTGCTGCTACTCAATATACATATATACCATATTCACTTCAAATTGGACACTTTTCAAATCTAGATTTATCAATTTTATAATATAGTTCATTCCGCGCCTAAAAAATTAAATCGCTGTCTTTCCTTGAAAAGTAATTTTTTAAAATTTTAAACGAAACCTTTTGAAAAAGCTTTTGTAAATTAAGAAACCAAAGCATACTTCTCCGTGAGAGTTTGGAATTTTACTTTGAAATTTAAAAATTAAATTTCGAAAATTTTAAAAATTTTAAATAGTAAGCAACTATTTTTTCAAACTGTTCATCTCGAAAAAGTGCCCAAATTGACGTGAAAATTCTATACATATATTGTGTAGCTAAGTTGACAAATGCCTGTCACTGATAACGTTTATGAAAACGACTAGCAAAGATCTAGAGGGTGTCCCGAAATTACGTTCCCAATTTTCACCGTTATAAAAATGGACGTAAAAGTGATTAGAGCACGAAATTCTGGCATAACTTTATCTACATACTTTCAAACACAATTACATTATCATATCTCGAAACGACTTCCTCTGGCTCGGGTGCAAGCCTTCAGACGACGCGGAAAGGCTCTAGCGTGGCACGCACGTATTCCATTGGCATTTCTTCCCTCGACTTCAGAAGGCTTCTTCAGCGACTCCACCGATCGATGTTTTTCAGGACAGACCTCGGTCTCCAAGTACGACCATATAGAGTAGTCTATAACGTTGAGGTCCGGGCTGTACGAGGGCCATTCTTCCGGACTGATAAAATCAGGAAGCTTGTCGCCACACCAGCCCTGTACGATCTTCGATTTATGAGGTGGTGCCGAATTCTGCTGGAAAATGAACGGTTTGTTTTTGAAGATTGTCGTACTCCAGGGAACCAAAGTCTTTTCCATAACTTCTTCCAAGTACATTTTCGTCCATTTTCTCTCCTGGTACATGTCGCGAAGGTGGGCAGCATTGGAACTTGCCAGCACGCCAGCCAAACATAACCAATCAGAGCACCGACCAAACGCATGCCAGCCAATCAATGTACCGCCCGTACACACCCTCTCTTAGTGGCACGCCCATTCGATGTGACCTGATTGGCTGGCGCATTCCCACCTCCTAATGCTGCCCACCTTAGCGACATGTACTACTCTCCTTTTTCGACGAAAAACAACGGCGACTTCCCCGCGCAGGTGACAGCGGCCCAAACCATGACTGAATCCGGAAGTCCGCAGCGTTCATGGATCCTTCCCGCTTTGTTAGCACCAGCTACTGTTCTGGCAAGCACACGGTCGCTTTGGCGGTTCAGCAGTGCTTCGACAGTAGAAAAATTTCGTCTGAAAAAATGGCATCGCGGTGGCGTGCCGAGCTGAGACACTGCATGAATGCCTTGCATTTTCTCTCACGATTCTTTATTATGTGTGGGAGAAGAATTTGGGCTTTCTGACAGCGGTAAGACCACGTAAGACCACAGTTCTTGCTTCTCATTGACAACGCGGCTCGTGGAGCTGTTGCTAATTCCTATCGCTTTTGCCGTCCTCAAAGATTTCTTGGGATTCCTCCGCACCAGATCACGAACACGTTTGGCAATCTGAGTTGAAGTTGCAGCAGCTGGTCTTGCGCTAACAGGTCGATCGTACAATGAACTGAGCTCTTCGTATCGTTTGGTGGTGTTGGAGACGGCTCTCCTACTCAGCGAGAGCGTCTTTGAGATGTTGCTCACCGATGCTCGTTGATATGCATCCTGACGATGAAAACCCTCAAAGGATGAGAAGGTGCCAGTCAATATTGCAACTGGATATTTAGCATCTGAGATCACGGTAAACATATCTAGCGCTGATAGAGCCAGGAAGCTTGTCGCGACACCAGTACTTTACGATCCTCGATGAGTGAGGTGGTGCCGAATCCTGCTGAAAAATGAACGACTTGCCCTTGAAGATTGTCGTATCCAGGGAATCAAAGTCTTTTTCGAAACTTCTTCCAAGTACATTTTCGAGTCCACTTTCTCTCCTTTTTTTGAAGAAAAACAACGGCGACTTTCCCGCGCAGGTGATAGCGGCCGAAGCCATGACTGAATCCTGATGTCTGCAGCGTTCATAGATCCTTCTCGCTTTGTTAGCTCCAGCTACTGTTATGGCAAGCCCACGGTCGTTTTAGCGGTTCAGCGCTGCTTCGACAGTAGAATTTTTGGATCTATCCTAGTCCAGGGAGCCACATAACTAAAAAGTATGTAAAAAATCGACTTGGGACTTGCCGAGCGAGTCCTGCAGAGCACCATAGAACCTAAATCAAAGAAAAAAAACGAATTGATAAATAAAAAATAAAATCGCCGCGGTTTTACAACCGTATCGGCGGGCAAAGAGCGACGCAATGGAGTCGTGCCGCGTGCTGATCACCGCTTGACATGTTAGAACCAGGATATAACATGGTGAGGGGGGCGCATAAAGTCACCTAGCGCGTGCTGACCGCCACCTGACATGTTATAACCAGGATCTAACATGGTGAGGAGGGCACATAACTTCACCCGCTTACAACCGCGGCGGAAACTTTTATTTTTTTTTTTCATTTTTTTTTTGCTCATGAATTTTTCTGGTTTAGGTTCTATCGTTCTCTGTAGGAGTCGCTCGGTAAGTCCCAAGTCGATTTTATACATACACTTTAATTATGTGCCCCCCTGGACTAGGATAGTTCCGAATTTTTTCGTCTGATAAAATGACCACGCGGTGGCGTGCCGAGCTAAGATACTGCATGAATGCCTTCCATTTTCTCTCACGATTCTTTATCATTTGTGGGAGAAGAATGTGAGCCTTCTGGCAGCGTCTCATGGAAGTTTTGCTACCTTCTATCGTTTTTGCCATCATCCGCAAAGATCTTTTGGGATTCCTCCGTACCAGATCACGAACACGTTTGACATTTTGAGTTGAAGTTGCAGCAGCAGGTCTTGCTCTCTCAGGTCGATCATTCAGTGAACCGAGCTCCTCGTTTGGTGGTGTCGGAGACGGTTTTACTACTCACCGAGGGCGTCTTTGAGATGTTGCCCACCGATGCTCCGTTGATATGCATCGTCATAATGGGAACTCTCAGAGGATGGGAAGGTGCCATTTTGTAGCTGGTCAGCATTGCAACTGAATATCCAGCATTTGAGATCGCGGTGAACCTACAGCGGCGTCTAAAAGTTTGTGAACGCCTGCATTTGTCGCCAGAACTCGCTTCAAACCAGCTGTAAAAATGTGAAATTTGGACACGTGTTGCGATAACTAACAAATATTCTTATATCGCATCATCACTGGGGTTCTATATTGGTCCTTTCTATATTTCAAGCATAAAAACGGAAAAAAACGTGAAATCTGCCACATAGGTTATAGCACTTCAGCAGCCTTCTTCTTTACTAAAGTCAGACAAGCTATACGCACAAATAATGTAGCTTTGCTAGTAGCGAGTTTCAAAACCTTTTGCTTTAATTACAGCTTCACGTCTCCTTCGCATGGACTCTAAAATGTTGTTGATCACGTCGGGTCCAATATCTTCCCATTTCTGTGTTAATTTTTCAAACTTTTCGGCTTTGTTTCTTGCTGGGAGACCTGCTAAACCTCTAGCAAGTGTTTCCAAAGGTGTCCTACTGGATTCACATCTGGTGACTGAGCAGGCCA
Organism: Heligmosomoides polygyrus bakeri; assembly: GCA_947359475.1. Classification (NCBI taxonomy): domain Eukaryota; kingdom Metazoa; phylum Nematoda; class Chromadorea; order Rhabditida; family Heligmosomidae; genus Heligmosomoides; species Heligmosomoides polygyrus. Next base: position 99,256,159 of record OX375868.1, on the reverse strand, counting down.
CGACATAAGACGAATTCCATTTTAATTGAACCACTCCTTCACCGCCTTCGAAATATGTTTCAGGTAGTTGTCCGGTTGGAGAATGCACGGCGTTTGGAAAGTTTCTCAGGCGTGTGGAAGCAAAACGTTGTTCAAAATCTTGTGGCAGCGTTTAGAGTTCATAACTCCTTGGATGTGGTAAAGAGGGCCTGTTTCGTGTGCACTGAACTATCCCCAAACTATAACACTTCCTCCGTCACGTTTAGTAGTTGACAGTTGATATATTCCGTCGTAGCTCGTGCCTTTTGAACATCTAACATAGTGTGGTCCATCAGACCCAAATAGGTTGAACTTGCTCTTCCAATCGTCTATCGTTCAGCTTAAATGCTTCTCGGCAAACAGGAGTTCTCATCACTGATGAAAGCTTACATAATGGTACATCTTCCATAAAGTTCAGAAGATCTCAGTCGACGTTTTACCTTGCCCACGCTCACATCTAAGCCGTGGTGAGCGGCTACAAACTCCTTTATATCGACGGCGGCCAGCGACGGCTTGCGCCTCTGCATCCTCTGCATGACAGAATCGTCTCTAGAAGTCGTAATCTCTAACCTGACCGACTTAGGAGCATCTTACCAGGGAATGCCGTCAGCTTCCCATGGAACTTCGGATTGAGACCTATATCACGTGAAAGAGCTCGAGACGCTGATCACAGATATGTAGATCAAATTTGCTAAATGGATCTCCTAAGCGAGTTATGGCCGGCGGAAGCCACGATGTCTTCCATGTGTTAGGCGCGCTCGTTGGGCGCAGTATTGCGCGGAAATCAGCGGTTCGGCTATCAGTGCCGTCGGCAGTGGCGGCGGCGCAGTGGTAGAGTGCTCGCTCCAAAGAATTTGGTTCCTTGGTTCGGTTCCCGCCGCTGATGTTTTTTTTTGCATTTTGTGATCTATCTTCGACGAGGACCTATAATCTCATTTTTAGCACATTTTTGAGCGAACGGCTAATGGCGACTTGCATTTACGTCTATTTGAAGACAGAAACGTGTTTCAAGTAAAATGTTTTATTCATGACGTGAAGCAAGTCAGAAATTCAAATCAAAGCAAAATAAAAAGTAAAAATAAAATCAAAAATCAACAAAACTTAATAAACACAGTAAATAAAAAGTAAAGGCACTAGTTAAAAGTTTCGACTCCACCGATACGACTTCGGTCGAAAAAAAAATTTTCACTGAAACTTCGTCTAGGGGGGTTATTTGGGGTGCTGATGACGAATCTGACATCCGTTTTGCACGATTCGGTCGGAGACCACCCATACCGTTGCTATAACCGTTCGGCCAAAGTCATGTCGGTGGAGTCGGAACTTTTAACTAGAGCCCAGCGAAATCGGTGATTCTGCCTGGACCACCCTTGTTAAAGGTATGGGTGGTCTTCGACCGAATCCTGAAAAACGGATGCCAGATTCGTGATCAGCACCCCAAATAACCCCCCTAGACGACGTTTCAGCGAAATCGGTGACTCTGCCTGGACCACCCTTGTTAAAGGTATGGGGGTCCCCGACAAAATCTTGAAAAACGGATGTCAGATTCGTGATCAGCACCCCAAATATCTCCCCTAGACGAAGTTTCAGCGAAAAAATTTTTTCGACCGAAGTCGTGTCGGTGGAGTCGGAACTTTTAGCTAGTGCGTTTACTTTTTATTTATTGTGCTTATTAAGTTTTGTTGATTTTTGATTTTATTTTTACTTTTTATTTTGTTTTAATTTGAATTTCTGACTTGCTTCACGTCATGAATAAAACATTTTACTTGAAACACGTTTCTGTCTCCAAATAGACGTAAATGCAAGTCGCCATTAGCCTTCGCTCAAAAATGTGCTAAAAATGAGATTATAGGTCCTCGTCGAAGATAAATCACAAAATGCAGAAAATCCGCCATGGGCGGGAACCGAACCAGTGAAACCAATCCTTTGGAACGAGCACTTTACCACTGCGCCGCCGCCGCTGCTGACGGCGCTGATAGCCGAACCGCTGATTTCCGCGCAATACTGCGCCCAACGAGCGCGCCTAACACATGGAAGACATCGCGGCTTTCGCCGGCCATAACTCGCTTAGGAGATCCATTTAGCAAATTTGGTCTACATATCTGTGATCAGCGTCTCGAGCTCTTTCACGTGATATAGGTCTCAATCCGAAGTTCCATGGGAAGCTGACGGCATTCCCTGGTTAGACCGCTACTCCGGAGCTTTATTTTCTTGACTATAGCAGCAACTGTCAAAATTCCGCATCCGAAAAACAGTCCTGCCTGTCGCTAAGGGACTTTCTTCTGAACGAATCGAAAAATGGCTTCTCGTACTTCAGCAGAGATATTCTCTCCACTCGGCATAAGAGAGAGTCTGCTAAAGACCACACTATGTCGAAACGCTACTATACTGGCTTCAGAAGAAGATATATTAACAAATACACTCGATGCTTTAGCAGCTCACTTTTGACCGTTGCGCATGACTGACCTTGTACTTGCAAAAAAGATCGATAATAACGAGCGTATATTAAAGGGTTGTTATTGTGATCTAATTTGCTACCAAATATCCAAATTTCACTCTGTTTGGACTTTTTTGAAGCAAGTTGTGACGAAAAATGCAAGCGTTCACAAACTTTCGGACGCCACTGTATCTAGCGCGGGAAACTAAGACAGCACATTATTGATGTTTAGGTCAAGAAAAATGAGTTTAGGTCAAACATGTGGGAACGTAATTTTGGGACACATCGTAAAACTATGAATCGGGATGGTAGTTTCGTCTTACTATCAGAGAACCCATCTACAGGTAGGGCACTTTTTTCACATGCCTTTTCGGAATGCTGGCGAGTTTCCTCAAACTCGTCGCATTTGCCTTTTTCAACTCCCTCTTGTCTGAAATTTTAGAGCTCGGAACGCAGGCGTCTACCCATTGGGAACCTTTTTGCTGCCGTTTCAGTTCTCTTTTTGTTCGCTTTTCCATCTTACTCTTCCGCTCCTTAATAGCACACTACTCACCTAATCCTCGTATTTTGTCATTGCCATCTTCTACGCACTTCGCAGACAGACCGTCTGATATTGTCACATAGGAGTCGTTCTTCGGCCAGACAGAGACCTCCGCGACTCCACGCCCCCTCGTCAACCGTTCTGCTCGCGCACGCCGTTTCCTCTGACGTCCTCATTCGTTTTCGTGCATTTCAGAGCAGACAGGAGACGACGAGAACCACGTCTGACCATCGTCCGCGTCGTCGTCGTCGTCGTGCGCTTCAGATGTCGAGCGCCGAGTCGTCGACCCGCTCGGAGATCCGCTCCGTGCTGGTTCGACACTGGCGAATGCTCGACCGAGCTCGTCTGCACACACTGCACCTATGGATGCTCATCTATGCCGTCGCGCAAATATTCATCATCTATTACTTCAGTGAAGTTAGTGAGGTATGGTAAATTAGGTTAATTTACGCTTTAAACGGATATATTTTTGCCTAAAAACGGTAAATTCCTGGTGATTTATAGAACAATCTCACTTTTTCAAAGGGCTTTCTGGGGTAGGAAACTTCTGAATCATACTGGACACTCTTCGGTTCAAATAAAATCAACATTTTTCAAATCAATACAGAAATATCTCACAAGGGAAGGGTCTGAAGCGTATGTCTGAACGGGGGAGCGAGTCATATAGGAAGAATCCCCACCCCTCAATCAGTATAAAAATATGTTTATTTCTTGCCAAGTCGTTAAACCCAAGGAGCAGGGGACCTTGAATTTACAATGGAATCAGCGACTCGCGGTCTCTTGTACGCCCGCGACGCCCCTGCCGGCAAGCGGGGCGCAGTGGATAGTGACGTTGTTTCATGCGAGGTAGGTCGGGGGTTCGGTTCTCCTGCATTGCAGTATTTTGCATTATAACTGACTGGTTGAGATTTGAGACGCCCTTGACGTCTACACAATTTTCAGGTGTTTTCTGTGCATTTTAACAGCTGCATGTTGTGAACAATGACTTTTTTGCGATTTATTTATTACTGACCCGTTTTTAAACGGCTAGTTACTGTTAACCATTAATTAGTTTCGGAGAATGATTCCTGAATTTTTTGAAATAAAAATATTTACAAAAAACTGTACACCAACAATAGACAAGAAATGTTCAGAAATTTACTATTCGTCTATTCAGGGTGTACCAAAGAAAACTAACCACTACCAAAATCGTATCGTGATTTAATCATTTTGCTGAAAATATTATTTTGTTTCTTCAAATGCGCACGAAAGCAGAGATTTCATTTCTCATAAAAACAGACCGCATTATGCACTAGTTTAACGCATCTTTGGACTTATCTGATTTGCAGTTTGAGACTGTCAACATGCATCTACAGTGAAAAATTGTGTATTTATTCTATTTTTATTGTATTCGTTCATACACAACATCACATGAACGAACTTTTTCGCCATCAATCAAATAAATTTCCTGAGCGAATGCATGGCGCGATCTGCTGGATGACGCACCACCTGTGGTCAAAAGGATAATAATTTTATTACTCCATGATAACTTTAGCTAAAATTTTATGAGCTATTAGATGGAGATTTACTTGCAAACATAACGCACCAGACAGTATCTGAACCCGCATTCTTTGCTTTTCGGGCAGGATGCTAGAGCGGCCTAGCATCCTGCCCGGAAAGCAATGAGTGTGGGTTCCAGAACAGCCTGTCGCACTAGTCTTGATCGGAAATGAAAATCCATCTAACTGCTTATAACCTCTGTAACAGCTGCCTTGGACTTAAATAAACATGTACAAAATTATGATTTTGTAATTCTATAAATATTCAGTCAGAATTGATTTGAATAGGCGATTGATAAATCTCTCAATCAAGTCAAGACACATTTATTTAAAACGACCGTTCAATGAAAAACTTTAGTCAAGCTAATGGCAAGTTAATTTAAAAGCCATTTGTCATGATTTCGAAAGTCTTCTTCTTGATTCGAGAAATGTCCAGTTGTTTTCAAAATGTTCTAAAATTGAAATTTCTATTCTAAAATCGAAACTTTGAACCTTCAATCAGATTTAGTTTACCGACTGGTTTTATACACAACATTTGATCTTTTTCAGATATTACTACCAGTGGAGAAAGATCGAGCGCAGTCGGTAACCAATAAAGAAGAGGTGTGTTGATTTGAACGTCTTCATAAGATGTAGTAGTGACTCTGTGTGAGAATACAAGAAGGTCGTTGCCTCATCTGAAGAGGTTTTGAGCCGAAATCATAAGGGCAACAGCTTTCGTTCACCTATTCTTCGACTCTTAGGTGTTCATTAACAAATAACAAATAACAATCTTCAACCAAAATGAGATCCTTTGGAACGCAGAACTGCCTTCCATCCATCAGCTAGCTGGTCCATCCCACGGTTGTGGAATTCTTCTGCTTTTGAGGCCATGAATCCATGGAGGTGCATTTTGACCTTGTCCGCATTGGTCAGTCGTCTTCCGGCTAACGAGTGCTCCGGCGAACTGAAAAGCTGGCAGTCACTCGGCGCACAGCCTGGACTGAATGGTGGATGAGTTGGACGCTCCCAGCCGAGATCTTCGATTTTCGAAGCGTCCGATTCACGACGTGCTCTCCGTTTGGTGGTGTCAAGAAGGTGCTACCTTCTGTGAGTTCATCAGGAGCAGTTCCAGCATTGATGCTGAAATCTACTCTTCTCAGCTTGGCCGCTCGCCGGCTGAACTACGCCAGAATCGGTTACGACAGCTTTTCTTTTCGGAGAGGAACTACCTTTCAGCAAGATAACACACCAGGATCCGGATTCATCAACGACTTTCAGCAAATTACCGGAGAAAATACAACCGAAATTCCTGATAACGCCACTTATCAACGGCTCCAGGACGTAAGTCCAAAGCGATGTCGCGCCTCTGAAACGCCGACGTGCGCTCGGTGACGCGTCGTTAGCCGCGAAGCACGAAATTTTGCCAGTGTTTAGGCTCTTCGACTAGTTTTTACCACAGTGAGCCCCGAATGAAGTGGAAGAGGAACTCTCTTGGTGGAGGCGCTTGGAAGAAAAGGGAAGCAGTAAAATGCCTCTGCCTCTGCTTGTAGATTGCAGAAATGAGGAGGTTCTTAGCGTTTGCTAAAGGGGTGCTTGCCAATGGCGCATTACACGTGAACTATGACAAGTGAGCTGGTGACGGTCAGTGTAGCGTAAAGTTAGAATTAAGCAAAAAGCTGTGGATTAGTGCGCTCATCCCTCCCTCCCCCAGTAGAAGCTTACAAATACTTGCTTTCGAAGCTTCTGCTTAATGATCCCGGCTCAGTTCTGGTCTCGAATCTTCCTCACCAGGTTCTTGGCTGTTTTCCTTCACTCATTTGAAACAGAATGGGTCTCATTCCGCCCGCACTTTGTTAGCAATCCCACTTCCCTACCAGGGACCGAATTCATCAACGACTTACGTAACTTTAAAGGAGAATTGCAGTCGGAAAGCTCAGATAGCGCGGCTCATCGCTCACCATATCGCTCGGTAAGTCGCGTTATCTGAGCTTTTCCGTTACAATTCTCCGTTAAAGTTATGTAAGACGTTGATGATCTGGCCTCAGAAGACATCAGACTTATCTCATTCTCATCTCATGTCTCTTTCCTTCTTCTGCGCGGTCGACGCCGCAGGCACACACTTCCGCGCTCTAGCCCGAGTGGCTCCAGGACCTAACTCCAACGCGACGTCGCGCGCTAGCCGCGTGCGACGTCGCGGCGCTGAAACGCGGACGTGCGCTCGATGACGCATTGTTACCCGCGGGGCACGAAATGTTCTCAGTGCTTAAGCTCCCAAACCACGTTTCTAGCAAGGAACTTAAGATCCCACAGAATGTGGTAGGCAACAGTCTGTAGTAGAATAATTGATCCGATAATGGGTGATATTGACCTTTTTCCGTAGTATAACTATAATCACGGGTAAAAATTGACCGAAGAGGTTGTAGGTGGCAAATACTGACGCTAGAAACCATCTACATGACCAGTATTCCTGTATAAACTGTCGCTGACCGTCCTATTGAAACCACATTCATATACCATCTCCAGGAAACGTTGAAATAAGGCAAAGGCGTGCCGCATGTAGGAGGCGTTTCTAGCCGTCGGAAGCATCGGACCGCGACAACCCGTCCAATTTCGCCGCGCACCGTGCGCGACACCAGGGGAGCTCGCGCGGCGTTGGAGTTATGTCTGCCCCCCTTATCAATAAGCGTTATCAGGAATTTCGGCTGTATTTTCTCCGTGAAATTGCTGTAATCGTTGATGAATCCGACCCCAGATCACATGTCGCAGATCGGACGCTTCGAAAAATAGAAGACCATGGCTGGGAGAGTCTAATTCATCCACTTTACAGTCGGCCCATAGATTATGCGCCGAGTGACTACCACCTTTTTAGTTCGCTGCACCATTTTTTGGTTGGAAAACGATTTATTAATGTGGACCAAGTCAAAATGCACCTACAGGGATTCTTGGCCTTGAAAGCACAAGAATTCTACACCCGTGGGATTGACCACCTACCTGATAAATGGAGAGCAATTCTGCGTTCCAACGAATCTCATTTTGATTAAAGATTTTTTACCTATTGCTTGTTAATAAATACTTTTGTTGAAGATGCTTGCTTTAGTGTCAACAAACTTAGTTGGCAACCTAACAGCTCTTTTCAATGCGAGATAAAGCAGAAAGCATGGCTTATTCCAAAGACATTGATAATTAATGGCAAAACCAACAGATTTTTCGTGTTTTAAAATCCCCATTGCTGCCCAGTTTCGCGACATGGACAAGTGCCAGCATCTCAGACACATCCAGACTTACTGTAGTTCGACAGTGTTCCGAACTTTGACGCCTGGGGTTTTTAGTGACGAATGTTCCACGACAGTGTTTGCGTTTTTGTTCGCGAAACTTGCTGGCGCGGTTGTTCGACACCGAAGCGCTTCTCACTTGAAGCCCAGACCTCTCCTCTCGTGGGGATGGAATGAGCGACGTCTAGACGTAAGCGCGGTCGCACAAAAAACAAGCAGTGATGGAACTGCTGCAGAGCAGCATGTCAAGCGGAGCATCCAAGCCAGAAGATGGCCAGAATGGTGACGTTTTGCAACGCGGAAATTTCGACTTGCAGAGGAGACTTTTGCCAGACGGCGGATTTCCAACAAAAAGAAATTAAGTTTGCGATTTGTCCCGGATTAAAAGCGTGTTTACTAGTGCGTTATATCTAAAAAAATACCTTTTTTTGCGCGCACCGTGCGGATTCCGTCTTTATAAAGATGAACAGGAAAGTATGTGTTCCTTATGATTCCAAAGGTTTCGCTAAGTTGTTGGGCAGTTGCTTGAATCCTTGAAATTTTTGTGCTTTTGTGTGTCACAGTTTTTCTGCACTGCCGAGTTGTTAGTTTTCTTGATTTTTTGCTTTACTGATTCACATGGCATGTTCTTGTATTAGGTTGTCACATAAGTTCTGTCCGATTTTCGACGGCACTTTGCGGTGTAGTATCTCAGCAGAAAATAAAGTTTATTAATCAAAGTAAGAACCGTTACAATCAATGAACTTCTGCCAACGATATACAAGAGCGTTAGTTCCATTTCGGAAGAAATCTGAGTTTCTAGAAGCAATGAAGCACTCGAAGGCAATTTCGATATCTGCTACTTTAGTAAAGTTTTTATCCTTGAGGAAACCATCGATATGTTTGAAAAGATGAAAGTCCGTTGGGGCTAGGTCTGTTGAATAAGCGGGATGCGGGAGAACTTCATATCTCAGCTGATTTAATTTTTGGATGGTCAGATGAGAGACATGTGGACGGGCGTTGTCGTGAAGAAGGATCGGTCCTCTTCGATTCACCAGTGCAGGACGCATTTCAAGCAACTTTTGGTGAACCACGTCTAATTCACGACAGTACCTCTCTGCCGTGATGGTTTCACCAGGCTTCAAGAAGTCGTAGTGGATAATACCAGTTGCAGCCCACCAGACAGTGAGCATGACCTTCCTCGGATGGGGGCTAGGTTTGGGAAAGTGTTTCGGCGGTTCTTCCTTATCCAGCCATTGCGCTGATCTTCTTCGATTGTCGCGCACGATCCATTTTTCGTCACAGGTAATTATCCGGTCAAGAAATGGATCGTTTTCGTTCCTTATAGTAAGGGAAGAACAGATCTCCAGGCGACACCTCTGCTGCTCCTCAGTGAGTTCGTGGGGCACCCACTTATCCAGCTTTTTCACCTTTCCTATCGCCTCTAGGTGCCTCGAAATGGTTGTACGACTGACCTGAAGTTCTCTCTCCATCTCAGGCACAGTTCCTCGTGAATCGGCGTCCACTCGTTCTTTCAAACGTCCGTCATCACATTTGGCTGGTCGTCCTGAGCGGTCCTTGTCTTCGAGGTCCACGTCTCCAACCCGGAGCTTCTGGTACCATCTGCGCACGGTGCGTTCGTTAGCGGAGTCCTCTTTCCATGCCATCTTGATGTTTTGAGTTGCCTCGCTAACACTGCGGCGAAGCTTGAACTCATGAAGCATTATTACCCGCAAGTGCGTTTTTTCCATGGTTTCGTCCAGCACCTAAAACGAAGCAATGCTCACGACTTTTTAAAAGCAACACACCAAGTTTTATAGAGCGAAACAAGCGCTACAAAGTAGTATACAACATCTGTACAATTACTTTCTCTATACATGAAAAAAACAATCACAAAGTAACGCCTATCGGGATCGGGCAGAACTTATGTGACAATCTAATAGTAAAGAAAGAAAATAAAATAAAAATCGGAACGCTGTAAAAACAATTGGAAGAAGAAAATTTACCCCTGGCCATTACTCTAGAGGTGGATCACGCAGTACACTTTTGAGTGACATCGCATAGTTATTTTGAACATTTAAAGAATATGTAATGGATATAGCATGGCGTTATTCAATTCGGGATGGAAAAAAATTGTGCCACGCATTCTACTTCTACGAGATGTCGTGATGGCAACTTGAATGTGTGTTTTTTGGCCTGAACAATGACTTGCGGTGATACAGACCAGGGATGGGCGGAACGTTCGAAAGAAAAATTCAGAAAAAAAGAGAAAATTTCGTGATTATCGTTTCAGCTATTCAATCAATCTACCCCCAGAAGTTGTTTGAAAAACAGCTGACTTTGGTCAATCAAAGAGGCCCAATCCTAATGCATGACGACGCGAGTCCACATTTTCAAAAATTGCTGTCCAGAAGCTGAATGAATTGCGATACGAAGCTCTGCCACATCCAGCACATTCACCAGATCTGCCTCCTACCGATTATCGTTTCTTCAAGGATTTAGATCGTCAAACGAGAGAGAAAAAATTGAGCAACCAGTATGATGTCGAAAATGACTTCTTATGTTTTATTAATTCTCGCAGTTCTGATTTTTACAAAGATGGAATGTCGAAGCTATTATCGCGTTGGGAAAAGCGTACTAATTGTAGTGGCGCTTATTTCGATGAATAAAATTGCTTCGGTTATGATCTGTCAAAGTTTTTTGTCAAAATTGGCTATATCATATGCAGCGACCTAATATCTTCCTTCACAGGGATGACTCAAATAACCTGATTTTTATTCAACGCTTCTAAGAGCGATTTCAGGTGAAGAAATGGGCACCGATTTGCTACTTCATTGCTGCTGCGTTCGTTGTCTATCTATTAATTAGTAGTTTTTCGATTCGATTTCGAGATCAGGTGAGCTACGTTGAAGTCAGCCATCATTTGAATTCCATCTCGTACACCAACTAATGTCTAATGCTTTGGCGATTTTTTCAGTATCTACAATATATCTAAAACATTATCTATTAATAAATAAATATTAATATTATCTAAACCACTTCAGCTAAAGTAGGGGTTAGAGTAGGAGTTACAAGTTCCCTTTTCTCTTCGATTGGTATTATCCATAGTTTAGTGTGGGAGAGGATTTGCGAAATTTTATCGAACGAATGAATGAACGAATTTATTCGATGTCAAAAATTTTCGAGCGGATGAACGTGCGAACTTATTCGCTCATCAATTTTTACGAATGAGAGAAAATCGAATAAGCTCCATTTTTTGGTTTATTCGCATATTCGATTTATCGAATAATTCGTTCGAATCAGGTTCTGCGGTTGAAGATTTGAAGATTATTCGATATTCGATTCAAATTATTCATTTTCGAATAATATAATAATTTTTTCTTTTTCTCTTTGCTGTTTTTTTGGAGTGTGCTCATGAGTTTTCAGTTCATTAGTGGTTTGTCATTGTTGTCATGTTTTCTAACGATTCTTTTTTTAATGCTTGGTATTAGCGCACTTTTATGTGTTTTGAATAAAGGATAAGGATAAAGGACGGCGTTACTCAATCCCTTTTGGGATGCGCCAGCGCATTCTACTTCTACGGGATGTCGTGGAGGCGACATGAATGCGTATTTGGCCATACAATGACTTGCGGTGGCCAGCCGATGAACAAGTCAGCGCTTTATCCTTCCCAGACAAGTCTGGTACCAATTCACCGACCCCGGAGGGATGGAAGGCTTGGTTGGCCTGGGCGGGAAATCCGAACCAGGAACCTGGTATCGGGTGCACGCGACAGTCGCGCCTCCTCCGACTGCGCTACACGCGCCCTGTGTTTTGAATAAATAAATAAATTAAATAAAAATATTCAAATATGGCTCCTTTTCAATCTTCGACTTCAAACGAGTACTCAATTTTTTAAAGCCATCGGCGTTCAAGTTCGAATGAATATTCAAAAATCTGAAAATTTATTCGAATATTTATTTGAATAATCGAATAAATATTCGAATAAATTATTCGAATGCCAAAATATATTCGCCCGAGCACAACTGTACTGTTTAGTGACAAACAAGCACTACGTCATGAAAATCGGTGACGTCCCACGGGAGTTTCGCCTACTTCTTTAAATTTTCATCACCTTCGCCTCCTTTTATTGAAGCTCTCTTAGGAATTGCAGATCAGGAGGGCCCCAAAAAACGAGAGAAAACCTCGAAACAAAAGAATAACGCCTGAAGTCATAAAAAGGAGAACAGTCCTAGAGAGCAGAAAAGATGTTCGCACTTGCAAGGGGAGCCCATGAACTTTCCCCAAAGATTCTCCACAAGACCTATATGCTGTAGGGCATAAGACGAGGAACACAAAAATGTTTTCTTTTTTGCTACAGCCCACTGGGTGGTCCGAAAATGACGAAAAACTGTCGCAAGGGACACCTCCCCCGTCACGTGGTTGCCGGGAAGTCGTCCACTGGAGTGCCGAGTTGGTCCAGTGGGTAGTGTTGAGGACTCATGAGCACGAGGTCGGCGGTTCGGATCCAGACCTATGCGAATTGCTGCGGTGGTTTTGCATCTTCCGCCACTATCATGAAATCATATAAGTTTTTTAAATTACATACTATTGCGAGCCACTCTCTCTTGCTCACTCCCATGCATTAGTATATGTTACAGGTAGGTGTGACTGCGCAGCAACTTCGACCACCAGTTTTGAATGACTTCATTTTCGTAATAATTCCGTCAATCTCAACGGAAAATTCTCGCATATGGATCGGTAGATCATGTGGTGGTCTGTGTTCCAACATGGTTTTCCGGGTTGAGATGTAAGAAACTTTCCTCCCTCATACTCACTAGTGGATTTGAATTCGTGTTATTGCCAACATTATTATCCATTGGTTCACAATAGTGTGAAAATGAGAAAGCTAATATGATTTCATGATAGTGGCAGAAGATGCAAAACCACTGCACCAACCAATTTGCACAGGCCTGGATCCGAACCGCCGACCTCCTGCTCATGAGTCCTCAACACTACCCACTCGGCCAATTCGGCACTGCCTGTCGACGGCATCCCAGCAATCACAGTAGCTTTGCAACAGTTTTTTAAGCCGACAATGAGCTGTACCACCTGCCGTCGCGTTTACCGTCGAGTCGGCAGCAAGCTCTCCATTCGTCCTCGTCTCGTGCCAGAATGGTCCACTATCGTTCCCCCCCCCCCTCCCTTCCCCGATAGAGAAGCAGGTTCGAGGTCTCTTTAGTATGTCCCAGTAGATAAATAACCATTGCTACTTACTACTTTTACTTTTCTTCTGTGGCTTGAATTATAATTGGCTACCCCAAGCGCCGAGCAGTAACATCTGCATTTGTCCTTGTTGAATGCCAAAGTAGCTCTTACTTCTCTACAGTTAATAAAGTCAAATGCAATGACGCCACCACATCGGATCAGATCATTAGTCACTTGCCACCTTTTGGATGTCTCTTGTGATCTGAATGATAATCGACATTCGCCCTTGTCGCGTGCCAAAGTGGTCCAGTTTTGATCTCCCTCGCCGAGACATAAAAACGGCCAAAACTCTTCTTCACAGCTTTCACTAAGAAGTCCAACGAACTCATTGGTGGGCGCGCTGGTGTTCATTTGGCATTTCGCTGTTGGCGAACCTCTCGTGCAGTGGATGTCTGCATGTCTGATACGCATTACGTGGTCGAGCCACCTAATTTTCGACGACTTGGTCCATACGACAGCGTCCTTAATCCTCGAACAACGACCAAACTCCGAAATTCAGAAGCCTTTTCTCTTTCGTCCACCATGTCGATAATATTGATTGATATCGATTTTCCGACATAAACTTCAATATTTACGAACAACTCTGATTTCAGAGGCCCTTTCTCTTCCGTCCACCATGTCGAGAATATTGATTGATGTCGATTTTCCGACATAAACTTCAATATTTACGAACAACTCCGAATTTTAGAGGCCCTTTTTCTTCCGTCCACCATGCCGATAATATTGATTGATATCGATATTCCGACATGAACTTCAAATTTTAAAAATTCTGTTCTCCCTCCAAAGTATGTATTCGCATGATTTTCATTTTAAACGGGTGTTCTTGGACAAAAATCGATAATATCGATCGACATTTATTGAGCGACAATCGTACCAATTTTGATTTAGAGAATTTCGTCGATTGCTCGTGACATGCGCGTGATTAACAGTAGCACTAGCCAATTCTGGTCAACAACTATAAATATCGACTGAGTTGCCGTGAAATTCTTCGAGCGGCATCTAATTTTGCGCGGGTGCAACAACAGACAGACGGATGTATTAAATATGTAGTTAATTAATTAATTATGTATTGAAGGATTGCGCGAGAAATTTCATTGGCTATCATACTCTATAATAACGCGCTAAGCGCTGAGTCATACTATCGATCGGCGCCGTCGCAGAAATTAATCATAAAATAGGGGGAAAATCGGAGGGGGGGGGGGGGAATTCCGGGGGAAATGGGGGGAAAATTACGGCACGAAAATAGCGAAAAATACCCAGACGTCTTCTCCCTAACTTCAGCCTTGGGGCAATCGAGGTCGCTGAACATAAAACTGAAGTTCGTTTTTGAAGTACTGATCGCCACCAATCGATATTGATCAAATTACGATGCGGGAAAATAGCGTAAAATACCTATAAGTCTTCAACCGCCTGGAAACTTCAACCCTGGGGTAATCTAAGTCGCTGAACACGAATCTAAAAATTTTGAAGTATCGATCGCGATCAATCGATATTGATCAAACTATCGATTTTTTGGATGTCGTCCATGCGGTAGGAAACTTTAGTGCTGAGGGTAGCGCGGTCGCTCAACACGAATCTGAAGTTCGTTTTTGAAGTATCGATCGCCATCAATCCATATTGGTCAAATTATGGGTGGCGAAAATAGCGGAAAATACCCAGACGTCTTCTACGTGCCAGTGGATTCGGAAGACGTGCGGATAGGTCGCATGACGTGCCTGGGACTCAGAAGACGTGCCAAATATGTCGCTCAACGTGTTTGAGGATTCAGGTAGACGTGCCAAAGACGTCATCCAATGTGCCTGGGGATTCGGAAGGCGTGCCGAAGACGTCGTCCGCTAAGGTGGATCACTGAGGGGGACAAGTGCCAGTAATGGAGGACCGTTTCACTAATGGAGGTCCAGTAGTGAGGAACCAATAGATCGCCCTATCATACTCTTTCCGCCTTGGAAAACTGAACTGAAACGTTAAGGCCAGTTTCAATGGCGAAGATTCCAAATGTAGTAAGTAATTTCCAATAATAAAACAGACGAAACTCAAGTGGAGAGCATCTACCTCATTCTTCCATTTCCAACTAAACTTTTCGAAAAATTATTTTCAGAGTAGTGGATTCGGTCTCGTTCTATTGTCACTGGCGACATCGATGCTTTTTCCGGCCTTTATATGGATATTGCATTTACCGCTTGTAGTATTTGTGAGTAGGGTGAGTGATTTTTTTTAAATAATAACTGTTCTTTTCAGTTATTAAACTGTCGGGAAAGTTTTCAGCATTTTGTGTTGCTATTTTTTCGTCTATTATTAAATAAAGTTGCATTGCGCGTTTGCTACTTTCTGTACAAAATTTTCGCTCTATCTGACTAAATAAAATATGTACCGACGTTGTTTTTTTTTATTTTCTGTGCTACGCGGGCTGGCGGCCGCTACCTCAAACTTGGGTAATTAAACTTTTATTTAACAAACAGCTAAAACAAAAATATATAACTAAAAGACACAACTTTCGAGCTCACGGGCTTCTTCTATACAGGCTAAGGAGTCGAAGCTAACTAGAATGCTAATCAGATGTAAGCATGATAAGCAAATGTTTGTGAAATGTTTTCAAATTCCTCTTCCTCAGCCTACTGATAGTGAATCAAACGGATACATGATGAATCGTCCATACATATGAATTCGACCATGTTATAGTAATATACCATAAATCTACTTAAGCTATTGTACAAAGAAATAGAGGATAGAGGAATCTCTATGTTTTCCAAAGGCGAACCTCCACCAAAAAAAAGGTGATGGTACCGGTGGTGGTAGGCGGCTGGTGTGATCCACTAACCAACACCTATTCTAGGAACGGGTGCATTTGCGTATGTACGATCATTCGTCCCTCTATACGGGCTTGTGTATAGCCACAGGTCAGTTGCAGAGTTTAAAGACTTTTTTCGACAAACTTTAATATTTTTAGAGATTATACTTTATTTTTATTTATTTTTAGGTTAAAAATAAAACCTAGCCATAGAATGCTGTTGTGGCCTTAATAATAAGGTCGTAAGACTTCTCTAACGTCCACCTCACTGTGTTGATTGACCATTTCAGTGTCTACCATCATTGATAGTGAATCCAGGATAAAAGAAGGCGCATTGAATTTTATAAAAATTAAAAAAAAGTTATAAAATTTGGCACTATTGCACCTTCGGGTCTCCAGAGCACGAGTGGAGGTCGAAAAAAATTTTCGCCCAAACTTCGCCTACGGGGAGTTATTTGGTGTGCTAATCACGAATCTGACGTCCGTTTTTCGTTTTACGCTGGAGTACGGTAGGATACGGTAGATACGGGTAACTAAGGCTGTCGAGGTCATAATCATCGATCTCGCCCAAACTCCAGCGTAAGACGAAAAACTGATGCCAGATTCATGATCAGCACCCCAAATAACCCCCTAGGCGAAGTCTGGGTAAAATCAACCTTAGCCACCCGTACCTACCGTATCCCACCGTATTCCAGCGTAAAACGAAAAACGTACGTCAAATCCTGATCAGCACTCCACCCCAAATAACCCCCCCCCCCAGGCGAAGTTTGGGCGAAAAACTTTTTCGACAAAGGAAATTTGGGCGAAATCGGCAAATATTACCTCGACAGCCTTATTCACCCGTACCTACCGTAACCTACCGTAATCGGCCGCAATTTCAAAAAAAAACAGTTGTCAGAGTCGTGATCAGCACGGCTCCAGGTCCTAACTCCAACGCGACGTCGCGCGCTAGCCGCGTGCGACGTCGCGGCGCTGAAACGCGTGGTTAGCCGCGGAGCTCGAAATGTTCTCAGTGTTTAAGCTCCCAGACCACATTTTTAGCAAGGAACTTAAGATCCCATAGAATGTGGTAGGCAACAGTCTGCAGTAGGGCAATTGATCCGAGAATGGGTGATTGTGACCTTTTTCCGCAGCATAGCCATAATCACGGGTAAAAATTGACCGAAGAAGTTGTAGTTGGCAAATACTGACGCTAGAAACCATCCACATGACCAGAATTTCTGTATAAACTGTCGTGGATAGTCCTATTGAAACCACATTCATATACCATCTCCAAGAAACGTTGAAATAAGGCAAAGGCGTGCCGCATGTCCCTGTAGGAAGCGTTTCTAGCCGTCGGAAGCATCGGACCGCGACAACTCGTCCAATTTCGTCGCGCACCGTGCGCGACGGCAAGGGGGTTCGCGCGGCGTTGGAGTTATGTCTGCCCCCGGATCAGCACCCCCTTGGCGAAGATTGGGCGACAAACTTTTTTCGATAAAGGAAATTTGGGCGAAATCGGCAATTATGACCACGACAACCTTAGCCACCCGTACCTACCGTAACCTACCATAATCGGCCGCAATTTCAACAAAAAAAAAACAGTTGTCAGAGTCGTGATCAGCACCCCCTTGGCGAAGATTGGGCGACAAACTTTTTTCGATAAAGGAAATTTGGGCGAAATCGGCAATTATGACCACGACAACCTTAGCCACCCGTACCTACCGTATCCTACCGTACTCCAGCTTAAAACGAAAACGCATATCAATTTCTGATCAGCACCCCAAATAACCCCCCTAGGCGAAGTTTGGGCGAAAAATGTTTTTTCGACTTTTCCTCGACCTCTGGAGTCCTGAAAGTACAGTAATGCCTAAAATTTTTCCTATGATATGTTTGTTTTTACTAAAGTGATCAGGTATAGTCTTGATGGTAAAGTCTGAAAGTTCGATCCTTTTCGGCTTTTGTCGGCATTGGCATGGTCCGGGAATTCTTTTTGTGAAACCTGTTCATAATTTCCTGTCTTCTCATGCCGATTTAGCAAACACAACGGCATAGATCAACAATAGCACAATCAATACGTAAGGAGTCGCGCCGTGCATTCTACTCGCACGTGGTATCGTGAAGAGCGACAGACTCTTGGCCACCTCAGAATCGGCATCTGGCTGGGTGACCCAGTCTTTTTGCACATAGCGATCCTTTTCAAAGGACAAAAATGTTCAAAATTCCCCTTGGAACGCTCTGCTTCTTGGCCACATCCCCGTGAAGGGGTGTATTACGAAAAAAAAAATGCTCCAAGGGCAGAGAAATTGGCCAAATTAGGGTCCGAATTTTTTAAGGTAAAACCAAGCGAACCGAGCTCTAGGTTGCGCCACGCCTCGGCTAATCTTAGAGCCTATATTTCCTACTTTTATAACCAATAATTTTTCAAAAGTTACTGGAATGGTTCTCTGCTAGACTTCGAACGGCGCCAACTGATCTTTTTGAAGTAGGAGACAGACAGCGGTACCCTTTCAGTCTCATTTGGTCTAATATTGCTCCTGAACTCTTTTCTGAATTAGATGTAGTATTTATCGTCAATATTTATTTATTCAAGGAACAATCTTTTTTGCGATAGTTCTAAAACAAAATAGATTTGTCAGCATTTCAGTCGTGCAATTTTTCGTGCTACCACGTCATCGTCGGATATTTCTTATTCTTTCGCTCTTATGGGTGGTGATAAATATGTGTATTCTGCTCATTCTCAACATGGATGCGATCAGCGCCGACTATGCGTTCATCTGTTCGGTAAGTTGGCTCAATTTTTGCCACGGAGACGGCGGAAATTGTCCGCGTATCCTGGCGGGGAAATTGCGGCAATCATTGTCTGGCCGGAGGATCACACTTCCGTCCGTCAGTTCGTTCATTGCAGCTAATTTCGTTCCTTCTGCAACAGCTGATGATCAGCTGCGTGGGGATCGTGTCCGACTCGAACGAGGCCGGGAATCGAGCCGACATTGCGATGAAACTCACAGAGGCTGTCTATCGACGTACGGAGCTTGAGACGCTGAAAGATCGGCAGGTACGGTAGCAGCGATCAGGGGTTGCTGTAACCCCGTATGGGGACCCTGTCCGTCAAGCTCAATCCCGGCGCTTTTTCTCACTAGTTCCCTCTGCAAGGAGCGTCAAAGAGCTCATCCGTCATTTTCGAAAAAGACCAACAGGCAGGAGCACATTCGACACGGCTGAAAGCACAGCGACAGAAGAAGGTTCATCTGAAGCACTTTCCATAAACTGCACCCATTAAGGACCAACTTCTGCTGTCCGTCATCCCGGCCTATCTTACCGACAAGGTCAGCAAGAGCATCATCCAATCGAGCAGCACTTCTGCTGCACGCAACTTCAACTCGAAGCACCATAAGCTGTTCCACGATCTGCACGTTCAGGTGCACGACAACGTGAGGTGAGCGGCTTTGATGGCATGAAGAGCTTTAGGTGGAGTTTATACTTCCGTCGGCGCGACTTTATGAAGGCTATCAATATCGATTGTCTGCATCGTCCAATCAATATGGGTAGATTTCATAACCCGCACCGCTCGGCTTCTAAAAAAAATAAAAATAAAAATCCCACCTAGGATCTCACTTATACTTCCGACGCCGAGCGACGCAGTGGCATGTAAAGTGGCCAAATTGATCGGTCCTGCTTAATCAATTTGGCCAATAGGTATGGCATCGCGTCGCTCGGCGTCGGAGTATAGATGGGAAGGGGTGGGGGGTGATCCTAATACTTTCGCAAAGCTTAGGAATGCTTCTTGTCAGGATTTATCCCTATTTCATTTATTCTCAAATTTTTGAACATTTCAATAATTATCATAAATGAAGTACGGCGCACTAAACAGCTTAATGTGTACTCTAGGAGTTACGCTTCATGCTTTTCTCATTGAATACATAGCCAGTGAAACAGCCCGTGTACTTCTACTATATCTATTAAATATATATATATATATATATTATACTACCATATATCATATTATATCACATATTAACACATACATAAGAAAGTTAATCCGTCAATATATCTGTCTGTCAGTACATCCGCGCAAAATTAATTGCCGCTCGAAGGATATCACGGCAACTCGGTCGATGTTATCTATTGCTCTCCAAAAATGGTTTTTTGACGTGCCAATTACGCGTAAATAAGGAGCGATTGACAGAACTCTCGAAATCAAGACAGCTACGATTTTCGTACAATCAATGTTGATCGATAGTGTCAATTTTTGTCGAAAAACGCCTGTCTAAAAATAGACTCATGTGAATGCACGCGTTGGACGCTCAGTAAAAACCCCAAAATGGAGAATTCAGTCGGCAAACCGAGATGGGGTAAACAAATGAAGGACGACGTTAACCAATGCCTTTTGGAATGCGCCACACATTATACTTCTGGGGCATTTCGTGGCGGGAATTTGAATGGATATCTAACCTATGGGGCGGGCGCGCGTAGCGCAGTCGGAGGAGGTGCCGGCTGTCGCGTGCACCCGATACCAGGTTCTAGGTTCGATATTCCGGCCAGGTCAACAAGCCCTCCATCCCTAGGGGGTCGGGGAATTGGTACCAGATTTGTATAGAAAAGGTAAAACAATGACTAGCTCATCGGTTATACATCGCTAGTCATCGTGCAGAGCAAATACGCATTCCAGTTGCCTCAACGACAGACAGTAGAAGTTGGGTGCGTGGCGCATCCCTCAACTGGATTCGGCAAAACTGTTCTTCACCCCTTATTTTCTTACTCTTTAAAGTAAATTAACCGAATAAACTCGATTTTATCAATCACGGGGAGGCTGTTCTAAACGGGTTCGCATCCTGAATAACGTCGTTTTGACGATCAATTCCTCTTTGCTCTTGAATTTTTTTTTTGTTGCAAAACACATATTGTAAAGTGCCAGATAACGAAACAGTACGATTTGTTGCTATTGGAAAATTTCTCATTTTTTCTGCAGAATTTTTAAAAAATTTTGTATTTCCTGACCTTCTTCATTTTTCTCCATAATTTCTTTTTCTGCATAATTTTTTCGCGTAAATTTTTGAACGGGCGCGTGTAGCGCAGTAGGAGGAGGCGCCGACTGTCGCCTGCACCCGATACCATGTTTCTGCTTCGGATTTCCCGCCCAGGCCAGCCAAGCCTTCCATCCCTCCGGGGTCGGTGAACTGCTACTAGACTTGTCTGGGAATGACAAAGCGTTCATCGACTCGTTCATCGGCTGGCCACCGCAAGCCATTGCATGGCCAAATACGCATTAAAATCGCTTCCACGACATCCCGTAGAAGTAGAATGCGCTGGCGCATCCCAAAAGAGGTTGACTAACGCCGTCCTTTATCCTTTATCCTTTAAATTTTTGAACAATGACTGATCGAATTTCACTTAAGCATTCTCTTCGCCGACATCGTCAATTTTACCGTCTTGGCCGCTCAACTGACAGCGAAGGATCTCGTGCGAACCCTGAACGAACTCTACAGTAAGTTCGACAAGGATGCTCAGGTAGGCTACTGAACGAAATTCTACGTATCTTTGGATGAGCAAGAGCTCCGCCCAGTTTGAGCCGTGGCTCCGCCTATTTGCTTTTCGGCTACTTGAAGTGCGCTAATGATATAAATCGAGTACATACATTATTTTTATGAACGAACTTTCCTAACAATAACGGCAGAATTTCCAATAATTTTCATCTGGCACAAGCTCCATCTGTAACGGTCTGTCTTGAGAAACACGAAAGAATAGTATTTAAATTTTTTAAACCTTCGACGCGTCCTTACTTGAGGGTGAGGGCTGTATACTAGTGAAACCTTTGTCCAACTTATTTTTGATGAACTTAAAAATTGATATGCGCACTTTTCGTCGTTAGCACTGTGTCCTCCTACCATCCATATAAAGGGATTTTTAAAATTTCCTGGTTTGTACATATTAGGTCGGTCCAAGACTTTCCGCCGTTTTAGTGTTCCAGAACCCTACTTTCAAGGTTGCCATGCAACAGTAATCTCAGAGGGATATCCAGGGAAAGGGAGGACAAGGAGACTCAGAGTACAATAGAGAAATGACACATTACATAAATAGAAAGAGAAACTTGGGTTCTTTGAACTGTAAAGTGAAAAAACGACGGGATAGGAAGGGGAAAACGTTCAAATGTAAAACAACAGCACCTGGAAAAAGCGATACCTGTAACAAGAAGAGTTTTTAACGAAAAAAAGAAACGATTCTTCAAGAAAGTCTAAGAAACGATTGCAGAAACTAAGCGGCAATAGTCTGATGAGACCCGACAGCTACGTATGTAGGTGGTTCCGTCAGAAATCGATACCAATATGTAGGCCGATCAAATTCTGTAGGTTGAGGCGATCTATGCAGAAATTCCAGAAAATATTTACGGTCACATTCTAAGTTCCTGTTAAACCAAAAGCTGCCTTCTATTGGTGACATAGTGGAAATAAGGTGCCCCTATCACAATTTCTTTGAATCGAAATCCTATTTTTCGACACTACCACGAATAAAAGACAGAAGACCTTCTGTCCACTTCATTTAGTTTATTATTAGGTTGGAAAAAAAGTCTCTTCACACTTCGAATTTTTTTTTACCCTTCCCCTTGTAAACGCACTAGCCAATGTTGATTGCTGATTTCGTAATCTTATCACACTTGTCTACTGTTCGCACGCGGACACAGGTTAAGACTCTTCTTGTAATTCGTTATCCATCCAATCTTCCGAACTCATTGCCAGATCTACCTCATGGCCATTTTCAGCACGGCATTCTTCATGAATTCATTAAGGAATCCACAGCACGTCAGGCAGCAGACCAAATTGACCATATATATGGCTTGGGATCTACTACTCATCGCGCCTGTTATGAGTGGTTCGGAAAGTATTTAAAGGGAGATTATTCACTGAGGGCAAAGCATGGTCAGGAAGGCCAACTGAATAGGACGACACTGAATTATTCCACCTTCTTCGTACCGATAGTTGGCAGACGACACGTCAGCTGGCAGAGAAGCTCGAAGTGTCTCATAGGATAGTAGGAATCCATCTGAAGAATCTTGGCTTTCATGGAAATTTGGAGCTTGGATTCCACATGCCCTGTCAGACACTCAGAAAGGTCGACGGCTCTCCATCGCTGCTTCTCTTCTGTCCAGATAAGGAAGAAAATCGTTTCTTCCGCGGATTGTGACAGGCGAAGAGTCCTGGGTTCTGTGTGCCAACTTCCGAGGAAAAGGCAATGGGTACAAAAGGGAGAGAGCCCTAAGTCTGATCTCAAGCCCAATGTTCACGAAAGGAAGATTCTCTTCAGTGTTTGGTGGGATATCAGAGAAGTGATTTATCGGCAAACTCTCAGAAGTGGAGAGACACTTACTGCTGTCACATACTGCGGCCAACTCCACAAAGTCGTCGCAACTCTCTAAGAAAACAGGCCGGAGAAGTCGAAGGTGATGATCCTGCATGACGATGCAAAACCACATGTTGCAAGACTCACAAGAGAAACAATAAAGGAGCTGGGCTGAGAGGTAATGCCGCATCCACCGTATAGCCCTGACCTCCTCCCTACCGACTACCATCTCTTCCACGCTCTCAGGCAAGAAATCGGAGAGAAATATTTTGAAACAGTCGAAGACCTCAAAAATTGGATTCAGCGATGGTTCGACTCCAGAACTGCAGTCTTTTAAGCGAGAGGAATTGGAAAATTACCCAGTCTTTGGAGAAGTGTAGTGGGACGAAATAGAGTTTATCTCAATTGATTTGACTTTGTAGTTGTGAAGTAATAAATCTTTGAAAAAAATGAAAAGACTTTTTTTCCAACCTAATATATGCACTTATGAACGCATTTTAATATAGATTTTATAACTGCGGTCAGTATTTTCGCTGTGCGTGTGCCATTCGAAGTTGTTAATGTTGGACATTTATCAGCCAGGCATAATGTTTCGACGCTCCTACCACTTTTATTTATTTTTGTTTTGTTCCGCTCTCATCGCTTATAGATTTTATTAGGCCGCTGCATATGAAATGGCCGATTTCTGAACCTTGACAGATTATAACCTTGTTGGGAAGCAATTTTATTAATCGCAAAAATAGCTTAGACACTCCGTTTTGTGGGAATCAGAACTCCGAGAATTAATAGAACATAAGTCATTTTCGACATCATCTTAGCTGCTGAATTTTTTCCTTCGCTTGACGATCTAAATGCTTAAAAAATTATAATCGGTAGAGGACAGATCTGGTGAATATGCTGGATGTAGCCGAGTTTCGTGTCTCAATTCATCCAGTTTCTGGACAGCAATTTCTGAATCGTGCTACCGCGGTGTTTTGTCCACTTTTCCATTCATATAAGAAGAGCATCCGAATGTCACGTTAATTCATACTGTAAAAATGACGTCAAAAACTCTGCAAGAGGCAATTATGTCACAGAACCTATACTAAGAAAGCGGAGATTCTGCACTTTCAGAAACTATACACAATGCCTGAAACGGAAATATTCGTAGCCACGAAAAATCGACCAGAAATTGAGGTTGCAAAATCGGCTACTTCATATGCAACGAAATATTATTATTTATGTAAAACTATGTATGTGGACCTCATGTAGAAATATATTCAATATTTGAATTATGAATAAATATATTTCCTATATTATTTATTTAATACATTATTTATACACTATGTAGAATTATGTAGAAATATACCTATTCAGCTGGATGAATGGTAGTATGTGAGAGTTTCAGAAGCTGCAGTGCATGCGCATCAAGTTCCTCGGCGACTGCTACTACTGTGTGTCGGGAATGCCGGTGAACCGACCGAATCACGCCGATATGTGTGTGGTGATGGGACTTGAGATGATCAAAACCATCAAGTAACACTTCAGTCAATTATTCCTTTGTTTTTTAAAGTAATCAATTCGTCATGACCGCAAACACCTTAAAATTCCGTAAAAGAAGATTCGAGAGAGTGGGTGCTAGAACTCCGCCCACTTGGTGCCGTAGTTTCGCCCACTCCGTACCCTACAAGTAGGGCACTTCAAAGGCGTTCTGAATCAGTATTAAAGCGATTTTTAAAGCTTCAAAAAGCTCCCCAAAAAAATGCTGAAGTTCAGCGGAAAATTCTCCAATTCGGAGTGGTCGAAAACTGTGACTCCGCCCTCTCGGGCTAGCTCAGCTCATTTTTGAGTGATCTTCAAAAACGGCAAGGCTTTTCGTAGAGCACGATCCCAAGCACTAAACGATTCAAATCGTAGTTCTAGATGGTAGCTGTTACCAAGATGTCACGTATTGTTGGTAAATAGAATGCATGGTGCATCCCCCGAAAGTGATTGAATATCGTCGACCTTTATTTTTCATATTTTATCCAATTTATAATAGTAAACATAAATGCCTCAAAGCTCTGCAAATTAATATATCTTAAGGGTCTGCGCCGGGACTCCGCCCACTCGGTGCCGTAGTTCCGCCCTTCAGTCATACTACAAAAGCGGTTGTCTCCATGGAATAGGGATTGATTAACATCGACCTTTGCCGTATTCTTTATCCTCTATAGAGTGAGAATAAGCTGTACTATTGTGGAATTCTCCCTGGGCGTGTACAGAATGCCGAGGTAGGGAAGGGCCAATGAGACACCCCTACAAGCCCCTCATATTTCCGCGAAATATTATGACCAGAGGGTGGGTGTCAGGACTCCTCCCAGCTGGTGTCGTATCTCTGCCAATTCCTTATCCTACATCGAGAGCTGTTCCCACGATTTTACGATTCTTATTTGGTAGAACTAGAATTCGTGGCGCAGCCCAAAGGTACTGATCAACGCCGACCTTTATGACACCATCTATTTTTTATACACTGGGAGCAAGCTGTACTATTGGGGATTCTCCCTGGGCGTGTGCTGAATGCGTGTGCAACGGAGCGAGCGGCACGCCTCACACTCTTTAAAATTTCGCGAAATAGCATGACCAGAAGTTATGCGTCAGGATTCCGCTCACTCGATGCAGCAGCTCTGCCCAGTCCTTATACTACAAGAAGGATCGTTTCACAATCATGATAAAGGTCGGCGTTAATCAATCTCAATTTGGGATGCGCCATGCATTGCACTTCTACTGGATGTCTTGGAAACATTTCTTTGTCCTTTACCCAATGGGAGCAAACTGTACTATGGGGGAATGCTCCCTGGGCGTGTACAGAAGTTTGATGCAAGCAACTGACCAATCAAAGGCCACAAGAGGCTTATGCCAGTCAATCATAAGCCTCCTATGGCCTTTGGTTGGCTGTATGTTTATTTCTAAAAGATGTCCGTTGTGTACATGCCCAGGGAGACTTCCCGAATAGTACCGCTGTACATTCTTGGAAACAGCCTAGCATTCCTCCGTTTTCAGGCAGATCCGCCTCGCCACCGGCGTCGACGTGAACATGAGAATCGGCGTGCACACCGGTTCGGTCCTATGCGGAATACTCGGACTGCGGAAATGGCAGTTTGACATCTGGAGCGACGACGTGACACTGGCGAACCATATGGAGTCGGCTGGAGTGCCTGGGTAAGCTATACGTGACGGATGACACGTGACATGATCCTTCGTGGCTGGGCAACTCCCACAAATGGATTCGTATTCCAATTTGTGGCAGTTGTCTGCCTCCTTTCTAGGCGGAATTTCTCCTGAGGACATTTTATGCAGCTCTATCGTACTATGTATGAAACAGCGAATCTTTCCGTCAATAATTTTCTCCGTTTGTCTGTCTGTCTGTCCGTCCGTAATCCGTACATTGGTCAGCGAAAATCTTCACATCTCGATCGGAATTATCGGCATCTGCTCAGAGTTAAACGTTCGAGGTGCACAGATTATACAGCAAGTAAACAATATCTATCTACCAATGGTCATCGATCGAATGTATCGATTTTTGTCAAGAGTTGATCAACTGAAGAGGGAACAAACGTAGACATACCACCCCTGTTTGGCCATGCGTACCAAAAAGTAAAAAATATCGATCAAATGTTGCCAGTTGCTAAACACTATCGATCGATTGTTCTATAGATAAGTTCCTGGGCCAAGCCCCAGACAGCTGGTTGTCATTGAAAAACCAATATCGATCGATAAATCGAGTGTGATTCAGAGCGGTGCACATCACAAAGACCACGAAGGACATGCTACTCGGCGACTACTGTATCGTGGATGCAAAGTGAGTCCGTTTGGAGCTGTTTGAATCTAATTTCATGTATTCATTGCTTCTAATGCAATTTGATCTCGATGCGCCGGATCTATTCTTTTTTATGTCAAATTGGTCACTTTCAAAATTTAATTTAACAATTTTTAAACAAAATTGTGCACTATTCAGCGCATTCCCGAAACTTTTGAATTCAAACTGGATATGATTTCAGTTAAAACGAATGTCTTCCAGAATAAGATAGATTCGAGCTTGTTCATATTCCGCGATGAGAGCGATAGGAGCGACTTATCGTTTTTTGCTAGGCGATTCCTCGGCACTAAACGATACTTACACTTCTCATCAACGACTCCGCCGCAGGCTATGAACAGCCCTTAGACGTGATTTATACTTCAGTCGTCGCGCGGCGCAACAGCATGAGACCGACCTTTATCGATTACACCGCGATGCCAATCGATACAGGCCATTATTATAATGTCGCGCCGCGTTGCGCCCAAGTATAAACCTTGCCTTACGGTCGACTTTAAAGGTCCGACGATCCGCATATTCTGGCGTACGGTGAGCCGACCTATCACATCCTTCCGGACAAGACATCAGTGATCGAACGAACGGCGTCGATTTACAGGAACAGGTGGTCGACTCGTATCGCCTTTTATTACTTAATTTACCTCTTAATTTTATCCACTTTGCAGTTTTTGTCACGAAACTGGTTTCAGAAGGACGATGGATCTATGCGATGGTGGTGAAAAGTCGCCGAGTTTACCAAATAACGTCGCCGTCTCCACTACTCGGCACAGTATGAAGGCTAAGGTCCGTTCCGAAAGTCTTATTTAATTAAAAGAAAAACAGACAACTTGAAGCTTTACAGCTTAAATTTTCCAGCTGCACAGCTTGACGTTAAATGTTCTATCTTTCAGGCTGTACATGTCGGGAAGATGGGCAGCATTGGGAGGTGATAACGATCCAGCCAATTATAACTAAACAGAGCACCTGCTGAAAACATGCCAGCCAATTAGAACGTTGACCGTACGTGCTCTCTCTAAACGGCAAGCGGACTGATTGGCGCGCTCCCACCTCCCAATGCCGCCCATTTTCTCACATGTACTGCAGAAACATAGGCAGCTGTTAAAATTTTAATCAATATGTTTAATTATTGGTGCAGGTTAATTAAAAAATTTCAAATAAAGTCATACCAATTTTTTTCGAGCAAAAAATTTATCTTAACTTTTTTGGAAGTCTCTAGTTTAATCCGGTTTCACCTTCGTTTTGATTTGAAAGGTGTCTAGTTTGATGAGCGTCAAGCTTGCTCAGAAGGGTGTCTAATTTGGTTTGAAAAATGTTTAATTAATTTTTAATTCGAAAGAAGCCCAATTTGGTTTGAAAGGTGTGGAATTTACGTGTTCTTCCTCCTCTTCTGAAAAATGACTTTCCAATAACAGCTACATACTGATTAAGGTCTCGAAAATGGTCGAATTCTGGGGAGCTGAGACGCCGTTCGCGAACTTCAATCGTAAAAAATCGTCCACATGCTTCGAACCAGGCTTGATGACGGTGAGTTCAGCCCGGTGTCGTGTGAGCCCTTACTTCAGAGTAAAACCAACCAATAATCGCCTTCCTACTTCCATTTCTTTTCAGTTTTTGAGTGCATAGCTCATCCTTGTTAAGCGTAATGGGGTTTAAGGTTTAAGAACATATGAAGAAAGGCGAGATCTTGGCTTCAGTTCTTCCAGCAGAGCCTGTTATATTCAGGATGACGCGCCTCGTCGCCCGCACTACAGTAACACCATCCAGTCGATGACGCTCATTGAGAACAGCTTGACCAACTTCTCTCTCAACAAGTACGCTACTCCATTTATCTGACCATTAATCAAAAAAACCTGATCGATGGGATTCCTGAGACCGCGGGGGTTAGCGTAGTGCTCAGTAGACCCCGCGGTCCCCGTGGTGCTGCTTTCCGCATTGTGTGCACCATGAGCTGCAGGGAGGAGGCTCCACGACGGCCATTCGGAATGGAAGAATGGAGCACGAGGTAGGCAGACATCGTCGCGGGAGCGCAGGGCGTCGAATGCGGTGCGCGCCGATCGATATGCTTACGTCAGCGGTTTTGCCATGCTCCCAGGCCGATCGCAAAACAGGGGCTGGATTTGGCTCCAGAACGTAACTCCAACGCGACTTCGCAGAACTGCAACGCAGACGTGCGCTCGGTGACGCATGGCTCGCCGCGGGGCACAAAATGTTGCCAGTGTTCAAGCTTCTCAACTAGAAAGAGCCGCCGAAGGGATGTGAATGTGACACGAAAGAGAACCCATGGAAAAGACGCCTTAAACATTACAGGCTCTCTAGGGTCGCTATTTCATCATGTTTTCTCCTTTTTAGGAATATTTTCCACCTACTGAGTCCAAATCTTATCTGGATCGCACTTTTTTCTCCGATTATTCCGAATTTTCCTTAGTTCATGTTGTAGTTCGAGTTTTGTTCAATTCAGAAAGATACATTTAACATATGCCCCTGGTTTTTTCTTGTAAGGATAATAAATTATAAATCTAGAGAATGTGAGTGGAGTGTTCAAGTTTTTGCTCATCCTCCCCCCCCCCCTCAATAAAAACCCTTGCTTCTGAAACTTCTAGTTAGTGACCCCATCCCAGTTCTTGTTTCGAATTTTCCACCGCTTCCACTTCCCTACCAGAGGCCGCATTCATCAAAGTTACTGCAGTAACTTTAACGGAGAATTCTAAGCGAAAGCTCCGATAACGCGGCCTATCAAGCGATATGGTGAGCGATAAACCGCGTTATCTGAGCTTTTGCTTACAATTCTCCGTTAAAGTTACTGCAGTAACTTTGATGAATCTGGCCCCAGGAGATATCATCCTCATCTCATGTCTCCTTCCTTCCTCTACCCGGTCAACGTCGCCGAAACATACTTTCGCCGCGCCCAGCAGCAAGACACGGCTACCACGCGCTCATGACGTCACTAGCCGTCCCTGCCGGAAGCATATGGACCGCGTCAACTCGTCCAATTTCGCCTCGAACCGTGCGCGACATCCTGGGGAGTTCGCACGGCGTTGCAGTTATGTTTGTTCCCGGCTGGATTCATCAACAATTGAACCCGTGGGTATGCGGGGTATAGGGGATAGAAATAAGATAGGAGTCAGGTAGATATAAGACAAGAGTCAGAGACGCAAGCTTCATCGTGGGTATCTCTATCCCTTTCACCCACGGGTAAGTTGTTGAATCCGGACCAGGGGAGCAATCGCGAAATATATTCCATGATTGACCCAAATCTTGATATACACTGCTGTTACTAGGACTGTTCAAGCTATGAAGTCAAAATTGTTACCCACTTTTTATTCAGCTGACGTTTCAACGCAACTTCTTTCATCTGGGTATGTGTAGTGAAGCATGGTTTGAAATGGTCTATTGATATGATGCAGGGAGTTTGAATGCGTATAGAAATCATTTGCGGTGCCCAGCTGTCAGACAAGTCTGTGTCGTATGCTTTGAAGACAAGTCTGACGCCAATTCACCAACCTTAAACGGACGCTATATAGTATGGACACGATCTAAACTATCGAATTGATTTGGCGAACTTGCAAAAGCAGATGGCTTCTCTGTCAGCGCTATACGTACCATAACTACAATACCGGCCTTATAGTTTGGTGTTTGGGCGGAAAAAGCGCCTTTCCGCCGCTTTTCTGTGGCGCGCTTCAAACAACTGTGCAGATTGTAAAGGTAAAGGCATACTCACTGCAAGACGCCCAGTGATCGCATCAAAATTAGTTCAGTTATTTAATTTCTGTTTGGTGCGTCTGACCCCTTTCCTCGCGAGATAGCTATACTCACCGGATGTATGCTCCTAATTAACAGGGAAAGCATATTCAGTCTAGTTTATTGCTTATTGTATACTTTATAGACAATGTAACATAATTCTTTAGATTCCCTAGTTTTTCGTGATCACAAAGAAGTTTTTTTCAAAAGATCCCATAATTTGAGTGCCATTAATTTCAGAAAATGTCTCCACTTTGGAGCATTCTACTTTCGGAATATCAAGGTTGTGTGTGCTTATACTCATTTGTACCGTTACATGTGAAAGTTGAAATGAAACTGCGAAAGTGGAACCTTTAGGGTTGAAATCGTTAGTAATTATACGCTGGCAATGTTGCCCACATAACACTTCTTTGCAGTTATCCGCGCCCTTTTCCAACAATTAAGTGACCACAGAGTCATTTCTTTGAAGAACGAAACAGGGATTTGGAGGCCTAGGAAAACTTGCAACTTGCACTTTAAAAGCGAATTGAGTGTCGTTTAAAGCATTTTTCAAAAATGAAAAATAGCCTACAAGCGCATTCACCAGTAACATATGATTCGAAGTTTGTTTCGCACATACACACAAACAAACTTGATATTCCAAAATTAGAGTCCTCCAAGAGACGTATTCTGAAATTAATGGTACTTGACTTGTCGGATCATTTAAATGATTACATCATCGTGATAGCCAAAAATAGGGAATCCAAAGAATTATGTGGTATTATCTGTAAAGAAGACAATAAACTTTGAATTAGACCGAATTTCCTTCTTTCCTAGCTAGTTAGGAGTATACATATATCCTGTGAGTATAGCTATCTACCGCGATGGAAGGGGTCAGACGCACCAGACAGAAATTAGGTAACTGAACCAATTTTTGAAGCGATCACTGGGCGTCTTATAGCTCATCGGGAAGATAGCTCAGAACTTATGCCGGATATGCGTTTCCTTTTACAATATACTCAATTTGAAGAGTGCTGCAGAAAAGCGTCGGAAAGGCGTTTTCTGCTTTTTCCGTCCAAAGTTGAAAAGTTATAGCCGGTATTGAAGCTTCCGTAAAAAAAACTGTGTATAGTGTTGACCGGTTGCCAGAATTAATGATCCTGATCAAGCATTTGATCGGGAGAATTGGCGTCACCACAGTGAGGAGCGTACACCGCAACAAAGCGGGACAGACGCTAATGAAAATGATGATGAAGCTCAGCACGGTATTGAAGAGTGAGGGCGACACATCTGCTAAAGAAAGAAAATCAATTATGGTACAACAAAACAGTTATAAACTGGCCCGGACAGTGGGAAGCTGATGCCAATACTATGATAATATAATACTTTCAGCATCAACAACATGTTCAATTGCCGACATCCAAAGAGCCAGGTGTCGCCATATCTTTTATGGCCATTCAGGTGACTCATTTCAATCAAATAGTAACCTGTAGAAAAGCTAAAAATTTGTGCTGCTTTTCTGCTTTTGTTCGTTGCTTTTTTTCTTAACGACTTATTAACTGTGTCTGTTTATTTTAAGATAGCTGTGTGGATTTAGCCCTGTATTCACCTTAACTAATATGTATAAAGTGTATAAAGTGTCTAACCACAAGATTAACCGGCCACATTTCAGCAATAAAGCCATCTTATGCAACATCTCCGACTGCATGATGTTTCTTTTTCTGTCGCTACCGGCTGCCTTCGCTAATATCATGGTCTGCCGGCTGTACTGTCCGTAAGTACACAGATCTCAGGAGACCTACTGTCTTAAAGAGACACATGAACATCCTGATTTAGGGTGGAGGTGCAGCACACGACCGGTCTGCAGCAGTTCTTCACGCTTCTGATTCTCGTCATCCTTACGCTGTTCGACCGCATATGTCCCTATGCACACACGCTGTTGACCACAACGTCGTTCTTGATCTCGTCATTCATTGCCATTGGACCGCACGTGAGCATGTTTTTCGGGTCCAAGCCTTTCCAAGTAAATCTTTCCATTCACTTATTCTTAGTGTAACTGGTTTAGCACCACAACTCAGAGAAAAATGTAAGACTGTCGGGAATGCGATCGCTCCTCTTTCCTGTGATTGACCTGGCGCGCTGTTCCCCACGGTCGCTTGCCGACGAGTCGATCGGCGCAAGCCCCTTCCGACTCTACTAGTCAAAATCGATCGTCCCTGCGCTCCGGCGGCAAATTTAAGGCACACACACTTCCGTGGCAACGCCGCGGCCCTATCCTTAACCATCGGGTTCGTACGTTAGGTGTCTCCCTGGGTTATGGTAGCGATCCGTCTCTGCCCGCCGCCGCCCCCGATTACGGTAGCGTGGTGTGGTGTCTTGGCTCCTTTATTGGAGACTTTATCCCAAGCGAGTTTTCTCTCCGCCTAGCTGGTCCTAACTATGGGGCACAGATGGCGAGGAGTCGCGCTCTTTGTGCGAGACACGTGGCATGTTGTTGAGCCCGCCTTGAGCGAGCTGACGGATGAAGAGCAGACTGTGCGCAACGTATCAGACTTTCGGAGCATTGTGGAGCAGTTGTTGAGGACTTCAGTCGTTTTTTACCGTGCTTCCAACGCAGCGCAAAGCTGCTTCTCGAAGTGACCTAGAGAATGAGATGACGTTATTGGAGGGGAACTCACGATCAGCTAAGGAGAGTTGACTCACCAAGCGAATCACGTCCTAGAAATGACCCATCCAAAGCAGCGCTGCTTAATCGCCTCATCTTGTATTGAAATCTCTTCCGAGGCGGGCACGGTCAGCCTACGCTAGTCGAGCGCATCGCTCCGCCTTCTACAGTAGTTAAAGACACCTAACGTGACGCATCCTTAACCATCGGGCAGATACTCAGAGTTCGCCGCCGACGGTGAGGGCGAGAATCATTATAGGTGTGAATCACTATTGCCGCCGCCTCCGATTTCGCGCAGATTTAGAGCCGGCAGAGATTGTCTTCGCTCTAGAAGGCGGGAAAGGCGAGAGGAAGGCGAATAGCAGTAGTAGGTCCCGACTAGAAATACAGTACCTCGCCGCGCCGTGCCTCTGCCGCTTGCCGCCGGCAAAACTGCGAAGACTATGAACGGAATTCAGTGAGGCCGCGCTCATCCACGCGGCCTCACTGAATTCTGTTCATAGTCTTCGTCGTCCGACGCTCGCAGCAAAAGTGTGTGAGAGTCTTTAGCCGCTCTTTCCTCTATACTCCAATCCTGACGAACGGCCATCGTGGGGCCCAGGTTCTGCGCTACACTGACATTGTTCATTATGGGATAACAGCACCAGGAGAGAGCCGAAGGGTCTAATGAACTCTGCGCTCATCCACGCGGCCTCACTGAATTCCGTTCATTACGACCGAAGAGGATTTCTAATCGTATTCCCTATTTCCGCCCCGTGAACGGTACTTGCTGCTAACTCATATCAAATATCATGGAGTTGTGGGGTGTCCAGCCTGAGGAACTGGGTGAGTGCCTCGTAGTCTTCTCGCTGTATACCTGCATGACAACAGTCGGGCTCCCGCACAGGTTGGGCCGTGTTGTCCGATATACAGGGTGGCTCCTAATTATTTGCGCGAAATTCAAACCGCTGCTATATTTTTGAAAATGGAGGGAAATCAATTATTAGGATTTTTCTAGAATGGGGAAGTATGTACAAAAACCAAGCAAGGTGATACAATCAATACCCTCGAGAATGAAAGCTTCACCACATCGTTCCACCATCGCTCATCTTGCCGATAAAGGACATTCTGCAGCGGAGATCGCTCGACGACTTCAAATTTCTGCCAGAACAGTCCAACACATTGTGAAACAGTACAGCGAGGAAGGAACGGTCGAACCGAGGAAGAGTTCTGGCAGACCACGTATTGTGAACACTCTCCGCCTTCGAAAGGTCATCAAAAAGAGAGTCGACCGGAACAATGAAGTTAGCATGAATCGGATGATTGTAGACCTTGGGGTTTCCCGCAAAACAATACAGAAGATCGTCAAACAGGATCTTGGACTTCGCAGTTGTCGTCTTTATCGCGGACAAGCCCTTACGGAAGCTGCCATTCAGATTAGATAGGAAAAATCCAAGTTGTTGCTAAAAGAGATCCGGCAGGGCCGCTTGTCAAACGTCACCTGGACGGACGAGAAGATTTTTACCACTGAAGGGGCACACAACTCACCGAATCAGCGTCAGTTGCTGCCTCCATCCAGAAACAGGTCTTCTCAACGTCGTGTTCTCAACAGGACTCTTTTTCTGAAATCTGGAATGGTATGGGCTGGCATTACCCTGGACAAGAAGACACCTCTGGTTTTCGTCGACCGTTCAGTGAAAATCAACGCTGAAGTGTACCAAGAAAAGATCCTGCGCGATGTTCTTCTCCCCTAGGTTGCTGAAAATTTTGTCAGTGGTCAATGCGTGCTCCAACAGGACTGGGCATCTGCTCATTCTGCGAGATTCACACTGGCATTCTGAGAAAGTCACTTCCGTGGCTACTGGACGAAGGCTTCTGGCCATCTAACTCGCCTGATCTGAATGGATTCCGCTGTGTGGGGCTACTTGCAGCAGAAGGTGCCTCGAAGAGTCACCAAAGTTTGAACGCTCTCAAAGCTTCACTTCAGAAGGCCTGGGACGATATCGACGTCACCTTCCTGCGGCCCACAGTGATGTTGGTGGAGAAGAGACTGAAGGCCTGTATTGCTGCAAAAGGAGCTCATTTCGAACATCTTCTCGAGTGAATGACTGTTAGGCATTGCTCTATATATATCTTATAGAAGTTGTATCAGATTGTATAACTGTTGTTTTTTGTTGAGGTTATTAGTAATAAACTACGCGCAAATAATTAGGAGCCACCCTGTATATTGTGTGGGTGTTGGTTTGCGTATATATCTCTTATTTCGTATAGGAATTCCGCGTTCTCTATCTGATTTCTCCATCCTTACCAGACTTGTCTGGGAAGGATAAAGCGCTGATTTGTTCATCGACTGGCCACCGCAAGTCATTGTATGGCCAAATACGCTTTCAGATCCCCCAAGGCATTCCGTAGAAGTAAAATGCGGAGGCGTATCCCATAACGCCGTCCTTTATTCTATACTTTATATATTTATTTGGTTTTTTAAATGTCGTTATTTTTACTAGTCCATTCAGATGATCATTGCCAAGTCGGATCTAAACGGTGTGAAGCCGTTCACGTCGATGGTTTTCATGCCAGGTACGTAGTGAGATCCAGTGAAACCTGAACCTGGACACCTGTATCACAGAGATCATTTCAGCTTGTGTTTCTCACATCACTTCCGTGTTTCTGTTGTACCGAATACCGTACTCGTATCGCTGCGTGCTTTTCACGATCGACTTCGTCATCTTCGAGATACTGCTCTCGATCTTTCCCGTCTACGGTGCTACCCCTGCCCAAAGCTTTCTCAGGTACGTTCCTTGACTCCCGCTTCTATCTTAACAGGAAACTTGGAGTTTAATGCACTAAATGTCCATGTTAATAGTCAAGCATCGTCAACTAAACCAGGTTGTCCAAAAAATGCAAGCAGTGTTCGAAAAGACGATAATTTTGCCGCCAGTAACGCTATTGAAGAAGTTAAGAACTCGTATGAAAGCGCAGGAAAATAGAAACTTTCTTACATTTGTGATGTAGAGATTGCGCCATACACTCGTCTAAACTCCTGCATTTTACACTCGATTGATTGTGTTTCTTCTGGATACTTTTCACAATTTCTGCATAATGTGGTCATGCCAATTAATTTGTGTTTATTTTAAAATTCGAAGCATAGAAACACACTGCAGATTTCGTCAAAATGCAGCGTTTCCCCAAAAATACAGTTAGCGTTTTAAGGGTTCTAACATTGCTGATAGTGAAGCTTTTGAATGTGAAAAAAGAAAAAAGGAAATCGATATCTATGCTGATCATGGCGACGCAAGTATAAACTAGGCTTTAAACTGAGCGTATGATTTTTTTATTAATTCGTGTTTTTTTAGTTATCAACTAACAACGGTGGCTATCAATCTCTCCTTCCTACTGGTTCTCGTGTTGTTCATCGACTGGATTGTAAGTTGAGAAGATTTGCGGCTAAAAAGCTCGTTTGACGTTATTAAGTGCTATTTGGGGACCAAAGAATGGATCTGTACTGTAGATGGAATCGGTAAGCGTCCTCACTAGGGACAAACTCCTTCGCCTCACTTTGTGTCTTAACGCGTTGACGGCCGTGTGACACGATGTCGTGGCACCATGTGACACGATGTCGTGTCACAACTTTGTAATTTATTTTTCTAGTTGGATTCAAATCTTTCGAAGGAACTTTCTTGTGTATGTGTACTTCATCATTCTTCTTCTTCTTCTTCTTCTTCTTCTTCTTCTTCTTCTTCTTCTTCTTCTTCTTCTTCTTCTTCTTCTTCTTCAGCGTTTGTCCCGCATCGTAGCGGGGTTCGCTATTCTGGTGTTGTAACGCCACCTTTCCCGATCCAGCGCTAGATCAGGGTAAACACCAGTAATCTTCAAGTCCGCATGTTTCGTATTTAACCAGCGCTGTTTCGGGCGCCCTCGAGGCCGCCTTCCTATTACCTCGAAGTTAAGGCCTATCTTGCGGACGCTGTCTTCCTTTCCACGCAGAACGTGGCCGTACCATAGCACGCGAGCTTCGCGCATCTTCTTGGCTATCGGCGCGACACCGAACTTCTGCCGAATCACATCGTTTCGGATGCGGTCCATGCGCGTGACTCCAGCCGTCCAGCGCAGCATCTTTGTCTCCAAGACGCTGAGGCGCGTTTCAACTTCCCTGGTCGCAGGCCAACACTCAGCGCCGAACATCGCTACTGGCCGGACGAGTGCTCTGTAGATATTCGACTTCAAGCGCTCCGGTATTTTCCTATCGTAGAGCACCCAGTCAACGAACACCATTTGGAGTAAGCTGCACTCACGCGTGAATTCACTTCGACCATCAGTTTGCCTTCAGACGTGACTGCTGATCCCAGGTACTTAAAGACCGAAGTGCGTGGGAGCTCGATGCCGTTAACCTTGATGGAGCTGGACTAAGTAACGTCCGTCGTTAGATATTCGGTCTTCTTCACGTTCAATTTGAATCCAAACCGCTCCAAGCGATCACACCAAGCTTGCACCTCTCGCTCGAGTTCATCTTTATCTTCGCTAGCGAGCATTACGTCATCAGCATAAAGCAACGTCCAAGGGACGGGGTCCTGAAGATCTCGTGTGATGGCATCCATGACGACAACAAAGAGGAGTGGAGAAAGCGCAGAACCCTGATGTAACCCGACAGAGATGGGAAACTCCATCGAGGTTCCAGCTGCAGCTTGAACTCGACTCTTTGGACAAGAGTAGAGAATTCGCACCCACTCTATGAGCTCTTCAGGAACTCCATGATGTCGCAAGGCGTACCATATCACTTCACGCGGTACGCGGTCAAAGGCCTTCTCCAAGTCGAGGGCGATATGCACCGGCTTCTGTTTCTCGCGATGCTTCTCTATCAGGAGGCGGGAGGCGTGTATGGCATCAATGGTGCCACAGCCAGCCACGAAGCCGCACTGATTGCTGGAAAGCTGGACGACGTCACGAATTCGTCCGTCGACAATTCGCTCAAAGATCTTCATGCTGTGCGAAAGCAAGCGAATCGGACGGTAATTGGAGCAGTCTGCAGGACTGCCCTTCTTCTTCCAAATCGGAATCGTCGTACTTTGGCGCCAACACTCAGGCACTTTTTCCTCCGCCACAACTTGATTAAAGAACTTCGCCAACCACTCAGCAGGGTACCAAAACGTCGACTTCCACAGTTCTGCTGCCATGTCGTCGGGCCCATTCGCTTTGCCTGGCCTCATCTTCTTCAAAGCCGCTTCAATCTTCTCCACGGTGATCTTCTGGGCGGGGCCGTGGATTGGAGCCGTTGAAGGGATGGCTGGATGAGGAAATTCTACTGTAGAGATTTCCTCAAAGTAATCGCGCCATCGCTTCAATGCCTTCTTGCGGTCCATAAGATGATGACCGTTCTCATCATTGATGCCGAAGAACTTCTCGATGTCTTCGGTCTGGCGATGGCGATTCATTGCGAGTCGGTACAGATACCGCGCACCATCGCGCGACTCGAGCTTCTCGTTGACATCTTCATAATGAGTGGCTTTTGCAACAGCCACGGCCTTCTTTGCAGCTTTCTTCGCTTCCTGGTACTTCCGCCAGTTATCGGATGTCTTTTCGCCGAGAAACACGTGATAGAGGTCTTCTTCTCTCGAACTTTGGCTTTCCCGTCATCTATCCACAGCCATGCCTGCTTTTTGACCTTGCGTCGTCCAGGCTTCGTGATGCCGAGCTCCGACCGTGCAGCGTGACGAATGGCGTCGGTGGCCTTCTCCCAAGTTCCGTCGATAGTTGTCACTGTCGGTAACCGCACGCGAGAAATCACAGCTGCTTCCTTCTCTTTCATTCGCCACCACTTGATTCTTGGTGCACCGCATCGCTCAACCTGCTTCAGCCTCGTAGGGCGATCTTTAAAGTACAGATCAGCGGTCGATGCTGTGGGGCGATCGTCTCATACGGCACGACCTTCGCATCTGTGACAAGACTTCGGTCTCGATCCTTCACAAGAACAAAGTCTATCTGAGTCCTGGTGTTCCCGCTATAGAACGATATGAGGTGGGAATCGCGTTTGCGAAATACGGTGTTCACTATGGTGAGGTTGTGCGATTCCGCATATTCAAGGATACGCTCACCATTTGCGTTACGCGACCCGTAACCGAACCCACCATGACAGCTGTACCCGTCTTTCGTCGCGCCGATGTGCCCGTTAAGGTCACCAGCGACTATGATGACATTTTTTGAAGGGACCTCTGCTGTCTTCTCATCAAGCAGGCTCCAAAACTCTTCCTTGGCTTGATCCAAGCAGCCAGTCTGCGGAGCATACGCAGAGAGGAAGTGATAGAGTCGCTCTTTCGCGGCGACAACGATCTTCATCAGTCGATCGTCAAAGCGCTCGACGCTTACAATCGAGTCACGAAATCGTTCGGAGACGATTACACCGACACCACTGGTGGTCCTGGGACTTCCACATAGAACAGCCTTGAAGCCTCGTCCTATGTCCCTTGACTTGCGGCAGGACCACCTCGTCTCCTGCACCGCACAGAGATCAACTCTTCTACACTCCAGTGCTTCAACCAACTCGCACGAGCGGCCCGTCAACGTACCCACATTCAGCGTGGCCACGCGGGTCCTGCTTACGTTACGGGACTTTCGGACTAGCTCAGTTGCCCTCCGATGCCGTCCTCGCATCAGGGGCCCTCGCATACTTTTCACACTCGCCGGGCTTTGCGAGTGCGCGTCGGCTCCCGCGGACGCCGAAGCACTATCTTGATAAACGTGAACAGTCATACACCATGTGATGTGACATGGGTCTTCGTAGGCCGGCCTGTCACAAGGGCCTGTCGCCTGCAATCGAATGTCCGCGATCGGCTTAGCTCGCAGAGCGAACAGTTTCCAGTGGCACCACGTGGAGGAACAGACATCGCCACCTGTACTTCATCATTTGTGGTTCACGCTTTTTATAACAAGATCTAATGTACTTCATCCTTAGATCTTTTTATAAAAAGCGTGAACCACAAAAACAGTTTTCGGTCACTGAGTTATTGAATTCCTCGATAAATAATGGCTTCAATTATCAAACATACTGTCTCTACTTAATGATTCTGGTGACTATGGCATAGAAAAGGCTGTCCATTTATAAGACTAGCGTTCGTCGCCGTATCGGAAGAATAGTAAAGAAGCCCACTGTTCTTCCAGACGAACTACGAGCGCAAAGCGGAAAACGCGTGCAACGTGTCGTTCCAAAACGAGGAACGAGACGTGGAAACGATGCAGGACATCAACAAGCTGCTCATCGAGAACATTCTGCCGAGCAGTGTCGCCTGTAAATTCCTCGCACCGGACAGGCCTGTTGATGTGGGTGTGATTTTGTATTCGGGAGGCCATTTTACTCATATTATACAATTTTCACGTCAAATTGGACACTTTTCACGCCAAGCATGACGCTCTTCTAAGCCAGCCTAAGACTTCCGAAACCAAAACAAACTCTTCCAGATCGAAATGGCCTCCTTACAGGATAAAGTACAGACTCTCCAAAATTGCTAAAATAATCTTTGTTAGAAATAGGCTCACTAAGATGGTTAGGATGATTTTTGTTGGAATATTTTTTTGTTGAAAGAAAATTCGGTGTAATTTTCTTTGAAATTTTCAGCTCAGCTGCACGAATAAATAATAATAAAAATTTGAACAAACGTTTTATTTTTGAAGAAAAATCACAGCAGTCATTTACCACATTAAAAGACAAGATCGCGCCGTACACTCGAAAGGGTCGTCGCCATTTTCATTTGATTGATAGCACAAGTGCTCCGTGCGTGAAGCATCTTAATGAAGATATGTGTGTTCTAGTCAATTGTTTTATTGTGTCCTTCATAAGTGTGAAGCATAAGACCTTGCAATCAATCGAATAAAAATCGTGACGTTTTGGCTGAGGGCAAGACGCCATCTCTTCTTTTGACACCAGAAATGACCGTATTCCTGCTCTTAAAAACAGACTCTAAAAAACTATTTTTCGTTCGAAAATAAGAATTTTATAGAACTTCAAAGAATGTCTTCACTTATTGGGTAGTGGACATAAAATTTCAAAAAAAAGCACATTGTAATTTTCCTTGAACAACAACAAATTATTCTAATCTTTTTGGAGAATCTCTAGCTTAAGGTTGAAACAGCTCATTTTAATTTAGAAGAGTTCGCTTTGAAAAAGTTGAAAATTGAAATTATTTTTAATTGAATTTGAATATTGGAATTTTTTCAAAAATTGAAAATTGAAAAAATTGCCGAATTCGATGTGAAAATGGTATATCTTGACGGAGCCACAACACCATGCTTCAACGCGCCCTCATCCTTTCCTTTTAGCATTTCTAGACCATAAAGGACAACCCCGGTCAGAAATTTTAAATTTAAATTTAATTTAAAATTATTAGTAATTTATTAAATTAATCTTATCTCTCTATATATTATATTACATTTATCTTCATCTTGTTCACCTTTATAATACATTTATATTTAACTTTATATTATTATTAATTTATCTCAGTAGTGAATAACGCGGAACAATTAGGGGAAATTTAAATTTATAATTGAGTCTAAAACCTATTCTGATTCCTATTTAGTGCTGGGATATTTCGTGTTCAATACGCTTTTATTTGAAAGGAATCGTCTTGCCTGTTCTAGGAGTTATACGCACGCCAGCATGAAAATGTGTGCGTGATGTTTGCGTCGATTCCGAATTTCAAGGACTTCTGGAGTCAATGGGATACGAGTCGTAAGCTCGAATGCCTACGTCTGCTCAACGAGATCGTCTGCGAATTCGACAAGGTTCGCAGGAGATATCTTTTATTTTTTGTTTCTTTACTTTTTACTATTTTCCTAACCTTTTCTGTTTTTGAGCAGCATTTTTGGAAGCCGGTATACGGGTACAAATGCTCCGTCATACATATTAATGTGCATCGCACTTGCGCGCTTCGCGCGTTGTTGCAGTATCACCATCATCAGTATCCACCGATATCGGCCTTCCTATTAAAAGTTTCCACCATGTGAAGCACTGCATCGGTTATAATACCAGCGTGTCTCCCACCCCGAACGGCAAAATCGGAGAAACCCGAAATCACGGGTCAGGAGATCGATATCATCGATCGATATCGATCGGAGAAAACATTGAGTGCTTTCTCTTTGCTGTAAAGGCTTTCCGTCGGCGATCATAATCACTTAACTCCCACCCTGATCGGTTAACAGAGAAAATCGATAACGTCGATCGATATTGATTGCCATCCCTTGTTGCCTGAAAGAAAGTCGATAAATACTGATTGCCTTCCCCTGCTGTGAAGACGTTCCGTCGACGATCATAATCACTTAAGGCTTGAGCACACTTCGCTGCTGCAGCAAACCCATCTGGAGCAGCAAAATAGGGTGCATGCTTGTTTCGCAAAGGGCGCACGCAGCAAACGGCAGCGCCCGCTGCTTAGCGGCGCCGTACGTTGTATCCTCGTAGGATAAATTCTAATGACTGATCAGCTGTTTCGCTGAAATTATGTAAATCTAATACGCATTCAGATTCCCTCTACAATGTCTCACAAATGTAGAATGCATAGAGCAACCAATTAGGGTATGGTTAACGCCGTCCTTTTACCATTTTGTCCTTTTATCAAGAAAGCTATCGTAGCTTGGCAGTTTAAAAGGTTTTCTATCCGTCCAGTTCTGCTATTGTTTTGCTAGAACACCTTGAGCAGATAGATTCGACTCGTACCTGAATACAGCAGTGAACTGAACAAATTTCACCTCAGAACTAGTGCTCTTGGCAA
Source organism: Heligmosomoides polygyrus bakeri (assembly GCA_947359475.1). NCBI lineage: Eukaryota > Metazoa > Nematoda > Chromadorea > Rhabditida > Heligmosomidae > Heligmosomoides > Heligmosomoides polygyrus. The sequence continues at coordinate 99,213,101 of OX375868.1, read as the reverse complement.
CGTATTAACCGCCGTCGCACGATCACAGTCGCAGCCGAATTAGTATTCCTAGATAGCACCCATTCGTACGCGACTGTTGCTTTAAAGATGTTTCTGGAGAGTGATACGGCTTCCCTTTCGCAATGGCCCCACCTTGGAATGTTGCAAATCCTTACCTATTCTTCAAAAGAAGTCGCTATAGGCCAATAGCATAGAACTCCTGGTATAACCATTATATCTCATAAATGTAGCATGTGTGACGTACTCCTTAGTGGTTAATAGCAACGGTGCAATCTCAGTTCGGGGAACCATCTACAGTTGCTGGCAATAGCTCTCCCTTTGGGTACTAACAAAGAATAATAAAAAAATGTTAAAAAAATAAATAAAAAATTGTGAGGAAAAGTAATGAATTATAACTTGCGAAAAAGAGCAAAAAGGTGGCACTGTTGGGGCCAAGAGAAAAGTTTGCGCCATTACCTCGTCCAAGACGTTGCGTTTTTTATGCGATTGATAGTGGAATTTTTGTTTCTAAGCCTAGCTTCTCCATCCTCAGGCGCGTGGTAGCGAAGTCGGAGGATGTGTGTTTGCCGCTTGACCCGAACCAGGTTCCTGGTTCGGCCATCCCGCACAAGCTAAGCAACCCTTCCATCCATCTGGGTCAAAGAGTTGGTACCAGAATTGTCTAACGACGCCAACGAATGAAATGCAGCGTACGCAGAACAGGTGCGGACGTTGCACTCCACCGCACGTGCCCTCGGCTGTTGCCGCAGCAAGAAATGTCGGTCGACATTTCCTGCTGCGGCAGCAAAACCGCCCTCGCTGCCGCAGCAAAGTGTGTCCATGGCTGCGGCGCTGCCTTCGCTGCGCAGTAAATGCGGCAGCAGCGCGATGATATCCTTTATCATTGCTGCCGCAGCAAAGGCAGCGAGGTGTGCTCAAGCCTTTAGCTCTCACCTTGATCGGTTAGATCTGATAGAAAATCGATAATATCGATCGATATTGTGCCTCTCCGCGCCATGAAGGCCTTCCGTCGATTATCATCCTCCCTGAATCCTCAGGGACGTTCTGCCACTATTTCAGAAAAGCTTCACAGTTGGCGGAGTTAAGTGGTGTCTTTACGGTAACAAGAAGAAGTTGAATTCCCGACGTACTGCAAAGGAGCTTATTAATATCGACTTCTACTATTCATCGTCGTTTCCCTACCAAAATTTACAGCACTAATATTTAACGATTTTCCTGACCACTTTATGAGTTAGAGCTTCGATAAGCACTAGTTTATACTTGCGCCGCCACGCGGCGCGGCACCACGATCGCCATAGATATCGATTTTTCGCGCCGCCCAGTTGATATCTATCCCGACCATCGTGCCGCGCCGCTCAGCGGCGTAAGTATAAACTAAGGCTGATGGGACCTCACCGTCGACTTTTACAATTCAGCTGCTCTCGAAACCGAAATTTTCATCGATCGAGAAAATCAAGACGGTGGCCAGCACCTACATGGCGGCCGCCGGTCTCAACGAGATTGAGAGCGATATCGACGAGTGTGTGAGTGATTTGAATTTCGTCTTTTATTCTCTCTAGAAGGTCGAGAACTATCAGAGTCGAACGACTCAGATAGCTCTTATTCCAGCTGATTTTTCCTGATTTTTCTCATTTTTAACAGCATTTCCTGGAAGCCAGTATGTTGAAGAGGATCGCCTATTTTCAGGAGCTAACAGAAGAAGTGAAGCACCCAAATAACAGTGTCACCAACAATAACACTATCAACAGCAACAATCACATCAGTACAGGTGGTCGATCCGGAAATCTGGTGAGGTTTTGGTTTCACCAATGCAAGTTTTACCAGTTAGTCGCGAATGTGGCTTGCACGGAGTTATCACAATCTATCACAACACCGACCAAATAGGCGCCAGCCAATCAGGACGACGACCATTCAAAGCCACATGTAGGCCAGATTCACGACTAGGAACTTTTTATCTCTTCAAAGTTCCGTGAAAGTAAAAAAATGTGTTTCATTTAATTTAAATTGATAAATTAATTTAGTTTAATTTATAAAGTATTTTTGCTTTCGTTTCGGTTTTTTCTTATACAAGATGGATAGTAACTTTAGTCCTATACCTACTAGAGGATTTCCCAGTTAGGCTGCCACTTTGCTTCAAATTTTAGACGTTTTGTGTCTTTGATGATTCAGATGTGATGACTACAAAATCACTATAAGAAAAATTGTGTAATTCGGACGTGCGCCCGCTCATTGCTCCGCCCAAGCAGATTTCCTGCCAAGTACCTTGTTTTTTAAATACTGTTTTTTTAATACTGTAAATGCTTCTTTTCTGAATTATTAAATATTTCGCAAATATAATATGCCAATTTTGAGAGAATTCTATAATACTATAACAGCATGATTTGAATAATTCCACTATTACCATTTGTAAAATGTAAGGTACATGTCGCGAAAATGAGCAGCATTGAGAGTTGAGAGCGCGCTAGCCGGTCAGGTCTTATGGAAGTGGCGTGCCATTCAGAGGTGGGATGTACGGTCGGTACCCTAATTAGTTGGGGAGGGGTGTTCGCTTGGTGCTGTGCTTGATTATGATTGGCTGCCGCGATCCCATCTCCCAATGCTGCCCACCTTCGCGACATGAACCAGTTGTAATATTATCCTTTAGCATCAATATTTCAACATTGTCCGAACTAATTTTGTTGTGATATTTCAGAATCTGAAAACTTACCGTAATGCCACAATTATGATCGAGTTTGCCTTGGCGATGTCACAAATTCTCGACCAACTGAATCGAGACGCGTTCCAGAACTTCGAGCTACGGATAGGTAAGTCTTATTTTTGACTTTAAAAAAGATTTAGCACTAGTCTGTAAGTTGGCCTGCATGGAAAATTGGGAACGTGCGTAGGCGATGAGAGTGAACGACGACCAAACCAAACGGTCGTCAGATGCAGAGGGCGATTGTGCAGTCGGCGTTTTGATTGACTGACGCGCTTCGGCCTCCCAACGCTGGCCACATTGCCAACCAGTACCAAAACGTGTAATTTTCAAGCGCTATTTATTCAGACGAAGTGAGTTTCTCTTTTAGGAAGATAATCTTCTGGTTTAGGTATGAGTGTGGGGCCACTGGTGGCGGGCGTAATCGGAGCACAGAAGCCGCAGTACGACATATGGGGGAACACCGTGAATCTGGCCAGTCGAATGGATACACACGGTGAACCGAGGAGAATTCACGTAGGTGTTGTTTGATGCAGGACTCTTGGAATTCAACTGCTGTTTGCCCTTTCACACCTCTTCTGGATGAGCGCGTGGTAGCGCAGCTGGCGGAAGCGCCGTCATTTCAGGGTCATAGTTCGGGTTTGCACAGCCTTAGATTCCTCCGGAGTCTGTTGCGAATAGGTGGTCCCGCTAGAGGGTGAACGTGCCATGTTGGGAGGAGTCTCACCTTCGCACCGTGGGCATACGACCTCACCATAGAACTCAACACCCCAGGGGAGGGTGGCCCCAAGATATAGATAGGCCACGCCCCCTCTCCGGCAGTTGCGGACAACGCATGGTAACCTTTTACCCCTTACAAGGGAACTGTCTGAACGGTACGCCAGAACGGCAAGAACGAGTACTATAGGGAGAATCCCCGTCCTCCAATTAGTAACAGAGCATGTTTTGTTTTTGCCGAATCCTTGAGGCAAACGAGTACGAGGGTGTAATGGTTAAGGGTCCGAAGAGTGAGCTCTTAACGGCAGCGCCCGACTCGGTGTCGTGGACTGGGTGGTGCAGTGGTAAAGGGCACGTCTCATGTTCTTGAGGTCGAAGGTTCGGTTCCCATGCTACGTCGTGTTCTTTCACTTTTATCATAGTATCGGATTTCCATAGAGATCTCCATATCTGAACTTGTTTTCGGAGTTTGCTACGGTAAGATGTTTTTATTCTTGTCGACATCTCGTAATTCACCAGCAATGCCCGAATTATGCTCCAATAAATTGTTCTCATTGTCAATGTAAGAAATTCTGACATAGGAACAACATGGAACGGCGGTAGAGTGCCAGAAAAATGCTTCAAATGCAGTTTATTTGTGTCGGTAAGGTGAGTGCCACCAGGGTACTCACAGTGTAGGTAGGGACCACATGATCTTCAACTTGAAATTGCAATACAGTCCACTTTCCCAGTTCTCAAACTTGTATAGTATAACAATTCTAGTATAGCCAAACTTTTTCCTCCGAAACGATCTGACCTTCCGAAAACGTGATAGTGCCTTCACTGGTTAGTGGTGTCGTGACTCCGGCACAATCCTCTTCTGGTTGAAACTTTTGGCCCTCTTCTTCCACTACCTCCAACTTCTCCACTTCGTCGATTCCCAGCTGTCGCAGTTCGAAATCCTGTAGGATACTTGCTATCCTTTTCGCCAGTTTCACTTCGTCTCTCGAAGGGATAACATCCAGTGCACTTCAGTGTCAGTAGATGAATGACCACTCGAGGGTTAGTAGACATTGTAGAGTCAGTGTTGGCGGCAGCAGCTTGATATAACCGCGCGACCTTGTAAGCATAACAGAGGCGAGAATATTGATCGAGGTGGTAGGTCGAGTTGAAGATCATGTGGTCCCCTCCTACACTGTGACTACACTGGTGGCACTCACCTCACCGACACTAGTAAATTGCATCTGAAACATTTTTCTGGCATTCTGCCGCTGTTTCATATTGTTCCTGTGTCCGAATGTCTTACATTGACAATGAGAACAATTTATAAAAGTTGCATAGAAAGTCGCGTTTGGCATATTTCGGACATTGCTGGTGAATTACGAGATGTCGACAAGAATAAAAACATCTTACCGTAGCAAACTCCAAAAAACAAGTTCAGATATGGAGATCTCTATGGAAATCCGATACTATGATAAAAGTGAAAGAACACGACGTAGCATGGGAACCGAACCCTCGACCTCAAGAACATGAGACGTGCCCTTTACCACTGCACCACCCAGTCCACGACACCGAGTCGGGCGCTGCCGTTAAGAGCTCACTCTTCGGACCCTCAACCATTACACCCTTGTACTCGCTTGCCTCAAGGATTCGACAAAAACTAAACATTTTCTGTCACTACTTGGAGGACGGGGATTCTCCCTATAGTACTCGTTCTTGCCGTTCCGGCGTACCGTTCAGACAGTTCCCTTGTTAGCCCAAGCCCGCCTGGATTGACAACATAGTAACATCAACCGACAACAATTATGCACAACCAAAAAAGCTGTCCTCACGTGTATACCACAACAAATATAGTTAAGAAATCACCACCTTCTTCCTTCTGGATTGCATAGAGCAGCACATTTGTTATTTACAACTGCACGAAACGACCACACAAGGGTACCATAGGCGAATACGAGATACCATGAAGAAATAATTAGGTCGCTCCAGCAAATGACGAACTGTAATGACTATCTGAAGCTCAGGCAAGTCCCATCGGGGCTCGCCATTATATATTGGATCGGAATGAATCATTTTCGGATATCCGATTCGAATATCCCGATCCGAATCATCCAATATCCGGCCACTGCGAAATTGCCCTTATCCAAATCATCCAAAAATTCGGGGTCCTTAAAATCGCCCTTATCCGAATCATCCAAAAATCCGGTGTCCGCAAAATCGCCCTTATCCGAATCATCCAAAAATCCGGGGTCCGCCAAATTGTCATTATCCGAATCATCCAATTATCCGGACCCTGGTGGATTCGGATAAAATCGGATAAACTCGGATAACCCGTTGAATTTCATCGCTCCATTTTGAAGTCCTGCACCCTGGATAAAAGCACATTACAAACGAATTTCGCGGGCGGCCACGCTGCTAAGTCATGCGTTTTCGCGACTTAATGTGAAATAGTGTCGCAGTAACATTGGACAGTGACGTTACGTTGAATACGTTTAGCACACTGCTGAACGTTACCCCGATCTTGGCCTCTTCTTCCTACAAATACCATGTTTCGCTGCCGAGGAAACAGCAAGGACGGGGACTGAGGGAGAGAAGGGATTAAGCACGCCCTTTGATCGGATCTTCGCCATTTCACATTGTATAGCATCCGGCGAAAATTCGGTCGAGGGGTCGCCATATAGAACAGCCCTATACCGCACTTTGTGGTGCATGAAATTAAAAATGTTATTCAACACTTGGATGTCTACCATTTGATGAACTGTGTTAGACCATTTCTGATGTAATACGACATTCATGTGCCTTCTTAGGAAGGAGGAAAAGCATTGAATACATGGTGACCCTCCCCTCCCCCCGAACCAATTTGCGTCACTTGATAATGGCAATTTGGAAAATCCGGATCTTAGAATAATTCATCTTGGAGTCAGGGATGTGAGGAATCTTTTTAGGAAAGCGGAAGATGGAATACGGAACAGAAGAGCTTTAAAATGAGCGGAAATCGGAATGCGAAACATCGTCGAAACGGAAATGACTCAAAACTCATTACTTCGTCTAATATTTCATAATTATACATATATCTGTAATGGTAGTAATAACTGAGATGCCGTTAACGAATTTAGATAGCGGACAAAGCAGCATGCGACTCTTTTTCAGCAACATATAACAATAACAATATAACCACATACAACAATAAAAAAATCCTTGTATTCTTATTATTACTAAGCTGAATTTTCCAACATTACTAGTGCAACAAATCGAAATTTGTGCAAGATCTCTCTATAAACAGGAGGAAAGTATTTTGAAAGCAATGAACCCAGATGACGAGTAAGATGCCAGAGATTTCGCCACTCATAGCACTTAACTGGTCCTATTCAATGTCCCAGATCTGTCCCAATTAGGAGGAGGCAGAGTTAAGGTTACAGTTGCATTCAGCACCCACGACACGACACCCAAGCTCTGGGTACCATTGTATCATTTGGCAGTAGCTGAAGCTCTGAAACAAACTCAGAGGAGGGAATTGAAGAGACAAGGCACCGCATGCCCTCCTCCGACTGGGATAGATCCGATGGCCCCCATGTAGTGCACTGTTAGCAACCTTAGAGTGCTTATAGAACTGTGATCTAGGTTTGGTGTTCCCAACCTAAGATTACTAGGGAAAAAGATAAGCATGTTTCGGAGGAAGGGAATTTGATTTTTGACTCTAACACTCATGAAATCTTCGTGGACCTACACTATTCGACAGTACATCGTTTCAAGAAAAGAAAGAAGAAACCAATTTGGCTACTGTTTCGACATCAGGATGCACTACCGATTTCAAAGAAACACAATCACAAACGCATAGTTAATCTCTTTCTCCAACCTTTTGTTTATGTTCAAGAGGTGAATGAACGCAGTGCAAAGCAATGAATGAGTGATCAGTCACCATTCCCGTTCCGTCTTCCGTGTCAAAAGAGAGAGGAACATGGAACGGATCGGAAGGACTGAAAATGGCCGAAAACCGGAATTCGGAACACGGAAGCGGAAATTCTGCACATCCCTGTCTGGAATGCTCCAGTTCTTTGATGCTTCCTTCCTTGACGAGTAGTAGGAGTCTTTCGATACACTGTTGTTGTTATTAAAGGATGGATTCCTCTTTAAGGAACGGTAGTATTCTGATAAACTGCATCTTGCGTCAATGAGTCGGATATCCGATTCGGATATCCGAAATCCGGGGTCTCCGAAATTGCCATTATCCGAGCCATCCAAAAATCCGGGGTCCGCAAAATCGCCCTTATCCGAATCATCCAATTATCCGAAGATTCTCGATCGGATCCAATGTATAGTCGCCATCCTCCTGCAGCCGTCTGTATTGAAGACGAGAGAGCGGCAAACCTCGTTCGAGAACCCCGAGTGATCAGACGGTAGCCGCACCCACGCAGCCGCTCGGCAAGTCGACGAAAGCAAGGCCTATGGCACAGTGCCGCCCGCTGCAGCAACGCAGGAGTGCACAGCGGTGCGACGGCTCGCGATTCGCGTCGCGAGCCGTCGCCATCGCTGAGACTGACATAGTTCACGCAGTTCTGCAGAAGGAGACTTTTGCAGAATTTTAGTGAATCAGCTGATTCAGTGCCGTTTTTGTCCTGGATTCCTTGTTTTCTCGACCATTTCGTTCATGATTTCGCGTTTTATTCCCGTTTTATCGCCTTCTGATCCGCATACCGTTGTAGGATTGTTGCTTTCAAGGGTATTTCGTCGATATCATGTTTTGCTAGGGGGTTTCCGCGTTATGCCTGTGCCAACTCATGCTTTTCTTTCGTTTCTGTTTCCACCCACAGGCACGGAAACCGACGTTTTTGTGCTTGAAACGACACGAGAGGATTATCGTGACGTGTCCAGCACGGAATCGTCCCAGTTGAGGCCCAATTTTTGAACGCCGCTAGAAAAACATGACTTCGAAAAAACCGGCCTTCAGTTGGCACATTTCTGTGCCGGACATGTTAATAGAATCTCATTGTGAACTGTCCGGCACAGAAATGCAGAATTCGGTGCCGGCGAGGAAGTTCAGGGGCGAAAAAAATGCGAGGATCGGCAAAAAAGTGGGAAAAACGGTCTAGAAAAATATCTCCTCAAAAAACTACCCATTCAAGCCGTCGAAGAAAACCCAAAATGATTGCAGCCACGATTGAAACCCTACGAGGAGAACAACAGAGACACCACATGACCACCCAACATCTCCAGACGTTTTGGCGTCGCTGGCCGGCCGGCCAGCGGCGCCGCTGGAGGCGAGCTCTGCGTCTCTGCCCTATGGTTAAGCACAGGGCAGCGGCGCCGCCGAGCGGCGCCGCAGAAGTCTGTGGCGGCCTTAAAGACTGAGCCCGGTGGAGGACGGGGCGCAGCGAGCCCGCGCCGATCAATAACGTGCGCGGGCGTCATCGGGTCCCGCGCAAATACGGTAGCCCGAGGGAGTTAGGGAGCGAGCTATCGCATTTGCAACAGTGGCTGTTTAACTAATGCCAGATTTGTCTGCACTGACTTGTCCATCGGCTGGTCACTGCAAGCCATCGTACGGCCGAATACGCATTCAAATTGCCTCCGCGACATCCCGTAGAAGCAAAACGCGTGGTGCACCCATGGTTAACACCGTTCTTTGTCCTTTTCATCTCTTATAAAAATGGATGATAAATTCGGATGACGCGCATCGGTGAACAACCGTACTGTAGACACTCATGGCCACCTCAAGTACTGTACAATCCTTGGGCGAGTAAAGTGCATGGCTCAACCCACCAAAGCTTTCTCAGTAGAATGCGTCTTCTGATGGGAAATTCACAATATCTTCATTATACAGTTCTGCAGAAACGACTAAAAACGACTAAGGTTTCAAGGGTTGCGCCACGCATTCAACTTCTTGTGGGAGCAGCTTGAGTGCATATTTGGCCTATCCAATGACAGGCAATGACCAACCAATGGAAAAGTCAGTGCTTTGTCCCTCCCGGAAAAGTCGGCTACCAATTCATTGACCTCAGAGATATATAGAAGACTTAGTTGCCCTGGGCGAGACCCAAACCAAGAACCCTCAACTAGAGCTGCACTCCACGCAGTCGTCGCTGCCCTCTCCCGACTGCGATACCACACGCCCATCGATGCATTTGAACGTGAAATCGATGGATTTCACTCATATTCCAGGTAACCACGGAGCTTGGCGAAATTCTGAGGCGCGGCGGCTATCGAGTACAGAGCCGTGGGAAGATCAAAGTGAAGGGTGTGAAGGTTAGCTGCGGTTTTTTCTCCATGATTTCTAATTTTGGATTTTCTGGATTTTTTTTGGAATCCCTCTTTTGAACTTTGATGCTTTTCCAGTCCAACTTTCATTCTTTATTAATTATTTTATTTCCATTATTTATCACGTCTATTACACTTCTTTATCATATATTATTATTTCGCTTTATTTTACTAATTTTTATTATTCATTTGTTTATTTTTAAATTTGTTTCGTTTTTATCCTTTATTTAATCGGTTCCGATATCATATCTATTATACTTATTTATTACATATTATTTCAACGTTTTTGTTCTATTTTTATTACTGTTCTATATTCTAAATTCTTATTACTTATTTAATTATTTTTCAAGATTATGTCACTATTAACCTTTATGTACTCGGTTTACGTGTTCGGAATGTAGATTTTTTGAAAAGATTTTTGCATTCTTTTTTCTAATTTTGATACTTTTTCAATTCAACTTTATTAATAATTATTTATTTATTTTTAATAACTCGTTATTAATTATTATTTCTTTTAATGTCTATTATACTTATTCGTTAAATATTATTTTAGTGTTTTGATTTTACTCTTAATTCTTATTAATTATTTATTTTAAAATTATTTCATTATTATTCTTTATTTAATCTGCTCGGTTATCACATCTATTACATTTGTTTATCACAGATTTTTTATTCTTTTTATTTTATTCCTTTTAATTATTTATGTAATTCATTTTGAAAATTACTTCGTTATTATTCTTTGTTTATTCGGTTCGGTTATCATATCTATTATTCGTGTTTACTCTATATTACTTTATTGTTTTATATTATTCTTAATTCTTATTAATTATTTAATTACTTTTCAAAACTGTTTCATTATTATTCTTTAATTCGGGAATTTTAAGAAATTTTACTCATCTTCGCGCCTTGTTCACGCTACACTTTTTTGTTTGTTAAGCAATTTTTGTATGTTTTTATAATTTTTCATGATTTTTTAAATTTCAGTGTAGGAAACTTGCAGCCGTTCATAGTTTATTAATTTTTTCTTAATTTTCGCCGATTTTTACAAGGTCCAAAATTTCAGGAGCCGATGGAGACGTTCCTGATCGAGATCGATTCGAAGCGAAACTCGTCCGTGTCGAACATCTCCAACCATCCGAGTACCTCTTAAGCGCCCAACCCGGTTGATACGTATTGATTGATTGATTGATCTGATGGTCTGCTCTATTGCTGTTAATTTATTGGCGAGTACCGGTACAACGTAATGTTCAGGCTGAATAAAAAATGCAGCTCTAGTTAGCACCTGACTCGGGTGCGCTTCACCATTTACTGTATACGCCACATGTACGACTAGAACCGTCGACAATTCCTAGAGAAAGTGAAATGCATGGCGCATGCCACGGCAGAACAAATCAAGCCCGTTTAGTTCGCTTATAGATGGAATTCATGGGATTCATACTTCGGTGGCGGGGAGCAGGACATTTTGACAACTGTCAATATCGATCGCCCACGCGGCATAATCGATACTGGTTTATAACGCCACGCCGTCTGACGACTGAAGTATAGTCCCAGTCTTACTCTCCCGAAAATTTCAATGTCCGAGAACTTATGCACCAACCTAATATAGTGAGCTAAAACAGTAGTGCACAAAAAACGACATCATCTATTGGAGGACCTAATATTTAATGTGTGTAAAGTGAAAATGCACTAAACAAACCTTTTTTGTTGAGATTTCCAAATAATTACCAACCAAGGTTCCAACCAATCGACGATACCACTAACAAGATCGATCAATATTTATTCATCTACACTTATTACTACGAGCGCATGAGAATCACCTCCACCAAACCGCTCTCCAACTTAATATCTCGACCTCGACAATGAGAATCTGGACACTTGGTATCACTTAACATCGATCCATACGTTGTTCTAAATATTATGAGTAAATTCATCATATTCGGGGGAGTTGTTTCACAGAAATCCTTTCTATTCTAAAGCAATACCGTACTCTTACACACTACACGCACACACTCGACGCATACACACATGCACAGAGGAAGGGATACACAAACACACGTAGCATCTACACTACCAGGTCAGTCAGTCTAACTCGTACAGGTCGTCGTCGTCTCATCGGGGAGATCTCTACAGGTTGGAGGGCACGTTCCGCACGGCGTCGTCGATCGCCTTCGCCACGTACTCGACGTTCTTCGTGTTCAGGCCGCACACGCTGATGCGGCCGTTCTTCAGCAGGAAGATCTTGTGCTTCTTCACCAGGTGGTCGACTTGCGCCGCTGAAAGAAGCCAGTGTCAATGAAGCGACCGTGAAATTTTGCCAAGTGACCTATTGCGCATTCCCAGACAATGTACTACAATCCTCAATGGCATACTTGTTTTCTGCAACTCTAGGAGTCGCAGATCTCTCAGGAAATTGAAATTGGAAAAGGCATGATGTACTCTCATACAGCTTGGTTTGATATCACGAACCATTTCCTCATTATAAATTCTACACTAACGTCCCATTCCATTATCGCTGAGCATCCTTGGTTAAAACATCATTTCATATTCCATGCAAACGCCACTCGAGAAAGACTGCTGCAGCAATGGAGCCACAGACAAATGGAACTAAAATGCTTCTTATAAAAGTCGCCTCATGCAGCCACACAGCATCCTCGTGCTCGTGCTCGTGCTCGTGCTCGTCCTCGACGTCGTCCTCTTCTACATCCACCCATGTCGTCCGCATGCAGCTACACCAAGACGGATCACGATAAGCAAACTTCAGGAGAAATTGAATATTCTCCAACCGCCGGCTTATGCTCTTCTACCAGACTCCATGAAGACTTTCTATAAGCAAATCACTTCGAATCAAGTGGCAACCATGGCAGGATATCACAGCTTCTACACTTGGAACCAACGACTCACAGCTATTTCTTTGCGAAAACACTGCATCGGGATATACACCGAGAAAGGAGCTCCCCTACTTCAAGTGAAGTCCGTCCCTATGATCCCAGGTACTCTTTATCAAGCTCGTCTTACTCGAAATGTTCATCAAGATAATCCAAAATTTCAGGTTCGAATCCTGCCGTGCTCGCCACTTGATTCAAAACGATTTGCTTATAGAAAGTCTTTACTGAATCTGGTAGAAGGGCATAGGCCGCGATTGGAGAGTTTTCAATTTCTCTTGAAACTTGCCTATCCTGATCCGTCGTGGTGCAGCTGCATGCGGACAGGATGGGCGGATGTAGAGGAGGATGAGGTCGAGGATGAGGACGAGCATGAGCACGAGGATGCCGTGTGGGTGCGTGAGGCGACTTTTATAGGAAGCATTTTGATTACATTTCTCTGTGGCTTCATTGCTGCAGCAGTTTCTCTCGAATGGCGTTTGCATGGAATACCAAATGATGTTTTAACAAAGGATGCTCAGCGATAATGGAATGAGACGTTAAGGTAGAATTTATAGAATTTATAATGGGGAAATGGTTTGTGGTATCAAACCAAGCTGTATGAGAGTACATCATGTCCTATAAATTTCGATTTCCTGAGAGTTCTGCAACTCCCAGAGTTGCAGAAAGTTGTGCTCGAACGAATATATTCGAATAATTGTTCGAATAGTTGAATAGTCGATATTTCTAGATTTTCGAATTCGAACATCGAAAGGGAGTCATATCCGAGTATTATTAGAAAACTGAGCATTTCAACTTTATTCGATAATCGAATAATTTCAATCAAATATCGAATAAACTTTGAATTTTTCAAGCACAGAATCCGAATCGAACAAACTGATCGACTAATCGAATATTCGAATAAATGAAAAATGGAGCTTATTTGGTTTTCGGTCACTCGAAAAAAATTCACAAAAAGCTTTTGAGTTTTGCCGAACGAATGAACAAACGAATTTATTTGCCCATCGGCCAAGTTGGCTTGACTGACTCGGAACTGACTCACGAGGAGGGTCAATGAACCGACCGTGAATTCATCTAAAGCGATCTATTGTGTATAGTTGTGCTTTTGAAAAGTTTTATCGAACGAATGAACCGATGTCGAAAAATTTCGAGCGAATGAAGGAACAAATTTAGTCGCTCATCAATTTTTTCGAATAGTCGGAAGTTAAATAAGCCTCATTTTTCGTTTATTCTGCGCTTGAAGATTTGAAGTTGATTCGATATTCGATTATATGTAACAAGTGCTTCGACACGCCTCTCGGCGTGTCTCGCACTTGCGCGCTTCGCACGACCTTAGAGAGACACTAAGCCAAGATCACTCACTTCAAGCAGCTGCTCTACTTGTGCAACCTTCTCGTCACCTTAGCAGTAAAAAGAGGTATTTGAAAACCTTAATAATTTCGAACCTTGGTCTACCTTCTTTAAGATCAGGTGAGTAGCTCTTCGATATGAAGCCGTCCAGCTCTCCCTCCCTCCATCCTCAACATCTCTTCAACGTCGGCACTATCTTCAGACAGTTCAGAAACGTAATTTATCTGCGTTAATCAGTAATTTCGTCCTCAGACTGTTGTGGAGCATTCCTTCGGCCATAGTACCCGCGTGTCTCCCACCCCCTCCCCACCCCGATCGGTTAAATCTGGAAGAAAACCACCGGCGTGTCCCAACCCCTCCCCCATCTCCACTCCGATCGGTTAAATCTGGGAGAAAACCACCGGTCAGGACCTCGATTAGCCCCAGGGCTGAAGTTTCGTGCCGCTTGAACGACACCCACAGAAAACAGATAATATTGATCGATATCGATTGGTCGACTTCCGATTCGTGTTCAGCGACCTCGATTAGCCCAGCGCTGAAGTTTCGTGCCGCTTGAACGACATCCGCAAAAAATCGACGATATCGATCGATATCGATTGTCTCCCCTGCTGTGAAGGCCTTCCGTCGATGATCATCTAAATGCCCAGGCACGGTTGCTGACGTCTTCGGCACGTCTACGGCTCACCATGCACGGTCGCCGACGTGTTCGGCACGTCTACTGCATCGCCTGGCAGGGTTAACGACGTGTTCGGCACGTCTACCGAGTCGCCAGGCACGGTCGCCGACATGTTCTGCTCGTCTACTGAGTCGCCAGGCGCGTAGAAGCCGTCTGGGTATTTTCCGCTAATTGCTTGCCTTAATTTGTGCCCCGTAATTTCCTCTATTTTATGACTCATCGCCGATCGATAGTGTGACTCATCGCTTAGCGGATTATTATATAGTATGATAATTATTATTCTATTTTCGAATAAAGTTGAAAAATTCTATCTCCGGATAATATTCGAATATGGCTCCCTTCCGATGTTCTACGACTTTTTAAAACCATCTACGTTCGAATCCGAACGAATATTTGAAAATCTAGAAATATCGATTATTCGACTATTCGAATAAATCTTCGAAAATATTCGTTCGAGCACAACAATATTATGAAGGATGTAGGACGTTTTTCGGAATCACCGCAGTGGTTTCCAAACTTCCTACAGAACTCCGGCTAAGCCGCCGAAAATTGCAACAAAAAAAAAACCGCGGCAGGTTGGTACGGGTGATAGTGTAAGGCCTATGTTATACTCCTGCGGGAGCATCCGCGGAAGGGCGGGCATCGCGCCGAGACTCCTCACCTGACCAATCGCCGCGCCTCCCCACGCCCGCCGTCCGCCGTGCACCCTTGGTCCGCGGACGTTCCGCGGATGCTCCCGCGGGAGTATAACAGAGGCCTAACGCTACGCCTGGAATGGCCCTGTTGTGCTCAGAAATTGTCTTGAAAAGGTTCGTGTCCTCAGTTGTAGTCAAGTGACGAAGCCTATGAAATTTCGAGGTTGCATAATACTAGGTCGTTACTTAAGTTCTGTAGTTTTTGACCTCTAACTTCAAATGTAAGTATCTCGGCTCAAACATAACTTTATTAGGCGAAATAAGAACCGTTACAATCTACACGTCTTTGCCAACGAGATACTAGTTTATTTATTCCAGTAGCATAGAACTCCGGAGATCTAGAAGCCATGAATTCGCTTTTGAGAGCAAATTCGCGCTTCGAGCTCGCCGTTTGCAAGTATCGTCAGCGCTCCTTCTACGCAACAAAAACGACCTGTTTTTGGAGCGAACTTGACGACTTGTGACAAAAAGTGAATTGTCTACGACAACCGACGACAAAGCGCTCAATGGTTGGATATTGACGAAGCACCTAAACACTGCCCAAAGCCGAGTATGCACCAGGAAAAGGTGATGGTGACCGTTTGGTGGCGTGCCACCGGTTTAATCCACTATAGCGTTCTCAAACCTGGTGAAACAATCACGGCGGAAAAGTACGGTCAGAAGCTGGACGAGGTGCAGAAGAAGCTCCAGAAAATCTACCCAGCGGTGATCTACAGAAGGGGGCCGATACTTTTGCGCGACAACGCTAGGCTGCACGTATCGATGATCACCAGGCAGAAGCTCCATTCTTTGGGATACGAAACACTCGACCATCCGCCGTATTCGCCCGACGTATCGTCTACAGACTACCATTTTTTCAATCATCCCGACGGCTTCGTTCGCGGAAAATACTTCAGGAACCGACATGCAGAATATGCTCTCTAAGAATTCATCGCTTCTAGATCTCCGGAGTTCTATGCTACTGGAACAAATAAACAAGTGTCTCGTTGGCAAAGATGTGTAGAATGTAATGGTTCTTATTTCGACTAATAAAGTTCTGTTTGGGCCGAGATATTTACATTTAAAGTTGAAGGTCAAAAAACGACAGAACTTAGGTAACGACCTAATAGAAACCAAACAATCAGTAGAGACATCCGAATACGGCAGCGAATGGAATGGCCGAGTGGGTAACGCTGCAGCCTCGCAGGGTAGAGGTTAGGGGATCGACAAAGGGGCAGGGTTTATACGTTGCTAGTAGGGACCAAAATTTTCCAGGAAATTCCAACAGAGACTCCATCGGTTTCACTTTTCGCCAAGGGCGATGAAACCCTCAATTTCTTTGAAATTTGAAGCTATTTTTCCGGTAGTTCATCCTATAGGATAAAAAATGTAGTTGAACATCGTTTCCAGCCTCAGCTGGAACTAGAATGCGTTCCTAATGGAATGATCAACACTAGTTAGTGTGCCTTCTCTTTGAATCAACATTGGCCTTCCAATTTTCAAAATTCCAGTGTCGAAAAAGTAATGAGACTTTGTTTGGGATTCACCGCACATCCTACTTCGATGACATTCTGAAACTCCAATTGAATGCTTACTTGATCTGCACGGTGACTTTAAAAAATAGACAGCAAATTGCCTACACAAAGATTAAAATACTCGCTTAGATTTAGATGCGAACTCCAACGGAACGTATTTGATCGGCAGGCGCACAAATGGCCTCTTATGCTGGCTACGCTTCATGAGAGTAGGGTACTGGTCGTCAATGTGGCCTACATGGAAGGAGAGATAGCGTCAGCACAACTCACAGCCAATCAGAGCACAGGAGAGATATGTGTATTTGCGGTTAAAAACCAGCTGTATGGTTCTGCTACGTGAGAAAGGGACGACTCCAGCTCGGACTACCAAGTAGCTAGCCCGGAAAAGTCGTTAATGTGGCCTACATGGGAATGCGGGAACGCGCCAGAGCCAAATCGAGATTCGAGCCAATCAGAGCCCTAATCAGGGCATTTACGCTCCCACTGCGCAACATATTCGTCCGATGCTGTCTGACTGGCTTCATCCCCCTCCTCGTGTAGGCCATATTAACGACATGTGGCGGTAGTCCACACCCGAGCAGAACTCACGAGTAAGCCCAGTGAAGCTGAACATTCCAATCTGCTGCGTGATGTGCGTCCATGATCCAGGAGTGCCAAGTTTCTCCAGATGACTTTGGAGAAGCGACCGCATCTGCTTGATTCTCGACGACATGGTCTGCAACAGTGAGCTCAGGGTCACGTCTTGAAGAGAAAAATTGGGGAAAAGGTCTTCGAACCTGGATATTCTGGTCCCACGTCGCTCGCAGGGCAGGTGTACTGAGGACCTTGTGGACTATACGCGCTCCATGAACCGGTGGATTGGACCTAGAAATCGAAAAACTATTGTTTGTAGTCTAAATGCACTAATTTTTCAAAAAATAGTCGAAAATAATAGAAAATAAACCAACAAAATCAACGACGTACCAGTTCGCCCTGATGATCAGCGACATTTGAGACTTGTATCCAGGCAGTACCGATGGGTCTTTCACCACTGCACAGAGATTACCCACACGTTCATCTAAACGAATCTTCAATAAACTGCTGAGCTTTTTCCTAGTTCAGTGGGATTATTCGAATGTGTGCAATATTCCGTAAAGCCCTCTTTCACCCAATGTTGCACACTTTCAGTCGTATTTCCGAGTTTTTATTGCATTCCAGTCCTTGAATGTGTGCGAAATTGCGTCGAACCATAACTAGCCAGCAGGACGCATCTGTAGCTCTACGCAATACTGCACATAATTCAAACCAGTTCCACCCAACTAAAAATTGTCAGCGACACAAAATAATATGATAAAAACGGAACTAGTCCTCAATGTGGCCTACGGTAGAATAGTAGACGCATCACACCGCCAATTCTCGATTGAGCCCACCACCCACAACGTTCAGGTGCATTCTATGCCCTGATTGGCCGCCAAATATTCGGTCATTGCGGTGATTGGCAGATGCGCCTCCGCCTCCACATGTGGGCCAGATTAACGACTAGTACTTTAAAAAAATAGAAAAACCCACTGTAGAGCCCAAAGTTCTTGGCAAAGGACTGCGCGATGAACATCTCCAAGCCCTGCTCGACGAAATAGCGAATTGACCACGCATCAGCGTCAGGATTTCCGGACGCGAATCCTTGATAGGCGATGTCGAAAAACGGGAACAGATGGCGACGCTGAAAATTATAAATAAATAAACAAATAAACAACGATAATTCGATTCAGCGACAGGCTGAAACCATTTACAAACCATTCATTTGAACTTGAATACCGTCTATGTAAAGTGGACACGCCTCAAGAAGGTAAAAATAATTTTTCGACTCAGAAGGTACTAGTCGGTAATGTGGCCTACATGGGGAGGGGGAATACACTGGCCAATCAGATCGAGCCAAAGCCACAACCGAAAACGAGTCAGGCAACCAAGTATCGACCGTGGACAAGCCCTCTGGATGGCAAGCTTATTATTTGATGCGGTCTGGTTGGCCTAGTACGTTTTTTCCTGCGCATGTAGGCCACATAAGCGACCACTACCAAAACAATTATCCAAGGAACTTGTTCATATAGCAGTGTTGGAAAATGATTTAGAGTTCAGACATTCACAAAATTCTCTCCAAGTCGCGAATGTGACCACCGTTAGGAAATGGAAGCGCGCCAGCCAATCAAAGTGTATCGAATGGTGGGCTTGCCAGTCAGAGGCGGCGTGTGAGATGAGTGCTCTGATTGGTCAGCGTGGCTTTGGGTCAGTGTTCTAATTGCATATGAGCTGGAGCGTCCCCACAAAAAAAAAATGTGCAAACAGATCGCTCCATGCACTCAAATCCTTCGCGGCGATGTTTCTTTGATTGTTTATTAAATGATGTAAAATAAAACTGTGCAGTAAAAATTGATATTTAGCGACTGCTTCCGCTGAACGCTAATGAAAGGGTTCTATTTATAACTCACCCGGCGTGGAGTGGCAGTGCGAAAATCAGCAATAGGGACTTAACTCATTCGCGACAATGTCCACACATATGAGTGGACAGCGAAGAGGGCGCGACGGACGGTGTCCACTCATATGTGTGGACGGGAATTTTTTGGGAAGAACTTCTTTTTTTGATGTTTTTGTTCGATTTTCCTTTCAAATTCCCAAATTATAGTAACAAACCAATGTCCAGATCTTCTTCCAAAGATCGATTGAAATTTACTTACAGAAAGTAACACCTCGCGAGGGACGATGTCCACACAAATGTGCGGGCACCCACGCGCGCCAACAAGGCAGCGGGCCGTCGCGCGCATTGTGCGCGAGAACACTCTTGTCGCGAATGTGTTAAAGCCCGTTTATACCTCCGCCGCCAAGCGACGCGACGCCACTTATGGTGGCGAAATTGATCGATACCGTCGCTCGATCAATGTGGCCTACGTGGTGTCGCGTCACTCGGCGTCGAAGTATAAACGGGCCCTAATTGTGCTGCCTAATTGATATCGATGGCTTATCACGCTACCTCACACCGCGCTGTGACAGCTCTTTGGATGGAATTCATACTTTACTCGCCGTGCGGCGTGTGAGGCATTGTCAAAGCTATTAGTATCGATTGCGCTCCCATCTAATCGATATCGATGGTTTTGAACTCAGCTTCACACGGCGCGTCGTCTCAATTATAAACCACTCTTCGGATGGAAATTATATTTTGATCGCTGTGCGACGCGCGCGGCACTCCCAAAGCTACTAACATCGATTGTCTTCGCCACCTAATCGATATCGATGAATCATGACTACTTCACGCAGCGTGGCAGCTCAGATATAAACTACTCTTCGGGTGGAGTTTATACTTCAGTAGCCGAGTGGCGCGCGCAGCATTGCCACAGATACTAATATCGATTGCCTTCGCCACTTAATCGATATTGATGACTCATCACGCTATACCACACAACGGGGCGACTTAAGTATAAACTACTCATCGTATGGAATTTATACTTCAGTCGCCGAGTGGCGCGCGCCGCAGAACCAAAGCCACTAGTATCGATGAGCTACGATACCTAAATCACTCTCCAGAACCCAACTACCCCACGGAGCGAGCTTTAAAGAAGCTATGTGGCTGCGCATCTCCTTAATCTACACCGAAAAAGCCTCGACGATATCGCTTGAACTATATCGCGTTCCTTCAGAAGATCAGACTTTTTAAAGAATGGAATAAGTGAAAAAAGCTAAGCCATTTACACACCTTGATGACTTCACAGATCTGTCTCCATTGGTCCTGAGTGGGATCCATACCGGTTGGATTGTGGGCACAGCCATGGAGAACAATGACCGACCTGAAAAGGAACATTTCACGTGCTGCACAACTTCAAGTAGGTCTACATTAAATATAAAGTCAGTACTTGTCGCTAATATGGCCTAGATGGCAGGGCGGAGCACACTAGACCAATTAGATCGCATCGAACGACCCTGCTATTTAGAAGGCTGTATACATGCCCAGTGATCTAAGTGTCTGACCCGTGTTCTGAGTATGTTCTGGTTCGTCGTGATTGGCCGACCCCTCCCGCCTCCCTGTGTGGGCCACATTGATTACCAGTACCAAAAGTCTCTTTTTTGGAACGACACGCCCACACGGACGGACTGCGTACGTTCGGTGCTCTCATTGCCAGGCACGAGTTCAGTCAGTGTTCTGATTCTCCTTCATTGGCTGATACGTCTCCCCCCTGCCATGTAGGCCACATCAGCGACTAGAATCAAACGTAGAAAGTATCCAAACAAAGACGTAAAGTGTAGCTTCAATACTCTGACCAGTTAGCACGTGATCAGTAGGCGTTCTGGCTTGCTGTGACTGGGTGGTGCGTCCCACCTCCCTGTGTAGGCCACATAGACGACTAGTACCAAAAGTCTCGTATTTTTGTCTTTGTAGAACAAGGCGTCCATATGGACGGGATGCGTACTGCCTGACACGTGTTCATTCAGTGTAATGATTTTATTTGATTGGCTGATGCGTCTCCGCCCACCCATGTAGGCCATATCAACGACTAGTACCAAAAAGTATAATTTTTTTGTTGTAAAAAAAGCACCCAAACAAAGACGTAGCGAGTATATTCGATACTTTGATTGGTTAGCACATGCTCAGTAAGCGTTCTGGCTTGCTGTGACTCGGTGGTACCTCCCACCCCCCCCCCCCTGTGTAGGCCGCATAGACGACCAGTGCAAAAAGAATCGAATTTTTGTCTTTGTAGAACAGCGAGCTCATATGGACGGGGTGCGCTCGTTCGGTGCTCTAATTGCCTGGCAGGTGTTCAGTCAGTGATCTGAGTTTATTTGATTGACTGATGCGTCTCCCCCTCCCATGTAGGCTACATTAACGACTAGTACTAAAAGTATCATTTTTTAATAAAAAAGGCACCCAAACAAAGACGTAACATGTACGTTCGACGCTTTGATTGGTTATCACGTGTTCATTCAGTGTTAGGATTTGTTGTGATTGGCTGACGCCCCCCGCTTCCTTGTGTAGGCCACATTGACTACCAGTACCAAAAGTCATATTTTTGTAGAACAACGAAATCATATGGACGGGGTGCATACGTGCGGTGTTGTGATAGCTGGCAGGTGTTGATTGGCTGATGCGTCTCCGCCCTCCCATGCAGGCCATTTCAACGACTAGTACCAAAAGTATCTTTTTTATAAAAAAGGCACTCAAACAGTGACGTATCGTGTACGCTCGATGCTCTGATTGCCTGACACGTGTTTATTCAGTGTTCTGATTCTATTTGATTGGCTGAGATTGCGTCTCCGCCCACCCATGTAGGCCACATCAGCGACTAGTACCAAAAGCCTCAATTTTTGTTGAAAATAGAGAATAAAAATAAACTGAAAATAAATCCCAATCACGATTAATGCAAAAAATCACACTCATTTATTTGGTTATTTTTGGAAGGATAAAACGCTGTAGCCAACTTCCAAATGAACTCACTTCTCCGGCGCTTCCTCCAGGTCGTAGAGCATCTTCTGCATGTCCACCTTTCGATTTGTCGCATCCCAGTAGGTATAGCTGCCGACATCGGTGAATCCGGCGTTGTGGAACACCAGCTTGTGGTTTCCCCTGGAAGGTAGATAAACCTTTAGACTTTGCTGATCCACAAAAACGCTCCAGCGATCACCCACCAGGTCGGGTTGCTCAGCAAGACCGTTTTGTAGCCGAGAACCCGTGCCAGAAACTCGGCTCCAGCTCTCAACGACCCGGTACCAGACAGGCATTGCGTGCCAAAGTACTGAAATCACAGAGAAACACTAAGGTGACCGAAGAGAAGACGTCGCCTAAGCGCTGATGGCAACTTACCCTTCCTCCGGTAATCGCCGGACTTTGCTCTCCAAGCACGAGCTTGCAGGCCACCTCGGTGAACGCCTCCATTCCGAGCACCGGCAGGTACTCGTGGTTCAGCGTCTCGTCGGCAGCAATCGCCTTCTCCGCTTCGCGAACCACAGGCAGCACCCAGGGTTTGCCCTCTTCGGTGCGGTAGGCTATAAATAATCACTTTTGGACACGGCCTTAAATGGATCTTCAGCATTTTCCTCAAAAATTCCATCTCTCTCAAATTTTAGAGAACTTCTACTGTGGATTTTTCCTCATAGGGCCGTTTACTTCACCCAACTCAGGTAGGAGATCCAATTGAACCAACACCCTCGAGCCTATCGACCTGACCGCGGCGGCCGTAGCTATAGATAGCATCGTTTCGGGCCTAGACGCCATTAATCGCATATTTAATCGCCAACAGACATCTAGCCACTTGCGCAACACAGACTTCCTAACGAATATCTCTTTAATAAGCGGAGATGGTATCTGACTACCTCGCCAACCGTTTTCAACAGGTGTCGCCTTTTAAAAAATGTGTCTATGAGTCTGTGTGTGCATCCCCACATTCATCCGGGAGATAATGCTTAACATAATAGCCTCCTGAGCAGTCCACGGTCACACGACGTCTGTCTTTGCCATGTCCTGGTAATCATCAACGTCCAGAAAAATCAATGATTCGATAACGATCGATAACTTCTCGGCACCTGGGATCAGGAAGATACGGATGCCATTGAAACTGAATAGGTTTCGCAAATATTTCACTAATTAAGATATAAATGATTAAGTAGTATCCGACCGCCCATTCAACTGTCATAAACGACAGCGTCTATGTCTTTATAAAATATCTGTCCGTGCGTCCCTGTGTGAATCCCTGCACCCATCCGGGACAATAATTGAAATAACAGCCCCCTGAGCAGTCCTCGCTTATTTGGAAACTGTCCTTACAATGTCCCGTTAATCGGCGACGCCCAGAAAAATCAATAAATCAATAACGATCGGCAACTTTCATGCACTTGAGGCTGAAATAAGAAGGAAAGATGCCATTAAAATTGAATACCCTTCACAAACTCTTCCTTCATTACCCATAAAGACAAGAATAAATAGTTTTAGCAGGCAGATGATCAATATCAATCGATAAGTATTGGTCTGTGAGGATTCACCAGGGTTAGCTTCTCGAACTGGAAGGTGTCTTTTATCCTTAGCAGGAATAAGTCCGTGCGTCTGTGCATGCAGCAATGTAGCAGGTATAATTATTAGGGATAATTGATGCTAATGGGATCGATAAAATCGATAGCGCGATCGATATTGGTCCCTGTCGATATATTAAAATGGAGAAGTATTAAAACCATAAAGTTGGCTTTGCGATCGATAAACACAATCGATATAGCGATCAATATCGATCAATATCGATTAGTGTGCGAAACCTTGGCCCTAGTTCACACTTGCGCTGCCATGCGGCGCGGCACCACGATCGCCATTTATATCGATTTTTTGTGCCGCCCGATCGATATCTATTCCGACTATGGTGCCGCGCCGCGCAGCGATGCAACTATAAACCAGAGTTTAGTCAGCCATCAATGTAGCTCTTACGTGGCCACGTCTTTGATGTATTCCGTACTAACGGTGTGGCAGCCTGATCCTTTGAATGAGCCATGCATTCTACCTACTACCACTGACATCGTGTGCAGGCATTCTCACAGTCGTCGGCGTTTTGTTCGTAGTCGCCTTGTCACCTAGTGACAGCGTTTCGCCCCCGAGTGACCCAAAACAGAACGAGTTCTCGCCCACCTCCAACTGTGAGATTCACTTTGTTCGGATCTTTCTCGTCCATGTACATCTTGTTCATGAAGAACACCTCAATCGGCGGAGCAACGGCGATCCCTTCGAAGAACGACATCTTCCTCGGCTTTGGCTGAAACACGTACACGTTTGCAGACGGGCCGCAGTGTAACTACGGGATGTCACGGACATGGAGAAAAACTCGGTGTGAGATTAACTCTGTCGAATGGGTTATACAAACTCAAAGCGCGGAAAACATCGCAGCCGAACTGTCATGAGAGAAGATCAGAATTCAATTTCAGATAAAACAATAGAAATTGACCGACACTGGTCGACAAAAATAAATTCTAAATATATCATTTTCACATCAAAATTTTCAAAAGTTTTTAAACAAAATTGGGCACTTATCAAATCAAATTGGATCAAAATCAAATGAATCAACTTGGACGCTTCAAAAAGTGAAGGTGAGGAGCAGCAAGACGACAAGGAGTATGAAGAAAATGGAGCCTTAACCAAAGAGATGGAAACGATGCCGAGAAGTAACATTAAGATGGGCAAGACAACGAGAAGGAAGACCAAAACGATGAAAACGACAGGAACCAGGCACAAATATTCCATTTTCATGTCGAACTGGACAGCTTTCAAATCAAATTGGACATTTTTCAAACATAATTGGACACTTTTCGAATCAAATTGGACACTTCTCACTCTCCTAAGACTTTTCAAATCAAGAAGGACTCTTTCAAATCAAAATGAGCTTCTTCTACATGAAACTAGAGACTCTCCTAAAAGGTAGAATAATTTTTTGTTCAAGGAAAGCTTTAGTATAACTTTCTTTGAAGTTTTAATTCTCTTCCCAGGAGAGCACATAGTTTGAAATTTTATATTAAAAAATGAGGAAAACAATGAATTAAAGCTTGTTTTGAAGAGCAGGAAGGCGGCCATTTTATAATGCCAAAACAGAGATCGCGCTATACCCCTGTCCAAAACTTCGCGATTTTCATTCGATTGATATTCGTAACTTTCTTGCTGTATGTAAGCAGTATTTGCACTATCAATCAAATAAACGTTGCGTTGAACTTTTCGACTGTATGGCGCGATCCAGTCTTTTGATGCAGGACATCACTGCTGCCTTGCTGCACCTTAACACAGAATTTAATTCATTATTTTTTCTCTAAAAAATTATAAAATTATTTCACTCATTCGGCAGCTGAAGTAAAAAAAAAGAAGAAAAATTAGAAAAGAATTAGAAAAAGTTATTCTAAATTTTCCCTAAACAAAAAATTATTTTAACCATCTTGGAGAGTCTTTAACTCTATCACCTGTAGGAAGCTCGTCTCGATTTGGAACACGTTCAGTTTGATTTCAAAGTTCATAGGCCAGCTTAGAAGAGTGTCCAATTCAACGTGAAAATGGAATATATGCCTTCTTCACCCCCAATTTGGCACTTTTCAAATCAGATTGGATGCTCCTCTAAGCAAGCGTGACGATTCTGAAAGCAAGCCAAGCATTTTCCAGATTAAAACGAGTTTCTTCTTCATTACACGAAAGGCTCTCCGAGAAAGTTGGAATAACTTTCTAATCGATGAAAATTTAGCATGTTTTTCTTTATTTTTTTAAATTCACTTACACCAATAAGTGAACAACATGCTATTTGAAAGTTTATTAATTTTTATTTTTCGAAGCAAAATAATGGTTTAATACCTACACAAAGGTAAGAAAGGCAGCAGTTTTATGCTAAAGAAAGAGGTCACGCCATGCACTCGTCTAGCTTGTTGCGACTTTCATTTGATTGATGGTATAAACGTTGCTTACCTGAGACCAGAGGCCGGATGTACGATTCATAAGGTAAAGCGTTAATGGAAATGGGTAAGTTTACCAACTGAGGATAGTGGGCAGAGGACAAATGTGGTCTTCATGATATGATCTTCGCGCCATGTTGTAGTATCATAATCATCGTCGTCATTATCGATCGATGTTGGCCTCCCCATTGAAACTTTCCATCTGATGTGAGGCCTTCAGTTTTCTCCCAGGTAAAACCTGGGAGAAAACTGAAGCTGCCGCTCAGGAGATCGATAAAATCGATCGATATTTGCCTCCTCAGCTTCTCACCTGATGAGAAGCACTCCGTCGGCCACAACACTCGCGTGTCTCCCACCATGATCCGTTAAATCTGAGAGGAAATCGATAATATCGATCGATATTGATTGTCTTCCCCTGCTGTCTGCGACAAAATCGATAGATATTGAATGCTTTCCTTCCCTGCTGTGAAGGCCTTCCTTCGACAATCATATTCGCTTATTTCCCACCATGACCGAAAAAATCGATAATATCAATCGATATTGATTGCCTGGGAGAAAATTGATAATATCGTCGACATTGATCGCCTTCCCTGCCATGAAGGCCTTCCGTCGATGATCTTCTGAATTTCCAGGCGCGTAAAAGACGTCTGGGTGGTTTCCGCGATTTTATGACTGAACAGACGTTCAGTGGCCTTCCGCCGGCCAAACGTCTTCTTGGAGCTTCCAAAAAAATCGATAAATCGATATTGTTCGGTCGGTCAATTCAGTTAAGTTGCACCAGTTTCTCTCTGAGCGCCATCATATTGGTGTAATTCCTACGAGCATTAGTAAATCCTTCGAAGAAACGGTCGCCTAACCCCCACCAAAATGGATCCAATCTGAGCGAAAACCGGCAACTCCGGTCGAAAACTCGATACCATCCATCGATATTGGTCGCCCTATCGAACCCTACAACCTGCAGTGAAGTCGACCCATCGGCCATCAAAATCGCGTGACTCCCACTCCAATGGAACAAATCTGAGCGAAAACCAATAACTTCGACGGAAAATCGATAATATCGATCGGCACTAGTCGTCCGATCAAGTCCCTCTATCTTCTTTTTTGAATCAGACAATTTGTTGTCCATTTTCATCGATTGCTCGTGAGCGTAACCTTGACAGGTTTTACATGTACGTTCAGGTTACCTTCACATGTTTGACACTTTTCACAGGCTTACACAGGTTTGTGACACACGGACAGACGGACTAACGCTTTTATATTAGTAGGATTTTCCCCCGATTTCCTCCCCCCCCCCCATTTTATGGCTCATTGCTTAACGGATTATTATATAATATGACATGATTCGATAAATAATCTAATTCTACCCCACCACCATTCACCCACCTTCACGCTCTTATGAATTCCAGGTAATGCTTCAATTTCGATTTCTAACCTCAACCCACATAACCCCGGATAAACTCAATCATGAATCCGGCCTCAGAGTGAAGACTGTGCGTTTTATACCATTGTTTTTGTTGTACTGTTAATAAGACTGTAAGTGCACGGGAACAGAATTTTTGCTATCACTCAAAGAAAAGTCGCGAAGTCCTGGAGGACAAATGCATGACGTAATCCCTTTTTCTAGCACCAAAAAAAACTGCTGCCTACCTGCACTTTAGAACAAGTTTCAAACCATTGTTTTGCCTAAAACAAAATATTAAAAAATTATAAAACTTCAAATAGAACAAGCTTCAAACCATTGTTTTTCCTGAAACAAAATAATAGAAAATGTATGAAACTTCAAATAAAACAATATTTAAGTCATTCTTTTCCTCAAAAAAATAAAAATTCCATGAAACATCAAACAGTGGTGCTTATTGGGGCTGGTGAATTTTTAAAAAATTTCAAATAGAATCATACTAAACTTTCCTTGAACAAAAACCACTCTATCCATCTCGGAGGAGAGTCTCCAGTTTGATCTAGAAGACGCTTGTTCTGATTAGGAAGATGTTCAGTTTAATGTCAAAACTGTCGAGTTTGGATAGGAAAATGTCCACATTGCTTTGAATAGTGTCCAAATTGATTCGAAAAGTGAAAATAAACGAAAAAAATCGACGAAAATAATATCAAGAATGGGTAGTTCATAAGGAAACCAATAAGAGTGAGCAGCAGTACCTCCTTTCGAATAGCAAATGAAGCTCTAAATCTTCAAAGAAACAGTAGCAGGGGCCGGAAGACGACAAAGGAGAGATGTATGACAACATCTGTCCAATAGGTAGACTTAATTATACCCTCGACAGACCTCCAAACCTTAATATTCCCGCACTTTTCACTTTTGCCACTTTCCGCCAAGGACTTTCACGAATTGAACTAAATTTTGTCAAGTCTGAAAGGCCTCGATTACCCATTGAGGCTAAAAAAAACCCTCCGATAAACGCCTATTAGTCTGAACCGACCACACTTTACCCCAATTCTACAGAAAATTAAGGATACATACGTGCCCCATCTCAACCGCAAAGCAGGGCCCACAGAGAACGTTTGACGAAGCAACTACGACGCTCTACACTGCCGAACGAGCTAAGCAAACAAACGAACTAACGTGCCCCCGAATCTGCACGTTCACTATTGCGCTTTCATTGTTGGGCGAAGCAATAAAAGTTCGCTATATAACGGAAATTATTTCTTATTTAAAGAACCAGACGTTCAACGGCCTGCCGGCCGCCAAACGTCTGGTTCGGACTTCGCCCCAAACCCGGAGAGTAGAGCACCCCGAACGTCTTCTTGTCCTCTTTAGGCCTTATCTCATTCATTGCAGTAAAAAACTGGTTTTGCTATATAGAACAGTACAGCAGAATACGGTAGGGCAAAATCTTCTAAACTGCTCCTATGGTGCCTCACCCTCTATTGCACGTACGCGACTGGTTCTCCGAAGTACTTGCTCTATTTATTAATTATGGTCCCCTTTAGTGGTTGTATTACTGGACCCTTTACTGAACCCACTTAACGGTGTTCCTTTTATTGGCTCCCTTACTGGTCCCCCTTGACTGGTCCTTCACTGGTACCCCATTTATCGGTCCCCTTCGTTGGACCCCCACCCCCCTTCACCGCTCCCCATTACTGGTCCCACCTTCACTGACTCCCCTTTATTGGTGAACCCTTTGCAGGTCCTCCACCTTCACTGGACCTCCTTACCCCTCCTTCACCGGTCCCACCCTCACTGGTCCCTTTACTGGTCCCTCTTCAGTGGTCCCCCTTTTTGTCCACCCGTACCGTCCGGTTCTCCCTTCACTGGTCCCCCATCCTTCACCGGTCCCCATTACTGGTCCCACCCTCATACAACAAAAAATCAAACGTAAGCAGCTCTCTGCTGGGGCTGTCAGTGAAGGTCATTTTCTTTTCTTTTCTTTTCTTTTTTTGACTTCCCACTTTAATGATCTAAAAGTTGACAAAAATCGAGATGCGAAGAACGAACATAGTTTCCTATAGAGCAAGTCATACACTTCCGAACAGTATATAACGTTACGCAAAAAATCTTTCAGCGAAAATGAACACAAAATGTTTAAAAACGGCGTGGACTTACAAGGGAATGGTCTGAAGCGTATGTCTGAACAGGGGGAGCGAGTCATATAGGGAGAATCCTCACTCCTCCAATAAAATGAAAATGTGTTTATTTTTTGCCAAGTCGTTAAGCCCAAGGAGTAGGGGGTCACAATGGGATACGGCGCAGCACGCGTTTGTGGGTTTAATACGCCCGCGATGCGTCTGCAGCCGGTGGCTCGTAACGCAGGTGGGTAGAGGTTTGGCTCACGTGAGAGAGGTCAGGGGTTTGGTTCTTCTGCGCTGCTGGATTTTTGCATTTCAACTGATTGGTTGAGATTTGAGGGATTCTGACGTCTATACCATTTTCAGACGTTTCCTGCGCATTTTTCCAGTTCTATGCTGTGGACAATAACTTCGACGTCACATCCTGGTCTCTTTTGAAAATCCAAACGGGACGTTTTTTCCTGATGTCATTGGTCCATGTATGGAAACAAACTGTGAGATCCTGTAACATTTATACGCTGCATGTTGTGCCCAGTGCTGTTTCATGCACTTTGCACCTGTGTATTACTGGTGTTGAACATTTATACATCACCATGTTGAATACCACAGCATTCAGCTGGAAAAATGGCAGAAAACGTCTGAAAATGGTGCAGACGTCAGAAACCCCAAATCTCAACCAATCAGTTGAAATGCAAAAAAGCAGCAGCACAGAGGAACCAAACCCCCGACCTCTCTCACACGAGTCAAACCTCCACCACCTTCGCTCCGAGCCACTGGCTGCGGAGGCATCTGCGGGCGTACAAGACCCCGAAACGCGTGCTGCGCCGTATTCCATTGTGACTTCAAGGACCCCCTACTCCTTGGGCTTAACGACTTGGCAAAAAAAACACACACACACATTTTCATACTAACTGAGGGGTGAGGATTCTCCCTATATGACTCGCTCCCCCCGTTCAGACATACGTTTCAGACCCTTGCCTTGTTAGTATCCAGTTAAAAAGCAGCCCTTCAGCGCTGACTAGATCGCTCATCGCAGCACTCGCACTGAAGTATTCCACGGCTACTTGAAAACATTACACTGGAATCTCTTGGATAACTGTTTAAGCAATAATCCGTGCTCGTTTTGAGCCCCCTCTAAGCTTGATAGTTCCGGCTAAATCCCGCTCTATCCAACCCTAAAGCCCATCAAAACAAAGCATCTTCAGTAGCAGCAACACGACGTTAAAAACGAAGATCAACTCTAAATGCGAAGGAAAGAACATTGAAATAGAATATCAAAGAAAGCGAATAACAAGAAACGGAAGGCTAGACAGGCAGGGTAGGATATCGCCAGAAGAGATCTCAAATCGAACAGCGCCGCCGATCTGCGACCTGTCGACGCACCGGCGCAGAGACCACATTTGCCCTCAATCCTACGCAGTCGTTCGCTAATGGGCGGCGCACTTGCTGGAACTGGTTCGACTGCCGTATTTCTGTGTTAAAGTCTGCTCCTATGATCCAAAACACGAAAACAAATTCCACCTAAAAATTGTTGGTACCTATAGCTCCATGCAGAAATATTTCATAAGAAAGATCGCGTAGATATTTTGCTTCTAGTCTTGGAAATGGTCATCTAATTGTATGCTCGAATGTAAACAAATAAGCGCTTTGCGATCCAAAAATCGATAAATATTCCAAGACATACACCGTTTCTGACTACATCATGTACGATCCAGAACAGCATCCGATTATAAGGATAAATAAATAAATAAATAAATTCTTTAAAATAGCCGAAATTCCAAATTCCAGGAGGAAATAATGCTTAGTGTCTACTTAGCTATGTTGATCTCCATGTATGCGGTTTCCAACGCTCTTACAAGGGAAGGGTCTAAAGCATTTGTCTGAACGGGGGGAGCGAGTCATATAGGGAGAATCCTCACCCCTCAACTAGTATAAAAATGCGCTTATTTTTTGTCAAGTCGTTAAATCGAAGGAGTAGGGGGTCCTTGAAGTCACAATGGAATACTGCGCATCACGAGTTTGGGGTCTTATACGCCCGCGATGTATCTCCCGGCAAGCGGCTCGGAGCGCAGTGGATAGCGACGTTGCTTCATGCGAAGATGGTCGGGGGTTTGGTTCTTGTGTGCTGCTGCATTTTTGCGTTTCAACTGACTGGTTGAGATTTGGGGGATTCTGACGTCTATACCAATTTCAGACGTTTTCTGCGCATTTTCCAGCTGTACGCTGTTGAGAGTACCATTCTTGCGACTTGTTTATTCCAGTAGTGCTTCATGCACTTTGTATCTGTGTAACACTGATGTTGAACATTTCTACATCATCATGTTGAATACCGCAGCATTCAGCTGGAAAATTAGGCATAAAAACGTCTGAAAATGGTTTAAACGTCAGAATCCCCAAATCACAACCAGTCAGTTGAAATGCAAAAATGCAGCAGCACAGAGGAACCAAACCCCCGACCTCTCTCACAGGAGTCAAACCTCTACCCACCTTCGCTCCGAGCCACGGGCTGTAGAGGCGTCGCGGGCATACAAGACCCCCAAACTCGTGATGCGCCGTATCCCATTGTGACTTCAAGGACCCCCTACTCCTTGGGTTAAACGACTTGGCAAAAAATAAACAGATTTTCATACTAATTGAGGAGTGGGGATTCTCCCTATATGACTCGCTCCCCCCGTTCAGACATATGCTTCAGACCCTTCCCTTGTTAGTCCCTCTTCAAAGTTTCATGGGAAGCTGCTGAAAGCATTCCCTGGTAAGGACCTCACCAACTTCTACCACTATTATTCCATGAACGAAATAAAGAAGATGAGATTATGAGCATCGGAAAAGCAAAGAGTGAGCAAGAATAAAATTTTGTAAAAAAAAAATGCGGGTACCATTGTACATTCACGACACCAGAGGTTGAGGAGAGGAAAACATTTTCGCCCGAACCTCGCAGAAGAGGATTATTTGGGGTGCTGATCACGAATCTGCTATCCATTTTTTGGCCGATTACCGTAGGCTACCATAGGTACGGGTGAGCAAAGCTTTCCGGGTACGATCACCGACTGCTCATCAGTAGGGCCGCATTCTATTGTAATCATCCGAAATTTTAAAAACTTATGGAAATTATATTCGTGATCAGCACCCCAAGTAAACGTTTGGAAAGTGAAGTTTGAGCGAAATTGTTCGCATATCTCGACCTCTGGAGTCGTAAAAGTACAATTGTACCAACTACGACAAGTAACTCGACAGATGTGGCAGAACGGGCCTTTGAACTGTAATTTTTAATAGAATCCCAACAGCCTTGGAACATCTCGCCGGTCCAATTCCTTACTTCTATAATTCGCCGTTAATGTGTGCAGCTCAGAAAGACCAAAACGACACCGTCCATCCCAGAATTTCATGGGAAAATCGAATTAACGCATCAAACGCGAAGGCGAATGTCTTTGAATCGATCGCCTAACTATTATACAACAGTAAAATGCACAGTTAAAGGCATCAATCAAAATAATTGCTCCCAGGAAATGAAAAGAATAAAGGATAATGGTCGGCGTTGAACGATCCCTTTTATGGGAGGCGCCATTCTATAACTCCTACGGGTTTTCTTGGAGGCAATTTGAAGCCGTGCTTGCCCCATGCGATGCTGTGCGATGACCAGCCGATAGGCAAATCACTGCTTTATTCTTCCCAAACGAGTTTGGTACCAATCACCGACCCCGGAGGAGTGGAAGGCTTTGTTAGAACGACCGGGATAGTCACGAATCGGAGTGCGCGACACAGCCGGCACCGCCTCTTCCGACTGCGCTACCAGTCGCCCACCAAGAAATTAAATTATATTAGGTAGTTGTATATGTAATGGCCAATCTTGCTACCTCAATTTCTGGTGGACTTTTCAAGGCTACGAATGATTCCGCTCAGGAACTGTATACAGGGCGTTTCAAAAGTATGAAACCACATTGAAATTGATAATTTCACGTTTCACGTTCGTTTCTACGAACTGGCGTTAGCAGCATTGGATTCCTCGTAGACGAAAATAGCTAGATTGCTCTTTCCAGAAAAAAGCTTGATCTCCGGCAAAAACTAGGCGTTTTTGAATTTTTTGTGTTTCAAAAGTATGTAGCCACTCCAGAATATCGGGCATTTTTACACTCCTATTCAAATTTTGCGCTCTTTTTGGCGGGAAGTTCCTGTCATAAATAGCCAGCTTGACCTGTTCTTCAAAAATAACCACTATGCCAGTCCGTCGACGTGTCCTGATTATCGAGGAACAAGCTCAGATTCGAGCGCTCAAGGATGCTGGCTTGACAGACCGCGCCATCGCTCGTCAGCTCGGACGTTCGTATGGATGTGTCGACCACTTCCTTCGAAATCCTAATCGGTCTGCACCTGTACCGGGTCGTCCGCGTCTGATTTCGAGCCAGAATCGTCGACGAATCAGCCGCATGGTGTCGAACTCCACATGGAGCGTCAACCAAGTTCGCGCTGAGACGCGTCTATCTGCATCAAGAACAACGATATGGCGTTGTATTCGATCGAACGAACACATCTGCAGACAGACCATGCAGAAAGCACCTCATCTCACGAACTTCCACAAGCAGGCGTACATGGCACGCAATGGGAAAATGTAGCAACTTTCTGGTTTCGTCGACGTCATGAATTTCACACGCTTATTGCTTCAGGTCATCTTCGGTGACGACAAAAAATTTAATCTGGATGGTCCCGATGGTTACCGGTAATACTGGAGAGATCTACGACAGGCTCCCATCACCTTCTCTCGACGGAACTTCGGATGCGGGTCTCTGATGACATGGGCAGGCTTCTGCAGTAGGGGGAAGCTGAAGCTCAGATTTCCATCATGTCGTATGGACAGTCTAGGGTGTCAAGCCGTACTGGAGTCCAGCCTGCTGCCCTTCCTAACGGGGAGAAAACGGCAGACACATGTTCTGCAGCAGGACAGCGCTGCTCTTCATGTGTCCAAATCGACCACAGACTGGCTCCAATCTGATCGACTCCGAGTAATGGAATGGCCAGCTTGCTCATCTGACTGCAACCCAATGGAGAACATGTGAGGTGTCTTGGTCCGGCAGGTCTACTTGAATAACAGGCAGTTCAACAATGTTGGGGAGCTGAAAACCGCTATTTTGACTGTCTGGGACGACATCGGTGACGAAGTGATCCAGAAACTTCAGTAGTATGCGTAGTAGGATATTTGACGTAAGAAGCAATAGTGGTGGTCCAACTGACTATTAATTTTCAATAAAAATCGTATTTTTTGAGAGTTTTTTTTTTTGAGAGATACTTTTGAAACAAACAAAAAACTTCAAAAACGATCTATTTCTGCTAGAGATCAGACTTTTTCTGTAAAAAGCAACATAGGTACTTCCGACTACGAGGAATCGAATGCGACAAACGACGGTTCGTAGAAACAAAGGCGAAGGGTAAACATTTTGAATTTAAGGTGGCTACATACTTTTGAAACGCACTGTATACTTTTTGAAAGCGCAAGATCTCCGCTTTCTTACCATTTTGAGCTTTTGTGACATGATTGCCTCCCGCCGAGTTTTTGACGTCGTTTTCACAGTATGAATCAACGTGATATTCGGGTGCTCTACTTATATGAATGGAAAAGTGGACATAGCGCCACGGCCACAGGTTTCAGAAACTGTTGCCCAGAAACTGGACGAATTGGGATACAAAGCACTGCCACATCCAGCGAATTTACCAGATCTGTGCCCTATCGTCTGTGATTTTTTCAAGCCGGATTCATCAACGACTTACATAACTTTAACGGAGAATTGTAAGCGAAAAGCTCAGATAACGCGGCTTATCGCTCACCATATCGCTTGATAAGCCGCGTTATGTGAACTTTTCGCTTACAATTCTCCGTTAAAGTTACGTAAATCGTTGATGAATCCGGCCCCCTCTTCATGAACAAAAAAATTCAGCAACCAAGATGATGTCGAGAATGACTTCTTATCTTTCATTAAATCTCGTCGTTCCGATTTTTACAAAGAGGAATGTCTAAGCCGTTTTCTCGCTGGGAAAAATATACTAACTGCACTGGTGCTTATTTCTTTTCCTTGTTCTTTTTTGATGTTTTCAAGCAAAGTTATTGCCTGTCAATATTTTCGGTCCAAATCGGTCATTTCATATGCAACGACCTCATACAACTCGAATCCACGGCGCAATCTTTCCCCTACAACGTAACCGCAAATTCATTGCTCCCAAGTCAGGAAAAGACAAACAAAGATATTGTTTGAGGTGAAATTGCAAGAATTTCGTGTTAACTCAAAAAGTGTAGATAATTTTTTTCTTACGACAACCTGCAAGGACGAATTTTTGATGAAAATTTTCCTTAAAAAATAATTCTTACTCAGATAGACGAGGTTCATTGAAGGCTTTGATTCGTCTGACTTGGTTTGCAAACTGTCCACTTTATTTCTAAAGGTGTCGGGCTTCAAATTAAAAAGTGTTCACTTTAAAGTGTCGAGTTTAAAGTGAAAATGGTACAACTTTCAGCGCGCATAATGCCACATTCTTCTGATTTTTTCATTTTCCTTTCGCACAGCTTAAGGAAGATGAGGATGAATAGTATAACATACCGTTTTTAGTATATACCATTTCCACGTCGAATTGGACACTTCTCAAACCAAACTGGACACTTTTCGAAACAAATTGGGCACTTTCACGTCAAATTGGACACTCTCTTCTAAGCTGACTTATGAACTTTGAAATCAAATTGAACGTCTTCCAAATCGAGACGAGTTTCTCGCAAGCTAAACTAAAGACTCTTCAAAATGGTTAGAATATTTTTTTTTGCTCAAGGACAACTCAGAATAACTTTTTTTTGAATTTTTTTTTACTTTAGCTGCCGAATGGGTAAAATAATTTTATAATATTTTTTAAGAAAATAATAAATTTAAATTTGTGTTAAGAAGCAGCAAGGCAGCAATCATGTCGCGCATCAAAAGACTGGAACGCGCCATGCACTCAAAAAGTTTAACGCAACGTTTGTTTGATTGATAGTGCAAATACTGCTTACATGCAGCAAGAAAGTCAGGATATGTATGGTTTTTACAATTGTTTGTATTGTAACGCTTTCAGGTGTGAAACTGCACGCAAACAGTAGTTTTGCTATCAATCGAATAAAAATCGCGAAGTTTCTGACGGGGGCATGACGCAATCCCTGTTTCAGCAATATAAAACGACCTCCTTCCTACTCTTTAAAACAAGCCTTAAGCAATTATTTTTCCTGAAAATTTTTTTTTATAAAATTCCAAACTATGTGTCTCTCTTATTCTGAACTAAAATAAAACTTCAAAGAAAATTATACTAAAATTTTCCTTGAGCAAAAAATTATTTCAACAGACCTAGAAAGTCTCTAGTTTAATGTAGTATGTCGTGCCCCTGGTGAGTCCGCTGCACCGGTGGTAAGACTCATGCGGCCCTCAACCCGAAGCCACGTGTGAGGCACAACCGGTGTCGAGGTCTTACCTCTGCGCGCTAGCTCTTACACAACCTACCCCATAAGGGTGAGGCCCTTATTGCTCCGACTTAGCCCACCTCATACCAATGCGGATGTTATTTAGGTTCTCCCGCGCGGACTGCACCTGCGCTGGACCCCCGGCGACTCTCGCCCATCTTCATATCACTCGCGTGATACAATTGAACCAGTCGACCTTCTGCAGTATTACCACTGCGCTCAGAATAAACCTTCCCCCGCTCTCGAGTCACATGACAATGCGCATCAGACAATATGCTTCATGGCAACCCAATATACATGCACAATGCACATCAATATGGAGCGCAATGCCTACGAGTCAAGGCTGAGCCCCACCAGCTTACCTACGGGTCAGCCCCAAGCGCAAGCCGCAGATCCTTCCTCGCTCCTACCCTGGAGCCTGCGCTCACGAGGGCGGTGGCTTGGTCGGCCTCTGCGGTTACCTCTGTTAATGCTCCTGCGCGTCCTGTCCTGGTCGTCCTGGAGTCCTGCGCGGCCTGTCGAGTCAAGTCCTGGTGGAGTGGACACTGCGCTGACGATGGAATGCCGGAGCGGAGAGCGGACCGACCGCTCGGAGCGACGACGAAGCCGGAGACTGCCGGGTTCGCGCGGGAAGGCGTTTATAGTGCATCGCGACGCGTGCGCGCGACCGTATGCCCTCCGCGGCGGGACCAGTGCGCCTCCCAGCATGTGTGCCCTTGAAGAGTCGTCATGGAGCGTGGCGAACGTCAGGACATAATAGAAGATCATTTCGATTCGGAAGAGTTTTCTTTGATTTGGAAAGTTTTAGGTTAGTTTAGAAGAGTGTCCAACTTGGTCTGAAACGTGTCCAATTCGACGTGAAAACGGTATATATGATGGGATAGTTTCACTACTTTTTCCCAACATTTATACGAGTTTTCTTGACCTAGGGTTAGTATTCTAACTACCCCTGCGGAAGTTCTGAATGCTGCTCATCCTTAAATTCGTAACAATATTTCCTCGAAACGTTTTCAAACACCAAAGAGCAGAGAGAATCAAAAATTTGAGGAGCATCTGACCTACGGGTGAGCTGGATCGGATCGGAACACTCTCAACCCCCCCCCCCCCCCTCAATCAACCAAGTTTCAATGGTCCTTACGATAGGCAGCAATACGTTTTCAACGAAAAAGTTTTCTTTTCAGAAAATTTTCGAGAGGAAATCAAACACTCACAGCACTTCTTACAGTGGTGGAACTCATTCTACTAAGCGTGCTTGCTCTACTCCGAGTTCGCCTGTACGTATCGTGATATGTCGTCTAAACGAACTAGATTGAATGGACAAACGGGTACAAACGGTGCGGTACTCCTCTTTAGAAGCCTATGAAGTAGGCATTGTAGCTCTAATGCAGGATTTGTACTTCCGTCGCGGAGCGGCACGGCATTATAAAAGCTAGCAATATCGATCGTCTGCGCGGCTCAATCGATATGGATAGATTTCATAACGTCGCGCTGCCCGCCGTTTCTGAAGTATAAATCGTGCCTTGGGCCCCGTTTATATTCCCGACTCCGAGCTACGCGCGGCATGCATAGTGGCCGTATTGATCAGACGCGTTGATCGATCAGTATGGCGTCACGCCGCTCGGCGTCGAAGTGTAATCGGGCCCGTACACTATCAAGGGTTGTTCACACTCTTGAATGTATCCCATTTATCCACAAAATCTAGTTCCTCGAATTCAGATAGATCACGCCCCATTTCTACTCTCTACTTGTAACCCATCGCTCACAGATGTAGGACGATGGAGCACAACTCTGTGAAGTCTCAAGCGGTCAATTACGAGTGAACTCGTGATGAGATGAACCGAATTGACCGATAGGTGATGGGAATTTTGTGCACTGGCAACCGGACTTTCCCAGGTAGATCAGCAGTTTTTCCATAAACACAGTTCCTCGAGACTTTCCGACAAGATACACACAGGCGCTCGTTTCGGGACCTGCGCAGTTAGCTCAAATTTGCGAACTGGTGATTGCGATCCAATTCCATATCCTCCCCATTTCTGATTCATTTGCAACGGTGGTGGCAGCGACTGGATGGCCGAGTGGATAGCGAAACGGACTCGCGGGAGGGGTGTCGAGAGTTCTATTCTGGGGTGGGGTTTCTGCGTTCCTAGATGGACTGTTACCGTTTTTGCATCAAATTGGCGCGCGCGTTGATGCGCAGGCTTGCGGGATACTGTAGCGTGCGCCTGCTGCCGATGCGTCGTCGCTCGCGTCCACGTCTCTTGTTGGCCCGCGATAGCGCCACTGGCAAGCGGATTGTGGCGTAGTGGGTAGTGGGGTTGCTTCATACGGATGGGCTTGGGGGTTTGGTTCTCCTTCGTTGCGGCATTGCTGCCCGCATCCTGGAGTCCCTTCCCTCCAGCTGCGGAAAGCAGTTTCCACACGAGCAGCTTGGATCGCATCCACCCTGGAGTCCCTTCCCTAGCCTGGTTCTGCGCTCGAAGAGCATTCACCTGTGTACTTCCCCTGAGCGATGAAAGGGCTTAAATAGAGCGGTAATATTGATACTACCGTGCTCGAATGTCAAAGTTGCGCCCCGACGCAAAAAAAAAATCCATTTCGATCTGATTGTAGTGGCCATAGATGCATCCACTCCAAAGTGGCTACACGGACAGTTTATAAAATTCCATTCGCCTGAGAGGAGGCATTTTATAGCTTATAGTTGAGCTATAGCTGCCCTTCCTGTTGACCACGTTGTTGTTGAGGCTGTCCAGCAGTTCACCCGCAGTTGACCGCTAGGAGTTTCGTTATCATTATTGTCGTAGTTGTGCTCTGTAGTCCTACATTAGCACCGGTAGACCTTACCTAAGCTAATTTCTCGGTTCTTTCAAGTTCATTTTAGAAGGATAAGAAATTGGGGCATTTGCCTAGTTAAGGGAAGGGCACTGTAGATGAACCCTACAAGCCAGCAGAGGCTACTCCGCGCAGCTTAGTGCGGGGTCTAGAGAGTGCCCCTCCCGATTAGGAAAGTGCCAAATGCAGAGCTACAGCCAATATCGGCACAATTATGGATAAAGGGTCCGGCTGTTTATTTGTGAGACTTAAACTATGCCGGCACTAGTCGCTGATGTGGCCTACATGGGGAGGACAAGCAAGTGATAGCCAACCACAACTAATCAGGCCACCGATCGGAAATCCGCCAGCCAATCAGGCTGCGTTGATCATTCCTGTGGGTCGATCACGCATCCTATGGGTGGCAGGCCGATGTAGCCTGATTGATTTGGTCCCCCATGTGGGCCACATTCACGACCAGTATCAAATCATGGCTCTTTTCCACTTTTAAGCTCCAATTTCTTTCATAAGCTAATTAAAGCACCCACCAGGTCCTCTATTCCCAGCGCCTGCTTATAGTAGTAGGTGAGATGTGGTAGCAGGCAGATCGACATGTTGCTCCGCCTTGTGTTAGTTGCAGCTGGTCAGTAAGGCAGTTAGTTAGTGAATGGTATCATCCTCAGCGGTTAGCGCTGTGTTTTCAGCACTTCGAGCGCGATAAACACCCCGTTATCCGCCACTTATCCATGCTGGGATAACGTCTACATTCAGATATCAGTTTGATCTAAAATCGGCTGATTACTTCCGCCGATCTGACCAATATTGATCCACAGCGTGGCTTAATCGATGCCAACGGCCCTCATATCACAGCACTGTGCTGCGCGCCGTTCCGAGTATAAACACTGCTTAAAGTTGACGTTATGTATACCATATTCTCGTCTAATTGGACAATTTTCATATCAAGTTCGACACTCTTCTAAACAACCCTAACGGTTTTGAAATGAAACCGAACATCTTCCAAATCAAAACGAGCTTTTTTCACATTAAACTAGAGACCCTCAAAAAGTTTGAAATTATATAAAATTCTCATTTCTTAAGGAAAAAATAATGGTATAAAGCGCATACTTCAGGGAGCAAGAACGCTGCTATCTTAGTGCCAAAAAGAGATCGCGCCATGCCGTCGCCCAAGACGTCGCGATTTTTATTCGATTGATAGCAAAATTTCTGTTTGCATAGAGTTTCACACCTGTGAACAATACACCGAAAACAATTGTAAAGAAGCATGCCTTCTTATCTTATCTTTCTTTGAGCATATCTTCACTTTAACGCTTCATGAAGGCAGCACTTTGCAGCTGTTCTCTCAAAGTTTTTTCGAATATTCGAGTGGTTTCGAATGTTCACGAATTTC
Organism: Heligmosomoides polygyrus bakeri; assembly: GCA_947359475.1. Lineage (NCBI taxonomy): Eukaryota > Metazoa > Nematoda > Chromadorea > Rhabditida > Heligmosomidae > Heligmosomoides > Heligmosomoides polygyrus. Next base: position 99,171,715 of record OX375868.1, on the reverse strand, counting down.
GAATACTCGAATTCGAATATAGCCGAAAAACGTAGTTTCAGTTTTAAGAAGTTCGAATTTGCTACTTTTGTTCTTCTTTGTTATTTCTTTTTCTGGAGCACGGCGCGATCTGGTCTTTCAACGTGCTAAATGATTGCTACCTTTGTGCGCTTTAAAATAAAATAAAAATTGTTATTTTTAGGAATCCGAGTAGATTCGAAAAACGCGATTTGTCGAATACTCGAATTCGAATACTCAAATTCGAACGAGAACCATTCGAATGTCTATTCGAATAGGTGATTCGAGCACAACTCGGATCTATCCTAGTCCGGGGGGGGGGGGGGCACATAATTAAAAAGTAGGTAACAAAATGAATTGGGACATACCGAGCTGCTCCTCGGAACAAGGTGAAACCTAAAAGAAACCAAAAACGAACGAACAAAAAAATAAAAAAATCGCCGCGGTTTTACAACCGAACCGGCGGGCAAAGAGCGACTGAATGGAGGCATGCCGCGTACATACCGCCGGCTGACATGTTATAACCAGGCTCTAACATGGTGAGGAGGGCGCATGATGCCGCATGCCGCGTGCTGACCGCGGCCTGACATGTTATAACCAGGATCTGACATGGTGAGGAGGGCACACAACTTTGCCTGCTTACAACCGCAAGAAAAGTATTTTTTTTTCGTTTTTTTCTTTGTAAATTTTCTTGTTTAGGTCCCATGTTGCTCTGTAGAAGCCGCTCGGTAAGTCTCAAGTGGATCTATTACATATAATACTTTTTAGTTATGTGGCCCCCCCCCCGGACTAGGATAGATCCCACAACTCACTCTATCAACCAAATAAAAATCGCGAAAAGCTTTTCGAGTGGATGGCGCGATTTCGTCTTATAATGCACTGAATGATTGCTGTCTTGATTCGCTTTGAAACAATATTTATTGGGTTGTCCAGAAAGTATTTGCAGAAATTCAACAATTTTTTATCAACATTTTATTAATCAACCAAATAATTTCCATCGACATCGACTGCTCTTCGCCAACGTTCCGCAAGACTTCGAATTCCTCTGGCGTAGAAATCCGGTGACTTGGAGGCGAAAAAGGCTCGGAGGCCATTTTCGAGGCGGTCACGATCTTCATAACGCTTCCCTTCCAGATGATGCTGAAGTGATCGGAAAAGGTGCTAGTCACTTGGGGCCAAATCTGGACTGTATGGTGGATGCGGCAGAACTTCCCATCCGAGTTCCAGAATTCTCTGAGAAGTCGTCTTCGCGATGTGTGGGCGCGCGTTATCGTGCAGCAAGCGAACTTTGTCGAGCCTGGGCTGTTCCTTGCGCATCTTGTCGGCCAGTCTTGTGTCTGCAGTTGGTAGCGTAGACCTCGACAGTGACAGTCGTGCTGTCACGCAGCAGCTCGAAATGGTAGATCCCATAAACTCCCCACCAGACCCTCAGCATGACTTTACTCGCATCAATTTCACCTTATACGAAAGATCCGGCACTTCATCGCGTTGGCACTACGCACGTTTACGAGCGTGGTTGACGTAGAGGACCCATTTCTCGTTTCCTGTGACGATGGTGTCCAGCCGGTTGAAGGTGCGACTTCGGGAGAGCAGCTGAGTACGTATGTCCAGACCTCTTCGCCGGTTGTCGTCGGTCAGTTCGTGTGGGAGCCACTGACCGAGCTTCTTAACCATTCCAAGAGATCGGAGTCCATTGTCCACGGTGGATCGGGAACAGCTAAGAGCAGCAGCAAAATAACGCACACCTTCATATGGACGCTGCTCCGTCAGTTTCCTCAGTTCATCCAAAGATATCGTTGTCGGTCGACCAGAGCGAGGCTCATCTTCGAGACTCCTGTTCCCGCTTCTGAAGCGTTCGAACCAGATATACACAGACCTTACAGAAGGAGCTTCAGAACCGAATACACGACACAAGTTTCGGTAGGCTTCTGCAGCAGAGTGCCCAGATGTAAACTCGTAAAGGAGAACGTGTCTAATATGCGTAGACAGTTCGGCCATCGTACAGTGAAATAGGCAAGGAAGACGGAGCTAGACATGTTATGCAGATACAGCAGGATAGTGTCTTTAAATAGCACTTATGTTGAAATCTTCAGAACATTCTAGAAAAAAATCAGGAGTATTGCGAAATTTTCTGCAGATACTTTTTGGGCACCCTAATAGGTTACTGTTTTTCTCAAAAGGCAAAATTTTTATAAAATTATTACACTCATGCGGTCACCTTAACTAAAACATTTCTAAGAAAGTTATGTGAAATTTTCCTTGGACAAAAAAAATCGTTTAACCATGTTATTGAGTCTGTAGTTTAAGTTGTAAGAAGCTTCACTTTGATAACAAAGCATCAAGCTTGTTTAGAGGAGAGTCCATTTTGACGTAAAAATTGTAGATACAATTTTCACGTCGAATTGGGCACTTTTCGAATCAAGTTGGACATTCTTCTAAGCCAAGCTAAGACTTTTGAAATCAAATTGATCGTCCTCGAAATCGAAAGAGTTTCTTACAGGTTAAATCATAGACCCACCAAGATGGTTAGAATAATTTTTGTTTTGGGGAAATGGGGTATAACTCTGCAATTTTTTTAGTTTAGCTGACTGAATGAGTGTAATAATTTCACAAATTTTTTACGAGAACAAATAATGAACTAAAATTTGTTTCAAAACCACCACAAAATCATTTAGTGCACTAAGGCCAGATTGCGCCATGAACTCGGAAGCTCACGCTACTTTCTACTTTTATTTAATTTACTTTCCTTTCCTCTATTTTCTTAATTATGTGAACACTGTTTACATAAAGCATCAAAGTGAGGATATGTGGATATCTTCACAATTGTATTCGTTACATAGTTTCCAGTGTGAAACTTCATACAAAGGGGCATTTTTGCTATCAATCGAATAAAAATCGCGTCGCCTTGGATAAGGGTACGGCGCAATCCCTTTTTTGGAACTAAAAAAATAGCCGCCTTCCTCTTTAAAAATTATCTTTCAAACAAGCTTTAAACCATTAGTTTTCCACGAAAATAAGAATTTTGTAAAATTTAAAATACAAGCTTTGTCAGATTTTGTGTTCATTTATTGGGTAGGTAAATTAAAACTTCAAAGACTCATACTAAATTTTTTCTTAAACAACGCTATCCCAACCTTTTTGGAGAGTCAGTTGGATCTATCCTAGTCCGGGGGGGGGGGGGGCACATAACTAAAAAGTATTATATGTAACAAATCCACTTGAGACTTACCGAGCGGCTCCTACAGAGCAACATGGGACCTAAACAAGAAAAGTCACAAAAAAAAAAGACGAGGCAAAGTTGTGTGCCCTTCTCACCATGTTAGATCCTGGTTATAACATGTCAGGCCGCGGTCACCACGCGGCGTCGGCTTCACGCGTCCTCCTCACCATGTTAGATCCTGGTTATAACACGTCAGCCGGCGGTAGGTACGCGGCATGCCTCCATTCCGTCGCTCTTTGCCCGCCGAGTCGGTTGTAAAACCGCGGCGATTTTTTATTTTTTGTTCATTCTTTCGTTTTTTGGTTTCTTTTTCATCTTGTTCCCCAGGAGCCGCTCGGTAAGTCTCAATTCATTTTGTTACCTACTTTTTAATTATGTGGCCCCCCCCCCCCCCCGGACTAGGATAGATCCGAGTCAGTTTAATGAAGAATAACCATATTTCGATTTGGAAGAGGTCGCCTTGGTTTCAAAAGTTGTTGGCTTAGACTTAGAAGAGTGCCCAATTTAACCTGAAATCTTAACCTTTCGGATAGCCTTTACCTCAGCCTTTCGTTGGTTCTCTTCCTCCACCTCCGCAATCTCGAGAGGCTCCTTTTCAAGATGATTTTTTATCGCCTGCTGCAGAACATCTTCAGCCGGCTTCTCCTCCTCCTCCGCATTCGGTTCTTCGGCACCTTCAGCCACTTCGACCACCTCAGGCTGAGCCTCTTCTTCCTCACTGGGTTCCTTAGCAACTTCCGCTTCTTCAACCGCTTCAGGCTGACCATTGTCTTCTTGTTCTGCTTGAGGCTTACGGATCTCATTCTCATCAACAGCTTCCTTCATCGCCTCCTCCTCCTCTTCTACAAACGGGAATGTGACCGCGGTTCTCCTTAGAAAATACAGAAAGACACCTCGAGACAAACCTGGCTGCTCTTCAACAAGAGAATTTTTTCCTCTACCAGGCATAGACGTGCAATTCTTGTAGGGAACGTTAATCAATACCTAAAATCTTTCTTTAGACGTAAGAAAGACCGAAATTTTAAAGAAAGGAGGCGAGTTGGAGATTATGGCCAAGCTCCGAACAGGAAGGAGTGGAAGTTGGGAGCGAGAGTCTTATTTATAACTAGTCCCCTACTGCCGTTCGAATCGTTGGTCGATGTGCAGGTTTGAGGAATACTGTAGCGTGCGGTCACTGTTACGTCGCTTCGGCGTCCACATGGATATTCGACCAATGCGTAATCTCCACTGAATCACGTGAGAGCGCTTTAGCCCTAGTTTATACTCATGCCGCCACGCGGCGCGGCACCACTATCGCCATAGATATCGATTTTTCGCGCCGCCCGGTCGATATCTATCCCGACCATGATGCCGCGCCGCGCAGCGACGCAAGTATAAACTAGGGCTTAGGCACGAGCGTTTGGATGGGTCTTATCCTTTCTAGAGGTGTCTGTACGTTTGCGCGCTCAATGACAGAAACGAGCTCCGACGATTCCGGTTCGGATGATGTGCAGGTTTGGGGATACTGAATAGCCATCAGAGTTAACCACCTGCTGCCGTCAATGTGCCCGCGTTTGCTACAGTATCCCCAAATCTGCACATCACCTGAGCTGTTGTCATTAGCGCTCGTTTTTGTCATTGAGCGCGCAAGGGACTCCAGGGTGTGTACCATCCAAGCTGTTCGTGTGGAAGCTGTTTTCGTCGCTTAGGGGGGTCCGCAGCTGGATTAAACGCATACAGCTGGAAAATGCGCAGAAAACGCCAGCGAACAGTGTAGAAAAACGTGAAAACCCCTCAAGTCTTAATCTTACATACTTACTTACTCAGTTGAAATGCAAAAATCCCGCAACACAGGTGAACCGAACCCCCGACCTCCTCGCATGAAGCAACGCCGCTATCCACTGCCCAACGATCCGCTTGCCGCCACTTTCATCGCGAGCGTACAAGACATCGATCGAATGTTCACATGGATGTCGACCCGCGATGCAACGGCAGCAGCCACACGCTACAGTATCCCGCAGACCTGCACAGCACCCCGCGACTCGATCGGCAGAAGGTGGTTAGATCTAAGTAAGACCGGGATACTGTAATAAGCACGCGGGAACATTCAAGCGGCAGTATGAGATTAGTTGTAGCTGCTATCGCGGTAATGAAGTTGAAATTTTGGAAAAAATCACCATCAAATTTGTGGGAAACGTTGTTGAAAATAATTGACGTTATGTCAAAGCAGGATCTAAGCAGATTAAAAAAATAAAGATTTACAGTGACTTTTTATTCAAATTTTATGATTCACTTGTCCCGAAAGTGAATTCGGTGTTTGAAATTTTAGTTTTTTTTTTTAAGGAAAAATGACGGTTTTAAGCCTATTTCTAAGTGAAAGAAAGATGCAGTTTTTCAATGTGCACTCGACTGAGATTTTCTTTTGATGGTAGTGTAAATACAGTTTACCTCAAGTCGTGCGAAGTGAAGATACTTCTTGCGTTCCTCATTTAAAAAATTTAACGAACAGAGAATTCTAGGCCCACCCCATGTTTGAAGATTGCCATAGTCAACACAGGATTCTACAGGAAGTCGACGAAGAGATCCATATCGGTCCATGTCGCGAAGGTGAGCAGTATTGGGAGATTACAACGCCCTAGTCAATCATAGCCAATCAAAGTACCGACCGAACATTCGCCAGCCAATCATGGTGCCGACTGATGGTACGCCTATTCGGTAAGATCTGATTGTCTGGCGCGTTCCCATATTCCAACGCTGCTCACATTCACGACATGCACCAGCCGCCTAACTGTCAACGTCAGCCGAAGAAGTTACTTGGCAGTAGACTTGGTATCCGACGTCGATTCGGATAATTCAAATCCGTTCTTTTTTCTTCAAATCCGATCAAAATTGCGCAAAAAATTGCATTTTTGAAAAGCCTCGAATCTTGGAATGAGTCGATAAGAGTGCGTGCCCGACCACTGAGCCACTCTGGTACATTAGTGGAACAAATCTGGATCTACTGCTGGTGTGGCCTGTTCGAATAAGCCAACTGACAGTGGGAATAAGTTTGGAAAAAACCGAGAACCTTCTCAACCGAAGATCGCTAAAATAAAGGCTGGCTTTAGTTCATTCGTTGGATACGCCGTGCATTCTACTTCTATGCAGTGTCGTGGAGGCAATTTGCGTCGGTTGAATGAGAACAGCTACCGCTTCGCTTATAATGAGGATACTTGTCATCAGAAGACTGGGGCATCCTTCCTTATGAGAGAACATGGCCACTACCATATCACCGAAAAAATCTCTGGCAACCAGCGGCTTGGCTCAACATTTACCACTAAATCTTCCCTATAAATGCGCAGAACTATGTCAAAGGAAAGTCTGGCCATCCAGAAATAAAAAAGGTGGAAACCTGGCCAAGGCATCGTCTAAAAACAACCAAAGGACATAAAAGAATCATAAGACAGAAAGCACGGCGAAACAGTGGGAAAAAATCACGGAAGAGAAGCTGTTAAGGTGTTTCGACACACGAATAATTCACGAAGAGGCCGTATTGCAAAACGAAACCACTCGACACGAGACGCTCGTCGACAACTGCAAGACGTATATGCGATGCCACGTAAGATCGTTCCGCAAGAAAGCGGTGATAAACGGGTCAGAACCAAAGGCAGCTTGTGAGGATCGAGACGTTTAATGCGGAAGATATAGATACGAGAATAGAATATCCCCCAGATGACTAGTGAACCAGTGAATCTGAAGGTCCCAGCATCAAAAGGCTGACCAGGAAACTATATCTCAACGGTAGGTCGGAACGGCCTAAGTGTTGTATATGGGCAGAATCGCCTCTCTCTGGGAAACAACAAAACGCAAATATCTCGACCCTAATACAACTCTGCACAGAGTTAGGGACGACGGAAGTTGGGCCGTTGGCGGCGTTAGAACTATGCCTGGAGGCGGAGGGCGGGCTCAAGTTGGCGGGAAACAGCGATGACGAGCGAGCGATGGTGGCGCAGTGCGTAGAGGGGCGGCGTAATCCACATAATCGCCGTTTCCAACCAACTTGGGCTTGCCCTCCGCGTGCAGGCATAGGGTTAACACCGTCAACGGCCCAACTTCTGTCGTCCCTAACTCTGCGCAGAGTTGTATTGGGGTCGAGATATTTGCATTTCCTTGTTTCCCAGAGAGAGGCGGTTCTGCCCATATGTTAGGTTGTAACGAATTAAATGGCACTGGCTCGCGCCATTTTTTGGCGCGTCTTTACGCGTTTGACCAAGAACAAACCGTAACATGTGGCATATCATTTAGAAGCGCAAACTTTGCTCTACCGGCGAGTACCAAATTTTCTATGTAAAAGTGGGAAAACTTTAGAGTTTTATTGACTTTTTTGCAGATGGACAAAAGGGTAATCCGAGGCATTTACTTGTATGAATTCAAGCTGGGCACTACAGCTAAGGAGGCGGACGAGAAGATCAACGCCGCATTCGGTCAAGGATGTTCCACAATTTGGACGGCGTATCGTTGGAATCAGAAGTTCCGGAATGGAGATGAGAGCTTGGAAGAACATGAAGGTCGTGGGAGGCATAGTGATGTTGATGAGGACAAGCTAAGATATGTGGTAGAGGAGGATCCACACAAAGGTACCAGGGAGATGGCGAAGGTTCTTGGCGTCAGTCACAACACAGCTGCCCGGCATCTGAAGGGAATTGGAAAGACCAAAAAGCTGGAAGGATGGGTGCCTCACGAGCTGTCTGAGGAGCAAAGAAACCGACGATATGAGATCTCGTCCGCACTGCTTCTACGGAACGAAACGGACCCATTCCTTGATCGCATCGTAACCTGTGACGAGAAATGGATAATGTACGACAACAGGCGACGATCGGCACAGTGGGTGGACAGCGATGAGAGCCCCAAGGTTTTTGCGAAGCCGGAATTGCACCAAAAGAAAGTAATGGTGACAGTGTGGTGGTGTTCGCTGGGAATTATTCACCACAGCTTCCTCCCTCCCGGTGAATCCATCACGGCAGAGAAGTGCTGCATTGAAATTGAAGAAATGACGAAAAAGTTGAAGGATATCCGGCCGGCCTTGGTAAACCGAAGGCGAGTACTCCTTCTGCACGACAATGCTCGCCCCCATGTAGAACGAATGACGTTGCAGAAATTGAATGAGCTGAGCATTGAAACTCTACCACATCCTCCGTTTTCTCCCGACCTCTCCCCAACAGACTACCACGTCTTCAAGCATCTTGGCGACTTCTTGGTAGGGAAATATTCAAATACCAACAGGATGCCGAAGGTGCCTTCGAAGATTTCGTCAGTTCCAGAACTTCCGATTTTTATGCTACTGGGATAAAAAAGCTTGTGTCACGTTGGCAAAGATGTGTAGAATTAGAAGGTTTTTATTTCGATTAATAAACTTGCCTACAAGCCGAGATATTAACTGTTTAAATTTACAGTGGTTCAGTGCCATTTATTTCGTTACAACTTAATACAACACTTGGGCCGTTCCGACCTACCGTTGAGATAGCTTCCTGGTGAGATCGAATTCAACAGCTAACCTTACGAAGAATGAAAACAATTATAAGTAACAATGACGATCAAGGTACCTTTGGAAGCCATTTGAGTGATAGAAATGCAGATGAGGAACAAGTTCGGCGAATTTCTTTGTGACTGCGCCAGGCATCCTACTTTCAGTGGATATCCTCGGAGAAATTTCGAAATTTCGTAAAATGTAAATCGTGAACCGTAAATCGTAACGAGGCTGATGATTCAAAGATGATGTCGGAGAAAATAATCCGTGTATGGCCTGTACATGTGTGTGAGAGGCGTTGTTTTCGTGCTTCAAACAAACAAACTTCGTCCTTTTGGGCACACATACAATTTTCACGTCGAATTGGACACTTTTCAAATCAAATTGGACGCTTTACAAACCACATTGGACGCTTTTCACTTAAAATTTGGCAGGCAGTATTTTTCGCTATTTTCGTGTCGTAATTTTCCCCCTATTTTCCCCCGAATTTACCCCCCCCCTATTTTGTAATTTCGCCGATCGATAGTATGACTCATCGCTTAGCGCGTTATTATAGAGTATGAATATTTTCAAATAGGGACCGAACCCCTTCTAACCACCGATCTTTTCGCTCTGCAAAGCGAGAGTAGGGGTCAGTTCTAATGTTGCTCCTAGTTAGCTTTTTGTAACATATAATCTTGCATGGGCGCGTGTAGCGCAGTCGGAGGAAGCGCCGGCTGTCGCGTGCACACTTTACTAGGTTCCTGGTTCGGGTTTCCCGCCAGGCCAACCAAGCCTTCCATCCCTCCGGGGTCGGTGAATTGGTACCAGACTTGTCTGGGAAGGATAAAGCGCTGAGTTGTTCATCGGCTGGCCACCGCAAGTCATTGTATGGCCAAATACGCATTCAAGTCGCCTCCACGACATCCCGTAGAAGTAGAATGCGTGGCGCATCCCAAAAGGGATTGAGTAATGCCATCCTTTATCCTTTATAATCTTGTACGGTCCGTTTTTTTTCAATTGGCATAGTAGTTTGTTCTTTTGTCGCAATTTCCGATGCCTAACATGTTCTGTTGCCCATCGTTGTGCGTACTTCCATGTGAAATAAATAAATAAATAAATAAAATTGTCACATGGCTATCGCACTTATACAATTTTCACGTCGAACTGGACACTTTTCAGACCAAACTGACACTTTTCGGTACATGTCGCATAGGTGAGCAGCATTGGTAGGTGGGAACCCGCCAGCCAATAAGAACCAAACAGAGCACAGCCCGAACACATGCCAGCCCATCTCAGAGTACCGACTGAATACGCTGTCTCTGAACGGCATACCCATTCAATGTGATCTGATTGGTTTAGGCGTTCCCACCTTCCAATGCTGCTCACCTACGCGACATGTACCCACTTTTCAAATCAAATTGGACACTCTTCTAGGCTAGCCTAAAACTTTTGAAATCGAAGCGAACTCTTCCAAATCGAAATGACTTTCATGCAGGTTAAGCTACAGACTCAATAGGATGCTTAAAACAATTTTTTTGTTCAACGAAAATTTGATATAACTTTATTTCAATTTGTTCGGTTGACACTGATGTACTTTACGGACTCCAGAGGACGAGGAGGGGTCGAAAAACATTTTTCGCCCAAACTTCGCCTAGGGGTTATTTGGGGTGCTGATCACGAATCTGGCATCCCTTTTTGAAATTTCGGCCGATTACGGTAGGTTACGGTAGGTACCGGTGACAAAGGCTGTCGAGGTCATAATCACCGATTTCGCCCAAACTTCGCCTAGGGGGGTTATTTGGGGTGCTGATCACGAATCTGACATCAGTCTTTTTGTCTTACGCGGGAGTACGGTAGATTACGGTAGGTGCTGGTGACTAAGGCTGCCAAGGTCATGGTCACCGATTGCGAGCAATCCCATCCTTCTAAGCCATTCCTGGAAATCGGCTGCGTCCATGTTTAGCTTGAAGTCGCGCAGTTCTTCCTGGCGACGGTTGTGGAACAGTGCCTGGAGGGCCATGATGCTTAGATTGCTATCTCTCGATTAAGCCTTCCCCTATCGAAGAGTTTCCCGCTGATTTGTGAATTTTCAGGCGATCGCTGCGGGACCGCCTGCATGCTGTGCTCATCCGTAGCACTTCTGATAGCCCCTAGAGCCGAAGTTTGGGCGAAATCGGTGATTATGACCTGGACAGCCTTAGTCACCGGTACCTACCGTAACCTACCGTAATCGGCCGAAATTTCAAAAACGGATGTCAGATTCGTGATCAGCACCCCAAATAACCCCCCTCCCTGGGCGAAGTTTGGGCGAAAAAAAATTTCGACCTCTCCTCGTCCTCTGGAGTCCGTAAAGTACAATAGTGCCATTTAATTATTTAAGTAGGCAGCTTGCTGGCCAATTTAGAGGTGAGCAACTTTAGAATGTAGGTAGAGAAAAACGACAAAAAACGACACAGACCTATCAAAATCTGGAGCGTTCTATCCAAATGCATGGCACATTAGAATCCTGAAGCACATAGTAAGCATTGACATAAGAGAAGCGGAACCACTTCAAGGATAAAATCAGTCAGATGAGTCGCATCGATCGCCGGGAAGCGAAAGAGTTTTCCGGAACGGCGAGGGAATTCGAGCCAACTGGTCGGCGCACTGCACCTGCTGCCCTCTCGCAGTGCACACACACACAAATGCCGCCGAATCGATAGAGCGGAGGAAAAACAACGACGGAAGCGGCATGGCGGCGATGAAATCATGACCGAAATGACTGGCACGGGTCCAGAGGTCAGCGAGGAGTAGCGAAAAGACGAGCTGGCGTCGAGAAGCGGCCGATGGCGTCGTCTGATAAGCGCTATCAGTCGGAGAAGATCAAGCGGAGCTGATCGATAGCGTCGGAAATAGGGACATCCCGACAAGAATAGCGTGATATCGGACGGTTGACTTTAGGTCTACCGTAATCACGCGCAAAACGTATTTCTGATGCAGTCACGGACGCCTGAGTTGACGCTTATCTTGGATTCATACGATTATAAACGTCGGATATCAGGACCGGCTCACCGTAACCGCAGTGCGCGTCGCGTAAAAGCGTGGTTGGTGCAAGCTGTAGGAGCGCGGTGAACCTTACGCCTAAAATCACAGACGCGCTACTGGGAAGTACCATTATAGCATCTGTGCAGCATCACACATCAGTTTTCTAAACAATTCCACTTGCTAGGTGGGGTGTAACTAGGAAGTGACCGTAGATGAAGAATGAAGGGCAATCCCAATCGGGGGGTGGGCAGTCCATTTCAATTTCTAAAGAAATGCAACGTTCACCACAACATATAAATATGAATATATATAAATATATATGCTTACATCATCAATTGCTGTCCCTTCAATACCAAAATCTGTTTTCTGAATTGCGACAAGGTTAGCGAAATAGTGGACGGTTGACTTTAGGTCTACCGTAATCACGCGCAATACGTGTCTCTGATGCAGTTACGAACGCCCGAGTTGACGCCTATCTTGGATTCATACGATTATTATCTCGGATATCAGGACCGGCTCACCGTAACCTCAGCGCGCGTTGCGTAAAAGCGTTGTTGGTGCAAGCTGCAGGAGCGCGGCGAACCTTACGCCTAAAATCACCGACGCGGCAAGTACCATTATAGCACCTGTGCAGCATCATACATCAGTTTTCTAAACTATTCCACTTGCTACGTGGAGTGTAATTAGGAAGTGACCGTAGATGAAGAATGAAGGGTGCAATCCCAATCGGGGGGGGGGGGGCAGTCCATTTCAATTTCTAAAGAAATGCAACGTTCACCACAACATATAAATATGAATATATATAAATATATATGCTTACATCATCAATTGCTGTCCCTTCAATACCAAAATCTGTTTTCTGAATTGCGACAAGGTTAGCGAAATAGTGGACGGTTGACTTTAGGTCTACCGTAATCACGCGCAATACGTGTCTCTGATGCAGTTACGAACGCCCGAGTTGACGCCTATCTTGGATTCATACGATTATTATCTCGGATATCAGGACCGGCTCACCGTAACCTCAGCGCGCGTTGCGTAAAAGCGTTGTTGGTGCAAGCTGCAGGAGCGCGGCGAACCTTACGCCTAAAATCACCGACGCGGCAAGTACCATTATAGCACCTGTGCAGCATCATACATCAGTTTTCTAAACTATTCCACTTGCTACGTGGAGTGTAATTAGGAAGTGACCGTAGATGAAGAATGAAGGGTGCAATCCCAATCGGGGGGGGGGGGCAGTCCATTTCAATTTCTAAAGAAATGCAACATGCACCACAACATATAAATAAAGAAATAAATATACTTACATCATCAATTACTGTCCCTCCAATACCAAAATCACTTTTCTGAATTGCTAATTGCTTTCCTAGTGGGCGGGGAGTAATGAAAACATAGTAAATTGAATAGAAACCTGGAACAATTACAATACTATAAAACCACGAAAACTCGTTAAAGCAACGTTATTGCCCTAACCAATTAGTGGAGAGCGGTTTGCGCGAGTTCTTTCCAAAGCAAATAGAGTTTTGGATCACAATCGTGCTACCGTGCATTTATACTTCGCGACGAGATGGACTCGCCGCCCGTGCAAAGCATGCAAATCGATTAAAACAGCGATCACCGCCGAAACTTGTTCACACTCGAGCACTGGCGCTGTCGCTCTCGTCGCTGCTGTCGCCTGTTCATACTTCGCGCCGGCGACGGGAGCGACAGTAGCGACTGGAGCGACGGACGGAGTGTGGAGTACGCAGATACACCAAAGCGCACAAGTGCTTGAAGCAAACGATTCCTATTCTGCCATTCTTCAGATCAAAATGAGGTGTGCTATTATACTTCTTTGAGTGTCAGGTTGATGATGTAAATAATATGACTGTTTGCTAGTGTCTGTGTTGACCGATTGACTGACTTAAATACAATAAATAGGCGTTATGGTGCAATCACGGAACCACACTACGTCCGCCGCCCTATCCGTCGTTGTCGCCTGTTCATGCTTTCCGAGCGCTGCCGTCGCTCTTTTCGCTACCGTGGTGAAGTATGAACAGGCCCTAACCTCTCGCGAGAACAGCTGATCTCAGTGGAGCGCCATTTTGTCAATGGGGCGCGGAATTCCTCGCGGGTGTGCGGATATACCCACGACGATCGTCGAGTATTCTCTACCCATGGTGTGACGGGTAAGGTTTTTCATGAATGCCTCATCGTGGGCACGTCTACCCTATACCCCGCATACCCGCGGATGTAAGCGTTAATGTATCCGGCGACAGGGGTGAACACAAGAATTCCATTATATTCCACCAATGTTGCAACACGGCCCTTGTGCGTAAATTTGCGTGTGGCTGGTGCAGTTGCATAGAAATGATTTTCTACACCGTAATCTTGCTGTCTGTGCTCTCCTAGCTCAGAGATCGCACGTCGGTGTCCATGTTGACATTTGATCGATCTCTTGTACGGCTGCGATGGCCCTCTCTTCAAGCTGATCGTGGTGCAGTGGATAGATGCGTCGCTTCTGTGAAGTCTGCGGTTCGGTTCTCCTGCGTAGTAGCTTACTTGCATTTCAAATAGCTACTTGAGATTTGAAGGGCTTTGACGTGTGGGCAATTCTGAGCCATTTTTTGCGCATTTTCCAGCCGTATGCTCTTCGCCGCTCGAACAGCACAGAACCCAGCCGCGGAATCCCCTTGAGCGATGAAAGCACTTTCCACACGAGCAGCTTGGATGTCACACACGCCGGAGTCCCTTCCATAGCCGAATTCTGGAAACAAGTGACGTGTGTTGCTTCGTTTCCGTTGATCTACGATTCAAACTATAACCACTTGGGAAATCGAATTCTTGAGACAAGTGATGTATGAGGCATCGTTTCCATTCATCTAGGTTCAGTTCGAAACTAAACCCACGAAGCAAGACCAAATTCTGGACACAAGTGATGTGTGAAGCTCCGTTTCCATTCATCTAGGTTCACTTAGTAACCAACTCGACAAGTGATGAAGCGTGAGGGAAGAAGAACGACGCAATTGCACCAGCAACACGCAAATTTACGCGCAAGGGCCGTGTTGCAGCATTGGTGCAATGTAATGGAATTCTGAACTCAAAGTGCTAAGGCCTTTAAGGTATTTTTAAGGTTGGAGCCATTGGTGAGAAACCATTTATGGGTTGATGGCACCAATAACTCACGCTTACTGGTGATAAGGCGCTTATCAGAAGTTTCGTGACTAAATGAGTCATCGGTTTTTTTCTTGGTTTCACGACAAGGCGGTAAATGGGCGGAGACGTGGGAAACAACAGAGCAAAAAGAACTCCAGCTGCTGGCGGCTCCGTGCAGAAATTTTTTTTAATTATTTGAACCACCAAAAATGGCAAATAATTTAGCGACGGCTGTCCTCTCCAAGAAATGTATTCGAATGAGGAAGACAGCTGTTAAGCACAGAGTACAAGTACACACTGCTTGGAAAACGGGGAGTTATCTGGCAGCCAGCACCCATCGATCGCCGGGGCATCTCAGGAGATTGTTTGGAGCAGACCGGGGAACTCGTCCGCATTTGACCGACAACAACAAACGATGAATGGCTGGAAGCCGTCAGGCACTTCAGAAGACGTGGGCACTTCTGACACTTTCTCTTATCCTGTAGCTGAAGTTAGCCGACTGAGAAATCGGCTGAAGGTTGGAAATATACAATTTTCACGTCAAATTGGACACTTTTCAGATCAAATTGGACCCTCTTCTAAGTTGCCCTATGAATTTGAAATAAAAACAAACTCTTCCAAATTAAAATGAGCTTCTTCTACATTAAACTAAATACTCTTCAAAAAGGTTAGAATAATTTTTTGCCCGAGAAAAATTTTAGTATGATTTCTTTGAACTTTTAATTCACTTATCCAATAAATGAACACTTTGTTTGAAATTTCATAAAATCCTCACTTTTGTGGAGAATAATGGTTTATAGCTTGTTTTAAATAAAAGGACAGCGGCGATTTTTTAGTGCTTAAGAGAGTGACTGCGCCATGCACTCGTCCCAGACGTCGCGAATTTCATTCGTTTGATAGCAAAATTACGGTTTTCATGGAGTTTCAACAAAAACTATACAACAAAAACTATTGAATAAAAAGTGTATTGAAAAAAGTATTGTTTGAAAAGAACACACATATCCTCACGTTGGCGCTTTATGTAAGCAGCACTTATACTATTAATCAAATAGAAATCGCGACGGGCTTTTCGAGTGCAGGGCGCGATCTGGTCTTTTTCTGCCCTATATGATTGCAGCTTTGTTAAGGTTTAAAACAAATTTTAATTTATTGCTTTGCTTAAAAATTTAAAAATTGTATAAATTAATGGTCATTATTAAAGTAATTAGAATTAGAATTAGATTAGAATTAGAACCATTATACACAATTTTCAATTGAAATTCAACGTTGTCCAAACCAAATTCAACGTTGTTCAAAACAAATTCAACGACTTCCGAATCAAACTACACATCTTCTTTGCAACTTGTATGCTTCAATGTTTATTTCTTTTCAAAAAATTTCTGCTTGCAAAAAAAGGCTATGCACCGAAAAATTAGAAACAACTAGCAAGTTAAGCAGTACTCCAGTAGTAGTGCGATGCAAGTACAAAATAAGCAAATTGAACGATAAAACTACGACTGTATCGGCCGTGTCGCTGACTTTGTTGAATTTGATCATTGCTCATGTTGCCTGCAGACATGTCAAATCGCCCAATGACAAGAAAAAGTGGAGAAAACGTTTATATAATACGGGAGAAAATTCCAGAAGAACGTTGATTGTGTTTTGAAAAACGTTTAATTTGTTTTGAACATCGTTGAATTTGGTTTGGACAACTTTATATTCGTTTTGGATAAGGTTGATTTTGGTTTGGACAACGTTGAGTTCGTTTTGGACAACGTTGATTTTGGTTTGGACAACGTTGAGTTCGTTTTGGACAACGTTGATTTTGGTTTGGACAACGTTGAATTCGTTTTGGACAACGTTGAATTTCAACTGAAAATGGTAGAAATAGAATTAGATGGTAATTAAGAGAGTAGTAAGGTTTTCAATTTTAATGTAATTGAACTTTCATTTTACTGTTGCTTTTGAGGGCTATTTTGTTTGTTTGAAGTTTTCGCTCACGCTGTAGTACACCCTCGAGTGCATTTAAATAAATAAATAAATAAATAAATAAATAAATAAATAAATAAATAAATAAATAGGACACTTTGTAAGCTAGCCTAAAACTTTAGAATCTAAAGGGAACTCTTTTAAATTGAAATGCCTTTTTTACTGAAAAAAAAACTACAGACTCTCCAAAATGATTAGAACAATTTTTTGTTAAAGAAAAATTTATTTATTTATTTATTTATTTATTTTATTATTTATTTTTGTTTTGTTTTATTTGATTATTTATTATTTATTTATCTATCATTTATTTTATTATTTATTTATTTATTTATTTATTTTATTTTTATTTTTATTTTTATGATTTTATTTTTTATTATTTTATTTTTTTTTTCAAATATGGTACAGCTTTCTTTGAAAATTTTAGATCAGCTGCCCAAGTAAATAATCTTTTTGAGACAAATAGACTAAATTTTACTTTGAAAGCGCAATAAGAAAGCAATCGCCATGATATTCTTGAACTTGTTTCTTTTTCACATTTGTTTTACACGTGAGTATCATGCTTACGCTTTGAATAAATAAATAAATAAATAAAGTGCACTAATACTCCAGACCATGCCATACATTCGAAAAGCTTTTGGCAATGTTTATTTGATTGTTAGTGTAAATGATGCGACATACGTTTATTTATTATTTTGATATTTATTATTATTTATACATGAATATCAAAGTGAGGGTATTTGTGATTTAAAAAAATGTTGTACAGTCTACAGATGTGAAACTCCAGGCAAACAGAAATTTTGTTACCAATCGAATAAAAATTGCGACGTTTCGGACGAGGGCATGGCGAAGTCTCTTCTTTTGGCACTAAAAGATGGCCGCCTCTTTGCTCTTTAAAACAAGTTTCAAACTATTATTCTCCCTAAAAAAGAATTGTATAAAATTTCAAACAATGTGTCCATTTATGGTTAGGTGAATTAAAAATTCAAAGAAATATAAAAATGTTCCTGAACAAACTTTTTTGGAGTTTTTCTAGTGTCCTGATCCATACTTGAGGTTCCTCTTACTGCTTATCCTTGCTGGTCCTTCCACACTTATAGAAGACGTAGGCTACACGTCTTCTGAATCTGGATGCCCGTTGTGTGACGTCGACGACATCACGTCTAGTGAATCCGGACACCGATGCATGAATGCGAGCGCTCAGAAACGCGCGCAGTTGCCGTTGTGACAAGCAGGAAGAGCCCCGGTTTCCCCTGCTGCAGCAGCAGCCCATGTTGAATGGAAATGCTACCCGCGTGGAATACGGCGAAGCGTATCCCGCGCTGGCAAGATCACTGAAAGGTAATCCACGGACAACTCAGTTATATACAGGTATATTATAGGCCATGCTCTTCAAAACACATGGATAAGCTCCTTCCATAAGCCTAACTTCACTCTGCGAGCGGTCGCCTCCACTCGATTGATCCCGCTGGGACTATATGCATTGCTCACAGAGCCGTGGCTGCAGTTAGTTTCAAAAGGCAAGCCATGCTCTTCTATGCAACAAATGAGTTAGCGATTAACAAATAAGTAAGCGTAACGTCCAGAAGTTGAGGATGCCGCGCCCTAAAGCGAGTTGCGTCCAGCGCAACGCGTGGCGCTTCGGAAAACTGCGCTTTGCGGAGCAAAAATGCGCCGCTTTTCATTGTTGTCAGGAGCGGCACGATCGGTAGTGTAGAGGTAGATTGGATAACTGATGTAAGTAGTTAAATTCCATATAATTTCAAATCGTCTGCAAACATCTGTACTTTTACTGAATGGTGGGTGATCAGCTTTGCTGGCAAATCGCTGGTGTAAAGTTAACGTTTTAATGGGTCGCTTGATCGAGAAACGTTCTAGTTTATCAGGTTGTGTATCCGAATTGTTCTGTTTAGTTTTGTAAAGCGCAGAAACACGTGCAAGTAGTAATAATAGGAAACAACTTCACTAGAGATCCACACAGCTGCCGGTGTCTCCCCCGACCACGCTTCCATACGTCGTTCCAGGACACTTTCACCACGTATTCGGAGTGATTCACTATCAGCAAATTCCCTGTCAAAATGAATACATTGATTTACATGAATTCCCGAATAACTTACGAAGCAGGCGACAAAGAGACACTAGTCACCACGTCACCTGGCAGCAGAGTTCTCTGCCACTGCCGGATGTTTAGTTTTGTAAAGCGCAGGAACACGTGCAAGTAATAATAACAGGAAACACCTCCACGCTTCCATACGTCGTCGCAGGACACTTTAACCACGTATTTGAAGTGACTCACTATCAGCAAATTCCCTGTCAAAATGAATACATTGACTTACATGAATTCCCGAATAACTTACGAAGCAGACAACAAGGAGACTGTAGTCACCACGTCACCTGGCAGCAGAGTTCTCTGCCACTGTCGGCTGGAACAGCAACACCAGAGTACGGTTCGATGACGAACCCACTTGGACGACGATCGGTAGTCGGTGACTGCCTGGAATGAGCTCTGCAGTAAGCAGACTAAAGTAGGTCGGCTAGACAGACACCATTTTTCGACTATAAAGCCACTCGCTATCCCAGTTATGGTCAACAAAGTATTTTCCGTTACAAAATGTCGTCTACGTTGGTGGTGTTCTCGCTTCTTGGTGAGTCTCGACACCGCTTGCCCTAGCTACATATACGAACAATGTGGATGATAAAAGTAAAGAACATTGAATCCCTTCAACCGACTGCCTTAAGGAGCGCCATGCGTTCAACCTGCGAGATATCGTTGGATCTCTATGAATGTATATTTTTCTCATCGAATGGTGTGAAATGCCTAAAGGCCTACGCACACTTTTGTGACTGTCCTATCCCTAACCATAGGGCAGGGACAGAGCTTGCCGACCGGCAGCGAGCGGTGCCCTGCTTAAGGCGCACACTTTTGCGGCAAGATGTTGGGCGACGGCGGTGGCAGCGGCAATAATGATTCACATCATAAGGCGTCTGCGACAACGTCGAGGCCCTATCTTTAACCGTAGGACAGAGACGTAGAGGCCGCCATCGACGGCAAGCAGTGACTTGCCTCCGCCGCACACTTTTGCGGTAGCGGCAATAATGAGTCACATAATTATTGTGCCGCCGCGGCTTTGCTACTGGTAGAGACTCTGCGCTCTAGTCGATCGCGACTCTCTGCGCTCTAGTCAATCGCGGCGGGATCTTGAGTGGGTGCAGGCGCGTCCTTTAAATTCGGTGATCGATGCCTACTAGCTGATTATTTTCGACGGTCCGGACGACGTCATTAGTTCCGTTTGTTTGTCCTGTTGTTTGTTTTTGTTTTTTGCTTGCTTGCTTCCCTTTTTCTAGGTGCTATTTTTGCGTTCCTTATTGCAGTTGCAGTGTTTCCGCGAATAAGTCCAGATTTTGTAAATATAATGCTGGTTTTTCGCAGTGGCATTATTTGTTTATTGTTCTATTTTCTTCCTCTAAAAACAGTGAAGTAGGTAAAAACAAGGGTGGGGAAACCATGAAGAAGGAGGATGGAGAATGCTGTCAGCTGATATCTAGATTCAGGCGCGCGGTGCTGACCGGATCGCGATATCTTTTAGGCCCCGTGCATACTTCCCGTCGCCGCGATTCCATCGCGGCGATGAGCTTTGCAGAGCGACGCGAAAGAATTTGAATTTCTCTGTGCTCGACGCATCGCCCATCGCTCTGCAATGGGGCGCGACGGCGATCCGTCCAGGACCAAACGCTAAACACCGCGCGCGGCGCGAAAAAGTATGCCATGCCCGCGATGGGCGCGGGAAGCCATCGCGCATGCCGACCGTTACTGTTGCGGCGGCCGCGGCGAGGTTTCCTTTGACTATTCGACCGCGTGCGGCGGAATGGTCATGAACTGAGCGCCGCGATGGCATCGCGGCGATGGAAGTATGCCCCCGGCCTTAGAGGCGATGCTTCGTCCGTGAATGCAGGAATCGGCTAGAGCGCAGACAGAAGACGGGAAAGCGAATAGCAGCAGTGGGTTCTGACTAGGAAGGGTATAGTGCCTCTGTCGCTTGCTGCCAGCAAGACTCGAGCGTGCGTGAGCGGAGCGCTTCACGAATTTTGCCGCCCGTCTCCTGCAGCTTGTAGTAAAAGTGTGCAGAGGCCTTAAGACATTTATACACATACAAATGCATATTTGAAGTCGCCATCACACTCTGAACTGCCCGCCAATACCACTGTACGCCATGGAGATGAATCTGCAGATCTGTCGACCACTTATATTACAAAATCACAAATTGGGCAAAAAAACTTTATATGAGAAATGGAGCAAACACGAATTAATATTGATGAAAGTTAATGGCAAACACAAAATAAAATACATGTAAGAGGTAAGCAAAGAAATAGATGCGAATAAGGAAGTAAACGGTCATAAAGTTACGAGTACATAAATGCATAAATGATATTTTTCGTGGAGCCAGATAATTTCTGTTTAATTTGGAACAGTGAAATAGCACACGCATCTTTTAGTTTCTGCGACGACTGCAATTCTTCAATTGAATCCAACAGGACCTATCGAAGGATCCGGTGGCACTGAGACTACCATCAAATCAGGCAAGCTGCATCCTTTTTGTCTATCAACTACGAATGCTGTGGAAACCACAACGATCTCCATATTTTAGTGCAGTGTGGCCCGAATATGTTTAACACACCTTGCGGGCCCCTCTGCCCTGAAAACTGTTCGAGAGTGAGTTGGGCATGGTGAACCTATGATAGAAGCCGCCTTCTGGCTCAAAGACTTTATAGCAATGTTGCTGTTGAATTTCAGAGGCCGTTGTGCCTAGGCATCGTATGCTGGCAAGAGGAGAGATGCGCCTGCTACCCAGGCTACGTTCTTCGAGAGAGGGGCAACCCAAGTGCTGGCTGTGTCTTGCCGGAAGAGTGCTATTTCGCAGTTTAGTTTTGTGTCTGTATAATATATTGTGATGTCCTTATTTCTGTTGTCATTATAGGTGAATAAAATTATTGATCTCGATCTCAATGTTTCCTTCAATCGGGGTAGGCGGTGCTAATACTAGGACTTCAGTGATCTGTAGTCAGAATAGAACGAAAACGAATGTTGAAATCAGCAGAGAACAGTCAGAAACAAAACAGTTGCCGAAATCAGTCGATATCAGTGCAAAAATAGTGCACGACGCGAGTTCCATCCTCGGCGACCGTCGATCGTCGCTGTGCACTGCATGGTCGTCACACGGGGCTATGTTTCCCTTTTATCACACGGAGGCCCTCTGCGACACGTTGCAGGAACGATGACGCGACAACTGTTACGCGATACCCGCTGCTCGGTTCACCACTGCAGCGAAGGTGTAGACCTGTGTAAAAATAACGCACTCCTGCCTGCATCAGTGACAGTCGCTCGCTCGCCGAGCCTGTCGAGGGAGTATACCATAGGCCTAGCGCAGTGAAACTGTCGGCCGCTTGAAAGAGGTACAAGCTTTTATGCTGCTCAGAAAAGAGAGAAGGAAGACGTGGCTAACCAACTCCCACTAGGACCTATCTTTTCCGCATTAGGTATTCATATTCAGATCCCTGTTGTCACTCGTAAGGAAGTTATTGGAAAACTATAACCTATGAAACAGGCAGGATTTCGACGAACATTCACAACTATAAAATACATATTCACCTGCTGTCCACCTGCCAAAGTTGCTTGAAGAGACCAGGAACCTCTGGTGCTAATCGATTACCATACTCGATTTAGTGGAGTCATTAAAAGTCTGGGAAGTGCTTAACGAGCAAGATACTGATCCATTCAGACAAAAGGCTGGACAAATGCCAATCACAATCAGGATACACATTGTGTTTAGACCTTTCTGTTGCAATCTGAAAGCGTTTGCTAGGAAAAGTATGCGAATAAGATTTTATCTCTGCCAACTTATTTTTTGCATGTATGGAAGCTACTATTGTCATTGCAGTAGAAACACTTGTCTCATTGAAATTGACGAAAAACGGTTGAATGTATAAGGATCAACAGCGATATCGCGCAGATCAAAAGATGTTCCACAAATGCTGTTCGAGTTTCGCGCAAACCTGGTCCCACGATTAACATGACGAAAAGAAGGTTTATCAAACAACTAATATACTGATGAAGGCATTGTAAGAAGCTCCCCAGGAGGATCATGTTTGTTCCAATCGGCTGCTAATATGAGGAACGATTTAAATACTGACATACCCATGAAAAACAAGACTGGATGGGCTTCCCATAATATTAATCAAAGGTTAGACCATCGACCTCGAATTGTGCGTCAAGTTGCCCAACTCCGCAGTTTATGCTGCGCATACGAGACATGAGCTTCAATGAAGTTCGCGGAAGACCGCTGCGAAGAACGCAAACACCTTTGGGACACAAAAGGTCTGCATATCGCTGCACCAACAGCGACTTGCCAAACTCCACAACGAAGATATGCATACAATGTTCAATTTTCGAGACATTTTCTTCGTGTTGACAAGGCTAAGCACCAATTTTCCTGACAATGTCAAGATCACATTCGATCAGACGTAGTGGTGAACTTTGTAGCTCTGTGAATGCGTGTGGAGAACTTCTCAAAAAAAGTGATTACGCGGTAGATCGCCAATACAGTGGTAAAAATTGCAAAGTGCCTCTGTGTATGAGCTTTCGTTGCCTCTGACACTAAATTATTTAATAATCCGTTTATTCGTAATTGTACAACTACAAGAGCGGAGAAACTTAACAATACTGTGAGGACGGTCATTCCACTGTAATCAATGTGCATGACATTCTAAGCGTAGATATTCTATGTTTAAAAGTATTAGCATTCTTGTCTGACTCATAGGCTTTCAGAGCACGGTTCACCGGATAAATGCCTTGGGCCTGGACGAGGAGCGAGACGATCTGTTCTCCTCCACCACCTCTCCTCTCCTGCATCGAGCCGTCACCGATCGACCACGAGACGGCGAACAGTGGGGCGCGACTGTCTCACCTATGTCAGATCTCTGCCTGTCTAACACGTGCCTTGATGTGTTATTCATCAGCAATAAATCTAATAGGATCACGTCCATAAAGCAGAAGCAGAAAGAGCAGCTTCCGCTGGGCGACGTTGCTCACTGGTAGCAGCGAGTGGTTCACCCTTCACTGGAGATGAATGGAAGGTACGGAGTAATGCCGGTACCGGTACCGACATTAGCCGTCCGGTGGAAGGACGACGGCGAACTAGTAAGTTTAGAGGTAGTTTTTTTCTGTCTGAGCGACTAGCTGGGTTCATACCAAAGCCTGATCAGGTGGAGTAGCATCGGAGTGAAGAAAGTGGACGTACGTACTGTATTGAAGAAGAAGGAACGACTTCGCTTGGTGCAAGGTAAGTGAAGTGGTCGTCTAGACGGGGATAAAGATAGGCGAATGCATCGAAGGTAATTACTCAGCGACTTGTTCGATTGATTTTTTAGCGTGCGACGCACGGTTTTGGGAGCCGTGGAATGCCTTCAGTTGTCTCCGAACCGCACTTCGTACCTGTGCTGCGAAGCCACCCTGTACCCCTTGGTTTCGGGGTACTGGATAGCCCGCCCCCTCCGTACGAATCGGGAAGGGATGGGGTGTCAAAGAAGATACCTGAATGCTCACCGGGATGGACACAGAGCACCCCCGGGGCGCCACGCACCTCGCGGCGGCGAAGCCCCTAACGTGGTGCGGTGGAGGGATTCGAAACCGGACTCTCCATTCGCGGGTACTGCTCTGTAACGGCGTGCACCCGCCCTGCGCCATCCGGCGGCAGAGGACAATCGATGGCTCATGTGGTAGTCTCGGCTGCCGCGTCGCATATGCCGCGACTAGGGACGCGCCGTCTCATCCGACGTCGCGCGCGGCGTGCGCGGCGCTCCCGCGGGGTCGCACCGTTGAAAGCAAGAAGTTATAGTGCATGCAATAACTTAAGGAAAATCGCAGTTACGTTGCTAAACGATGTCCCTAGGCCTATGTGAACGGGTGCTAAAATTACAGCCATATGATTTAGGCGCTTAGAGTCATTTTTTCGGCCGCAGTGCCGATCGCCATGCAATTGTGCGCTGAAGTGAAAAGTGCTTGAACTTCAAAGACAGGTCCCGCTGCGAAGGATTCTCCAAAGCATGAGTCCTTCCAGCAGCTATCAGAAAGGTAATTAGTGTGAGCGGCATCCGAGTGATGCTCGTCTTTGAGGCGGCTCCATTTACGGTAATATGTTTTGTATCATCTACAAGCGCATAATTTCAGACTTTTACCCGAAGACATCGCGGGCCGCTTCACAGCGCTTTTTAGACTTCGCAATACACGCGGAGAAAGCTGAAATGTCAAAACATTCATCGAGTGTTGTTCTCCAGTTTTTTCCAGTTCCCATAAACATCGCTGTCGAACTTTACAATCGCGAAGAGTTTCAGATGGGCGGCATACTCGCATAGACGACTCCCATGATTTTCGCTGGAGAAATCCGCTTCTGCAAGCATTAGACAGTGTAACCAATGTCTGCTCCTCCCACCAGACAGTACTGCTTTGGCACCATAGGGCCCCGCCCCTAGTCCCACCTCATCGCAGAGCACCTACTTAAGCCGAGGCCGACACTCTTCCACATCTATTAACCTCGTGATACTTGTTATGGGCTCTCCTGCGACGCGCTCAACTCTCGGGCTGCCGGCTCCTGGTCTAAGCTTGGTTCCGAATCGGGTGTCACTGACAACCTGGCGCAAAGCCCTCCTATCCAGGAGACGACGCCACTGTCCGTGGCAGAAAGACGAAGTGTCTTCGAGACGCTACGGTCCAAGCCATAACGGACGTCTGGAATGATAGGTGTTCGACTATAGCGTGGCTAACAGAAGAATAACGAATGTAACTCGACCCTGCTTGTCGATCTGAACCATTCATTCGCTGTGGTTAGGTAACGTATTGAAGGCATTCCAGTCGTCCCAGTGGTCGCTTCGCTCAAACCGGACGGGTCATTCCATCGGGTAGTTTCCTTTTCTTTTTTGGGCGACGTTGTTCACTCTAAATAGGAGACGTCTTTCTGTTTTCAACAAAAAAGGCGTTGTAGGCGAACAGTAAATGCACTATTTTTGCCCGTCTGAGGTCATTCGGGTGAGAAACTCATGATAAAGTAGCAGCGGTTAATACTTGCGGCAACATTATGTGCCCGCTAACAAAGAAAAACAACACAGCTAAACTTATCAAAGCCTTTGATAAAAGATCAACAAGAGCAAGCAGTCAGTGAACAAAAAGGATGGAAACTTACTCTCCTTACTACCATGTGCAATTATGATTAGTCCACAGTTCCTCTAAAAGAAGAGCAAGGCAGAGGGAAGCTTATAACGAGCGTTTCTTCTCCGTGTCTGACGTCGCTCTCCCTGTGCATTGCCGGGAGCTTTGGTTCCGGCACGGGAGTTTCTCCTTGACTTCTCGGTCGTACAAAACCCCCGGCGACACGTAGCGTGAGCGATGACGAGACAACTGTTCCCGTCAAATCCACGACCGCAGCGGGACCAAGGTCCCGGACGGAACATATCTGGCTCTCACCACAATTACCTTCAACTGATGGATAACAAACACCTAAGTAACGCTAATACACATATGTCTCAGAGCTCCACAGTATTTTATGTTCCATCTCAATAGATCTCTGCATCAGTTCGATGATGTCTTTGTTGCCAGCTCCTAGCAGGACAGCTTATGCAAATTCAGTTGGTCCAAAAATTCAAAATAAAATTGAAAATAAACAGAATACCTCGAACGCTCACGACGTTAATCGCTGTTCTTTGGTCTTCGATTCAAAGTCACGCAACAACAACATCGCTGGTAACCGGTCTTAGTGTACATACATTTAGAGGGAATTCCCTTCACTTCTACCTGGTGAAGGGTGACTTTTGTAAAACAACAACGTGATAAGCTGATTACCTGCAGGTGTATCATAACAAACGGATGGTTTATAAAGCTGCGACGTACCTACTGACGATACGCATAAGGATGGCATCCTCCCGCCTGCTCCTGGATCTGCTTGGTGCGTTTGAATTTGGCTCCTTGTTTGTTTAAAGGAGATGTTGAATTGAAGTTGAACAGAAAGTATCATTTGAATAGGAATTTTTACTTTCAGCTCTCACAGCGGCAGTGTCTGCTCAGTCCGGTCAAGGTATGATATTTTTCTGGCAAAAAGGCAGTTACCTGTAAGCATCATAGATTGCCTCGTTTAGGTGAGCCTATGGAGTCATCAGGAGGGATTGTGCCATGCAGAGAAATGTACTGCCCGTATCAAATGCATTGCGAAGAAGGACGTGTGATCTGTCCGTTTGTCCCACCTTGCTTTACCCGGCCTACTAGATGCGTTCCGGATGGTATGAGCTTCCATCGTGTGCAGTCCAAGTTTTAAGAAAACAGATTTTTTAAAAACTTCAGAATTGAATGGACCAATGGAAGAGCTTGGTGGTTCCGGCGAAGAGGGCTCCGGTGGGGAGCAGTGTCCTCCGAATATGTATAAAGCGCCATGTGGACCTGCTTGTCCGCAAGACTGTACCAAGGTGAGATCAGCTTTTCAGGCAACTACTTACTTGCTTTACATACTTGCGAGCCGTTCCTCAGCAGCGGTTTTCTTTCGCGGGGTGCGTTACTTTAGATGCCACGACGGGGCGGAGCGAGCACATGCGGCCGGACGAGTTTACGCGGTGCAAGAGGGCGGTCTCCATTTGAAGATGGCGTGCTACTAGTGCCGTCTTCGAATGGATGTGCGAATTAGCAATAGCTGATTAGAAGTAATGGTGTGAGCGGTCCCAATGAAAGCGATGCTAAATTTGTTGCATTCAAGAAACGATGCTTCAATTTGTTTTGGTTTAGAGTTGTGGGTCGAGACATGTCATTAATTTTAGCCCCGATCAGAGTTCAGGGATTAGGAAAAGGAGAATAGTAAAAGAGGAGCAAGAAAACTCATCAACACAACTCGAAGATGAAACGTTGCAATACTAATCTAAGGTCTGTACTAATCTCTATCTAAGGGTCTATACTAACAGAGCCTCACTTTTGAGTGAGAAGTTAAAGGTGTATATGGAACCTTATGGATAACAAGCAAATCTGGTAAAATTATGATAATCAATACGAAATGTAATAATTGTCAGCACGTATCAAAGGGAGCAGATCAACTTATCGGTAGGTTTGGAGATCGTAGTTTTGTCGGAGCATCAACTTGAAGGTACTACACCATCTTGCTTATCAAGAAGGGTACTTGTTGTTGGAATTATACATACAAGGTGATCTTCATGAAATAGCAAGATGGGTGGTGTAGATGGGAAAACGGAGATGTGGATATGAAGAATCGGGAGGATTCGAACTCATCCGATATAACACCTTATGGTCAGTCGCAGCGCCGGCCCATGACAACTCGTCCGCGCGGGCGGGCCCACCAATGAGTGAGGTATCTAAGGTGTGTCTAATGTCCGAACCCCTTCTTCTCCACCTCCCTCGATCTTGAGCTATTGATGACTAGTAGACAAGGAACTAGAATCGCGGATTTTGTATCGACTAGCAATCGAATCTTACCGTCGTCGTGTGAGCATATCCTGCGGTCGCTTCTTGTTCGAATTCTCGGTTTTTGGACATTGTCCGTATGTCTTCATTACGTAGTTTGGAGAGCCGCTGTTAGTGCAGGGTTTTTGCGTTCCAAGTCTACTGCGTTCTCTGATGCTGGTTTGCCACCGACTTTTCTATTACCACTACTCGCTTAGGTAACTACTATTGACTAAGAAAGGTGCAATTTCAGGAGCCGCAGTGTCTGTCCATTACGTGCAGCAATGAGGGTAAGTGCTTCTGCAAAGGTGGCTACGTTCTCCTCGTCAAAGGCGATCCGAGTGCCGGATGTGTGCTACCCGACGACTGTCCTTCATAACCACACCTACTTGCTACTGAGGAAAATTTGCTGGAAAAATTTCGTAATAAATCATTTATTTATTTGATCAACATGAACAATGATGACACACATACGACAAACAAAAAGAAGACGGAAGATTTAGACAGCGGTTGGCTTTTAGCAAAGACGTTACTGAAAAGGAGAATGAGAAGAAGAGAGTAAACGAAAAAAGGAGAGAAAAGGAGAGGAATGCCTGGCCGTGGTGAAATTACACACAGCAGTCAGTTTATAGGATCTGCAGTTAAGAAACCATGCATATGCACGATTTGCTTAGAGCCTCTTTTGCGCTTCCATTACTCTTTTTTCTACCACTGGAACTCCGTCTATAGAAAAGTTCAGTTATATGCCGATGATATAAAAATATACAACATCTACAACATCGAAATTGTGGAGAAGTAAGCGCAAACAGGGTGTCACTGTTATATGACATATAACTACGTACGGTGCATAATATCATAGTATGTCTAGGTGGCGATAGGACAGGAATCGGTCCGGCAGAACGTTGCCGCTTCCTTTGTATTATTTCATGAGCGCGTGTAGAGCAGTCGGAAGAGGTGCCGGCTGTCGCCTGCACCCGATACCATGTTACTGGTTCGGATTTCCCGCCCAGGCCAACTAAGCCTTCCATCCCTCCGGGGTCGGTGAATGTACCAAACTTGTCTGGGAAGGATGACGAAAACGCTGACTTGTTCATCGGCTGAGCACCGCAAATCATTGTATTGCCAAATATGCATTCAACTCGCCCCCACGACATCCCGTAGAAGTAGAATGCGTGGCGCATCCCGAAGGGGATTGAATAACACCGTAATTTATCCTTATCGTTATCCTATCATTTCATGACATCGTGATGCTTGTTTCATTGAGCAACCCTAGCTGGGAGGACCAACTTGGAAAAAGGGGTTCAGGATTTAACCAATATTAACGTTATTGCAACCACATCCCGGAATGACTTCGCTTGCCTATTTAGGCGCTCTCACTCATGCAACATGGCTAGCTCCTCCCTTAAACAGCTGCACATAATCTTTTTCTAAAACAGCAACAAATACATTCACAGGTTCTTCCTGCATGATCTTCTTTTCATTTCTGCAAAATATTAGGTTGTCCCAAGTCCATTTAAAAAATCATTGCGGATTTCGTCGGCGATCTCTTGCATAGCGCTATAAAGCATTCTAAAGAGAATGTTTTGCTCTATCAGAATTTGTATTGCATTTCTTTTCTCATTATGAATTTTGTCAAGTCTTAGGTCGTTAAAAGAAAAAGTGAAAAAGTGGAAACGTGGCCATCTGCGCAGTCGCTTCTCTCCGCTTAGCGTGGGATTTTTTCCACAGTTTTCCATAGCAATTGGAAGACAATGTTCTGTACTACAAGAATTCATGCTGGTCCTATTTGCTCACTTGTCCTTTATTGATTTTTAGGTCATCAAATTGGGATGTTCGACTTTTCCGTTCGAACTTTTACCGAAACTCTGTGGTAAGACATTTTTGCTCAATGTTATATGTCGCTGGAAAGAAAAGGTCTTGCTCTATAATAATTTGTGTCGCGTTTACTGGCTCCCGCTGATTTCTGTCGAATATCAACAAAATGCCAAAAAGAGAAAAATCATCCTCACCAACAACTCCTTCTCCTTGTTCAGTCTGTCTTGCTCAGTTTTATATGACGATTGATATGACACTCGAAAGCGCACGTCTTGTTCTACCAGAATATATGATTTGTTCTTTAGTGTTTTAAACTTATGCTAATTTTTTAGTTCTGAAATCGCTTTGTTTCTTGAAGGGCATCGTATGACTATTATGTCCGGGTGGCTGGGTGGCTCTAAAGGCTCCTGGTTCTGCTGCTTCATTGGGGCCTTTCTCAATGGCCTCCATTTTATGGTCTCAAAGTGACTTATAGCAAATTTGTTTTTATTTTGCGGATATATCTTTTTATAATTGCGGCAAGAGCATCATGAACAGCAAGGAACGAAAGTTTTGGGATAAAGTAGGAGGGTGCTTCAAAACCTCTGTTCACCAGTGGTCCGATGTTCTTTTAGTGTTTTAGGCCAAGGATGGTTCTGTTCTTTTGTGTTGCTTTGGTTTGTGTTTGAGCTTGGGTTAGGTTATTTCTTAGGTTAGGCTGCTTCATGCTAGATCAGCTAAGGTTTTACTCTGTTATCGTAATGCTTGTTTTTATTTTGCTTCTACTCTGTTATGCAAATTGATGTTTGATTTAGGTGCATTCCCGTACGAGCACGTCTTTCGCGACGTAACAAATAAATAAATAAATAAATAAAATTTTCAGGTCATCAAATTGGAGCAGCGCCAAGTCGACAGGAATGGGCACTTCTGCCACCTTCTTCTCTTTGCTTTCAACCAGGGTTCTAGGGCGGCTAAAGCACTCGTACCCCGGTTGACCGTTCAAACACAATTTTTCATCGCTAGTTACAATTCTGTGCAAAAATCGTTGAATATGTCTGTGTGATGAATGAACATCGGGAACCAGCGAGCGACGATTGCTGCCGGCCTGCTTGTCCGTCATCATTCATCACCCGGACATATTCAACGGTTTTTGCACAGAATTGTAACTGGCGATGAAAAATAGTGTTTGTGCGGTCAACCACGGTTCTAGTGCCTTACACTAGAACCCTGATTGAAAGCAGTGAAGAAGGTGCCAAAAGTGCTCATCCCTGTCGACCTGGCACTGCTCCATTTTGATGACCTGAAAATTAGCAAAAAAAAAATTAAATGGCCGAAGAACAAATTACATATTCTGGTAGAACAAGACATGCGCTTTCGAGTATCATATCAATCGTCACATAAAACTGAGCAAGGCAGACTGAACAAGGAGACGGAGTTGTTGCTGAAGAGGATTTTTCTCTTTTCGAAATTTTGTAGATGTTCGACAGAAATCAGCCAATAAACGCAACCGGTTTTTTTTACAGAGCAAGACATTTTCTTTCCAGCGACATATAACATTGAGCAAAAATTTCCTACCACAGAGTTTTGGTAAAAGTTCGAACGGAAGCGTCGGACGTCCCAATTTGATGACCTAATAATCAATAAACAACAAGTGAGCAAATAGGACCAACATGAATTCTTGTAGAATATGTAGAACATTATCTTCCAAATGCTATAAAAAACTGCGCAAAAAATTCCAAGCCTAAGCGGAGAGAACAGGTGAGCAAATTGCTACTTTTTCAATTTAACGACCAAAAAATTGACAAAATTCATGATGAAAAAAGAAATTCAATTCGCGCTCTGATAGAGCAAATCATTCTCTTTCGAATGGTTTATAGCGCTATGCTAGAGACGGCCGTCGAAATCCGCAATGAATCGTTGAAAAAAAAACGGCGAGACTTATTTGACAACCTAGCATTAGCTTGTAAGGCATATTTCCCGACGGCTCCAGGACCTAACTCCAACGCGACGTCGCGGCGCTGAAACGCAGACGTGCTCTCGGTGACGCATGGTTAGCCGCGGAGCACATGCTCTCAGTGTTTAAGCTCCCAGACCACATTTCTAGCAAGAAACTTAAGATCCCACACAATGTGGAAGGCAACAGTCTGCAGTAGGACAATTGATCCGAGAATGGCTGATAGTGACCTTTTTCCGTAGTATAACCATAATCACGGGTAAAAATTGACCGAAGAAGTTGTAGATGACAAATACTGACGAAAGAAACCATCCACATGACCAAGACTCCTGTATAAACTGTCGCTGATCGTCCTATTGAAACCACATTCATATATCATCTCCAAGAAACGTTGAAATAAGGCAGAAGGCGTGCCGCATGTCCCTGTAGGAAGCGTTTCTAAAGGCCACCACAGAGTTCTGCGGCAACGCCGCTCGCCGCTATGGTTAAAGATAGGGCAGGGACGCAGCGGCGGCGAGCTCTGCGTCTCTGCCCTATGGTTAAGCATAGGGCCGCGGCGCTGCCGCAGAACTCTGTGGGGGCCTTAACCGTCGGAAGCATCGGACCGCGACAACTCGTCCAATTCCGTCGCGCACCGTGCGAGACGCCAGGGACGTTGGAGTTATGTCTGCCCCGTTTCACGACACCCACTTTGGCGTTCCGCCAAATTTTTGAAAAGTGCTTTGGAATGTGTTTCTTCCTACATGACAATGCGCGTCCACTCGTTGCAGAGGAGATTCAGACAAAAACTCCGTTGTCTCGGATGGTATGTTCTGGCCTTTCCATCGTATTCACTAGATGTCGCGACCGCGATCGCTCCTCGGTCCGTGGCTGGCCCGGGCGCGCTGTTTCTCACGGCGGCTTGCCGATGAGGCGCCATCGATCGGCCTGGAGCATGGGAATACAGGTGACTCACCATCGATCGGCGCGCGCCGCCTCCTCTCGACGGGTGCGCGTCGCATTCGACGTCCTGTGCTCCCGCGACGAGGTCTGCCGACCTCGTCCGTCGTCCACCATCCCGGATGGCCGCCGTGAGGCCTCGACGCTGCTCCCCACTACGCACGCAGGACGGAAGCGGCACCAGGAGAGAGGCCGCGAGGTCTGGTGAGCACTGCGCTCACCCTCGCGGCCTCGGAAACTAATCCAGCCTACTGACCCCGGAGGACCCTCAACTGCTACTTCCATTCTCTACTATTCGGTCTGTATTCTATTCGTATTCGTGATAAACTGCTACAACTACCCGGTGTACTGTGAGGATGGAGGAGGAGGGTGAGTCACTGTCAATACGTCCCGCTGCCTGTCTTCTTGGTCAGTCTTCTCGGCATGTCATCTTGTCGTCGGGGTTTGTGCCTCGCCCTCCAGGGGTCCCGGGTTCCTCCCTCGTCCGCAAGGAGGAGACGGCTGGAGGGGCGAGCCATGGGACGGTGAGGAACGTGAGTCCTCGCTGGAGTCATTACCAATACGTGTCAATACGATCAATACGCTGGGCCAGGGCTAGGAACCTAAGGCCTCATCCCCCACGGGTTCGGGTGTCCCCCTGGCGATCCTCGGGTGTTCCGTGGGGCGAGAGGGGGCTTCGTGTGCAGGGCTTGCCTCTGCCTGCGGGGCCGCCGATCGCAACACTAGACCTTGCTCCAACAGACTGCCATCTGTTTCTTTCGTTGTCGAACCATGAAAAACAATTTGACGAGCCTCGCTAAATTTTTCCCGCCAAAACCCCGGGAATTCTATGGAAGCGGGATCTAGGAATTACCCGACAAATGCCAATGTGTTGTAGATACCATAATAACGGTGCATATGATCATTAGTTGTACCGTCCACAAGCACCGAGCGTGAAAAACTTGCATGCGGTGTTTGCACAAAATGAACATTAAAAAAATGAACGCTTGTGCTAGCAGTTTATTCCAGAATCAGGTTGACTCAATGGCCAAATAAAATCTGCAAATCGTTCAATTGCTGTTGGAACATTGGTCTGGTAGGACACATCCTAGGCTTGGGTCGTCTTTGTTCAGTAGCACGTATCCAGAATCGCAGATGCATTTTGGCCCGTCGCACACAATGGCCAAGCATCGTAGCTCCTAAAATCTAAGCGAACTTGAGAAATTCATCCGCTTCTTCAACAACAAGGAATGTAGAGTTATAGGAAATATGCACTCACCCTAGCCGCAAGCGTTGCATTGGTACAGACAGCCGGACAAGCTGAGTGGCACCGTGATGTGGTCATGTTTGCGCCACATATAGCTGTAATTTCACTCTATCTATTGAGGGGAAGCCAAAAGTAATGAGACAAACATAACAAATTTCTTCATTTCTTTTTAACTCAATTACAACTCAACGGGGCTGAGGAATGTGTTCGCCATTAAGGTCAACGGCCTTGCTGCCATCGATCAGCCAACAGCAATTTGCATCGATCAATATCGATCGATAGACATACACAAACAATGAATCGCAAGAAGCGCTTGTTCCGACCATACATCCAATTTTAGCACGTTGAAAGAAACGAGGCATGCCTTCTTCACATGTACTATGTATGAAAAAATAATGCGTCCGTGCGTCCGTCTGTGCATACACCAGGCATACCAAGCATACACCTTCGGTCATCAATACTAGTCGTTTTCTCAAGAGTTGACAGACTGAGTATAGGACGATGAAAATATTATGACCGCTGGCTGGGCTTCGCACAAATTAAGCAAATTCAATTACCCAATCAATATCGGTCGATAATATCGATTTTTGTCTGAAATGAAGCCAAATATTTAATTCAATAAGATGAGCCAAAAGTAATGAGACAAATTCAACAAATTTATAACACAATTACAACTCAACGGCGCTGAGGAATGTATTCGCTATTAAGCTCAACGACTTGCTGCTATCACTCAACCTGCTTGCTAATCCTATCATTCCAGAACTGCTTGGGCCTGGTGCTGACCCACTGTCGTTACGGTAGCCGAGGTCTGCTTGGGTCCTTGTGTCCCTTCCGACCATGAAGTCCTATAGGCTGAAGAAGTAGTGGTAGTCGCATGGAGAGATGTCCGGCGAATACGGTGGGTGAAGCATGTGAACGTAGCCCAGCTGGGTCAGCTTATGCGTGGTCACTTTTGACCGATGGGGTGCGACTTTGTCGGAACACCTTCTCGAAGCGCTGCGACCGAATAAGTGCGAGTAATCGTTCTATCTCCTTTACTTCGTTCGCAATGGTGTTGGAGTCAATCGTCGTGCTCTTGGAAAACAGCTGTCAGTAATATTCCTAACGACAACATAAAACGGCAGCTAGTTCGAAAACGACTCTATGATAAACAGTGCATATCGGAGAACTGCGTTACTTGTCCAAGTGGCCGTTTGGGGGATTGCTCAAAGATCGGAGCAATTTATGAGACAGAGTGCTTGACCTGTAACGCTAAATATATTGGGGAAATGGTAAGGGCTCTGGCAATACGCATAAAGGAACATCTAGCCAGCAAAAGCCGTGGATTGCTAACTAGTCCACTTGGTAAGCACAGAATGGATGTGCATAACGGAAACGACTATGAGGTGAGGTGTAGTGTTCTGGCCGTTGAGGGAGATATCTCAGCTAGGAGGGCGTTGGAGGCGTTCTGGATTTCCTCAAGAAATCCAGTAATGAACAACCGAAATGAGTGCCCCTCTGTTACGAGTGACCTCTTGCCGTTTGTACCTCATTGTGAACTCTAAGTGACCGGTCGGCGACAGTTCCTACTCAGTGTGTCTCATTCACCTCTACTGGTTACATAACGGGCGATCGTCAGCCCTGCGGTGGATCCTATGCGTGAGTTCGTCTTCCTCGTTTGGGCTATCCGTAGTGATTCTAGGGGTGGGTCGAAAATGTCTAGAGCAGTTGGGGTGCTTGGTGGGGTAGAGCGCAAACATAAACCTGTGCTCCACTTTTAGGCCTCTGAAGACGACGGAAAGTCGAAACGTCAGGCCGCCAATAAAGATCCACCTACAAACCTCGTGTGGCACAAAATACTGACACATAACAGCTGTCAGTATACCGGTCTATGGGGGCAGACCCAAAAGCTCAGAAAGTGCTTCTCGCCGTGAACATCTCGCCGAACGAAGGTCGGTAACAGGTCACCAGGCCTCACCCAGACTCGCTGCTTGGCAGGGTTAAGGTCGAAGACGTACTTCTCATCCTGCGTGACGATTGAGTTCAGGCTGCTCGGGGTTGGGAACTAGGCGAGATTGGCGCGAAGCGGACGGTGCGACGGCACGTATAATCACCAAATTGATCGATCGCGTCGCCCGATCCATGTGGCCACAATGCTTCGCGTCGCTCAGCGTCGAACTATAAACGGGCCGTGAGACGACTGGCGTTTCGGCATGCTTCTGAAAAGAGCGAAAGTGCCAACTTTTCAAGTGGCTGACATACACGAACATACAAATACGAGAAGCACGAAACCGGACTCCATTCTCGAGACATATAAGCTCGAAATGGAGAACCTCCTTACTTTTACCCCCTCCCCCCTCCCCCGCCCTCTTAATAATTATTAGGTTTATCGAAAAACGGTAACGATAGACCACCAGTGTAATTTGCTTTTGCTGATAAGGAGATAACTGATGAAGGCACGTAACTGCTGAACAATTGTATCTGAAGAGGCTCTAACCATAAGTCACCTGGATCACCGGAGCCTTCGGCAGAACTCTTACCGTCATCGAAGCAGCCATTCGCCGGCGGAAATGGAGGCGCTGAAGTTGCCCTCTGTTGGCTTCATGTGCTCTTTTATGACTTGTGCCTTAGTGAAAAATTAAAATAGTTGTAATAGGGAAGGGTTTCGACATCACATGGAACTCGAATGGGAGAACAAGATCATTAGAAAGAGCTCGGAATGGTGATTATGAATATAAGCGTAAACATTGCAAAAATAAACTCCTGAGCGAGTTATGACCTGCCGAAGTTCAGAGGTTGGCTGTAGGCTAGCCGCGCGAAAGAGCTGCCGCGAGAGCGTGAGGGATGGGGGCTCCTAAGAATGGTCCACCAGCTTCGGCAGTGGCGTAGGGGTAGTGCTCCGACTCGTCAGGCGTGAGGTTGTTGGTTCTCTCCCCGTGGGTGCCGCTCTTTTTGCACATCTTGATTTATTTTCGAAATGACATCTTAATCTTAATTATGACACAATATTTGGTTCTCCAGGAAAAACAAGAAGAATTTCCGCATTTGATCAATATAAGGTATTTAATCCGTTTGTGCAAACTAAACAGTAAAGAAAAATCAGTGAAAGTGAAGCAGAGTAAAATCAGAATAAAATGTCGTTTCGAGAATAAATCATGATGTGCAACGCAAACCTACTGGAATCAAACCAACGGCATCACCCCTGACGAGCCGGAGCACTACCCCTACGGCACCTCCTCAGCAGGACGACCTTTCTTACGGAACCCGCATCCCTCACCGCTCTCGCGCCAGCTCCTTCGCACGGCCAGCCTACAGTCAACCCGTGAACTTCGACAGGTTACAACTCGCTCCGGAGTTTCATTTTGCAATTTTGACACCCACGGTCGTAGTCAGCATTCCGAGCTCTTTCTAAAGACCGTGGTCTCCACTTGCAGTTCCATGGGAGGTGGAAACCCTTCTCTAGTAGGCACTCACGAGCAGGAGCGCACTCTGTCGGCCGAACGTAGCAGCTACTTGCGGTAGAATTATCGCACCCGTTGCATGGTTCTGGGTCTGAACAGAGGACGCTTCCTTCCATACAAATCGTGTCCATGGTGCAGTTCATCTGATCGCATGGAACCACTGCGGGAAGCACTAGATACAGTTTCACATTCATGAGAGCACTTCTGTTCAAAGGACTTTTAATCAGCTTACTTGGACTACCGGGATTGATGGTCGTAGGAGCTGAACTGGCGAGAACTGAAAGGCTTCTTAGTTTTTGTTTGCCTTTAAAAGGAGGCACTGCATGCGTAGATTATCTTTGGCGCCTTGTCACATCAACCAACTTCTACATTTACTCAGAGCTCGAAGATACCGATTGCGCCATTGTATTGAAATTAGTATTAGTTCACTGAAGGAGACTAACCCGTACAAATATTGCAAAAATATTAGGTTGGCAACTAAATTCGTAGACTCGTTCGTAGTCACTTCTTCTCTCTATGGTTATCAGGTTATTTGTGCATCAACTCTCTTGTTTTATCCACTGTTCGAAACACTTAGTCTGCACTTCTCGTAACTACTTTTGTTGTCGTGCCATTCGGATTTATTGGGAAGTTTTTCAGTCTGAAATGAAAGGACACATAGTCCCTATTTGCGAACCCCTTCTTTATGAGCACAGCTCGGCCACTCTGCAACTGAAGCCCGGCAGAACATATGTGCTGCTGTAGGAGTTGAAGTTGTGCAACGATCGACAGCGTTCAAATGGTTCAAGAGGTTCCGTGAGGGCAACGTTGAAACTGAAGACAGGCGACGCACCGGGAGACCGATTTCTCTCGATCGTCATGCTGTAATTAGCGCCATCGAAGGAAGTCCGAGCTTGACAACGCGTATGTTGGCACTCGAATTTGGGTGCTCACATACCTCTACTGAGAACTATACTTGTGCTTTTCCAAAAATTTTCGAATGAACGAATAATCGAATAACCTCATTTTTTCGGTTATAGACGAAAAGAAGTTCCCCGACATCAGCCAAAGCCGGAAAATTTGACGGAAATCGCGTTTGGACATCTAAAAATAAAAACCAAATTATTTTTTAAACAACCGACTTAAATCAAATTCCATATATTAGGTTGCGCGGAAAGTTCTCAGCGTTTTGTGTTACTACTGTTTGTTCTTGTTATTGTTTGTTCTTCATCGTCTATTATTAAGTAAAAATTCAACTTGCATTGCGCATTAATGCTACTTTCTGTACAGAATTTTTCGCTCTATCTGGCTAAATCAATTTCAACGTTTTTTTACAATTTTGTTCTTGAAGGACTTTTTGAAGGATGTCGAAAGAGTAATTCCGAAAGATATTTTATTTTAACTTCAAATTGGGACAATCCGTAGCCGAGACAGCCCGACAAATTAAACAAGTGTGGGGGCCTAATAGTTTTGGAGAAAGCACTGTGTGCCAGTGGTTCAATAAATTTTGGACTGGAGACTTCAGCCTCGAAGGTGCTTTGAAACGCCTTGGGAAGGTGAAAAAGCTCGAAAAGCGGGTGCCCCACGAGTTGAATGGTCGGCAAAAATTGTCACGTTTTGAGGTTTGTGCTTCTCTACTTTTACGCAACAAAACTGACCCGTTTCGGGATCGAATCATCACTTGTGATGAAAAGTGGATTCTGTATGATAACACGAAACGTTCCGGACAGTGGTTGGACGTCGACGAACCCCCTAGGCATTTTACAAAGGCGATCCACCACCAAAAAAAGGGAACGGTCACTGTGTGGTGGTCGGCGGCTGCTGTGATCCATTACAACTTTTTAGCGCCTGGCCAAACGATCACAGCAAGGTCCTAATGTAACTAAATCGACGAATTGCGCCGAAAATTGCGTCAACTTCAGCCAGCATTGGCCAACAGAAGAAGCCCGATTCTTTTGTACGATAACGCCACACGTTTCACAAATCACTGTTCGAAAATGGAACGAATTAAGGGTTGAAGTTCTGCCTCACCCACCGTATTCTCCAGACCTCTCGCCAACCGACTACCACCTTTTCAAACACTTTCAGATCTTCTCGCTGGTAAAACCTTCATCAATCAGGACCAAGCCAAAACAGCTTTCGTGGAGTTTGTCGAATCTCGACCACATATTTTTTTTTCGCTGATGGAATAAGTCGGTTGTTGGCCCGTTGGTAACAGTGTGCTGATTCGAACGGTACTTATTTCGACTAAATCCGATAAGATTTAAGAAAGTTATGGTAGTCCACTCAAAACGCTGAGTGCTTTCTGGTCAACCTAATAAATACTTAGAAAGCGCATGTAATACCCTTTCCAACAATGTATAATACCTTATGAAATGGTCTCAGTTTATTTTTAAAAAATATTGTTGAAACAAGGAAAACAAAAAACCTACATTACTTTTGCACCAACCTAGTAGATGCGCCGGGAACGATCGGTTCTGACAAAAAGGCATTTCGTCCTAGGATCAAAATCGATCAGAAGCTCAATACCTATAGAGAATTTCAATTTTTGCCCGAGGTCGACTGTTCGAGGATGGGGAGTGGAGCTGCCTGCAGTCAATTAGGGGCTGAGTGAAGTGGAGGACCGTGCTTCGGGGCATCAAGTGGGTCGTCGAATGACCTTGGGGACGAAGGCACTGATCTCTTCGTCTCCTACAAGAGGTGCTCAATGGAAAATTCAAATTCCTAGAGCAAAAGCAAGGTAAGATCCGCATTTTTTACATATGGAGCAGGGTTGAATTTTTGAAGCCTCCAAAGGAAAACAATATACCAAACACCCAAAGGCAATTTGAAAGGCTGGTTGACGGGTATCACTAGAAAACTTTGTAGTTTGCTGTTGTTTTTGAGGTTATTGTGCAAGCCACAAGTGACTTATTTAGTCACCTGTTGTCTTGTGTTTGTATCATATTTGAACTTATTTTGTCCGTCTGCGTATAAAAGTAAATAAATAAATACACGTTTGAATGTGTTTGCGTAACGGCGAGATCCTCGACGCTGTGCTATCGAAAACAATCGTCACCGGAATGAACTCGCTTACAAAAATCATTATTATGTCACATTCGAAACAACCACGTAATCGAAATTCGAATAATATTCGAATTTTCGAATCCAAAATAATCGAATTCGAATAATTATTCGAATTTTCGAACCTCGAATAATCGAATTCGAAAAATTATTCGAATTTTTGAAACTCGAATAATCGAATTCGAATAATTATTCGAATTTTTGAAACTCGAATAATCGAATTCGAATAATTATTCGAATTTTTGAAACTCGAATAATCGAATTCGAATAATTATTCGAATTTTTGAAACTCGAATAATCGAATTCGAATAATTATTCGAATTTGCGAAACTCGAATAATCGAATAATCGAAAATCGAATTCGAATAAATTATTCGAATAATTATTCGAATTCGATTGTTCGAGCACAAGTATACTGAGAACATTCTACACAGCGTTGGCTTTTCTGTAAAGGTCGGTAACTGGGTGCGTCACGACTTGACCCTATCGCAGGAAGCGTGTGGAGCTAACAGCTGTCAACGAAGTTACTGACTTAGGGTACACCTACGATGGTAAACTTGGCTTCAATAAACACTGCAATCTTATCAGGAATAAGGCTACGCTTCAACTTCTCAATCTGTTCAGATGTCTCCATTCCAGAAACCCCAAGGTTATCCTCAAAGCCTATAAAACCTACATAAGACCTATTCTAGAATGCGGCACCACTGTTTTTAGCCCCACGAATAAATCGGTCATTGATGCTTTGGAAGGAGTCCAAAATAGCTTCACTATGAAGGCCATGATTAGAGTTACTGGTATGGACTATCGTGATCTCCCTCGTGGTGCAGAGAGGAACAAAATGTTCTCCCTAGCCACCTTAGCGGGCAGGAGAAGGAGGAGCGACCTGTTGATGGTTCATAGGATCATTAAAGGCTCGGTTAAGATCTCCAGTAATGCTTTATTTGTCTTGCAGAACTCAAATACTCGAGGATAACTCAATAATAAAGTTAGTACCTGGAGTCAGGGGCGCGTGTAGCGCAGTCGGAGGAGGCGCCGACTGTCGCGTGCACCCGATACCATGTTCCTGGTTCGGATTTCCCGCCCAGGCCAACCAAGCCTTCCATCCCTCCGGGGTCGGTGAATTGGTACCAGAATTGTCTGAGAAGGATGAAGCGCTGACTTGTTCATCGGCTGGCCACCGCAAGTCATTGTATGGCCAAATACGCATTCAAATCGCATCCATGACATCCCGTAGAAGTAAAATGCGTGGCGCATCCCAAAGGGGATTGAATAACGCAGTCCTTTATCC
The DNA here is from genome assembly GCA_947359475.1 of Heligmosomoides polygyrus bakeri. Lineage (NCBI taxonomy): Eukaryota > Metazoa > Nematoda > Chromadorea > Rhabditida > Heligmosomidae > Heligmosomoides > Heligmosomoides polygyrus. Next base: position 99,129,723 of record OX375868.1, on the reverse strand, counting down.
TTTATTACTTATACCTGGAGTCAAGACTGCAGTGCGCGCGAACTATATATACCAAAAGTTGAACAAAACGGCCAACTCTTTCCATCCCATCACACTTGACCGTCTCTATGAGTCCAGTTTATTTCGTTCTTTGTTCTTTCTTTTTCTTTTTTACTATGGTTCATGCTGTCTTTTCTTTCGATGTTTTGTGATGCTCTTGTTTTATTCTCACATGTACTGTTTGGTGCATGTAATAAACAAATACAAAATACAATTCCGCGAAAGAATCGTTGGATACTTACAAGCAAGAACCATCTCTCCATCGACTGGTAATATGTGATAAGAACTGGATTCCACGGGATCATTGTCAGCATTCTATCCAAAGGCTTAGAGCAAAGCAGATCAACGCCTAGGCCTAACCCCTGCAAGAAGAAGGTGATGCTCTCCGTTTGGTGGTGTCGGGAAGGTGTTGTCTTCTGGGAACTTGTCGAGAGCGATTCCTGCATTCGTGCCGAAGCCCAATCTTCTCAACTTGACCGCATGTAGGCTGAACTCCGCCAGAATCGGTTTCGACAAGGAGTGGCATTATCCTTCAGCAGTATAACGCCAGATCACAGCAACCGCACTCTTCAAAAAATGAAAGACCTTGGCTGGGACCGTCTAACTCACCCACCTTATAGCCCAAACTGTGCGCCCAGTGACTACCATCTTTTTCGTTCGCTGTAGCATGTAGCTGTCCTTGGCTTTAAGACGACTTGCCAATGTTGACCAGATCAAAATGCACCTTCAAAGATTTGTCGCCTCAAAATCATAAGAATTCTACAGCCGTGTGATAGACCATCTACCTGATAAATGGGAAGCGGTTCTGCCTCCCAACGGATCTTACTTCGATTAAAGATTGTTATTAGTTATTTGTTATTATACATTTTTGTTGAAGGTGCTTGAGAGTCCACGAGTTCAGCAGCCAACCCAATAGGTGCCGAAGAGTGTCAAAAGATTGAAGCTACATAGATAAATATCTAATAATGCAGCTTGATTTGTTCTTTGTATACGGAACATCTAAAAACAGGCGACTGCTGATGTCAGAAAGAGGTCAGGCGGAATACTCCTAGTATGTAGGACTGCTTTTAATCATATGAAATATATATTAAAAAATCACCGATGATCGGAAAGATGAAACCTGAAGTAGTCAGCATTCTGACGGAGCTCCTAGTGCACCGTTTTCTATTTACCACCTCTTTTATGCGCGACCGTTTGTTATCTGTAAATGCAAATTAGCAGACATTTCAGTTGGCATCGGAATTCGCTGATCAGTAGTAGGTGTAGTAGTATCTCTGTCGAATATGCAACAAAACTGGATCCTCTTCTGTAGTTAGGAATGTTGTTTCAGATTCGAAAAACTGATTCATTCTCCTCCCACATCCAGTTTGCTGCTTCCAATCCTTTGGTCCTTAACAATTTTACACTTGCCCTTCCTGCAACTGCTCTCTTTTGCAGTTTTGACGACAAGTTAGTCTTAGAGACCGAAGTAGCTATCATATATGTTCCATCCGTTAGCTCTTGTATCTGCTCTGCTTTTCAAATGATTGATTCCTTGAGCTTTCGTTACCAAATGCATTGAAGCGTGTTGTTGTCTTGCGATTGATAAAAAACCAGAACAATAGCGGTCAGAGCAAGCGGACATGTTCCACTCCGTCCTGTGTTGTGCGTCCTAATCGGAAGGAGGGGAATTGCGCGACGTCTGGAGTTGTCTACAATATGTCATGCAATGAGTGTAATGAGCACTACCTAGGGGAAACGGACGGATTCCTATGTATCAGGGTTAAGGAGCATTTTGACGGTCTGGTTAGAAAAAGCTATGTCCAAACTCCTTAGGGGGAGTACAGGGTCCAATGCCATGCGGGCGCAATGCTGCAGATGCCTGTATCGCATTTAGCGAGAGAGTGATATATCGGCGCGCAAGACCCTTGAGGCGCTCTGGATCACGGCTGGAATCCCCAGATCAACCGGAAGGAGGAGTGTCTGACGGTAACCCAAGAACTGGTCAAGGTATTTAAGTCGTGTTGTTGTTCCGCGTGGTAGACTCCTTCACTCACGTTCAAGTCCAGCTTCGGGTAACTGGTGATCAGGATCAAGCTTGAGGTTCGGAAATTGAAGGGAGGAGGGATCGCACTCCTCCGGTTTTGGCAGAGGATTCTCTCTTATTCTTCAGGTTTTTAGGCGATTTTTTAATCCTTAATAAGTTTTTTTTGCAACTAAACATCCTCCTAACACTTTCTATCTTCTATAACAGCCGTTTTAGGCTTAAGCAAAAATGAAAACATCATTTCTACGAAGGCCTTCAGCTTAACCGGTTCCATGCTGATATCATCGGCCGGCTCATCCCGATATCACGGGTGAGTGCTGATAGGCGAGATTGCTAGGAAGATATCGTGGATGTTCTGTTCGGTCAAACAGCGCCGGTGGTGTAAGGCGAACATCGCTGCCCGGAAAGCAGAAGATGCGGGTTCGAGTCCCGCCTGGCGCAAGAGTTTTGATCGCAACTAAACATCCTCCTAACACTTTCTACCTTAATAAGTTGTTTTTTCCAGGAACGTCTACGAAGGCGTGGAGTCTCTGTTTCGTCCCGCGATGTTATAAAAACTAATATAAAAGTTTCAAATAATGATTGTATTACTTGTTAAAAATAAAGATTTTCTGCACCCAAATTTGGAGTCAATGAAAAGTTTCCATTTTTTCAGATTTTTGCTGCCGGTTACAACCTTTGCATACCTGCCCTACAGCTCAGGATAAGGCTGCGGCGTTGCCGCTAAAGTGTGCGGAGATCTTCAGAAATGTGAGTAGGCCCTTCGAATCGATTTCGTTAAAATGTCAAACTATGCCTGACTTTTCTCACGAAGTTAATATCGTGGTCTTTTTCAGAACAAATAATTGTACATATATAGTATTAGGTTGTTTGGAAATAAATGAGCGTTTTCAACTCGAACATTCAAACTATATAAACTCAGCTCAGAAAAACTTTGTCAATCAAAATAACAACCATTAGAATCAATACATCTTTGTTAACGAGAAACAAGTTTATTTATGCCGGTAGCTTAGAAATCCAGAGTTCTGGAGGCGATGAAAGAGCTGAAGGCATTTCTAGCGTTGTGTTGGTTTTTCATTCATTTATTCATTCATTCATTCATTCATTTGTTACATGGTATATGCCATGTGTTAAAACAACAAAACAAAAACAACAAAAAATACACGAACCAAACTAAATTAGAAAAACAAACGAAACAAACTAAATTACTAATATTAATCCTACTAATATAAAAGCGTTAGTCCGTCTGTCTGTGTGTGTGTCACAAACCTGTGTAAACTTGCAAAACGTGTTGAACATGTAAAGGAGACTAGCGTGCGCACGGCAAACCTGTGTGAGCCTTTAAAACGTGTTGAACCTGCAAAGGAGACGAGTGTTCAGCCATAGTTAACCTGATCACATTTCGTCGTGTTAAGCCATGACAATGACGGGCAGGTATACATATAAAAGGAGGCTATGCGGAGGTAGTGTCATTTCAAGAAAAGAGTCGAGGCGAGCGGTAGCTCCGCCATGAACTTCAGTGATCTTGAAAGCGAACAAACTACTCTTGATAGTAGTATGAGCGAACTTGAAGGAGGCGCACGTCCTGCAGTAAATGCAGAACATGAGCCATTTGTTCGTGGCAGTATGGAGGAAGCTGAGGCTGCTCTACGTCGTTCTGCCAACGCTGAGCGACAACGCCGAGTTAGAGCCGGGCTTAGCCAAGAGCAGCGAGCGGCTCGCCGCGCGGCCAACGCTGCGCGACAGCGTCGAGATCGGGCACAACTCAGTGAGGAGCAGCTAGCAGCACTACGTGCCGCTAACACGGCGCGACAGCGTCGAGATCGGGCTCACCTTAGTCAGGAGCAGACTGTGGCACGTCGCGCTGCCAACACTGCGCGTCAGCGGCGTACTCGAGACAACATGAGCGAAACCGAATCCGCTGTTCGTCGTGCTTCAGATACCAAACGACGACGTCGAATTCGGATGGAAATGAATGATGAACGGACCGCTGTACTGCGCGTACACGACGCTGAAAGTCATCGTCGCGCTCGAGCTGCTATGACTCTTGAACAAAGAACTGCTGCCACTGCTTCCCGTCAACTAAGGCGAGTAGTGGTACAGCAAAGCAGCACTGGCATCGCGCGACTTATCAGTGAGCGGCCAATGTCTCATAGACTAGGAGACATGAATCATCAGTGTAGCGGATGTGGAGCGCTACACTTCTCTGATGAGAAAACGGCTGCTCACAGCACTGCGTTCAATATGTGCTGCAATTTCGGAAGGGTGTCGATGCAAGTTTTCGAAAACTTTCCTTTATCCCTGCAGCAGTTGTACATGGGAACGGATAGGCAAAGCTGCCAGTTCCTCAAAAACATGTGTCGTGCTGCTCCATCGAAGTGACCTTAGGATAGTGACGCTTCAAGGTCGCGCGAAGCGCGCAAGTGCGAGGCACGCCGTTAGGCGTGTCGGAGCACTTGTTAACTAATAAAACAAGCACTATTATGAAAAAGAAGCAAGGAACTAAAATAAACAAAACATTGTAGGAGAGAAATGAGACAGTCTGCAGAAGCAAAGTTCGGGATCTGGAACGACATGCTGGCACGCCGACGCCAGCGGAAGCTGGACAGTCAACGGCGGAGAGCCTTCCTAGCGGAAATTTTGAAAGCAGACAGCTTTTTCGGCAAAACAGCGGTCTTGATCAAGCGCACAAAATTAGACCCAGCACGATTTGCAAAGAAGCAACACCTTGTTCCTGAACGAGCCCTGGAGTACGACAACTTGATTGAACCCCCTCTAGTTGTACGCAGTAGTACCTTTCTTGTAAACTGTTCTGTATAGCCTCAATTTTATTGGAGTCTCGAACCTTAGTGGAGTTGAAAACCGACGTGCAGTATTCTAGAATAGGCCTAACGTACGTCTTATATGCTCGTATTAAAACTTGGGGGTCAGAAGTAGAGAGACCTTTGAAGAGGTTAAATAGACGTCTGTTTGCTTGATTCGCAACATACTCACAGTGCTTAGAAAAGTCTAGATTTTCAGTGACTCAAAACCCAGGTTCATCGTTTTTGAGGCATTTATCCTTTGGGAAGTTGTCCAAATGCTTGAAAAAGTGGTAGACGGTGGGTTAGAGGTTAGGTGAGTATGGTGGATGAGACAGAGTTTCGTAGCCCAATTCACCCAGTTTTTGGACAACAATTTTTGAAAAGTGCGGACGCGCGTTGTCATGCGGTAGGATTGGACCTCTTCGACGCATTTTGTGCACCAAACGGTCTCCATGGTCTTCTTTGGATGGAGACTTGGTTTCGGCATCTCCTTGGGACTCTCATTCTTGTCCAGCCATTGTGCAGAGCGACGACGATTGTCATAAACGATCCGTTTTTAGTCGAATGTCACGACCCTGACTAGGAACATCGCTTAGGAAAGACTTAATTTCTCGAAGAAGTGCTAAGTAAAAGCTGTGCTGTTGTGGACTCCAGTTTCAGCTCCAGTGGTAACCTTGTTCAGGAAATATTTTATTTTTGAAAAAAATCCAATATAGGAAAATCACTTAACCTGATCGGATGACAGGTGGCTTGGAGAAGCCTGATTTTTTTCCTGCTACAAATTGAAGGTTAAATTTCGGTAAGATCTATTTTCAGCTTCACTGCTTACATCTCTCAACCAAAAAAATGGCCTGATTTTTTTCCTGCTACAAATTGAAGGTTAAATTTCGGTAAGATCTATTTTCAGCTTCACTGCTTACATCTCTCAACCAAAAAAATGTGTCGCGCCGTCACTGCGGAAATTGAGCAGCAATCGATCCATTTCAGCTGTTTTGAAAAATGGTTAAGAAATTTATTATCTAATGCAATAAGTCTCTATTCCACATGACGTCTGCTTTTCGTAGAAGAAGCGATGCTCAGGATGTCACCATGTTGTTGCCATGCCTGAAAAATCCCTTCATTGATTTGCGTCAAAACTTTGTTAATTAAATATTTATAATTATTTTTCTTTTTTCATATTTTTTAAAAATTGTTTGCAACGCAAGAGACAACTAAACATTGAAATCCATCGATTTTCTCGGAGAGGGGGTCGTACCACGACCCTTCTGGAGGGAGGTGGTCATAAATTTTTGGCAGAAATCGCAGCCCACGCTTGAGCGCCCCTGAGGGGACTTAGCGTTGTTCCTACTATAACCGCGGCAACCAATCTGGCGCTGACTCAGCCGCGCTGCTGGGGCACATGATTGGCCGCCGCGATAACGGTACATTTTCCGACCTCGCTGTGCGTATTCGCGTCATGTACTATCATGCTAGGACAGGAGTCAGCGTTCAGGTTTCCAAAGAGATATAAAGCATGAGCACAGTGTAAGTGAATAATTGTATACTTTCCTTCAATTGTCACAGCTTATAGAGCTACGTGTTTTCTTCTACAAGCTGTCTCAAGCCTTTTTCATCCTGTTGGACATACTTGGATCAGCGGATCCTTCGCCGCCGGAACCTTCGCCTGAACCCTCAAGGAAACGCGCTTCCAGTTCGACCCTCTCAATGAACAGCAGGAAAAACCAGGTAAAGAACCCTGAAATTGTGGTTTTTTTAAAGTGAGCCTCTTTTTTTCTGCAGTAATTAGTACTGACTTACAGTCAACAACACATCTCGGAGGACGGAAATAGCAGCGATCCTCGCTGAGTGGACATACGACTCTTCCTTGCTCACAGGTCATAAGCCATGGACAGCCCATTTCTTCGCAAGAAACGATGTCGGGAAACACTGGATACGAGGTCAGGTTTTGGAAAGGTTTCATGTTTGAAAATCTATGAAACACTTACTTGCACCATCCGGAAACTCTCCAGAAGCAGCAGGACCATCCGGAAGCTCTCCGGAAGCAACAGAACCATCCGGAAGCTCTCCGGAAGCAGCAAAAATGCAAGGAAGACCTGAAAAAATTAGATGATGAACTGAGAGCTTTAAAGACATCTTCTTCTCTCTTTCATTTACGCCCACATTTCCTGTTTGCTTTCCTTCCATTTTGTACCAGTATTTCAAATATGATTTCTTGTTGACATAGAGTAGCAACATGAAAGAATGTATTTAAAAAATTCTTCAAAAATTACCAAGTAGTAGAAGGATAAAGACTGTTGAGGCCATTCTGATAGAACCAGACGGTGTCATTTCAGGCTTGCGCGAGCTTTTATATCCTTCTTTCTGTTATGCAGAAATGTGAGCCGTCAACTTCGCATACTAAATATGAGGTTTACCAACGGTGGGTGTTATTCCACTAAAATATGCTCAAAACTCGCTTCTTTCAACGACTAAGTCTTTTTAATCCAACTGAATAAATAAGCCAAGGGTTCTCTCTGAACTGTGTTTCCTATTTCTGTTTACTGGATTTAATCTCCCTGTGGTGCATAATTTTACTACTGTGTGGATTCGCTGATGAAATTTTTTCTTGGGAGGATTCCAGCAGAATGTTTTTTCCAGTGTTGTGTGTTGAAGCGCAATGTAAGCCTTTTTCGTTCTTGAGTCGCTGAAAACGCCAATGCTCACCTTTAAAGTCATTTTTCCTCATTCTACGCAGGGAGATTAAATTGACACCTAGTAAGTACTGAATATTTCGGCCGTGTGGTGAGAGAACAGGTGGTTTTAACCTTCACTATCAGCGCATTCAAAGGAGAGGTTTCAGCAAATTATTCAACTTGTGTTTCATAGAGTTGCGAGGTGGATGGCAGCTTTACCCGCTGAAACTCTGCAATCCGAGAACAGCTCTAGTTTCAAGAAAAAATTGGAAAGTATTGAATTGTTGCAGCTTCTAGAAAGAGTAAACAACCGTTAGTGCTTTCAGTCTCTAACCACTTTCCGTCCTCAGCTGCAAAACTCACACTTGTGGAATCCAAGAAGACACCGGCAGATCAACAAAACTTGCTTTAAATATATTTAAGAGTAGTATTCTGTATTGTTGTTGTCAATCATACGAGTGTTTTTCGAACCGTCATTAAAATTATCAGCTCGTAGCATTACTCGTTGTCTTGTCTTGACATTCTCATCATTTAATACATTGTCCTCGCTCTCTCACATCGTTTTAGCTTATTGATGGTGTACTGGTGATGGCAACGACACAGAAGTATTGACACACAAAGCTCTTTTTCCGTCTACTTTTCTTTTCGTACTGCTGTCGCCATATTCATTTCGCCTCTCTCCAATTACTGACTACGAGTTTGCTACAATCACAAATCGTTTAAATCGAATCTTTTAAATTTTAGATTGCTAAACATTAAGATCAAAGGGTTGAAAAACACTCAGACTGCAGCATATGTTCTTGTTCCCGCCTACTGTTGTTTGCTTAAGGCGCACAACTTGTGCAATAAATGAAAAATGAAAAATGAAAATTTTCTCAAGTGACGTTATGCAAGCAGTCAAAATGGCGCATGCTCATACCACCCCATGCATAGCGGTTTTTTCTGCCTGAGCCAAATTGATTGGCGCCCAGCGTCGAGGCCGAAGTAAATCGCGCCGCTCAGCGTCGGATCGCGCCGCTCTCGAAATCGGCACGATGCGATTGATCGTGGATTGGGACACAGTATTACTGCTCTTATTGCTGCTACTGTGCGTTTCAAATGTATGTATCCACTCTAATACTTGCCCATATCTCATTTCGCGTTTGGGCGCGTGTAGCGCAGTCGGAGGAGGCGCGACTGTCGCGTGCACCCGATACCAGGTTCCTGGTTCGGATTTCCCGTCCATGCCAACCAAGCCTTCCATCCCTCCGGGGTTGGTGAATTGGCACCAGACTTGTCTGGGAAGGATAGAGCGCTGATTTGTTCATCGGCTGGCCACCGCAAGTCATTGTATGGCCAAATACGCATTCAGATCGCCTCCCGTAGAAGTAGAATGCGCTGGCGCATCCCAGAAGCTATTGAGTAATGCCGTCCTTTATCCTTTTATCCTTTATCTCATTTCGCGTTTATTTCTGCAAGCCCGCACTAGCTCCACTAGATTCCTGGTGGTCGAAGATAAGTAACCACTCACTTCCAGAGATTTTTTTCGTCCCACACGAGAATCAGAGCTTTTTGAAGAAAATTGGTTGAAAATTGGCGTTTCAAAAGTATGTATCCACTTGTGCAAAACAAACTTCATACTAAATTCAAAAGTCGAACAAACCACCATTATTTCTTATAACATCATGCATCGTATTACTCATGCTATTGACAAGGTTCTAAATGATTTTGTCTTTGCTGGTGTCCCATTTAATCAAAATTACCACCACGTCATTGAACTCTCGGTTATTCGCGTAGACTCGTCGAACCACGACCCCCCCCCCCACATGTTCTTCATTCCACTGCTGTCAGGAGAACAGGACGACGAGTCCGCTACTTGAATACTGTGACGGTGGAGCCAATCTCTGGTAGAGCTAGACACATGGAATGCAGCGCTGCCCTCCTGCAGAATATGTATCTGATGTGTTCTGCCTCTCACGAAAGGCATAGGGCTAGACTCCACTACACCTTGCCACTCCAGACCGTCCGTGCGACACGACAAAAGCCTAAGCTTCAACATTCCGTTGCTGAAAAAAGCCGACCACTGTCACTAATGAACCGCTTCCAAACCGCCACCAAGGTTACGATGACGGGGCTTCTCGGAGGTCTCTCCTGTTATGTCGGTATCATCGAGGTCATCAGGATTAAATTTTTCCCGTTGGTATGGATGAAAGGAATTTAATCTGGGTAACCTTTGATGGCTACCGACATTAATGGAGAGACCTGTGAGAAGCCCCGTCGTCGCAACCCTGGAGGCGGTTTGGAAGCGGTTAATTAGTGACAGTGGTTGGCTTCTTCAGCAGCGAAATGCTCAAGCTTAAGCTTCCGTCATGTCGCATGGGCAGTCTGGATAGTCAAGGTGCATTGGAGTCTACCCTCTGGCTTTCTTGAGAGGCAGAAGACGGCATGTTCCGCAGTATGTTCTGCAGCAGGGCAGCGCTGCATTCCATGTGTCTAGCTCGACCAAAGATTGGCTCCACCGTCACAATATTCAAGTAACGGACTGGCTGGCCTGTATTCCTGACAGCGACGGAATGGAGAACATGTGGGGGATCGTGGTTCGATGAGTCTACGCGAATAACCGACAGTTCAATAACGTGCTGGTAATTTTGATTACATAGGACACCAGCAAAGGCACAATCATCCAGAAGCCTGTTAGTAGCATCAATAATACGATGCATGATGACGAAAGAAATAATGGTGGTTTGTTCGATTTTTGAATTTAGTGTAAAGTTTGTTTTCCACAAGTGGGTACATACATTTAAAAAGCCAATTTTCACCCAATTTTCTTCAAAAAAGTCTGATTCTCGTGTGAGACAAAAAAAATTCTGGAAGTGAGTGGTTACCTATTTTTAACTGGCAGGAATGAGGAGCTAGTGCGGACCTGCGGAAATAAACATGAAATGAGATATGGGCAGGTTTTAGAGTGGATACACTTTTGAAACGCACTGTAGTTTTCCTTCGCAATGTGGACTCATATTTGCTTACAGTTTCTTGCCGTGTGTTTTTCTTTTTCGTTGCTGATGTTTTCTGTCTCATTTTTGTTTTCTCCACGACCATTTCAGTTTTGTTTTAGGCCGCTTGTGTCCGGGTTTGAAACAGGCGAGTCGGCTTTCTGCCGAGAGGTGAGTACAGGTGGTGGGGTTTAAAATTGGAAGAAAGCCAGCTTGCCTCCTTCGGATCCGGACACTGCCGAGCTATCACGGAACAAGAATGTTCAGGAATATAACAAAAACAAAGCAGAGGACGTCAGCAGTGGACACAAAGAAACACACAACGAAAAAGATGAGGAAAACTGAGTAAGACAAAGTCCGTGCGGAAATCTGTGCCAAGTACGTGAGCGCAAGTATGCTGTTGTGCGTAATCACGGATAGCGTCGCCGGCTGTTCAGAGTGCTCATCGCCGTGGAAAACAGCGCGACGCGATTAGACGCATCGCGCCGTCCGAATCGCGTCGTCCGGCGATGGAAGTATAAACTGGGCCTAAACGCGGTCCTACATCTAATTTATACTCCCGCTGTCGCGAATCGAGAGCATCGCTCCTTTCAATTCTGCCGCGGCCGCCCGTACCCTCAAGACGTCCCTCCGTGAGACGTGCGCTGCCCGGCCTGCCGCCGCGGTCTGCTCAAATTAAGCTCCGCCCATAGCCCCCGCGGCTATAAAAGCCGCGCGGTTCGGCGCCGGGGGCGATACATCTTTGGCTCTTTCCTTCCGGCTCCATCGCCTCGACCGGTCGGTCCTCCGACCGCATGCCGCCTGCCTCCGGCACTGGGCATGGCCGCTCCGATCGATGCACGTCATCGATCGTGATCTGCGCCTCGGGCACCGCTCTGCGTGCGTCGCCCTTTCGCCATGTTGTCAGAGTCCAAAACCATCTCGGAGAAAGCTGAGGGGCCCTACCACGTCTCACTCCAGTCCATCGCTGAGGGCACGGCTGATGATCACCTGCCCCTTTGGAAGGGCCCACTCCAGAGAGACGCTCATTCCATCTATCGATGGCTGAAGCGGACAAGTAAGTCCTATTTCCACTACAGCACGCTTCGACCCCTATGTTATTTTGTAGTGTTTCGTATTCATATGTATTCTGTTATTAAAATGCTATGTGTCATAAACATGTAATGATACTTCTGTTGGGCACCGATAAGGAGGTGCATGGTTGGTCCCTCGGTATAGTTGACTTGGCCGCGCGTGTTCACACAGGACGCCGCGCGCTTATCGATCGGCCGGCGTCCTGGCAGCGGCGCACCGGCTCCAGCGGGAGTGCGGTGCCTCGCGCCCGCGGGCGGGCTCCGCCCCGTAGCCGTAGCGCTCTGACGCTGGCCCACGGGCCGGCTACGCTCACCGGCGCGGGCGAGCTCCGTCCCCCGCTCAGCCGGTCAGCAGCAACACATGCGCAAGTCTATCCAAGTCTCATGTGGGGTAACAATTAACATTACAGTCCCGGGTTTCCACTACACGTCTGTACGAGGATGCCGTGAATGGGCTTCGCCCACTCGGGCGAGCGTGGCGCTCACGCTGCGTCCCCGCCGACGGGGTGCGAGATGGGCCTGGACCTTGGGGTTGCCTATGCTACCTAGGCGAAGGCTGTGGAGGCTTAGCAGAGCACGGCTGCCATGGGGCAGTCGGTTGGGACCAGTCAAGTGGCACAGCTTCACCTGCACTGGGACTTCCGATTCGCAACGCCCGCCACGCGCCGGCGGAGGTACAATGGTAGGCATAGATATCGACCAGGCGGCGCAAGAAATCAATATTAATGCTGATCATGGTGTCGCGCTGAGTTGCGCATGTACAAACCATGAGCCAGAAGCCAATCAGTAGAGTCTACAACTTTTCTCATCTTGAAACGGCATAGTTTGTTTTCTTGTCAGTGCTGTGCCTAGACGAGATATTTAGGTTAGATCTTTATTTGGTCTATTATAAGCCGGTGTCCTTTAGTATACTACCGCATTTGGGGCCTTTCTTTTAAAACTGTTTCGCTTGTCTGCTCCATCTCCACCACTTAGAAGTCAGAGACCGTCAGTCGCCAGTTCTTACATGCTCCGCCTAAGCTTACTCCTTCGCTTCGTCGTTTAGTCCAATGCTATTTTTATCCCATTAATTGATGCGTATAAAAAACGATAATAAATGTTTAACTACCCAACTTTGGGGTACTCTGATCTCGTCCCAAGGCGGAAGTAGCAGCGATTTTGTCCTCTTCACCAGTTACCACTGCGGCGAGCTAAAACGACCTCGCAGACTACCCGCTGTGGCTTCGCCATTACCTCGCATCTGGTTCGGTCCATTTCTGTATTAGTTGGAGAGCGTGACAGTTGTGTAATGTCTAGGTGTCGTTTTCTGCGCCCACTTTGTCGAGCTTTTTCCTTTTTTTTTTACCTTTTTGTAGCAAGCATGGGAATTTTCATAGACTCTGTAAACCTACATTCTTGCACTTTTGCTACGTTGCTATTACGTACCTCAATTTGACCGCGAACTCAAGCAAACAATCGGTTTCTATACCACTTACCCTAATAGAAACTACAGGGTAACTACAGGGTGGCAAATTACTTTAGTTGTGTCGACTTTATCTCTGAATCTAAGATTTTCCCCTTAATCGATGAGTTTGGCAAGGCATTCCCTATAAGTTCTGTGACGCTTACATTGACTGCTTCATTATATTAGGTTGTCGGATTATAAATGTCACCTTCTCTCTGCTATTGTTATTTCTTCGGTCATGTAACTTTACGTGTTTTACAAGCGTTTCTGAGGGCATCTTTCGCCAAAGTTCTATTTCGATTCCTTGGTCCTTTTAAAGAATATTTTAGATCAACGATGATCGTTTGCTTGCTGTACGACTTCAAGCAAGGAAGAACCACTTCAAAATCCTATCGCATCCTGTCTAAAGTATTCGCTAACGAAGTTTTGTCATTACCTCAATGCCAGCGGTGGTTTCAATGTTCCCGAGACGGTGATGACAGCCTTGAAAACGAAGAACATCAACGGCGTGCCGAAGTTGTGAATAGTCGGGAACTAGAAGAATCTGTCGAGTCGGATCCCACACAAACTATGCGTAAACTCGCAGGTTCGTTTGTCACATTCTACCAATGCCGGTCGTTTTCATGCAATCGGAAAGTCAAATCAGTGTGGAAAATGGGTGCCGCATTAGCTCAGCGACATAAACAAGGCAGCACGAGTCGCTACTGCTGGAGTTCTCATCCGCACAACCAAGAACAGCAGCTTCTATGACTCCATCGTGACGTTGGATGAGAAATGGATCCACTACGATAATAGCACGAAAGCGGCAATTGTTGAGCCCCGGAGAGTTTCCGAAGACAACGACGAAGCCTGACATTCACGAAGAAAAGGTCGTGCCCTGTGCTTGGTGGAGCAGTAGTAGAGGTCTGGTGCATTTTGAGGTGGTGGATTCAGGCCAAGCTGTTACGGTAGACCTTTACAAAGAACAACTGAGTCGCGTGGACCGAGCACTGCGTCAACAAGGCGTGAACGCAACAACTTGAAATTCCTCCATGACAATGCTCGATCGCCCGCCGAAAATAACTCTTACCAAGATATTGATCTACAAGTGCTTTCCTAATCCCGAACAACACCATGCTCAAGCTTAACACACTATTTTGCCGACGAATATTCACAGATTCAGTCTTTGCGTTCAAAATTCTCAAAGGGGAAACGAAACTAAGTCCAAGTAAATACTGGATCTTTAGACCATGCAGGGGACGGACCACCTTACTATTTTACATAGCACTAGAGTAAATCCTAATTCAAACTCCAAAATGTACAGTTTTTTCTTTCGTTCTGACAGGTGGATACATATGTTGCCGTCTTACATAACAGAATCGTCGAATGATTCTGTTCTGTTAAAGCAAGGCTGAAAAAATAAACCTGATTTCTTTTCTACCAATACGAAATCTAGACGTCCTGTAAATCAAAGTTAGACTACATTTGCCCGACTTTTTTATTGCTAAATCTGATCAGTAATTTGAATAAAGCAAAGACTCATTAATGTTAGCATCCTTTCAGTGTATTACAACTTTTTCCGAAAAGACAGCGTGAAGCACTATTTTATTATCCTTTACAGACGGATAACGTGAAAGATTTTTATCCTGGAATGAGTGTTTTAGCCTTTATTTTCTTAATTATTTTAATGAATTATTTTACAGCACTTCAACCATCTATATGGTCTTTTTGCATATTGTTCTATCCTATGCAACAGGCTACTATATCGATATTCTCTATTTCTGCATACTACTACACACTGCTATACTATATATATATATATATATATATATATATATATATATATATATATATATATATATATATATATATATATAAGGTTGTAACGAAATAAATGGCACTGAACCACTGTAAATTTAAACAGTTAATATCTCGGCTTGTAGGCAAGTTTATTAATCGAAATAAAACCTTCTGATTCTATACATCTTTGCCAACGTGACACAAGCTTTTTTATCCCAGTAGCATAAAAATCAGAAGTTCTGGAATTGACGAAATCTTCTAAGGCACTTTCGGCATCCTGTTGGTATTTGAATATTTTCCCTACCAAGAAGTCGCCAAGATGCTTGAAGAAATGGTAGTCTGTTGGGGAGAGGTCCGAAGAAAACGGAGGATGTGGTAGAGTTTCAATGCTCAGCTCATTCAATTTCTGCAACGTCAATCGTGCTACATGGGGGCGAGCATTGTCGTGCAGAAGGAGAACTAGCCTCCTGTTTACCAAGGCCGGCCGGATATCCTTCAACTTTTTCATCATTTCTTCAATTTCAATGCAGTACTTCTCTGCCGTGATGGATTCACCGGGAGGGAGGAAGCTGTGGTGAATAATTCCCAGCGAACACCACCATACTGTCACCATTACTTTCTTTTGGTGCAATTCCGGCTTCGCAAAAACCTTGGGGCTCTCATCGCTGTCCACCCACTGTGCCGATCGTCGCCTGTTGTCGTACATTGTCCACTTCTCGTCACAGGTTACGATGCGATCAAGGAATGGGTCCGTTTCGTTCCGTAGAAGCAGTGCGGACGAGATCTCATATCGTCGGTTTCTTTGCTCCTCAGACAGCTCGTGAGGCACCCATCTTTCCAGCTTTTGGTCTTTCCAATTTCCTTCAGATGCCGGGCAGCTGTGTTGTGACTGACGCCAAGAACCTTCGCTATCTCCTTGGCACCTTTGTGTGGATCCTCCTCTACCACATCTCGCAGCTTGTCTTCATCAGCATCACTATGCCTCCCACGAACTTCATGTTCTTCCAAGCTCTCAGCTCCATTCCGGAACTTCTGATATCAACGATACGCCGTCCGAATTGTGGAACATCCTTGACCGAATGCGGCGTTGATCTTCTCGTCCGCCTCCTTAGCTGTGGTGCCCAGCTTGAATTCATACAAGTAAATGCCTCGGATTACCCTTTTGTCCATCTGCAAAAAGTCAATAAAACTCTAAAGTTTTCCCACTTTTACATAGAAAATTTGGTACTCACCGGTAGAGCAAAGTTTGCGCTTCTAAATGATATGCCACTTGTTACGGTTTGTTCTTGATCAAACGCGTAAAGACGCGCCAAAAAATGGCGCGAGCCAGTGCCATTTAATTCGTTACAACCTAATATAAAATAAATAAATATCACGCTGCAAAAATTAAGGAGTTGGGCTGAGAACTTCTGCCTTACCCGCCTTATAGCCCAGACCTTGTGCCATCAGACCGGCATCTTTATCGGTCGATGCAGTACGCCTAGGCGGAGAAAAAAATCAGAAACCTGACGAAGTCAAAATTTGGGTGTCCAACTTCTTTGAGTCGCAGCCACCGGAGTACTTCAAGAAAGGCAATCTCTGCGAGGATGTTGGTGACAAGTCATTGATAATAATGGAGATTACCCCTTGTATTGAGGCGTCGTCGTTCTTTTCTTGTTGCGAAATTCCTTTTTGAGGAAAAACGACACTTATAATAATAGTTGTAGCTGTAGAACGTGAAAAATATGGAGAGCAGCAATGTTTTAACTCATTTGTTGAATCAAGGAGCGCGTGGTATAAAGACTACATGATGTGTTTTGTTGCGATCAGAACTCTTACATCAGGCGGGATTCGAACCCGCATCAAATCATCCAGTAACAGCATGCAGATAGCGTCTCTCTATGAAAATTCAGCACTGGGGTACAAGTGCAAAAATGCAACGTAGCGCAGGAACCGAACCCTCGCATCACGTTCATGGAGCTGTACCCTTACCTCTGCGCCACTCCTATCCCGATGCCAGACCCTGACGCCTTCGTGGTGAGCACGTCCGCTAACCATTGGAAACTTTGAGGGTCTTTAACTCATTTGCCTTTAGGTGTCCACAAATCCAGAACATGTTTCTTCCACTATCTGGAGGATGGGGATTCCGCCAATGGTACTCGCTTCTGCCGCCGCACCGTTCAAACAGCTCCCTTGTTAGGCCAGGTTGGAACATGCGATGAATTAATTCGCTTTTTTAAAATTAATTTTCTATATGCCTCAAAAGGTTGGTACTGAGGTTGTAAGCTCTCATGGCGATGTTTCGTTGCAATCAAAACTCTAACGCCGGGCGGGATACGGTCCAGCACCACCTGCTGACGGGGAAGGAAATGGTCTACACCATTACACCACGGGGTACTCCTCTGTTTTATAAAAGTCACCTTCGCGATCACCTTACTGGCTAGCTTCATTCGCTGCGTGTGCTACATGGAGTGTGTCAAAAGAAAATGACTATGCATTTGTTCGCTCAATGACAATGTCTGCGGGTATTTAGCAGAGTACTAGTGGATGTTCACGGCCTCCCAAAGCAGTCATCGGGGTGCGTACCAGTTCAAAGAGGCCTTTGAGATACAGCGCCCTCCCCAAACTTAGCTTGTACTTCCTGCCTACTGATAGTAGTATCGTGAGGCATCTGCTAATGCATATACCCATGCTCAGCTCGCCTCCGTGAAGACATTGCCATGTGCTCCAGTCAAGCTTACACGTATTTTGTCACGACTCACCCTTGTGTGCAATGTCGCAGCGGACAGGGGTATTTCTATCAGTTTTTCTTTTTCTTCTTTGATTTCTCTCATTTCCTCAGTCTCTCTATCACCAACCATTATCTGAAATCATCCGCCGTTTGTCTAAGCTTGCCGTTGTTTATGTTATTCAAAAATAAATAAATAAATAAATAAAAGAGGGCAGCACTAACTAGGGAAGGGTTTCGACCTCCCATGGAATTTCAAGTTGAGACCAGGATCATTAGAAAGAGCTCGGAATGCTGATTACGAATACATGTGTCCAAATTGCAAAATAAAACTCTTGAGCTAGTTATGGCCTGCCGAAATCGGGGGCTCACCACAAGCTGGCTGTGCGACACACCGGACGCGAAAGTGGTGAGTCATCGGGCTTCGTAAGAAGGAGCCGCCGACTGTGGCGGTGGCGCAGGGGTAGCGCTCACGCTCGTCAGGTGGGACGTCGCTGGTTCGGTCCCCATTGCTGACGGTTCTTTTGCAAATCATAACTTATCTTCAAAATGAGCTTTTGTTCTGATTTATGACACGTGTTTGATTAAATAACCGGGAAAACTGTCATCCACGTTTGTAAAAATGCTTGAATGCAAAAAACTGCTATGGCGACATTTTTATTTACTATTTTGCACAAATACAGTCCCAATCATATAATGAATAACCAGAGGTGTTTCTAATAACCTTGGCCAGGAGTGACAAACACATCCTTGTAAAATAAGTAATAGTAAATAAAAATGTCACCATAGCAGTTTTTTGCCTTCAAGCATTTTTACAAACGTGTATGGTAGTTTTAACGGCTATTTAATCAAACACGTGTCATAATTCAGAACAAGAGGTCATTTCGAAGACAGATTATGATTTGCGAAAGAATCGGCAGCAACAGGAACCGAACCAACGACCTGACGAGTGGGAGCACTACATATGCGCCACCGACGCAGCTGGCGGTCCCCTCTTACGGAGCCCCGATGACTCACCACTCTCGCGCCAGGTGTATCGCACAGCCTGCCTATGGTGAGGCCCCCGATTTCGGGAGGCCATAACTCGCTCAGGAGTTTCATTTTGCAATTTTGACACCCTTATTCGTAATCAGCATTCCGAGCTCTTTCTAATGATCCTGGTTACAACTTGAAGTTCCATGGGAGGTCGAAACCCTTCCCTTGTAAGAATCGGAACGCGCCACCTAATCAGGCTTCATTGAATGGGCGTCATTTGAAGAAAGTAAGTATGCGGTCGGCACTCTGATTGGCTGGCGTGTGTTCGGCTAGTGGTCTGCCTGGCTATGATTGGCTGTCGCGCTCCCACCGCCTAATGCTGCCCATCTTCGTGATATGCACCGCTTTTGTCACAACTTCTGAAGACCACGTGTGAATCAATGCTTTATTTACCAGATTGAAGTTCATTGGCGAGGGTTGCCACTATTCAATGACACATGTCAGGACACTGCTCTGGCGGGTCCACTCTAAGATTGTATCGTCTCAGTTCTGACGATCGGAAGATTGAAGTTCGCTGAAGTATCGTTGTTCACTCATAACTGAAGGCGATGTAGCGTGGCTCCTAAAGCTCACAACATTGAAATAAATTCATTTTTGGGTAACGATGCGATCACTCACCCGCTGGTGCGCTCTTTCACCGATTTCCAGTTGGAGGATTTGCTGGAGTACTTCCACCTCCTGAACCTTCTGCTTCAACCTCGTACTCGCCAATCAATATTAGAGTGAGAAAATCAAGGAACCCTAGAATTAACGTTTTAAGGTGATTTTTTATTCTATAGGCTGCTATACACTTACAGCCGGGAGCACATTTCGTCGGCCGTGCAGAACACTTTGAAGCGGTCACGTTGCTGCATCCTTCTTCTCCACAGGATGACCCTGGTGCACAGATGACCCTTCCTAGTTCACAGTGCATGCCAATCTTGCAGTCCATTTGCTCACACGGAACAATCGCGGGAAGAACTAGATACATGGACACCTTTCTCTAAGTGGCTTAGCATATGAAATATTCTGCATTCTTACTAGGACCACCACTTGAGTTGGACACATCTGCTGCTGATGCCGTGCCGAGAACTGAAAATATTACTTTCGGGCCGCACTATAGAAAACCAGACACCAGTGACGCATTCTGTTCAGCGGAACTTTTCCGGTGCTATACTTCTTACCCATCATTCTTATTTCAGTTCAGTTATCCAATTTTGAGATAGAGACAATTTTCATGTCGAATCAGACACTTTTCAAATCAAATTGAACACTCTTCTATCCAAACTGAAACCAGCTTCTTGTGCACTAAGCCTCTAGAAGAGTTTTTTGTGGAAATCTTAGCACAACATTCTTTAAAGTTTTAATTCACCAATCCAATAAGTGACCACACTGTTTGAAATTGTAGAAAATTCCAATTTTTCCAGTAAAAATCATTGTTTAGGGCTTGTTTCAAAGAGCAGGAAGGCTGCCATTTTTAGTGCCTCAAGCGAGATTGCGCCATGCACTCGTCCGAGACGTCGTGTTTTTCATTCGACTGATAGCAAAATCTGTGTTTACATGGAGTTTTACACCTGTAAAACAATACAGCAAAAACAATTGTAAAGAACACAGTTATCCTCATTTAGATAATTAATGTAAGCAGCACTTACACTACCAATCAAATAAAAATCGAACGAGATTTTCGAGTGCATGGCGCGCTCTGCTCTTTTAATATGCTATAATATGTATATGATTGCTGTCCTGTTGCGCTTTGGAACGAATATTATTATTTTTTCTAAAAATAAAAATAAATTTTATTCAATTATTTAATATATTAATATTCATTATGGCAACTGAATGAAAATTTGGAAAAAAAGGTTGTTCCAAATTTGCCTTGCCAGCTTTTAGAGAAATGTTAAAAAGGAGAAAAATGACATTTAAAATGTTAAGAATAATTTATATCTTCTGGATTCTCCACCTTAATGCTCTGAAAGTTAGCGAAAATCAAAATGAGCGAAAAAAACTCGGCCCACCTTCTTGTAGAACATCATAACCTCCTTTCGAATGGTGTATAACACTATGCAAAAAAGCTTTCAACCCACCTCAGATTAGAATGTTTTAAAAACTGGGGGACTTATAAAGGAAGAGTCTGAAGCATATGTCTGAACGAGGAGAGCGACTCATACAGGAGGAATCTCCACCCCTCAATTATCATAAAAGTGTGTTTAGTTTTTGCCAACTCGCTAAACCCAAGGAGTAGAAGGTCCTTGAAGTTACAATGGAATCGGCACCTCACGAGTTCAGTGGTCTTGCACGCCTGCGATGGCTTTGCTACGCAATCGGCTCGGAGCGCAGTGGATAGTGACGTTGCTTCATGCGAGGGAGGTCGGGGTTCGATTCTCCTGCACTACATCCATTTTGCATTTCAACTGACTGCTTGAGATTTAAGGGATTCTGACGTCTATACCATTTTCAGATGTTTTCTGCGCATTTTTTCAAGCTGAACGCTGTGGAGAGTAACTTTCTTGTGACTTGTTCATTATTGACCGGTTTTTTAACGAAAAGGCAATGAGGAAGCTATTCAACATAAAGAATGAGGATAAAGAACGGTGTTCTTAATCCTTCCTCTTTTCTCAACTCAATTCTTCTCGGGATGCGGCACGCATTCTACTTCTACGGGATGTCATGGAGGCGACTTGAATGCGTATTTGGCAATACAATGACTTGCGAGTGCCAGCCAAGTCAGCGCTTTGTTCTTCCCAGACAAGTGTGGTACCAATTCACCGACCCCGGAAGGATGGAAGGCTTGGTTGTTCTAGGCGGGAAGCCGAGCCAGGAGCCTGGGATCCGGTGCACGCGACAGCCTGCGCCTCCTCCGACTGCGCTACACGCGCCCTCTATTCAACATAATGACTTATTAATGTTCAACATCAGTGATACACAGGCACGAAGTGCATGAGACAGAAGCACTGGTCACAATACGGATAACGCATGAAAGTTACAGGCTCCTCACATTTTGCCTCCCTACGGGACCAATGACATCGGCTCCATAGACGAAATTTGGGATTCCAGTTCTATCAGATCCAGATTTTTTATCAATTTATTTATTTATTCATCCAAGTGCGCGCAACACCAGTCATTAAAATCATTCTTTAGGAAGCATGGCAAAAATAATGTCAAATTACAAAGCAAGTTGATTGCCTAGGAACAAACTCCAAAAAATACTAATGAGCAAAAGAAAACAAAGCAAAAAACCAAAGCAGTCAAGATCAATTAGCAGCTTCCTACTCGTCTGAAGAAAGTGAGTTGAATAGAACTGTTTGTAGCAGTTGACCACCCAGATCACTTTCCTTTGACCAACCGATCATCCGCCGGAGTCGATAGCTAACGGCGGCTTCCAGCCAAAACGAGGGATTTGCATGAAAAGTCAAAGAAAAAAGTTGCGACCGGTGGGGACTGAAATTAGCAGAGCGCTGAAGGCTTCTGGTGGAGATGCGAAAATGCGAAAGTTTCTAAAATTAAACCGGCTTTTGTAAAGATATGCTGCACATTCGATCACCTTGGTTGTGAAACTAAGATTCTGTCTCTAAATTGGTGCGGAAACCCGTCACCTGATTGTACAGTGAAGCTGGGAACAGACACAAACACGTGTTAAGCTATGAGTAAATCTTTTAAAACACGGGTCTCTAAAAAAATTGAAAATTATTAGGTTGGTGCATAAGTTCTCGGACATTTGATCCCTCTTGAATTGAAAGCGCATTTTCCCGCCAAATTTCTCACATGTATCACCGCGTAAATGGTCGATTGATAGAGAAAGGAAAGGGCTACAAATCTGTTCCTAACATTTACTTCTGCGTTGTTAACGTCAGCTATTATGGCTAAGCAATTCATCCCAACTGAGACGCATATTCGGCACGTCATGTTACTCCTGCATCAATCTGGCCTCAGTGCCAACGAATCGTATCGTCGCCTGAAGGATGTCTACAACGAGAGTGCTCCTGCTCGAAGTGCTGTGCACCAGTGGTTCTCGAAGTTCGCAGTTGGTGAATTCTCCGTTGAAGATAATGAACGAGAAGGGCGCCCGATGACACTGGATTTGGAGCCTCCGAAGTAGAGTGGAAGCGAACCATACCAAACCACTCGCGAACTATCAAGCACTCTTGGTGTTAGTCACCCAACAGTCGTTCGAGGATTGAAGTCGATTGGCAAGGTGCAGAAATTGGGTCGCTGGGTGCCTCACGACTTGACACAACATGACATGGATCGCAGAGCCGACGTCGCTCTGTCTCTCCTTAAGGCCCCCGCACACTTCTGCGGCGTTGACGCTCGCCGCTATGGTTAAGGATAGGGCAGGGACGCCGCCGATGGCGAACTCTGCGTCCCTGCCCTATGGTTAAGGATGGGACCGCGGCGTTGCCGCTGAAGTGTGCGGGAGCCTTACCCTCAGACGTACCCACGGATGGCTGGACAACCTTGTCGCCGTGGATGAGAAGTGGATACTCTACTCTAATTATCACCGGCGTGCACAGTGGGTTGACGCAACTGGAGAGGCAGAGGACGTTCCGAAACCCGACCTTCACGCGAAAAGGTGATGCTATGCATTTGGTGGAGCGTTCTTGGCGTAGAATACTGGGAGCTGCTGGACGAAGGGATAACAGTGACGACAGAGGTTTACGTCAACCAACCGAGGAAGTTGAGGGCCCACCTTCAAACCACACGAGAAGAGCAAGTGAAGGTGTATTCTCAACACGACAACGCTAGACCGCATATTGCTAGAGCGACGGCGGCTGAGTTGGCGGACTACGGATGGGCCGTTCTTCCACATCCACCCTACTCACCAGATCTCGCTCCTTCTGATTATCATTTGTTTTCAAGCCTTCAACGCAATTTGGACGGCCAGCAATTTAGGAACCGAGAGGATGTCAAGGAGGCACTGCTCACATTTTTCGAATCACAGCCGGCCACATTTTGGAGAACAGGCATCCATGACTTACCAGCACGTTGGCGAAAGACAGTTGATGTAAAGGGTGGTTACTTCAAATGATTTGATATTGTTGTTCGTATGTTGCGGTAATAAATATTTCATGCCCCAAATGTCCGAGAACTTATGCACCAACCTAATACTTTCTTAGCGGCGTTGCAGTAGCTTCGAAACCCATGGAAACTTCCGGTGTTTTCCAGCATTCTGATCAGGGGTGTGCGTAAATGAAACCTGAAATTTCGTAAATCGTAAATCGTAATTACGCAAAAAGCGTCGTAAATCGTAAATCGTAAACCGTAAATCGTAAGAGGTGCCTGACTTATAACGCATCCAGTTTCCTTGCTTTTTTCTTTTTCTATTTTAAAGCTAATCGAAGAACTGTGTTTTATTGAGACGTTTTCAGCTCGAGCTTGACACTTCTAATTAAGATGGAAGCCATTAAAATCAACTAGCACCTTTCAAATCAAGCTGGACAAGTTTTTGGAGAACCAAAATAAACTGCTTGTTCAAAAACGCTATCTTAAAAGGCGCCTATACAGAGTGCCCAAATAAAAAGCATACACTGCTTGGACGATCATAAACGTTTATCATTCTACTAGCCATTGGCTTGCATATAAAACTATGACTTTGTAGAAACAACCGCAACAACTCCGAGTAAGCCAAACAAAAACCATTCCATCCAAACCAAACAAAAAATTGATCGCTGGCCAACACGACGAAAACATTATTTGCACAAATAATCCAACAATCATCCCCTACTGAATGAGCGCATGGCACATTTCTATTGGTACACGACACACCTAATGTTCTAAGCCTTCCCACATTTTGAACTGTACCCAATAGCATTTTTGTAGCAGACGGGAAGGAATTCTGTGACGATTGAAAGAGTATGATCACATTTTGGACACTCATCGTAGTTTTTTGACTTAAAATTATAAAAGAAGATATCTTTTGCGGCATTCTTTAGAAGTAGAGTAGAGAAGCAAGGTGCAGTTTGAATTGAAAGTGGTTTAACTGATTTGTACAAAGTGCATTTTAAACATGTAGGAGAAACCCGTGGTAGAGAAGTCGGCTATGGCGTGCTCCAGAGTAATTCTTGATTCGGATCCTACTACGGGCAGTCAAGTATTCCATACCCGCTCGGTTGAGAATTGGTACCTGATTTGCCTGGGAAGGATAAAACACTAATCTCTACATTGGCTGGCCTCTGTAATTCATTCTATAGAGCAAACTCACACTCAAATAACCTCTACGATATCCCATAGATGTAGAAAAGAATGGATGGCGCATCTCAAACAGGGTGTGATTAACGTCATGCTTTGTCCTTCATCATTTTCGAACGCAACCACAACTTCTGAAACGAAAGTTCGACGATACCAGGCAATTACTTTCGGTCGCAGGTTTGCTTGCATTTGTTATATTTCGGAAACTCCAAAACATTGCATTACTTGTTAATGACTGCTTGCATTCGCCAATCCTACTCTCCATTACCTTTGTAACAAACGCTATCATATCTTTTGCCCAGTCTTCAACATTTTGAACGGATCGCATAGGGAGAACGCAACAGCCCCAATCAAGGCACTGAAAACGAGACCAAAAGTGTCAAACTTTTTCACTTTTATCATGAAAAGGTCAAACGCTTTGCTTAAGGGGACCTCATACGTAAATAGACTCCGCGCCATGACGTGCAGTGATAATCAGATTGAAACATGATTGTTTTACTCTTTCCAACAGTTTCCACAGCTTCCAATCAAGTTCAATATTCCTTGATGGCTTTGCATGAGTTCTACTCGTGTGCATTGGAGAGAGTCGTCTATGTGGTGGACAAGTGGTGAAAAAGTTACAAGTTGACTGGGCGGTGGTTGCAACATAGAATATGGTTCAGCAGATGATCATCTTCATTCCAGTGCAAGGAGATTTTTCATGTCCTTCAGTAAACTGAAACTCGAATGTGAGATGTTGCGCTAGACTGTGACCAGAAAAAAGGCTAGCCCAGTTCCATTGCCAGGTATTAACTCGAGCGGCCTACTTGCAAAGTTGCGTTGTTCTCTCACAGCGCCACAGCAGAACATAAAAAAGTATTTAGGAAATAGCAATGAGCTATGAGGGAAGTCTTTAAAAGTGGGTTCATCGTCATAACCCGAATTGTATCACGTTATGTGGACGTTTGTCATCTCTGGACCGACGATCACATTTACGAAAATTTACGATTTACGACCCAAAATGTCGTAAATCGTAAATCGTAAAGAAATTGCCAAAAATCACCGTAAATCGTAAAATCGTAAATCGTAAATCGTAATTACGCACACCCCTGATTCTGATCAACTTTCTGCTTCTAACAATCACCCATAACGTGTAAAAATACGAGCATTTTATTAGGTCGTTGCTTTTTCACCATTGATCACGCAGATCACCTTCGCTTGACCAACTGATCATCCACCCGAGTCGATAGCTAACGGCGGCTCCGATCGAAAATGAGGGATTTGCATTTAAAAAAATCAAAGAAAAAAGTTGTGATTGGTTGGACTGAAATTGGCACAGCACCGAGGACTGATGATAGAGATGGCAAAAATGTGAACGTTTTCAAAATTAAACCGGCTTTTGTAAAGATATGCTGCACATTCGGTCACCTTGGTTGTGAAGTCAAGATTTCTAAATTGGTGCGAAAAACCGTCAGCTGATTATACAGTGAAACTGGCTACAAACATGAAACACATGTTAACCTAGAGGAAACTCTTTTAAAGCACAGATGTGGAGATCAGAAAGGTCAGAATACACAGATCAAGGGCGGGGCGCGCTCTTCGCCACCCTCGGAGCAAAGAGCTCCGACCCGCCGCTGCTACGAGATCACCCTCACGGTGATCATCATCATCACCGCCGTCAACGTCAGCACCGCCGTCATCATCCTAGAAGGGCGATGCCGGTGAGGATGATGACGGCGGTGCTGACGTTGACGGCGGTGATGATGATGATCACCGTGAGGGTGATCTCGTATCTCGTGATCTGTGTATTCTGACCTTTCTGATCTCCACACAGATTTTTAAAAGAATCTCGGCAGCTTTGGAACGGCTTTAAACATAAAGATTGCCTCCGATGTTTTCCAGCATTCTGATCAACTTTCATATTCTAACAACCGGCTATAAATCGTAAAAATACGAAAATTTTATTCGGTTGTTGCTTCTCTACTGTCGATCACGCAGATCACCTTTTTTGACCAATCGATCATCCGCGCGGACCCGGGCAGATAGCTGACGGCGGCTCCGATCAAAAATAAGGAATTTGCTCTAAAAAATCAAAGAAAAATTTTGCGACCGATTGGTCTGAAATTAGCAGAGCACCGACGGCTTCTGATGAATATGGCGAAATGTGAAAATGTCCAAAATTGAACCGGTTTCTGGAAAGATGTGCTGTACATCCGGTCACCTTCCTTGTGAGAAAAAACTTAAGCAGAGAGAAGGTTCTGTCGGCCAAGGTTATTTTCCTGCTTTTGACTTTTCACTTTATTGACATAAAATTTGGCAAAAATCGAAATGGAAAAAAAGCGAAACATACTTTCTAATAGAGCAGATGCAGATCATTATCTTTCAAATGGTTTAAAACTTTACGTAACAACACTTCCAGCGAAATCCGGAATAAAGCATTAAATAAAACGGCCTGGGCTTAGTTTCCAACCTAATAACAATAAAAAAGTTACCGAGCAGTGGAAGAAGAACACGTGCGGAAGCCATATGGTTGAAATCCATGCTTAGTTGCACCGTCGCATACCCACGTGATCTTTTATATACATCAGAGTGTCATGAATAGACAATGCGTCCCATGTGCAGATCCAAACGTTGCTGAACCGTCGCGGCATGTTGTTGAGTGGAATTATGCCCAAAAACCGGCCTCTTGTTGACGTCTACAGGGTGGGCTGGCCTAACAAGGGAGATCAGTGAACTCGGTCCGGAGATTCTAAACGATACCTATATGAGGATCACAGAAATGCGTTTCGTTTTTGCTAAAGTCCCTGGGTGTTCCAAAAATGGCAAAAAATGATAGCACTCTAGGGCGGACTGATAAGGCAAAAGTGACACCAGGGGCCGGATTCATCAACGACTAACTCGCGGGTATAAGGGGTAGAGATACCCACCATGAAGCTTGCGTCTCTGATTCTTGCCTTATCTCTGCCTGACTCTTATCTTATCTCTACCCCTTATCACCCGCATACCCACGAGTTAATTGTTGATGAATCCGGCCTCTGGAATGGCGTGCTCAGAAATTAACCTAGAAAAGCCTTAGAGCTCAAATTAAAGTTTGCTTATATGGTAGTAACATGAGAAAGCTCTTCATAGAATCTCGGGACCAGGTTCACTGACCTCCTTTGTAAATTCTGCAATAAAATTTTGCAATTTTGTCAAGAAGTGGTTGCCAATTGCCTTTTGAAATGTAATGAACATGGGTATCTATTCCGGGATCAACTCTCGACTGTCTTTATCATGTTTTTACAGTGAAAGCCGCTGCCTCATTCTACTGGCTGAAGGATATAAAAGAACCTCTAGGAATGTACGGGAGTTCGTCTTGAGGCCTGTTCATACTTCGGGACAAGAGCGACAAGAGTGACGACAGCGCAGGCACGGAGGTATGAACAGGCGATAGCAGCGACTGGAGCGACAAGAGCGACTGGAGCGACAGCGCCGGCTCTTGAGTATAGCCGCATGCACACTTTGCAACGGGCAGCGGGCAGTGGAATGTGGGCGGAGCTGGTCTCGCACACTGCGGCACTGTTGAACTGCGCCGCGGCCGCACGCAGCGACAGTGAGAAATGCCCGGGTCATTCCTCGCTGCCACTGTCGCTGCGGCCGCTGCCGGCAGCACTGCAGCAGCGAAGTATGCAGTATGCATACCAGGGGTGTGCGTTAAATATTTTTCGGTAAATTTTTAACGACCATTTTTTAACAAAAATTTTTGCGTTAAAATCGGTAAAATTCGGTAAATTTCGTTAAATAGGAATTTCAAATTCTTTCGCGTCGCTCTGCAAAACTATTTATGGTGAAAACTACAAAATGTTTAATTTCACCAAAAATAAATAAATAAATACATTTTCCCTTAGTTGCAGTCAGTTTGGCTGTATTTTAGTACGTAAAAAGCCAATATCTTTTTCTTTATTAATTTTTTCGTCTCCACCTATATATCATTTATATGACTGCGTCTTCATCTTCACAACAAATGGCAACAGTCCATCTATCATTAACGAAACTGCTAACCGGGAAAAGTCATAAGATTTTGAAACCAAGCAGTAACAACAAGACTTCTAAAATAAGAAATTCTTTACTATGCATAGTTGGTGGGAGTCATCCAGCTTCCAGGAAGATCCATAGCACAACTCAAGTTAACATCCTTCTTTACTACCGTAATTGTTTTGGAAAACTACAAAATGTTTAATGAGGAACTCATGTCAGGCAGCAACCACAGCGAATTCCTTGGTACAGTCCCTCTTCGAAAGATGTATATTTACGAAGTCCACTGATCTGCCTGATTCACAGAGCGGTTCCTTTTGTCCCAAAAGGTCTTGTTCTTACTGCCTACAAAGGACAGCAGAGAATCAAATAAGCAGCCATAGACTTTTCAGCAAAATTTTAACCGATTCGAACTTTTGCACTGATATTTTCGTCTTTGCCACCCATATAGCGTAGCTCTCAATTGTTAAGCTCTTTCTCCTCTGTATTTCAAGAAAATGCATAAGGGACACGTGTATTTAAAAGTGTGTTTCTCGTCCTATATTAAAAGTAGTCCATTTTGCCTTTACCCCTCCTAATTCCTCCATATAGCCACAGTCTGTAACTCTTTTTTACAATTTTTCAGAAAATGACAGCTCTGATTTTCATCGTGAGGTGCTTCACCTGTTACTGTGAACCACATTTGCTTGCGGTTCGAATGTAAAGTTTTGGGCTTCTCAATTTCTTCCTATTTTTGGAGCACATTTTGAATTAAAGAAAGGTATTATAGTAAATTCGCAAATTAGACGAACGTGCCCACGCTCCTTCAAAGATTTAATTTTTCTGAAGAACTTTAAAAAAGTCTTCATGTAATAGAGTGCATGTAAAGTACAGTTTTTAATAATCTTATGTAAAATAACTGACGAAGAGTGATCGTAGGCTTCTTCTCTTTTCTATATAATTTTATTGTTTTCGTGTACATATGTTCTCTTCCCCTGTTCCGTTTCGCGTCCTTGTTTCCTCGCATTCTTTGCGTTTCGTAGCGTTTTCTTCGCTTCTTCTATGCCTTTTTAATCCCACTTATGATTCAAATATCACAAAACACTGTAGAAACTGTTGGGTTGGTAAGTATGCAGAACTAATATGTAGAGTCAAACGCGAAAAATGGCCCAGGAAGTCCAAAAAATACGAGAAGACTGGATAGAAAATTGGGGCACACTCAGATCAATTGGTAAAGCAGCAAGAAAATTGCCACCAGTTCTCGAGACGATATCGATTGCCTACACTGATTCGAGTAAGTAGAAGATTTCCCCGTATCGCAACAATATTGCGAAATCTCATCCAAAAAAATTCGTCCAAAATGCATTTATACAAGGAAGAAATAAATTTTTCAAAATGGAGCATAAAATGTCGTTAATGCGGAATTTTTCGTCGTTAAATTTCGTTAAAAGGTTTTAACGAAAAATGCCGGTAAATCCGGTAAATCGGTAAATCGCTAATCGTTAAACGCACACCCCTGGTGCACACCTCCTCGCTGCGGGCTTCGCTGCCGCAGTGTGACTCCGCCCCTCCGCGCTATGCTTCAGCGTGGCTGCCGCACTGCCGCAGCGGAGTGTGCACGCGGCTTATGGACAGTTTTCGGCGGCGCACGCTCGGTTTTAATCGATTTGCATGTTTTCCACTGGAAACGAGAGCGACAAGAGCGCAACGCGCGTGGCGTGGGCAGAACCGGCAAGTATGAACAGGCGACAAGAGCGACAAGAGCGACTGGAGTGACAGCGCAGCGTTCGAGTATGAACACTTTTCGGCGGCGCGCTCTCGGTTTTAATCGATATGCATGTTTTGCACGGGCGACGAACTGCTCTTGTCGCGAAGTATGAACAGGCCCTTAGTCAGGTGACCGGCCGCATGTTGTTCCGGCGCCTCCAACAGAACGAGCTCCTTCCACATTAAACTGGAAACTCTCGAAAAAGTTCGAAATATTTTCTTGCCCAAGAAAAAAATACTAACACTTTCTTTAAATTTTAAATTCATCTACTTAATAAGTTAATACATTGCTTAAAATTCTATAAAATTCTTATTTTTGAGGAAACAATGTTTTAGAGCTTGTTTTAATCAGCACAAACGCGGTCATTCTTTTGGATATGCTTGAAAAGCGATAATGTGGAGGAGGAGGGGCTGTCGAGTGTGGAAAATGGTCGAGAGTTTCATGTCCCAATCCAATTACATTTTTTGTTGTCATCAATAAAATGTGCGATTGAGCGCTGGTATGGGTTTATCAATGCCGGGTAAATTCGATGCAATAAGTGGTGCATTTTGTCGAGTTCTTCGCAGTACTTTTCCGCTTTGATGGTTTCGTCCGGAGCCAGGTAGCTTTGTTGGATGAAACCGGCTGCTGACCACGAAACAATCACCACGACCCTTCTTTGGTGCAACGACGGCTTCAGTAAATGCTCCACGACGAAAAGTGCAGCCATTGTCCACTCATCTGAACGTCGTCATTTGTCGTAGAGAATCCAATTTTCGTCATACGTCACAATAGTTTCCAGAAAAGGACCACTTTTGTTGCGCAGAAGAAGAGACCAACACTCATCGAACGACGAGATTGCTGATGTTCGGTCAAGTCGTGCGACACCCGCTTATCGAGCTTCTTACTTTCCAATTTTCTTCAAATGTCGTGCTACGGTTGCGTGGTCAACGCTTAGCTCTTCAGCAATTTCTCTTGTAGATGTTCATGGGTTGGCATATATTAGGGTGTGCAGAAAGTTTTACAAGAACTGAGTGATTTTATCCAACAAGTAATAACAACAGTAGAAATGAAGGATCACTATTCGCAGTAGTCGCCATGTAGCCACGACCTTCCTCCAACGATCGGGCAGAGCAGCGATCCCGTATCTCCAGACGTAGAGGAGCGAAAAGCGATCCAATCCTCCACCGCGCGCTTGACGTCGTTACGATCGTTGAAGCTCTTGCCTGCACAGAAAGCTTGGAGGCTCCTGATGGCATGATAATCACAGGGGCAAATGTCTGGCGAGTACGGCGGGTGTGGTAGCCATATGATACCCAGCCTACGCAGCTCGTCCTGTGTTGCCGTCGCACGGTGTGCTCTTGCGTTGTCCATGATCATGCAGAGTTTTCGACGCCGTAACACAGGATAAGGGATCTGGGCAACCATCTCTCGCACTTGTCTACAAAACCCCTCAGAGGTCACAGTCTCGCCCTCAGGCAGGATGTCATAGTAAAGGTACCCATCTGAGGGGAAGAAGAATGAGAGCAGCTCCTTTTTGCAGTGCCCTCGACTCTTGGGAACGGGCTGAGGCCTGTGGTCTACAGGAAGCCACTGCATTTCCCTTTCAGAATTCTCGTATGATATCCATTTTTCATTCTGCGCAATAACGAAATTGGTCCACGCCGTCGTTCTCTCACGATTGAGAAGATCCCGACAGACCTGCACTCGCCCAAGACGTTGCCCAACGGTAAGGATCCTAGGAATGGCTCCAGGACGCTTAGCTCGGCATCCACCTCTAGCGAGAATCGCTCTTACAGTCGAAAAAAGAGTACTTCTAGCCTTGCTCATTTCCCTTGAACTCTGTGCTGGATTACTCTGCACGCAGGCCAGAACGGCACTGATTTTTGAAGAGTGCGGACGCCCACAGCGAGAGGATTCCTCTAAGGAAAAGTTGCCCTCATGGAAACGATTGTACAATCTGTAGCAGGTAGTGTAAGAGGGGACATGACTGCCCACCGACGAAACCAACTCACGCTGAGCTTCAGATGCAGATCGGCCAGAACGGTAGCAATGAAGCAGTAGACGGCGGTAGTCGTGACGATCCGACATGGTTTGCACAAGGGTATTCAGCGACAGCGACAGTTTCAAAAAATGATTGGCTGGTGCTTATATATATACTGACTTTCCCGCTTATCATGGTGGTTAAGTCGTGGCAACAATTGGACGCGTTAGCGCGCTACGTTCGTTCAAAAGAAGACACTCAAATTCTTGCAAAACTTTCTGCACACCTAATACCAATGCCTTCAACTAACCGTTGTCAATATCTGATAGCCAACCGTGTCCCTCCCCATCTTGGAGACTGAAGTCTTCAGCTCGGGTTTCTCAAACAATCTACACATGGTTCAGATGTGGTGACATCACCGTACGCGTCGGTAACATCCAGAGTTGCTTCCACAGCACTGTGGCCGAGTTTCAACTCGTGAAACAAAACGACGCGAGTTCTCCGTTTTGACACTATCTTCGCCAGCGATTTGAAATCAACAAAGAAATTGTGATGAACAAACGGTAATAAATTCGTACGACAGCGCAAAAAAGGTGCTTTCAACGGCTCATAACTAGACTGCATTCCTTTAAGATTTGGTTTTACGTATGTAATGACGAAGCATAGTAGGTACGAAAGCGATCATTATTTTCGAAGTAGCGGGGGCTATGGGCCTGTTCGTACTTCGAGCGACAAGAGCGACTGGGCGGACGGAGTGTGAAGTACGTAATTAATTGCGTACTCCACACTATGTTCGACGCACCATTCGCTCCAGTTGCTCCATCTGCTCTTGTGGCTTTTGTCGCTCATGTCGCTCTTAAGTATAAACGGCCCCTACAGGAGAAGAGAGCTCCTACTAGCGAACTACTGACTGATGACGACGTAGATAAAAATGACTTTGAGCCTGCAGGACAAGCGTTAACTGCGCCCTGAGAATCAGAGATGTCTGGGCGTCGGGATCTATTCTCGCGCATGGGCGGTGTGGCTTCTAGAAACGACGCAGCGAAAGCTACAACACTGCCGCCGTTATTTGATGAAAACTTAACCAAGCGAAAGAGTTCTCCACCCCTCTTCGCCCAAATGTAACACCAGCCGAAGATGAATGCTCAGTCAGCCGAACGCCTAAAAACAAACCAAGGAAGCCAAATGTGACGGCAAACTGATAAGGAAGTGTTGCTCCTCTGAAGTACCGACCTATCTGTACACAACTGTGGATAACAGAATTCTGTAAACGGACAGGATTGCTGAGAAGATTTCTTAACTGAACAGGTTTTGCGACTCAATTCCATTTGAAGCCCGATTTGATGCAAGCAGAAATATTCCTCGCTACATATTGGGTCATCCAATAAGTGATGTCGTTTTTTTCAACCTTGACTTCAATTGAACAAATTTTCAACAAAACTTCATTTCAGCCAACAATGTAATCACCATCATTATCAACAACTTTTCTCCATCTAAGGAGCAAATCTTCAACATCTGAGCAATAAAACTGTTGTGGTTTTGAGCAAAATATGTGGAGATAGCATTCTGAATATCCTCTAAACTTTAAAATTTCTTGCCGCTAAGAAAATGCTGTAGAGACCGGAATAAGCGATAATCCGAAGGTGCGAGATCGGGAGAATACGGTGGATGAGGCAGAACCTCCCATCCTAATTCGTTGCTTTTTTTTTAGCGTCCGTTTTGCACAGTGCGGTCTTGCATTGTCGGAATGGAGAATTACGCCCTTTCTGCTGAAGATCGCCGGACACTTTTCCGGTAAAGCTTGGTTCACTCGATCCAGTTGCTCACGGCAAAGGTCTGCGTCAACGGTTCGTCCAAATTTAAGCACCTCAAAGTGGGGAATTCCACGATATTCCACCAAACACAGATGAGTGCCTTCCTGAGCCGAATATTCGGCTTCACAGTACGTCTTGGTTGTTCATTTTTGGAAAGCCACCGCTTTCTGTGCTTCGGATTATCGTACAAGATCCATTTTTCGTCTCCTGTGATCATTCGATCAAAAAATGGGTCTGTACGGTGTCGCTGAAGCAGTGCGTTGCAAAGCGTCGATCGGTTGGCACGGTTCTCGGTGGATAAATCGTGCGGTACCCAAACACCTGCTCTGCGTACCTTGTCAATTTGGAGTAGATGAAAATGTATTTTTGATTTAGGTTCATTGAGGGTACTCGAAAGTTCCTCCACTGTTGGACAAGGATTCGCCTCCAGTTCTGCCATCAGCATGTCGTTGTCAAATGTCACGGGTCTTCCTGATCGAGAAGAGTCAGAGAGGTCAAAATTACCGCATTTGAACTTGGGAAACCATCGCTGGCATTTGCGAACGACCAACGCATCTAAATATACATCGCAGATATCTTTGGTAGCAACCGGTGCGTTACTACCTTTCCGAAATTCGAGCAGCATGCAATGCCGAATATGCTCCTCTGCGATTTGCCATGCCATTTCACCTGAACTTCCAAGCTAACAATTTAACAATTTGGTAGATTCTAAAAGAGCAAGTCTCATTTACCTTAGAATAACTTTAGGGCACCTTCGAAACACAAATCTGCCGACAAATAATCGGCTAAAACCGTAGTGCACAAAAAACGGTATTTCTTATTGGATGTCGTAATATAATCGCCAATCCTACGTCATGTTTAGATTTTCGTTGATTCCTAGAGCCAACGGTTTTCTGTGCATGATGTTTGGATTAGACAAATACTTGTGGTAGATAGCCTAGGGTGAGGACGTCTTTAATGCAATGCTCTTACACACCTTTTCACGGATCTCAATTAGCATTAAAGCTTCAGTTGTCATCATTTCAGTCATATGCGCTGCCAGCAGATCAGCCAGTTTCTTCCTTTTCTCTGGCACAACATTAGAACCTGATAGATTTGCTTTACGATGGCGTGACATAATGTAATTCCAGTGATCCTCACTCTCTAAGTAATTATTTCCACGCGTTACTGTTGCGCTATTCACTCTGAGCTCCTCAAGGTTTGTTGAAACTATAGACTTCGACACGACTAACGCAAGTGAGAGAAGGCCTCCGGAGTTCCGAGCTTCGCCGACGTTCGAAGATCAGAGACGCTGTCGCGTGGACCAAGTTGTCGAAAATTAGGTGGGCCGGCCACGTAATGCGCTTCGCGGACACCCGCTGGACGAGAGCCGCCACCGACTGGATTCCGCGGGATGTCAAGAGAACACCAGGACGCTCACCAACGCGTTGGTCGGACTTCTTCGTGAAAGCCCTGAACGACCGCTATGACGCTCTTCGTGTCCCTCGAGCGAGGAGGATCCATTGGAGTACTCTGGCACGCGACAGGGACGAATGGAGACGCTGCTGGCGCCCGCTCAAGCAAGTCGATGATCAACGGGAGGACAGGTGATGCAGGTGATAGAACTCGACAGTTAATGGTTTTATTAATCACAGACAAGCTGGGGTACAGATACGAGATTAGATGAAATGCAGATAATATAGGTACATGAACTCGTAATCTACAATAATCACATTACAACTAAGATGATATGGAGCTACAGATCGAAGTTACAGAAGTCGTGTTACTCTCAGTCGATCAATGGGCTAAGGTAGAGCACACAGCTGTCATAGCCAGCGGTCATGACAGGCAAACTCAGATGAATCCCCGCCTAGACATGTATGAAGTGTTAGAGCAGATGATCGTAAATGCCCCATAAGTACCACTATAGTCCATTTAATACTGAAGATCGTCCCTAGAGAAATGTAATAGCCCAGCACCGGATCGCGTAAGTAGAGTGGACAAAAACAGCGGTCCATTAGGGCCTGTTTATACTTATACTTATACTTTATACTTCGACAGCGACGAGCGACGCGACGCCACGCATTGTGGCCACATTGATCGGGCGACGCGATCGATCAATTTGGCCATTATACATGCCGTCGCGTCGCTCGGCGTCGGAAGTATAAACGGGGCCTTGCGGCACTCGATGACAAGTGAAACCAGGAAACGACAGGAAACGATAGCCGCACGCACACTCTGCAGCGGCAGTGCGGGAGCCACGCTGAGGCATAGCGTGAAAGGGCGGAGTCGCACCGCTGCAGCGGAGCAGGCAGTGACGGGGTGTGCACACTTTCACTGCCGCAGTACTGCCGGTAGCGGCCGCAGCGGCAGTGGCAGCGAGGAGTGAGCTCGGCATTCCTCACTGCAGCTGCGGCGCAGCTCCATGTGCTGCAATGGAATGGGGGAGGAGACCAGCTCCGCTCACACTTCACTGCCCACTACCCGCTGCAAAGTGTGTACGCAGCTAAACTGGTCTGTGAGCTGATGCGCGCGCGGGAACACTCAACGACAGCATTTGAAATCAGCGCGCGAAATTTGAAATATGGTAGAGGGCATGAGGCAATCGATCGAATAGAGATTATCACTAACACGCGCAGAAAACTAGCACACTCCATCCATAACAGAACGATGAACTGCTCACACCTCTCACGTGAAAAGAAATCGCTCTACAGCGATTGATTCGTTTCGACAGAAAACCGACTCTTCGCATCGTCAGCGGGATATAACCGCGCTCGGGGCGAGAGAAACAGAGTGCACGCACGCTTTCTAGCCCGTCATGCAGGGGCTCCCGTGCAGCCGGCGACAGGTTGTCGAAGGCAAGGACGACGAAGTATAAGGCCTATGTTATACCACCGCTCATCAAGAGCGAAGCGACGGACAGAGCGATGCCGCGATGCCGCGAAATAACACAAAATAGCAAACGGCAAAATAAAGAAAAAAGGGAGGGTGATGTGCTAGTATCGCTAGCGGGCCGACGCTGTGCTGAGCTCAGCGATGAGCCGACATCGCTAGC
Source organism: Heligmosomoides polygyrus bakeri (assembly GCA_947359475.1). Classification (NCBI taxonomy): domain Eukaryota; kingdom Metazoa; phylum Nematoda; class Chromadorea; order Rhabditida; family Heligmosomidae; genus Heligmosomoides; species Heligmosomoides polygyrus. The sequence continues at coordinate 99,092,456 of OX375868.1, read as the reverse complement.
GACACGGAGGAAGAAGCGATACGTCTTGTTCAGTTTTGACGCTCAACCCCATTGTTGCCGCGCGTCGCCTTGCCGCAAAAGTTTGTGAAGGCCATAAGAGCTCCATGGCGACACAGAATTTGCTGTGAACACAAAGCAGTGTGACCGCTACTTCGACAAAGCTGTGCGTTCTGAACAATATCTTCGGCTAAATTCTACAGATTAAGTGTTATTACAGTGAGATATGGTGAGATATGCATCTACAGATCGTGTATTAGGTTAAGCACTTCGCACTTCACGTCAATCCGATGTGCTTATCAAGCTCTCTGTCCGGTAGTCGTCCTTCCAGACACGTTCAACCGCTGCCATCACACGAAGACATTTCTCCTCCTGGTACGGGAGCGTGACCACCTGCACGGATAGAGGAAGACCAACGCTGTTCACTGATGACTCGCGTATGTATCGCAGCGCGATGTTGTAGCCTGAAAAACAAAGACAACGCGTTAGGAACTCCTTGATCAACAGAATTCTACGACATACCAAATGGATATTTCGACTCATCGAGAAGGTCGAGATCGTCTTGAGAGGTCACTTTGCCAGCTGGAACAGCTCCTGCTGGGAAATCGAGCATGTTGTATAAAGCTGTGTACGTTGCCGCCGCTGACATCCTCGACGGAAAACGATGAGGAACCGCTGGTACTAAAACGAAGATCCTTTAACATCTATGAACCTCCTCTTGGCAAGGTTGAGGTTTCCGAAATCAAAATGAACGTCTTCCAAATCAAAACGAGCGCCTTCCAGATTAAACTAGAGAGTTACCGAGACGATCAGAATAACTTTTTGCTCGATGAAAACTCAATATGGCTTTCTTTGAGAATTTTTAATTAACCTGCCCCAATAAGTGAATATATTTCTTGAAATTCTACTTAAAACGTTTTCAAGGGATAAACAAAGAACTAAAGGTTGTTTTAACGAGCAAGAAGGCTGGAACTATTTAGTATATTAAAAGAGACCGCATCGTGCACTAACAAGGAGAGCCTCCAGAGTGGCGGTGAGCTTTTGCGATGCAATTTTTACAGGATTTAGGGTCCCGTGTGGGGAGTCCAAAACCATAGTTACTTTTTTCGGAATGCTCTCCTGTGGTCGAAAAAAAAAAACGTGTGGGCGCGTGAGCGCGAAGTTCATGGCGCCCTGCTGCCACCTAACCCGATGTGGTTGGTTGGCGTACTGGTAGCGGGGTCGCCTCTCAGACGCACCGAGCGGGTTTTGTGGTCTGGTCCTCGGTGTCGCTAGTGTTTCTGCACACATCGAATCGTTATTATTATGGGCTTGCGTGATCACAGAAGTCAATTTATACACGATTAATGCTCTTAGTATTTAAACCTAGCCTTTTTGGGCCTTAATTTGAGTTAACTCTCAATGAATCGATATGTTGATGACCACCCGAGCCCTTCTCTACGCCTACCGTTTATGCCTTCAAGGAAGAAGAAGTAGTAATACCTTGTCAGGGAGAGGAAGACGGTTCGTCCCTAGCGTTTGTAAGATGCTGCTGGTGTGATAAGCGATTATGTTTTAAATGTTTCATAGTTCTATATCATAATTGTTGAATATCATTGTCAGCAATAAACACAGTTACTTCCTGTGGATAAGGATAAATGATAAAGGACGGCGTTACTCAATCTCTTCTGGGATGCGCCAGCGCATTTTACTTCTACGGGATGTCGTGGAGGCGAGTTGAATGCGTATTTGGCCATACAATGACTTGCGGTGGCCAGCCGATGAACAAGTCAGCGCTCTATCCTTCCCAGACAAGTCTGGTACCAATTCACCGACCCCGGAGGGATGGAAGGCTTGGTTGGCCTGGGCGGGAAATCCGAACCAGGAACGACAGTATCGGGTGCACACGACAGTCGCGCCTCCTCCGACTGCGCTACACGCGCCCGTTTCAGTTAGCAAATAGAATGATACAGTACAGATACGATCCACTGAGAGATAACTCAAATCCAAAAAGGATAGGTTTAAATACTAAGAGCATTAATCGTGTATAATTGACTTCTGTGATCACGCAAGCCCATAATAATAACGACTCGATGTGTGCAGTAACACTAGCGATACCGAGGACCGAACCATCAAACACGCTCGGTGCGTCCGAGAGGCAACCCCGCTACCACTACGTCAACTGATCACATTGGGTTAGCTGGCAGCAGGGCGCCATGAGCTTCGCCCTCACGCGTCGACACGTTTTTTTTTTTTGACCGCAGAAAAGCATTCCGAAAGTAACTATGGTTTTGGACTCCCCACACGGGACCTTACATCCTGTAAGAATTGCATCGCAAAAGCTCACTGTCACTCCGGAGGCTCTCCTTGTAAGCTAAAACGTCCCGGTTTTATGTGATGAATGGCGTAAGTGATGCTTACTTGAAACAGCGATGAGAGGATATATGTGCTTCTTATAACTGCTTTTGTTGTATCGCTTACATCCGTGTTATTCCACGCAAAAATTTTTGCTATCAATCATATGAAACTCACGAAAATCTAGCTGAGCGCATAGCGCGATCTGCCCTTTTAGGGGTCGTTTGGTGTGCGTGCGACGCGCGACGCGACGCATGTGTGCTGGCCAAATTAATCGAGCGACGCGATTGATCAATTCGGCCACTACACATGGCATCGCGTCGCGCGTTGCGCGCACATTAAACGACCCCCTAATATGTTAAGTGACTGCGGTTTTTTGCGCTTTAAAACGATTTCTAATCCATTATTTTTTCCTTTAAAAATTTATAGAAATTCAAAGAGTGTGTTCAATTACTGGGGCAAGTGAATAAAAATCCGAATAAAGCCACACTAATTTTCATCGGACAAAAAATACCTAAATACTTTAGTATTTTTAAAAATATTTAATACTTCGAAACCTTCTTGGAAAGCGTCTAGTTTGATCCGGAAGATGCTGGCTTGATTGGAAAGATATTCAGTTTGGTTCCGAAAGCGTTAAGCTTGCTAGGAAGAGTGTCCATGTAGATTTGAAACCTAATTTGGTCTGAATGGTGTCCAGTTTGACGTGAAAAAGGTTTAAACAGTATATTATCACGAGGATGGCAGGCTACAAGGAGATTCTCGCATTGAGGGAAACTTGAACCCATACACCCTAGTTTCCAGGCTGAGATAATATCCGCTAACCGTTGTGCTACAGGTGACAACATCAAATCATTCTTACTTATCAAACTAGTGCTACAACGTACCAGGAAACGTTGGGCATATCAACGCGTCGATTCCGAGGCTCTTCCAGTAGGCGACGAACTGAAAGGCACAACTATAAATCGATAGTCCGAAATATCACTTCAAAGCTGCAGGTTTTGAATATGTTATTTAATCCTGCCTTATTTATATTGTGCTGGTCTCGTATAGAAATCTTTTGCAGGTAGTTATGAAATTGCCCTACACTAATCCTATGTCTATAAAAGGCACGTTCTCGGTAGTTGTACGCCTATGGGCCCGACTAGCACGATCCTGACGAACACACCCTCGAATGGCTACCGTATCATTTAGGCGCGCGTTGGCGATGGAGCACGAAACCCTTCATTTACAGCATACGCACGCGAACCACTCGTCGCTCATGGAATGCGGATCTGGACTCTGCACTCTTCGGTCGCAGAACCAGGCAAGGAAAGACTCCAGGGTGTGTGCCATCCAAGCTCCTCGTGTGGAAACTGCTTTCGTTGCTCAGGAGACGTCCGCGGCTGGGTTCTGCGCTCGATGGGCGGCGAAACGCATACGGCTGGAAAGATGGGCGAGGAGAACCGAACCCCCCCCCCCCCCCCATTTCCCTCGCATGAAGCGACGCCACTATCCACTGCAGCACGGAGCGCAAGAGACCGATCGAATGTCAACGTGGACGCCGACGCGCGATCTCTAACTAGGGAAGGGTTTCAAACTCCCATGGAACTTTAAGTTGAGACCTGGATCATTAGAAAGAGCACAGAATGCTGATTACGAATATGGGTGTCAAAATTGCAAAATGAAACTCCTGAGCGAGTTATGGATTGCCGAAATCGGGGCCTCACCACAGGCTGGCTGTACGACGCACCGTGCGCGAGAGTGGTGAGTCATCGGGGCTCCGTAAGAGGGGACCGCCAGTTGCGTCGGTGGCGCATATGTAGTGCTCCCACTCGTCAGGTCGTTGGTTCGGTTCCTGTTGCTGCCGATTCTTTCGCAAATCATAATCTGTCTTCGAAATGACCTCTTGTTCTGAATTATGACACGTGTTTGATTAAATAGCCGTTAAAACTACCATACACGTTTGTAAAAATGCTTGAAGACAAAAAACTGCTATGGTGACATTTTTATTTACTATTACTTATTTTACAAGGATGTGTTTGTCACTCCTGGCCAAGGTTATTAGAAACACCTCTGGTTATTCATTATATGATTGGTGATGAGTCGTCGGGGCTCTGTAAGAAGGGGCCGTGGCGCAGGGGTAGTGCTCACGCTCGTCGAGTGCGACGTCGGTGGTTCGGTTTCCATTGCCGCCGGCATTTTTGCAAATCATAATTTATCTTCGAAATGACCTTTTGTTCTGAATTATGACACGTGTCTGATTAAATAGCCGGGAAATAGTCATACACGTTTGTAAAAATGCTTTAATGCAAAAAATTGTTATGGTGACATTTTCATTCACTATTTTGCACAAATAGAGTCCAAATCATATATTGAATAACTAGAAGTGTTTCTAATAACCTTGGAATTCATGGAACAAAGCAAAAAAATGTGTGAAGTAAGAAGGTGAGTAGAATGTACGATGAGGAAGAAAAATGTCGTTGATCTACTGCTTTTTCTTCACTCACTATGTCCTTTTCAGTCGTGTCCATTCTTCTCGTGGTGTCCATTCTTCTCGCTGAATTTGGGATTCAGCGAGAAGAATGGACACCACGGATTCAGCGAGAAGAATGGACGCCCGGTGCGTCGTACAGCCAGCTTCTGGTGAGGCCCCCAATTTCGGCAGGCCATAACTCGCCCAGGAGTTTCATTTTGCAATTTTGACAACCATATTCGTAATCAGCATTCCGAGCTCTTTCTTATGATTCTGGTCTCAATTTGAAGTTCCATGGGAGATCGAAACCCTTCCCTAGCAAGCTAAGAGGTCGCACACAGCTTTCTATCACAGTTTCCGCGCTCCAACGCTAACCGATATACGGTAACCATTCGGGATGCGTGCATTCGTCAGAATCTTTTTACAATGGCCCGTTCATACTTCCATCGCCGCACGACGCGATGTCATGTACAGGGTGGCTGAAAAGTTCGGGCAATTTTTCAAAGTATTTCAGCAGTACGAAAAAACTACATAAACGCCAAAGATTTACAAACAAAAATAACAGAAACTTCATTAGATCAACAACAACATAATACAACAGGAAAATTCACAACAAGTGCTCAAAATTTCCTCCTTTGGCTTCAATACATTTTCGCAGTCGTTTTGGGAAGTCGCTGATGATGGTCGCACACTGCTCCGCTGTAATCTCGTCCCAGGATCTCAACAACGCCGATTTCAGCTGCTCAACGGTGGCGTATCTTGTAGTGGAGATCTTCTGCTCCATGATCGACCACACAGAATAATCCATCGGGTTGAGATCAGGCGAGTTGGATGGCCAGATGTCCCTGCTCCAAAACCCTGGGAAGAGCTCCTCGCAAACGGCGATCGTGGATTTGGCGGAATGCGCTGGTGCCCAGTCCTGCTGAAGAGAAAATCCGGTTTCGCCAAAATGGCTCGTCGCCCACGGCTCCAGTACGTCGCGGAGGACATATTGCTGGTAGCTGGCAGCGTTAATTTTGACGTTCTGCTCCATGAAGACCAGCGGCGTCTTTCCGGTAGCGCATATTCCAGCCCACACCATCACCGAGGCTGGAAAATGGCGGCGGCTGATGGTCCTTGCGGCCGACGTCTTCTGCTGACCCTTCTTAAGCAGCTGCCGGCGATTCTGATGGTTGTAAACCGGCTGGACCGTGAAGATCTTCTCGTCGGTGAACAGCACCTTCGACAAGCGACCATCGCCGACCAGCTGACGCATTCGCCTGCATTTCCTCAACCTCTCAGCTTTCATCGCGTCGTTGAGGAAGTGAATACGAGCTACTTTGTAGCTGCGTAATCCCAGCTTCCTCCTGGCAATATGCTGGACTCGTTCCCTACTGATCCCGAGATCCGTAGCCATCTTGTTCATCGACACCTCAGGATTACGGCGAATGCGACAACGAACCTTGTTGATGTTCTCCGGTGTTGTCGCAGTGGTGGGACGGCCGCTGCGGGGACGGTCCGAGGTCCCGCCAGTCTCCTTGTAGCGTCTTACAATCTTGTAGACGGTCCTTTGTTTGAAGCCGGTTGTTCGAACTATGTCCGCGGTCCTCATTCCCGTCTTGTGCAGCTCGACGACGGTGATACGCTCACTTTCACGAGACATAACGCAAGCACAACTGAAAACAAGAAAACTGGAGCAACAGATTCTAGATCAAAATTGCGCGAGGAATACAACGGAAACAACAGAAATAACAAAAAACCTCAATTTCAAGGCCAAAAGTAGCGCCGCAAAAAATTGCCCGAACTTTTCAGCCACCCTGTATAGAGACCAAGTCAATTGATCGCGTGGCTCAGCGTCGGCGCCACGCGACCAGAGTGAACCTCGTAAACCTGCGACCAATCACACCGCTCAGCGCCGGATCTCGTCGTTCTCGAAATCAGCGCGATGCGATTGATCGCGATGCGTTGGGAGCTGTATTGCTACTCCAGCTGTCCTTTGCAGTGGACCAGGAAATGAGCGCACAATTACGTGAGTGCAATTGTGCACAATCGTATGCAATTGTGCGCAATCGCGTGATCGCATAAGAACGGACACCGCTCCGTCCGAATCGCATCGCCTGGCGATGAAAGTATAAAAGGACCTATAGGGTCGTTTATACTGCCATCGCCAGGCGTATGGTGGCCACATATCTCGCCACGTATGATGGCCAAACTAATAGAGCGATGCGATCGATCAATTTGGCCACTTTACGTGCCATTGCGTCGCTCGGCGCCGGAATATAAACGGGGCCTAAGGCATGGGAACAACGGCGGGGCTTCCACCTTCAACGGAAGTGACGACAAGTCGTCGAGGGGACAAGATTTTCAGGGATTTCGTTCTAATCGGGTCCATCCCCCTTCTTGGGCTTGCAGGCAGTGTAGCGGCTGTGGGCGTCCGGGGGCGGTTGGTCTGAGGGGGTGTTTCATTCTGCGCGTAGTTTGTGTCGTGGTTTCTCCCTTCGTACTCCTTGCGCGCATCTTTTTGGGCTTATTGTGTTCATAGTGTGTTGTTTCATTGTTCTCATGTAATCTTTTGTGTGTTCCTTCATGTTAGTGTTGTAATCGATTTTGTGTTGCTATCATGCGCCACTATCCTTCATATATTTTGTTTATAGGTTACCCTGTCTGCATATAGGTTATGTTTATCTTGTTTATGTCTTGACATATCCTTAGCGTTGTGTCTTTACCATGTCTCTTAGCCTTTTTCAGGGTCTTAGATGATATCGGTGCTATTCATATTGGTATCATGTTGTTTCTATTCATGTTTCGCGTAGTTGCGCTCAGTCTTATTCTGTGTTTGTCTCTAGTGCTATTCTGTGTTTGTCCATGTTATGGTCTCGTATCACTGTATTGATTTAACGCCGATGCTTTTAATGTCTTGTTTCGATAGTCGCGCGCGTGTCTACCTATATTTATTAAAATGAAGGTTTAATTACCCAAGTTTGAGGTGATCTCATCGCGTTCGGTTGCACCATCTACCTTATTACCGCGTGGCAGTGCTTATTCGTGTGGTTGGAGTCACTTTCAGAAAGCTTACCTTATCCTTATAATTATCGCACTGTTCCTGTGTGTAACGGAGATCTTCCAAGCTGGACACATAAGCTCCACATAATGTAGCCAATTGAGGGCTAATTGGCCGCAGTATGTGCGCCGCAACTGCCCGCAGACAATGAGGAACCTAGAATTCAATGTTTATTGGACACCCCATCCAACTGTTTGACAGTTATATTGGAACCTTACCTTCAGAAGTGTCACAAACTCCTTCAGATATGGGTCGACGATATCATTTTCGTACAGCGCACGCACATAGCGGCCTCCATCTGGCATGAGAAGCTGAAAATAGTTATATCATCAACGGAACGGTACCTTACGGGTATTGCGGCGTGAAGAAGAGCCGATCCAGTCATTTCAGGCTCAACGTATATTTTCGTCACTTCGTATCCGAGTCGGGAGCATGGAAACGATTCTTTCTCCCACAGAGCTGATCAATATCGCGGAATGGAATAGAACCAGTCTTCTCTTTCCCATCAACTACTGAGCAGCAAATGACTCAAGCTGAAATTGTCGACTCTTCTGCGTCCATGGTCTGGCCTCCTGAACTTCGACTGGCATTTTAATGATCAAGGTTCTGCTCTGAGGGTCATAACTCCTCAAAGTTTTTTCTCAACAACCGATTGACGGTAGACTGAAACAATCAAGCCAAATTTGAGAAACTATTCTCCCAAATCAATTTCCTTTCACAGAAATGCATTCACGAAGCGAAAATATCTAAACGACATGTCTTCAGGGCAAGACAGCTGAATCGTCCACCGTCACATCCCACTGGATGCGAGAGAGTATCAGACCCTTCGAGTCACATACGTCGTTAAATGCAAGGCTATGTTTCACCGATCATAATCCACACATTTCGGTGAATTGTGGAGAACCTTGAGCTACTGCAACGCACTCGCTCCTTCTTTAACTCTAGATATCCCAGCCGCAATGAATAGAGCTTTGAAAGTTCGCCGCGATGAGATATGAGACCTATGCGCTGGAATCTCTACCGCTACCTCAAAACACTTGTCTCCATGATAGTTGACCCTGTGGTTACCGAAATTAGTTTTAGGAAGACCTGGAAGTACGTAAGGTGGGTAGGAAAATACAGTAAGTACATTGACAGACTAGGTAGATCTCGATGGTACACTCTTTCGATGATCACAGGGTCAAGGAGGACGATCAGGAGGTGCACCCGCCCCTGCTGGGGGGAGGGCGCGTGCGATCTTTCTCTCATCCCCCTTGCTCACCCACCTCAACCCTCTAGGCTTCACCGAGAGCCTAACGTCTGCCTTACGAAACCTTCGACACGCAAAACAAAAGTTTCTGGTCCTCAGAACAGCGGCTATACTTCTTGGCGTCACGCCCCCCCCCCCCCCCAGCAGGGGGCGGGTGCACCTCCTGTCGCGCTGCCGAGGGTCAACTATCATGGAAACAGGTACTTTGACGTAACAGTAAAGATCCTAGCGCATGAGCTTGCTATTTCATATAGGAAGATTCTCCACCCTTCAACTAGTATAAAAATGTGTTTCGTTTTTGCTAAGTCGTTAAACCCAAGGAGAAGGGGGACCCGAATTGCTATGGAATAAGGGCGGCGGCGCTCGGGAGCGCCCACTTGTGTGCCCGTGCGGGCAAATGTGTCGGAGCGCAGTGAATAGTGGGATTGCTTCATGAGATGGAGGTCGGGGTTCGGTTCTCGTGTCTTGTAGCACTTTTGCATTTTCACTATTGGTCGAGATTTGAGAGGTCCCAACGTCTACACAGTTTTCAGGCGTTTTCTGCAGATTTTTGAGCCCTATGCTGTGGAAAGTGACCTTGTTTCAACCTGTTTGTTTCTGACCTTTTTTTTAATCACAAGGCAATGAGAAAGATACGAGACATAATTATGTATGAATGAAGGTCACTTTCCATAGTATACAACAGGAAAAGTCTGCAGAAAACGCCTGAAAACCGTGTTGACGTTGGGACTCCTCAAATCTCGACCAGTAGGGAAAATGCAAAAGTGTTGCAAAGCACGAGAACCGTACCCCCGACGTACATCTCACGAAGCAGTTCCACTATTCATTGCGCCCCGAACCATTTGCCGGCACGGGCATCGCGGGCACACAAGTGGGCGCTTCCGAGCGCCGCCGCTCCTACTCCATAGCAATTCGGGGTCCCTCTACTCCTTGGGTTTAACGACTTGGCAAAAACGAAACACATTTTTACATTAATTGAAAGATGGAGAATCTTCCTAAATGACTAGTTTTCCAAGTTTAGACATACGCTTCAGACCCTACCCTTGTGAGAGCGCTATTCATCGCGGCTAGGATACCTAGGCTTAGCAGAATGCACGAGAGCGTTCCAGTAGCTCAAGAATCACCAATCAGCGACATGTCTGGGTTAAGATCGGTTAAACATAGCCTTATATGTATCGAAGTATAGTGACTCCAATGGTCTGATACTCTCACTCATCCAGCGGAGGATGACGGTGGACGGTTAGGTGTTTAGCCTGAAGTTATCCATTCTGTCTTGAGGTGTCGTTTAGATCTTTTCGCTTCTTGAATGTATTTTTCGAGAATGAAATTGAGTTTGGGAAACAGTTTCTCAAATTTGACTCAATTTTACCAGGCTCTGAACAAAGCGACGACGCCGGCAACCATCATCCCGAATATTTTAGACAACAATCTTTGCCGAAACTGGACACCACCACTCAGCTTGATAAGAACCATGCTAAGTTCACAAATGGATTGAAGGAAGGTTTATCAACTGGAAAAAACATTGAAAAGTGCACAGGTGGCAAATTATTGATTATACCAACCTTATAAAGTATGGGCACCATTTCATCGACTTTTGGAATCTTGAAACGAATTAGCTCGTGCCCTTCAAGCTTCAGGCGCTCGACTGTATCCAGCAATGCTCGCTTTACACTGAAAACCTCCAAAATACGCGAGAATTCGAAGGAAACACAAGCTTTTCCAGAATATTCTCCTACCAAGGCACTGCAGGACAGAAACCGTCGTCATCATAGTAGCCAATGCGCAGTGCATTCGTCTTTCTGAGCTCCTGGAAGAAGGAAAGGGCACATTATTGAGTACGAAGTGGGACATCCAACGAAGTCCTCCTACCCTTTCGTCCAGTGGCACCAGAATGGAAGTCGGAACGAGCTTGACGTATTCAGGATCGCCAACGATCGTCCGTAGCAAGTCTATCTGCTCCTGAACGGTGTGCGTGAAAAAGCCAAAGCTCAAGCCAAGACGACCACGTCCTGGCACTCCTCCATGAGAGTTCCTGACTACTAGGCGTTCTGAAATTCTCTGCTATACCGAAGATCTAAGCAATTATGGATAGCCAACGTACCCTGACATGGTTTTAACGTCACTAGGCCGCAGAACGCAGCTGGAATACGCAAACTTCCAGCTAGATCACTTCCAGTTCCGAAAGGAGTACCACCGCCGACAAGAAGTGCGCCTTCTCCACCGGAAGAGCCTCCTGGCGACCTGAACAGACGAAAAGTGGCGCTTAGCTTGAAAATTCCATCTGTGGAAATCTTCTTAACAAATTCTTCAGCGAGAAAACAATAACGAAAACTGCACAGTAGAATCTAAAAACATCTACACTATTCGAATGTCCATCACATTCGTAGTAATTTAGCCAGGTCAAAATTCTATGACTTTTTCCGAGGAGTAAGTACGCAAGAATCTTTTGATATGACTGACAGCGAGAACGCGCCACGCACTAATATACAGCGATGTTGCCACCGTGGCACAAAAACCGGGCAAGGATATATCCAAGTCGGTGGGGGGACATAACTAAAAAATATGTAACCAATTGACTTGAGACTCACGGAGCGACTTCAAGAAAACAAAACAGAACCCAAAAACAAATAAATAAACAGACAAAACACAAACATCGCCGCGGTTGTGAAAACACCTCGGCGGCAAAGCACATTCAAACACAGCTGACCGCTTCTTGACATGTTATAGCCTGAACCCACCATCGTAAGGGGGTACAACTGTTTGGCCTATGTCATACCTTCGCTCACCCCGAGCGAAGGCGACGAACAGAGCGATGAGCGAAGTGTCTTCGCTAGCGTGAAGTTAGCGAATAGGCGCGCAGTTAATAGCGTTGTGTGCAGCTGCGTCGTAGCATCGCTACCGATGCTGGCCGACGCCCTGCTCAGCTCAGCGACGCGGTCGCATCGGTAGCGATGCCGTATCGCTCGAAAGTATGACACCCCGCTAGCGAGGCTTCGCTAGCGTGGATCGGACAACTGCTACAGGCGTCTGAACCTCCTCAACGTCTGATACCGTCCCTTCCCCAATTATGTTAGTTGTCCATCGCCTTCGCTAGCGAAGAGCGATGGTATGACATAGGCCTTTACCGCGGTGAGACCGATTGCAATTTTTTGTTGTTATTTTTGTGAATTTTGTCAGTTTGGATGCCATTTTGTTCTCGAGAAGTCAATCTGCTACACAATTTTTAGTTGTGTGCCCCCTCCCCCCCCCCCCCCCGACTAGGATAGATCCCAGACATACCTATGTGTCCCGCTCCCTATGACGGATCCCGGTTATAACATGTCAGGCGGCCAACAGCTGTGTTTTTCTTGTTTTTTGGTCCCTATTTTGTCCTCTTAAAGCGGCTTCGTGAGCCTCAAGTCAACTGGTTGTGTAATTCTTAGTTATGTTCCCCCCCCCACTCGACTAGTATAGGTCTTTTGTCTGTTTACTTTCCGCGGCGAAACCGAACTCAATTTTTGTGAATTCTTTTTTTTTTCAGCTTAAGCCTTGCTCCGTTCTTCAAAAGTCGCTCCGCGAAACCCCAAGTCAATTCGTTACACCATTTTTAGTTATGTGCCCCTCCCCCGACTAGGATAGATACAACTTTACTGTAGCTGAGCCGCTAAGAACTCTGCGACCTTACAGGCAGAAAAACATTTTTTGGGAAACAACGAGTACTCGCTCGCAATGTGGCCTTGCTGGGACTGGGAAGTGCTAGCCAATCAGAGTGGACTGCACCCAGTAGAAATAATACCCGTAGGGAATGTGCTTGGATTGCATGGCGCGTTCCAGCATCTCCATGCAGGCCACATTGTCGACGAGCACCAGACGCTACCCAAGTAGTACCTCGTCACATCTAGTGGATTTGTGGTCGTTCCGTAGACGGAATTCGAACAGACGAATGAAAGCAGTGCTTGCGGGACGTTGGTTAATACAAATGGAACCTAAAGTACAGCAAGAATAAAACGGTTTGGGCCTGTTCATACTTCGCGACAAGAGCGACTCATCGCCTGTGCAAAACATGCATGTCGGTTAAAACCGAGCGCACTCCGCCAAAAAGTGTTCATACTTCGCCGGCGCCGGCGCTGTCGCTCCATTCGCTGCTGTCGCCTGTTCATACTTCTGCACATTGCGCTCTTGTCGCTCTTGTCGCGAAGTATGAACAGGCCCTTTGGAAAAAGAATACTGAACGAACAACTCACCGCCCCGAGGTTCCGCAAATGGGTGACCATGGTGCACTCGTCGAGCTTTGGTTGATCCAAGAACTTAGCCAGGCCTATGGTGCAGTCGTAACCGGGCATCTAAATACTCGGCTACTCTTGGCGAGCCAATGCTACATAGTGAAGCGTTGGGAAAGCTCAAATCACCACTCACATAGAAGTTACCCTTAACACTGAAAGGAATACCATACAAGGGAGGCTTCTCAACGGCACCGGACCACAGTTTATCCATCTCGGCTGCTGTATCGAAAGCCTTAAACAAGGAGACTCTCGCGAATCCAGGTGAGCTGGAAAATAGATTTTACCTCTCTGATGACCTCCGTGCAGCAGTTGCACCTCTCCTGAAGCTGCATCGCTTTCCATACATAGGCTTCCAAGGCCTGGGTGGCGGTGATCTCATCACGCTGCAGGTTTTCTAACAAATTTAGAAGGATATGTTCAGTGGGACAGGAGTCAGAGCACCAGTCTCACTTACCCCTAAGCTTGGCTAATGTCCACGACACGATCTCCTTGCGTCTTTCCAGGATGTCATATTCTGCATCCGCAATGCGAGCTCGGAAATCTGCAAATCCCTCGGAACGCGACTTGTCGTTCTTTTCGATAGCTCGTCGACATGTGGCCTGGGCACCCCATGGCTGAAAAATAAGGAGCGATATCGAGGAAACAAGGGGTGGCTCATATATCAACACTCGCGACTGGGCCTTCAAGGGCAGTAACCGGTGGTCCCGCAATGACGCCTGAAACTCCGAAAACTCATCCAATCCGTCGGACAACTCGTCGCTACCCTTGGAAGTCCAGGCGCAAGCTACATTGACACATATACATGTCCAAATTTGAAGCGTTTGCCTTAAAATTGAATATCAGAACTAGCCAGCTATTGTAAAAATGGTACCAAAAAAGCAGTTCTTCTTCTTCTTCTTCAGCGTTTGTCCCGCTTAGTTGCGGGGTCCTCTTTCCTGGAATGATGGCGCCACTTTTCCCGATCAAATGCCTGATCACGGTGCAACCTAGCCATCTTCAAGTCCTGATGCAGCGTATCATGCCACTGCTGCTTTGATGTGCCCGGTAGGCGCCCTCGTGGCCGCCTACCGGGCACATCAAGGTTAAGACCAGTCTTTCGGACGGTGCCATCTTTTGCGCGAAGGACGTGGCCGTACCATAGCAGACGAGCTTCGCGCATCTTCTCAATTATCGGGATGACACCGAACCTCTGCCGTATGGAGTCGTTGCGTACTCGATCCAAACGCGTAACTCCGGCCGTCCACCGCAGCATCTTCGTTTCCATTACACTGAGGCGCCGTTCAATTTCTGTGGTAACGGGCCAGCACTCAGCTCCGTGAATAGCTACAGGTCGGACGACTGCTCTGTAGATCTTCGACTTTAGGCGCTCTGGTATCTTCTTGTCTCAGAGCACTCCCGTCAGAGAGCGCCATTTAGACCACGCTGCACTCACGCGTGAGTTGGCTTCAACGAGTAAACCGCCATCGGACGCGACTGCTGACACCAAGTACTTGAATACCGAAGTACGTGGCAGCTCAATGCCATTTACCTTAATGGCATGGTGTGCTCATTTTCGTCAGTCGTGATATACTCGGTCTTCTTGACATTAAGTTTGAGTCCAAATCTCTCCAAGCGATCGCATCAAGCTTGTACCTGCCGCTGGAGTTCAACCTTATCTTCGCAAGCGAGCATTACATCATCAGCATAAGGCAACGTCCAAGGGACTGGCTGCTGAAGATCACGTGATATGGCATCCATAACGACGACGAAGAGTAGAGGGGAGAGCGCAGACCCTTGATGTACTCCGACAGAGATGGGGAGCTCCATCGACGTACCTGCTGCAGCTTGTACTCGACTCTTTGGAGAAGAGTAGAGCATTCACACCCACTCTATGAGCACCAAAAAAGCAGTTCACAGAGAATAAATAGAAAACATAATTCTTTGGTAAAGGAGAAAGGATAAAGAACGGAGTTAGGCATCCCTTTTGGGATGCAGCGTGCTTTCTACTTCTACGGAATGTGGTGGAGGCGATCTGAATACGTTTTGTTCATCCAATGGCTTGCTATAGCCAGTCGATAAACAAGTCGACGTTCTAGCCTTCCCAAACAAGCCCATGCACCAAATCACCAGCCACAGAGTGATGAAAGGTTCGGTTGGCCTGAGTGGGAAATCCTAACCAAGAACTTGATATCGGGTGCACGAGGTAGCCGACACCTCCTCCGACTGCGCCTTGGTGGCATGCTCCCGCCGTGGCTCATCAGTAAAGGAAATGAGCACATTTTAAGTTATCTTTAAAAGGTACTATTGTACTTTCAGAGGTTGAGGAGAGGTCGAAAAAATTTTTGCCCGAACTTCGCCTAGGAAGGATTTGGGGTGTCGATCACGAATCCGACATCCGTTTTCTAAAAATCAGCCGATTACAGTAGGTTACGGTAGGTACGGGTAACTAAGGCTGCCGAGCACATAATCACCGATTTCGCCCAAACTTCGCCTAGGGGGGTTACTTGGGGTGCTGATTACGAATCTGACATCAGTTTTTCGTATTACGCTGAAGTTGGGCGAAACCTTAATCACCCGTACCTACCGTAACCTACCGTACTCCAGCGTAAAACGAGAAACGTATGTCAGATTCGTGATCAGCACCCCAAATAACCCCGTACACGAAGTTTGGGCGAAATCGCTGATCATGACCTTGCAGCCTTAGTTACCCGTGGCTACCGTAACCTACCGTACCCCCACGTAAAACGAAAAACGGATGTCAGATTCGTAACCAGCACCCCAAATAACCTCCCTAAGCGAACTTTGGGCGAAGAAAATTTTTCGACCTCTCCTCGACCTCTGGGGTCCCGAAAGCACAATAGTGCCGAAATTTCTCCCAAACTTCGCCCAGTAGGATGAGTTATTTGGCATATTGATCAGGAAGTTGACATCCGTTTTTGAAATTTCGGGCGATTACGATAGGTTACGGTAGCTACTGGTGGCTAAGGGTCTGAGACACCGTGACCTTAGCCACCCGCACCTACCGTAATCGGTCGAAATTTTAAAAACGGATGTCGGATTGGTGATCAGCACCGCAAATAATCCCACGGGTTAAGTTTGGATGAAAATTTTTTCGATGTCTGAGGCCGGATTCATCAACAATTAAACCCATGGCTATGCGGGGAACGAGAAGTAGAGATAAGGTAAGAGTCAGAGACGTAGGCCTCATCGTGGGTATCTCTACCCCCTATACCCGCGGGTTAGTCGTTGATGAATCCGGCCCCTGGAGTCGTGAAGGTACAACAGTGCCCCTTAAAATATGTGTGCCTGGGAAAAATTAGTTATTAGGAGTAGAGAATGGTAAGGATATAAGTTGAAGAAAGAAAAAAATGGTAAGAATATAATTGAATAAAGCAAAGATTGTGAAAAATTAAGGAATTAAAAACGTTTCGAGATTAGCAGTGTACGACCGAAGATGCAACTGGATGCAGTAGTAAAAATTAATGGAAAATAATACCGTATCACCATCGTCTTTACTATTGAAAGCTCCCAAAGATGGATTTTTCCTAGTTGGCTGGGTCCGGCGTTTTGGTGTGCAATACCGCGTCAATACACCAAACTACACCACCCCCCCCCCCCACCAACTAGGATACTGTTTGATATACGGCGAAACTGGAGCTCTCGATAATTTTTAGAAGGGGTAACGCCTCTCCTGGTAAAGTGACGCCACATGAGAGCGACGCGATATTGCACTTTTAAACTGGTTCCACCCAATTAGGAAACCGTCCAGAGTCCTTTTAGTTCCACAAAAACAGTAGTAAAAAGGATGCACACCAACGTTCACTGCGCACCTTTTGAAAAATGAAACGATTGATGGCACGCAGGACGATGTAAACCCAAACGGTAGTGAACGCGATTCTTTCCCATGTCCACTCTGACCACCGTAGTCCACTCACCAAGGTATTACCCATTTGTTGTTGAGTGTGGCTGAGGGGCGGATCCTAAATAAAGTATGCTGATTATGACGTCATTAGAGTAAACATCGAGAAAGCAAACAGTATACGCAGCCGATGGACGAGGAAAAAAAGGCAACAGTTAAGCACCAATAACACTAGCAACAGAGGTAATATTTCAGAGGTGTCGTCAGTCGATGATTATCGAATTGGTAGAGCGAGTGAAAGCAGCGTGTCCATTCATCCCTATCGCGTGCCAAAGTAGCCCAGTGAATCCTCCTTGCTTGAGGAACATGAAGGATGTGAAACCTTCCGTTCAGGGCTGTCACGAAGAAGTCCAATCGAGCTGCTGGTATTCGTTCGTCATTCTACGGAATCCGATCGGTGACGGTTCTTGTCCAACGGGTATCTGCGAAGCACACTACGTAGCCGGCCCACTTAATTTTCGACGACTTGGCCCATACAACAGCGTCTCTAAGCCCTAGTTTATACTTGCGCCGCTGCGCGGCGCGGCACGATGGCCGGGACAGATATCGACTAGGCGGCGCGAAAAATCGATATCTATGGCAGTCGTGATGCTGCAAGGATAAACTAGGGCTAATATTCGAACGCCAACGGAACTCGGAACTCCGGAGGCCTTCTCTCACTTGCGTGAGTCGTGCCACTCGGAGCACCGTCCTCTCGATACCACGCTGCGCGGCGCTGATCACGTGTTCATCCTGCTTTCGTTTGGCCCAGGCCTCTGAGGAGTAGGCCCCGTTTATACTTCCGACGCCGCGCGACACGATGACATGTATAGTGGCCACATTGATCATCGCGTCGCTCGATCAATGTGGCCACCATACGTGGCGTCGCGTCGCTCGGAGTCGAAGTATAAACGGCCCGTACGTTAGGGCAGGACAAACAGTGGAGTGGAATAGCTGGGCACAAATCCGGAGCTTCTCCGTCTTTTTCACGATTTCGTCGACGCTAATGGAGGCTCCCCAAGCCGTTCGTTTTCTCGTGTCCAGTAGACATTGGATCCGACACCGATTTTCCGGATAATCGGATGATTCGGATAGGCCATTTTTTCACACCCCGGATCTTCGGATGATTCAGATGAGGGCAATTTCGAAAACCCCGGATCTTCGGATGATTCAGATGAGGACAATTTTCGACCGAGCCGGATTTCGGATAATCCGAAACCGGATAAATCCGGCCGGATATCCGAAAATGCATGATTCTGATCCCATGTCTAATGTCCAGCTCCAACATTAAATCGTTGGCCATGTTGACTTCAGACCCAGATACACATAAGCGGAGCATTCGGAGATGTTCCTTCGGTTGAGCGAGAATGAGGCATTAGAAACTCGTCTGTTCCTCATGAACATTGCCATGGTTTCTGTACGTTTCTTCACCGACGAAATGGCGCGCCAGGGTGTTGATGAGCGCTGGTGGGAGGTTCTTCAGGTGTTCGGGTCTGCTCCTGTCGGGACCGGGTGCTGTACGTTTCTTCACCGACGAGATAGCGTATCGGATCTCGGAAGGGAGAACAGAAGGGACGGCGAATCCATCCTGCGGACGATAGCATGGGGAGGTGAACGTGGCTATCGAAGAGAACGGAGTAGAAGCCGTCAATGACCTTCCTCGTTGCTCTTTTCCAACCTGCAGATGAACACTATTCCACGTTTTTTCTGATGGAAAATTGACCAATATTCCATCAGAAGTGACGTCAGCTCGTGGACGCGAACATCTTATTACACGCACCACATAGCAATGAACGGTACAACACTTCGTATAGAGAATACTCCTTCCAGTACATGTCTGTAGGCAATCAATGGACAAGCGGTAACTGATACGGCCGAAAACAATGTGATTATAGAGCGCTTGCGGTTCGCAATCGTCGCTGCTGTCGTCGTTTCCCGCGCGTTGTACGCATTGGAATTAGTGCCGCGCCAGTTTTCTCTACAGTAATTTTTTCGAGTGCTTTCAGCTTCTTCTATCCCGTTCGAGTTTATTTATAAATCTATTAAGCTTATAGGTTACTTTTTGTATCGTTTTCACTCCAACAAGAGCCTTTATATGTAATTTCCAATTATGTCTAGAGGAAGGCACCCCGACTCTGTGATTTCAATCTAAAGGCGGAGAAATGGAGGAAATAGGTGGTTATAAATGAACTTAAGTGTGCCAAAGTAGGTGCAAGTCCAAAGAGATGGGTTCATCTTGCATCTTTTCTCTAGCTGACAGCTTTGGTATATCTGTTACGAAGGTAAATTTCATCCAACGGCTATGATGTAGAAGTTGTTGCGCAAATAAGCTCGGGGAGGAGACACCTTGTACCAATGGTAGGTGGCTATCAGCCTCGGTAAAAAGGTGCATGTACGCTAAGTACATTAGAAATGGCCTGGCTAAGTCAACCATAGGGGTGAAACACACCAGTGCTGCATAAAATTTCTAGTTTCGTACAGCACAAAACATTATGTAGGGCTGATGATGGCCCCCTCCGAGACTATTTGCGGCGACGTATTCCTGCCTAAGGCTTACATTTTAGAAGGCATTTGAGCGAATTCTCTAGATTTGTCAAGAACCAAAGGGTGGCATCCCAATGCACACTTGTACCACAGGCTAACCTAATGGATGAGACAATATTGTTACGTGATCTCTTACGGGAGATTTTCGGGTGCAATCCCACGGCCGGGGGGGGCACTAAAACTCACTTCGAAAGACTATTTGAAGTTAACCACTTACAACATGACATACAAAACTGCTTACCTTAATGGTATCGCGGGTCCCCTTACTGGAATAGTGAAAAAATTTCGACATGGAAAGGTTCCAGCGGCTAATTCGCGTTTAAATTCCCGCGCTACGTAATGCGTGCGCGTCGACTGATTCACCGTGGGGCGATACGTAGAAGGACGCCTGCGGCCTCTAGGTATCGCCCCAGGCCTTACTGGTTACTCTTTTGTATTTATTTGTTCTGTATTTCTATGTCTGGGGGGGGGGGCGGAGAGAATCTAATGGCTGCCTTGTGATTTCAGGCAGTCATTAGATTCTCGAGAATCTCAGATGTGAGAGGATGTGGCTATGGAGTGCCCCCCCCCCCCCCCGCCTTGTGATTGCACCGAATTTTACTATAGTGCCTTTGCACAATTGCGATATAGATTATGCACATATCAAAGGATAAGAAAATAAAGAGTGGCTTAGTCAATCACTTTTGTGAGGCGCCACGTATTCTCTTCTACGGGATGTCATGGAGGCAGTTACAATGCGTATTTGTTCATGCAATGATTTGCGGTGGCCAGTCGATGGAGAAGTCTGCGCTGTATCATTTCCAGACAATTTTGTTCTCAATTTACCAACACCTGGCGATGGAAGGTTTGGTTGGCCTAGTCGGGAAACCCGAACCATGAACCTGGAATCGGAGATATGCGACAACGGTGCCTCCTCTGACTAGGTCATACCCGCCTAACTCCTTATTTATTACGATGTAACACCCGAAATGGGCGCATTTAGCGCAGTAGGAGGAGGCACCGGCTGTCGCGTATCCCCTATTCCAGGTTCCTGGTTCGAGTTTCCCGACCAGGCCAACCAAGGCTTCCATCCCTCCGGGTCGGTGCATTGGTACCAGACTCATCTGGGAAGGGTAAAGCATCGGTTGGCCACCGCAAGTTATTGTGTAGCCAAAACGCATTCAAATCGCCTTCACAACATCTTGTAGGAGTAGGATGCGTGGCGCATCCCAAAAGGAATTGAGTCACGCCTTTATTCTTTATTCTTTAGCACCCGAAATTACAGTAAACCTGCGTAGGCAAAGTGAGTGCAAGAACCAAAAACTATGAACAAAGCCCTTTATAGCAACCATTACTGTCATCATTAGTCGAAACAAGATGATACAGAAAAAGCGTGACAAGACGTGTCATTTGATGTTTTCTCTTGTAGACGGGGCGCGTGCTGGTGCAGTCGTAGAAGGCACGAGGCCCCAATAGCCTGTTCATACTTCGAGCGACAAGAGCGACTGGAGCAACCGAGACGACGGGCGCAGTGTGGTGTACGTAAATAATTACGTATTTCACACTACATTCGACGCGGACGGAATATGGAGTACGTAATTATTTACGTACATCCCACCATGTCTGTCGAACCAGTCGCTCTCGTCGCTCTTGTCGCTCTTGTCACTCGAAGTATGAAGAGGTCCTTGTGCACCCGATTCCAGGTTCCTGGTTCGGATTTTCCGCCCACACCAACTAAACCTTTTATTCTGGGAAGAATAGAACACTGACTTGTCCATCAGTTGGCCACCGCAAATCGTTGTATGGCCAAATACGCATCCACATTGTCTCCACGATATCCCGTAGAAGTGGACTGTATGGCGCATCCCACAAAGGAATGGCCAACACGGACTTTTGCCCTCTATCTAATAGCGCTGCTAGATTGAAAAGTTGCTGTTCGACTGTATTCGATCGCTAAACTACTCCAGTTTTGACACAACACGTTTATAACTGCCAGTTTCAGGTGCACTGGGTATACCCCCGAAACAAGGGTGGTTACAGCTACTATTCCGACAACACTCGGTTTAGTGATGCTTGAGGAGGATTTAGTTATATCATTGTGACATGTGGCGATATCGAGGCTTCTCACTTCAGCATAGGTGAGTCTTCGGTGATGAGATTTCGTTCGAACTTTCTAGATTTGTACAGTTTTCCCTTCTAGTTGCGCACGATTGTCTCACCTCTATCGCGGCAAGCATGGACAAGGTTCCTCCTTGCTTCGCGACCACGATTACATCGACCAACCACCATCAGAAGTGTATGTGCATTTATTTAATTCTTAATGCATGTTTTTTGTGTTTTAGGTTCAGGTTATCCGGATCTATACCAGTCAGAGGGGGGGGGGGGATAACTAAAAATTATGCTCCAACTGACTTGAGACTCACAGAGCCGCTTCAAGAGGACAAAATACTTACTTACTTAGTACTTAGTTCCTCCCGTGCTGTTGAGCGCATAGGGCGACGAGGTCTTTCCACCGCTGCTTGTCTTGGGCTATTTCTTCGCACTCCTGCCTAGAATTATTCATAACCTTTAGGTCATTCATGAGCGTGCGACGCCACGTGTTTCTTGGGCGTCCTCTAGTTCGTTTTCCTGGCGGAGTCCATTGCATGGCTGATCTCGGCAGTCGGTGCATACGCAGGATGTGTCCGGCCAGGCGAAGTCGACGTTGCGTAACGGTTTCGTAGAGGCACCTTGAGTGACAGCGCCGCAATACTTCTTCGTTCGTCACGTGGTCCGTGTAACGTATCCTCATAATTTGCCGCAGCATTTGCAATGGAACGCGTTGACCCGTCTGATGATACTAGTTGACGCCTTCCATGTTTCACTAGCGTACATTGCAGTTGGGACGACTATCGACGAATACAAACGCAGCTTTATGTTATTTGAAATAGAGGACGACGTCCACAGTGGTCTGAGCCTTCGGAATATTGCTGTCGCCTTCGCGATCCTACACCGAACGTCGGTCTCAGCATCTCCATCATTGGCGATCATACTTCCCAAGTAGGTGAAGCTGTTCACTACTTCCAAGCGGTCCGATCCTATGTAGATGGCGTCCCTTGGGCTCGCAATTCCTACGCACATGACCTTTGACTTTTCGGGACTAATTCGGAGTCCAATGTTGCCTGCTTCTTGGCTAAGGCGTTCTGTAATTCTTTGTAACTTATCGTCGTCCTCAGCGAATACGGCGATGTCGTCAGCAAAGTCCAGATCCATAAGTCGTCCCCTAAACCAAGGAATGCCTTCCTGTACTTCGGCTGTCGTTCTTCTCATTACGAAGTCGAGGGCGACGTTGAATAGCAACGGTGAGAGAACACATCTTTGCCTGACTCCTGTGGTGACCTCAAAGTAACTTGTATTTCCAAGCGTTGTCTTCACGCAACACATGGAATTTTGATATAGACTTCTGAATATCTCGACGAAGGTCGTAGGGACCCCATAGAGCTTGAGTATTTCCCACAGTGACTCGCGGTGGACACTATCAAAAGCCTTCTTAAAATCGACGAAGTTTATGTGGAGCGGGTAGCGATATTCCAGGTATGTGGAGCGGGTAGCGATATTCCAGGCACTGTTCGATTATGTTGCGTAGCGTAAAAATCTGATCGCAACACGATCTTCGGTTTCTGAATCCAGCTTGCTCCTCCCGCAGACGATCATCAATTGCATCTCGAAGCCTTCTTAACAATACGGTGCAGAATACTTTGCCTGGCACTGATAACAAGGTGATGCCTCTCCAGTTTTCGCAGTCCGATAAATTTCCTTTTTTCGGCAGTTTGACTACTAGGCCTTTTTTCCAGTGGAGGACAAAATAGGAGCCAAAAAATAAACAAACAAGGAAACAAAAAATCGCCGCGGTTGTAAAGACGTCTCGGCTGGCAAAGCGCATTCAAATACAGCTGTCCGCTGCCTGACATGTTATAACACGGATGTATCATAGTGCTGACCACCACCTGACATGTTATAACCGAATCTATCATGTGGGGAAGGAACATAAAGTCGCGTGCTGGCCACTGCCTGACATGTTATAACCCAGATCCATCATAGTGAGGCGGGGGGGGGGGGCGGGCACAGCCTAGCCTTGTCTGTTTACAACCAAACCGAAACCGAATGTAATTTTTTTTTCTTAGTTTAGGCCCTATTTTGTATTCTAGAAGTAGCTCCTTGAATTCCAAGTCAATTTGTTACATATTTATTTTTTTCTTCCATATTGTAAGAAACAAGTGCGGACTACTCTTCAACAAACCTCTTTTTCTATTAACAATGAACCAGGCAATGAACTTACAACGATCCCAATGTATCTAATTTCAAGCTGGAGTTCCCACATTCACCAATGGATTGAAAAACACTCAAACCGAGCATATGTCATGTAGTCCTGTTTAGTCTACAGTATTTGTTTTGTTTATTATTTATGGCGCACACTTTGTGGGGATGTCTTGCTCAATAAGAATTTGTGTCGCGTTTATTGGCTCATGCTGATTTCTGTCGAATATTAACAACTGAACAAGGAAGAGTTGTTGGTGAAGATGATATTTCTCTTTTTGGCATTTTGTTAATATTCGACTGAAATGGGCATGTGTCAATAAACGCAACACAAATTCTTATAGAACAAGACATTCTCTTTCAAACGACATATAACACCGAGCAAAAAAGTCCTTACCGCAGAGCAGGAGCTGTCGGTAAGAATAAATCTTCTCCTTCGGACCTCCCAATTTGATGGCCTAAAAATCCATAAAGGATATATGACCAAATAGGACCAACACGCACTCTTGTAGTACGGAACATTGTCTTTCAAATGCTATGAAAAACTGCGCAAAAAAATCCAAGCCTAAGCGGAGAGAACAACTGCGCAGATGGCCACGTTTTCACTTTTCACTTTAACGACCTAAAAATTGACAAAATTCAGGATGAAAAAGAAATGCAATACATGCTCTGATAGAGCAAATCGTTGTCTTTCGAAAGCTGCATAGCGCTATACAAGATACCGCCGGCGAAATCCGCAATGAATTTTTGAGAGAAAAAAAACCGGCGGGGACTTATGGGACAACCTAATATTAGAATCCGAATATTCAAAATTCACGTTATTCTAATGCGTTCGTGTTCGAGTATTTCGGTTTTAGGAGAAAATCGCGGTTTTCGTATGTATTTGAATTCGAATATTCGAAAAAATTTCGAGAGCTCAATTAAACTGATGGTTTATTCTTGGGGTTGGAGTTGCATTTCATCGCCAAATGTCTATAAAGATACACCACCTTCATATTATGCAGAAATGCGGTGGGTGGCGCACTCCAAAAAGATAGCATAAGTGTGGCCTTTGTTTGCGCCTGATTGATAGCTTCAGGTGCTTGTTTCAGGTCCACACATTGGTTCTTAAATCGAGCTTCTATTGACAATACACGCCCACACAATGTACCCGGTCAAGTCATCAAAGAACTGTAAGTCACCCTTGACGTCTGCAGCCCTTTAGCTTTATTCAAGCACCGTTTCAGTAAGTCTTTCGATGATTTCGGCATGCTTTCTACTCGATTTTTCAACACTGACACTGCTCTCACGTTCAACAGTAGTACGCCGTTCATGGACCAGCTTTTGAGGTTTGAATACTCGTAACAGTGAGATGGATTCCCTTGTCAAATGATGGATCTCTTGCAGCTATGATAGTTCGTTGGTCAACGCTGCTACTATACCGACTGTCGCAGACCCATCAGAATTGGGAGGATCTTCAGAAGCAGGCGATATAGAGCAACTAGAGGAGTTACTGGACGAGGGTTATGATCTGTCAGCTGTTCTCCGCGACATGACTGCTGCTGAGGTTAAAAGTGAGCCCGCTGCCAGTCCTAGAGAACTCCTAGAGGAAGACACTGCCACAGTAGAGCTAGAGCCTCATGTAGTGCCGGCGCCGTCTCCATCAGGCAGCGTGAAGACTCAGCGTTTCGATCCGGACGTGCATCGGGAATACAAGGCAAGCGCGGAGGAGGTATTCGCAGCGGTTGAGAAGCAGGAGATAGCGCTGCTGCGTTCGATTTTGATGGAGAAGAAATGGCCTGATCATCGTCGCATTGGCGCTTGCCTCGATAGACTATTCGAACTCGTCATTCGTGAAAGTGTCGACACTGACGAGGCAGTGATGTTCCTTCAAGATTTTGCTGTGTGCAATCGCCGAGGATTCCTTCATGACGTGAATGGCATCCGACTGGCGTTACGAGTAGCTCGAGATAATCTATCGGTCCCGAAAGCGGTGGAGATGTTACGAATGTTCCGAAACATGTTCCTTGTTAAGTCACGTGAGTCTCCGCTGTCATTATCTATGGAATTTTTGTATCAATCAATATTCATGTTTGCAGCAATGTCAAAATCGAGCATACCAACTGGACTTCTCGAGGAGTTCTATGCGACACTATGTACAATTGGTAATTTATTTCACATCCTACTATAGATAATCGGCTATTGTCACGTGTCCGTCACGGGGAGGGGGACTGAAGCCAAAAGATGCCTACGACAGTGCAGCGTATGCCAGCCGGGCTTTCTTAGAGCTTAACCATGCGCGATTGCCTGCGAACTACATCCTTGGCAGCGGATTGTCCAAGTTTACGAGATATTCAACGGGTAGCGCGTCAGGGCATGAATGGAGATCGAGTGCAGAGCGTAGGGATTCAGGAGGCGTGCCCTAGACGTCGTTCAGCGTGCGGTCTGGATACAGAAGACGTCGTCTAACGTGCGTAGGGATTCAGAAGACGTGCTGAAGACGTCCTCCAACTTGCGTAGGGATTTAAAAGAAGTGCTGAAGATGTCGTCTAACGTGCTTAGGGATTCAGAAGACCTGCGCTAGACGTAGTGAGTCAAGATTTAGAAGACCTGCGCTAGACGTCGTCCAACGTGTGTAGGGATTTAGAAGACGTGAAAACGTCGTTCAACGTACGTAGACGTTTCAGAAGACGCGCTTGCTTAGGGATTCCGAGCAAGGGCGACCAATAGGAGAGGACCAACAAAGGGAGACCATTAGAGGAGGAGCGTGAATAAGGGCACCAGCATTTTCCCTCAACACCGTTCAGTGTGTGTCGGATTTCTAAAGACGGCTTACAGAAGTCGTGGCACGTGTGTCAGAACGCAGAAGGAGTGTCATAGACGTCGTGGCAACGTAGTGACACGTGAATCCGTACTCAGTGTCACTGACTCTCCGTTTCTTGCGTGCTTGACTCTCCATTTCTTTGCCAGCACATAGGAAAGGATGTATTTTGGGGGAGGGGTAGAGAGAGTGACCATGGGATTCGGAGGAGTATTGTTGCCGTCGGACAGTAAGCGGTGTCGACCAATACCGATTTACGATTTTGCTGATTAAGCACCGGATTGGGACTCTCATTACCTGGTTCGCGACACGTAGAGAACGAGCACTTCGGAGAATAAATCACGTGCATGTGATGGAGCGTGGATGGGCTTCATATGCGCAGCGAAAATTCTGCCCTACCCACTGCACTGATCTATATAGCAAAACCAGTTTTTTTTTACTGTAAGAAGGCCTAAGAAAGGAGGAAGATTGGGGTTGTTCTATTCTCGGGGTTTGGCGGCGAAGCCCCCAAGCAGTCGTTTGGCGTCCGCAGGCCGCTGAACGGCTGGTAACTTCTTATAGTAGGTTTTTCTAAGGAGATATTGGTTTAAGGATCGTCAGAAGAGGTGGAAGACGTTCAGAAGGTCATGGTTTCCATGGGTTTCGACAAAAATTGCGACACTTTCATGCGAGCATTCACGAGTTCTATGTTGAAGAGGAGGTAAGATTCTTTCTGCTAAACCCTAAATCCTCTATCGTCATTTGCTAATTGAATTATTCATTTTAGCGGTGTTTCTCAAGTGTTTCGGGAATGGCGAAAGCTGTCCACTAGGTACGGCACCTCATGCGGATCGGAGATGCTATGGGAAGGCATATTTTCATCGCCGTGTAGTCCTGCCGAACAAGCTCGTCTGGCAGGTATGTTCAGTGCAATCCGTAGACGTCGAAGGACTAAAATGCTCATTGTTTCTTTTAGGAAGTCTCCTAAAACACTGTCGACAGTACGATCATCCGTCTGCGGTGATCTCCGGCCTGGTTTTGGCCCTAGTTCGTCTACAACACTTCGACGCTGCAAAAGCCGTGTTCACGAAGGTACTGCAGCAAAGCGGCTGTCAATTCGATGTGCTATACCTTAATTTGACCCAATTCAGGTAGCTGTTCCTGGGAGGTTCCTCAAGAAAGTGCTATCACACATGGCTCGTCGTGATGTGAGCATCATCGCTTATTGCACTTCTATTCTTTCCGAAGATCATTTTGGGGTAATTGACATCAAAACATTTAGGAATCCTCCGAGTTTATCGAGAACGTTGCCAGTTTGGTCACGGAGTGCATGTTCTCCGAGAAGGGAAGGGTGATAGAGGCGAAAAAACTTGTCGAGACTCCGGTGAGTTGGTTTTCCGAAGACACCAGTGAATTCTGGCTACTACTTGTGGTAACGTGTACTGTCCAAAAGCTTCATTAGAGGGTGTATGATAGATGTCTATTTCTTCTAGGCGTTTTTGGGACGCTTCGCGTGATCCACTTTTACAGTATGATTGATTTTAAAAACTTATTTTTGTCGAAGTGCGTGGTAGCGTCGTCGGAGGAGGCGCCGGCTATCGCATGCGCCCTGAATCGATTGTTCTTTGTTCGAACAGGTCCTAGTTTACCTTAAGCTAGTTTGTCGGTGGTTCAGTTCATGTTCCCGTTCCCCGTACACACATGCACCAGTCGGTTACAGTTTACCTCAAACTTGGGTAATTAAACCAAACCTGTATTTTGTACAAATAAATACACAATAGAGCATGTTGATAACATCCTACAAGAGTTTAATGTGAAGAACAAAAAAAGGAGCATGAGAAGAGCGCTATATGAATTTCAAAGATGACTCTTTTATAGGGAGTTTTTTGTTTGTATAGCGCCACAATCTGATAAGGCTCTAAGCGAAATTCTTTTACTATATCCCCCGAAATCGTCCTATTATCGCGAGAAAGTCGCGATATACCTAGCCTTTCGTCCCTCCGAGGTTGGTTAATTGGTATCATCCTTCTCGAAGAATATAACCCTGAATTATTTATTGGTTGAACTCGCAAGCTACTGTTTGGTCTAAATACGCTGTCAACTGGCCTCCACGATAATTCATAGGAGCAGAGTGCGCGGCGCATTTTGCGAAGGGTCGACTTACCAATCGCTGTGCTGTTATCCTCTTAAATCAGCCGTGAATTTCTTTTTCCAAAATCCCGACTATGAGGAGAGGGAGCGAGATGGTTGTTGCTAATGCAACCCTTTTCTTTCGTATACGAAAACACACATCATGACACTATTTCGATGTCACGCTTCTCGGAGGGAAGATCAGGCGAGTAGTTTTGCGGTATGAAGCCATCCCTCTTCTATACCACTAGCAACATTATCATCATTTGCAGACGGTGCAATGACGTCGTTGCTTGTGCTAATCAGTGCCTTCGTTCCTTAGGTTAATGTTTGATTGTTTGATTTCAACCGTCCTGATGCCTCCTCCAATCACGTAAGTTCACCACGATCGGTTAAATCAGGGAAAACCGAAATTGTCGGTCAAGAGATCGATAACATCGATCGATATTGGCCTAGCAATAGAACCTTTCCTGCTGATGTGAAGCACTCTATCGGCCATAATACCCGCCTGCGTCCTACAACGCTCGCTTGAATCTGGGAGAAAATTGAAATTACCGGTTAGAAGATCGATAATGTCGATCGATATTGGCCTCATATTGAAACTTTCCTTATGCGAAGCACTCCATCGGCCATAATATCTGTGTGGTTCCCACCCCAATCTGGTAACCGGTCAGGAAATAGACAATATCGATCAATATTGATTGCCTATACCACTGCTGTGAAGACCTTCCGTCGACGATCATTATCACTTAAATCCCATCCTGATCGCTTAAATCTTTCCAATCACTGTCGTCATCGTTTGGTGGAAAAGGCGTTTTTCCGTTAATGCATCTGCTCCTCGTTCTTCATGCCTAGGTAGAGTTGAGTTCACCGATATTCTCCTTTTCGAACCCATTCAGCTGAAATTTTAAGGTGGTTGTTTCAGTCGGCAGTTCTATCCCCGGAGTTGTGCACACTTTTGGACTCGTTCTACGGACTTGGTCGACCGAAACAGTATAGTACCAATAAGCCTGATGCGAAACGAAAGCTCCTCCGAGTCAACGACGAGCAGCTGTTCGAGCTGTCTCAATGTATACAGCTGCTTTGGTTGGAAAAAGCAGGTAGGGCTCCTGTCTCAGGCGCAGCCATCAACTGTGGCGTTTTTGGATTGAAATCTAGTAAATGCTTAACACCTTTGCACTTCAGAAAAAGCCAGCGACAGCGGGTCAGTCGATCGCCTGCTCTCATGGAGCGCCGCGAACAAGCTCGAAATCCCACCAAGAATTACTCAACGAATAGCGAAAGTCAAGTCAGTTGCGGCTGAATGATTACCGCAGACCAGACTGAGATTATAACACTCCTTGATGTGATACGCCGATGCGCCTTGTATCTTTGTGTGTGTTCTCCTGCCATCGCACATTTATACACCTTATAGTTGGTGCCGCTGGTGCCGCTAGTATAGAGCGCTCTGTTATTTGTTATGCTTGTTGATAGTTTACGTAGGTTAGGAGGACGCCGCCTTTCACCGTTATCAAAAGAGAATATTAGTGTTGTTACATTGTTTTCTTTAGCTACTTCTCTTGCACAAGTTGGTGACACCACTACTGAGGTAACTCTCTGTTCGAGTGGTTGTCTGCTGAGCGGTCTAGGAGAATATGTCAGTATCGTTGGATAAATAAAGATGAAAGAAAGCTAGAAGTTGTTGTTGTCGTGCTACTGCTGATACCATTAGCATAGGATATCTACAGGCTTATATCCTAACGAATTCCAAGGGTGAAACTACAGTACTGCTTTTTTAGAAGGATGTTCGGTGTGAGACGGGCCGCTGTTCTGCGGTAAGTGCTGAATATTCATCTTTACTTGTTATTGCACGTAATGTCCACATTGCCACAATGAGAATTTAAGACATCTGCTTGACGAGAACGTTCAATATTCCCTGGAATTGGTTCAGCCATAGATAGGGACCTTGTTTCCGTAAAGCATCGAGGTTTCTGCGATGTCTCGTCTTGTCTGGAGAGCCCTTTAAAAGCTAGGGAAGACTACTAATCTGTGCTGCAGCGTATCGATGTCCGCATAAAGTCTCTAAGGCCTCTGTTATACTCCCGCGGGAGCATCCGCGGAACGTCCGCGGACCAATGGGTGTGAGTCCTCGCAAAGGAGAAGATCGACTTTACGTTTGGCAAATAATGGTGTTCCTGGCGCAGTTCCGAGACGCTGCGTCGAACACCCTCCGGCTGCCGAAGTTCACGCTGAAGCCGAGGAAGCCGAAGGACGACAAGGGCAAGGACGCCAAACGACCCCACTCCAACGACGACGAAGAGCTAACAGCCAATAAGAAGAAGAAGCTACCGAAGCGTCCCGACGTGATGTACCTCCAAGACCCGTAGAAGAAGCGAGAGGAGCAAGCGCCGAAGATGAAACAGAAAGGTCGCAGTCCGTACCAGAGGCATCAGGAGATGACTCGCTCGAGGAGCGGCGTGTAGAGATTTTATTTATTTTATTACACAAGTTTCCTCGTGTATAGATGAACAAAAGCCACAGAAAACAACAAAAACCTTGCCAACATACCTTAGACCAATCTAAAAAAGAAGAAATCAGCAACAGCAACATAGAGCAACACAGAGGCAGAAGCAGAGGAAATAATCGAAAGACCTCAAAGGTATCAGGAACTTAAATATCGATCCAAGGTTTTTTTAAAGGTGTCGTAGCTAACAGGGACACTGTGCTTTTTGCGGAACATCTCAAGAGAAGTAACAGTCCTAAGCGTGAAGAAAAATCGTCGACAATTCAACTTCGCTCTACCAGCATCATACTTAACAGCATCCCCACGAGTTCTCGATTTTCTCAACGACAGAAGATCACTGATCCTTACGCTGCTCTTACCATGCAATATCTTATGGAAAAGTAGGAGGTCGTTTTTTTGCCTTCTAGTTTCAAGTGAGGATAAGCTGAAGTTCAGGTTTCTAACCGCGCTAGACGAAATCTGATCGTATACAAATCCCAGTGCACGCACCATAAGCTTTCTTGTAAAACTATTCTGCACCCGTTCCAGCATAGTAATGATTATTTCCTTGTGAGGGCTGAATATTGGAGTGCCGTATTCCAAGATGGGTCTGATGAAGGGTTTATAGGCTTGGAGAAGCACAGCAGTGTTTCTTGTTGACAGAGCTCTAAATAAGTTGTAGGTGGCCCGGATGGCTTTTTTTGATATAATTTCACAGTGTTTATCGAAGCTTAGATCATTGGTTACCGTAAAGCCCAAGTCTTTGATCTCAGTTACGCTATTAAGGTAAGTACCACTGATAGAATATTGATGTTTGTTGTTGCGACTCCCCAAATGAAGTACTTTGGATTTTTCACTAGATAGCGGCAACTCCCACTCTATGGACCATGTTTGGACAGAGTCGATTGCATCCTGGAGAGCTGTGACGTCAGTGTCCTTAGTAATTGATCGGTAAATCTTTAGGTCATCCGCATATGCGCAAAATTCAACGTCTGCACCTGAGAGAAGGTGAAGCAGATCATGTGTGTAGATATTGAATAAGACTGGGGAGAGTACACCTCCCTGAGGCACACCACTCCGAACGACTCTGGTGCTGGAAAAAGAGGAATTGACGCGAACAATATACTTCCGACCCGACAGGAAGGACTTCATCCAAGTAATGATACGAGGGTGAATACCTACCACATCCATTTTGTGGAGTAATAGCTAATGCTGAACCCTATCAAATGCTTTACTGAAATCAAGATAAACAACATCAACACTCTTACCCTCATCAATACACTTTGTCCAGTGATTGAGCGTTTGAATCATGGCAGTAACTGTGGAACTACCCTTTTGAAAGCCATGTTGGTTTCTAGAAGGAATAGCGTGTTTCTGGAGGTGGTCCTCAATCCTTTTCTTCAAGATCTTTTCAAAGAGTCTAGCGAAAATTGATTTAATGCTCACAGGTCTGAAATTTGATGGCAGATTGTATGGAGGCTTTTTTGGAATTGGAGTTATTATGGAAAGTGTCCGGTAAGTGCTGAATATTCATCTTTACTTGTTATTGCACGTAATGTCCACATTGCCACAATGAGAATTTAATACATCTGCTTGACGAGAACGTTCAATATTCCCTGGAATTGGTTCAGCCATAGATAGGGACCTTGTTTCCGTAAAGCATCGAGGTTTCTGCGATGTCTCGCCTTGTCTGGAGAGCCCTTTAAAAGCTAGGGAAGACTACTAATCTGTGCTGCAGCGTATCGATGTCCGCATAAAGTCTCTAAGGCCTCTGTTGTACTCCCGCGGGAGCATCCACGGAACGTCCGCGGACCAATGGGTGTGAGTCCTCGCAAAGGAGAAGATCGACTTTACGTTTGGCAAATAATGGTGTTCCTGGCGCAGTTCCGAGACGCTGCGTCGAACACCCTCCGGCTGCCGAAGTTCACGCTGAAGCCGAGGAAGCCGAAGGACGACAAGGGCAAGGACGCCAAACGACCCCACTCCAACGACGACGAAGAGCCAACAGCCAATAAGAAGAAGAAGCTACCGAAGCGTCCCGACGTGATGTACCTCCAAGACCCGTAGAAGAAGCGAGAGGAGCAAGCGCCGAAGATGAAACAGAAAGGTCGCAGTCCGTACCAGAGGCATCAGGAGATGACTCGCTCGAGGAGCGGCGTGTAGAGATCAGATCTCCGTTTCATCATCGCTGTTATGCATGATACTTACTGTACTCCTGTTGATGTATTCTGACTCCTCGTGATTGCTATGGCTTCCAAAAATGTATCGCAGTCTGGTACCTCGTACTTCCATATGTATTTCACCTGTACTCCTAGACCCGCCTTCTGAAGTGCCAGACGAGGAGCGGTTTCGCCATTCCTCCATCCTCGCAGTCGCCGAGCGCCAGATCTTAGCCTACTCGCCTTAGACTCGCAATCAGTTGCATTACTCTATATTTTGTGCTGTACTTTTGAGGTAACTTTTCCAAAACCCAAATCTTCAGCCTACCACATACAAAACCTACAAAATTAGGCACTTTTTAAACCAAACTAGTCACTTTCAAAAGCAGGTTTGACGCATTTGAAATCATGCTAAACTTCTTAAAAATCAGAAGCACCTTTTCCTGGTAAAG
This sequence comes from Heligmosomoides polygyrus bakeri, assembly GCA_947359475.1. Taxonomy (NCBI): domain Eukaryota; kingdom Metazoa; phylum Nematoda; class Chromadorea; order Rhabditida; family Heligmosomidae; genus Heligmosomoides; species Heligmosomoides polygyrus. Next base: position 99,058,424 of record OX375868.1, on the reverse strand, counting down.
CCAGATACTCTCCAAGAAGTTTGAAATAATTTTTTGTTAATGGAAAATTTAGCATGACTTTCTTTGAAATATACAAATTACAGATTCATAATCGAACCTAAAATTTATAGTTTCTGCTGCGTTTGGCATTCTATGGCCCTCCCACTCTTGCTTCGGCAAAACAGTGCAGTTGAGGTTGCAGGCATGCTTTTGCACTCCAGTTCGCCTCGCACGTTCGCGTGAATCTCGTCCCCCTCACCACTGCGGCAGCATGACACACGCTCCATTTTGAGTATCGCTGCCTCCCCGCCACCTCCCCCCCCCCCCCCCCCCCTCGGGCTGCTTTACGCCAACTCCGGCTCAAGTTCCAAATGTTCGTAGTTTAGGCTCAGACATGCGAGGAGTATAGCAGCGGCTGCGTCTCAAGCGACCCCTCGACAACCGGCTTTCAATTTCGCCTCCAGGGAGAACGGTCGAGGCATCAGAAAGGTGAGAAGTACACCGTAGAACTTTGGCGCCATGGCCAGCCATTGCCTTCCGGATACAGGTTTATCCGATTTTTTTTCTTTTGAGGTGCATGCTAACAAGTAGTTTCTAAAGTGCTGATGGACTTGAACAGTTACATACTGAAGGTAGGGAGGAGAAAAACGGGCCGAAAAGCTCTAAGAAAGTGCTGGAATCTGTTTGGGCATACTGTTTAGATTGGACCACTTTGATTTAGAGGTTGTTTAGCTTGATTTCTAGCATCTAGTTTGTCTTGAAGTGTCCAACTACGCGTGAATTTGGTATATTTGACTCACATGAAGGCAACTATAGAATAGATAAAGCCGTTCAGAACGGTCGTGCACTGTTATTGATTTACTTGACTACTTACGTTATTTCGCAGCTTCCGCTAATCGTCAGAATTGTCGATCGTAACAAGTGCCAGATGCTTGCAGGTGTTGCCCACTCTGCCAGCAGAACAAGTTCGACTTCAAAACAAGCATCGCGACTCTCTGGAGAGCAATAGAGCTGAATCACTTCAGGAGATCGTTGAACAGTATGTAGCAGTGTTCTTGACTTTTGTTGCCAAATTGGTTTCCGCTTCAACACTGGTCCTCTTACAGCATTGAATGGCGAGGAATGGCTTATAATCAGACGCCAGAAAAGGTGAGATTAGACCTTTTTTGAAATGTTGAGCTCTCAGAGTATAAAATGACGTTCAGGTAGCAAAACTACTAGCAAATCCTAAGGAGGATCTGACATTACTCTCCGATCGGCAGCTAGCTGTACTTTTCTCCACTTTCGGACATACGTGTGAGGCTCTGAGCAGTTTGCGAAGAGCGGTCTTCTTCAGCCAGGCTCTTAAGACCGTAAAGGATAGAGGTTGGTTTTTTATACAAATCATCGATTTCGGCTGATTGTTGCTCGCACGATGACCCATCCTTCTACCAGGCTGTCCGAAAATTTTCAAAATTCTATAATTTTCCTTAAAAGTGTTATAATAGCAGGCAAGTGTAAAAACCTTCTAGAAGGTTCTCCAGAGTTCCACGCTAGGGGTATATAAGGCGCAGTCGCCGCGTCTAGCTACCAGTACAAGCTTAAATGGACCAAGGTCGAATTCGTACGTTCGTGTACTACGAGTGGCTGCTAGGCAACGACACGGGCACCGCGGTCGCCAACATCTGCAGAGCGTGCAAGGAGGATGCAGTGTCCCAACGCACAGTCAGGCGCTGGTTCAGTCGTTTCGAGAGCGGAGACACGAGTCTTGAGGACAGGGAGCACAGCGGGAGGCCTTCTACGGTGGATGATGACGAAGTCCATCGCTGTATCAAGGAGAAGCCGGAAGCCACCACCCGTGAACTGGCGGCGACGCTCGGCTGCGGCAAGTCCACCATTCACAATCGACTCAACTTACTCGGCTACCACAAAGTTCTGGCCCGTTGGATCCCTCACTGTCTGACGGACGCCAACAAGCACCTGCTGCACGACAACGCGCGCCCCACTTGGCGAAGGAGACCCAGCAGAAGTTGGCGACGCTCGGCTGGGAGACGGTTGCCCATCTGCCGTATTCCGCGGACCTCGCCCCCTCCGACTACCACTTGTTCCGCCCGCTGAAGCACCATTTGGCCGGAAGAAAATTCACCAACTACGACAATCAAATCCGACATCGCGGACTTTTTCGAGTCGCAGCTCCCGGAGTTCTGGGCGAAGGGCATCGGCGACCTGCCCAATCGATGGGCCACTGTTGTGAATAACTGTGTTGATTATATTGTTGATTAGACTTGTTTTTCAATAAAATTGAAAAAATAAAAATGGTGAAGTTTTCGGACCAGAATTATTGGACAGCCTGGTATATCTGATGCTGGAAGCTTACTGCTTCCTAATTTATCTATCAATCCGCTTAATCGTTAATTAATGTGCAATTCTGAGGCCCCAGTATGCTTTTGAAGAACGTACAAAAGATAATGAAACTGCCCCGGTCTATCTTTTGATTTGAAAAACAGCGAAGAAGCCGTGAATCTAAGATGATGGGAGGGAGAAAAGAGTATGCAATCGGATGGATAGGCCTTCCTTTGTACAGAAAAATAGGGAGCAAGACGTACGGCAGGGGTGATCGACTCTCTTGATTTGAGCGCTGCATTTTACTTCATCTTATACCATTTTCACATCAGGCTGGGCTTGTCTCCAACCAAATAGTACACTTTTGAAACTAAATTGGGCACATTCAGAAAGAAATAATTAAGTCCTAATCAAAATTGACGTCTTTCAAGCTAAAGTAGACCCGCTTTAAGAGCTCCAAAATAAGTTTTCGATTTGACAAAATCACTTTCACTTCCTGTCGGAGCACTTCAGAATACATCTAAGACTGCTCACGAATAGAAATTCTATGCTCATTCAAAACGTGTACACATTTCTTCTTAAGATACCCTGCATAGAAGTTTTTTCATACAGATTTCCTTAAAACAAAAAAATTATTATGCCTTTATTACACATAAAGTGTCTATTTTGACTGTAGGTGTGTTTATTTTTGCTTGAAAGGTGTCCTTTTTAGAATGAAAAGTGTCCAAATTTAAAGTGAAAGGCGCTCTATTAAAGGCAAAAATGGTGCATATACCATTTTTAGTCGAATGAGCAGTTTTTTTAATCAAAATGAACACTTTTCAAATCAAATTGCACACTTTTCACGTCAAATCGGACATCTTCTAAGCTAGCCTAGGACTTTTGAAACCAAAGCGAACTCTTGCAAAGCGAAATAAACTTCTTCAACATTAAACTAGAGACTCTACAAAAAGGTTAAAATGCTTTTATATTCAAGGAAAACTTAGTATAACTTTCTCTTATGTTTTGATTCTCTACCCGGTAAGTGAGCGCATTGTCTACAAATTCTACAAAAATTTGTAAAAAAAAATTAAAGAAGAAATAATAGTTTAGAACTTGTTTTAAAGAGAAGTAGGCGGCCATTTGTTTTTGTGTTAAAGGAAGAAATAGCGCCATGCCCTCGTTCAAGGCGTCGCCATTTTTATTCGATTGATAGCAAAATTTCTGTTTTCATGGAATTTCACACCTGTAAATGACGACAAAAAAAAACTGTAAAGAACACATATCCTCACTTTGGTGGTTCATGACATTTACACCATCAATCAAATGAAAGTTGCGGTGAACCTTTTGAGTGCATGGCTCGATCTCGTCTTTCAAGCACTATGTGAATGCTGCCTTTCTTCGCTTTAAAATAAAATAAAATATTGGTTTTTCCCTCAAAAAATGCAAAATGATTACTTATTGAGACAGGTAGACTAAAAATTTTCAAAGAATGGTCTACCAAATTTTTCTTGAACAGAGAATTATTCTAACCATCTTATTGAAGCTGTAGTTTAGGCTGCCTGAAGGTCATTTCGATTTGGAAGATTTCGTTTTGATTTCAAAAGTCTTATGCCCGTTTATACTTCGACGACGAGCGACGCGACGCCATGTGTAGTGGCCGAATTGATTAATCGCGTCGCTCGATCAATTTGGCCACTACGTATGCATCACGTCGCGCGTCGCGTGCACACTAAACAAGGCCTAATGACCATATTGATTGAGCGACGCGATCGATCAATGGGGCCACTTTACATGCCGTCGCGTCGCTTGGCGTCGGAAGTATAAACGGGGGCTTAGGCTAGTTTAAAAGAGTATTCAATTTCATTTGAAAAATGTACCAATTTTATATGAGAAGTGTCCACTTTGGTTTGAAAGGTGTCCAATCTTATTTAAAAAGGTCCAAGTCAACGTGAAAATGTTATATTATCTATTATTTTCAATTACCAATTTTGGCAGCGGGGTGATTCCTCGCAAGTCTTAAAGTAAGGTGCTGTTGTTCAGGAGTTGTTCTTGGACCACTAGCTCGGAACGCCATCCTCGCTGCTCGCATCGACAACGGGGAGAACGTCAGTGTCATCGAAGAGCTGAAAGTATGGGACACCGACGGGTTATCACCCAATGTAGAAACGTACGGCCTACTGTCGAAAGTTTATGCGAGCGCAGCGAATACTCAGGCTATTGTGTACGTTCAGTTCTTCTAGTTTGCTCTAGGTGCATAGGAGGCGTTGAACACTGAAGTTTTATTTCAGAGACATTGTTAACCATATGAAATCAAGTGATATGGCCATATCGGAGACGATCCTGGAGTCGCTGATATACTCCGTTAGCAAGAGCGGTCACTACGCTCAAGCTGAGGCCTTTGTACAGGTGCTTAGAGTTCATATTAGGCCTTGTTTTGCAGTATTTTCAAGCTCAGTTGTTAAGAAATTCGTTGCGTCGGCCAATGAAGCGGCGCTTCGCACGGCGATAGCTCGAGCAGCGGTCTCTCGTGGAGATATGCCCGCTGTAATCAGCACACTGGCATCCATTCCAAGTTCTGCGAAACTGAACCAGGTAGCCGTTTTTTCCTGGATTAGTTAACTCTTCAGAAGAATAGTGCTGGCAAGACGGCCTTATTCAGATAGCGAACAACAAATATGTGCTGGAGGTGCTGTTCGATATGCTCGAAGCTGGTGAGATGAACGCTATAGAGAAGGTATGTGGTGTCGGTTATATGAACATTAGGCTAGCGAGGAGGAGCATGTTTCATGACCGTTCTTGTTTAAGCTGTTTCGACTTCTTGTTCAAGATTTTGACAAAAAAGGGTTTAAGCCATTACTTCGATTCGTATCTTGGCGTCCTTGAGAGCCGTAAAGTCGTCTAAATTACGGTACTGCCCTCTCAAACCCCTTTTCATCATATGAGTGCTCATATAAAGGAAGATTGTGAATATAGTAGATAGTAGGATATACATGTGGGCTTCGAGAAGATCACCTGTCACTCATCCGAAAATGCTCAGCCTCATGCCTACCAGTGTACAGAGAGGCCGATAAATATTGTCGTTGCGAAAAACGTCATATTTTCAACAAAACGCGAGGTTTTTTAAAAATTATTATTATTCAATATAACCAACAACATGTAGATTGGATTTCACAAAAATGCTCCGAAGTGACCTCCCTTGGCTTTTACGCAGGCTTAAAGTCTTGGTTTCACCTACTCCATGGTGCGCCGCAGGTAGCTGGCATCGATTTCTGCCCAAGTTGATTAAGTTCTTGGTGAAGCTGGTCCAAATTGGTGATGGTCCTCTTCCTCAGCTTCTGCTCTAGGTATCTCCATAGGGCAAAGTCTGGAGGATTCAAATCCGGGCTGTTAGATGTTCATTGATCCTTCGTTAGATGTCCAGGGAAATTGACGTCCAGATACGCAATCGTCTTCCTCGCTCCATGGGCAGGAGCCCAGACCTGTTGAAAGATCATGTCAAAATTTTTTCATAGAAGAGAAGGACTAATTTCTTGAGAACCTTCTCTTGGTAAGTTTCAGCGCTGATTTTCATGTTTCTTTCCACGAAAACCAGCGGCGCCTTCTGGTTTGCTGTGATACCAGCCCACACAATCCCCGCCAAGGGGCGAGGCATTGCGATTGCCATAGATATCGATTTTTTCGCGCCACCCGATCGATATCTATTTTGACTATGGTGCCGCGCCGCACAGCGGCACTACTATAGACCAGGGCTTACACAATGCGCCCATACTACTGCCTGAGGCATAGAAAGCCAATTCCGAGAGCGACACATATGCGTACATCCCTGTCCTCCTTGTGCTCCCGTGCTTCTTGCCACTCAACATGACACATATTCACGTATAGGATTTGCTATACTAACAAAACATGCTACGAGCGACAGAAGAGTAAGAGAATCCTACGAGTCATGAACTTCTCTTCGCTACGAGTCATTAGGGGAACATGTTCATCTCCGCTGGAAGTACTGCTGCCTGGGCCCTGCGCCCACGAGGTAGAAGGAACAGTGCTTGTCCATGCGGTTACCTGTGGCACGTTGCTGCGCAGTTCTCCAGGCGGTCTTGTGTTGGATGAAACTAACTGCTGCGCACATCTGATGGGTCCGAAAAATGGAGACTCCGAGATGATGACGGAGAGGGCGAAAGCTCGACCGGCGGGGATGCCGGGAGCGGAGACAACTGGTGCCGCCTCACAGAAGCACACTGGCGGGCTTTTAAGTTCTCCTTGTACTGTCAGTATTTTTGCACATATTAGTTTGTTCTTGTTACGCCTTCTCATGATGCAACGGGTGCATAATATTCAACCGTAAGGCATGCGTATTTGTGTGCAGTTACGGTGTCATTGGTGATATGGTATGATATGTGGTGGTGCAGATACGCATCTTTAACACGTTGACGACCGTGTGGCCTGATGTCAGGTGTTGTAGTCGTCCAGGGTAGAACAGCTTTATCGCGAGGAACAGCAGACAGGAAGCACGAAGAACAAATACAGAACAATCGGGGGCTATTTATAGACAATTCAGGGTCCAGTGATTACGTGGAGGTGACGTGGATATTACGTAGACAACACATTGACATGATGTACACGTTAGGGGCTATGACGTAGGTTTCGTGACGTAACTAGGTAAGGATCGATATCGCGTGGGACCGTGTGACATGATGTCAGGCCACAGCCTTATAATTTATTTTCCTAGTTTTATTCAGATCTTTCCAAGGAACTTTTTTGTGTTATGTGCACCTCATCTTTAGACATTGCTGTAAAAAGCGTAATCCCCAGAAGCAATTTTCGGATACTGATTTATTGAGCTTTTCGTCAATTAATGGCTTCAATTAACAGTTCGTCATTGAAAAATAATCGATAATAATCGATCGGCCTAACGCAGTAGAACACATCATCATGAAAGCCGGACTCCGTCGCAAAGTTCCACCAAGTAGAAGTTTTAAAATCGCTCTACCAAACTTCCTCATCCTCATTTTCTGCTTTGGATTCTATTACTTCACTTTTTGAGCCATCATCGTCAGCTGGTAGTGCAAGGATATCGGCCTCAGCAGCAATGTCGTCCTGGACCACCTCGTCATCCTCATCATCGCTTTCCACCAAGAGACGAATTTTGCGGTCGCGTTAGACCCTGCAACATGATGTCATGCCACGCTGTCGGCGTTGCAAAAAATCGATTGGTCCCACGCGCCAGACACGCGAAGAAGGCGCGGTCGTCAACGTGTTAAAACACTTGCACATATGATGGCGCAAATTGACAGCCTTGATATGCTGTAAGCAATGATGGTCTAAAATTGATCATGAGAAAGCGTAATAACAACAAACTAATACGTGCAAAAATATTAGCAGTACGCGGACTCGAACTCAAAGGCCCGCCGGTGTGCTCCTATGAGGCGGCACTTATATCGACTGCGCCACTGAGGCACGTCTCTTGGGGTGTCATAGGTATTTATGAGTGTTGTGCAGATGCTTTTAAACATCCTTTTTCGGTCTATAGCGTTCAGCAAAAAATTAACTATAATTCTGGACTGCGCTACCACAGCCTTAGATTCTCTTAAAATAGCATACCGAAAGTTCACCACGAGTTAGGAACCTTTCCTTTTTAGCATTTTGAGTATTTTGTGACAGGGTTTACTTGGACAATGTTATATCTCTCTCCAATTTTTGAAAGCCGTGAAGAAAACGAAAACGCCAAAACGTACACAGAAATAGGGCGTTATAACAGGCTAGTCACAACTGGAAGACGCCGAATTAGGTATATACAGCACGTCCGGGTTAACTGAAGCCGAACGTGGGCAGATCGCTGTTCGCTATTGAAGCATTATGAGAATAAAGCTGAAGTGAAAGGTCTCCAAGTTCTAAACGTAGTCAGCTCAGGTCTCCCCGTATCTGGCAATGGCACCCGAGGGAACGTCGCTGGTCGAATGGCATGTGAACCCGAAGGTCCTAGCTCGTGCCAGGCGTGCATGCGCGGAAGGAAAGCTGGACGTCGCCTTGAAGTTGTATGGGCTGCTCCATCCGAAGTACAGGAATGTGTGAGTGGGAGATTTCTGAAAGGTTTTTAGCCTTCAGCTCATTGAAGCACGTGTTTTCCAGCAACTTTGAATCGTCGCTTGTGGATCTTTTGGGTGACAGACTGAGCAACAATAGTTACTCTATTGATGAGATTTTCACACTAGCGGAAACCATGCAGAAGAGTGATATGCTCAGGTAGGAGTAGGGGGCTATGTACTTTACCGTTAGCCTCTAAGAGCTCGTAACCTTTTAGAGATGTCGATCTGTTTCTGCTCGAAAGGTCCATCAACTGCCCACGAACTCACGAAGTGCTGCTCAAAGTTCAGTCTCGCGATGCACTGGAGAGGTGCCTTCTGGAGAGACCAACGTTGAGAAAAGGACTCGCTAGAAAGCTCAGCGAGAAGGTTTGGATTCAGAAGCATTCACTCGTACCTCGCCACGTGGATATGGTTCCATGATTTCAGCTGACGAACCAGAAACTGAAAAAGGAGCAGCGTGTCGGTCTCCTTGCCGACCTCGCAACTGTCCTATTCACGTACGAGAAGGACCGAACTCCCCAGGATGTGATGTCGATGTATCCAGTCATCTACGTGCTGGGCGGAAAAGGTATGCTAATCTCGTATGAATGAGATATGAAGTATATCGGTTGACACCAACCAGTAACTTTCTGGGATGCGCCATATATTTTACTTCCACATGGTGTCTTAGAATCACGTCTGGCCAGGCTCTCGTGTGCACCACAAATAGATTCTTGGTTCGGGTCCACCTCACGCCAACCTAACGTTTCACCCCTCCGTGTTAGGAGAATTGTGCTAGACTTGTCTGGAGAGATGAAACACTGACTCGTTCACCGACTGGTCTCCGGGTGTCATTTTCTATTTATTACGCATTAAAATTGTATCCACGACGTCCTGTAGACGTAGAATGCGTGGCGCTTTCCGCAAAGTGATTGACTAACCCCGACCTACATCCTATATCCATTAATTAACGAGGGCGTCCAATGAAGTGACCATGGAGTTTCTCAAAGTGACCTATTTAGTACTGTATGGCATTTTCCATGAAGCCCCGAAGTGGTTTTCAGATTTCCTGCGGACTTCCGGTTAGGTCAAAAATGGAAAAAACCGTAGCGTTTTGGTCTGGACTGATGAAGCCGAAGCGTTACAGTTTTTTCCATTTTTGACCTCACCAGAGGTCGGCAAGAAACTTGGAAACCACTACGATGCATCATGGAGAATCCCATACAGTACTCAATAGGCCCCTTTGAGAAACTCCACGGTCATTGGTCTTCCTCGTTAGTTAATGAACAAAGGATAAAGATCGGCGTTAGTCAATCCCTTTGCGGGAAGTGCCACGCATTCTACTTCGACAGGACGTCGTGGAGACAATTTTAATGCGCAGTAAATAAACAAATGACTTCCGAGGACCAGCCAATAGACGAGTCAGTGTTTCATCTCTCCGGGCAAGCCTTGCACCAATTCTTCTATCCCAGAGAGAGAAAAGCCTAGGTTGGCATAAGCGCGACTTGAAGCAACAACCTGTTCGTGAGGCACACAACAGTCGGCGCCTCTTTCGACTGAGCTACCACGCGCGAAAGATTTCGCCGAAGGTTTCATTACTTTAACAATAGCCGAAATTAAGGCCAACAGCTCGTTATTCATATTTATTTATTCGTTATTTTCTCTTAATTTTTCCTCCTGGGCCCTGAATAGGGTCTCAGATGATATTCACTTTCGTCATTCTGTGACAAAAGTTCTTGTTAAGCTAAGTGCAAGATAGTTCAAGAAGTCGTGAAGAAGTCGAATAACGTCCGGATCCCTGCCCACCTATTCGACTGCACTGTTTTGACCTACGCCTCAGAGATCTGGGCCATACAAAAGCAGGATGAACATTCGACCCGGAGTGACGCGATTTGCGCAAGTGACAGAAGTCCCCCGGAGTTCCGAGCTTCGTCGAAGATCGAAGATCAGAGGCGCTGTTTCATGGGCCAAGTCGTCGAAAATTAGGTGGGCCGGCTACGTACTGCGTTTCCTAGACACCCCTGAAACAGAGACGCCAGCGACTGGATTCCGCGGGATGTCAAGAGAACACCAGGACGCCACCAACGCGTCGGTCGGATTTCTTCGTGAAAGCCCTGAACGAACGACATGGAGCTCTTCGTGCTCCTCGAGCGAGGAGGATTTTTTAAGCACTCTGGCACGCGACAGGAACAAATGGAGACGTTGCTGGCGGCTGCTCGAGCAACTCGATGAAAGCAGACGACAGGTGATACTGGTGATATCGTTCATCCAGCTTTCGTGGGGCTATGTTTTGTGACGCTGGAAGAACAATGAATTCAAATGGGTGGATCGGGACGGACCTGGGCGTTCTTCGTCCTTTTCACCACTTCTTTGAAGCTCTTGAAAGACGTCCAACCCGTTCGTTTTCTCCTATCCTGTTCCGGCATATAGGTTAATGGAAGGTCAACTTCACGAACCAAATGCACCTTTATAAAGCTACTGATTGTGTAGTTTTCCAGATGTGGACCTCGCCATTCCGGCCCTTCAACTCATCCAGTCCGGTCATGTTCGTAAAGAGTACGCGACGGCGCTTGTGCAGCAGCTGCTCAGGAAAGGAGATCCACTATCTGGAGAGAAGCTTGAGAAACTGTTGAGCAGGTCCGTTGCCAAAAGTAGTCAGTCTTCTGAACTCTATGATGATGTTGGATTTTTAGTGGAGCTGTGAGCTCGTTGAGCCTTAGTCGCATTCACAAACAAATCACTGGTATGGTCGTTAATCGTGAAAAGAAAGAGGGAGAGGAGGATGAGCGGCAACTCAGCTTGGTGGCTCGTCTGCTAGCTCTGAATTTCCCTCGTGAGTTCGTTTCTTAGGGCATTTTACCAGGGAATGCCCTTAGCTTCCACAGGACTTTCGACAGAGACTGGCCTTTGTCATGTGAAAGACCTCGAAACGCTGATCAGAGCTGTGTAGGTCATATTTGCTAAATTGATCTCATAAGCGAGTTCTGGCTGGCCAAAGTCGCGTTGCCGACTGCGTTGCAGCGTAGACGTAGTGTTGCGTAGCCGCTAGCTGTCCCCGCTAGCTGCGGCCGCGGCGTGGCGCAGTGGTAGTGTTCTCGCTTCACCAGCACTGTGGTCATGAGTTCTATTCCTGCGAGTGCTACTGTTTTTTGCATTTTGCGATTATTGTCAGTGAGATCCTTTACCCCCATTTCCAACACATTTTTAACCAGAAGCATCGCAACAAATATCATTTGCGTTCACCGAGCTCTTTGTAAGTGAAAAGATGGTAATTTTTGTTTTCCAGGTTCACAGGTCAAAAAATGATGCCAGATTCGTAACCAGTACTCGAAATAACACCCGTAGCCGACGTATGAATAAATAATTTAACATTTGTAGCTATGCTTTTGTCCAAAAATGTGTTGGAAACGGGGATAAAGGACCTCACTGCCGATAAATCGCAAAATGCAAAAACACTGGCATATGCGGGAGTCGAACCCGTGACCACATTCCCGTGAAGCAAGAACACTACCACTGTCCCGCCGCAGCTGTCGGTGCGGCTAATGGCTACGCTACGTCAACGAACGCGGCACGCAGTCGGTAACGCGATTTTGGCCAGCCAGAACTCGCTTAGGAGATCCATTAAGCAAATTTGGTCTACGTAATTCTGATCAGCGTTTTGAGGTCTTTCACATGACATAGGTCTGTGTCCGAAGTCCCTTGGGAAGCTGAAACATTCCCTTCTCTGGTTAGCTGCATGTTGTATGCACTGAATGACCTTTCGCTTTAGCTGAGAACGCCAAGGTGAAATCCACAGTGGCGACGAGCTATGTCGTTTCACAGCTGCAGTCCGAGCTCCTTACGATCCCAAGGGCGCGCTTGTTGATCGGGTACTTGGAGAAAGAGGTGAGTTCTCCCATTATTTTTGCTATTTCTGCACAACATTGGCCCGTGTTACAGCAACGAGTACGGTTCTCTCCTGATGACATCCTGGCTGGGAAGAAGCTGCTCATTGAAAAGGGTCAAAAAGAGAAGGCGGAGCTGCTCGAGAGGCTGAAGAAGAGGAGTCAGGTGAGTTTTACCTTTGCCTAACCAGCACTTAACTTTCTAGTGTCGCTAACATCGTTTTAGACCTATGCAAGATGGCTCGACAGCTCTCTAGATGCCCTCGAGGAAGAATTGCAGCACATCCGATCGATTCCTGATCACAAACCGGCGGTGGTGAACACCATTCAAGAGATAATTTTAAGGAAAATCGCTGCCGAGAAGGTAAAGGTCAACATTGGCCCCACTCCCATCTTGTACTTATCCATTTGCTGTCTTCCTTTCAGCCGATCAACTATGAACTCGTTGAGCGTCACTTGGGCCAGGTCAAGGAGTCGGCGCAGCCAGTGCCGTCTCGGCTCTCCGATTTAGCAAACCAGATGTTTTCCACGGCGTTTTCGGACGCGTTGAGTGAACAGAAATTGGACGTTGCACAGAGGCTTTGGGAAATGCGGTCAGTTTATACCTAAAATGAAGGACGGCACTAACCGATCCCTGCATGAGATGCGCCACGCATTCTAGTGCAACAGGATATCTGTATGTCATTAGAATTCGCGTTTCGCTAATGATAGAGGTGTTCGATAGCATCGCTCGAGTTTTTTCCTTGAAGAGTGGCCGTACGAATCCACCTATATTGGAGAAATGGGAAGTTTGAATAACCGGGGCGAGATTCGAGCCAAGAATCCCGGTTCGGGTTGATGTGACAGTCGCGTCCTCTTCCACCTGCGCTACCACGCTTTCTCTGCACACGCTTTTCTCTTATAACAGACTTTGGTGATAAACGGGATCCGTTGAGCGGGATCCAAACCGTTGTCACGCGGGTCTTGTGTCTTGTTGAGTTCAACCGATTTGCCACTTCTTTATTCCACAGGAACAGTGGAAGAGCAAGAATAAGCAGAATGAAACCAGTATCGCAGCCTACCCTATTTATACCCCGGGCAGCTACGACAGTGATACAACACATATCATAGTAAACAAATAGAGATCACAGATCCTATTTGATACCAAGTGGGACAGAATTGTTGCTGGGTTGAGTATCACCCTAAAAAGGAATATTTTCATGTGTGAAGTGAGCAGTGTCATTCCGCGGGCTGGCCTATACCGGCATCGGTGAACGGTGGTCCAGACCCAGGGCTAATTTTGTGGCGGGATCGCAGAGGCCTTAAGGCCGTTTATACTTCGACGCCGAGCGACGCGACGCCATATATTGTGACCACATTGATCGAGCGACGCGATCGATCAATTTGGCCACTATACATGCCATCGCGTCGCTCGGCGTCGGAAGTATAAACGGGGCCTTAAGGCACACGTATACTCCTACCTTCCTGTCATGCGGCTCTTCCTACATTGACCTTGCTGCCCCTATCTAAGCATGCGGGTGGTACTGCGAGTCAGTGAGATCACTGAGCGCTCCACTCCCCGCACGTCTCTGCGCCCCTTCCTTCTGTTCATAGTAATGCAGATAATAAAGGTATTCTGGTTTCAACCGCTCTTCTCGGGCCTTCCGCAGACACGCATAAACCATACAGATTTACTACTTCTAAACACGCGCTACTACCAAACGATACATAGCCTGCGTGGCTAGTAACCCGAACTTATACTTCACTAGGTGAATCCTCGAAACAACCTGCAAGGCATGAACAGGGTTCTGCCTAGGGCGTGTGCCCACGAGGCGGTGCTCCTCACCAGAGGCCAGTGGTTACCTCCGCCCGTTGTTCATACCGGAGACGACCCTCTCCCCTCTTGGCTCCGTAGTGCGCGTCTTCGATGCTGGCCTTGATGCCACTGCGGCTAGAAGTCGGCTCGCTCCGGCGAATCCAAGAAGTCGTCTAGCAGATGGTAGAAAGAAAGGTGAAGCACTGACCCGACAGTCTGGCCTGACGACAGACAGGAGACCAAGGCCCGCGCGCGCCCGCATTCATAGTCGCTCGCGGAGCATCGACTCTGCGCGGCTAGACTTATAGGGGGCGCAGAGACACTGTGTTCTTTAAAGAGTCGTGGCGAAAGCCACGACATCAGCAGCGCGGCCTATTTTATACTTCGGCGACGCTGTGTCGGCTACTTCGGCGACAGTGTTGCGCGAGCTGCTACGTAGCACCCGTTCAACACTGCCGCCGACAACAACGTCGCCGAAGTATAACATAGGCCTACGTCAGGGCTAAAAAGAGCACAGTGCCTCTACGGCTCCGTTTATACTTCCGAGGCTGAGCGACGCGACGCCACGTATACTGGCCAAACTCATCGATCGCGTCGCACGATCAATATGGCCACCATACGTGGCGTCGCATCGCTCAGCCTCGAAGTATAAACGGGCCCTACCGCGAGACGTCAGCGACACTCGAGTGTGTGAACGTCGCGCTTCACGAGTTTTGCCCCTCCCGTCGCCGGCCGTTTGCTGCAAAAGTATGCAGAGGCCTATAGGAGTTACGTATGGTTTGGGTATGGATAGTGCAGTCGAAGGAGGCACCGGTTGATGTGTGCACCCGAATCGAGATTCTTGGTTCAACAAATGCCCATGTTGTTCAAGCTTTCCATCTCTCCAATGTTGAGAGTATGCGCTAGGTTTATCTGGAATACGTGAGCATTGTCTGACCACCGCGGTGATTGTACGTGCCTAACCAGGATACTATCTCAACGGTAGGTCGGAACGGCGCAGGTGTTGTATTTGGGCAGAACCGCCTCTCTCTGGGTAGTAACAAACTGCGGGTATCTCGACCCCAATACAACTCTGCGCAGAGTTAGGGGCGACGGAAGACGCGGGTTGGCGCCCTGTTGATTCACGTGCTCCACAGCTGACGGGCGCGCGCGGGATGAGGGCTCGTATCGCGGCCAAGCGCAGTGCTCAGGTGGCGTAGTGGGGAAGAGCTCGGACTCGTAAACGCGGGTTCGGGGGTTTGGATCCTGCAGACTGCGTTCGTTTTGCACTTTTGCAAAATCCATGTTTATCATATAGGTAATCCACCTAGGGGTATTATTGTGTGTTATAGAGCATGTTTACATATAACATATGCTTCAAACTACAGATTAGCTAGAATGTTCACTTCTGTGTGTCACTTGATTGAAGCCTATTTTGTGTGATCGTAGTTATGTAACGATAGATATTTTGTGGCACTAGTTAAAAGTTCTGACTCCCCCGACAAGACTTCGGTCAAAAAAAATTCCGCTGAAACTTCGTCTAGGGGGTTATCTGGGTGCTGATCACGAATCTGACATCCGTTTTTCACGATGCGGTCGGAGACCACCCATAGCTTTAACAAGGGCGATCCAGGCAGAGTCACCGATTTCGCTGAAACTTCGTTTAGTGGGGTTATTTGGTGTGCTGATCACAAATCTGACATCCGTTTTTCACGATTCGGCTGAATAATATGGATACAGGAAGGCACAGGATTACATTCTTAAAGTTTCTGCCGATGACGGCAGGTAGAGACAGAATCGTGAAAAACGAATGTCAGATTCGTGATCAGCACCCCAAATAACCCCCCTAGACGAAGTTTCAGCGAAATCGGTGACCCTGCCTGGACCACGCTTGTTAACGGTATGGGTGGTCTCCGACCGAATTGTGAAAAATGGATGTCAGATTCGTGATCAGCACCCCAAATAACCCCCCTAAACGAAGTTTCAGCGAAAAAAATTTTTTGACCGAAGTCTTGTCGGTGGAATCGGAACTTTTTACTAGTGCCACCAAATATCTATCGTTACGTAACTATAGCTTCACACAAAATAGGCTTAAAATAAGTGACACACAGAAGTGAACATTTTAGCTAATCTGTAGTTTGAAGCATATGTTATATGTAAACAAGCTCTATAACACACTATAATACCCCTAGGTGGATTACCTATATGATAAACATGGATTTTGCAAAAGTGCAAAACGAACGCAGTCAGCAGGATCCAAACCCCCGAGTCCGCGTTTACGAGCCCGAGCCCTTCCCTACTACGCCACCTGAGCACTGCGCTTGGCCGCGATACAAGCCCTCATCCCGCGCGCGCCCGTCAGCTGTGGAGCACGTGAATCAACAGGGCGCCAACCCGCGACTTCCGTCGTCCCTAACTCTGCGCAGGGTTGTATTGGGATCGAGACACCTGCAGTTTGTTACTACCCAGAGAGAGGCGGTTCTGCCCATATACAACACTTGCGCCGTTCCGACCTACCGTTGAGATAGTATCCTGGTAAGCCCTAGTTGATAGTTGCGCCAATGGGCGCCCCGACACCATAGTTGTAATAGATATCGATCAGGCGGCGCGAAAAGTCGATATCTATGTGGTGCCGCTGCGCGTGGCGGCGCAAGTATGAACTAGCACTAAGGCACATTCATATTATTCAAACGATGTCATGTAGAAAGAGGAAGCGTAGCTCATGGAATTGGTTAACTTTAATTTTTATTTTTTTATCATGTAGAAAGTGGTTTTGACTTTTGCGAAAAAGGAATGGGAGTTTTTTCAGGACGCGAACACCGTCTGTGGAAAACACGCTCACCTACATTTCACTCCTGGTTCTGAACGACCATCGTGAAGAAGCTGACCAAGTCTGCGAAGATCTCAGAGCCAGTGCGCAGACCATCACTGCTACAGTGCTTCAAACGGTTGGTGTCTTACAGTTCCCCAGCAGTACGGCTCAAAATAGAAAATTTTCCTCCTCAGGTCGGAGATCGCCTTGGAGACCGATGGGGCATTGAAGAAATGCGACAGCTCGCACAGTATCTGCAAGGAAAATTCAATTTGGGCACGCAGCAACTGCTGAGGATCATCGCTTGCGTGAGGCTGAGACAACTGGAGCGATTGATTGAGGAGTGGGTTATTTTCAGCTAAATTTTAGAGGACAAGGATACATAATTGATTCCAGACGCAAGTTGGAGGAGGCTTTGCAGCTCGTGGTTGAGCAGACTGTCGAGTCCAACAGTGCGTTCGGGCAGTACCAGCTCGCTGCGGCCGCTATCCGAGCGTTAGTCTATTTATTTTCTGTATTAAGGGGTATTTCTAGTTAAGTAGCCACGCAGCGCGACAGTGAACGCCGCCGATATCGATGACTAATCGATATCAGTGAAAACTATCCACTGAGCTAGCTCCCATATATCTGATTTAGGGAAAATATGGCCATTCTCAAGAGTGTATTCGATGTGGTGAAACGGGCCCACGGCAAAGAAGTCGCATTCCTGGATCTGGCTATGGTTTTGCTGGAAGAGGGACGCACTGATAGAGCGCTAAAGCTGCTGGAGGTTGGAGTTTTTGTCCAATCCATAGACCTAGGCTGTACGGCAGCACCTAACACTTCCTTTGTTGCCTAATCGATAATTTGTACTAACGCGAGATGTGACGACATAAGACTGCGTTCATACTCCAGCCAATGAGCAGCAGCGCGAAATGCTCGATTACTGCTGCTGCTGCTTATACTGCTGCGCGCGAGTAAACACAAGGTTTATACTCCGTGTGCTGTGCGGCGCGGCAGTGCGCAGTACAACGATATCGATCGCCTTCGCTGCCTAATCGATATCCATTCTTCTTCTGCCGCGCCCTTCGACACTGCCTAGATTCTATGCTGAGCTGCCAAGCTGCCAAGCTCACCGATATCGATTTCCTGCGTTGCCTAATCGATATCTGTGGTCTGTATTGAGCGGATGCAGAGCAACACGGGCACGTTTATACTCCATTCACTAGGCGGGAAAGTTCACAAATATCGATTTCGGGCTGCTCAATCGCTATCCGTCCTATCCTTCTGACGCGACGCTCTACATACGCAGGCTTTACACCTCAGCGAACTCATAGCACAGCGGCACCAAGTCAACTGATATCAATTATCTCCCCTGTCCAATCGATATCGATGATCCTTGTACTTATGCACCGCGCGGCGGGGGTTTATAGTCATCGACGACATCGCAGCAAGCTCGGAAGTCCTCAGATTGACAGAGTTTATATTCGAATTGCCGCTGTGGAAACTGCCTAAGCCGACGATATCGATCGTGCGCGCTATCTAACGCGCGACATTAGGCAAGGTTCGTACTTTATTCACGCAGGCGTAGTAGTGCGAAATCCATCAATATCCATTTTCCGTATTATCTACTTGGTATTCATAGTTTTTGCAGCGACAGGCCACGCGGCGGTTTAAGGCAGGCTTTATACTTCAGTCTGGATCGCGGCGCTAGGAATGCTATCAATACCAGTTGTCCTAATGCCAATTGTCACCTAATGGGTATTGGTAGCCTCAGAGCACCGAAAGTAGAATTTTTGAATTCCTATGATATTGATCAAGCGCTTTCCGATTGATATTGATGATGCGCAGCGTGGCGACATAGGCACAAACCCAACCTAATGGTAGAATTTTTGAATTCCTATGATATTGACCATGCGCTTCCCGATCGATAATGATGATGCACAGCATGGCGATATCAGTATAAACCCGGCCTAATGGTAGAATTTTCGAATTCCTATGATATTGGTCAAGACCTTCACGATCGATATTGATGATCACAGCATGGCGATATAAGTATAAACCCGGCCTAATGGTAGAATTTTCGAGTTTCTGTGATATTGATCAAGCGCTTCCCGATCGATATTGACGATATTGATGATGCGCAGCGTGGTGATGTAGGTATAAACCCGTCCTAATGGTAGAGTTTTCGAATTCCTCTCAAGCTAATGGTAGAATTTTCGAATTCCTATGATATCGATCACGCGCTTCCCGATCGATATTGTTGAAGACAGCGTGGTGATATAAATATAAATCCACCTAATGGTAGGTATAATCTATCAAAAAACGCCTATTGTACTTTGGAGAGGATTGGGACAGACATGCTGATCCCATATCCTTCGGATGTACGTATATCTGTTTAAGGGCTAGTTTATACTTGCACCGCCACGCGGCGCGGCATCACGACCGCTATAGATATCGATTTTTCGCGCCGCCCGGTCGATATCTACCTCGACCATCGTGCCGCGCCGCGCAGCGGCGGAAGTATAAACTAGGGCTAAAGCAGCCGTTCAGTGTATTGTAATTTGAAGTCCATTCACATTTCTCACTCTACCGTTTGCAGACACCACAGCTGAAGATTTCGCAGGGCAAACTGGAGTACTTCGTCAAAAGAGCAACGGAAAATAATAGGGTAAGTCAATAATTGAGGTCTCTGCTTGAGGCTGGCGGCTGGCAGGCTGCTTCTAGTAGGAGAGCTGATTCGGCTTTTTCAGCCAGACGTACTTCGCGGCCTCTTTACTGGCCTGTCTCAACAAGACCGAGCGTCAACGGTTGCGCTAAATCGGCTACTTGTGCAGCTGTGTCGAATGTATTGTGAGTCTTTGCTGATTTCGGGAGATCTAATGCTTATTAGTGATTCTGTAAGGTGAGGATAGATCGAAGTATTTGGTACTAAATGGGGTTCACATAAAATAGATGGGTTAGTGTAATTATGCTGGAGATGACCATCTTATGGTCTTTGAATATTCCATTTTCACGTCAAATTCGAACCTAATTAATTAAGTCAAAATGGACACTGTTTTAAGCAAGGCGGACGCCTTTGGAATCTTCCAAATCTAAACGAACGTCTTCCAGGTTAAACTGGACGTTTCAAGAATGTTTTAGTATTTTTTGTCCAAGGAAAATTTAGTTAGGCTTTCTTTTAAATTTTTTTGATTTGTTTTTCTTCACAAGTAAACTCTCCGTTTGGAATTTAATGAAATCTTTAATGAATGAATGGGATCTATCCTAGTCCGGGGGCCACATAACTAAAAAGTAGGTGACAAAATGAATTGAGACTTACCAGCGGCTCCTAGAGAACAGTTGGAACCTAAAAGAAACCAAAAACGAATGAACAAGCAAAAAAAAAAGAATCGCCGTGGTTTACAACCGTCTCGGCGGGCAAAGAGCGGCGGAATAGAGGTATGCCGCGTGCCGACCGCCGGCTGACATGTTATAACCAGGATCTAACATGGTGAGGAGGGCTCATAAAGCCGCATGCCGCGTGCTGACCGCCGCCTGACATGTTATAACCAGGATCTAACATGGTGCGGAGGGCACACAACTTTGCCTGCTTACAACGGCAACAAATGTAATTTTTTCGTTTTTTTTTCTTTGTGACTTTTCTTGTTTAGTTCCCATGTTGTCCTGTAGAGGCCGCTCGGTAGGTCTCAAGTGGATTTGTTACATATAATACCTTTTACTTATGTGCCCCCCCCCGGACTAGGATAGGTCCAAATAATGTTTTGGAGCTTGCTTTAAAGTGCAGAAAGATAGCAATTTTAACACATAAAAAAATAGATCGCGCCATGAGTTTGTCTTGCTTTCTCGCGATTTTCATTTGATTGATGGTGTAAGTGCTGTTCAGTTCAAACAGTAAACGAAACATATGTGTGTTTTCTTCAAACGTTTTAGCTGTAACGTTGGCGAGATTCAATTTCACCCAGACATTTTTTCTCAAAGACAAATCGCGTAGTTATGAAGGAGTGCACAGCGCGATCTGTTTTTTGGAATTAAAAATGCCACCTTTTTGTACTTGAAAATAAGCTATATTTTTCATCATTTGGATTTGAAATATTTAATTAATTGATCATATATTCAATTACTTACATTTATTTTATTTACATTTTAATTATTTATATTAATTAATCGTTATTTTTCCTGAAAATAAGCATTTTATACAATTTCAAAAGGGGTGTTCAGTTGTTGAGGCGGTGAATTAGAAAGTGTGGAAAGTTATACTAAGTCTTCCACGAACAATAAATTATTCTAACCGTCCCGGAGAGTATTTTATAATCTGAAAGGCGCTACGCTCGAATATGTTCTGCGTAGGAGTATATATACAGCTTGATTTCAAAATGTCCAGTTTTTGAAAAAGTGTCCAATTTGATTTGAAAATGATGTTGGTTTCTAACTGCTGTGTTTCCAGATAAAGCCAACGATATCGCACAGTTGGAAAGTTTGGAAGCTGAGATCGATCGGATTTCGTTTCCACTAGAACAACAGATGAGAACGGTTTTCGACAATTTGCGGCGGAAAGTGGGTTTCAGTTGAAACTTCTGCTATCATTTGCATGCGCAAAGTTAGGGGGTTTTCCAGTATCAGAAGAAACGTGGGAGTTCCTTTGGTTGTGTGACGGAACTTTCAACGATAAATGCAGATAATTACCTGCATTTGTGGGCACATGCAGCACAGTCGGAGGCGTCGGCTGTCGCGTTCATCCGATACCAGGTTCTTGGTTCAGATTTCCCGCCCACGCCAACCCAGCCTTCCATCCCTTGGGGTCGGTGATTTCAATTGGTTTCAGACCTGTCCGGGAACGATAAAGCGCTGACTTGTTTATCAGCTGGCCACCGCAGGTCGTTGTAAGGTCAAATACGTATTCGAATCGTCTCCACGACATCCCGCAGAAGTGGAGACGATTTGAATGCGTGGCGCATCCCAAACGGGAATTGAGTAACGGCATTCTTTATCCTTATCTTTTACTTACATTCATTTGTAGGCATTGCGTTGGTGCAGATTGCAATGGTGATCAGTTTTGAACAAAGATTCTGTCAATTTTTTGTTTGAACCGACTTCTTGAGTTTAATCCATGGCTGGCAATGAATTATATAGGCTAGTGAGGGGTTTAATAACGGGTCAGGAGATTGAATTCTTTCGGTATACCACTACGCTGGGTAAATCTAGCCATTTGACACCCAATCGTCTTTTACCGTGGCCCCTCTCATCAACTGTTATCTAGCTAATGGATAAATATCCGTTTTAGGATGCGCCACGTAGTCTACTCCTCTGCTGGCAATTTAAAGGCGTATTTGCCCATACAATGACTTGTGGTGACCAACCGATGGACAAGTCAGTGTTTCATCCTTCCCAAATAATTCTGATGCCAATCCACCGACCGCGGAGGGATGAAAGGCTTTGTTGGCCTGGGCGGGAATTCCAAGTACGTATTTGTATCGCGCGCACCTGGCTCTTCCTTCTTACTGCGTTGTCTCGCTTCCATTATAATATTTAATGGTAATAATTTTGCAATCGATTTTCTTAGAGGTTCTCGTTTTTGGAAGGTTCGAGGCATTCCCCTTGTTCCGCCAGTTGAAATCTGCTATTTTCAGAAGCTGGAGGCGAACGGTGACAGCGGCAAACCGGAATAGGCAATCTGCTCAGTGCTGTTCTATGGCTGGCTACGTGTAAAAATGTCTAAATTGTTGAATTTCTAGGAGTATGCTAAGCTAGGTGGTTAATTGTTAATTGTAAAGATTATAGAGCACGTTTATAGCATGAATCGCATGCGTTGGCGATAAAAAATGTTAACATGTTGTCCATGTTGTTTGTCTGCAGAATTTGTAGGGGTCACTGCCTCCGGTTAGTTTTTGATTTCTTTTCGTAAAATTGGCACAGGTCGTTTGATGCCCCAGTCCACAGGAGCCGAAGCGTTCAGTATACGGCCAGGCGAGCAGTGTATGCTGCTGCTGCTGAAGAAGAAGAAGCTGTCATGATCAGGAGGATTCTTCCGCTGACTCAGAGCTGCTATTATGTCGTTGTAAGTATAGTTGGGCTTTTGAGAAATGTCATCAAACGAGTGAATGAATAAATTTATTCGATGTCGAAAAATTTCTAGCGAGTGATTTTCGATCATATGAAAAAATCGATGTACGAATTTATTCGACCGTCGATTTTTTCGAATGATCGAAAATCGAGTAAACACCATTCTTCGTTTATTCGAATTATTCGAATAGTCCAGTAATTTGTTCGAGGTTCTGTGCTTGAAGTTTTAAATTTATTCGGTGTTCGACTTGTGAATAAAGTAGAAAAATTCGGTTTTCGAATAATTTTTGAATATGCCGCTCTTTCGAAGTTCAAATTTGAGCGAACATTCGACTTTTTAAAACCATCGATGTTGAATTTCGAACAGATATTCGAAGAGACAGACATCGAATATTCAACTATTCGAACGATTACTTGATTAAAATTATTCGGACATGTTCGCTCGAGCACAACAATAGTGATACGTAGTTGTAACCCGATTTCTAGGCTAACATACGGTGCGAGTGCTAGATTCTATAGGCGGCGATGTCTTTTTGCATTAATACGATGAACGGAAGCAGGGACAGACAGACAAAACTGTCAGCTCGTCCTGTCAGACAGACTGTGAATGAACTGACAGTGTTGTCCGTCCGTCGTTCCTCCGTTCATTCGAGCAAAAATTAGTGGTCGCTAGACTTCCTTCACTTCTCGATCGGTTTGAGCCGTGCTGGGGTTAACCGTTCAAGTTTGTCATGCAGATATGATCGCCGGGAGAAAAAACTTGACAGCATATAAACAATATCGATTGGTTGACAATAATCTATTGATTTCAACGAATTTTGCCACTTGAAGATGGAATTGCGTTATAATTAGGTCGGAAGATCTAGGGACCCTCCGAGACGGCAAGGATCATTTTTTGTCTAACCAGGAGACTATCTGAACGGTGGGTCGGAACGGCCCAGGTGTTTAAATGGGCAGAATCGCCTCTCTCTGTGAAACAACAAAATGGAAATATCTCGACACCATACAACTCTGCGCAGAGTTAGAGACAACGGAAGTTGGGTCGTTGGCGGCGTTAGCCCTCTGCCTGCGCGCGAAGGGCAGGCTCAAGTTGGCTGGAAACAGCGATCACGGGGACTACGGCGCCCCTCTACCCACTGCGCCACCGCCGCTCGCTCGTCATGCCTGTTTCCAGCCAGCTAGAGCCCGCCCTTCCCCGCGCAGGCAGAAAGTTAACGCCGCCAACGGCCCAGCTTCCGTCGTCCCTAACTCTGCTCAGATTTGTATTGGGGTGCAAATATTTGAATTTTTTTTTGTTTCCCAGAGAGAGGCGATTCTGCCCATATACAACACTTGGGCCGTTCCGACCTGGTAAGCTAAACTGAGCGTGACCTTCTTTGAATTTTTTAAAAATGTCATCTGCTCCAATAAGTAAACGCAGTGTTAGAAATTTTATAAAATTTCTATTTTCAAGGAAGGTAATGGTTTAAGCCTTTTTAAGTGCAGGAAGGCAGCATTTTCTCTTGTGCTCAAAGAAGAGATTGAGCAAGTCACCATGCACTAGTCCAGCACGTTGCGAGATGTCCCTCTAACTGATAGCAAAAACTCAATTTCAGTAGAGTTCCACATTTGTCGTGGGTGCAATAACAACAAGTGTAGAAAGCATACACATCTTGACTTTGCTGTTAAGTCAATAAGTAAACATCGTTTTTACTATTAGACAAATTAAGAACGCGACGTGTTCGACGAGTGCATGGCGCGATCTCCTCTTTAGTATGATCGGAAATTGTTGTTCTTCCTTGCATTGCGTTTGCTTTTCTATATTTTAAATTAGGCTTTTATCTGTTATTTTTTAAAGAAACAAAAATTTATAAAGTTTCAAGCTCTGTGTTCACTCCATCTTAAGGCAGTTGAAATATAAATTTGCAAAGGAGCATCATCAAGAGAATTGTTTTAAATGTCGTCGAAAGTGTATGGTCTCGTCTTCAAGACGTCCATTTTGATTCGATAGATGTTGAATTTGATCTATTTATTATGTTATTGGACGTGATCTTATGATTTTTTATTGATTTAATTTTTATTTATTCACTTCGATCTCCTGTATTTTAATTTAAGCTTTAATCCTTTATTTTTCAATGGAACAAATTTTTATAAACGTAAATATACGTCCATAAATATATATCTAATAAACACGATCAGCTTGCTATGAAAATTGTCCAATTTGGTCCGAAAGGACCTCAGTTTGGTTTGAAACATGTCAATTTTGATATGAAGCATTGAACTTGACTTGAAAATAGTAAATGCTCGCACTGAAGAAGAACACCTCTTCTCATGTCTCATTATGGCTCCACGACGTAAATCCAACGCGACGTGGCGCCACTGAAACGCGGACGTGCGCTCGGTGACGCATGGTGTGTCGCAGAGCACGAATTTTGCCAGTGTTCAAGCTTCTCAACTAGAAAGAACCACCGAGGGGATGTGACATGATAGAGAACTCGTGGAAAAGACGCCCTAAACATAAGAGGCTCTCTTGGGTCGCTATTTCATTTTCATTTCCGGTTTTCTCATTTTTAGGATTATTCTCCACCTATCCCGTCTTTTCCTCAGTTCATGCTGTAGTTCGAGTTTTATACAATTTAGAAACATACGGTTAACATATGCCCCTGGTTTTTTCTTGTAGAGATAATCAATTACAAATCCAGAGAATGTGGGTGGAGTATTCAAGTTTTTGCTCATCCCCCCCCCCCCCACAATCAAAACTTACAAACACTTGCTTCCGAAACTTCTAGTTAATAATCGCATCCCACCAGATCCTTAACTGTTTCCCTTCACTCATCTGAAGTGGAATGATTGTCATTCCATCCGCACTTTGTTAACAACCGCTCCCACTTCCCTAACCAGGAAACATCATCCTTATCTCATGTCTCCTTCCTTCTTCTACGCGATCAACGTCGCCGGAACATACTTTCACGCTGTAGCGCGCCCAGCGGCAAGACGCGGCTACCACGTGCGTGTGACGTCACTAGCCGTAACTGTCGGAAGAATTTGGACCACGACAACTCGTCCAATTTCGTCGCACACCGTGCGCGACATCCTGGGGCGTTCACGCGGCGTTGGAGTTATGTCCGCCCCCCCCCCCATATTATACACGATTTTCACTTCGAATTTGACCCTCTTCTAAGTTAGCCTAAAACTTTTGAAGTCAAAGCCAGCCAAGGGTTTGAATTGTATAGTTCAAGAAAAATTTTAGCATGATTTCTTTGAAGTTTCAATTCGTCTGCAAAATAAGTGAACACATTGTTGAAATTTTGGCACTAGTTAAAAGTTCCGACTCCACCGACAAGACTTCGGTCGAAAGAAATTTCTTCGCTGAAACTTCGTATAGGGGGGTTATTTGGGGTGCTGATCACGGATCTGACATCCGTTTTTGAAATTTCGGCCGATTGACGGTAGGTGACGGTAGCTAAAAGTAACTAAGGCTGCCGAGGTCATAATCATCGATTTTCCCCAAACTTCTCCCGGGGGGTTATTTGGGGTGCTGATAACGAATCTGACATCCGTTATTCGTTTTACGCCGGAGTTTGGGCGAAATCGGTGACCATTACCTTAGTCACCCGTACCTTCCTAACCTACCATACTCCAGCGTAAAACGAAAAACGGATCTCAGATTCGTGATCAGCACCCCAAATAACCCCCCTAGACGAAGTTTCATCGAAAAAATTTCTTTCGACCGAAGTCTTGTCGGTGGAGTCGGAACTTTTAACTAGTGCCGAAATTTTAATAAAATTCTCATTTTCAGGGAAAAATAGTTGCTTTAAGGCTTGTTTTAAAGAGCAGGATGGCGGCCATTTTTTAGTGTCAAAAAGAGATTGCGAGATGCCCTCGTTAAAGAGGGATTTTCCTTGAACAAAAATTATTCTAACCATTATGGAGAGTAGTAGTTTAAGCTGTAAGATCATTTCGATTAGGACGAGTTCTCTTCAATTCCGGAAGTCTTAGGCTAGCTATGAGGAGTCTCCAGCTTGATTTGAAAAGTGTTCAATTTGAAGTGAAGGCGGTATAAACAGGGAGGTCCTTCTTCACATGCGCTAAGGTCTTGCATATATGAGACCAGTCATTCAGGAAGTCTGGGTGGTAGCAGAAAGATATAGGCGAGGTACTTCGCTACTTTAGTGAGCTTTGATTGCCCTCAACGACTTCTAGATCTTGTTCAGACGCGACATTGCTCTGCACCAAATGTTACGAAAGAGATGAGGGAGATCCTTCGGCTGGCTGTCACAGGCGATCTGGAGACAGCTGTTCGTCGCCACGAGGTCCTCCGGTGGGCGACATTAACAATAAAGGCAAACTCTGGGTGGTAGCAGAAAGATCTCTAACTTCACTGGAAGTTCTCATTATTTTCAGGGAGACTAACGACGTCCCAGATTGGGGTTTGGTGAAATTGTCGAGCGTCTTGCTTGCGAACGGTCGAGAGCGGGAATCGGAAGAGTTGCTGAAGAAGCACTACGAAGAGACTGGAGGACAGCACCGCTTCGGTAAGTTTCTGCCATCACGTCCCAATGGGAAGATGGTTTTGCCGCATCTGAAGGGAAATATGGGCGTGGGGCGCATCTACATGGAGCATCGACACTAACAGCTCCATCTGAATTGTTGCGATAGGGCCTGTTCTCAGTTCACGACATGAGAGACGGGAGCGATTAGTAGGCCAGGCAATTCATGCGTATCGATTTTTGCAGGGTGGTCGCTTGGAAAAAATCGATGCGTGTGATTTGCCTGGAAGACCAATCGCTCCCGTTGCGAAGTGTGAACAGGTCCATACGCATAGAAACACGTTAGTACGCGCCGCAAACGGTTTGTTTTGTCCGCGTCATCAGCGGCGCAAGCGAATGGTCACTCAGGGAAGGGGTGGATATCGATTTTTGCCGCGAGCTCGGTCGTCATTTATCGATTCCAATGCTTTGCACGGGGCCTGTTCATACTTCGCGACAAGAGCGACTTGTTGCCCGCACAAAACATGCATATCGATGAAAACCGAGCGCGCGTCGCCGAAAAGTGTTCGTACTCAAGCGCCGACGCTGTCGCTCCAGTCGCTCTTGTCGCTGCGCACGCCACGCACGCCACGCACGCCACGCGCGCTGCGCTCTCGTCGCCCCCGTCGCACGTGCAAAACATGCGAATCGATTCAAATAGGGCGCGCGGCGCGCGCCGCCGAAAAGTGCTTATACTCGAGCGCCGGCGTTGTCGCTCCAGCCGCTCTTGTCGCTCTAGTCGCTGCTGTCGCCTGTTCATACGTCCGCGCGCTGCGCTCTTGTCGCTGCTCTGGCGAAGTATGAACAGGTCCACGCGCGTCACAGTCGCTCACTCGCTGCCGTCGTGGTCTATGGATAGACCTTCATGGGGAAGACGACCACACAGCGCAACGGCGATGCTCAGCGAAGATGGAATAGCGTGGTTCTCTGTGGGTTGAGGTGAAATATACCATTTTCACATTAAATTTGACACTCGTCTAAGCAATCTTGACGCTTTTGAAATCGGATTGGATATCTTATATTTTATTATTTGGTATATTTTATATTTTCTATTTCATGTTTTTATTTTTTAATGTTTGCGTTTGTGTCTTCTACGCGTGTGATTGATTGTAATTCACGCCAGAAATAAATAAATAATTTTCCAAATCAAATAGAGCAGATTAAACCGGAGTCTATCCGAGGCGGTTAGACCATTTTTTTTGTTCAAGGAGAACTTAGTATAGCTTTCTTTGAATGTCCTAATTCGCCTGCCCCAATAAGTGATCACTGTGTAAAATTATGCACAATTTTATATTTTTAGGGAAAATAAAGTTTAAATATGTAAAATATTAGAATGATGTCGAAAATGATAATGTCTAAAATTTATTCTAAAGTACAGAAAAGCAGCAATTTTTAGCGTGTTAAAGGAAGAAATCGTGCCATGCACTCGTCTAGTTCCTTGCGATTTTCATATGACTAATGGTATAAATGCTGCCTACTTGAAACGGCAAATTGAAGAGTTGTGTGCTTTCTGCAGTGATTTTTGTAATTCCACTGACACAAGTGTAACTGGACGCAAGCAGAATATTTGCTGTCAATTATATTAAAATCACAAAGCAGTAGGCAAGTGCACGACGCGATTTCTTTTTGCTTAACAGCTAAAGCTGCTATCCTTTTGCATTCCTGGTTTTTTAAAATGAGTAGTTTTAAACCGCAGTTTTCTCTAAAAAATATTTTTTTTATACAACTTCAAGCAGTGCGTTCATTTATTGGTGCAAGTGAATTCTGATTGTAAGTTTGATTTCGAAGTTGTCCAGTTTGACGTGAAAAGTATCTAATTTGATTCGGAAAATGTCCAACTTGACGTCAAAAATGTCCACTTTAACTTGAAAAATATTCCCAGTTTGACGCGAAAATGGTATATTTAGGAGGCGCAATGTTTTTGATAGGCTTTATTCTCAACTCAAAAAAGAATCTTTAAATATAACATCAAATTGCTACCTTCCTGCACTTTCGATTAAGCTTTAAGCCATTATTTTTAGTTAAACAATAAAAATTTTTATAAATTTTTGATCGATTTGTTCGCTTATACGGTGCGGATGATTGTTAAATATTTCAAAGACTATTATAAATTTTACGATAGAAATCAATTATTATTCCAACGTTCTCGAACTGTCCATCAAGATCTCACTGAACAAATCCGTATTTCGTACTCTCTTTCAGCCAGGAAGTCGGACGTTCAAGAAGAACAAGTGCTGGCTGCTCTGATCAGAGTGATCAACAGACCAAACTCGCTGGGATTGAAGCCCGCTCGACAGCTATACAGATGGCTTCTTGATGGCAGGTTCTGCTCGAATAAGGACGTCTTCATCGAGCTGTTTGTCGAAAAGACGCTTCAAAGGTGAGTCATAGTAGGAGACCTCCTCACCAAGTGATAATTGCTATCAGTTCACATTACATGTGTTCTAACA
Organism: Heligmosomoides polygyrus bakeri; assembly: GCA_947359475.1. Classification (NCBI taxonomy): domain Eukaryota; kingdom Metazoa; phylum Nematoda; class Chromadorea; order Rhabditida; family Heligmosomidae; genus Heligmosomoides; species Heligmosomoides polygyrus. The sequence continues at coordinate 99,028,609 of OX375868.1, read as the reverse complement.
TAAGTAGCGTTAAACGAGCAATTCTATCCTAGTCGAGGTGGCGAGTTCTACGGCTAGCTTCCAGAGAAATCGGTCACAAAACAGCTCGTCCGGTGTTCCATTCAGCGGTTCAGCAGTAGCTCACTCGTTGTTTAGTGCGTGCATCGTGTGTTTAGTGTCTAAGCACACGATAAACACGATGTGTTTATAAGGGATAAATGATAAAGGACGGCGTTACTCAATCCCTTTTTGGATGTGCCACTCATTGTACTTCTATGGGATGTCGTGGAAGCGAGTTTCGTGCGTATTTTCATGGGGATACTAAAAGAACTGTCAACAAAAAATATCTCAAAAGGGGAACTTCTACACTCGTTGAAAGATAAGCAAATAGGCGTTTCGGAAATGTCTGTTTTAAAGTCTTTTGAATTAACCTAAGGAGTCAGGGATGGGAGATGCTTAGATAATTTGATGAATTCGGAACCAGCCCTTTGTGTAAAGAACGAGGCACGAATGGAAGCCCTAGATCTTGGAAGATGAAGCTTTGCCTGTGCACCTCTGGTGGTGGAAGGCAAAATCGTGTAAACTGTTCCACAGATAGACTCGTCATTGAGTTTAGAATTTTGTAGATCATGATGAGTGGGCTTTTTCTTCGAATAGCAGGCGACGAGATATCAAATATTTTATTGCGTACAGGGGCAGACGTTATGGTGGAGTGCTCATAACCATGAAGCTTTCTAGTAAAGTTGTTCTGCACTGCTTCAAGTCTTATTACGTTGCGACTTGGGGACGGATTACATACGGTTGTACCATATTCAAGTTGTGGTTGTTCATAGGACTTATACGCTGAAACTAAATGTTTCACTGAATTAGCGCTCAAAGACTTGAGCATGTTGTGGATAGTTCTATTGGCTTTACTAGATACATTTGGCCACAAATTGACTTGCATTGGCCAGCTGATTAACAAGTGAGCGCCTTATCCCCCCAGACAAGCCTGACACCAATTCACCGACCCCGGAGGGAAGGTAGGCTTGGTTGGCCTGGGCGGGAAATCTGAACACCAGGAACCTGGGGCTAGATTCATCAACGACTTACGGCAATTTAACAGAGAAAATACGGTCGAAATTCCTGATAGAGCGGCTTATCAAGCGATATGGTGAGCGATAAGCCGCGTTATCAGGAATTTTGGCTGCATTTTTCCCTCAATTGCCGTAGGTCGTTGATGAATCGGGCTCCTGGTATCGGCTGCACGCGACCGTCGGCATCTCGTCCGACTGCGCGTTCAACTTTAATGTTCTAAAAATATTGCCAATAATCGAGAAGGGAAAAAGCGAAACAACCATCCTGATAGAACAAATCACCATCTAAAGTCATCGAGAAGTGGGGCTCGATTCATTAACGATTTACAGCAATTTAACGGAGAAAATACAGCCGAAATCCTTGATAGCGCGGCGGAATGCTTCACCATGTCGTTTGATAAACCGCGCTATCAGGAATTTCGACTCTATTTTCTCTGCTAAATTGCCGTAAGCCGTTGATGAATCCGCCCCTGAATGGGTCAGTCCAACTGGCTTAATTCAATGCGTTTCGCTGACAACCATCAGAGAAAAGCCGCAAACGACTGAAGTCCATGGCATGTCCCACCTATGTATCGGTCGTACTTCTGAAAGTTTTGAGTGGAAGATTTGATGTCGTGCTTGCTGTGCTAGGGTCTGCTTGTGCAGTTGACCGAGAGTTGTTGCCACGCGGGCTCTTGCCGTATTTCTCAAACTTGGGTAATTGAACCTTTATAATATTAAATTTATTTCGAAATTTATATATACGACATATGAGCAAAATAGTAAAGCTAAAATAGACCTAAGTCCTACTTGCTAGTGACGGTGTCCGTGAAGTGATGGAGAAAGCCTGTGACCGTGCTGAGAGCGGATCAGCAATGATGAGACAGTAAATGTTGTGGCAGTCGCTTTTCGCTTTTATGCTGCGCTTCATCTGATAAGACATACCAGCACTCTTAGAAACCTATATCTCAAAACATACAGAACTTCGCGAACATCAACATTTGCTCTATACAGCTCACAGAACCTTCAGATTACAAAGAATATCGAACTACAGTTCGGTATAGAGAGGAGGAGACATTGTGCTTATTTGGCAGGCGGCATACATTGCTGGCAGGTAATACTGCAGTGAAATACACTTTCAAAGCAATTTATTTATTTCGTCAAGCGTATTAAGGTACCATTCTTTTTTGTTCGACTGGTTTGAGATTTAATCGTCACTGATAGATTCACTTCGACACTTTGATTTCCTTGCTATGTGGTGACACCGCAACGGCTGGCTTAGTCTCGCTCTTAGGCGTGACCGCTTTTGAGGAAGTCTTCTTCTCCTTGGATGCTGGCATAGATGAAGCGGCCTGAGCGGCATGATCACCGGCAGAAGGTTTAATGTCGGTAGTGGGTGGCTTCGTTCCACAGGTCTTAGGTGTAGTAGCGACAACATTAGTTTCAACAGTTCGTGCTATTTCTGCCGTCGAATAACCGGGATCTCTTCTGAATACCAGCACTCGGCACTCCAATCGCCTAAAAGTTTTGAAATTACACAGGAGAGAGAAGAGAAGGAACTGCCGTCATGGAACTTACCCACTGACATGGAGTACAGCAGCTTTGTTGTCAAGCTCACCGCAGTAACACGGCGCCGAGAAGAGAGTCAAGCATTTCTTGTCAGCGAAGAACTCGTAACTGCAACAGGGCATAGATCGCCAGAGATTTCGAAAGTCGCATATGTTGAGAATGAGTGTCTGCCTACCCCTCCATCACACATTGATGCGCACGACAGATCAGATCGATGTTCATCTTGTTGCAGAAGTTGTTCACTGCTTCCTTGCCGAACACCTGAAGGCTAGTAATTCCTCATATCCCACATAGTACACTTGCCTGGAGGGCAAGTGTACTATGTGGGATATGAGGAATTACGGGCCTCCGATGGAGATTTCCGTGGAAGTTCGGAGTGAATGTCCGAGTCTCCGCGGAAGACGGGCGTGGCGGAGTCGACGATTGGCCAGGTGAGGGATTTCAGAAAATGGTTGGTTATGGAAGTTTAGAAAGCAACATTATTCGACTCAGAATTTACTGGGGAAGTCACTGGTGGAGAAAGTTTTCCATTCTACTGCAACTTTTTCAGCCGAAATTATGCCGGAGCCATTTCACACTCCTATAAAGTTTGGCCGCTTGTTTACATATGCTACAAACCACTACTAAGCCAAGGAGACCACAGGTGGATGGTTACAGCACTGCCGTGAACCTCTCATTTTGCGGCCCGTCCTCCTGAAGGTGAAGCTTCTATCATCCATTTGATTTGGCAAAAATCACATTTCCCATCAACAATTGACCCCGTAAGTGGCTTTGGCAGTTGATAGTTTTCGAACCGCGTTACTGTGATCGCCTTCTCTAAACTATATTTCGAACTAGCTTTAGCTCAGTTGAATACTGAACATTGAGTTTCCATGGACGAAGCCGAGAACAAGTGGGAACACATGAAATCGGACGATTTCCAAAACTCTGGAGGGCTATATGAGGAAATTTTAGAAAAAAGTAGACCAAATGATCACCTTTTTTTTTTGGCTGCGAAAAAGTGCATCACGCAGAACGTACCGCAGGCGGAAGACGAGAAATTCGCTTAGAAAGTGCTTATTCTGATCAGTCAGGGAGATATTCCCTGTGGGAGGAAATATCTCGAGCGACGAAGTGGGGCCGCCGCCGTCAAGACTATATAGGTCACCGAATCAACTTTGTTAAACCGCTGAAAGTTACCTAGATCACTGGATGGATCATCCAGCGTACATTCGGATGGTAGGTTTTATCTTCTAACCATGGTTCTTTGAAGGGAGTTATGGAAAAGCGGCGAAGACGGCGGTTCTTTCCATCTATTCCGTCCAAAAACCAAAATACAGTAGCGGTATTGTAGATAGAGCTGCCGCGTTGCCGCGAAAGTGTGCGGAGGCCTTTAGAGGACGTTCAGAGCAACATCACTGCTTGACGCGACGTAATGATGAGCTCCTATATCGATCACGCCACTTCGCTTCGCGTGATGTTCACTCATTCGTTATACAACGAATACCACATCTCGTGCAATTATCAGCATCGCCGCGTGATGGGCATATTGCTGGTCATTGCTGAACGGTTTGCTCGTCGATCAGTGATACGCTTCTACAAATTCGTTTCGAACGCGTGGTGTTCATAGTACAATCCCCTCTTAGAAGAGCGCTACGCGAGGATCGTGTCGCATCGACAGTGGGCTTCGCTTCGCTACGCAAACGCTCTGAACGAGGCTTTACAGGTCGTACGTTTCCACTACATTATTTTTTACGATGATATTTCCCAACTAGATAGATTACTGCGCCAACCATAACTGTTGAGTTAGAAGCTTTCAAATTTGACATACTGCTGAGACTCCTCGAGGGCTTGGTTCATACAGAGTGCTGGTTGCAGAGGGATCTGACCATATGAGGTCACATAGAAGGCCAATGTCGCAGATATCCGTTGGCCGATATACTCTGAAATATATCCGCTGGTGGTCCCCACCTATCTGACTACGAAGCAATGTCTTATCATGGAAAGCGGTCAGTGGATTCTGAAGCGCTATAGTTTCACTCCAGGGGCCGGATTCATCAACGACTTACGGCAGTTAACAGAGAAAATACAACCGAAATCCTTGGTAGCGCGGCGAAATGTTTCACCATAAGGATAGGATAAAGGGCGGCGATATTCAATCCCCTTTGGGATGCGCCACGCATTCTACTTCTACGTGATCTCGTGGAAGCGAGTTCAATGCGTATTTGGCCATACAATGACTTGCGGTGGTCAGTCGATGAACTAGTCAGCGCTTTACCCTTCCCAGACAAGTCTGGTACCAATTCACCGACCCCGGAGGGATGGAAGGCTTGCTTGGCCTGGGCGGGAAATCCGAAGCAGGAACCTGGTATGGGGTGCAGGTGACAGCCGGCGCCTCCTCCAACTGTCGCCTGCACCCTATACCATCATGGTTCAGATTTCCCGCCAGGCTAACCAAGCCTTCCATCCCTCCGGGGTCGCTGAATTGGTATCAGACTTGTCTGGAGCGACAAACGCTCACTTGTTAATCAGCTGGCCATCGCAAGTCATTGTATGGCCAAATTCAGGGATCTCGGCTGTATTTTCTCCGTTAAATTGCTGGAAGTCGTTGTTGAGTTGTGTAACATTGCCTCACCTTTCGAACTGCTTGAAACAGATGAGGTCTTCGGATATTCCACCATGAGCGCAGAAAATTCTCGAGCTTACAAGAGCTGATACCGGTAGACAGTTGAACACATGTTGAAAGATCGTCCATAATTCAACACCTGAATGGCGACAACTCCTGATTATCCTAGCTAAACTAGGGAGGCTTTACTCTAACCTCTATGTGGAAATTTTTTCTTGCATTCGTCGTAGAAACCATATTGCCTGTTCACACATCTGGTCTCGTGATTTCCTCGGAGCATAAATATCTCCTTAGGGAATCGTAGCTGGAAATCGACACACTTGAATGCTAGAAACTGTAAGAGCAAATAGTCACAACAGCGATCGAAATTGAGAAAAAAGCAGGAGCGATGTGTTGGACCTGAATTTTGAGTGAATTGTGAATTTGGGGACAAGGCCCTTAAAGCTAACGTTTAGGTATTATCGCCAGAAGCACCGCAGGTTTTACGTCCCTAAATTGGGTTTCCCTTATCAAGCTAGTATATCTGTTGGATGCAGCATATAACCGAGGTGCAATCCCAATAAGGGGGGGGAGTGTCTACCTTATACACACATTTAAATAATAATTAAAATGGAAACACCTGCAACATAATGTACAACGTGAGCCAGCCACTAGACTCGAAGAAGCCTAGGGGGTTGGAGGGTGGAAGCATCAAAAGGATGAGGGTGGAACGCACATTCCTTTGTAAGGTGGACTCTACTCTTTAGGATTGCACCATAACCAGAAATTATATGCTGTTTTTGGCGAGGTAATCGATAAATTTCGCGCTCTACGCGATGGAATTGAGAGATCTCAGATCCGCTGCCTCTACTTGTGCCTGCGCCTGTTTAGCAGCGCTGAAGGGATGGTCTTACATTTCATTCCAGAATTGTGAGAAACGATATGCGATGACGGTGTAGTTTTCCCCCATGGTAAGTGAAGCAGGGGGGGACGGAACTTTTACTCACTTTTGGCCGCGCCGACGTTGCGCGTGCGCCGTGGGCGCGACGTCGACAGCAATCCGCTGGCGGTGCGCACGAGGTTTACTCAAAAGAGTTCCACCAGAGAGTTTCTCGCTGTCTAGTACTGCATTATCGAACAGAAACTAGCTACTGGGAATGCGAACTAACTAACGCTAACAGCTGACTATTGTAACTACTATTGTGATAAGGACCTTACTATTAATAGGAAGTTGGTGATATTAGAATATCTGGTAGTCTAAGATCATTGGTAGAAACCTTATTTATACGATTTTCACGTAAAATTTGACACTTCTCACGTCGAATCGAGAATTATTCTAGACAAGCATGATACTTGTGAAATCAATGCGAACACCTTCCAAATCAAACCTTTCGGTTCAACCTGTTCTTTCGGTCAAACTGGAGGATCTTTAAGGAGAGCAGAATAATTGTGTTCATGGAAATCTTGGTGTAATTTTCTTTGAAATTTTTTTAGTTGACATGCCCGAGTGAGCGTAATAATTTTCTTAGACATTTTTATATTCTGAGATTTAATTTTGTTTAATAGCGCAATAAGGCAGCAATCATTTAGTACATTAAAAAGGGATTGCGCCATGCATCCCATTTGCTCGTCGCGTTTTTCATTTGATTGAGAGTATGAGTGACGCTTAAATGAAGTTTCAAAGTGAAGATATGTGTGCGTATTACTTGTTTTTGCTGTGTATTACAGGTGTGAAATTGCATACAAACAGAAATTCTGCTATCAATCAACCAAACATCGCGACGTCTTAGACGAGAGCATGGCATAATCTATTTTTATAGAACAAAAATCGCTGCCTTTCTGCTCTTTAGAACAAGCTTTAAGGCATTATTTTTCTCAAAAAAAAAATAGAAATCTGTAAATTTTCAAACAATGTCTTCACTTACACACAAGTAAACTAAATATTAAAGAAATCATTCTGAAAATTTTGCTTGAACAACCGTCATTCTAACCTTTTGTAGAGTCTCCAGTTCGATGTGAAAGGAGCTCATTTTGATTTGGAAGAGGTTCAGCTTTTTTCTTTTTTTCTTTTCAAAAGCTTAGACCTGTTTAGAATAGTGTACAATTTGGCGTGATATTGGTATGTACAGACTGCAACATGGTTCAACAGTAAACAATCAGCAAGGCCGGGACGACTATTGGCAATTTGCCAGCCGATAATCGGTGCAGGACCCAGGCGCACGGAGCTAGCAAACCGTACGCGTTTTCGCCGCGCCATCACGGGCTTGCCGCGCACGGCGGCGTCGCGCCCGAAGCGCGCGGCCGAAAGTGAGTAAAAGTTCCCGCACCCAGTGAAGCAGGCGCAATGCGCGTAAGAGGGGGCAGCCCATCAGTACTCGACAAAGCACGACGTGTCGTAGCATTTCCCACGTGTAGGACGAGTTTTTACCCGTTTAGTCGGCTCGTGACGTACCGTTTGACTTAGGTCCCTCTCGTTGAAACTTGCATTACATATACATACGCGTCAGTTTGTGTACCAGGTGGGCAATTCCACGTCATCATATCCGACTGCTACGCTCAAGGAGGTCGAAGCCCATAGGCTGCCTCCCCGCCCACCTCCTACGCGCATTGCGCCGTGAAGCAGATGTTTAGCACTGTTCGAGCTGTGGAGCCAAGATTGTTAACCACACTTTATTCGGCTGACGTTTCGGCATAACCGCCTTCTTCAGAGCCTTAAGGAAGCAGCCAAGAGGCTGGTGAGTCACTCTCGGATGGAGGCAGTTCGGGTGAATCGAACAGTCCTATTGGTGTCAACGTCATGCCAAGATTCAACGACAGTTGATCATGGAATATGAAGATGTTTAGCTTTGTTGCTACTGTACCATGTGCCCACCTATTGGGATTAAACTGAGCTGAAGAATCACCTTGAAGGAGAGTAACATCGTGATCACTTCCAAGCTGAAATCTCCTCTGTCAACATAGTCGCCAAGAAATAAGAGCCTTTTCTGAGGAGGTATACCAATCTGTAAATTAAATGTTGTGCGCAATAATCGAAGTCTATGTATGATGGTTGAAAGTAAAATGGAAAAACACACAAACACACCCTGCTGCGGCTAATCCACGATAGCCATTAGAACTAACCACCCTGCTGCGACTAATCCACGATAGCCATTAGAACTAACCACCTGCTGTAGTGAATCTGCTCACGCCTGCTACAGTATCCCCAAACCTGCACATCACTCAAGCCATTGTCATTGGAGTTCGTTTTTGTCATGAGGGCGCAAGGGGTTGCAGGGTGTCGTGCTTACAAGCGGCTCGTGTGGAAATTGCTTTAGTCGCCCAACGGGGGGGGGGGGGGGGGGGGAGGGGTCTGCAGCTGGATTCTGCGCTCTTCGGGTTTTTCGTGCGCATCGAATTTCCACGTTGACGCCGACGTGATCCACGATGCAACGGCAGCAGCCCCACGGTGCGGTATCCAGCAAACCTGCACATCAACCCGCGACTCCATCGGCAGGAGATGGTTAGATCTGAATAAGTCTCTACTGCACGCGCCGATTAGCGATGCATTGCGGAAACTGTGCGCAGGTGGTCTCTTGTACGCCGCCTGCCGGCAAGCGGCTCAGGTGCAGTGGATAGATAGAAGTGATTGTCAAACGGGCACAGTTTCCACAACGTAATCTTTTTGGGCGTCGTAGGTTGTGCAATTACAGAATATTTCAAATGGCGCCCCGCATTTCACGCCGTTCCTTCGTACGTGCTGTCGTCCCGTCGCGAATGTTGTTCCTGTTAGACGTTCAGAGCTCCACCGCGGCGCTAGGCGACATAGTGATAAACTCCCATATCGATTCATCGCGTCGCTCCATCGAAATGCGAGCTTATCATTACATCGCGTCGCGCCGCTAAGGTGCTCTGAACAGCCCCTCAGGTGTTATGCGTTGTTCTCTGCTTTGACAAGAGGTTCACTTCCCCAATAGCCACAACAGTTGGTTTTTTGATGTTCGGGTGTCATCTCACATAAAATGTGATCTGAACACCTGGCGGTTCAATCCCAACTGCGGGGCACCTTATAATTGGACTTGGATGTCCTACTGTTCGCTTCCGGACGCGAGTCCAGTTATAACGTGGCTCCCAGAGTCCCTTGGGAAGACCATTCAATATCAGAAACAGCCAAAACACAGAAACGAAAACAATAAGGCGAACAATAAGAGAAACAAAAATGCAAAACACGCTCCAGGCGTCTCTGGGTAGCCTCTACGGTGAATAAATGGACGCGACACATTCGGTGCGCGGGAATTTGAAAACTGGGATTACGTGTGGAGCCGCTGGAGCCTCTTCATGCTTTTATAACTAATTTTTTCCAATATTCCAGCGACAGCACCCGCTAATTCCTGGGGAGGGCATCAGGAGATCGGAATAGATGCAAGAAGACGTGGGCGCAATGCTACTATGAGGGGGCCAGCCCACATTTGAACGAGTTTTTACTCGTTTGACCTAGGCCTCTCTCGCTGCAATTTGCATTACACGTATGTACGCGTCAGTTTGCGTACAATGTGGGAAATTCCACGTCACCATATCCGACTGCTACGCTTAAGTCGGTCGAAGCCCATGGGCTGCCCCCCCGTGGTATCATTGCGCCAAAACGTCTTCGGTAGAACACATCAAATTGGCGCGCGCGGGTTGATGCGTAGGTTTGCGGGATACTGTAGCGTGCGCCTGCTGCGATGCGTCGTGGCCAGCGTCGACGACTCTTGTACGCCCGCGATGGCGCCTCTGGCAAGCGGATCGTGGCGCAGTGGGTAGTGGGGTTGCTTCATACGAGTGGGCTTGGCGGTTTCGTTCTCCTGCGTTGCGGCGTTTTTGCCCCGCATCCTGGAGTCACTTCCCTCCAGCTACGGACTCCTCTGAGCAACGAAAGCAGTTTTCACATGAGCAGCTTGGATGGTGCATCCTGAGGCCGTATTCATGAAGCGGCGGGAACGGCAGATAAGCGATATCATAGCGGTATCATCTCTCGCCTCTCTCTCCTGCCTCGCTCTCTTGCCTCGATCGCTTCCCGTGGGAAGCCGGGAAGATCCCGGGAACGTACATGAATACGGCTACTGGAATCCCTCCCCTTTCCTGGTTCTGCAAACAAATAGCCATTTCCTAACTAAGCCCCACAGAACCCCCTGTTGTGGAAACAACAGCAGTAAAACGCTTCACCAGGCAGACCATGTTGTATAAGTGACGAATGTCGGGAGGGGGGGGGGGGGGCTAAAGGAGCAGGGTGCCCGAGAGTTTCCGCGCTCAATCGCTAATTGGTGTTTGGATTAGCAGAAGCAGGGGCTACTGTATTTCCACTCGGTAAAATGTGGACCAACACTTTTCAGAATATCGATCAGATCGAATAGCTGTCCATGAATGTCACCGATTATGTGTAGTGGGGGAGAAGCTCTGAAACTTGGACGAAAACTGGTTGAGCTGTTACATTCATAGCGGATCCGCTGTACCTGACGATGCAAGGCTCTTGAAGGAAGAGTTCTCGTGCTCGCAGACAGATTTCGCGCATATCCTCAAAAACCAGCATCTTCTCCGCAGTTATTGGATTGCTCGTGAAGATATTGTAGATAATGCTTTCCAGTTTCCGAGCCAACTGAAAGTGACTGCTTTTTGGAGTCTAATTACTGAAATGGAAAACTCCGTGTCTTCCTAGTGGGGTGGGGCAATATGGTCAAATGAAAACAGCATGCAGAACATGATGTTGTCCGTATGCTGCCTTCGTTCGTCCACAGTATGCCCATCCAAGTAGGAAAAGCCTTGCTGCCTTACAGCTTCCGACATTCCTTGAGGTCTTTTATGGGATTTGAATTCGGCGAATGGATCCTGAATTAGTGTTGTCAGGAAGCGTGAACTTCTGTGGATCAGCAGTACATACCTTTTCCTTCATCGTCTCCTTGGAGGGATTCTTCCTCAACTTTTTCGACACTCCAAACATGACACTGCCGGCATGGCTCAGCGCTGCCTTCATCATCTTCTGTGTAGATCGTTGCGTCTGTTCGCGTTGGCGCCGTGGATGTGATTAGCTGCTTCTGCTTGGAGCTTCTTGAGCCGCACTATAGTAAAAATGAAGGTGTCTGTGGAAGGCCGCTTAAATAGCTCTCTCCTGGTCATATCGCCACGGTCTTCAATGGTTGTCGGTCGTTTTCGATTTAGCAAATGAATCCCTATCTGCCAGCTCTCAATTGCTTGCAAGCTCCTAACTCGAATCATCCTAAATGGGATCAGCAGAACGCTGGGGGCTGATTCATCAAGGAATTACAGCAATCTAACGGGGAAAATACCGGCGGAATCCCAGATAGCGCGGCATATCGCTTGTTGATAAGCCGCGCTATCGGGGATTTGGGCAGTATTTTCGCCGTTAGATTGCTGTAAGTCGTTGACGAATCTTGCCCCTGGACGAAGGACAGTCATACGAACAAGCAGGATTTCGGAGAGGGTTCGAGTCAAGCTGCCGCTGTGCCTTACGTTCATCGACCTGAAGAAGGCATTCGGCTCCGTCGAGAATGAAGCGGTCCTCGAAGCCCTGCTCACTCAGGCCGTTCCTACTCAGTACATCAGAGTGCCTCGAGAGCTGTACAGTGGATTCACGACCAAGACCTCAGCATTCTACAACGACGTCCTCATCGACGTAAAGAGAGGGGTTCGGCAAGGGGATACCATATCCCCGAAGCTCTTCAGCGCCACCCTCGAAAACGTCATGCGCGAACTAGAATGGAAAGACATGGGAGTGAAGGTCGACGGCCAGCAGCTGCACCATCTTCGCTTCGCCGTCGACATCGTGCTCATAACACCGAGCATCAGTCAGGCGGAGCGAATGCAGGCCGACTTCGATCGTGTATGTGGGAACCTTGGACTGCAGTTGAATCTTACGAAGACGATGTTCATGAGGAACGGAAGTTTCTGATGCCCCATTCTCGCTCAACGGACCGAACATCTCCGAATGCTCCAGCTACGTGTATCTGGGTCGCGAAGTCAATATGGCCAAAGACCTAGCGTCAGAGCTGAGCAGGAGGAAACGAGCGGCTTGAAGAGGTTTCAGCAGCATCGAAGAAGTTGTGAAGAAGAAGGAGAACGTCAGCCTCCGTGCCCACCTATTCGACCTCATTCGTCTTCCTGCGCTAACATACGCTTCTGAGACCTGGGCCATACGAAAGCAGGATGAACACGCGATCAGCGTCGCTCAACGTGGAATCGAGAAGACGATGCTAGGAGTGACGCGACTTACGCAAGTGAGCGGCGGCCTCCGGAGTTACAAGTTCCTTCGACGTTCGAATATCAGAGACTGGCCAAGTCGTCGAAAATTAGGTGGGCCGCCCACCTAGTGTGCTTCGCAGACATGCGCTAGACAAGAGCCGTCACCGACTGGATTCCGCTGTGTGTCAAAAGAAGACCAGGACGCCTGCAAACGCGTTGGTTGGACTTCTTCGTGAAACTTCTGAACAAAGGATCTGATAGCCTTTTTGCCCTACTAGAGAAGATGATCCATTGGATCGCTCTGTCACGCGGTAGTGACGATCAAAGACGTTGGTAGCGCCCACTCGAGCAACTCGATGGGCATCGGAACGTGTGATACAAATTGCGGTGTCAAATTAGCAGCAATATACCCAATGCGTTGGTCGATTTTTTTTCAAGGAAGCCCTGCCACGACGTCGGTATCCTTCATGCAACGAATAGCCACCGGGCTGCTGTGACACGATATCGACTACATTATTATGGCATCTCCTATCTGGGACCGGATTCATCAGCGACTTACAGCAATTTAAGGGAGAAAATACAGCCGAAATTCCTGAAGGAAAAAAACGCGAACTAACAGGGCTAATCAACAAGCGGTATGGTGAGGTGTTGTCGTTATCAGGAATTTTGCCTATAATTTCTCCGTTGATTTCTGTAAGTCGTTGACGAATCTGGTCCCTGGATACTTTGTTGCCTGCTGCTGAAAGGAATTCCGGGTAAAATTGATTCATGACGGCTGCCACAGTTTTGTGGTATAGCATTCATCGGCGTTGGAGGTGAATATCACCCAAGCTATTCAAGCACAGCTGGTGACGCTAGTCGGCTTGAAATGAAAGCTCTTTCTGAGCGAAAATGAGGTGATGAACGTTTGGATCACTTCTAATTGTGCGGTCGACCGGATTCCATGCTTGTTGGCGATGTAAACCTTGAAGAAAGGGAATCTTCCAAGTCCTAGACGAACGTACGAAGGAAGATGTCAATCTTCATAAAATGCTGGAAAGACCGAAAAGTTCGGAGAAGGTCGCGATTCAAAATTCTTAGTAAGGGATGAGCTCCCGCGAGAGTGATGATGGTGCCGTCTTGGGCTTAATTCCAAAGAGAACGCTTCTGCCAGATAAATAACCAGCTGGTCGCCAAATTCTCTCACATTTTGAGATCTGAAGTTTTAGCTTGCCCTAGTTCACGTCGCTTTTTCTTTAAAGCGGCGCTTTTAGCAGATACTTCTGTCAGTGTCATCAGTTCTGTTGCTTCTTCAGAAGATTTTGCCGCTATTCTGGTAACAGTCGATCACTTTCCAGTGACGGCATTGCCGCGGCACTCACGGAGCTGGAGCAGCTAAGAGCACTCGGCAGGGTGAAGTCGCTGACACGCACGTTCTATCGCCTACTTTGCAGTGCTATGGAACACGGAGCAGCTGAGGAACTCTCACAAGGTTAAAAGAGGTTACCATCAACGCTTTTTGACTCTTTTCGGGGAGGCTGACTCAGAATCTTATTCGTGTAAGTGAGACCTCGTAGCTATACTTGAGGATGCTGTCTGGATCACCGAGTCTTCGCTAGGCCCTAAAAGCTTATTGAATTAAATATTTAACATTAAAACAGCACTTCAATGCGTTTCTCTCACTTCGAATTCATTTCAGATAAAAATCGATATTATCGATCAATATTGATTTGCCAATTAATTCTACATAATTGATGCGAAACCCATCCAGCGGCCATAATATTTGCGTTGTCCTCTACTCAGACTGTCAACTCTTGAGAAAACGACTAGTATTGATCGGCAGAAGGTTGTACGTCCACAGACGGACGCGCGGACACATTTTTTCAAACATAGTACATGTGTACACGTGAAGAAGGCATGGCTCGTTTCTTTCAACGTACTAAAATTGGATATTCTATTCGGAACAAGCGCCTCTTGCGATTCGTTGTTTGTGTATGTCTATCGATCGATATTGATCGATGCAAATTGCTTGATATTGGTTTATAATTACTATCGCCCGACAGATAACTGCTATAGGGATTGAGACCGTAGCTATATTTACTTGTCGAGTCCTGTGGGAAATTCAAGTGGGACAAAGGTGTGGGACTAATTGTGGGCGATATACCAAAATCGATATTATTGATTGACATTGATTGGTTGGCCTGATTATCGTTGTGAAGTTCATCCTGTTTACCCATGCCCGTCGGTCGTCTTCACCAGTAATGAATTCTTACAAAAATTGATAACATCAAATGGTACTGTTAGCATTCAAATGAAGGACGCACGCATAGACGCACGGACCGTTGTATTCCCTGTGATAGCAAGAGTTCCTTAATTGATTTGAATATTGGTCAATATCAATCATTTCATAGGTGGCCGGCGTGCAAACTTGATGTTACCGATCGATATTGATCGACTGGTCATTACAATTTGTTTCTTCGTTGTAGAGCTCTTGCAGCGATCATCACAGTTGTGTTGTCCTCATTTTATGCCGCGAACTCTAGGCGAGAAATCGATGCTACGCTCACCATAAAACGAAATGGTCAGGGGAAAGGGGCACGCACAGAAGCACGGACGAATTTGATACATACACTCGTACTCATGGAGTGATTGTAATATGTAATGTAGCAGCGTCTTTTCTACCCATTAATAATGGAAGATTATGGTAAGGTTACTGCCCCTAGGGCCTGGGACCGTAAGGCGTCGTTTATACGTCAACGCCCAGTGAAGCGATGCCACGTGTAGTGGCCATATTGATTGAGAGACGCAAACGATCAATTTGGCCACTTTACATGCCGTCGCGTCGCTCGGCGTCGGAAGTATTAGGGGGGGGGGGCAAAAGTAATGAGACAAAATGAAAAAAAAATCTTTATCTCTCTATAACTCAATTACAACTC
Source organism: Heligmosomoides polygyrus bakeri (assembly GCA_947359475.1). Lineage (NCBI taxonomy): Eukaryota > Metazoa > Nematoda > Chromadorea > Rhabditida > Heligmosomidae > Heligmosomoides > Heligmosomoides polygyrus. Next base: position 99,013,295 of record OX375868.1, on the reverse strand, counting down.
AACGATGCTGAGGAATATCTTTGCCATTAAGGGCAAGGACCTTGCTGCCATCGCTCAGCCAACTTTCTGATCCCATCCTTCCAGAACTGCTTGGGCCTGGTGTTGATCAACTGCTCGACATGGTTGTCAAGGACTGCTTGGGTTCTTGTGTCCCTTCCGACTAGGAAGTCCTGTAGGCTCAAGTAGTAGTGGTAGTCGCATGGAGAGATGTCCAGCGAATACGGTGGGTGAGGCATGTGAACGTAGCCCAGCTGGCCAAGCTTATTCGTGGTTACTTGTTCCCGATTTCCCGATGGGGTGTGGCGTTGTCGAAGAGGAGGACCTTCTTGAAGCGCTGCGACTGAATAAGAGCGAGTCGCAGATCCATCTCTTCTATTTCGTTTACTATGACCTTGGAGTCCATCCTCGTGTTTTTGGTAAACAGCTTCCAGTATACCGATCCATGGGCGCAGACCCAGAAACTCTGGAGGTGCTTCTCACCATGAACATCCCGCCGAACGAAGGTCGGTAACAGGTCACCAGGCCTCACCCAGACTTGCTGCTTGGCATGGTTAAGGTAGAAGACGTACTCCTCATTCTGCCTGAGTATTGAGTCCAGGCTGCTCGGGGTTGGGAATTGGGCGAGATTTGCGCGACACAGGTCGACTCGTCAGACTGGGGTTTTGGCATGCTTCTGGAAAGGGCGGAACTGGTAACTTCTCAGAGGGGCTTCAGTAAGTAGCATACAAACATACAAATACGAAAAGCACGAAACCAGGCTCCAGCCACGAGATATATGGACACGGCATGGGGTGTCTCATTACTTTTGACCCCCCCCCCCCCCCCCTAATATAAACATGGCATAACTCTCACTTATTTGGCGGATCGAATTAAATTGCGAAGTTTGTTGCTTTTACCGAACAAGGGTAGCGGCAATTAAAAATGCACGGTATCAATCGATATTGATTGGTTGATGAATTCTTACTCTCGTCATAAAGCTCATCCAATAACTGAGTATTGTGTCATTTTCATCTCACCGTGTAAACTCTTGGAAAGGTCGATCGTATTGATTGAAAGTCTCCACTCTTTAGGAGAGGGCAATGTTTAGGAGTGCACGCACGGATCACAGACGGATTATACCATTTTCACGTCAAATTGGACACTCTTCTAAGCGAGCCTAAGACTTTTGAAATCGAAGCGAACTCTTCCAAATTGAAATGAGTTCAGGCAGGTTAAGCTACAGAGTCACTAAGACGGTCAGAATAAATTTTCGTTCGGGGAGAATTAGATAGAACATTCTTTGAAATTTTTATTTTACCTGTCTCAATAAGTGTAATAATTGTATAAAATTTTTATTTTTTGAGAAAACAGTCAATTAAAAATTTGTCTCAAACTAGAGCAAAGAAGCAAGCGTTTACATTACATTAAAAGATTAGATCGCGCCATGCACTCAAAAAGTTCTCCGCAGCTTTTTTTTGATTGATAGTGGAAATGCTACTTCCGTGAACAATCAAAGTGTGGATATCTGTGCTCTTTGCAGTTTTTTAGATATTGTTTACAGGTGTGAGACTCCATGCTAGCAGAAATTTTGGATCTATCCTAGTTCGGCGGGGGGCACATAACTAAAAAGTAGGTAACAAAATGAATTGAGACTTACCGAGCGGCGCCTAGAGAACGAGTTGGAACCTGAAAGAAACCAAAAACGAACGAACAAAAAAAAATAAAAAACGCTCGCTGCGGTTTGCAACCTCTCGGCAATGAGTGACGGAATGGAGGCATGCCGCGTGCTGACCGCCGCCTGACATGTTATAACCAGGATCTAACATGGTGAGGAGGACGCATGAAGCCGCATGCCGCGTGCTGACCGCCGCCTGACATGTTATAACCAGGATCCAACATGGTGAACAGGGCGCATGAAGCCACATGCCGCGTGATGACCGCGGCCTGACATGTTTTACAGGACAGATCCAACATGGTGAGGAGAGCATACAACTTTGCCGGCTTACAACCGCAACAAATGTATTTTTTCGTTTTTTTCTTTGTGACTTTTTCTTGTTTAGGGTCCTATTTTGTTCTGTAGGCGCCGCTCGGTAAGTCTCAAGTGGATTTGTTACATATAGTACTTTTTAGTTATCGCCCCCCCCCCCGGACTAGGATAGGTCCGAAATTTTGCTCTCAATCGAATAAAAATCGCGACGTCTTTCTTGGACGAGGGCATGGCGCGATCTGTTTTTGGCACTAAAATGGCCGCTTTTCTGCTCTTTAAAACAAACTTCAAATCATTATCTTTCCTCAAATAATAAAAATTTATAGAATTTTTAACAATGTGTTCACTCGTTGGGAAGGTGAACTAGAACATCAAAGAAGATAATATTTTGTAAAATTTTCTTGGAACGAAAAGCTATTCTAACCATATTGGAGAGTCTCTATTTCATCGTAGAAGAAGCAAGTTTCGATTCGGGAGAGTTCGCTTTGATTTCAAACGTTTTAGGCTAGCTTAAAAGTGTCCAATTTGAAGTGTCCATTTCGTCGTGAAATCCACACAGGTGGCCGAACGCAGGACTCGATCAATGTCATCGATTGATATTGATTGGCTGATTAGATGTGCTGTCTTTTGTGGAGCTCATTCAGAGGTCATCGTATATCAACGTTCTCAGCTCAGCTGTTCGCTCTTCGAAAACGTTAATGTCGATCGAAAGGTCCGCTTTCGAAGCAGAAGATGAAGCATGATGGGTAGTAGACGCACGCACAGACGCATGGACAGAATAACTCTTGATTAATTAAAAATGCTGTTGACAAATATATCTTTATTACATGGATAAGATCATGTCAAATAATGAAACCCTGTGAGTTAGCGAACACCAAACATGCTACGATTCTGAAAAAAGACTGGAAGTAAATAGAGAGTTATTCTGTCCGTGCGTCTGTGCGTGCGTCTACTACCCACCCTCCCACCCTGCTTCATCTGTTCGAAAGCGGGCCTTCCGATCGACATTAACGTCTGCGAAGAACGAACAGCTGAGCTGAGAACGTTGATATACGATGGCCTCTGAATGAGCTCCACAAAAGGAAACAAACAAACCGGGTAATAAAAACAATTTATCATTAGAACTGCAGAAATACTTCACGTCGGAGCGAGGTGACTATCCATAGAGACCTCAAACAACGGCAAACTGCTGGAAGCTGATGCTTTTTTCGAAATTTTGTGAAATGAAGTTCCAGCTCTAAAATTAAATTTTTTGGTGTGGCGGGGGAGGTTACTTTGCCCCTGCGCCAATCACACACGTTCTTCGCTCCCCGAGCGCAAACAAATTTCGCCGAAAAACGCGATACGCCGTGTCGGCTGGGATGGCGCCACGATTCTGCAACACTGAGAGTGCAAGGCACATGTCCATGACCTCTTTGAGAAGAACAGGTAAAGGTGGAAATGCGACGCTTTCAAAGTACAGAAGAAGAAGAGGCGATCCGAAAGTGCAGTGCGCAATGGGTCGTCGGCAATTTTTTGGCAATTAATAATCCGTCGGCTGACCTCTGACACAGGACAAATTTCCGTTCAGAAAGAGTAACAGGAAGTGGGCGCTGAGGAGACTCCTCAGCGGGCTTCTTGGACTTCTGTCCCTTTTAGTGTGCTCGAGAGAAGGGCCTGCTGGTTCGTATCCTGAGTGAGGCTTGATTTTTTGCTAAGAGACTCCTGGACCAGCGACAATTCCTCAATGACCTTATATTGCAAATTTTGAAGCGATTTTTTTTCAGTAGAGAACGTCATATCATCGTCCACGTCACCGTCCAGTCTCCAGCGTCTCAAAGGATTTCTGTTCCTGGAGCTAGGAAAGAAGGCAGCCTTCGTGGAGTCTTTAGGAGTGAGTCGAACTGATTTCTGGCACTGTCCCAATAAGGTGGGGTCACCGTACCTCCCTAACCGCGACGGCGAAAACGTACTAACCCGCTCAGTGAGAGGATATCGTGCAGTGATCCATGACCAGAGCGGAGCGCGAATAATCAGTTAAAAATTTTGTTGCGAAATAACCCGGGCATGTCCCCTTTTTGGGCAAAAATGACGTCAGTGCGGGGGGGGTGAATTTGAGGCTAGGGGGCGGTCCGACTACTGAGAGAGTTTTGCTTGAGGGCACGTTGGCGACTTATGGCGTTGATCAGTTAAGTGTTTACAGTCCACCCGGCAGGCAAGACTTTGCACCCGAAACGCTCAGTTTTGCACAAAAATCGATAATATCGATTGATATTGATTGATCGGACTATTTTTTGTTTACTTATTGTGAATAAAGTAGGAGGGGCTGCAGTAGTGTTCCGACTACCATATCGATTTATCGATTTGGTTTTAGTGCAAAGCCCGACGGCCCATCACTTCATCGTTCATTATTTTTCGTGCTCCTTTGCCACCACCAGAGATCAACTGAAGAGAAATTTCGACAATGCTAGTCCGGCGGCCATTATTTTTTCGCGGATGGGCTCATGCACAGACGCACGGACTAGCTCTTTTATACGCAAAAGAGACATAACGTTTTGTACACAGGCAGGAGTGAGCTTGTTCCAGCGGTTCCAACTTCTGGCTTCTGCCCAGGTGATCATTGTCATAGTGTGGATCGATATTGATTGGCCAATCGATGCTACCTTGATGCGAAGCCTTGATAATATTGATCGGTATTGATTGGTCCATTGGTTTTGTTCACTGACTGTAAAATCAGCTCCATCCAGTTCATGTCTTTGCAGCTGCTCAAAGTTCAAATGAAGGCGAATTTTAGCGGAATTTTTCGGCGATGAAATTTGCGTGGACGGACGCGTAGGGCAGACAGACTCACAGACCGTGGTCTCGATCGATTTAAATCGGCCAATCGATGCAGTGTTTTTATGTAAAGCCTGTCCAACGGTCAACACTTTCGAGTGTTTTTCACTTCAAATGGTTATTTCTGGGCAAAAATCGATATTATTGATGGATATTGATTGGATTGTTGATTTTGCTGCTATACCGTCCTCCTGCCATCGTTTCGCAATTCATTATTTGCTCCTTTCTCACCATCGGAAATCAGCTGAACGTAGATTTTGGCAGGCGCTTCTCCAGCAGTCATTATTTTTGCGTGAACAGACTCATGCACAGATACACAGACGAACCCATTTAAAACACAGCACGACCATAAAGTACATGTTGTACAACTCAACCTGTGGCTGACATCTGGCTATAGCTTGATCCCAGGCGATGACACTGTTGATCGGCATTGATTCGTCAATCGATGCTGCTTTGATTCGTGAAGCCTGTCCTGATAATATTGATCGATATTGATCGGTCCATCGCTTCTGATTATTGATTGTGAAACAAGCTCCACCCAGTTCATGTGTTTGCAACTGCCCAAATGTTCAGGCGAATTTTAACGAAATTATTAGGCTGTAGCGAAATAAATGGCACTGAACCACTGTAAATTTAAACAGTTAATATCTCGGCTTGTAGGCAAGTTTATTAATCGAAATAAAAACCATCTGATTCTACACATCCTTGCCAACGTGACACAAGCTTTTTTATCCCAGTAGCATAAAAATCAGAAGTTCTGGAATTGACGAAATCTTCGAAGGCACTTTCGGCATCCTGCTGGTATTTGAATATTTTCCCTACCAAGAAGTCGCCAAGATGCTTGAAGAAATGGTAGTCTGTTGGGGAGAGGTCGGGAGAGAACGGAGGATGTGGTAGAGTTTCAATGCTCAGCTCATTCAATTTCTGCAACGTCATTCGTGCTACATGGGGCGAGCATTGTCGTGCAGAAGGAGAACTCGCCTTCGGTTTACCAAGGCCGGCCGGATATCCTTCAACTTTTTCATCATTTCTTCAACTTCAATGCAGTACTTCTCTGCCGTGATGGATTCACCGGGAGGGAGCAAGCTGTGGTGAATAATTCCCAGCGAACACCGCCATACTGTTACCATTACTTTCTTTTGGTGCAATTCCGGCTTCGCAAAAACCTTGGGGCTCTCATCGCTGTCCACGCGCTGTGCCGATCGTCGCCTGTTGTCGTACATTATCCACTTCTCGTCACAGGTTACGATGCGACCAAGGAATGGGTCCGTTTCGTTCCGTAGAAGCAGTGCGGACGAGATCTCATATCGTCGGTTTCTTTGCTCCTCAGACAGCTCGTGAGGCACCCATCCTTCCAGCTTTTTGGTCTTTCCAATTGCCTTCAGATGCCGGGCAGCTGTGTTGTGACTGACGCCAAGAACCTTCGCTATCTCCCTGGTACCTTTGTGTGGTTCCTCCTCTTCCACATCTCTCAGCTTGTCCTCATCAACATCACTATGCCTCCCACGACCTTCATGTTCTTCCAAGCTCTCATCTCCATTCCGGAGCTTCTGATACCAACGATACGCCGTCCGAATTGTGGAACATCCTTGACCGAATGCGGCGTTGATCTTCTCGTCCGCCTCCTTAGCTGTAGTGCCCAGCTTGAATTCATACAAGTAAATGCCTTGGATTACCCTTTTGCCCATCTGCAAAAAAGTCAATAAAACTCTAAAGTTTTCCCACTTTTACATAGAAAATTTGGTACTCACCGGTAGAGCAAAGTTTGCGCTTCTAAATGATATACCACATGTTACGGTTTGTTCTTGATCAAACGCGTAAAGACAAGCCATGGCAATGGCGCGAGCCAGTGCCATTTAACTCGTTACAACCTAATAGTTCGTAGCCATGAATTTTGCGTGGATGGACATGTGGAGTAGACAGACACACGGACCAATTCAGCTATATATTGATTGGCCAGTGGAACATTGCCAAGCGCTTACATCGGCCATTAATTTTGCGTGGACGGTCGGACAGAGTGACATAGGAACAGGCAGGTATTCCTTATTCACAACAACCCGGTCGCCGTTTTATCGAACACATTCAGCGTTATTAAGCACATTGCAGTGCAATACGAAAGAGGTGATGGGTGGCCCCACTTTTCTGTGATGGCGACCGAGTTTAACTTTTATGATTTTTATTGCGAAAAAAAATTTCAGGAGAACCTTCGCTTAGAACACGGATATCTTCGATATATAGTGGAATTGGCTACTAAGGTGAAAGCGGTCAGTTTTTGACGCGTCATTGTTTCCATGTGAAAGAAAAATCGGTACTTGTCGTCAATGTGGCTTGCACAAAAAAGGCGCGCTAGCCAATCAGAGCAACTACCGTATGCGCTAGGGTTATGTGCTCTTCTCCTTGTCGGCAGAGAGGAGCCTTGAGCTCAGCGTGCCCTTCTTCACGTTCACGTGGCGCGATCCCCCTACCCATGCAATCCACATTGCCGACAAGTGCCGAAAAAAATCTCTAAAAAATTGGATTATGAATACCAGTATGTTCAGGTGAATGCATTGGAGTCCCTGCTCGAATTGTCGATGGTCCTACAACTTCGTCCGCAAGACAAAGCCTCGATCTACGATGAACTGGTCAAGATGTATGGTGGGTGGTTCCTACTTCTGGGCGGTTCTTCTCGCTGGACGGGGCCTGGGAAAGGGAAGCACGTTATGTGCTGCCAGGCTGCTTCAAATTACCGCAATTAAGACGGTAGATCACGAACCTACTGTGTTATGTTTCTTTAAAAAATGGAAGCTGGTCGTTAATGTGGACCTACGTGGGGAGGCGAGAAAGCGCCAGTCGATCACAGTGTCGTCAACTGCTTGCGCTTCTCTGGGTGTATCCCTATTCGATGCGGTTCTATTGGTCTGACTCGTTTCCGCCGCTCTCGCATGTAGGCCATATTAACGACATGTACCCTAAATGGTTTTGCTTTCAGGAAAACGAGAGGATGCTCAGAATCTGGAGAGGATGTTGAATCTCGTGATGCACGAGCCAGAAAAGCAGGCTTTCTCAGCGACGTTAGGACGATTAGCTCATTTCTATAGGTAAGTATCCCTTGAGCTACTTCTGGAATGTGGCTTTGAAGGGATAGTCTGCTGCTTTTCCGCGACTTGGACATAACATTGTTCCTATCAAGACTAACTATCAAGCAACCTTTCCGATCAACCTAATATTGGGTGCCTCACACGGAATGTCACTTCTGTAGGACAGCCAAATTCATAGAAAGCAGTTAAAACCAGACTTTATTCGGTGATTTCTCGACAGTTATCAACAACCGTTCGCCAACGTACACGCAAAGAATGGATCCCGTCTTTAAAGAAATGAGCTGGCCCTCAATCGAACAAGTTGGACACCCAAATCCGGTGGATTTCCTCGAAGTCGGCGAACTTTTTCCCAGCCAAGGTGTCCTGCATCGAGCGGAATATGTGATAGTCGAATGGGGCAATGTAACGGCTGTATGGTGGATGAGGCAAAGCGGTCCAGCTAAGTTCCTCGATCTTCTGCTTTTGCGTTATGAGGCCTCGCATTACCGTGCAGCAAGTTAGTGGAGGACGTGTCAACTCCTTGACGGCAAAGTGCATCTTGTACTCGAGTAAGCCTATGCAAGTGTACCTCCGAGTTGACATTCTGGGGTCCTATTCATCAACGACTTACATAACTTTAACAGAGAATTCACAGCGGAAAACTCAGATAACGCGGCTTATCGCTCACCATATCGCTTGATAAGCCGCGCTATCGGGGATTTCGACTGTAATTTTCTCTGTTAAATTGCTGTAAGTCGTTGATGAATCACGCCCCTGGCCACGATTCAGCACTTCCACATAGACGACTCCTCTGCTATTCCACCAAAGACAAAGCATTACTTTTTTTCCGTGTAATTCTGGTTTGCCACAGGGTTAGCCAGCTCCCCAGGTGTTAATCAGAGCCTTTTCCTGGTATCGGATTCATCAACGACACATAACTTTAACAGAGAATTCACACAGCGAAAAACTTAGATAACGCTAATCGCTCACCATATCGCTTGATAAGCCGCGCTATCGGGGATTTCGACTGTAACTTTCTCTGTCAAATTGCTGTAAGTCGTTGATGAATCCGCCCCTGGCCACGATTCAGCACTTCCACATAGACGACTCCTCTGCTATTCCACCAAAGACAAAGCATTACTTTTTTCCGTGTAATTCTGGTTTGCCACAGGTTCAGCCAGCTGCCCAGGTGTTAATCAGAGCCTTTTCTTGTATCGGATTCATCAGCGACTTACATAACTTTAACAGAGAATTCACGCAGCGGAAAACTCAGATAACGCGACTTATCAAGCGATATAGTGAGCGATGAGCCGCGTTATCTGAGTTTTCCGCTGTGAAGCGATATGGTGAGCGATGAGCCGCGTTATCTGAGTTTTCACTGTGAATTCTCTGTTAAAATTATTTAAGTCGTTGATAAACCCGACCCCTGGTGGAGTGATCGCGGTGAATCCATTTTTCGTCCGATGTAACAATGGAATCGAGGAATCCAGAATTTTTGACTTGGCAAAGAAGAATTCCCGCCACTGATACACGCTCGGCTTTGCTCGCGCTGGACAGCAGGTGCGATACCCTTCTGCCGCAGCGATTCGATTTCACGATTTTGTGTGCAAGGGCCTTTGCATAGTGGATTTGGAGCACTACCAAACTCTACTGCAATCTCCCGAGTCGATTCTGTCGAATCAGCTTCAACGGCAGTCCGTAAAGGCTGCTATCCAGGATAGGCGCCTGTCTTCCGTGCTCTTCGTCTTGAAGACCTTCATCACCGGCGGAAAAACATTGAAACTGAAAGTGCCTACTCTCTCTGTGGACCTATCTCACTTGTATGATGCCACGCGAGACTGTTAGTTGATGACGAACTTGTGCTGTAATTAACACAAGTTATTTTGTAAATTTAGGAGACAACAAAACAATACTAACAAGGAAAGCGACTAGCAGGCAGTAGTACTTGCGGAGAGGAGAGAGGGCACTTGTACAGAGTCACCGAAAGCTGAGAGCACAGAAGCAGAAGATCGCAAAACGAGAAGTGATCCCCTCTCCCCTCCACCGGCTTTTATACAGCGGTATACTGATAGCGATTGATAGCGACCGAGATAGCCGCGAGCCGCAGCTATCTTGTCAAAACATGACTTCAACAACACAAACAACACTAAAACCTACTAAACAATAGAAGAGATCAAGTCGACTTTGTCGACAGAAAGCACTGCTCGCATAGGCTTTTGGAAACGGCATCTTTCCCAAATGCAGATGCCAACGAACGATGCGATTCCGCAGCGAATTTCTTCAATTTGGAGTCGTAGAGCAGGAACGCGCGCACAATCATTTTCTGGTGCACTGTAGTCTGAAGGCCATAATTTTAGAAACCGATGAGAAAATGATGTAGTAAAAACAGGGAATGTGAAAGATGAAACCTCGCGAAAAACTAACCTTAATTGAGCTCACAACCGATGTGAATAACTGTGAAAAGAAGGCCGTAATGTTTCGTTCCGTGTGGAACAACCCTATTACAGGGTGTATTAAAAAAAATGTATACACTGCTTGAAATGTGATCACTTTGCTAACAGTAAAGGTAGTAAAGCAGTTAAGGGCGCGTATGAAAGCTTTAAAAAATACAAATTTTCTGGCGTATGAGCGGTATGGATTGCGCCATGCACTCGTCCGAAATTTTGCGTTTTACACTCGATTGATTCTGTTTCGCTTGAATACTTGTTAGAATTTTTCCACAACGTGGAATTTTGATTGATTTGTGCTTTTTTAAAGTTTAAAACTTTAAAAAATACAATACTGCCTGCGAAAAATGCAGGGCATCCTAAAAAATGCAGATAGTAATTGAAAAGTTCTAAAATTGCCGCTAGTGAAGCTTTTGAAGACAGTTGAGACTCATGTGAAAGCACAGGGTAACGAGATTCATGTAGCGTGTAAATAGTAAAGATTGCGCCATGCACCCGCTTGAAACTTTGCGCTTCAACAATATTGATTGTGCATGGGCTGAATGCTTGTTACAATCTTATTAGTACTTTGCCAGATTGACTCGTGCTGTGCTTCTTTAGCTTTTCCGTCTCCCAGTAGTTGCATTTATGATTAACGTCTCCATTCAGCTTGAACGTTGTTTCATCAGTCCACAGAAGCGTCTTGGAAAATGGGGTTGCTGCTCACATTTAAATTGTGTAATCAATAAACTCATATGTCGCGTGTCTTCACATGATTTCAAGTTCTGAAAGTTCAGAGAAGCACAACAGAGGTTAATCTGGCCATGAATTATAGTAACAAGATTGTAATAAGCATTCAGTCCATGCACAATCAATCGAGTCTGAAATGCAAGGCTTCAAGCGGGGCATGACGCAATTTTGGCTAATTACACGTTACAAAAATCTCGTTATCCTGTGCTTTCGTATGAACCTTTAACAACTTTAAAAGCTTCACTAAAAGCAGTGTTAGAACCTTTTAAATATTATTTGCATTTTTTAGGATACCCTGCATTTTTTGCAGGAAGTATTGTGTTTTTAAGTGTTAAACATTTTAAAAAGCACAAATCAATCAAAACGGCCACTTTGTGGAGAAATTCCAACAAGTATTCAAGAGAAACACAATCATTCGAGTGTAAAACGCAAAATTTCGGACGAGTGCATGGCGCAATCCATACCTCTCATATGTCGTAAAATTTCTATTTTCTTAAGCTTTCATACGGGTCCTTAACTTCTTCAGTACCTTCATTGTGAGCCAAGTTATCACCTTTCAAACAGCGTATACGTTGTTTTGAGACACACTGTACAATAGGTGTCGTTGCAAAAGTCTCCTACTTGCACCGGGGATCTGCTACTGTACCTATTTGCGAAGAAAATAATGTTGACGTGAATGTCGATGAGAACAGGCGGCTCGCCATACAGTGGCGATCATTCCGTGGCATGGCGCAATCCCAGATAGCAAGTGCAGACACCATAGATTATCGCCTGATCAGATACGAGACAGCGTGTGTTCCGGTCTTCGCATCGACGTCACAGCTCGAGTGATTCATCGCCGTTCAAAAAGCGATAAGAAACCGTTGGAGAGCGTTGCTAAAAGCGTGCTCTCAAGGTGATACGATATCTTCCGTTGCTGAACTGGTGCACAGATCGGTTCACAATGGACTCTCGAAAAGGTGGCTGAATTCCATTCGAATTTGCAGAGCTGGTTCGATGCGAAACGGGCGATTCTAACCATATGAGCTGCACATAAAAAAGATTATTAATAGCTAGCGTTCCACTTTTCAAAAACGGAACAATTCTGAACTGGTTCGAGTTGGACTGTTATAATTCGCAACATTTGGAAGTGCTGCTCTCTAATTTCTGTGAAGATTTTTGTTTGAGGAAGCTTCCATTGTGATGATGATATTGCCAGCGGATTGCTGCTGTGGCTTCCCTGTTTCCACGTCAGCTACCTTAGCGGTCTCGGCAGCTGCTTCTACATTATTCTCAAGTCAAATTGGACACTTTTCTATGCAAGTTCTACGTTTCTGAAATCAATCTGGGCCCAGATTCATCAACGACTTACAGCAATTTAATATAGAAAATACAGCCGAAATCCCTGGTAGCGCTGCGTGAATGCGAGCGCGGCTTACCAAGCATCATATCGCTTGGTAAGCCGCGCTCGCACTATCAGGGATTTCGACAGCATTTTCTCCGTTAAATTGCTGTAAGTCGTTGATGAATCTGACCCCAGGACTTCTTCCTGATGCACTTCGAAGTTCGCAACAATTCTTTGTACGAAGAAATTTCAACGTGATTTTTTTTCGGAAATTTTTAATTCACTTGCCACAAAAAGTTGGTGTTCTCTTTAAAATTTTACAAAAAACGTGCAATAAAAATAATGGTTTAAACTTTTTCTAAAACACGGAAGACAGCAAGTTTTCAGTGTATTAAAACAGCAGATTGCCCTGTGAGCTTATGGTTGGTTCGTAATTTGATTAAAAGTCTGTATCTTAAAATCGTTGGTTCACTGAGCTTCATTGGTGTAGCTTTGACTTTGCAATAGTGGAGCTACTTGGTCAATTCTTTTTTGACAACGTTTCGGGCTTTAAGCCCTTCTTCAGGTCTAAAAACGGTAACATTGCACATCTCTACAACAACACTTTACATACGAATAGCGACGTTCCAGGCACACCCAGGAATCACAGGAAGGAGGAGGGGCCAGGGATGTTCAGTGGTGCGTTTAGCCGGAAATGAAGCGCAATAGTCCTTGGGCTACTTATACATATATGATCTTAGTGGGCTGTGACCGCTTTCTCATATTTCCATGTCGCCATCATTGTCAGCCGGTCACGCCGCGTACCCTTATAGGGTAATAAGCCTCATTGCATTCTTCATTTCATCTCTCCGATTTATTGGTGGTTCCCAGTGCTTTATCTCCAGCGCTTTCTTGATCTTCCTCTCCACTGGATCTGTCAGATTCCTGTGGAGTATAGAAACTTGCAGTTGCGGCAGCGGATCACGTGTATGCTTTAGGGTGCGCTGTTTCGAGAATGGATTGTCTGGGTAGCTTTGAGGGCTATGCTGAGCTCTCAGAAGTTCACCCATTCTCTTTCCTCGTGGCCTTCCTGTCTCGCCAATGTAGAATTCTTCGCAGGATGTGCAGACCACTTTTGTAAACCACACCGCGAATGTTGCAAATTTTGAATTTTGCACATGTGAAGGAGAACACAAAATATGCAACATTCGTGATGTGGTTTACAAAGTGGTCTGCACATCCTGCGAAGAATTCTACATTGGCGAGACAGGAAGACCACTAGGAAAGAGAATGGATGAACATCTGAGAGCTCTGCGTAACCCTCAAAACTACCCAGACAATCCATTCTCGAAACACCGCACCCCAAAGCACACACGTGATCTAGCACACTGCCGCAACTGCATGTTTCTATACTCCACAGGAATCTGACAAATCCGGTGGAGAGGAAGATCAAGGAAGCGTTGAAGATAAAGCATTGGGAACCACCAATAAATGAGAGATGAAATGAAGAATGCAATGAGGCTTGTTACTTTATAAGGGTACGCGGCGTGACCGGCTGACAATGATGGCGACATGGAAATATGAGAAAGCGGTCACTGCCCACTAGGATATATAAGTAGCCCAAGGACTATTGAGCTGCATTTCCGGCTAAACGCACCACTGAACATCCCTGGCCCCTCCTCCTTACTCTGATTCCCGGGTGTGCCTGGAATGTTTGCTATTTGTGTGTAAAGTGTTGTTGTAGAGATGTGCAATGTTACCGTTGTTAGACCTGAACAAGGGATTTAAGCCCGAAACGTTGTCAATAAAGAATTGACCAAGTCGAGTATCACTATTGCAAAGTCAAAAAGTCTATATGTTGCTTACCTAAAATCGATAAGGGAACAAAATATTTTTTGTAATTGTTTGCGGAATCTTTACCGCAATCAAAGGAAGACGCACTGAAAAAAATTCATGGCGTAATCTCCTCTTTTCGCAATAAAAAGTATTTGCCTTTGTAGCGCTTTAAAATTAGTCATTCTGACAAAGGAAGGGTCTCAGTCATAGGTCTGAACGAGGAAATGGATAGTACTACGAGAATCTCTAGCCTTCGTATAGTAGAAAAATGTTTTATTTTTGCTGAGTCCTCGAATCCAAAGATCTATGGGCCCTTGAAGTTGGGCAGAGTATTGCACCATCGGCGCATACGTGTGCACGAGCTGATGTATGGGACATGGTGAAAGACTCCGTGGCAAGCGAATAGGTGGCTCAGCAGGGTGCGACGCTGGTTCACAGGTATCACCTGTATCACCTGTCGTCCCGTTGATCATCGACTTGCTCGAGCGGGCGCCAGCAGCGTCTCCATTCGTCCCTGTCGCGTGCCAGAGTGGTCCAATGGATCCTCCTCGCTCGAGGGACACGAAGAGCGTCATATCGGTCGTTCAGGGCTTTCACGAAGAAGTCCGACCAACGCGTTGGTGGGCGTCCTGGTGTTCTTTTGACATCCCGCGGAATCCAGTCTGTGACGGCTCTCGTCCAGCGGGTGTCTGCGAATCGCATTACGTGGCCGGCCCACCTAATTTTCGACGACTTGGCCCATGCGACAGCGTCTCTGATCTTCGAACGTCGGCGAAGCTCGGAACTCCGGAGGCCTTCTCTCACTTGCGTGAGTCGTGTCACTCCGAGCATCGTCCTCTCGATTCCACGCTACGCGACGCTGATCGCGTGTTCATCCTGCTTTCGTATAGCCCAGGTCTCTGAGGCGTATGTTAGGGCAGGAAGAACAGTGGAGTCGAATAGGTGGGCACGGAGTCGGACGTTCTTCGTTTTCTTCACGACTTCTTCGACGCTCTTGAAAGCTCCCCAAGCCGCTCGTTTCCTCCTGCTCAGCTCTGGTGCTAGGTCGTTGGCCATGTTGACTTCGCGACCCAGATACACATAGCTGGAGCATTCGGAGATGTTCGTTCCGTTGAGCGAGAATGGGGCATCAGAAACCCATCCGTTCTTCATGAACATCGTCTTCGTAAGATTCAGCTGCAGTCCAACGCTTCCACATACACGATCGAAGTCGGCCAGCATTCGCTCCGCCTGAGTGATGCTCGGTGTTATGAGCACGATGTCGTCAGCGAAGCGAAGATGGTGCAGTTGCCAGCCGTCGACCTTCACTCCCATGTCATCCCATTCTAGTTCGCGCATGACGTTTTCGAGGGTGGCGCTGAAGAGCTTCGGGGATATGGTATCCCCTTGTCGAACCCCTCTCTTCACGTCAATGACGACGTCGTTGTAGAATGGTGAGATCTTGGTCGTGAATCCACTGTACAGCTCTCGAAGGACTCTGATGTACTGAGTAGGAACGCCCTGGGTGAGCAGGGCTTCCATAACCGCTTCAGTCTCGACGGAGTCGAATGCCTTCTTCAGGTCAATGAACGTAAGGCAAAGCGGCAGCTTGTACTCTCGCGACACTTCGATGAGCTTCGTAATGGTGTGTATGTGGTCGATCGTGCTGAATCCTCTCCGAAATCCTGCTTGTTCGCATGGCTGTCCTTCGTCCAGCGTTCTACTAATCCTATTCAGGATGACTCGAGTGAACAGCTTGTAGACTACGGACAGCAGGCAGATCGGGCGATAGTTGCCAATGTCGTGCACGTCTCCCTTCTTGTACAGCAAGACGGTCTTGCTGGTCTTCCACTGAGATGGAACCTTGCATTCGGACAGGTAGCGTGTGAAGAGCCGCGCCAAGGTGTTGATGAGCGCTGGCGGGAGGTTCTTCAGGTGTTCAGCTCTGATCCTGTCAGGACCGGGTGCTGTACGTTTCTTCACCGACGAGATGGCGTGTCGGATCTCGGAAAGGAGAACAGAGGGGATGACGTATCCATCCTGCGGAAGATGGCGTAGGGGCAGGTGGACGTGGCTATCGAAGAGATCGGAGTAGAAGTCGTGGATGACTTTCTCCATGGTCCTTCTGGAAGAGGTGACGGTTCCGTCAGGACGTCGGAGAGCGGTCATCTTGGTCTTGAAGTTGGCGAAGTTCCGGCGGGCATTGCGGATGCTCAGCCCTGCCTCTGCTGCTTCAGCCAACACTTCCGCCCTTCTCTCCTTCAGATCTTCCTTTATCGCCGCTCTGCATAGCTTTGCAAGCTCGGACGTCAGTTGATAGTTGCCTGACGCTCGTGCTGCTCCACGTTGGCGTATCAGCTCGAGAGTTCCCGGAGACAGGCGTCTCTTGGTGGTCTTCAAGCTCTCGGCTCCCTTAGCACTATCGTGGAGATGGTGCACGAAGCGATCGTATTCCTCGTCGACGTTGTCCATGACGGCATCTTCCCAAAGGCCGACAAGAGAGGTGTAGAGATCCCAGTTGATGATCGTTCTGGGACTCCTCTTCTTGAACTTCGCGGCCTTCTCTCCTTGACGCGAAAAGCGGAACCTCGCGCGAAGGAGGCGGTGGTCCGATCCCGTGTAGAACTTGGGGACAACGGAGACATCGGTCAGGCAATACTTGCGATTGAAGATGATGTGGTCGATCTCGTTGTGGAACTGGCCACCGGGGGATTCCCAGGTCCATCGTAGGGAGGGAGGCTTCTGGAACTGCGAGTTTCCATGGATGGTCTTGGTCGACATGATAAACTCAGACAGCCTTTCACCTTGCTCGTTCCACTCCAAACCGTGGGTTCCGATGTGAAGTTCTTCCAGCGACCTTCGTGGCCCGATCTTGGCATTGAAGTCGCCGACGATCACCTTGTAGAAGGTGTGATCTTCCTTATAGAACTTCTCCAGCTCCACGTAGAAGGCCTCGACGTCTTCGTCGTCGTAGTCGGATGTTGGGGCATACGCGACGAACACAGTCAAGGCTGGCACGGAGCCACATCGCTTCAGTCGCAGACGTCCGATTCGGCTTGTTAGAGACTCGTACGAATCGATGTTCATGGCCAAGTGCGTGTTGACGAGGACACCAACGCCGCCTACTCCCCTGCGGTCGCATGTTCCGAGGAACAGTTCTTCTCCGGAGTCGTAGGCGGCGTGTAGGGGGTGGTGTCTTCTCGTCTCGGTCAGTCCGATGACGTCGTACTTGATCTTCCTGGCTTGCATCATCAGGTCCTCGACGGATGCTTCCGACGCAAGCGTGCGGGCGTTGTAAGTACAGATCGTCATCCTAGTCCTTCTCAGTTTGCGCAGCCTGGTTAGGCCCTGAGATTTTAGCAGCCTCTCCGTACTCGTCCTTCCCATCGCTGCAGAAATGGGGGCTCTTTCGGGGTCAGGGGAATGAGGCCCTTTAGTGCTGCTGTGTTTGACTGGAATACAACACGGGTAGCTAGTCAGGCTCTGTCGTGCGGGCGGGGTACTCCGGGCAGCCAGCCAGACTGCCCGAAGGGACGGGGCGAGACTTAAGGCGGCCTCGAATCGCCTTACATGTACTCCCAGTCTACCGAGTGCAAGCTTTTGGCCGAGCCGACACAGTTACAATCCGCACAGTCACGGACACATCCACGCACACTGTGCACGAACATGCCGCTCCCACGCACAAGGAACGCATCGACCCGACACAGCAGGAGCAAGGAGTCCATCCCCTGCATCCCACCTGCGTCTCTGGGCAGTACACGGTCGCATTTGGTTCGCGTTTAATTCCCCTATCCACCACCCGGGGACGCGCCACGTGGCCCTGCGACAAGCGGCCCGAGATCCCTCTTAACAAGGGAGCCCGAAGGCTCTCTATCGAGGGAGATCCGTGGAGATCCAGGTGCTAGACCTAATGTTCGACTCCTGTGCTATGCACTATTTTTGCATATTTTCTTGACCGCTGCCTCCTTTACCAATTTGCTTCCTACACATCTTCTATACATTTAGTTCACTCTAAATTGTCAAAAGGGTTAGATTCAAGATCAGAACCCCAAATAACCCCTCCTGGGCGAGGTTAGGGATTCAGCGAAAACATTTTTTGACCTCTGGATTCGGATTTTTTGTAAAACAGTGCCTCAATGGCAGTTTAACACAAAACATTGTATAGTACGAGCAGAAAGTGAGAAAGTGAGTGAAGCACAGCTCACAGTAAACTCTTAATTGACAACGTAGAGTGAAAGGAATGTGTAGGAGATGTGTAGGAAGCAAATTGTTGAAGGAGACAGCGGTCATGAAAAATGCAAAAATAGTGCATAGCACGGGAGTCGAACATCTGGCCTAGCACCTGAGAATCAGCGTGGCACCCTGTTGAGCCAGCGATGTCACGCGCTGACGGTATATTCCTGTACCCAAATTCGAGCGCTTGTAACTCTTTGGGTTCAAGAACTCAGCAAAAACGAAACATGTTTTTCTACGATATGAACGGTGAAGATTCTCGCAGTACTATCCATTTCCCCCGTTCAAACATAGAGACCCTCCTTCTGTAAATTCAAGAAGTGTAGTTAAAAAATAGAAAACAATGGCAAACCAACATTTCGATGAATGATAATGATAAAGGAGAAAGCCATATAATTGTGATATTTCAATAATGAAAGTATGAAAAACAAAGAATTAGTTAGGTTTTCGTTTCGCACGGGCCCTCAGACTAAAACCAAACAGACAGAGTATCCTTCCCCCCGTGCTCATCAGTAAGGGAGGGGAAGGAAGGAGTTGCTGCTGTAAACTAACCTGAGCTCCTCTTGTTGAAGTTGAACTTGGAGAGCAACAATTGAACGTAAAGAAGCAAGTTTAAGATGCTATAGAGAATTAATGCTATAAAGACACCACCAGAAAAGAATAAACCTTGAATAAAAGGCATTAAGGAGATGTAAGAAGGGTAGCAGTAAATTAGAATAGATAGAACAACTCGCAGCAGTGGCACGGAGAGCGCAACGTGGCTCAATGAGAAGATCCACCAAGGGGAAGGGAGTGGATTAGTAGAAGAGGGTGAAATGATTGTTAGGGAAGGAGTTAGTTAAGGTGAAGGAGGAAATAATGATGAGGTAGACCTCCACCACCAAACGCCCTCCGGTCCACCACCACGAGCACAATAAGTTAGGGAGTATGTTTTTATAGTTTATGTACTAGGATTTTAAGACGTGATAAAATTAATGAGCCGTTGAAAACAACACCAATCAAAGCAATTACATAACGAGTCTTTATTTGAATTTTAGTGTGACTTAGATCGTATTTATATTGGATAAATTTGTTTATGTCTAGCGATTCACAACACGACCCCTAGATTCTGTCGACCAGTCCACACCCCATACCCGTATCGCGCCGGGTTTCGAGCTCCCATGGAACTTGAGGCAGAGACCAGAATCATTAGAAGGAGCTCGGAATGCTGATTACGAATGTGGCAGTCAAAACTGCAAAATGAAACTTCTAAGCGATGTCTGATCAGTCAAAGTTCACCGAGATGACTGTAGGCTGGCAGTGCGAATAAGTATCGCATCACTTATCGCTCTTGCTTCAGCTCATTCGCACGGCCTGCCTACGGCTAACTCGGCGAATTCCGTCAGGTCAGAACTTCCTTAGGAGTTTCATTTTGCAGTTTTGACCGCCGCCTTCGTAATGAACATTCCGAGCTCCTTCTAATGACCCTGGTCTACGATTGAAGTTCTATGGGAGGCCGAAACCCTTTCATGGTTAGACCTGCTATCCCATTTCGTTGCTTGACGCCACCCTACTTGAACTGAATCTCGTTTTCCGATGTTGCGACGTGCACAGTCTTCCTCTGCTCAAGAGTGTCTGCTCCGAAAAAGGAACTCTCGTCCTTTAGCTCTGGTCGGTTCCATGGCGGACATTTACAGTCTCCGCCAAGGGAACAAAGGGAACTGATTTACTCTTTGAGGACTAAACTTCCCGCAGTAAAATTGATACTTGGCAAAGGTCAGCTCGGGTAGTAAAGTGCCCTATGAGCTGGAATGACATTACGTGAAGATTCGGTGTGAAGCACGTTCCTCACCCAGCGGCCACTTCCCCATCGTCTCCTCTGAATTTCAGGTGCTGCAATATGGAACTTCCCCGTCGACTACTACGGGCCGTGTGAAGAAGAGTGATTTTTGATCGGCGTTGATTTGATGATAAAACGAGTCACGTGTGTACGTCGTCTGTGAGTGTAGATTTATGTACGTTCACGTGCGCGCGTGCGTGGGTGTTCTCTAAACATACGCTGCACGAGGAACCGGTCCTTACCCCCCGCGACCCGTTAATGGACGAGCTTCCCGGTTCCCCCGCCCCGACCGACCACGAGTGCCATCGACCTCGGAGGGCATTCTCGTCGAGTGCCCGAGGTCAATTATCAGCGAGTTGTGCAGCTGTTCGAGAGCGTCACAGTCTATTAACTGCTCTAATGGTCCGTGACGCTTCCCTGAACGGTAGATCGCTACTGTTTGTGAAAATATTTCTCAAAAATATTGGTCTCTTCGGTTGGGCTAGAGCTACCAATCGTGAGACACTTTTAGCCATATACAAGGCTTTCCAATCAAAAAGAATATCAGCATAACTCGAATGGCCGTAAGAGAAAACGGAACAAGTCGTGAATGTGGCCTACATGGGACCCGCCATGCAAATCAGCTCGCATCGAACATCTGTGCTGTCTAGGCCCTAGCTTATGGTTGGGACGCTGCGCGGCGCGGCACCACAGTCGGAATAGATATCGATTGGACAGCGCTAAAAATCGATATCTATGGCGACCGTGGCGGCGTAAGTATATACTAGCGCTTATGGAACGTATGCACTCAGATTCTGAATGGTTGGCGCATTTCTGCTTGAACGTGTGAGTCACATTAACGACATATACAGCGAAAACCTTTCAAAGGTTTCGATGTTACGGTCGCGCCATGCATTCCTACGTAGTGAAGCGATGTTTGCTCGATTGGCAGTGAAGATGCCTTGACACTATTGTACTTTCACGGGTCCATACATCAAGGAGAGGTCGAAAAAGATTTGTCGTCCAAACCTTCGCGCCGGGAGATTATTTGGAGCGCTGAGTACACTTTTCAAATTTAGGCCGATTACGGTAGCCTACGGTGGGTGCGGGTGACTAAGGCTGTCTAATTCATAATCGCCGATTTCTCCCAAACATGGTCCAGAAGGATTATTTGGTGTGCCGATCACAAATCTGACGTTCATTTTTGAAATTTCGGCTGATTACGGTAGCTTACGGTAGGTGCAGGTGACTAAGGCTGTCTATGTAGGTCGTAATCAGCGATTTCGCCTAAACTTCTCCTAAGAGTTGTTTGGAGCGCTGATCACGAATCTGATCGTGAAATCCGGTCTCTGCGTGTTGCACTGGGGTACGGTAGGTACGGGTGACTAAGGCCATGATCAATAATTTCGCACAGGGGTTATTTGGCGGTGCTGATCGCGATTCTGACATCCGTGTTTGAAATTTCCTCCGATTACGGTGGGTTACTGTTGGTAGGGTGACTAAGGCTGCCTAGGTCATAATCACCGATTTCGACGATACTTCGGCCTTTGGCATTATCTGGGGTGGTGATCACGAATATGACATTCGTTTTTAAAATTTCGGCCGATTACGGTAGGTTGCGGTAGGTACGGGTGACTAAGGCGGTCTAGGTCACCGAGACCTTAGGCAAGTCGCTCAGAGCTATCGTCACCCACTGTACTCCAACGTAGTACACGGAACGGATGTCAGATTATGATTAGCTCTCCGAAATAACCCTCATGAGCGAAGTGTGGGCAAAATCAGTGATTATGACCTAGATAGCCTAAGTCACCAGTACCTACCATAACCTACCGTAATCGGCCGAAATTTCAAGAACGGCACACCAAATAAGCCTCCTGGGCGAAGTTTGGGCGAAAAATTTTTTCGACCTCGCCTCCACCTCTGGAGTCGTGAATGCACAATACTGCCGATACCTTTTCTGTGAAGGTTTACAGTTGAAAAATGAACGATTTTTTTTACGCCTTTATTCAAATCTTTTTTCAAACAAAACCATTGTTGATCCTGTTGATGCTCGCAAAAGTTTTAGCTCGAGCTAATACTTTGAACTGAACCTGAAAATTGGATAGCCCAGTTATTTTTTGAATAAAGAAGAAATTATTGGGTGAGGCAGTATCTAAATTTTTTGGGCAGTAGAGAGCTATGAAAAGCGCCACTTCATTCAGAAAAAAATCGCGTACCGCTGTTTCGGTCTATTATGCACCATTTTCAAGCCTAGCTGGACACATTTCAAACCAAATTGGACGCTTTCCAAATGAAATTGGACACCGTGAAAATCAAACTGAATATTTTCCAAATCAAAACATGCTTCTTGCACATTAAACTAGAGGTACTCTGAGACAATTAGGATATTTTTCAAGGAACTTGACTTTGAAGGACAAAAAACTCTAAAAATAAAATACAAAAGGCGCGATATATTCTGTATAAAAGACTTCTTTAAAAAACATTTTAATTCACGTGCGTAAGTATTTGAGTCAACACACTGCTTGAAATTTTATAAAATGTTTGTTTTTAAGGAAAATAGGGATTAGAGTTTGTTATAAAGTACAGAGGGGTAGTAGCACTTCACTTCTTTAACATATTGAACGAAGGGATTGCGCCATGAACTCGATTAGCTCGACGCGATTTTCATGTGATTGATGGCAGAAGTTCTGTTTGCGTGGAGTTGTACACCTTTCGACGTACAACAAAAGCATTTGTAGGAAAGACATATCGGATCTATCGTAGTCCGGGGGCCACATAAGTAAAAAGTATTGTATGTAACAAACCCACTTAAGACTTACCGAGCGGCCTCTACAGAACAACACGGGACCTAAACAAGAAAATTTACAAGAAAAAAAACGAAAAAAAATTACATTTGTTGCGGTTGTAAGCAGGCAAAGTTGTGTGCCCTCCTCACCATGTTAGATCTGGTTATAACATGTCAGGCGGCGGTCAGCACGCGGCATGCGGCTTCATGCGCCCTCCTCACCATGTTAGATCTGGTTATAACATGTCAGACAGCGGTCAGCACGCGGCATGCCTCCATTCCGTCGCTTTTTGCCCGCCGAGACGGTTCTAAACTGCGGCGATTTTTTTTGTTTGTTTGTTTTTGGTTTATTTTAGGTTCCAATTCGTTCTATAGGAGCCGCTCGGCAAGTCTTAATTCATTTTATTACCTAGATTTTAGTTATGTTCCCCCCCGGACTAGGATAGATCCGACATATCTTTAAAAATAAAGAAAATATATTAAAACTATACGCTATGAATGGCTTTACGACATCACATGCAAGTGGAATGCATGGCGCGACCACAAAGGGTTTTTTTGCCATCGTCTGTCATCTTTTCGACACTCGTTGCTATCAGATGTTCATTTGCAACCTAATAGTAACACGCAGGAACTCGTATCTGCCCACTGCTCGCTGTTTTCGTGCCAGTCAAGTACCCGTTTGTTGTCATCGAATTAGTCGGTCTTGACTGCTCTACGAATGAAAAGAGCGGGGAGTAAATCAACTGACCGGAAGCGAGACCACGTGTCCATCTGCAGGGTTGGATACCAGGTTCCACCGTTTTTTTCATTTTCTTATAAATTTTGCTGTTTTAAGTTTTTTGCACAGTATTGTACACCGTTTGAATAAAAATGATTTGATACGTTAGAATCAAATCATTAGGATTTAGAAAGTACGTTTCGCTTTTTTCCGATTTTTTTTGTCAATTTTTGGGTCAATAAAGTGGAAGATCAAAAGAAGATAAATGACCTTCGCTCCGTAAATTCCTTCTCTCTAATAACGTTTGAGACTTTTTTCTGTAACGTATATGCCATTCGAAGGGCAATGATTTGCTCTACAAGAAAATGTGTTCTATTTCCTCGTTCGTTTTGATTTTCGTTAATTTTTAGGGCATAAGTGTCGAGTGTCGTGTGAAGGCATGCTTTATTTTTACCGACAGCCACTACCCCTTGAATAATTTTTTTAGCCTGAACTTATTCTAACATACTTGTTTACATATGTTTCTTTATATATTTGTCTATTTGTTTCAATTATGGCTAAATTTACTTCAGTTTAATCAATAAATGAACAAAAATTTACTGAATAAAGTGAATGCTAAAATTTAGCCTTCTAAAAAAGGTAAAATTTAAAAATAAAAAAATTGAATTATTATAAAATTATAATAACTAAAAATACTTGACAGAGTTGAACAATTTCTTATTAGATGTTCCTCTTCTTCACTGAACGGCCATGGGGGAGCATAAGGGTCCGTTTATACTTCGACGCCGAACGACGCGACGCCACGCATTGTGAGCACATTGATCGAGCGACACGATCGATCAATTTGGCCACTATACATGCCGTCGCGTCTCTCGGCGTCGCAACTATAAACGGGCCTTAAAACAAGGGTTCGTCTGAAGAAGGTAGTGAAACCCTGCTTCTTTTATCTTATCCTCTCTTCTCTCTTGTTTTTCGAAAATCATTTCCTTCCTTCCTTTCTTTTGTTTTCATTTGATGTCCTAAAAGTAGACAAAATTCAGACTGACCATAGAACAACGAGCATTTATTCTGATAGAACGAAACGTTCCGTTTAAAATGACGTATGGCACTATGTGAAAAAATGCTAAAACTTTTCTTTTTTTTTTTAATTTCGCAAAAAATTGACAAAAATCGAAAAGAAGAAAAAGCGAGGAAGGCATACTGGTAGAGCGAAACATTGTCTTTCGAAGGACATGTAGAACTGTAAAAACATTATCCAAAGAATAGAAGCTGTTGGTGAAAAAATACTATGTTTTATTTCTTTTCGACGGTCCAGTTCAAGGCCTTGAAATTTAACGAAAATTAAAGGAAGCGAAAAAATCCAGCAGAGATTCTTGTGTAGCATCATCGCCTTTTAAATGGTAGCTATATCGTTTACAACAGGTCCCCAACGTGAGCAGAGAGAAGGAACTGCCGTCGAAGGTCGTTTTTCTTTTTTGGCCTTTCCACTTTAATTACCTAAAAATTGACAAAAATCAGAATTGGAGAAAAAGAAACATAACTTCTGATAGAGCAAATCATTCTCTTTCGAACGGTTATTAACATTATGCAAGAGACGTTCAGCGAAATTTAGATTTAAGAAAAAACGGCGTCGACTTAGTTTCCAACCTAATGGCGAGGATTGTAAGGAGCCACAGATGGAATACTGCTCATTCCTCTGGCACAGACGATCCAAAACTCCACGAGTCAGCTTCTGAGCGTTCTGCTATGGGGGGACAGCGTCACGGACAACTGGAGGATCGCCATGGCGAAGCCTTCTGAAGTGTAGCCGGCGAGCTTGGCATCAGGTCGGGTTCCGAGAAGTTCGTGAGACATGGACTCCAAGAAGGCAATTCAGTTCGTGAGGCGCCACGAAAGGATCCAGAGAGACACTACCTTGGAAAAGAGAACTTCAAATCAGACAGAAGGAATCGTGTCAAAGTGACCCATCAAAGAAGCCCCAACAGCACCGCAAGAAGTTCAGGCCTCAACGGTCACGGAACCTTCTTCACCATGTCCGATGTTCTATAAACCTCCGCATGATGATGAATTCGTAGTAGCATTTCCTCGAACTACAAGCGAGATCGTTATCAGAGTCTGTTAGGCTTACGTTTCGGCGGAATCGCCTTCTTCAGAGCCCAAAAGTAAGCAAACCCTGGATGTGACCACTCGACCAATCCTCTTCTCAATCCTTCTGGATTTTGGGACCAATTGGACGTACACAAGATGAGAAGAAGACAGTAAGAAGACCTCACCTAACCAAGGATTGCCAGACGATCAGGGCAGTAACGCTGGTGAGGGTACCAAAGGAGCTCGTGGCCTGATTAGAATGCTAGTCGGAGGTAGGCTTGAGCTCTCCTGTTTCATAAAAAAGGGGGATTGACTGTATGTAACCCGGGAGCTCAAGCCGTACCTCCGACTACCATTCTAGTTAGGCTACGGTCTCCTTTAGTACCCTGACCAGCCCTACTGCCCTGATCGCCTGGCGACCTTTGGTTAGGTGAGGTCGATCGCGTCTACATCTCATCTTTTATGTGTCCGATTGGTCTCAAAATCCGGTAAGATTCTGGAGACATTTAGTCGAGTGGTCACAGTTAGGTTTGCTTCCTTTCAAACTCTGAAGAAGTCGATTCCGCTAAAACGTAAGCTTAGTAAACGCTGATAACAAGCTCACCTGGAGCCACATTCATCAACCGCTTGCCGCCCTTTAACGGTGAAAATACCGTCAAATCTGATGCTGATGAATGTCGTATCAGGGGGATTGGCGGTATTTTCGGCAACCGGTTGATGAATCTGGTCCCAGGAGTTTAGAGAAACGCAACTACGAACCTACTTGAGTTGCCGACATTTGCAGACGACGCCTTCAACTTCACACTATCAATGAAATCAAGGAACTGTTGCTGGTGCAGGGGTTTTTCGACACCGGACGAGACTAGTGGAGATGTCGGGAGATTATCCCCTTGCTGCATCGATTCCAATAGCTTTTTGCTGGATTGTTGGATAAATGAGCGCGCGACGACGCTATCCGGCGTCGCTGCGTCAGCGAAATACGTTCGGTAAGGGCGGAGACACAGCCGAATTGCGGTAATCCTACCGTTTTTTCTACACCAATCGTCACAGCGCATCGAGTACTTAACCGGAAACGAACGGCAAAAAGAGTGCAATGCAAATGTGCTCGGGATTGTTCTTGTAGTTTTGTTTATTTCTTTATTTTTCTGAGAGCAGTCGCTTTCGATCCGATCAGTTGGATGGCCAATGTGCAAGGTGTGTTCGTCCATGACCTTTTGACCGTTTTCGTCGCTCTAGCGAAAGAAAGAAAATCTATGGCGCACACCTGTGAGCAGCTCTACAGTATCTAACTATATAATCTTGACCAGTATACGTAAAATTGTTAATTTTCCCCATTTATCAAACACGTGCCCTTGTATCCGCCCGTCTGTGCCGTCCTTGTGTGCTTCCGAGCAAAATTAATGACCACACTGCTCTATTTCAATTGATTTAAATGCTCGCAAAGTCTGGTAAACGGCCGTAATATGTATTTGCAACGTTCCCACAGAAATCGTCAACATCGATTAGTGCACCGAAACTGTCCAGCGGCCATTAATATTGCGCGGACGCACAGCCCAACACTTTTTATAAATAACGAAATTTCACAATTCTTCAAGCATGTATGTTGTTCTCCATTTAATTTTTCAGTTTTCAAGCATACGTTTCATTCATTATACAGGAGGAATTTCCATCTCAAACACTCAACTCTGCGATCTATATTGTCTTTAGCTTTTCCCCATAATTGGCCGTTTGTAGTGCATATATGCTGATCGCTCTACAGACTTTAGAACAAGTGCGCAATATTGATTATCGATTTTTGTAGAGTTGACTGTCTAGGATAGATACGATATTATGAGTACTATGAATGACGTCCGTGCTTGAAAATGAAAATCTAAATGGAGAATAACATTCATTCTTGAAGAATTGTGGTTTTTGATTATTTGTCAAATATGTATGTCCGTTTGTGCGTCCGCGCAAAATTAATGGCCGCTTATTGGCCTTCCACTGCACTACTCGCTGTTATCGATTTCTGTGGAAATGGTGCAAACATTACGACTTTTTATCAGGCTTCGCGACAAGAATTCTAGCAGTATCGATCAATCTTGTCATCGATTTCTCCCAGAATTCATCGTTTGAGTAGGGAATCACGCCAAAACGATTCTTATTAATACACCAGCCGTCCGTGCGGCCTCTCAGCCGCACCGACGGCTTCTTGACGGCTTCGCCGTGGCAATAACTTCTCATCATCAATTGTAGCTGCCACCCAAGTCATGGTTTCCTCAGGAAGAACATCTTAACTACGTCGATAAGGGCAAGTTGGAAAAAAGCGGAAAAAATGGACGACATCCACAAAAACGCTTATTTGCCCAATATCGATCGATGGCGATCGACAGTTCAAAAACGAACTTCAGATGAGTGTTCAGCGACCTTGATTTCCCCCAGGGCTGAAGTTTCGTGCCGCTTGAATGACATCCACAAAAAATCGATAATATCGATCGATATCGATTGCCTCCCTGCTGTCAGCGGCTCCCGTCGATGGTCGTCTAAAGGCCCAGGCACGGTTGCCAACGTGTTCGGCACGTCTACGGCTCGCCATGCGTTGCCGCCGTGTTCGTCTTCTCAGTACCCCAACTCCAGTTGTGACGGAAACACGCACACACACACACACACACTGCTCCTTTATATATAGTAGGATTAGCGCCGTTGTATCGGTAACAGACATCCTTGCAAAGAACCGGCATCGTGGTTTACACTTGAGCAGACGCGGTGGGTTATGTGGGATCCATCAATATCGATTAGTCCGCGAGAAGGATCGATATAAATGGCTCTGATGGGGACACATTATGAGACGGCTAGAGTACAAAACCCTAAAAACAATCGATATCGCACTCAATATTGATCGATTTTTTAGTGCTTTCGGACTAATAGGATCAACCAGAAAAATCAGTTCTCCGGTTTCTTCAAAAGGAGTTTGGGGCAACAACGAAAAGGCTCACCATATGGCCGATTATTGACCATGATTTTATGATATTTTTGATTTTTTGTCGAAAAAATTGTGAGAAGTTTTAAAAATAACATTATGAAATTTCAAAATCGTAATTTGCGCTAGACCTCATTGATTTCGTCAGTTATCAAGTTTATAAAGTAGAGAGTAAGGGTCGACGTCGATCAATCGATGTTTGGGTTGCGCCACGTATTCCACTTCTATTAGGTGTCGTGAAGGCACTTCATGGCCGCTATGCTAGAAATCTCGTAGAAATTTACCGACCCTAAAGGGACACAAGGCTTGGTTGGTCTGCGCGGGACCCGATCCTTGAATCGATTGGATGGCTGCTACATGGAGGAAGTGACTCTTCCAGCCAATTGAACCAAGCACACCCACACGAGGAAAGTATGAGATATCCCCACGACTCAGCCACTGCCTCAAGGTGGCCGTTTTCTGCTCGAGAAAACACGCAGGAAGTGGTGAAATAGTGGTCGGAGGCCTCGTCTGAAGCCCTGAAAACGTGTCAAGAAGGCCAGCGGGCTCAAATAACCACGGAACAGACTCGTGGTGTCGAATTTCGCCGGACGAAGACGATCCGTTCGGCGTGACAATGACCGTTATTGTCAACAAAAACATCCACGTTGTAACAGCAACTCTACGCGCCGTCATGTGCGCTGCTGACCATTGGCTCGTAACTAGTGGAAAAAGTGACTGAAACCGAATTTCAGTTGTGGTCAGAACCGCGAAAAGTCGGGTTTTTTTCCAAATGCGATTATGCTTCTGAGAAACTGTGTGAAAATCGTTGCATTGGTTTCTCAGCGTATGTAAAGACAAAAAACCCGAAAATTTCGGTCACATGTGATGCAAGTGCCTTAGCTCCGCCCATTTCGCGGAGCTCCGCCCACCTTGTGCGCTTCCAGGCCCTAAGCGTTATGAAGCACATCTTCCGTCGAAATGTCGCTTAAAGGGAAGAGTTTGGTTTGAACCGTTTGTCTACCCTTCGAACACAAATCATATTGGGAGTCTCCACCCCTCAGTGTAAAAAGTGCATCGCTTTCGCCGAGTCATTATATCAAACCAGTAAGAATGTCTTAACGTCTACCATGGAATTGCGATGGCATTGATATGGGCTGGAATGCAGAACCAGTGCATAGCGTGTCTCCGAGGCGCAGTGGATAGCGCCGTGGTTTCCTCATGCGCGACATCGGGGGGTTCGATTCCCGGTCACGGTGTTGGTTTTGCATTTTCACAACTCGGCTTATACTAGAGAGTGTGTCCGGATTGTGCACATGTTTCGAGCATCTGCCTCACTGTCGGCTAGCAAGTTGAGATTACAATGAGTCATTTATTACCAAACCTTTTCGGCGCTATCACAACTTTCCACGACTCGAAAGGTATAGAGGTTGAAGAAAGCTTTGCTCATACTTCGCTCAAATAAGTTATTTAGAGTGTTAATCATGATTACGACGTCCGTTAGTAACATTTCGGCCGATAACGGTAGGTTACGATACTTATAGGTGGGTAAATGCAGCGGAATTGTGTTCACCATACGTATCGTAACCTACCGTAATCGACCGGATTGTTACTAATGGACGTCGTAATCTTTATTAACGCTCTAAGTAACTTCTTTGAGCGAAGTTTGAGCAGAGCTTTTTTCACCCTCTAGACCTTTCGAGTCGTGGAAAGTCGTGATAGCGCCGAAAAGGCTTAGTGATAAATAACTCATTGTAATCTTGTACTTGGTAGCTTGCAGTGTGGCAGACGCTCGAAACGTGTTTAGAAGCCGGACAAAATCTCCAGTATCAGTCGAGCAGTGAAAATGCAAACCAGCACCATGAACGGGAGTCGAACCCCGGCACCACACACGGCGCTAACCGCTGCGCCACGGAGGCACGCTATGCACTAGCTCTGCATTTCAGCCCATACCAAAGCCATTGCCATTCCATGGTAAACTTTAGGAGACTCCTACTCGTTTGGAATAACGATTCTGCAAAAGCGAAGCACTTTTTACACTGAAGGTGGAGATTCTCCCAATATGATTCGCTTTTACCGTTTAGATAAATGGTTCAAATTCTTCCTTTGTAAGTGACTCTTAGTCGGAAGTTTTGCTTCACAACGCGACGCTTAGCGGCTGGAAGCGCCACGAAGTGACGATGTGGGCGGAGTTCTAGGAAATGGGCAGAGCTGTGGCAACTGCATCACATTTGACAGGTTTCCAAATTCTTGGATCTTTGCAGTACGCTGAGAAATTAATGCAGTGATTTTCAAACGGTTTCTCAGAAACAAAATCCCGTTTGGAACAAACTCGACTTTTTGCGGTTCTAAACACAAGCAGTGTAGCTGGAACTCGACTTCATCCGCTTTTTCGACTAGTTACGAGCCAATGGTCAGCAGTGCAAGTAGCTGTTTTTTGACGGCACGTGTAGAGTTGCCGTTACAACGTGGCTGTTTTTTTGTGGACAATGGCGGTATTTGTCCAGCTATACAGATCGCTTTCGCCGGGCGAAATTCGACACCACGAGTCTGTTCCGTGGTTTTTCGAGCCCACTGGCCGTCTTGACACGTTTTCAGGGCTTCAGACGAGGCCTCCGACCACTATTTCACGACTTCCTGCGTGCTTTCCCGAGGAGAAAACGGCCACTTTGAGTTAGTAGCTTCATCATAGGGGTAGCTCTGACTATGTTCGTGTGGGTAAACTTGGTTCAATTGGCAGGAGGAATCAGTAGGCGCATCCGGCATCTATCCAGTTGATTTGAGGATCGAACTCCGCCCAGACCAACCAAGCCTTTCGTCCATTTAGGGCCGGTAAATCTCTACGATACTTGTCTGAGAGCGATAACGTTCTGATTTTCCATCGGCTACCAAGCCCAGCAGCCAAACAACGCCTTCACGACATCCAATAGAAGTAGAATATGTGGCGCAACCAAAATATCGATTGACCGAAGTTGAACTTTACTCTCAACTTTATAAACTTAAATACTGACGAAATCAATGAGGTCTAGCGCAAATTACGATTTTGAAATTTCATAATATTATCTTTAGAACTTTCACAATTTTCAGCCAAAAAAATCAAAAATATCATAAAATCATGGTCAATAATTGACCATATGACGAGCCTTTTCGTTGTTGCCCCAAACTACTTTTGAAGAAACTGGTTGATCCTATTAGTCTGAAAGCACTGAAAAATCGATCAATATTGAGTGCGATATCGACTGTTCTCAGGGTTTTGTACTTCAGCCGTCTATTAGTTTGAAGATACCCCATTTGGTATAACGAAGGTTACCCGTTTGGTATAACGGCTCTGCAAAAGGCAGCCAACAGGACAGTTGGTCTCAATGGTCCACTCCTAGGCGTGGTGGGCTGTCATGCTACTCCAAGTCATCATTCATGCCTGACGGGAACTTTTGTGTTTTTCGTCGGCGCCCGCAAAAAACAGCCTTTTTAACGTGCGAGTCGTCTATATGACTCGACAGATGCACTACTGCCAGATGATAACATGCGCCGATGACGTAATCGTCATGCACATGATGATCGTCGCCTGTCGTGAACGTTCGAGAACAGATTCGGCCGTAATTAATGAGGGTAACGACATCGGACTTTGGCAGAGGGTAACTCGGCTCAGAATAGAGCTTATTCGTCGAGACAAAGATCACTAGGGTCCAGAGATCGTGGCCAATCTTCGGATGCCAAGACATAAAGAGGTGAAGAAGATCGAATCACAGAAGGCAAGAAGCACATGAAACGGAAGTAAACCTGTAACCTAGACGGGTATCTGCCATAGAGAAGAACAGCTATTCCTTCCTAATGAAGCCATCCGAAATCTTGAAGACTACGAATAGACCTAGAATCAACAAGGAGCAGGAGAGAGATGGTCCTCTACTCCTGGAAGCTTTCGCTTCTTTCGAACGCCGAATAAAGCAAGAAGAGCAGCGTTGTTCCAACCAGAAAGTCGAAGAAGAGCACGGACTGCTGAAGGCGATTCTTCAAGGAATATTCAGGCACCGTCGAAGAGTCCGCCGCTGTTCCTTTCAGTCGACCCCTCCCCCAATAGTTTTTTAGGCCGCCTTCTACCAGAGATGACTGTCGACTTCGACGAGTTCGCTCTCGATGGCGCAGCTCATCCTTCGTTGCGGTTCCTTCTCGTCGTTACTTACCCCTCGGATACAACACCGAGATGCAGTACCGCTCCTGTCTTTTGGTTTTTGGGCGGAATGTACGCAAAGAACCGCCGTTCTCGGCGCTTATCCATAAATCATTTCAGGGTGAGCTGTCCAAAAAATAACTTCAAGCATACAAGTCCGTTCTGGATGACCTATCAAATGATGAAGGTAAAATTTAGTGGTTTTAGAAAAATCTGAATCAGTGACCTACATAATCTCACCGGCGGCGACCCCTTCCTCGCTCGAGATAATTGCATCCACAGGGTATAGCTCCGTAATTGTCAAAAATAGGCAACTTTTAAGTAATTTTAAGTAAGTGGTATTTCTAGCTATGAAAAATTGCACCATGTAAAACAATCCATAGGTAGAAGGTGGCAAATTTACTTAAAAAGTTGCTTATTCGGGACAGTTACGGAGGTATACCCTGTCGATGCAACTATCTCGAGCGAGGAAGGGGTCGCGGCCGTTGAGATTATGTAGGTCACCGAATCAGATTTTTTTGAAACCACTAAAGTTTACCTTCATCATTTGATAGATCATCCAGAGTGGACTTGTATGCTTGCATTTATTTTGCGGACAGCTCACTTTGAAATGAATTATGGAAAAGCGCCGAAAGCAGCGGTTCTTTGCGTATATTCCGCCCAAAAACCAAAAGGCCGGAGCGGTACTGTATCTCGAGTTCCAGCGCTAACCCAACTGGATGCTTCCCCTATCCCAGCCTTCTCAGGAGATTGAGGCACTTGTCTCTCTGCTTCTGCTGGATTCAGTTGCCTCATCTTTGCTCTGACATCCTTATTTCACTGCCTTGCTCTGACATCCTTATTTCACTGCCTACCCCTTATACGGCGCGGAAGCGCAGTCGGAGAGGAGGAACGGTGATCGAGGACATCCACAAGCCGTCCCTCCACCACGATCAGTGAATTGCTACCAGTCTTGCCTCGAAAAGATAAAACACCTTGTCCATTGCCTGGTCACCGCAAGCCATTGTGTAGAAGAAATGCGCATTCAAACTGCTTCATCCTGGAAGGGATTGACTAGCGCTGACCGTTCACGATTTCCACGGATTTCATAATGGGAGAAGGTTGGAGTTAATCAATCTTTGGATTACGCCACGCATTCTACTTCCGTGCGTCTCGTCGGACACAGTGATTACTAATTTTACCCCATGTGCCATGGATAACTTAGGATGACAGGCCAATTGCCAAGTCAATGCTTTATTCGATACATGTCGCAAAGACGCACCGCGGGGGTGCGGGAACGCGACGTTGTTACTACTCTACTGTAACCGTAGCAGCCAATCAGGCGCCGACTTAGCCGCACAGGCAGGGCACATGATTGGCTGCCGTGATTACGGTAGAATAAGCGTCGCCAAAACACACCGAGGGAGTGCGGGAACGCGGTATACGGCGCGTTCCCGCACCCCTGCCGTCTGTCTTCGCGACATGCACGCTTTATTGTCTGCAAAGTAGTCTGGAAGCCCTTGATGAGACATGAACCAAATGCCTTGAATCGAGGTGCAAGCGTGAAATGACACTTCTTCCTTGTACCACACCAGTCGACGCACCGTTCACCGATATTGCGAGACTAACCGGCTTGGGTAAAAATAAAGGATAAAGGAGGCGTTATTCAATCCCTTTTGGGATGCGCCACGCATTCTACTTCTATGAGATATCGTGGAGGCGTATTGAATGCGTAGTTGGCCATACAGTAACTTGCGGTGGCTAGCCGATGTACAAGTCCGTGCTTTATCCTTCCCAGACAAGTCTGGTATCAATTCACCGACCCCGGAGGGATGGAAGGCTTGGTTGGCCTGGGCGGGAAATCCGAACCAGGGACCTGGTATCGGGTGCAGGCGGCAGGCAGCGCCTCCCCCGACTGCGATCCACGCGCCCTAACCGGCTTGTGTGACCAGAAATTTGGCTTCTACGGATTGTCGTGGAGCCTACTGGCATGCTGATTCGGCCATAGAATGACTGGCGGTGGCCAGCCGATGGACAAGTCTGAGACCAACTCAATGACTGCGTAGGGATTGGAGGTGTGGTTGGGCAAGGGACGGGCAGAAAGTCCGAATCAACAAGCTGGAAGGGAGTGCACGCTTCCGGATGTTCTGTCACTGTGTTGTTGTTTTAGTGCATGTTCATACGGTATCATCGCAGTTTGACAGTAAATTCACACGCGGTTGACCGCCAGGCGTTGTAGGACTATCTCCGCCACAGATGGGTGATTCATCGTCCTACATAAGCGTCCATAAGCATCTTGAGGGTTTTTTCTTCCAGTCTTCATACCCCACTGCAAGTCGTCTGTCGGCCAGTGTGTCCGCCGCCTTTGATGTTGTGAGACTTAATGAACCAGAAGAAATGCATTAGAACCGCACCTAAGCCATGGTTTTCAGTTGAAAATTATGGAGTTGAAAAGGAATAGGTTATACCCAGGAAGGAGCAAGTCGTCTAGCGCAAGATGTCATCAAAATGAATGGCAAAGATGCCAGAGGTGAAGAACGAGAGACAGGATCTCCTTTCTCGCACCCTCGCACGCCTTTAACTGCCGTCTTTTTTCTCACAAGGAACGGTTCCCAACTCAAGGTGAGCTTTAGCGATGCTATTTTGACAGGATGTAGGGCCGTGTGAGCGGAGTCGAGAACTACAGTTAGTTTTCGCTGAGCACTTTTTTAAAGACCGGAAAAAGAGGTGTAAAAGAGGTGTGCGTAGCAATCATCAACCTCTACGACACCCCACAAGATCTGCCCTGGTGGCGCAGTCGGTAGGAGTGCCGCCTCATAGGGGCACACCGGCGCGCTTTTGAGTTCGAGTCCGCGTGCTGCCAATACTTTTGCACGTATTAGCTCGTTGTTATTACGCTTTCGCATGATCACAGGAGTCAATTTAAGGCAACCAATGCTTACAACAAGCCACAGAGAACGTGAGAACGACATTTTTGGTAAACTTATGTACCGATATGGCCGGGTTCATAATGTTAAACCGCAAGGTATGCGAATTTGTGTGCGGCTGCGGTATTATTGGCGATATGGTATGATATAGTTGTGGTGCAGATACACATCGTTTAAAAACTAGCACTTATGAAGTCGTAAATGGACAGCCTTGGTTTGGGTATATGTCGCGAAGACGGGCAGCATTGGAAGATGAAAATGCCCCATCCAATCATTCCGCATTAAGAGTGCCTGCCATTCAGAGAGGGAGTGTACAGTCGGTGCCCTGATCGGCTAGCATGTTTCGGTCTGTGCTCTGCTTGCCTATTATTGGCTGGCGCGCCCCCACCTATCAATGCTGCTCACCTACGCGACATGTACCTTGGTTTGTTGTGAGCATTGCTGGCCTAAAATTGCTCCGTGTGATCATGAGAAAGCGTAATACCAACAGGCATACCAACAGCGTAATACCGAGGCACATCTCGTAGGTGTTATAGGGATCGATGATTGTTGCGCACACATTCTTACACCTCTTTTTGCTGTCTTCAAAAAAAAAACGTCCAGGAAAAACCAACTGTACTCTGGACTCCGCTCACACAGCCCTAGATTCTCTTAAAATAGCATCGCAAAAGCTCAAGATGAGCTGGGAACCTTTCCTTGTCAGGAAGGTGTAAGGCGCGTCGTCGCGTCGTGGCGACATTCAGATGACCTTTGCTAGCCATTGACCTCGACTTCTGCAGCTGCACTTTCTGGATGAGTTCAGACGGCCTCGGTCTCCACTCCGTTGTCGCCCTCGCCTTAGGAGCCAGTGGTAGCAGCACGGGTGTGTCTCCCTCCGTCTGTCGAGCTGCCAACGTTTTTTCGCCCCTCCCCCTCCTCGTCTCCGGGTTCTCCTCTCGGCTCAGCAGTGCACGTGATTTATGTTCAGCTACAGTTGCTCTCAACTTGTACTCTTCGTCGTCGTCGCCGCTGCCGCGATTGCACCTGACCGCCGCCGCTCACCCACCGGACGGACGGGACGACCTGCCGCCGGCGGCCGGCCACTATAAAGGTCGTGTTCTTCGAGCCACGGCTCATCCTCGTCCACCGACGACGACGACGAACTCCGTTTCAGGCGCTGGTATGCTGCCCGTCAGCGCTCAAGTGCTGCTGCTGCTTCTCCTAGCGACTCTGTTGGTAAGCTCTACCTACCCTTAGATGGTAGTCTGTAGCGGAAGAACCCGTTTTTTCTTTGATGCCTAGTTGGTTGGTCTTCAGCCATGTGCCGCCACGCTGCCCACGCTCTCGATGACAACAAGAACGAAGCGACTGGCGATTCATCCGTCTCAGTGGAGTCAACAGTGAGTTCGCCGAACTTCAGAAGCATCAGTCAGTCAGCCTTCAGAAGACGGAGACGATTTTTCAGCCTCTGGCCGGGTGGAGTGGTTCCGTACGAGATTGCTCCGCACTACGACGAATGGGAGCGGAGTGTGATTTTGTCGGCGATGGCCGAATTCCCGAAGCACACCTGCATATCGTTTCGACCGCGAACGGCCAACGATCGGTACTACCTGGCCATTAACAAGTACTACAACCTGGAGAGGTACGGCTACTTACTCCACTTTCTTTCTTTTGGAGTAGAGGGAGTTCAGTGACTGAGAGATTGTTAAGTGCATGGCGCAGTCCAGGATAATTTCTCGTTCTCTGTTCTCAGCCTTAAAGGCTAACTTTTCCGCTTTAAATTGACTTCCAAGTTCTAAAAGCCAAAGCTTCCAAAGGACTCCAGGAGTCTTAAAGCTTGTCGAGTGCATGGCGTATTCTAGTATTTCTACTGTGGAGGCTAGCAGAACGGGATTCTTTCGGGAATCGCTGTCTCCCAGAGACACTCTCGTTGTCGACGAATCATGCGAATGATATTCGGTTGATTAGCGATTTCGAAGAAATGTTAAGAACACGGCGCACTCTAGCTTCTCGATAGAATCTCGTTCTGCTACCATTCACAGTAGAGATGCTATCTAGCATACGCCATGCACTTGACATGCACTAAGGATTTCTTTGGCTTTTAGAGAAACGACGAAACGACTCGATGAGAGAGCTTAAGGTGCACATTATGGCGGAGTGCGCCGTGCTCTGAACATTTTCTCAAAATTGATAAAACAGCTGTTAGACTTAACTTCACTGTTAGACTTAACTTCAACCGAAAACCCATTGAGACTAGAAGGAGAAGGAATAATCTCGCGCAGTTGGAAAACAAAGTATTTTCGAGATGATACGCCATGCATGTGACACTTCATCGAAATCCGTATGCTGGATTTAAAAGGACTTTCTTGAAAGAGGGACAGTGAAAACGGGATCAATTCAACGCCAAGGAAAAACGACCATTTGGGCAGTAGACAGAAGCTCTATGCAGCAGTGCGCCGTGCCTTCTGCTATGTTTTCTGCCTAAATGATCGTTTTTCCTTAGCGTTGAATTGCTCCCGTTTTCACTGCTCCTCTTTCAAGAAAGTCCTTTCAAATCCAGCATCCGAATTTCGATGAAGTGTCACGTGCATGGCGTATCATCTCGAAAATGATTTGTTTCCTAACTGCACGAGATTATTCCTTCTCCTTCTAGCCTCAATGGGTTTTCGGTTGAAGTCATGTGTAACAGCTGCTTTATCAGTTTTGACAAAATGTGCAGAGCACGGCGCACTCCGGCATAATGTGCCTCTTAAGTTGTCGAACTGATTCGCTTGCAAAAGCGCCGAGAATTTCGGATGAATGTCAACTCCATGGCGTGTTCCGTTGGATTTTTTGGTTTTCCGGCATCAAACACACCACAGTACCTTCGTCTTACTCCTAGCAGGCCTCATTTTTAATGTTTAATTTTAATAATGTAGTATTAATAATTTAATAATTAAATTTTTATTAATTTTTCGAATGGTTACATGTTATATCTAGTTGGATACTGATTTTAAGAAAATCTTGAAAGCATGGCGCATTACTGGCCAGTTTGCGATCCGCCGCGCTGAACCTAATCAACCGCATTTTTTCTTCTGAACGCGTTCTTCGTGCTTTCAAAAAACCGTTCCATAGCCACAATATCAAAATTTGTACAAATATCAAGAGTGTGGCGTATACTATTGGAGCCACTTATCTTTTACTATCCGCGTAGTTATCCCCTGTAAGTTTAGTTCCTGGACGGAAAACCAAATGCACGGCGCATTCCATTTCATTCCCATTGAAAGGCTCAATTATGCTTTTCATCTCGGAAAAAGGCCCGATTTCGCTCATCGCCATCAGAATTAAACTGTAGACGCCTATTCAGCTGCAAAATCAGCTTGATATTCTAAGCAAAGGTTCATGGCTCATTCCCTCACGGTGTCTATTCATAGAATGAATCCTTTCGTTGGAATTTCCCTCAAGTCAGCAAATTCAAGTTTTTAAATTAAAATTTGTGGGATTCCAAAGGATTCATTCTAGGAGCAGACATCGTGGGGGAATGAGCCATGAACCTTACCTTTGTTTAGAATAGCAAGCTGGTTCTGCAGCTGAATGGGAGTCTACAGTTCAAGTTTAGTGCGGTGAACGAAATTAGTTTTTTTCGTGATGAAAACAATAATTGAGCCTTTCAATGGGGATACAGTGGGATGCGCCGTGCTTTTGGTTTTCCGTCCTGAAACTAAACATACAGTTATAACCAGGTGAAATATAATAGCAAAAAGGCGTATTCTTATCCCCAATGCTGTCCTCAATGAGTTCGTATAAGGAAGATGACAGATAAAGAGAAAGAAGTACTGATGAATAAGTGGCCGCAACTACATTGCTTCGCAGTTGAGTTTCCGATCAGTTTTGGTAAAGCAGAAAAGCTGCCAAGTGCATGGCGCGAACCGACGTTTGAAGCACTTTGCTACTTTTTCTATGAACGGCGTCAAGATATGAAGTGATAGACTTGTATATAGCAGCATTTATACTTCAGTTTCTTGACGGCGTCGCGCGTTCTGAGAGCGGCCAGTATCGATTAGACAGCGCAAGCGATCGATATTGACGGATTTCATAACGCCGCACGAAAATCCCGCCTAAAATCGATTTCTGCACTCTCGTGCTGAGTAGCTTAGTGGCTGGCAGTAATAACTACAGTTTTTTGTACAATTTTCGGTTTAAAAAAAGCGCCAGGAAGAATTATTACGCAAAAAAACGAAAGTTTTTGAATTTTTGAACTTTTTTGAGGGGGGGGGGGGACATTTAGAACCTGAAAACCGACTGTAGTATGTTCTGTGTCTGACCGAGAGAGAAGTTTGTCCAACTGGGCTAGTGCTGCTATTTTTAAATAATATTTTCGCTTTAAATCAAAAGAACATTTGCAGTGTTAGAGTATTTTATACTACAGTCGCTTTCAGTCCCGAATATCGATCTTTCGAACGACCTAATCGATATTCATGGCTCACATACGGTCCCCCACGGCGCAGCTTCTCAAGCAGAAACTTGCCTCGTCACGTGAGCGCTCGAAATCAATCGATTCGTATGCTTTGCTCGAGTGATGCGGTCGCTTATATCGCTCGCGTCGCGCGACTATAAACATGCCCCAATGAATATCGACTTCAAAGACATTTATCGTAGACTAGGATGGCTATGATTGCTAGATATTGAATGCAAGACTAATCGATTAAATTTCATGAATAACTGGATAGATAAGCAAGTATATATGAAAGTAATTAAATAAACAACAGAAATAAAATAAGAAATAAATACGAATAAACAAAATAATGGCATGTGGGTAGTTAGTTCGATTCTACACCTGGCCAGAGAAACCTTCTAACCAGGGGAGCTCGCTGTATGACCTCCAAAAGTCGAGCTACTACTTGCTCACTTAACTTCTACAATATCAACCAAAACCAAAATACGTGGAGGATCTATCCTAGTCCGGGGGGGGGGGGGCCACATAACTAAAAAGTATTATACGTAACAAATCCACTCGAGACTTACCGAGCGGCCTCCACAGAACAACATAGGACCTAAACAAGAAAGGTTACAAAGAAAAAACGAAAAAAACGCATTTGATGCGGTTGTAAGCAAGCAAAGTTGTGTGCCCCCCTCACCATGTTGGATCCTGGTTATAACATGTCAGGGGGCGGTCAGCACGCGGCATGCGGCTTCATGCGCCCTCCTCACCATGTTAGGTCCTGGTTATAACATGTCAGCCGGCGGTCAGCACGCGGCATGCCTCCATTCCGTCGCTCCTTGCCCGCCGAGACGGTTGTAAACCGCGGCGATTTTTAATTTTTTTGTTTGCTCGCTCGTTTTTGGCATCTTTTAGGATCCACCTCGTTCTCTAGGAGTTGCTGGATAAGTCCCAATTTATTTTGTTACCTACTTTTTAGTTATGTGGCCCCCCGGACTTGGATAGATCCTATGTGGCGTATATTCTAGAACCGATGCTTAACCCTAATTTTTTGGTTTTCAGATGCTTCTCCTACATTGGTCGCCAGACGACGTCGCTATTCCGCACCCGCGAAGGCAACATTGAGACGCAGATGCGGCTTGATCCAAGCTGCCTTCGATTTAACGGTCGCGGTACGGTGATGCACGAACTGATGCACATCATCGGCTTCTACCACGAGCACCAGAGGTGAGTCAGAGTGCCCTGTCGCGCTTTCGCCACGACTCTTTTAAAGAACGCGCCAGCTACACTTAGGCCCGTTTATACTTCGTCGCGGCGCGACGCGATGGCCACGCAATGAGTCCAAATTGATCGATCGCGTCGCACAATCAATATGGCCACTATACGTGGCGTCGCGTCGCGCCGCGATGAAGTATAAACGGGGCCTTAGGCCGGGGGCATACTTCCATCGCCGCGATGCCATCGCGGCGCTCTGTTCATGACCATTCCGCCGTACGCGGTCGAATAGTCAAAGGAAACCTCGCCGCGGCCGCCGCAACAGTAACGGTCGGCATGCGCGATGGCTTCCCGCGCCCATCGCGGGCATGGCATACTTTTTCGCGCCGCGCGCGGTGTTTAGCGTTTGGTCCTGGAGGGATCGCCGTCGCGCCCCATTGCAGAGCGATGGGCGATGCGTCGAGCACAGAGAAATTCAAATTCTTTCGCGTCGCTCTGCAAAACTCATCGCCGCGATGGAATCGCGGCGACGGGAAGTATGCACGGGGCCTTACGCGCGCCTGGGTATAAGCGCGCGCGGGAAAGTCTGCACGCGCATCATGTGCCAGTGTCGTCTCCTTCGGCCACTTAAGCATTGGTCGTCTCCGCTTCTGACAGGCCCTCAAGTTTCGTCGTCACCCCCGCCGGTATTTGATCTACGCGGACTGACTCAGGGTATGTGATGTGCAGCGCAGTTACGGACAACCCACCCAGTCACAGTGTTAAATTGAAGCGCTATCCAGCGACATTACAGCATGCCTCGTCCACGGCCCACGAGGCAGAGCTAGCAGTACATGCTCCTGCGGTTAGGTTCGGTTCAGTTTCAATGTTGGAGTGGAATGTGCCTACGAGCCTGGTCATACTTCCCGGCGGGTGCGATTGGTCGGCTGGGTAAATCATACGTATTGATTTTACTGGGCGATCGCTCGGCAAAAATCGATAGGTGTGATATGCCTGGTCGACTAACTGGTCGCTCCCGTCACGAAGTATGAACAGGCCCTACGTTGGCAGACTGCTCTTAGCTGCGCTTCACATCACATAGCTGGAGTCGGAAACGACGGAGATGGCAGAGGTCGAGCGACCGCTACCGCCATTTGCTTAAAAGATTGTAGTCGTACGACTTTCTTCTGGAATGGAAGCACGTTCTCATACTTACGACATCAAAGGGTGAGCTTTATGGGCAGTGGACTCCGTCAGGCCCTGTTTATACTTCCATCGCCGC
Organism: Heligmosomoides polygyrus bakeri; assembly: GCA_947359475.1. Lineage (NCBI taxonomy): Eukaryota > Metazoa > Nematoda > Chromadorea > Rhabditida > Heligmosomidae > Heligmosomoides > Heligmosomoides polygyrus. The sequence goes on along the minus strand of OX375868.1, from coordinate 98,970,653 downwards.
GTGACGCCATCACATGTGTAGGGGTCGTTTAGTGTGCGCGCGACGCGCGACGCGACGCATGTGTAGTGGCCAAATTGATCGATCGACGCGATTGATCAATTCGGCCGCTAACCATGGCATCGCGTTGCGCGTCGCGCGCACACTAAACGACCCCTAGACGACAAATCGAATGATCGCGTCGTTCAGCGTCGACGCTACCTGGCTGGAGTGAATCACGTGAACTCCAATCGCGCCGCCCAGCGTCGGACCGCGTCGCTCTCGATATCGGCGCGATGCGGTTGATCGCGGTGGATTGGAGCACGGTATTGCTGCTTCACTGGTTTTTTGCAGTGGATCCGGAAATCTGTGCACATTTACGTGTGTGCAAGTATGCAGTAGTTCGTAATCGCCAGGTGGAAGTATAAATTGGACCTCAGTAATAGTTTAACGTGCACGCTGTGCGGTGCGATGTAATGGTAAACTCCCATATGGATCGCTCGACGCTGTGAATCGACTGATTCGAATGACGATGAGCTCTCCGAACAGCCGGCGGTAACGAGCTATTGCGTGTTTACACTCACATAATTGTGCACAGATTTCCGGGACCACTGCAAAGGACAATTGGAGCAGCAATACCGTGCCTCAATCCACCGCGACCATTCGCATCGCGCCGATTTCGGGAGCGGCGCTGACGCTGAGCGGTGTGACTGGTCGCGGTTCACGCGATTCACTCTGATCAGGTGGCGTCGACGCTGAGCAACGCGAGCAATCAATCTGGCCTCTATACATGGCATCGCAACGGCGCTGAGATGGAAGTATAAACGGAGCTATAGGAGCGTTTAGTGTGCAGGCCACGCTGACGTTATGTAGTGATAAGCGCTAATATCGATTTCTCTCGTCGCGCGATCGAAACAGGAGCTTAGGACTTGTCCATACTTCGAGCGACAAGAGCGACAAGAGTGACTGGAGGGACTAGGGCGATGGACGAAGTGTGGAGTACGTAAGTCTGTCGCTCTTGTCGCGCGAAGTATGAACAGGTGCTTACCATCACATCGTGTCGCGCGTCGCGTACACATTGAACGCTCCCTGCGAGGAAATGAATTTGAACTTTTCAGTGCTCATTGCATCGCCCATCGCTCTGCAAGGGAGCGCGATGGCGATCCGTCCAGGACCAACGCTAAACGCCGCGCGCGACGCGGAAAAGTATGCCATGCCCGCGATGTGAAACCATGGCGCATGCCGACCGCCACTGTTGCGGCGGCCGCGGCGAAGTTTCCTTTGACTATTCGACCGCTTGCGGCGGAGTGGCAATGGACTGAGTACCCCGATGGCATCGCGGAGATGGAAGTATGCCCCCGGCCTTAATGCCCGTTTGTACTTTCGACGCCGAGCGGCATGTATAGTGGCCAAATTGATCGATCCCGTCGCTCGATCAATGTGGTCACAATACGTGGCGTCGCGTCATTCGGCGTCGAAGTACAAACGGGCCCCTAAGCCTATGGTATACTCTCGCGGGAGTACGCGGTCAACTGCCTTCCCGCGGGCGGGAAGTATAGCAGCCCCCTCATCGTCCGTCGGCGACATCCACTGATGGCGGGAGTGGCGGGACGCTGCGATTGGCCAGGTGAGGGATCCCGGCACGATTCGCGCCCGTTAGCGGACACTACCCGGGAACATACCATAGGCCTTATTTTTGAAATGAAGAGTGTACTTTGACCGCGTGCAGTCTTTCCCGCTCGCTGATACTCAAAGCGTTGTGTGCGCATCGGGACCCAGTACCGCGTGCAGCAGCCACGTCCTTTAAAAGAGTCGCGTCGAACTCTCAGCACAACTCCCCCCACCCCTCCTCGAAAGTCTTTTGAAGTTCATTATTGCAGGGATGATCGCGACCCACGGGTGTCGGGAAGCGCCACGCACTACAACTACAAGATCTATCCGCGATCGACGACGTACTACATGGGAAACTACGACCCGACGTCGATCATGCACTACAATTTCCCGGGCATCGTCTATCCGAGGTCGTACTTCAGCGTCAGCGACATCCTCCGAATCAACACGCTCTATCGTTGTCCGAAGGTAGGTGACGTTTACGGCTGAAAGGTGCTATGGAGGTGTTATCTTTTATTCCATTCAAGGAACGCTCCTAAAAGGTGTCTCGTGTTCAGAAAGCGGCTCCGGTCGCTACCACGATGAGCACGACGACTACACGACGTTGGCCAGTCTACACCACCGCCACCGCCAACGTCATGGCGACCACCAGCAGCCCCAGCTCACCGCATCGCCAGATCTGGACCAGAGTCTACTACTGGCCGTCGACTAGACCTATATCAGCGACGGCGCCGACCACTAGGGTACCTCAATGGAACACCAGTACCACTAGGAAGACGGTCAAATGGCCGACAACGGCGAGGCCGGCGTGGTCCACTGTCTGGACCAGCCGGCCTCCTCCAGCCTCATTCAGTAGACGGCCGACGGCCACCACCCCGGCCACTCCGGCTCCACCAGCACCACCGTCCGACGAGGAGCAGATCTCCCGCAACGGCATCCTTCGTCGAATGAGGAGGCTGTAGATGGCATTCCCCACCCAACGCGTAATAATCGACTCACTGCCAACTAGCTAGGCGAGCCGTGCTCAGTGATGTGATCTGTGATTTTCTGGTTGTACAGACGCTTCTTCTTCTTTTTCTGATGTGATGATCTCGTTATTGATTTGTTATGTTGTTGAACGCGTACCTCAGCATCATTCGCGCTGTTCTAGATCTAACTTCTCGATAATTTATTATTATTTTATTATTGTAGCATTGATAAAGTTGTTTTATGACTATTCTATGGAGAGTTTATGAGCTAAAGGAAAGGCCTTTTCCTACGTGAACGAAGTACTAGACGACTTGTCGGCAATTTAACCTACATGGGTGGAGGAGGACACGCCAGCCAATCAGAATACTGACTGAATACGTGGCAGCCAATCACGGGCGTGCCGTCTTTTTTAAGTGACACGCCCATACGTTGCGTCGGTCTGATGCGTCACGCGCCCCATGTAGGCCACATTAACGACTAATTACTCTGACACTTTAGGCCGTGAGAACTACGTCGTGAGCTCTTTTGAATGACTTTTGGTCCTTGGAATTTTTTGGGACGGAATGCTGCTATAACGGGAGGAAGGGTAGGTTATAGGATGCTTAAGAAATCTGCGCTTCAAGCCCTATCTGCTGCCAGTAGGCAACCTATGTAGCGCAGGGTACGCCATGTACTTGTCCTTCTCGCCTAATTTTACCCACCTGCCCTCTTTGACGCCAGAAGGACAAGGACCCGAGCAACTCGACCTCAGTACGGAAGCAAGAGCGTATGCCGACGACGCGTCATACCAAGGGCACATGTCGCGAAAGTTGGCAGCATTGAGAGATGAGAGCGCACCAGCCCATGATGGTGAAGCAGAGCACAGACGGGGTACACGTCAACCAATCACGTTTCGACTGTACGCACGCTCTCTGATTATCACCACATTTCGATGCCGGCTGGTCGGCTGGCGCGCAGCCACCTCCAAATGCTGTCCACTTTCACGACATGGGACCTTGAATGCTTTCAATTATTAATTAAGGATAAGGATAAAGGACGGCGTTACTCAATCCCTTCTGGGATGCGCCAGCGCATTCTACTTCTACGGGATGTGGAGGAGGCGATTTGAATGTGTATTTGGCCATACAATGACTTGCGGTGGCCAGCCGATGAACAAGTCAGCGCTCTATCCTTCCCAGACAAGTCTGGTACCAATTCACCGACCCCGGAGGGATGGAAGGCTTGGTTGGCCTGGGCGGGAGATCCGAACCAGGAACCTGGTATCGGGTGCACGCGACAGTCGCGCCTCCTCCGACTGCGCTACACGCGCCCTTCAATTATTTATTACAATTATCAATTATTAAAGGCACCTCCAACGATTTATTTATTTATTTCCTCCGCCTCTTGGGTGCGCCACCATGGAAGAAAATCAACAATCAATATGTCAACAACGCAATAAAAAGAAAAATAAACGATTATAAATCAAGGCACAACTAGAGTAGAAAACTGAGCGGTTTTGACTGCTCTGTGAATATGTCGCGAAGGTGGACAGCATTCGGAGTTAAAGCGCACCAGCCAATCATGATGAAGCAGTGTACAGGCAGAACCCACGCCAACCAATCACGCGTCGACCGTGCGCGCCCTCTGTGATTATCACTACTTTTCGATACGGCCTGGTTGGCTGGTGCGCTGCCACCTCCCAATGCTACCCACTTTCGCGACATTAACTCTTGAATGCTTTTAAAATGCTTCAAATGTTAAAAAGTGGGCGTGTCGGCAGCGTCGAAGAGGAAGAACACAACCTTACCGCCCCTGTCATGCCAAAGCCGATCACCTAAACGAAGTCAGAAGTCATTTTGAGGTGAAATGCTAGTCGGAGGGGGGAGGGAGTGTAACCTTCTGAGAAGTCTGTCAAACGCATTCTGTGTGGCTGCTACAGGTTCAGAACTAGAGCACCACACCCTCCGTTATGGGTTACGGTAGTGTATTCCCTTCGTGTACGATCACCACCAACGTACACGAAGGGGATACCGTAATTGAGCGTACTTGCAGGTGATTCGGCGGCAGAGCTCTCACTAAATTGCTTGCCAAATGATCGCTCACCTACCCATCAGGAATGGGCGGAAATTTTAAAAATTTCCCTCAGGAGCCGAATTCAGCAACCCGCGGGTATGGCGGTATAGGTGTAGACGCATCGACGTATTCGGCATTCACGATAAATCTTACCCGCTACATCGTGGGTATGTCAGTAGGTAGAGAATACTCGACGATCGTCGTAGGTATACCGGAATACTCGCGAGAATTCCGCGCCCCATTGACAAAATAGCACTCCAGCGGGATCAGGGGCCTGATTCATCAACAATTAAACCGTTGGCATACGGGGTATAAGGAGAGGAGACAAGATAAGAGTCAGGTAGAGATAACGTAAGAGTCAGAGACTCAGGCTTCATCGTGGGTATCTCTACCCGCTATACCCGCTGGTTGAAGCTATAGCCGTTGATGAATTCAGCCCCAGCTGTTCTCGCGAAAGGTTTAGTTCTACCTTTCTCTTGATTTCTTTCTTGAATAGGAATCGTGTCCGCTACCCACTGTGGGTAGTGGGTAGGATTCCCATACGTAGGATTTCTACCTATACCGAGTGTTTGATGAATCCGGCCTCAGAAAACAGAAAAACCAAAAAGGCCAGATAACAGAAAAAATCAGAAAACAGAAATTTTTCTTCAAAAATCTAAATTATATTGATTTTCCTATTTTTTAATATAAATCTTATACTTAATTATCGCCCAGTTATCTGTTGTATTTAGGGATGCCTTGTATACGAATAATCAACACTTTTATGCCATTTCACGTCAAAGTGGACACTTATCCACGTAATCTGTATAGTTTCGAAGTCCAATGAGCGCCACAAAAAATAAAATTGAAGGGGTATATGACTAAGTCGGATCCTCTTTTTTTTGAAAATTTTAAGAAAATTTATAATTCACTTACCACAAGAAATTGAGCGCAGCGCTTAAAATTTTATAAGATTTTGATTTTTTTGCAGTTAAAATTATGACTCAAATAATATTTCAACGTGCCGTAAGGCAGCAATTTTTGAGTGTATAAAAGGAAAGAGATCATACATGCCCTCGTCCAGGCCGTCACGATTTCTCTTTGATTGCTACTGTAAGGCCTCTGTTATACTCCCGCGGGAGCATCCGCGGAACGTCCGCGGACTAAGGGCTTCTACAGAGTCTCGCGGCAGCACCGTGAGAACTCGTCCAAATCGCTCCCGCCGTAGTGGGACCCGCGCTGCCACTGTGGTGGAGGCCGCGGCGCGGACGAGTTGTCGCGGAGCCGCCGCACGCAAGGGTTCTCGAGGGCTGCCGCAGCTCACGGCGGCTCTCACCCGCAGCGCCAGGAGCTGCGGGTGAGACCCGCCGCAGGGCGTGACCTTATGGGAAGCTTGGAGGGAGGGGGGTTTTCTTTTGTTTCCGACAGCTGGAAGCTTGGGTGGGGGGTTTTGTTTTGGAAGCTTTGGGGGAAGGGGTTTTCTTTTATTTGCGGTCGTAATAAAGACAATTTAACGCGAAAAATATAAAATTACACATTTCTCTTCCAAAATGCTTCGTTTCGCCATGCTTCGTTTTTTGTATCTTCAGACGAACCTCTTTGTTATAACACCTCCCCGGTGTTATAACAAAAAAGGTTATACACTCTTAAAGCAATAAGAAAAACAGTTAAAGCTAAAGGTACTCAATAGAAAGCAGCATAATAACACTAAACTGTCAAATCATCATGATAGTTGCGCAATCCACATTTGGTAGTGCAAAACCCTACGACATTTAAGAGTGTATAACCTTTTTCGTTATTACACCTTCCCGGTGATATAACAAACAAGGTTATACACTCTTTAAACAATAAGAAAAATAGTTGAAGCTAATAGGTACTCAACAGAAAGCACCTAACTGCTGGAGCGGATGCAACACAGACCAGAAGAAGTAACTGAACCTCTCACAAGGAAATAGAAGACCAACTCAAGAATCCCACCACGATTAAGCAACCGAATCGTTCAGTCTAAAGCATTAAAAAGCACTCCACGGAAGCTCGCTTTTCAGATGAGTCAGAAGAAATTCTTACGAAACGTTCAAACAAGTTGGAAAAAAATCCAATGCCGCCGAAATCCATTCTGTATTTCTTTGTTCCTCCCGGCAAAAGTACGCAGTATTGCGTCGCGGGGCTGCACCACCCGCCGTTGTCATGGCGGGCCCGCGGCACCCGCAAGACTCTGCTGCTGGCCTAAGGGTGCACCGCGGACGTTCCGCGTGGCGGGCGTGGCGGGGCGCGGCGATTGGCCAGGTGAGGGATCTCGGCGCGATTTCCGCCCTTCCGCGGATGCTCCCACGGGAGTATAACAGAGGCCTAAAAGCTGCTTACTTGGACCTGCAAAAAGGGTATTTATTTATTTATTTAATGTGCACCAAAGTGCGCTTGAATAAAACAAAGCGAAAACAAAAACTCTTTAGCCATAAAACATATTTGTGATCAACGAGTTTTGTTTTTATTTTTATTTATCTGTTTTAGGGTGTGTGTGGTTTCTACAATTGTTTTTGTTGTGCCGTCTACAAATGCGTAACTACATGTAAACAATTTTTGTTTGCTATCAATCAAAGGAAAATCGAGGTGCTGAACGAGTGCATGGGGCCATCTACTCTTTAAATGCACTGAAAGTTCCCTGTTTTGTGCTCCTAAAATGAATTTTAACGCATTATTCCCCTTATAAAAATGAAGTTTTTAAGTTTCAAACATTGCGTTCGCTTTTTTGAGAAAGGTGAATTATAAATTTTCCAAGATGGTGGTAGTGAATTCTCCTATCAGTTAAAATAATGACTAAATGGTGAGACAAAAAAAGACTACATTATTAATGGATGTCCGAGTAACGTGGAATGCGATCGTTTTGCTCTGGACGGTGATCAGTCTGATTTCAAAAGGGTTCAATCCCCAAGGGGGGGGCACTCCATAATCACTTGTAAATTACTCCTATTTGAGGATGAACACCTACAACATAACGTATGAACGAGTTTACCTGATGTCCTTCCAGGAAATAGCGGGTGCTGTTGCTGAAATGTCGAAAAAATAGTTATAAAAGCATGAAGAGGCTTCAGCGGCTCCACACGTAATCCCGTTTAAATTCCCGCGCTACCGAATGCGTGCGCGTCGACTCATTCACCGTGGGGCGACGCGTAGAGGCGACCCGGGAACGCCTGGGAACAACTTTTTATTGCTGTTTGTTCTTGTTTAGGTTTTTGTTTTAATGTTTTGATAATGTTTGGCCTTCCCAGACGACTCTTGGGGCCGGCCTTATAACTGGGCTTGCATTCGAAAATGTAAGGACGCAAGTCAATTATAAGGTCCCCCCTTTGGGATTGAACCTTCGAAAGTATCCACCACCATGTGAAAAATGTGCAATTTGACGTGGAAACGTGTGGTCCGACGAAACCTTCGCCTCCAACGGGATGCGCTGCATTCTATTTCTAGGAGATATCGTAGAGCCGATTTGAATGCACACTCGACCTAGTCTGCCAACGACTTGCGGTGGCCAGTCGATGGACAAGGCAGTGTTTCATTATTCCCGAAGAAGTCTGGACCAAATCGCTGACTCCAGAGGGATGGAAGGCTTGGTTGGACTGGCGCGAAATTCTAACCAAGAATCCGCAAGCGGCTGTACATGCTTCAGCCGGTGCCTCTTCCGACTGCGCTCCAAGCGGCATGGTCTGGCATGGTTTGTGAAGGACCGAACGCCTGTTATAAGTATTGACCGAGCAACCGACCAACGGCGGGTAAAACCTCGACCAGGAACACGACGAGTGATTTATGAAAATTTATCGAACGACTGTATATGACAACAGAACAAAGTAACCACCACTCAGATGGGCACAGGCAGAACAACTGACTGAGGTCTAATCGGCAAACCTCATTGTCGTCGACATGACGTCATCAGTCGCGCGATCTGTAACAAACACAAAGACACATCACAAATGACGCCTATTTTAGCGACATTCTTGATGTAAAGCAATAAAATACTTTAATTTCTCTTTTATTTCAACGTTTTAAGTAGCAGTTGGCACTTTCCGCCATCAGGGCGATATTTTCACTCAGAATTCTTCGATATTCCTATCGAAAACTTCTTTTTCTCTGAGAAGTTGCCCACTTTGACTTCCGAAACTTCGTCTTCAGGTAGGAATGGACTCTTTTTGGTAAGGACTCACTAAGGTTCACTAAGAGGTTCACTAAGAAATTGCCCATTAATGTGGCCTTGTTTCTAAAGAAACACTCGTTCTATGACGCAATCTTTAGCAGATTTCGCATGCCGGTCACGAGCATCACCAACAAGGCGGTTATCCGGAAGGAAGTGTCTTTTCAATTGATATTGCTCTCTTGATAAACAAATACCTCGTGTGGAGGCAGACTTGCTTCTCAAACTGTATCGCAGGAAGACAATTAATCGCAGCAAAGCGAAAACAATCACCATTTACAGCTACTTTGTTGTTCCTTAGCCGAGAATGCGTTTGATACGGTCTACCGCAAAATGCGCACTTGTATTTCGCACTAATTGACGAAACTTGCACCTCCTGGGGCCATGTTTATCAACCTCTTACCGGCTACTAACGATATATCGGCAATCTTATCCGTATCTCTGTATCATATACTGCGTGGGCCGTTATGGTGCATTCACGGTGAGATGATACCACTGGTATCGCTGATGAATCTGACCCCTGCTTTCGCTTTTCTTCCTTCAAATTAGCGATCATGTCACATTGCCTGAGAAGGTGTCGATATAGCTGGTCGCGGAATGTTTTTCCTCACTCAAAGTATTTTTCCCATTTTTCTCCTTTATGACGGCTCCTAAGACCTGGCGACGTTCATATCCTCTCAACACTCGAAACTTCAACAGAAAGAAATAAGGGGTCTGAACTACGTATCACCTGGTTCTCCATCCACCTGCGAAATCCTATCAAAGACCTCTGAAAACAGCAGTTTCTGACCAGAAAGAAAGTTTTTGAAATCATAGTGGAGAATTCCTCAGCAAGAAAGAAGCTTCTTAAGTCAAAATGAGAAATTCCCGAATGAAAACGAAGTTTCCGAGGTCAAAATGGGAAACTACCAAGTGGGAACGAAGTTTCCGAAGTCGGAATGGTAAATTTGCAGGTGAAAACGAAGTTTTCGAAGTCAAAATGTGAAATCTCCAGGGAAAATGAAGCTTTGAAAGTCAAAATGGGCAATTTCTCAATGAAAACGAAGTTTCGGCTAGGAGTTTCGAAAAATTTCTCAGTGAAGGTATCATCCTGAGGGCGGAAGGTGCCAACTACCCCTCAAAACGCTGAAATAGAAGAGAAACTAACGTATTTTTATTGCTTTACTTCAAAAATGTCGCTAAAATAGGCGTCATTTGCGGTGTGTCTACGCGTTTGTTACAGATCGCGCGACTGATGGCGTCATGTCGACGACAATGAGGTTTGCCGTTTAGAACTCAGTGAACAACTGTACTGAAACACCACCGCTCGATTTGTAACAAACTCGGGGACCACCGCGGAAGCCGCGGGGTCCCCGAGTTTGCGCCAAAGCGTGCAGGGAGCGGATGGCGGGGGCAGATTTGCGTACTCCACCGAAAAGCACGTTTAAATCGCAATTTGAGCAAATGTTGTCCTTCGTCCACACTCCACCTCCCTGTACTGCTCTCCGCTTTCGCGGCGGGCGACCATCTGCTCCCGACGGGTTAGCCACTTTTAAAAGTTCGCAGGGAAGAATTTACACTCCTGAAAAGCACCAAATTCAGAGACTACTACCCGTGGTGGGTGGAGTCTTTCAGCGCGTTTCACAGATATTCGATGACAAGTGGAGCCTCTTGCGTTTCTTACTATCTCGTCGAGTCCGTCGACTCTCGCAACATGAGATGATGTATAAGGTGTCCGAAGACGGCGATTAATTCTCTTGAACTCAACGAACTTCCCCCTTTCTTCCTTCAAAACAAAGTAGTTGGCAGTGGCAATTATGGTCCGACAATCGGCTTGTACTTAGCTACCAGTTTTTCCCTTCAGAGACCGCCACATCGACTGGAATGAACTTTTCGTTCTTAACCCGGCTGCACTCGTCGTCCTTTCGGCACTTCTTAGAGGAACGGCACGGCTTACGATGTGAAGTTGACAAGGTATCGGCCAAGATTGTTAAAGGCTTTATTCCGGCTGACGTTTCGGCAGTTTTGGCTTCTTCGGAGCCAGGAAGAGTCGGAAATGTTGTAGAATAGAAATACGTTTTCTTCAGGCTCCAAGGAACGCAAAACTGCCGGAGCCTCAGCTGGAATAAAGCCGTTAAAGACCTCCGCACACTATCTCGGCAACGCGGCAGCCCTGTCTCTAAGCATAGGGCAGAGACTCAGGGTTTGCCGCCGGCGGCAAAATCTGCCACGTCAGCCTGCCGCGAAGGCCTTTCTGCAATCCGTCAACGGCAATAGGAATTCGAGGCATCATTGCCGCTGCAACCGTTTTGCCGCCGACAGGGTATATGTCTGAGCTCTAGTTGATCGCCGCCTATTTTGCCGCCTACGTGGCATATTTGCCGCTTGCCGCGTATCGCGTTGCCGCAAAAGTGTGCAGAGCCCTTAACAATCTTGGGCGATCGCGTATCAAATTCACACCATAATTGGAGAACGTCATGTCAAGATTTATGGAAAGTCGAACTTGGGCACAGAATATGAGCAGTAGTACCACGAAATTTGTGACACGTCTTCTGACTCTGGACGCTCGTCTCATGATGATTCAAACACGTCTTCTGAATCTGGGTGTTAGACGCACGCTGATCGTAGCAAGTATTCTGAATGAGAGCGATGGTATCACGACGTGTGTGACGCGTCTCCTCAGTTTGGGTGGGGTGTCGCGACATGTGTGACACGTGTCCTGAATCTGGATGCTCGTCTCACGGCGATTGTAACACGTCTTGTGAATTTATCGGTTGTATCACCACATGCGTGACACGTCTTCTGAATCTTCAGAATCAGAACCCTTGTCACACAGTGGTAGTATCATGCCTTCTGAATCTAGGTGCTGGTTTCGCGGTGATCGTAGCGATCGATAGCATATCAAATTCACATCATAATTGGACAACGTCATGTCAAATGGAAAGTCGAACCTGGGCACAGACTATGAGCAGTAGTACCACGACATTTGTGACACGTCTTCTGACTCTGGACGCTCGTCTCATGATGATTCAAACACGTCTTCTGAATCTGGGTGCTAGTCGCACGCTGATCGTAACAAGTATTCTGAATGAGGGCGATGGTATCACAACGTCTGTGACACCATCGCCCTCATTCAGAATACTCATGAGTGTGGGCGGAGGTTTCAGCGACGCCTGTGACACGTCTTCTGAATCTTCAGAATCAGAACCCTTGTCACACAGTGGTAGTATCATGCCTTCTGAATCTAGGTGCTGGTTTCGCGGTGATCGTAGCGATCGATAGCATATCAAATTCACATCATAATTGGACAACGTCATGTCAAATGGAAAGTCGAACATGGGCACAGACTATGAGCAGTAGTACCACGACATTTGTGACACGTCTTCTGACTCTGGACGCTCGTCTCATGATGATTCAAACACGTCTTCTGAATCTGGGTGCTAGTCGCACGCTGATCGTAACAAGTATTCTGAATGAGGACGATGGTATCACAACGTCTGTGACACCATCGCCCTCATTCAGAATACTCATGAGTGTGGGCGGAGGTTTCAGCGACGCTTGTGACACGTCTTCTGAATCAGAATACTCATCGCACGATGAACCTATCACGTCTTCTGAATCTGGATGCTAGTCGCACGATGATCGTAGCAAGTATTCTGAATGAGGGCGATGGTATCACGACGTCTGTGACGCGTCTCCTGAGTTTGGGTGGTGATGTCACGACATGTGTGACACGTGTCCTGAATCTGGATGCACGCTTCACGACGAATGTAACACGTCTTGTGAATTTATTCGCTAGTATCACCACATGCGTGACACGTCTTCTGAATCTTCTGAATCAGAACCCTTGTCACACAATGATAGTATCATGCCTTCTGAATCTAGGTGCTCATTTCGCGATAGCGTATCAAATTCACATCATAATTGGACAACGTCATGTCAAGATTTATGTAAAGTCGAACCTGGGCGCAGAGTATGAGCAGTAGTACCACGACGTCTGTGACACGTTTTCTGAATCTGGGTGCTAGTCGCACTCTGATTGTAGCAAGTACTCTGAATTAGAGCGATGACATCCGACGCCTGTGACACGTCTCCTGAGTGTGGACGGTGGTGTCGCGACACCTGTGTCACGTCTTCTGAATCTGGACGCTCGTCCCACGACGATTGCAACACGCCTTCTGAATGACGGCGACGGTTTCGCGACTTCTGTGACACGTCTTCTGACGTCTAGAACGCTTGTCGGCGCAATACGCGTTGGGTGGGGGGGGGGGCAACATGTGAACTAATATAATAACGAGCGGGCGCTTCTAGAAAAAAAAAACCAAAAATAGACAACATAGAGCATAAAGAGCGAAAAACATGTTAGAAACAAAACGAAAGTTTAACAACTAAAAAAGGCATAAAAATCCAAAAATAAACAACTTTCGTGGGTATATTTCGGCGTGCTGCGCACCAAACGCTGCCCGTGTCACGCATGTGTGTGACGCATTGCCACGTGTCACGTGTGACACTTGGCAGCATGTCACATAAACAAATAATTGGAGAAATTTGCTGTTTTATCTCTTTTGCGTTATTTCTTGTTTTGAAGAAAAACGTTTTGGAAATCCGAATGATGTTTGGTCCTTCGAAATTTCGATGTTTCTGAAATCGAATATTATTCAATCATCCGAAATTCGACTTTTTCCCAAGGCCAAAATATGATACACACCTTGCCTATATTAAATGATTTGCGGCCTCAAATCGAGGACGACAACAGTTCCGCAATTTAAATTACAGTGCATCTACGTCACCAGTCTTACCCAACCAATAACCTTCGCCTGTTGACTTCTAGCTGATTAATGAGGCTATTGGAGGAAGTGGATCCACGAGATCGTTCAATCGGCAGAGTTTTTTGCGCGCTACGATTGAAAGCGACATCGCAAGGCTAATCGAGAAAAAAACGTAGTCGGTGAATGTAATGACAGGACGTTTGCAGCTCAAGGTCCTTGTTAGGTTTTTTGTGCCGAAAATTCTGCAGCAATCGCGATAATCTGTTTGACAATTGGTCTCTCAAGAAAGGCACCAAACACCATCGGGAGTTTGTCGCTCTTCTCGGGCAATACCATACTGGCTGGGGTTTTTCCCAGACATTGGCACAATCGATTGATAATAGTCCACCAATCAGCACTGTCTGCTTGCTGCGAAGTCTAACATATCCTCATGATTCCCGCTTTAAAAAGGCAACTCCGGGAAAGTCGATAAAATCAATCAATAATAGCAGCCGGATCGATCTTGTTCACTTACCGCGAGCGACTCTCTCCATACTACCATATTATTAGGTTGTAACGAAATAAATGACACTGAACCACTGTAAATTTAAACAGTTAATATCTCGGCTTGTAGGCAAGTTTATTAATCGAAATAAAAACCTTCTGATTCTACACATCTTCTCCAACGTGACACAAGCTTTTTTATCCCAGTAGCATACAAATCAGAAGTTCTGGAATTGACGAAATCTTCGAAGGCACTTTCGGCATCCTGTCGGTATTTGAATATTTTCCCTACCAAGAAGTCGCCAAGATGCTTGAAGAAATGGTAGTCTGTTGGGGAGAGGTCGGGAGATAACGGAGGATGTGGTAGAGTTTCAATGCTCAGCTCATTCAATTTCTGCAACGTCATTCGTTCTACATGGGGGCGAGCATTGTCGTGCAGAAGGAGTACTCGCCTTCGGTTTACCAAGGCCGGCCGGATATCCTTCAACTTTTTCATCATTTCTTCAATTTCAATGCAGTACTTCTCTGCCGCGATGGATTCAACCGGGAGGGAGGAAGCTGTGGTGAATAATTCCCAGCGAACACCACCATACTGTCACCATTACTTTCTTTTGGTGCAATTCCGGCTTCGCAAAAACCTTGGGGCTCTCATAGACTGTCCACCCACTGTGCCGATCATCGCCTGTTGTCGTACATTATCCATTTCTCGTCACAGGTTACGATGCGATCAGGGAATGGGTCCGTTTCGTTCCGTAGAAGCAGTGCGGACGAGATCTCATATCGTCGCTTTCTTTGCTCCTCAGACAGCTCGTGAGGCACCCATCTTTCCAGCTTTTTGGTCTTTCCAATTTCCTTCAGATGCCGGGCAGCTGTGCTGTGACTGACGCCAAGAACCTTCGCTATCTCCCTGGTACCTTTGTGTGGATCCTCCTCTACCACATCTCTCAGCTTGTCCTCATCAACATCACTCTGCCTCCCACGACCTTCATGTTCTTCCAAGTTCTCATCTCCATTCCGGAAACTTCTGATACCAACGATACGCCGTCCGAATTGTGGAACATCCTTGACCGAATGCGGCGTTGATCTTCTCGTCCGCCTCCTTAGCTGTAGTGCCCAGCTTGAATTCATACAAGTAAATGCCTCGGATTACCCTTTTGTCCATCCGCAAAAAAGTCAATAAAACTCTAAAGTTTTCCCACTTTTACATAGAAAATTTGGTACTCACCGGTAGAGCAAAGTTTGCGCTTCTAAATGATATGCCACATGTTACGGTTTGTTCTTGATCAAACGCGTAAAGACGCGCCAAAAAATGGCGCGAGCCAGTGCCATTTAATTCGTTACAACCTAATAGTTCCGAAAACAATAGATAAATCGATCGACAATGGCTCTGTGATTGATATCGCTTTGTTGTTGTGAAGCCTGTCTGAAAAATGGCCACCTGCGCAGTTATTCTCTCCGCTTAGGTTTGAAATTTATAGCGCAGTTTTTCATAGCGTTTGGAAGACAATGTTCTGTACTACAAAAATACATGTTGGCTCTATTTGCTCACTTGTCCTTGACGCCATACTTCGCCGATATTTCGAGCGGTTTGAGCCGAAATCCGGCCCAGTTTGAACTCGTAGAAGAAAATTTGACGAAAATTGCGTTTAGACATCCAAAAATAAAAGCCAAATTATTCTTTTTATAAGCGACTTGAATTAATTCCATATACATATTTAAAAAGTGCTACAGGGTGTCTCAAAAAATGTATACACTGTTTGAAAGGTGATAACTTTGCTCACAGTAAACGTACTGAAGAAGTTGAGGCCTCATATAAAAGCTCAAGAAAACAGAAAAGAATCTGACTTATGAACGGCATGAAATACGCCATGCACTCATCTGAAATTTTGCATTTTGCGCTCGATTGATTGTGTTTCGCTTGAATACATGCTATAATTTCTTCACAAAGTGACCGTTTTGACTGACTTGAGCCTTTTTTTAAGTTTAAAACTTAAAATACACTACGGGTTGGGAAAATCTGGAGTATCCTAAAGAAATGCGGGTACTATTTGAAAGGTTCTAACATTGCTAATAGTGAAGCATTTGAAGATGTTTGAGATTCATATGAAAGCGGGATTTCTGTGGCGTGCAAATAATCAAGATTGCGCCATGCTCACGCCTAAAACCTTGCATATCAGACTTGATTGATTGTGCATTGGCTGAATGCTTGTTACAATCTTGTTGCTACTTGGTCAGATTAACCTGTGCTGTGCTTCTTTTATCGTTTTGAACTTGACAACCTCGTGAAAGACACCAACATGCGAGTTTACTGATTGCACGATTTAACTGTGAGCAGGAGCCCCATTTTACAGGACGGATTCTGTAGAGTAATGAGGCAACATTGAAGCCGCAGTGAGAGCTTAATCGACGCAACTGCACTACTGGGTGACGGAAAACGTTAAAAGATGCACAGCATAGCCTAATCTAGCCAAGTAGTAATGAGAGTGTAACATGCATTCAGCCCACGCGCAATCAATCGAGTCTAAAATGCAAGGTGTCAAGCAGGTGCATGGCGCAATCATGGCTGTTTGCATGTCACAGCAATCTCATTACCCTGTGCATTCATACGTGGCTCAAAACTCTTCAAAAGCTTCAGTAACGGCAACGTTAGAGCCTTTCAAATAATATCTGCATTTTTTCAGAATACCACAAATTTTTCGCAAGCCGTAGTGTGTTTTTAACTTTAAGATCTTAAAAAAGGCTAAAAAAATTTAAGCGGTCTCTTTGTGAAGAAATTACAGCAACTATACAAGTGAAACACAATCAATCAAGTGCAAAATGCAAGAGTACAGACGAGTGCATGGCGTACTCCATGCCGATCATAAATCAAATAATTTCTATTTTCTTGAGCTTTTATAGGCCTAAACTTCTTCAGTAAACCCTTACTGTGAGCAAAGCTATCACCTTTCAAACAGTGTACACATTTTTTGAGACACCCTGTATAATAAGCTTCCCAACAATGTATGAGACCTTGCGAAAAGTCTTAGTTTATTTTAAAAAATGGTGTCGAAACCAATAAAACAGAAAGCCTGCATTTCTTCTGCACCTACCTAGTATGTTGTGCTATTTTTTTCAAGAAACAGGCGGATGTGAATCCTCATCGAAGTATTAGGTTGTAACGAATTAAATGGCACTGGCTCGCGCCATTTTTGGCGCGTCTTTACGCGTTTGACCAAGAACAAACCGTAACATGTGGCATATCATTTAGAAGCGCAAACTTTGCTCTACCGGTGAGTACCAAATTTTCTATGTAAAAGTGGGAAAACTTTGGAGTTTTATTGACTTTTTTGCAGATGGACAAAGGGGTAATCCGAGGCATTTACTTGTATGAATTCAAGCTGGGCTCTACAGCTAAGGAGGCGGACGAGAAGATCAACGCCGCATTCGGTCAAGGATGTTCCACAATTCGGACGGCGTATCGTTGGTATCAGAAGTTCCGGAATGGAGATGAGAGCTTGGAAGAACATGAAGGTCGTGGGAGGCATAGTGATGTTGATGAGGACAAGCTGAGAGATGCGGTAGAGGAGGATCCACACAAAGGTAGCAGGGAGATAGCGAAGGTTCTTCGCGTCAGTCACAACACAGCTGCCCGGCATCTGAAGGAAATTGGAAAGACCAAAAAGCTGGAAAGATGGGTGCCTCACGAGCTGTCTGAGGAGCAAAGAAACCGACGATATGAGATCTCGTCCGCACTGCTTCTACGGAACGAAACGGACCCATTCCTTGATCGCATCGTAACCTGTGACGAGAAATGGATAATGTACGACAACAGGCGACGATCGGCACAGTGGGTGGACAGCGATGAGAGCCCCAAGGTTTTTGCGAAGCCGGAATTGCACCAAAAGAAAGTAATGGTGACAGTATGGTGGTGTTCGCTGGGAATTATTCACCACAGCTTCCTCCCTCCCGGTGAATCCATCACGGCAGAGAAGTGCTGCATTGAAATTGAAGAAATGATGAAAAAGTTGAAGGATATCCGGCCGGCCTTGGTAAACCGAAGGCGAGTTCTCCTTCTGCACGACAATGCTCGCCCCCATGTAGCACGAATGACGTTGCAGAAATTGAATGAGCGGAGCATCGAAACTCTCCCACATCCTCCGCTTTCCCCCGACCTCTCCCCAACAGACTACCATTTCTTCAAGCATCTTGGCGACTTCTTGGTAGGGAAAATGTTCAAATACCAACAGGATGCCGAAAGTGCCTTCGAAGATTTCGTCAATTCCAGAACTTCTGATTTTTATGCTACTGGGATATAAAAGCTTGTGTCACGTTGGCAAAGATGTGTAGAATCAGAAGGTTTTTATTTCGATTAATAAACTTGCCTACAAGCCAAGATATTAACTGTTTAAATTTACAGTGGTTCAGTGCCTTTTATTTCGTTACAACCTAATACTTCAAAAACTTTATTGACACACGCGACACTTTACAGTAATACGTAGACACAGATGCGAACTAAATTTGGATCTCGAAGAACACAAAGCGCACAACACTCGTGGCATAGAACCGAACCGACTGGTGAACCTAGTCAGCGCGGCTTTTAACCGTTGATCTCGTCGTTTCCTTCTCCTCCTCTCCGCCGAATTTCTGCAAAGAACGAGGGCTGATCTGAAGAAGACAAAGTCACAGAGGACTTGATCGCCGACCTTGTTCACTTCCTCCAACATCTTACGCAGCCCGCTGGCATCGGGCCGTTTCTCTGGATCCTGATTCCACGCCAGTTCCATGATGACGACAACGTCTTCAGGCATCGCTTTCGGCGGCGGCATTCGATAGCCGCCCATCACTTTTTGCTGAAACACGTCGTCGTCCAGTCGTCGGTTGCTGGGCGATCGCTGTCTCTGGAGGGCGAACTGAGGTCGCCTCGTTTGTAACGCGGAGAGAACACGAATGTAATCGTTGCGACAAGGTGTTGTTGCTCGATGACATGCTCGTGCAGCACGTGCGTTATTCTTCGCGCTGATCGCCGATACGCTAATGAATCGAGACAACCGCCGCCTCACCTTTACCGTGTAGGCCTTCCATTCGGCGTACGGGGAATTGTACGGTATCTCGAACATCTCCCACAATAGCACACCATACGCGTAGATGTCCGTGTTGTAGCGAGTTTCACCGTTTCGCCACACCTGGAAGGACTTACTATTAGGTTGTCCCATAAGTCCCCGCCGTTTTTTCAACGATTCACTGCAGATTTCGCCGGTGGTCTCTTGCATAGCGATGCATAGCTTTCGAACATCATGAAATTTGTCAATTTTTAGGTCGTTGAATGAAAAGTGAAAAAGTGAAAAAGTAGCCATTTGCGCACTTGTTCTCTCCGCTTAAGTTTGTAATTTTTTGGGCAGTTTTTTATAGCACTTGGAAGACAATGTTCTGTACTACAAGAATATGTGTTGGTCCTATTTTCTCACTTGCCCGTTATTGATTTTTAGTCCATCAAATTGGGAATTCCGACTTTTCCGTCCGAATTTTTACCAAAACTCCGGTTCTGTGGTTGGACTTTTTTGCTTGGTGTCATATGTCGCTTGGAAGAGGATGTCTTGCTCAGTAAGAATTTGTGACGCGTTTATTGGCTCATGTTGATTTCTGTCGAATATCAACAACTGAAGAAGGAGAAGGAGTTGTTGGTGAAGACGATTTTTCTCTTTTTGGCATTTTGTTGATATTCAATAGAAATCAATAAACGCGACACAAATTCTTATAGAGCAAGACATTTTCTTTCGTATGACGTATAACACCAACCCAAAAAGTCCAACCACAGAGCAGGAGCTGGTGCCTGGTTGGCTGCCGCGGTTACTGTAAGGCGCCTTTTATACTCGTGCCGCCACGCGGCGCGGCGTGATGGTCGACATAGCTATCGATTTTTCGCGCCGCCCGGCGGCGCCGCATCGCTTTCATACTCCGCTGCCCCGAAACACCACATTTGACGGAATTTTGGGTTACGGTATTCGGCGATTCGCGTCGCGGGAGGGAAGGGCGCGACGCGGCGCGATCACCTGTGGCAGACTCGGTGTGGAGTGGAAGAATGCACATTGGGATGGACCATTTTGCTATGCCCTTTCTGTTTAGCTTCCCCAATCAACAGAACAAAAAGGGTGTAGCAAAATGATGACATTATTGTACTTTCGGGACTAAAGAGGTAGGAAAAGGTCGAAAAAAGTTTTCAACCAAGCTTCGCCCCGGCGGGGGAGGGGGTGTTATTTAGGGTGTTGATCACGACTCTGACATCCATTTTTGAAATTGATTACGGTAGGTTCGGGTGACCAAGGCTGTCGGGGTCATAATCGCCGATTTCGCCCAAACGTCGCCTAGGGGATTACTTAAGGTGCAGATCACGAATCTAACATCCATTTTTGTATCACGCTGAAGTTTTTGCATTTTGGTGTTTTCTGTCACCATGACCTTAGTCACCCGTACCTACCGCTGCCTAGCAAGGAAATGGAGATCTGTAGCCATTTCCGAAGTTTGCGGGATTCAACTCTACACCACACTCACCAATTTCTACACTAGATTGAGCAGACGACTTTGATCCCAGCCATAAGAGAGGACTCGTCGCACCCCACAGGAATCCCACCACTAACATTGGCAAAATGTATTCCGCTGACCAGCCAGGCGAATCCTTTCTGTTTTGGTCCTCCATTGACTCATAGACCGTCTCCTACGTCATCCGTCATGGCGCACGGACCGTAGTACGCTGAAGCTCGTGGCCTCGCGTCGCTGCCGGTCCCCTTTCTAACTGCAATCGCGTAGCGGTGCGTCAAATTCGGGGCGCGCCGCGCCCAGAATTGACGCGCCGCTCCGCGGCGGGAGTATAAAAGGCGCCTAACAGCAACGGCCCGTTCCCACACCCCTGTGCTGTGTCTTCGCGAAATTTCGATTTCAACGATTTCAACAAATTAACGACATTCTCCGTTAAAATTTGGCTTAAAAACTGAACAGAATTTTGAAATGCTTTAACACATTTGCTTAAGCCTGGAGCGGCTGGTAGAGAGGCTACATGTTGTTACAGGATGTTTTGTTGCGATCAAAACTCTTGCGCCAGGCGGGACTCGAACCCGCATCTTCTGCTTTCCGGGCAGCGATGTTCGCCTTACACCACCGGCGCTGTTTGATCGCACGTAACATCCGCGATATCCTCCAGGTCTGTCAGCACCCACCCGTGATACGGGATGATCCCATCGTTCGAGTCCCGCCTGGCGCAAGAATTTTGAAATGTTTTTTTTTGTAAATTCGCACCGTATCGAAGACCCATCAAAAAATTTTCAGTTCTTTGCATTTCGGTATGTAAATGAGAATTTCAAAATAGAAAGTCACCCCAAAACAGAAAACGGACACTTTTATGAAGCAAATTGAACACCTTTCAAATTGAAACTGGTGTATTCTAGATTTGATTAGACAATCTCTAAGAAGGTAGAAAGGAACTTGAATTAAAAAATTTGCTGTACTGAGTGCAGGTGAAATATAAAATTTCAAAGAAAGTCACAGTTAATCATTAAAATCGAACCGGCTTGTTTAAATGGTGTCCAATTTAGCCTGAAGGTGTCTAATTTGACGCGAAAATGGTATATCTCAAACTTGGGTACTTAAACCAACTAGATCAACAGAATCAAGTGTGCCGTATACAGCAACAGATTAACAAGCTTGCGCCTAGCTTAGCGCACTGCTATCTAATAAGAGTAACTACACTCACGATAAATGCAACGGGTATAGCACTAGGATATGTTACATACCAGCCAGTACGTGGTTCCATACGATTGAACATTTTTCTAATCAGGGATTCTCCCAATTTTATTGCCATGCTCATGGGACACCTTGTCGTGCCCACCTATTCGACTCTATCGTTCTTTCTGACCTAGCATAAGCCTTGGAGACCTGCGCCATATGGAAGTGGAATGAACACACGATCAGCGTCGCGCAGCATGGAATCGAGAGGACAATGCTCGGAGTGACACGACTCACGCAAGTGAGAAAAGGCCTCCGGAGTCCCGAGCTTCGTCGCCGTTCGAAGATCAGGGGCGCTGTCGCGTGGACCAAGCCATGTCGTCGAAGGTTAGGTTGGCCGGTCTCGCAGACACCACTGGACGAGAGTCGTAACCGACTGGTTCCGCGGGATGTCAAGAGAACATCAGGACGCCCACCAAGGCTTTGGTCGGACTTCTTCGATAAAGGAATGAACGAACGAATGACGCTCTTCGTGTCCCTCGAGCGAGGAGGATCCATTGGAGCACTCTGGCACGCGACAGGGACGAATGGAGACGCTGCTGTCACCCGCTCGAGCAACTCGATGATCAGCGGGACGACAGGTAATACAGCTAGTATGTGAATATGCGCAATTGAAAAATTTTCCTAATAAGGCGGCGGCCCAATTCTGTTCCTTACCTATGAGGGGCAACATCCTGTAGTACATTCACCCCCACGCTCAACACCAACGCATTTCGCCCAAAGAATCGTGAATAATTCGAAGGACAGCGGCAGGGCCTGTCGGGTTGCTGACTGCCACCTCGTTCTTGGACAATACCTTGTTGCGTGGGCAGCACGGGCAATTTCCGTTGACAAGCACTTAGCGGCGACAGTGCAAAGCACTTTAATGGATGCGCACAGCCGCCCACGACGTCGATGAATTTTGAAGGCGGTTGGATTCGTGAATGCACGACCTAGCACTCACAAGGTCGCTCGAATGAATGAAACGAACGCAGGGATTCGCAAAAATTCCAGGTTTTCTCGAGCCACGGTCCCTTCGCGTGTCATTTTGAAGGGGTTGAAAGGTGACAACTTTGCTCACAGCAATGGTACTGAAGAAGTTAAGGGCTCATATGAAAGCTTAAGGAAATACAAATTTTCTGAGATGACTGGTATGGTCTGCGCCATGCCTACGCCCGAGGCCTTGCATTTCAGACTCGATTGGTTGTGTTTCGCTTGCATACTTGTTATAATTTCTCCACAAAGTGGCCGGGTTAATTGATTTACGCCACTCTTAAGGCTTTAAACTTAAAAACAAACTACGGCTTGCGAAAGAGGCAGGACATCCTAAAAAATGCAGGTACTATTTTAACGGTTCTAACATTGCTAATAGTGAAGCATTTGAAGACGTTTGAGACACATATGAATGCGCAGGGTAACGGGATTACTGTGGCGTGTAAATAGTGAAGATTGCGCCGTGCCCCCGCCTGAAACCTTTCTTTTCAGTCTCGACATGATTGTGCATGGTTGAATGCTTGTTGAACATACAGGGTGCGTAAAAAGTATTGACGCACCTACATTTTGTTTCAGCTCCAGCTTTCTCTTTCTACCTCTCTAGGTTTTTGTTTGTTATTTTTGTTGTCTGTATTGTGCTCAAAAAACACTTACGAAAAACTGATGAAACATGACCATCGTCGCTACGGTGGCCCTTTTTTGTCTGTTACCCAAAGAGCTGAATACTTCATTAACAAGAGAATTCGGCGGTGTTCGAAACGGCTGTTGAGGAAAGAGGTCAGCAACCTAAACGTCAGCCACGGCTCTGTTATAACAGATAATGATTACAATATGTTCAAGCACGATAACGTTCAAATCCAAAATTATCAATCTCTGTCCGATAACGGCAAACAGATAACGCGCACAGGTGTGAACAGCTTCTCAGGCGAGCACAGCTTAAACGTGAATCCGCTGGATTACTCTTTCTAGGTGACTTTGAAGAATGAGGTTTGTGCTACTTTCAACAGAAGTGACCAGTCGCAGAAGGCTACCCTGTTAAAAGCACGGGACGAAATCCAAGCGAGTACTTGCGGCGCGTGCTCATGAATTTTTTCGCCGTTTTCGCTCCTGTATTCCCAGTAAAGGAGCCAAAGTCGATTACGAGTTACTCTATCGTGTTCGCAAGATCATTTTCCATATTTCCCAATTGAACATTTTAAAACTTACTGCGCAACACTATTTCCACAACCGTCATTTACTGCGTCAATACTTTTTACGCACCCTGTAGTTACTACTTAGCCAGATTAACCTGTGCTGTGCTTCCTTTAATGCTTTCCACCGCCCAGTATTGAAATTATGCCGATTAACCTCTCCATTCGGCTTGAATGTTGCTTCGTCAGTCCACAGAATCCGTCTTGGAAAATGGCTCACATTTAAATTATGCTATCAACAGACTCGCATGTCACATGTCTTTCACGTGATTGTCAAGTTCTAAATGTTAAAAGAATCACAGCACAGGTCAATCTGGCCAAGCAGTAACAAGATTATAACAAGCATTCAGCCCATGCGCAATCAATCGAGTCTGAAACGCAAAGTTTCAAGCAGGTGCATGGCGCGATCTTGACGGTTGCACGCTATAGAACTCTTGTTACACTGTGCTTTTATATGAGTCTCAAATATCTTCAAAAGTTTCATTAGCAGCAATGTTAGAACATTCCAAATAGTACCGGCATTTTTGGGATACCCTGCATTTTTCGCAAGCCGTCCCGTGTTTTTAGGTTTAAACTTCAAAAGATGCACAAATCAATCGATACGGCCACTTTAAACTATAACAAGTGTTCAAGCGACAATCGAGTGTAAACGCAAAAGTTCAGACTAGTGCATGGCGCATTCCACACCGCCATATTATGTGACCTCCCTCCCACCTCCCGACTAGGACAGATCCTCCAGGGACCGAATTCATCAACGAATTACGTAACTTTAATGGAGAATTGTAAGCTTTTCAAGCGATATGGTGAGCGACAAGCCGCGTTATCTGAGCTTTTAACGTGGCTTATCGCTCACCATATCGCTTGATAGGCTTACAATTCTCCGTTAAAGATACGTAAGTCGTTGATGAATCCGGCCTCAGTTTGGTTTGAAGAATGTCCAATTTAACGTGAAAATGGTGTAGACGAATAAATAAGTCAGTCTTTCTTATAGATGTGTTGACTGACCTCTGTTCTTCCCCGGGAAGCGATTAGGTGACGACGTCACACACAGCTTTAGGTGACCGACAGTTCACAAATAGTAGTGTACTATGCGACCGATCACAAAAAAGAAGTCACACCGCGACGTAGACCGGTTGGGTAATTACGCCGTCACTCCTGTAGGAGTACACCTGCACTCGGTTGCCAAGTTGGAAGTCGCGCCCGCGATTAATGACGATTGGGCGAATTGCTCAGAAAATTCGCCATCGCTATCAGTTCTCTTGAAGACGCAACAGTAAGGATTGCTGCGTGGTTACCACTTGGGAGGAGGCGAAACTGTCGCGGGGAGAGGATCGAAAAAGTGTCAGTGATTGCTATATTTTAAACTTTGCTGTACAGTCATTCTTTAAGCCTACCTAGCCACTTATGCTACGGCTCCACACACTGTTTTTTGTGCAGACGTTAGCACCGACTATTGGGGACTTGTTTTGCTGTCGGCCTTGACGGATATCGGCTTTTGTTGAGTCTAAAGGCGTCCGCACACTTTTGCTGCAACGACGCGGCCCTATCTTTAACCATAGGGCAGAGACGCAGAGGTCGCCGTCGATGGCAAGCGGTGCCATACCTCAGCCGCACACTTGCGGCGGCGGCAATAATGATGTGATTCACCGCCGGCAATAAGCATCTGGCATACCTCCGGGTCGCTCCAGCGACTGGCGCGGGAGTGATTTGAGCGCAGCGACTATCGCTCCAGCGATTATTGCACGTGGCGATCGCTGCAGCGACAGATAAGAGATAAGCTAGAGAGATAAGCGTTGAACTGCTTGATAAGCAGCTGCAGCGACTGGAATCGCTGTGCAATGCGCTGCGATTCCAATCGCTGCTTCCGACCGCTCTGGAGAGAATCGCCGGGACGGAGGTATGCCAGCCCATCTGCGACGCGTGGCGGAAGCGACTGCGCGACTACGGGCAACCGTGAGATCCACTGCGCCGTCCGCTAATTCAGTGAGGCCGCATCTTTGACAGTTGCCTGCGTCGCTCCAGCGACTGGCGCGGGAGTGATTTGAGCGCAGCGACTATCGCTCCAGCGATTATCGCACACGTGGCGATCGCTGCAGCGACAGATAAGAGATAAGCTGGAGACATAAGCGTTGAACTGCTTGATAAGCAGCTGCAGCGATTGGAATCGCTGTGCAATGCGCTGCGATTCCAATCGCTGCAACCGACCGCTCTGGAGAGAATCGCCGGGACGGAGGTATGCCGGGTGGCGGCAGCGATACCCAATTTGACGCGTGCGGTCGCGCGCGCGTGCGTCGCCTCGGGAGGAGCCTTCACTGTCTCGCTGGTGAGGAGGACGAGTTTCGGGCGAGCTCGCTGGTGCTGTGGATTGCGAGGGGATACAGTGCGGGTGGAAAAGTGGAAAACGGAATCTCTAAACGTGATCTGGTAGAGTGGAGTAAAATCAAATGAGTGAGGAAGGGAAGTGCTAAAGGTTATGTGGTGAGAAGAATCGAAGAACAAAAACTGAGTGATGATGAGTTACTGATGGGAAGCTTAGAGAGACGAAACTTTGCTCTTAGATTGAGAGTTGCAGCTCCTAAAGGCCGTATGCATGAAAGATTATGGAACCCATAGAAGTTGCATTTGATATTCTCTTTTGGTGACTTCAAGATATCTGTGATTTTTTTAACAGCCACCTATCTTTTATTCTCTCTGGCTCAAAGCCCCAAGATGCTTGAAATATTTATCCAATGCCATTGTCCAATAGCTCAAAGTTCGGCATTTCATGGATTTAACGACTCTTGACTATAAACTGGCTTGACTACAGGTCCAACTTTCAAAAGATAATGAGTGGGGTTGGAACTTCACCTAAAGTCCATGAAATTTCCTTCCTATAGTGCAGAAATAAAATGGATCTGGTAACAGTAGGAACCTTCTACTATTTGTAGACAATGCGGTGGAGTAGGTAATCTATTAGGTTGTAACGAAATAAATGGCACTGAACCACTGTAAATGTAAACAGTTAATACCTCGGCTTGTAGGCAAGTTTATTAATCGAAATAAAAACCTGATTCTACACATCTTTGCCAACACAAGCTGTGACACAAGCTTTTTTATCCCAGTAGCATAAAAATCAGAAGTTCTGGAATTGACGAAATCTTCGAAGGCACTTTCGGCATCCTGTTGGTATTTGAATATTTTCCCTACCAAGAAGTCGCCAAGATGCTTGAAGAAATGGTGGGGAGAGGTCGGGAGAAAACGGAGGATGTGGTAAAGTTTCAATGCTCAGCTCATGCAATTTCTGCAACGTCATTCGTGCTACATGGGGGCGAGCATTGTCGTGTAGGAGAACTCGCCTTCGGTTTACCAAGGCCGGCCGGATATCCTTCAACTTTTTCATCATTTCTTCAATTTCAATGCAGTACTTCTCTGCCGTGATGAATTCACCGGGAGGGAGGAAGCTGTGGTGAATAATTCCCAGCGAACACCGCCATACTGTTACCATTACTTTCTTTTGGTGCAATTCCGGCTTCGCAAAAACCTTGGGGCTCTCATCGCTGTCCACCGATCGTCGCCTGTTGTCGTACTCGTCACAGGTTACGATGGGATCAAGGAATGAGTCCGTTTCGTTCCGTAGAAGCAGTGCGGACGAGATCTCATATCGTCGGTTCCTTTGCTCCTCAGACAGCTTGTGAGGCACCCATCTTCCCAGCTTTTTGGTCTTTCCAATTTCCTTCAGATGCCGGGCAGCTGAGTTGTAACTGACGCCAAGAACCTTCGCTATCTCCCTGGTACCTTTGTGTGGATCCTCCTCTACCACATCTCTCAGCTTGTCCTCATCAACATCACTGTGCCTCCCACGACCTTCATGTTCTTCCAAGCTCTCATCTCCATTCCGGAACTTCTGATACCAACGATACGCCGTCCGAATTGTGGAACATCCTTGACCGAATGCGGCGTTGATCTTCTCGTCCGCCTCCTTAGCTGTAGTGCCCAGCTTGAATTCATACAAGTAAACGCCTCGGATTACCCTTTTGTCCATCTGCAAAAAGTCAATAAAACTCTGAAGTTTTCCCACTTTTACATAGAAAATTTGGTACTCGCCGGTAGAGCAAGGTTTGCGCTTCTAAATGATATGCCACATGTTACGGTTTGTTCTTGATCAAACGCGTAAAGACGCGCCAAAAAATG
Source organism: Heligmosomoides polygyrus bakeri (assembly GCA_947359475.1). Classification (NCBI taxonomy): domain Eukaryota; kingdom Metazoa; phylum Nematoda; class Chromadorea; order Rhabditida; family Heligmosomidae; genus Heligmosomoides; species Heligmosomoides polygyrus. The sequence continues at coordinate 98,942,565 of OX375868.1, read as the reverse complement.
GCGCGAGCTAGTGCCATTTAATTCGTTACAACCTAATATTACAGTTGTTCATAAGAGCAGTTTCGTACGGAGACTATCTATGGACAAAACACCGCATCAAATGCTTCCTTGAAACGAGTCACCATCTCCTTTCCTCTCCAATAGGATATTTCACCATTATTTAATAAATTAAAATTCGTAGTCTTGACTATGTCCACTCTAAACTCTTAACTGCATTTCACTAGTTATCTCTCCATCAGTCGACGTAGTTTAGGCTTTACAGTACTCCGGAGCACTCAGGAAACCCTGTTATTCCTTCATTATGTAGAATGAGTTATACAAGACTACGTCGCATTCTACTGTTTTCCCTCTGTCGCGCTAGCCGGAATCGCTCTGTTGTTACGCTGGGACGCGTATTCACTCTCTAGCAGGCTGGGCGCAACGGACAACTCGTCCGCATTCCTGCTCTGGCTAGAGGAGACCCAGACAGCAGTGGCGCGCCGCGACCGCACGCATGCCTGCGAGTGAGTATCGTTGCTCGCAGCCAGGTATGCCAGCTCATCTGCGACGCCTCGCGGAAGCGACTGAGCGACTACGGGCAACCGTGAGATCCACTGCGCCGTCCGCTAATTCAGCGAGGGCGCATCTTTGACAGTTGCCCGCATCGCTCCAAAGACAATCGCTGGAGCGACTCGGAGGTATGCCAGATGCCTAATGAATCACATCATTATTGCCGCCGCCGTGCCTTTGCCGCAGGCAAAGACTGTCTCCACTCTAGCCGATCGCTGTGGGATATGGAGTGGAAACAGGTTCTTTAAATTCGGTGATCGACAATGCCTATCAACTGATTATTTTTGGCGATCCGGACGACAGCTCTGGTTCTTTTTTGATGTCTTGTTGTTTTTTTGTTTTTTGCTTGCTTGCTACCTTTCGCTTGGTGTTATTTTTTGCTTTCGTTGTAGCGGTTGCAGTGTTTCCGTGAACATGTCCAGAATCCATAAATATATGTGGTAACTGTCGGCTCGGGTGAAGTTTTGTGTCCGGCTTTTTGTTTGGTAGGAGCGCTATTTGCGTATTGTTCTAGTCTCCTCCTCTAAAAACAGTGATGCAGGTAAAAACAAGGAGGAGAAACCATGAAGAAGGAGGTTGGAGAATATTATCAGCTGATATCTCGATTCGGGCGCGCAATGATCACCGGAGCGCGATATTTTCGGAGGCCGTGCTTCGGCGCAACATGGGTGCGGCGGCAAAACTGTAGAGGAACCCCGGCTCCGCCCAGTTTTGCTATCTGCCGCCGCCGCCTCCCCGCAAAAGTGTGCGGATACCTTAAGGGGTCGCTTAGTGTGCACGCGACGAACGACGCAGTGTTATGATAAAAGGATAAAGGACGGCGTTATTCAATCCCTTTTGGGATGCGCCACGCAATCTACTTCTATGGGATATCGTGGAGGCGATTTGAATGCGTATTTGGCCATACAATGACTTGCGGTGGCCAACCGATGAAGAAGTCAGCGCTCTATCCTTCCCAGACAAGTCTCCTGTACCAATTCACCGACCCCGAAGAGATGGAGGGCTTGGATGGCCTGGACGGGAAATTCGAACCAGGAACCTGGTATCGGGTGCACGCGACAGTCGGCGCCTCCTCCGTCTGCTCTACACGCGCCCTGTTATGATAAGCTACCATATCGATTCATCGCATCGTGCGATCGATATGGCAGCTTATTATAACATCGCGTCACTCAGACAATATGGCCACAATACATGGCGTCGCATCGTTCGGCGTCGAAGTATAAACGGGCCCTAAGGCCTTGTTTAGAGGACGCGCGACGCGCGACACGATGCGCAGTGGCTGAATTGATCAATCGCGTCGCTCGATCAATTTGGCCGCTACACATGCATCGCGTCGCGCGTCCCGTGCACACTAAACAAGGCCTAAGGGCCCCACAGAGTTCTGCGGCAGCGCCGCGGCCCTATGCTTAACCATAGGACAGAGACGCAGAGCTCGCCGCCGGCGGCGTCCCTGCCCTATCCTTAACCATAGCGGCGAGCGGCGTTGCCGCAGAACTCTAAGAGGGCCTTAAGGGGACGTTCAGAGAAGCATCGCAACGTGACGGGACGTAATGTTGAGCTCCTATATCGGTAAAGCGGTGTCGCATCGCGCCAGCATCGCCATACGATGATGATATCACTGTTCATTGCTGAGCAATTTGCTCGTCGCCTTGTGCTTCGCTATCGTTTCGAACATGTGATGTTCATAGCACCATTTCCCTCGCAGAAAAGCGCGAAGCGAGGATCGAATCGCATCACCAGTGGACTTCGCGTCGCTACACAAACACTTTGGACGAGGCCTAACGCTTTGGCGTCTTCGCCTTCTTCAGGGCTTGGAGAACTTGCAACCATTTAACATACTACTTCCAGAAACATCGTTTCGTCTTACAGTGTGTCACGACTAGCGTGACTTTTGTCGTTCGTTAGCTTTTCTTCAGTTTTAGTTCTTAATTAGCTACTAACTTAAAATAAGATGAACAATGAGGAATAGAGAAGAAAGAGGAGAGAACACAAGGACAAGTCGAAGAAGTTCGCACTCAGGGACCTGAAAGAACGCACTCAGGAACCTCAAAGAAACAACGCGCCGACCTGAAGGTTATTTATTCGCTCATCTGTTGTCCGTTTACTACTCTATTCCATTATTTCTTTGGGCCTACATTATCCACACAGGATATTTTCTTGGCGGGACTAGAGACAATGGCACAGATGAAAGCTGAAAGAGACGACTGCCTGAAGGCCGGCTGTAACCACCTTTAAGGTGCTGCAGGTGTTCGTGTTGATCTTAGCTCTAGAGTGCGAAGTATCACTATATAAAACGGTCAAGAGGCTTTAAATCTCGGCTAGGACGCCCCAGGTCGACCGAAAGGTATCTCTACCGATAACACAAGAATTGACACCCCTCGTGGAGCTTACTAGATTCTGACCTGTTTGACCTGACCTCCGGAGTATTTAAAGCGGGTGGTCCGCGGGACGGAGGCTCAGTCACTCACTTTACCCCTGCTTACGGATGGATGATGTTCCAATTTGGCAAGCCAACATTAAGGTTAGCCCTTTCCAACTGATCTTGTTTTCAGTCTTCTCAAAAAGTATGATGTATGAAGTGTTTTGGGAAGTAGTATTCCAAATGACTGAGACTTTTCCAAACTTTGAAGAAGGCGGAGTTCGCGAAGCATTGACCTCAATAAAAGCCCTTATCAATGCTGGTCTACATCTAAGCAAGATATCAATAGCCTGCATTATCTATGCCAAAATTCACTGAAAGCAGGACATGGGCAGCTAGCAATGCCTTTTCTGGGTGCGGACGTTAGATACTCCTTAGATACTCCGACTGGGCGCGCCTCCCTGTAAACTCCGCCCACGCGGACGAGTTGTCTTGCGCTAGCAGTGCGCCCGATTTCGGTAACCAGTCATCAGCTGTTCTGTTTGATGCAGTGAATACCGAGTACTTTCCCTTTTCAATCGTCTTCTAGCAATCGCTTGCTATCACTTATTTCACGAAGGTTTTCTTGTGCTTCTGGCTAAAAGAGCCCTTCTTGATAAGCAATATGACGCTTTATCCTCCAATGGGTGATCAGGTAACGACGGAACTATCTACAAATTTGCAGCGTGCAAATCACCCGAATTGATCTTATGTGGAAAAGCACTGTTTTTCGGGCTGTTTCGAAAGACGTGGAAAGACCTATCTTTACGTTATGGTTTTATTCCCATCACTACACTTGTTTTTGGCCATTGTGTGCAAACAGTTCTTCCATTCCAAGAACGAATCTTCTTTACTACACTGGTCATTGATGCCTTAAGGACAATGTGGAATCGACAAACACCATGTATAAGGTCATTGACAGTGGACGGATGAGAACTTCCCACAAGTAGGCAACAAAGAACGATGCATCGTAGGAACCCGTCCAGTGTACTTACTAGAACGAAGATCGTAAAGATTTAGTAAATTGGTCGGCAATTTTGATGGAATTCGACTAACTTCAGGTGCCAGCCATCGCACATTCAGCGGTTTGGAAAGGTCGATCTTGTAGACGTTCGTGGCTCGGCACATTCCGAAGTCGGCCAGCTTGATGACGCCTTTATCGATGAGGCAGTTCCTGGTGGCTATGTCACGATGGATGCAGCTGAAATTGTCCAAGGATTAAACGGGTTGAATATATGTGGTGTGTGTCTGTGCTGCATTGGCAGGTAGGTAAAAAGGGACGCAGTTCGTAGCTACCCACGCAACACTATCGCCGCGACCATTCGCTGGAGCGACTCAGAGGTATGCCAGATGCCTAATGAATAATTATAACAAAACCTGAGGTTCGCATATTACTTCATTTGATGATTATTGGGGAACATAATAACAACATAACACATGCAGAATGGGTTTAAACAAGAGTGAAATGGGCTTACTTAGGGCCTCTTCATACTTCGCGGCAAGAGCGATTCATACTCGAGCGCCGACGCAGTCTCTCCAGTCGCCCGTTCTTCCGCGCGCAGCGGTTTCGTCGTTCTTGCCGCTGCTGTCGCGAAGTGTTAACCGGCCCGATTACATGACAGGTGAAACGTTTGTACATGCTTTCGAATGGCTAGAAGAAATGTACGTCTAATGGTAGTATTTGTGATGTTGTTCCTACCGGAATGTTCATCACTTTCACTCTACTAGGATCTACAAAAACTGATGAAATGGTTTTGTGATCTTTGAATGGCTTCCAGCTGTCGACCAAGGGCAACGCTTGAGTGCCGCTGACACTTTCTTCTCTTCTGATCATCTTCTGATTCCGCACGGATACCTTCTTCATCCTCTACCCCATTCCTCCCGCATTGCGCATCTCGCAAGATGGATGCGAAACTGCTGGCCATTTTCTTCTCTTGCCTTGTAGGAACACGTTAAGTAGCGGAGGAACCGAACTCCGCCAAAAGGCATGCCAACACAACAGCTGGTGAGAGCAAGAAGAAGTTTGAAGATAAGTCGACATTAGTGACCTAATCGACCCCATATGTCGAAAAAGAATTTACCCAAGGGGTTATTTAAGGCACTGTCCACCCACTTGTAAGTATGGGTGGTGGAATCATGGTAATCGATTTCGCCCAAACGTCGCCAATTGACATAGAGAGCTTTGGTTGATCGTGGCAGATCTTTTTAGGAAGTGCAAAAATCCTGCACCACAGCGGAGTCGAACCATAAGCAACCCCTTCTCACCACGCCGCCCCTCTACCTCCTGCGCCACTACTGCTCGACCGACAGCGCTGTTTCAACCCTACTTGGGCTCGCTCTCTTGTGACTGGCCCGCTCTGCGTGGACCTCGAGGGCAAAGGAGCCTGCTACGAAAATGGTCCATAACTCCGTTCACAGATGAGCACAGCAGAAGCGGAACATATATTTGGAATCAGCGTTCGAAGCCGCATCCAGTGATATACGTATTATCTCAAAGTCCCATGGTCACCTAGTATCCTTCCCTTGTTAGGTCTGAAATTGGTTGAATGATATGGCTGTTTGTAGTGCTGTCCCACTGTAAGTCTGTGTTCGATCACTGTGTTCATTTCATGATCGTTACTGTGTTTGCTTTTTAACGTAGCGCCTTATGCAATTGGAATAAGTAGCAATAAAGGTGGGCGGAAAATGGATGAGAACTGCCGTATATATATATCTACTGCTGTAAACCGTGACTCGCAAAGCACTCTCTGTTCGTGTGACTAATAAACCACTACTGTTCATGACACTACTACTGATACTACTACCTCGCGAGGTGCCGACCATGAGCAATAACGAGTGCGCTGTGGGACCCATAAAGGCGAAGAAACTGCGGCTTCCAACGATCGCGATGGAAGGTACGATGAACTCCTCCTGCCACTGCGTTACCGTACTATAAAACATACTCCCGCGAATGCAGATACTCCAGCCCGTAGGAGCCCTGGGTACACCAGTCCACTCTCATTGGAACACTGATTCGCTGAAAGTGATAGCAGAGCATTACAAGACACTGAGCGGTACAGTCTTCAGCATGGTGTCGACTAACTCACTTTGGGATGAGCTCGAAGTTTGTCTTCCACCGAGCCTCCATCGCAGTACTCCATCACTAGGAGATATGGCATACGATCAACAATGAATCCGTAAAACCTGTAATATGACTAGCTTCAGGATCCGAGATCCACTGCTACGAAACAATTGAAGCTTTACGACAAAACTTTGTAGTGTGGTAGAAAATTGTCAATCTTTACTTTACAATATGCTTGTGATCGTTAAGTTGCATTACACGAGCTTCCTTCATCATTTCTGCCAGGGCTAAATAGAAACTTTTTATTCAAAATTTTATTCAAATTAAAATTATTCACTTTGGCTTCAGTACACTGTCTCTTTTTGTTTATTGGTTATTTAACCACAACTAAAAATAGCAACATTCGAAGCGTTCCTAGTACATCAGCAACAGCAAAGAACTTTGAACGGTAAGGCATCAGTTCATAATATTATCACTCATAACATTAGAAGTCCCTCCTATGAATTTGAAGGGACAGCTACTTTACAACCGACTGTACAAGCGCACCTGTCTCACCCCTCATGTGTGGTATGTCCTTTTGGAAAGCAAGATGAGTGGATGACCTCAGTGGTGCACCTCATGTAATGCAGGGAATGCAGGGAGGAGTACGTTGACGAAACAGAAAGGCCGCTGTGTATAAGAGTGAAGAACCACCTAGACGACCTATGAAATTTTCAGAGATAGACTCCAACGGGCGAGCACTGTCAGGCGGCGCAATGGTTCAGGTGGCTGTCACGATCTTTGCACGCAAGAGCGACGTGTCTACTCGGAATACGCTATAGGCATTCTAGATCGCATCACGAAATCCCAAAATCAATCGCAGAGAAGAGTGAGTGGCTGTGACGCAAGAACTGACACCCTTTCTCGGTGTCTGTCGGTTTCGGCCCACAGGGTCATGCCCTAGGATGTCCTTAGGGTAGGTGGTCTCCAGATCTTATGTCATTCACCAACGTCTACCTTCATCTGACTGCGGTGACTGCTGGGGCTCCTCAGCTTCCACCACAAAGGTTAGCGCTCTGTCGAGTATTTCTTCAAGTGTTGTTTGGACTCCTCCAGGCTCCCAATCCGCCGAAACGTAAGCACAATAAAGTGCTGTAACAATCTCCGTGCTCAGTAGCACGAAACCAACAATTCAACAGTCTTAACCTTCTTAAAAGTTTGTAATTAATCGAGAAATGTGATCGAAGCCAGCCAACTTGTGGAGCAAATGAAGCGCTAATCGGGTTGTCCGTGGAACCTTTACCACTTATTTTATTACCTCACCTTGGTCGTCTGTACCTTCCGAGTCGATTCTCTTAACCGCTATAGTTTTGTTGTTCTCGCGTATTAGCTGGCCGCGATACACAGTACCGTAGGCACCAGAACCAATCTGAAGTTCTACACATAGACACATATTGGTAGACAGAAACATTTACGGTGTACTAACCTTTTTAAGAAGTCTAATATCACTGTGAACAAGTTGGAACTTTCCCTTTGGAACGGCTTTTTTAAGTAACAGTTCTTCTCCTCCTTGTAATACTATCGGTTCTTTAGAGTAATATTCTACCATCTTCTTTAAATTTGGAAATGTTTTTCCCTGGAATTGAACGTCCGGAGAAACACTAGCAATGATTAACGCTGATTTGTGGGATGTGTGAACGGAATCTTCCTACAGGGTCGTTTTTTTATTGGGATCGATCCCAATCCTAGGAGAGGGGGGGGGGAGCGGATCATGTATGTATGTATGTATCTATATATGTGTGTATGTATGTATGTATGTATGTATGTATGTATGTATGTATGTATGTATGTATGTATGTATGTATGTATGTATGCATGCATGTATGTATGTATGTATGCATGTATGTATGTATGTATGTATGTATGTATGTATTTGTATGTATGTGTGTATGCATATATGTATTAGGTTGTCCCTTAAGTCTGTATGTATATGGCAACTTCACGGTGAACATCCGTCAACAGAATCTGTTCTCGGCCACGACCTGCGCCTGCTCGTTGAGTTGGCGGCATCGACTTCGGTTGACCTTGTCCGTTAAGAGTTTGGCTTTGTGTGGCTTATAGGGCTTGAGGTCAAGGTCCATTTTGGCTATTCGCAGTACTGAACTGGAGCTGACGCCAATACCACGGGATGCTCCTTATGGAGACCTTCGGATTTCGATCTACCCGCTTTTTGATGACAAGTGCTCCGACACGCCTAACGGCGTGTCTCGCGTTTGCGCGCTTCGCGCGACTTTGTAGCATCACTGACATATGGAAAGTAGTTTTTGTAAAACATAAATTTCGCTAGCATCTAGGAACTTGGTGCGTACGTTATTGGCATCAAGCCCTTCACCACTTCGGTACTTTCATCATAAACATTCTTTCCTGACCGGCCAGTAATGTCATTGGTTTGTGCTGCGCAGTACTTCTGTCCCTCAGGTTATTCCTCTGCAATCGTTCTCATGCTCAACAGCAAACGTTTCAAGCTGTCGTTGACATGTCTTCCGAAGCCAGGTTCTCCTCTTTCGATTCTTCTTACTGGATCTAATTGCTGGTCCGCCTTTAATGGTGTTCCCTCCCCCTCTTTAGTCCGCCACCTTCCTGGTCCCAACTACTGGCCCACTTCTTTGTTTCCACTATTGACACCTATTGGTCTCTTCTTGCTGGTTTTCCCGTCCTGGCACCTCCTCCAGGCTATTCCTTTCCTTCCTGGTCGCTCTCCTGGTCCACCATAGAGGTCCTCTTACCGCCCTTCTCTACCACCCCCTTAGTGGTCCTCCCACGCTCACGGCACGGTCGGTGACACGTATTCAGAATCAGGATGCTTGCTGCGCGACTAGGGGACCCGTTTTCTGGATCAAGAAGCTCAGAAGCGCGCACAGTTGCCGCTGTGTCGAGCATGAAGAGGCTATGCATATGGCAGATTCCTTGTTCTCCGTATGAATTCCCTTACGGCTCCCTTCTTGTTGATTCCCCGTCCTTGTCCCGTCTCCAGGTCCCTTCTTCCAGGTAAATTGCTCCCCTCCTCTCCTCGGGATACTCCTTCACGACGATGGCGAGCGAACGCCCATTGTGTGACATCGGTGTCACATCCTCTAAATCCGGTCTCTCTTAATGGTAATGGATCCCCTTGCTGATCCTCCTTAACGTCCCCCTTCCCCTGATTGGTAGCTCCCTAATGATCCCTACATATTGCCTAAAATCTTCTTGGTGCCACCTCATGGCCTGCTTCATTGCTCTCCCCATCGACCATCACGATGCTCCTCCTGGTCGCTGCCTCCTTATCGCCGTCGGTTTTCTACCCTCAAAGTCCCTTCTACCCTTACCCCTTTATTAGTCTTCTCATGTTAATGGCACGAAGTCGGCTTCTGAATCTGGTCGCTCAGAAACGCGCGTAGGTGCTGTTGTGTTAAGCAATAAAGGGCTGCGTTTCCCCTGCTGCAGCAACATCCCACGTTCAATAGAAAATTTTGCGCGCGCTGTAGATGATGAGGCGTACCTAATTCAGGTTAGATCATTCAACCGCCCTCGCTGTGGTTGATGCGGCGTACCTCACTTCGGTTAGATCACTCGACCGCTCTCGCTGTGGATGATGCGGCGTACCCCACTTAGGTTAGATCACTCGACGGACAAACTCTTTTATATATAGGTGGTGATTATCTGGCAGTCCGTGTTCTTCCTCATCCTGTATGATCACCTTTATGTCCAAGCTCCTTGAAGCAAAGAATTGTCTTGGGGACCGTCGATTGGACGACATCGAGCGAACAAACAGTGTCGCGTTGCAGTTCTCCTTGATGATGCAGCTCCAAAACTGCGGCGAGGTGGTTTGACATCTTTCAAGTTACATTCGACGATCCGAATTTGAACTCGAGCGATTATATCTGGTAGAAAGAGATGCGCTGAAGAAATAGTGCTACTGCCATCGCACTGCGGACGATATTTTTGCGTGGGAAAGCACCAAACTTTGTCCACGTTATTTTCGCTCACCCTGTATGTCTGTCTGTCTGTATGTATGTATGTACGATTATGTAAGCACCAGACGTTCAGCGACCTAATGGTCTCGCCAAACGTCTGATTGACTTCATCCCCAAAATTCGAAAATAGAATGCCTTGGACACGGCAGCTTTCGGTTTCCTCCATATTCCTTTAAATTCCCATTAAAGAAGAAAAACAGCTTTTGTTTATTACACAGAATAAGATAGGGTAATGCCCTCAAACAGTTGGCAAGCAGCTTCTCCACGCTTTTGTATGACTCTGACTCCAGAATATCTAATCTAGGAAAATCGATAAAATTGATCGATGTTCGTCGATCTATCTATACTGCTGAACTGATAGCTGATCCTCGCGTCAGTAGTTCATACTACACTTTCCCCACTTCAATGCTCCTTCCTTTTTATGACGGCAGAGAAGCGAACCCACATACACAGATGCGCTCCCCGTTTACCATATAGGATTGAAAAGTCTGTCCACCGGCCAAGTATTAGTGATCAAGTATCGAAGATCAATAACGCCGATCGTGATTCGAATCTCCTTCGTAGGCTGTTATTCTCGGTTGGTCGGACGAATGGAAGGACAGGGACAGAGGGAGAGACGCGAGTCCTTCTATGTTATGACGACCGTCGAAAATCGATAATATTGATCAATATTTTTATTATGGTTGTTTTCCACCTGCTATGAGGTTCATTTATCAGCCATCATATTCCTCCCATCGGTTCCATTTGGGTGTAATCCGGTGACGCAAGTAGGAAAATCGATAATGTCGATCGATATTGGTCAACTGACCAATTACTCCCACCTGAAGTGAAGTCCACCCATCAAAAAACCTCGGCGAAAACCGAGAGCGCCGACCAAACGATCGATAATATGAATCGATATTGGCCTTCTAATCAAATCCCCATCCATTCTCGAATCAGACCACTGCCGTCAATTTTCGTCAGTTTAGAGCGCTTGCACGTTAGTGTCACTTTGACAGGTTATCCGGTCACCTTCACGGGTTCGACACGTCTCACAGGCTCACACAGGTTTCTGACACACACACACATACATATGTACGGACCGACTGACTAAATTTTTATATACAGTAGAATTATTTAAAACTATGTAACAAGTTGACTTGGGACTCACGTAACGGCTCCTACAGAACAAAATAGGACCTAAACTGACACAATTCACAATAAAGAATACATTCGGTTTAGCCGTGGTTGTAAACAGAATACGTTATGTGGCCACTCACTATGATGGAACCGTGTAATAACATGTCAAGCCTCGGTCCGCTGTGTTTGAATGCGTTTTTCCCGCCGAGACGTCTTTACAACCGCGACGATTGGTGTGTTTTTTTTTGAGTTCTATGCCCTCTTGAAGCCGCTCCACAAGTCTCAAGTCAATTGGTTGCATAATTTTAGTTATGTGCCCTCCCGCGACTAGGATAGATCCTGCTTATTGCTCAGGTCGTAAAGTGTTCAACATATTTAGTAGGAGACTTACTCCTAGTCTTACACCGTTCTCATTTCGACGAATATCAATGCGTTTTATGGCATCTTTCGTGCGAATCGCGATCACCATGCGTTGTCTGACGGCGCTGGACGAATGCCGTGATTGAATCAGGAAATCGCCTTCGTTCTGGAAAAAGGAGGACTACGTCTCATGCTTGTATTTCCTTTTTCTGATCTAAACGCTTGGTTAGGCCTCGATCAGTGGATCACCTGCAACAAGTTGTCTGCGTCTTGGTCCATCAGCGCTCCATGAAAGTACGCCAAATTAGTATCGTCTGACATTTCTGATCTGGAAGTTGAATTATGGAATAGAAGTCCTGTTAGTTTAGCCAGTTACATACAAATGCTAGCAGCCTAGCGTGGCACTGTTTGGTCGTTTTGAAGAACCTATTTTGAAATACTGTAGCCCCGTCCATATGAGAGGTTTTTAGTCGAAATAACCGTTAAAAAATCAATACATTTCTACAACATTATGCTGGTTTAGATATTCCAGCAGCATGAAATTCTGGAGTTCTGAGGCCGGATTCATCAACGATACCGCCGGTATCATCTCACGCCGGATTCATCTCATCGGCCCTGGTAGTAAGTGATGTGTATAAAAGCGCAGAAGAAGTTTGCCCAATTTTTAGGCACCGCACACAGCCGTGGATCTCAGAAGTGTGCCTGGATTTCATCGACTGACCAAAACTTGCCAAAGTTGCGAATTTTGAACGATGCGCCCAGCTCAGTCGTGAGACTCGACGCCAGCCTAAACTCGAACGTGAAGCTTATTGGAATTCAGTAGCAGGGCAAGCAGAGGATGCCGCTGGCAGAAAGGAATTTCGAACTCTCTATGATAGCTGAGACGCCTTACAGGCCAGAAGAAGTCAACAACGATAATATAAGAAAGGATGATCTAAGCTGAACAAAATCACCTGAAGAGCGCCTCCAACGATGGAAGGAATTCTTCGAGAGAATGTACAACCGCGCTACATCAGGAAACCCTCAGGTTGCACCACCGTTGGTCCTTATACCAGAGACAACCGCATCGGATACTGCACCTACCAGGGAAGAGGTTGCTGAAGCTATAAGGCTATTACGAAATAACAGAGCTGCCGGAATCGATGGCGTGATGGCTGAAATTTTGAAGGCTGATGAAGATGAACTGATTAACCATTTACATGTCTTGGTGAAGTTAACCTGGAGAACTAGAAAAATTTCCATGGCATGGAAATAGGCCATTGTCACACCAGTTCTAAAAAAAGGTGACGGATGTGACTGCAAAAACTATGAATAAGCCTGCTTTCTATCACAGGAAAGGTGTTCACAAGAGTACTTCAAGCGAGGCTGCAGAAGTAACGTGAATGTACCGCCAGAGAGGAACAAGCCGGCTTTCGTCCGGGAAGAGGCTGCTGTAATCAGATTTTCGTTCTTCGGGAGATAATGAAGCAGCGCATACGATGCGGTAAACGAACGATAATCGTATTTATAGACCTTCGCGCAGCCTTCGATAGTGTCTACTGACCAGCTCTTTGGAAGGTATTGGAATCAGAACATATTGCACCGAAAGTCGTACGACTGCTGCAGGAGACCTACACCAACTGCTCTAGCTTTGTGCGTGTTCGAGAAGGAACTTCAAATGTGTTTACAATACGACCTGGTGTGAGTCAAGGATGTGTATTGTCACCGTAGCGGTTCAATAGTGTGTGCAGTTATGCGGGAAGAGTTTAGCGGACGACAAGGAGTTCAAATTGGAGAAGAAAATTCGTTACAGACCTGATGTTCGTTGACGATAGTGCTGTCTTCGCAGACAGTGATGCAGAGGCAAATGAAATTCTTCAAAAGATTGCCACTATAGCCCTTTCTTACGGGCTGACTATAAACGCTGTGAAGACAAAAGCGCTCACAACAGACGGGTCACCCTGAACACTCTGTCTCGAGAAATCCCAGATCGAACAAGTAGAAGAGTTCAAATACCTCGGTTCTTTAGTACAGCAGAACAAAGTCTCATGCTCCACGGAAATTCACAGCAGGATTAGCAAGGCTGCGATGGCCTTCGGCTCACTAACATGGCGCTTATGGAGGAGACACAACGTATCGCTGACAACAAAGATGAGAGTGTTTCGATCCATTGTGATGTCAATATTGCTTTATAGAGCAACATGGATGCTTCTGAAAGCTGACTTGCAGAGTTGCAGAGCTATGGCTAACAGCCGCCTAGGGCCGACATAGAGAATGAGCTCTAGATGACTTCGCGAGTGCCATAGACAGTATTTATGAAACCTTGGTAGCGGGAAAATAAGCCATAAGGTTACGGTGTAGACTTTGTGCTTGTATGTCAGTGTACTATTATTTCTTCTTTGCTATCAGACACCCATTTTAATTTGCCTCCGCAATATAAGGAACTACAGGATGTAGGCGGGAATTGCTAAAGCCCTACGCACACTTTTGCGACAACGCGGCAGCAAAATCTTTAAGCATAGGGCAGAGACAGAATCACCACGCGAGGCAGAACTACCCCAGTCCGATTGCCGCTGATGTGCAGCCTACGCGGCAGGCGCGTTGCCGCCAAAGCGGCACCAGCTGTCGTCAACGCGGCAGCGGCAATAATGATTCAAAGTATTATTGCCGCTGCAGCCGCTTTGCTGCCGACAACTTCTCTCTGGACTCTAGCTGATCGTGGCGGAATCTGTAATGGAAACTGATAACGATAACGATAATCAAATCGTTGGGGATGGAGTGGGAGGCAAAGCTGAGGATGAGTGGCGCCTAAGCGGCAGTTTTGCCTCTTGCTAGGCGGTTTTTTGCCTGCTGCGTGCCGCGTTGCCGCAAAAGTGTGCGGAGGGCTTAAGACCGCTAGAAACAGATCGGAATAGATGCATGACATAGGAATGCGTTGGAACTGGAGTACGACGCGCCACTCACGTGGGCTGCGTCACGTCCACGTGGGCATTCGATCGATGCACACTGGTCTGTTGTACGCCCGCGGTGGTGCTGCTGGCAGGACTGTGGCGCAGTGGATGGTGTGTTGCTTCGTGCGGAGGTCGGGGGTTCGGTCCTCCTGCTTCCCAGGTTTCTGCATTTCAACTGAATGGTTGAGATTTGAGGGGTTTTGAGCTTTACGGAACTTCCTGGCGTTCTATTTTTCTGGTGACTCGAAGAGCGCAGAACCCAGCTGCGGACTCCCCTGGGCGACGAAAGCAGTTTCCACACGAGCAGCTTATATGGACCACATCCGGGATTCCCTCCCTAGCCTGGCTCTGCGCTCCAAGAGCGCAGAACTCAGCTGAGCGACAAAAGTGGTTTCCACACGAGCAGCTTGGATGTATTTCGACCTGGTTTTAGTGGCCATAGATCCACTCGATGTAAGCAACTTTAACTATGCGTGTTATATGCCATAGAATACAGCAGTATTGTTACTTGTTTATTTTCTTCACTAACAGTATGTCTCATTTCACTTTGTCCATGATACAGAAGCTTTTTTGAAAGGTGACTCCCATGTATCATAGTGCCGTAATACCGCATCTCCCTTTCTGCATCAATGCAGTATGTTGCGAAGACTTCTGATGCTCCTTCCCCGACGCCGTTTGCATCTGAAACCTTCACCACCGAAAGTCTTAACTACTTACATGTGCCGACTGGGTGTTGGAAACTGTGAGTATAAGAATACACCACACCGCAGATCCTATCCAATGCCGACACGGATAATCGCTATCATCGCTGTGTTAAGGGTCGAGCACACTTCGCTGCCTCTGCTGTGGCAGCAGTTGTTAAGCCGGGGGCATACTTTCATCGCCGCGATGCCATGACGATTCCGCCGTGCGCAGCCGAATAGTCAGGCCTATGGCATACTACCGACGACGAGGCCGGCGACGAGAGGAGCGGAGCGACGGGAGAGCGCTGTGGTTCAGCGACGAGAGCAGCGACGGTGTTGGACGGGGGCGAGAATTGGCGTTAGAGCGCGGTTGGTGACCCTTGCGTGCGTGCATGCGGGGTGTAAAGGGTCGAGCGACAGCTGGTCGCCGTGCAAAGCGCAGCGACAACCGGTCGCTGGCGGTATGCCCCCTCTCCAACGACACGTAGTGCCGACGTGGCAGCGACAACGGGCAAGCGCGCGCTCTCTCCCCATTGTTTCTGGCAGGTCCTAACACGAATAGTCGATTACTTGTCCGTTGGCAGTGCCGTCGCCGGACTCGTTGCTGGTGGTATGCCATAGGCCTCAAAGGAACCTTCGCCGCGACCGCCGCAACAGTGGCGGCCGGCATGCACGATGGCTTCCCGCGCCCATCGTGAGCATTCATACTTTTTCGCGCCGCGGGCGGTGTTTAGCGTTGGTCCTGGGAGGATCGCCGTCGCACTTCCTTGCAGAGCGATGAGTGATGCGACGAGCGCGAGGAACTCCATCTCCTTTCGCGTCGCTCTACAAAACTGATCGCCGCCATTCCATCGCGGCGACGGGAAGTATGCATGAGGCCTTGCGCATAGTATCGATCCGGCGCGACATCGTTCCTTTATTCGGTGTCGCTCAAACGACTGTTTCCAAAGCAATAATTCAGTACGGGAAGTTGGGCCATGAAGGAGACCGTCTAGGCCGATGACGTAAGCGCATCGTCAACATGTTCCGAATACGGAAAATCATCAAGAAGCGAGTTGACCGAAATCTTAAGACTTCCATGAGGAAAATCCATGAGGAAAAGTCAGCCCCTCTTCAGTGCGTCCTATAGCCAAGAGCGAACTAGATTCGAAGCAGGGGTGTGCGTTTAACGATAACGATTTAACGATCTACCGGTTTTACCGGCATTTTTCGTTAAAATTTTTTAACGAAATTTAACGACGAAAATTTCCGTTAAATTGCATTAACGACATTTCAGGCATCTTTTTTGAAATTTTACTGCTTCTTTATGTAAATGCATTTCGGAAGAATTTTTTGGATGAGCTTTCGCAGTGTCGATGTGAGACCGAGCAAACCCTCTACTTACTTGAATCAGTGGAAATAAGCAATCAATACGGTCCAAGTATTTCGAGAATTACCGGCATTTTTCTTGCTCCTTGATCAATTTACATATTTGCGTGCGCACCCACTTTCCTCTGCCGTAGTTTCACGTTTTTGGACTTCTTAGGCCGTGTCGTGCGTTTATTCCTACATATTAATTCTTCGTACCTACCGAAGTCAGTTTTTTCAGTTTTTTTTTGCGGTATTTGTTTCATAAGTGGACTAGAAAAAGCATAGAAACACGAGGAAAACGCTACAAAACAAATAGTTCGAGCAAACAAGATAGGAGACTTACTTAGAAACGAAACAAGGAAAGAGAAAGGCTCCTTCCCTCTTCTCCGTAAGTTTTTTGGAAAGCAGGACGAGTTCCTCGTGCAGCATCAAGCTTATTCAATTTCATGCCGCGATCTTACTTATCCGTTTCATCTTCTTCTAGGGTTCTCTTAGCAGTTTTTTTTTGGAAGAACTACTGTAAGTATACATGTGAAACAGTGAACAAATGTATAAATAAACATGTAAACAAGTAGGAATGAGAAGAAGGCGATGTCCAATTTTTGTGAGCTGTCATATATGAGGTTAGTATAAAAACTTCCACTGGGTCCATTGCATGAAGATTTCTTAGTTAAAGGCATATCTTTGAAGGTGAAGGTCTGGCCCTAGCGGAAGATTTCCTTTATGTCTGTGGATTTCTTTCGTCCAGTTTGCGGATTTACTATAATACCGTTCATCAATACCAATTGTGCTCTACAGAAATAGGAGGAAATTGCGAAACCCAAACCACAATTGAACTGCAAGCAAATGTGCTGCACCGTGTGGCACCAGGTGCTTCAAAAAGAAAATCAGAGTGGTCAATTGCAGAAAAGTCGTAAAAGAGTGACGAGCAGTGATGAGTTATAATTGGAGGAGCTAGAAAATATAAAAGATGGACCACTGTTAATATAGGCCGAAAAACTCCCTTATAAATACCCGCGCTCCTTATGCATTTCCTTTGGAACACAGAGGAGAAAAGGCTTAACAATTTAAGTGTATGCTACTTGGTTCTATGCTGTCGTCTGCAGTATGAACAGGATTTTTTTAGGACAAAAGGAATTATTCTGTGAAACAGGCAAATCTGTTGACTTCGTAAATATCGTCCAAAGACGAACTGTACTAAAGGATCCGCTGGCTTTCGCTGGATAGGCCTATGTTATACTTCGGCGACGCGTCGCCGACGCTGCGACATGTCACCGACAGCACGTCACCGACATCGCCAGAGACGTCACCGACGTCGTCGACGCGTCTGTGGCGACGTCGACCACGTCGTCAACAAGAGAGCATCGGAGCACATTTTTGGCATCGCAGCGCGTTTTCAATGTCGTCATTTGGTAACCAGACTGCGGATAGAAACGCTCACATCTGCCTCGAAGTTGCTTACATTGCGTGCTTTTCTTAACATGTTTCGAGACTTGATGAGGATTTTTGTTTTGTATGAACGGGTTTACCAATTTAACAATTTTACCAGCATTTTCGGTTTAGCAAAGACCTTTTTCGTTAAATCGTATTTAGCTTAAGTTTACGCGGAATTCTCGAAGTTCAAAGGAAAATTTAACTCTTAATTAGTAAGAATTCTATCTCGAAAAAGTTCTTCGCAGAGGTTTGCATTACCATTTCAGAAAGCGAGGAAACACTACTTATTTTTTACACAGTTCTATTTATATTACTTGCTCTACAAGGAAGCAAATAGGCCTAGAAAATGCGAACAGAACGGCTGAGAAGGACACAAAATAGAAGAAAAGGGACAAAAGTGAAGGGAAGCTAAAGTTTAGGGTCCCACTCCCTCCCAAACACTCAGTGTTCTAGTGAATTGCACTTTTTGTGTTCGCAAGACGGCGTCTTTTGCACTTCTCGATTTCGTAATTCGAAGTACGGTGGTGATGATAGCAGTTCCGGGAATGAAGAACCAACCCACAATCATAACACTCTATCGGAGCACATTTTCTGCCACCCTTGGATGACGTCGGCGACGTCGGTGACGGACGGCGACGTCGGCGGCGGAAGTATAACACCCCCTGCGGAGCTCTCGGCGTCCTCGCCGGCGACGCTGTGATGTGCGGGCTGCTACGCAGTGCGTAGCAGCCCCTGCAGCACAGCGTCGCCGACGTCGGCGACGCGTCGCCGAAGTATAACATAGACCTTACTGCATTACCTGAAAGGTTCGTTAAAATATTCTTTAGCTTTCCAGAACAAATATGGCAGTATAGAAGAGTATGGGCCGTAAAAGTGAACATAGCGAGCGCAGGTTTTGTAAAAAAAAGTAAAAAGCTCAGGACAAATGAAAGCACTCAAAAACGTTCAGCCGTGGTGCATAGCACTTTGGATTTTCCCAGAAGCTGGACCACTTTCCACAAGCTAAACGAACTAGGCTGTATAAGAAATTTGTTGTTCTAGAGACTTGTTGTTACTGTTTGAGTTCAAAATCTTAATAATTTTTCTCGTTTACACAGTTTTGTTGATGATAGATGGATTGTTGTTATTTGATGTGAAGATGAAGGCATAGTCATACAATGTCCATGTAGACGGAGTCGAAAAATCAATGAAGAAAAACATCTGGCTTTTTACCTATTATAATACAGCCAAACTGATTGCATCCAAGGGAAATTTTATTTAACGTTATAAATTTACCGAAAAAAATTAACGCACACCCCTGGTTCGAAGCCTTACAGGACCCAAAAAGACCTGCTTTTAACGGACAAGAACAAGTGCGAACGGCTCTCTCGATGTCGCCAACTAAGGGTGCGGACCGCAGGTAAAGGATGGGAACGGTTGCTCTTCACAGATGAGCAGCTGATCGCCGTGTATCAGGCGCACAATCGCCAAAATGATAGGATCTGGTCCACAGAGGCTTCGGACACCTCCATCGTTTAACACTGCCAAAATCCACAATCGGTCATCGTATGGGGTAGAATTTGCGCCAGCGCAAAACACCCTTGTACTTCATGGACCGAGGAGTGAAAATTGACCAAGTTGTATACCGGCGAAGCATGCTTGAGGCTGTGGTGCTTTCTTTGGTTGGACATCTTCGGCAACACTCACTGGACGTTTCAACAGGTCTCTGCGCCAGCGCATATGTAGAGCAAAGAACACGCAGGAGTGGTGCAAGGCGAACTTCTCCGACTCTATAACGTCTGAGGAATGGCCCTAAAACTCTCCAGACCTGAACCCGATGGACTACAGCGTGTGAACGATTTTGGAGCCCAGGCCTGTGCGAAACGTCACCGCAGTTACGAGTGCTTGAAGCAATCCTTGCGCCGAGAGTGGGACCGTTTGTCTCCCAGTGACCTGCGGCCCATAGCGGAAAACTTCGCGAAACGCCTGGCACTCTGCATTCGCGCCAAGGAAGACCACTTCGAAACCGATCGGACATGATGTTGCTGTTAGTGTATGTTGTTGTTATTTGTTGATTGTTCATCAAAATTGCCAACCGTTTTTCAGTTATGATAAAAAAGCTTCGACCCGTTATTTTGGCTCACCCTGTATATATCCTACTATATATATATGTATATATATATATACCATTTTCAGCTCAAATTCAACGTTTTCGAAATCAAATTCAATGTTTTCGAAAACGAATTCAACGTTTTCGAAATCAAATTCAATGTTTTCGGAATCAAATTCAACGTCTTCTTTGCAAGCTGTACGTTTCAATGTTTACTTCTTCTCAAAAAATTCAAACATTCAGAAAAGGCTATCCAACGAAAATTAGAAACAACTAGCAACTAAAGCAAGTCAGGCACTTCAGTAGTGATGCGACACAAGTACATAGTAGTGAGCAAACTAAGCATTGACGAGAGCGGTTTCAACCTTCATTTACGACGCACCCAGGCTCGCTCAAAGAAAGGAACACGAGCCAATGTCGTTGTACCCACAATGAAAGGTCGTATGATTACGCTAATTGTTGCCATGAACAATACCGGAATCCTCCACTGGAAAATTATCAGTGACGGCACCTGCAACAGTGCCAAATTTTGCAAGTTCATTGAACTTTTGAGCCGAATTCGCGACAACGAAGAGATGAATGGCACGTGACTGATCATGGACAACGCCAGGATTCACAAAGCGGGCGACCTGCGGACAATTATGGGACAATCATACACTTTAAAGTTTTTGTCGCCATACTCTTACATGCTTAATCCTGCGGAAAACGTTTTTTCAAAAGTGAAGGCCACGGCGAGGCGCCTCCTAAGTAATCCTGTCGCGGAGAGGACGCTGGCCGAAGTTATTGAAGAGAGTGTTCATTCTGTATCGCAGCAAGATTGTGCAAACTACGTCCTCCACATGATGGTAAACATGACAGCAGCTGTAGCAGGGCAAAGATTCAACAGTACATGACTTACTTTGACTTGCCCATTGTGCTATTTTGAATAGTTATTGTTGTATTGCTGTATTGTTACTGTATAGTTCCTGTTCATACTGTATAGTTGTATCGCTTAGTTTGCTCACTACTATGTACTTGTGTCGCATCACTACTGAAGTGCCTGACCTGCTTTAGTTGCTAGTTGTTTCTAATTTTCGTTGGATAGCCTTTTCTGAATGTTTGAATTTTTTGAGAAGAAGTAAACATTGAAACGTACAGCTTGCAAAGAAGACGTTGAATTTGATTTCGAAAACATTGAATTTGGTTTCGAAAACGTTGAATATATATATAATCGGCTAATGTCACGTGTCCGTCACGGTGAGGGGGACTGGAGTCAAGAGATGCCCACGCCAGTGCGGCGTATGCCAGCCGTGCTTTCTTTGAGCTTAATCATGGGCGATTGCTGACGAACTATGTCCTTGGCGGCGGATCATCCAAGTTTACGATATATTCAGCGGGCAACGCTTCAGGGTATGAATGGGGATCAAGCGGAGAGCGTAGCGATTCAGAAGACGTGTGCAAACGTCGTCCGACGAGCGTTGTGATGCAGAAGACGTGCTGAAGACGTCGTCCAACGTGCGTAGGGATTCAGAACGAACGTCCCGCAGACGTGCAACTTGCGTAGGGATTCTGAGTAGGGTAACCAGGAGGGAGACCGGTGAAGAAGGGATCAGCAAAGGAGGACCACTAGAGAGATGAATAAGGGGGACCAGTATTTCCCTCAGTATCGTCCAATGTCCGTCGGTCTTTCTGAAGATGGATCACAGAAGTCGTGGCACGTGTTCGAGGTGCAGGAGTGTCGCAGATGTCGTGGCAAAGTGGTGACACGTAGGTCGGGACTCAGTGTCACATGTGCGTGCTTGACTCTCACTCCGTTTCTTTACCAGCAGATAGGTAAGGAAGGAATAAGGGGTTTTAGGGTAAGGAAGTATAAGCAGGTCGGGTGGGAATAGGTAGAGAGAGTGACTATGGGATTCGGTGGAGTATTATTGCCGTCGAACAGTAAACGGTGTCGATTTGTCGACCAATACCGATTAATTTCAATTATGTTTCTGCAGATTAGGCATTTCGGATTGGGACATCGCGTGCATGCGATAGAGGGTGGATGGGTTCCATAGGAGCAACGAAGATTTTGCGCTACCATATCCGACTGCATTAATGTATATAAGAAAACTATTTTTACTGTAATCAAGGTAAGAAGGCCTACAGAAGAAAGAAGGAAGGTTGGGGTTGTTCTATTCTCGGGGTTTGGGATCGAAGCCCCCAACAAGACGTTTGGCGGCCGCTAGGCCGCTGAACGTCTGGTAGTAGGATAGTCGGTTTGATTTTAAAGCTATCCAGTTCGCTTTGAAAGATGTTTACTTTCACGTGAGAATTGTGCATATACCATTTTTTACATCAAATCGGACACCTTTCAAATCATGCTGGACACTTCTAAACAAGCCTAATGCTTTTGAAAAGGACGTCTTCTAGGTCAAAGCGACCATTTTTTCCACATTAAACTAAACCTTCTAAAATTTTAGCATAATTTTTTTAAACTAAACTTTCTAAAATTTTAGCATAATTTTTTGCTCGTGGAAAATGTTAGCATGATTTTCTTCAATGTTTTAATTCACTTAGCCAATATGTGAGTACATTGTTTGAACTTTTATGAAATTATTTGTTGTTACAGGATGTTTTGTTGCGATCAAAACTCTTGCGCCAGGCGGGACTCGAACCCGCATCCTCTGCTTTCCGGGCAGCGATGTTCGCCTTACACTACCGGCGCTGTTTGAACGCACGTAACATCCGCGATATCCTCCAGGTCTATCAGCTCCCACCCGTGATACGGGGATGTTGCGTGCGGTCAAACAGCTCCGGTGGTGGACATCGTTGCCCGGAAAGCAGAAGATGCGAGTTCGAGTCCCGCCTGGCGCAAGAGTTTTGATCGCAACAAAACATCCTGTAACAACATATAGCTTCTCTACCAGCCGCCTCCAGGCTTAAGCAAATGTGTTAAAACATTATGAAAATATTTTTTTCGAGAAAAAATTATGGTTTAAAACTTGTTTCACAGAACAGGAGGGCGACCATCTTTTAATGCTAAAAGGAGAGATTTCGCCATGCCTCCATCCGAGCCGTCGCGATTTTTATTTGGTTAACAGCAAAATTGCTGTTTGTATGGAGTTCACACCTATAAACGATACGGCAAAACATCTGTAACGATCACACACACACATTCTCAGTTGTTTTACCTCTTTATTTTTCTCACCTGCTTTATTTAAACGACATTTACACTATCATTCAAATAAACATTTATCTTAAAAACTAATCACTTATCAGTCAAATAAAAGTCGCGATGGGTTTCGAGCGATTTTTTCTTTAAAAAATGAAACTATCATAAAATTATTACAAAATTTCAAACTTTACTCTTGTTGGGGTAGCTGACCTTTAAAATGTCAAAGAAAACTTTACTGAATTCTCCTTGAGCAAAAAATTACTCAACCATCTTGGAGAGTCTTTACTTGAACCCGTAAGAATTACGTTTCGATTTGTAAGGCGCTCACTTTGATATCAAAGAAGAGTCACATTTATGTAGAAGAGTGTCTAATTTGATTTGAAAGGTATCCATTTTGGTTTGAAAAGTGTCCAATTAGACGTGAGGATGTTTAAGCATTTGTTAAAATAAAACGCTACCTCTTTTTTCTTTTGAAACCATGGTAGGCAGCTATCTGTATTTTTTCTTCAGCGAAATGTAACGAGTGGCCGAAGATTTAACAGAAGCGATTCGTTTAATATTTTAACGACGAGAATTTGGCGCCCAACGTTGGTACCGATTAGTTGTTTAAAGTGTAGTTCTGTCCCGAAATGCAAAGAAGCGAGTGAATGAAACTTCAACACTCTTCAGGTTGCCTAACAACGATCCATTCTGTCTTCGTCGTTGTTATGGTTAGAGGTGTTTCTGAAGTTCTTATAGTTCGAGTCCCATGTCTGCGTCACGTCTAGCTGCCAGACGTTTCAAATAGCCATTGAATTCTGCGTATAATTTCGCGCGCAACAATGACCGCACTAGGCGCTTTGGGATTTTGTCTGCTTCCTGAGTTCGCGCACAACTTCGCACTTGAGTCGAAACCTCCACCACACTTCTTTCACTTCGCCTCACCTTGTGCGAATCGCAAAGATTTCCATTTCAGCAGCTTCTGAGAGTATCAGATCAATTGTTCATCTATAATAAATGGTCGGACTTTATTTATTTATTTATTGACTGCTACTGAGAGGAGGATGCTCGGAGTGACACGACTCACGCAAGTGAGAGAAGGCCTCCGGACTTCCGAGCTTCGCCGACGCTCGAAGACCAGAGATGCTGTCGCGTGGGCCAAGTTGTCGAGAATTAGGTGGGTCGGTCACGTAATGCGCTTCGCAGATGAGAGCCGTTACCGACTGGATTCCGCCTGATGTCAAGAGAACACCAGGGGCCGGATTCATGAACGCGGCCGGAGGTAAATTCTATCCCCACGTACCTCGAGGGCCATTTACCCGCCACTTTCCTCGAACTTACCTCCGTTTTCTGATTCATGACGGCCAAGGCGAGGGTTTTGCTCCGCGGCCAATTTCTGACCCAATTTGCATCCCTCCGCTAACCCGCTGGCATCAGCTAACAGCGAAACCAAGCAGTCACATTTGCTGCTGGGACGTCGCTGCCACCGACACTAGCAGCATCGTATTTAGGGGAAATGAAATGTGAAATGTGGGGTAGGGCGAGGGGGGAGGGAGAGGGGTGGAAACTAGTACCATAGCCGGTAGTAGAGAAACAATGCTAAATGTGGGCTTACATGATTAATAATGGGTGCCATCCACCACAGTAGCCTCCATAGACAACATATGCCAAGGAAGGCCAAGGTAGCGGACGGGCATAGTCCACCCACGCAAATCGTAAATTACGATTTGCGTAGTGGACTAGGCTCATGGTGGCCCAAGCCGACCCACAATGCCACTAAAGGAAGCAATTCACTTAAAAATAAGTGGCACTGTGAGCCGACATGGTTCACAGAGCCTAAAAAATCATGGAATACAAGCCAAATAGAGAAAAACAAAAGGTAAAACAATTCACCGAAGTGCAGCGAAAGACGTTTGCATGGCGACGGAAACTATTCGACCCTGCCAGGCATTGAATTTGCGGCTGGCGGCCAGCTCAGAGCTGGCTAAGGGCCAGCGGAGGCAAGCATTGGGTCAGAGATTCGCCGCGGAGCAAAACCCTTGCCTTGGAGGTAAATGTTCCCCGACGCGCTGACGGGATAGCATTTACCTCGACACTTACCTCGGATTTTTCCCGCCGCGCGTTCACGAATCGCGCGTAAGTGGGGAGTGGGGGCAAATTTTGCACTTACCCGCCGGTGAATCGTTCATGAATCCGGGCCCAGGACGCCCACCAACGCGTTGCTCTGACTTCTTCGTGAAAGCCCTGAACGACCGATATGACGCTCTTCGTGTCCCTCGAGCGAGGAGGATTCATTGGAGCACTCTGGCACGCGAGAGAGACGAACGGAGAAGCTGCTGGCGCCTGCTCGAGCAAGTCGATGATCAACGGGGCGATAGGTGATACAGATGATTGAGTGCTACGACTGGAGAGGCGGTTTGAGGTACATGTCGCGAAGGTGAGCAGCATTGGTAAGTGGAAGCGCGCCAGCCAATAAAAACCAAGCTGAGCACAGAACAAAGACATGCTAGCCGATCAAGGTACTGACTGCACACGCCCTCTTTGAATGGCGCGCCCATTCAATGTGGTCTGGTTGGATGGGGCGTTCCTATCTCCCGATGCTGCCCGTCTTCGCGACATATTCCATATTGGAGTTATTCGATAATTGTTGTCGTTTTTTCTTCATAGATAGCGTGAACCGAGTATTTGTATGTGGTAGTGATTGCGTGGCTTATATATTTTTGTAGAAGAGCTTGAAATAGCCACACGAAACATTACCATCTTCTGTCCACACCTCAAACTTGGGTAATTAAACATTTATTATTTCTTCAACATAACGGTAACAACAATGATGACCTAAAACAATACAAAACACAAAAAGAAATAAAGTGGAATTCGATGTGACGGCTCGTTCTGTTTTATACTAAGCGGCACTTTTATATGAACGAGATAACGAAAGGAGTGAAAACAGAAACGAGAGGAGCTGATGGCGACCAACTATCATCAACCCCTTCTACACCCAACGAGATGTGCTTCGGTGGCGCAGTCGGTTGGAGTGCCGCCTCATAGGAGCACAGCGGCGAGTTTTGAGTTCGAGTCTGCGCGCTGCCAAATTTTTTGCACATATTAGTTTGTTGTTATTACGCTTTCTCATGATTACAGGAGTCACCAAGGCTGTCTCTTTGCGCCTTCATATGTGGTAGTTTTTGAACTATTCATATTTCTACCACCACCATATCATACCGTATCACCAATGATACCGTAATTGCACAAAAATACGCTTATCTTGCAGTTGACTGTTATGAACCCGAGCCATATCGGTACATAAGTGCACTAAAAATGCCGTTCTCACCTGAACGTGTTGTCGGTCGCCTGCTTTCCGCCTTCACACCGGATTTCACTTCTACGACAAGGTGGGAGATTGCGGTTGCGGATGCCATAAAAAGACTGTCAGGAAGAAGAGGCGGTACAGGTTAGAGGTAGCATAATGAAAATGGGACCTTTCTCCACGTATCGTCTAGTTGGTTTCGTAGGTGCGTTTCGTTGAGGAGGTGGTTATCGACTGGACACCTGATGATGACTGTGATGAGGAAGACAACAATGAACAATCACCGTTAGAGAAATCAGTATTCTTTGACGTCAAGCTCGTTTCGGAAGAAAAGATTCTGTGAAAAAAACATGTTTTTGAGATTTCTCAAAGAGATTTCTCTCTGACTGTGGAATGGTTACCGTTCTTACATTTGCAGCAGGCCCTTCCCTCTCTGGCTTCTGTAAGATGCTGCTGCTGTTACAAGCGCTTGTGCTCTACTTGTCTCATAGTATTGTACCATAACTGTTGACTAAAAGGGAAATAATAAATATAAGACTTTTAATTTATTAATATAGTTTAAGGCTTTTTATTCTCAGAGAAATGATATGGTGCAGATATGAATAGTTGAAAAGCCAGCACATATGAAGGCGCAAATAGACCGCCTAGGTTTGTTGTAAGCATTGATGGTCTAAAATTGACTTCTTTGATCATGAGAAGGCGTAATAACAACAAACTAACATGTGCAAAAATATTGGCAATACGCGGACTCGAACTCAAAACCTCGCCCGGGTGCTCCTATGAGGCGGCACTCTTACCGACTGCGCCGCCGAGGCACATATCTCACAGTGTCATAGGGGTTGATGAATGTTGCGTACATGTTTTCACACCCCTTTTTCAGGTCATTAAAGAAGCGTTCAGCAAAAACTGACTGTGTAAGATGCTGCTGCTGAGGAGTGTCGCTCCAGGCTCCGCTCACAGGGCCCTATATCCTGCCGCAAAAACTCACCATGAGTTGAGAACCTTTCCTTGCTAGAAAAGGGTCGAATTTGATTTGAAAAGTGTCCAATTCAACGTGAAAATGGTATATCATTGAAAAATGCTTTTCGTTAATATAAATAAAATAAAATAAAATAATGAAATTCACCATGAAAAATATGAAAAACGACATTGGTTATCGAACAATCCAATACATGGCAATAAATAACACCATTATCTACCAGGTAGAGGTCTTCAGAGATCTTCACCGACGTCTCCCATGGTGTCTACAGTGCTACTGGCGATAGTCCTATGGGGTCGGCGCTGCTTGATTTGAACGGTCATCGCCGCCAGGGTTAAGAGCGAGAGAGATTAGATCGGCGGGGAGGTTGGTGGCCGATATGCCATCGCGATGTGTCCATGTCACTCCGTGCCATCTGCAGCATCTTATAGGTTCCGAAGAACCTCACGCTATATGTAGTCTCGATGTCGCGAAAATAATGACCGGTTCCGATATTCCCGCAGAGCACCCGTCAAAAGTTCCTCCTGAAAATCGTGGCGTGGCGAAACGGAGCTTTTCTCCTACCTTTCTCCTTGCTCTTCCTTTTTTATGTATTCTTCTTCCCTTTCTACCTTTTCTTTTTTTTCTACTCACACTTTCAAAAGCTTACAAAAATATCTGGTGCCATTTACAAAATTTGTCTCTTCTCCTCCTTGTATTCATCTGCTTCTTTCCTTTATTCATTTTAATCACTGTCCGGCCCATGCATTCTTCCACAAATCAACAAAAAACACGAATCCAGGGCAGTTTACCATTTCACTTTACATCGAACACTTTTTGATTTAAAACCAGATACATTTAGAGATAAAATGGACATTTTTCAGGCCAAGTCAGACGCATCTAAACTTCAAACAGTCCTTGTCTAACCAAGTTATATTTTTTAAAGCAAGATTTTTCGAAATTGTTGAAAATTCACCTTTCCAGAGAATTTTAAGAAAACATAAGTACAGTGTTTCAATACACACAAAACTCCTATCATTTCTCCTTGAACGATATGCTTAGGACTACTTTAAGTTAGTGGAAAGCAGAGAATTTACTGGTCTGTTCTAGGGAGAGATTGCGCCGTGCACTCGTCCTGTATCGTATTTTGGAATGACTGTATTTGCGGTTTGCATGCGTAGAAGAAGCTGTGAAAGCGATCACAATAGAAAAAATACAGCACCATTTTCCCTTGCACAACTCCATGTATACAGCATTTACACTATCAATCGATTAGACTCAGCAATACTCCGGATGAGTACGTGGCCCAATATTTTCACAGGAGCAACTCATTGTGTCGAAGCGCTTTAGAGCGCACCTAAGACACGGTTTTAGCTATTGGAATAGGTATTCTATGCTCATTCGAAATCTCTACACAGTTCTTCTTAAGACACTTTGTATTGGAGTTTTTCCCACTTGTAGAATACTCTTCTATTCTTAAAATAGAAGATACTATTTTCAAGTTAAGTCGAACACTTTTTGAACATTTGCGGTGCTCGGACGTCCGTTTTTGGAATATCGACCGATTACGGTAGATTACGGTAGGTACGGGTGACTAAGGCTGTCGAGGTCATGATCACCGATCTTGACCAAACATCGTCTATGGGGTTATTTGGGGAGCTAGTTACGAATCTGCATTCGACATACGTTCTTGAAATTTCGGCCGATTACGGTAGGTTACAGTAGGTGCGGGTAGCTAAGGTTGTTGAGGTCGTAATCACCTACTGTAACCTACTGTACTGCACCATAATACCAGAAATGGATGTCAAATTCGTCATCAGCACCCTAACGCCTATGGTATACTCCCGCGTCGCTCCAGCGACGGGCGCGGGGCAACTGTCAACGGCGCGCCTTCGCTGCAGTGGCGGACGGCGCAGTGGGGCGCGGTTGTCGGTTGACGCGCCATCGCTCCCGCGATGCGTCGCAGAGGGGTGTTAGGCCCCGTTTATACTTCGTCGCGGCGCGACGCGATGGCCACGCAATGAGGCCAAATTGATCGATCGCGTCGCACAATCAATATGGCCACTATACGTGGCGTCGCGTCGCGCCGCGACGAAGTATAAACGGGGCCTTATACCTCCGCGTCGCGGGAGTGAATCATACTCCCGTGCGACGGCCGTCGCAGCCCGTCGCTCGTCGCAGTGCACTGCAACAAAGAATCCAAGAAAAAGATGCACTGAATCAGCCGATTCGCTAAAATTCTGCAAAAGTCTCCGTCTGCAGAACTGCGTGAACTATGTCAGCCTCAGCGATGGCGACGGCTCGCGACGCGCATCGCGAACCGTCGCGTCGCTGTGCACTCCCGCGTCGCTGCAGCGGAGTATACCATAGGCCTAAATAACCGGCGGAGTGGCGTTCTATCCACCGCCCTTCAAACAGAGGCGTGGCAAATGTCTGCTCTCTACTATCTCGTAAGGCAGCCATTGGACTCTCGAGCAAGCCCAGGGGTTGGGGGATGGGCGGGCCAGGGGGACGAGGGGGTAGAACGCTCGACTCCCTAAATAACCTCCATAGACGAAGTTTGAGCAAAACCCGTGATCATGACTTCAGCAGCCTTAGTCACCTGTATTACCGTTTTCTACCGTACTCTACTGCCATGCCTAGAACGGATATCAGATTTGTGTTCAACTTCCCTAATAAACACCGCCTGCTCATACTTCGCGACGAGAGTGACTCGTCGCCCGTGCAAAACATAAAAATCGATTGACACCGAGCGTTCGCCGCCGAAATCTATTCATACTCGAGCGCTGTCGCTGTTACTCCAGTCAGTCTCGTCGCTGCTGTCGCCTGTTCATATTTCGCGCCGGCGACGGAAGCGACTGGGCGACGTACGTAGTGTGGAGCGCGTAATTACACCATAGCGCACTAGTGTTCGAAGGAAACGATTCCTATTCTCCCATTCTTCAGATCAAGGTAAATCTTGGTATTGTACTTCTTTTGAGTGCCAGACTGATGACGTAGGTAATATGACTATTTGCTAGTGTCTGTGTTAACTGACTGACTGACAAGAATCAGGCACTATGGTGCAACTGCATACCACACACTACGTCCGTCGCTCTCGTCGCGCTTGTCGCTGTCGTCGCGAAGTATGAACATGGCAATAGACGAAGTTTTAGCGAAATCGAATATCATGACCTCGACAGCCTTAGTCACCCGTACCTACCGTAATCTACCGCAATCGGCCAAAATGTCAAAAATGGATGTCAGTTTCGTGATCAGCACCCCAAGCAATCCTCGTGCGCGAGTCGTGAAAGTGCAATAGTGCCCATTATTTTCCTTTAAGAAAACTTCTTTTCATAAAGTTTCGAACACTGTGTTCACCTTTTTGGGCGGGTGAACTATAAGTTTCCTATTAAAGTAATTGCGCGTTTGTCTAAGACAAAAAGTCATTTCATGGCCTTTCTAGAGAGTGACTACTACAGCAGAGATCTTCATCATTATACTGAAGTGTAAGGGCTTGTTCATACTTCGCGACAAAGCGACAAGAGTGACTGGGGCGACGGATGTAGTGTGGTGTACGTAAATAATTACGCATTCCACACTACATTCGTTGCGGACGGAGTGTGGAGTACGCAATTATTTACGTGCACCACACTATGTCCGTCGCCCCAGTTGCTCTTGTTGCTCCAGTCGCTCCAGTCGCTCCAGTCGCTCTTGTCGCGGAGTATGAACAGGCCCTAAAAATCAACCACAATTTGCTGCCACCGTAATCCTGTTGGATTGGGGCGCGCCTGTTGCGCTTCTGTGGCATGGTCACGCTCTTCATAGCGGATTCCCCCAGACGGCCATTGTTCCCTCTGATGCCCCAACATAATTTATCACAGACGGTGCGGTGGTTTTGTGAGGATTTAAAGGACTGGACGCGCGCCAGTTGAACGCAGGGTTACGGTGGCAACAAATTCTGGCTGATTTCTATAATTCACTCATCATTAGGGAGCCTTCCTCGATTCTACCACTTCCTCGTACCGTTGTCGAATTCTTGTCCAACTTTTGGCGTTTGCAAGAGATTTTCACGGTCCTTGGGGCCGTTCCAACGATCACTGTCTGTTTACCAAGCCGAGTCTTCGACAAACAGAACGCTCAAACGCAAACGCCCCGATCAACGTGAGCAAGGAGATAGCTGACTTGTGCAATTTCGCGTGGGACGAGTTTTACCGCACAAACTCGTCCGACGTTTTTGAACGTCGGCGCTTCATCACCTTTAATTCTGGTGGTTCTAGACGTGATTTCGCAATCTCTCTATGCTTTCTCTCCGCAGAGGTCTTCACCTGCTTCTAACGGCATTGGAAGCTATGTAGCCGCTCGTTTCGTTGGGTTTTTGTTAGACAGTTGCTTACCAAAGTGTTCGTCAGCAAAAAGCCTCTGAGTCGAAAAATCTCCTGTTCTTGTCTTGTAGAAAGGGATGGAAGCATTGAAATAGCTCCTGGGCTACCTTCTAGTGGTGTTTATTATCTCCGGAATCTGGTCCGAAACGAGATATCAGATGATGATTTCAAGCTGAACGGTCAGCGGATATTCTTTGAGAAATTCCTACTAATTAGGGATTTGGGTGCAATCCCAATAAATGAGGCTCACCTTATACACACACACTTAAATAAAAGTTGCAGTGTAAACACATGCAACATAATGTACAACGTAAGGCAGCTATACAAGACGTTCTTACTAGCGTACCACGTTTTCAAATCGTTACCGTAACAACAATCGTTGCGGGACCACCACCTCTTCGAATCAGTGCTGACACCATGCCGACTCCACGGTAACCATAATGGAGCTGCGGAACTACGGAAACGGAAGGCTTCCTACTTGTTATGGGCGCTTGAGACGTGAGGATTGCTCCTTCCTCTTTCACCGTTATGGGTGGTTCAGTGGGTTGCGGAAATATACAAGGATAACAGAAGAGTGGATGAATTGGCTTTATTGAGGAACGTCGCTCCTCTAAGCGTACAGGTGAACGTCTCATAAAGGAGGACACGTGGGTCCAAAGCGAGTGGTATCAGCACATAGGCAACACTGGCGACTATGGCATCCAAAGCAGGTCAGGGGGCAGTTGCTCCGCCCTCTCGACCTCCCGATGGATCTGAGGATCACCGTAGACGGTGATACTACTATTTGACACGATTCAGGATGGAACATTTTAGAAGGAACTGGAACAGGTTGACTGCTTTACAGAGCTAACCTGTCGGAGTGCTCAGTAGCGTCATCTTGACAATCGAGTAGGTCAAAGAAGCTATTCGAACTTGATGCAGAACCTGGTGGTCATGTTTTTGCAAAGCATTCCTTTCGACCAATCACTCTTACTTCCGTTGTTTTCACTGAAAGTTCGCGAAACATTGAAGCAACAGTTTCCTCAGCAGAAGTTGAAATAGTCCATCAAACAGCTTTATTTCCTTTGTTTGAACTACTGAGCATATTTTTCTCCACTGAGAATAAATGCGTTGTATCTATCTCGGGGGTGGCCATTTGACCATAATGTATCGTCCCTACAGGTCAAAAAATTCCCACACATTCTGGCGGCTAAGTGTTATGACGATGATGACGATCTGTTTAACCTAACGTGCCGTCGAACAGATCACAGTGAGTTTTGATGACACAACATGAAGACTTCTATCGGCCAGCAATATAGACTCGTCAAGTAGTAATTCTTCCCCAATCATCTATCCAAAACCTTATCAAAACATCATAGGACTTTCCCTTTTCGTCGTTCCGCAGCTCCGTTACTGATTAGCGCTCCGTTGGCATGGTGCCTGCACTGATTCGGAGGTAGTGGTCCCGTGACGATTGTTGTTACGGTAACGATTTGAGAACGTGTTACCCTAGTAAGAACGTCTTGTGGCAGCCACCAGACTCTCGAGGAAGCCCAGGGGTTAGATCAGTTTCATTACATGTCGCGAAGACGCACCGCAGGTACGTGCGGGAAAGACAATTATAAACGGCGGATATCAGGGCCGGCTCACCGTAACCGTAGTGCGGGTCGCGCCGAGACTGCTGTCTGCCCCCTCCTAGCTCAGAAATCGCGCGTCGGCGTCCACGCTGCGACGTCCGATCGATGTCTTGTGCGCCCGCGGTGACACCGTGGGCAAGTGGATCGTAGTGCAGTAGGTAGAGGGTTTGCTTCATGCGAGGGGTGTCGGGGGTTCGGTTCCTGTGCGTCGCAGCGTTCTTGCACTTCAGCTGAGTATCTGAGATCTGGGAGGTTTCGACGTCTACACGACGTTGCGGATCTTTTGCACATTGTTTCAGCCGTATGCGCTTAGCCGCTCGAAGAGCGCAGAACCCAGCCGCGGACTCCCCTGAGCGACGAAAGCACTTTTCACACGAGCATTTTGGATGGCACACACCCTGGAGTCCCTTCCCTAGCCTGGCTCTGCGCTCGAAGGGCGCAAAACCCAGTCGCGAACTCCCCCTGGGCGAAGAAAGCAGTATCCATACGAGCACCTTGTATGGCACACCATGGAGTCGCTTCCCTAGCCTTGTTCTGCGATTGCACAATGGACGTCTCACCCGACGCCTAAGGTTACGGTGAGTCGGTCCTGATATCCGTCGTTTATAATCTTGTGTGCGGGAACGCGACATTGCTCCTAACGTAACCGCGGCGGACAATCAGGCACCAGCTCAGTCGCATAGGGCCTGTTCATACTTCGCGACAAAAGCGACAAGAGCGACTGGAGCGACTGGGGTGACGGATGTAGTGTGGTGTACGTAAATAATTACGCATTTCACACTATTTCATTCGTCGCGGACGGAGTGTAGAGTACGAAATTATTTACGTACACCACACTATGTCCGTCGACCCAGTTGCTCCAATCGCTCTTGTCGCTTTTATCGCTCTTGTCGCGAAGTATGACAGGCCCATAGTCAGGACACGATTAGCTGCCGCGGTTACTGCAGAAAGAACGGCGCGTCCCTACGCACCTGCGATGCGATGTTCGACACTGTTTCCTCACTTGAACTACGAGCTCAGAGAAGAAGTCCGACTAGGCGGTGAATGCGATATTACTGACGTAGCCTTTTTACAGTGCCTATAGTCGGCAAAATTTTCTAAAGCAGACCAGCACTCAAAATAAACGGTGAAGTGTGGGGGAATATTCAAATATGGCCCTATCACTCTTAAATAGTCATGCCAGCGGGATTATCTGGAGATCCTGACCACGATTTGTTTTTTATTTACATAACAGTCAGTGTCTAGCTCACGCAGAAGTCGGCTAGTTACCGAGCATGAAAGGATTTTTAGCAGATTTACTGCTTGGTTTGAATCCTGTCGTGTCTCAGACACTATGATGGTTAGTAAACGACTATGAAAGGGCTTGGAACCGAGTACGAAAAGCGACCACGCCCCGCTGTGCAATAGCAACACGTGCTGCGGCGGGGGGGGGGGGGCGAGGCCTCCTTTCGTGTTCGATTCCAAATCCTTCCATAGTCGCTTAATAACCGACTTAGTGTTTGAGACAGACAAGGTTCAAACCGAGCTGGAAATCTGCTAAAAACCCCTTCATGCTCGATCTCTAACCGACCCTTGTCTGAATGGCGTAATTCACCGAAATTTCAAGAATGGATGTTAGATTCATGATGAGCACCCGACATTTTTTCGTCCTGTGAGCTGTGAAGCACAGAACTAAGCCGTTTATAAAAAAAGGGATAAAGCGATCTCTGCTACCTAGGTAACTCTTCATTCTCAACCATTCCTTAGCCTCACATGTTTTTGTTCGAATGGGAGCGTATTGGAGCTCCAACTCTTTCTTTCTCCAACTGGTGCTGTCATGGACTCGATGTCTGATTGTACAGTTTTTGTATAACATAGACATTCTAATATAAAAGCATTCTGAAACTGTAACTGCTTCTGAAGTAGGAGTAACTGTTTTAATAGAGGGGAATCTAAGTGATCAAGTGGATAGTGCTAGAATCGTCCGAGAATAAGCCATCTAGAACTAACAAAAGACCACTGAACTTGCGCCAGAGATTCTCAGCAGGACCTACATGATGTTGTAGAACATTTAACAAGGAGCACAGTGGCCGAGTTTGTTTTTGCGGGCCATTGGATGATCCAAAATTGGCAAAAATTGTCGCCTAGTAAACCCGTTTCGACGTGCAGCAGACACGAGAGGAATGGAGACCAAGGAATTAACCTGTGTGCTAAAGAAATTCTGGCCCACATTCAGAGTAACATTGAAAATCCTAAAAATATATATTAACCCAAATGTGGGCCAGAATTTCTTTAGCACACAGATTAATTCGGTGGTCTCCATTCCTCTCGTGTCCGCTGTAAGTTGAAACGGGTTTACTAGGTGAAATGTTCTCCATTTTTGGGCCATCTAATGACCCGCATCAAAATCGAACTCGGCCACTGTGCTCCTTAAATGTCCTACAACATTATATAGGTCCTGTTGAGAATCGCTGGAGTAGGTTCACAGTGATCCCTAGTCAGTTCCAGATGGCTTATTTTCGCACCATGCACTACCTATGCAATCGCGTCGACCTCACCTTGTTAAAACTGTTACTAGCTTATCACCAGCTTCAGAATACTTTTACAAAAGAAGGATATCCCTGTCGTACAAAAACGGAACAACCAGACATTCATATCAAGGTCATAAAACGTACGTGGACACCGTCAGCTGCAGAAAGAACGAGCTAAGGCTACAGTACGTCCCTTGTGAGTGGCAAACCTGTGAGGACATCCGCGGCTAGCATTTCCTTCGTTCTTTTCGCCCATCTGGAGCGAATGTTTCAGTTGCATCGAGAAATTCTCGAAGACGATCTTTTTCTCAAACATTCTTGACGCCCGGTGTTAGAAGATTTCTCGATTTCAGATGGTGCTTGAGAACGGCTTGTCGAATGGTCATGCGGAGACGAGCAGCAAGGAAACGCCTATGAAGTACATCCTCGTCACCGGCGGCGTGATCAGCGGTGTCGGCAAGGGTATCATCTCGTCCAGCATAGGTGTTCTGCTGAAGAACAACGGCTACAGGGTAGGCACTAGATACCGTTTGGGTTCTTATACCTGTGGTGTGTATGGTGATTATTGCAACACTTGAAGGTCTCAGCCATCAAGATCGACCCGTACCTTAACATCGACGCAGGCACATTCTCGCCTTACGAGCATGGTGAGTTGATTTTGTTGTCATGCAGTAGATCTCTTCTTATTTCGAGAATTCGACATAATAGGCATAGCAACAACTGAAACTGCACATTATGCCCTCTAATCACGGTTTACGCTTGAACTTCAGACAAGTAAGCGTAGAAGACGACTACGCTTATTACCTCCATGGAAATCAGATAAACAAAACCGCGAAACATCGTGACCTAGGCTTCATTTTAAACGCTAGACTTACCTTTGATGAACATTGCGAAGTAATAGCGAGTAAGGCAGATAGAGTCATTCACAGTTTATTTAGAGGCTTGTCCACAAACACAGTTAGTCACCTCAGATTGGCGTACATTTCTTATGTCCGCCCCATACTCGAATACGGGACCACTGTGTTCAATCCACCTACTAAGCGCAGCCAAGCCAGGCTAGAAGCGGTGCAGAATAATTTCACTCGAAAGCTTTGGGTACGACTTTACGGTTATGACTACACGTCCATTCCACATTCAAATGTTCGGAACAAAATTTTCAATCTTTCTAGTTTGCTACTTCGCAGGAAGAGAAATGATTTGCTCATGATTTACAAAATGATCACTGAAAGAGTAAGCTTACGTCCCGACAAATTTTACACAACATCTTCTTCAAACACGCGTGGTTGTAGGACAAAAATTCATTTTCCTAAGGCAAGGTCACGACTGCGAGCTTCCTTTTTTACCCAAAGAGCTGGTTCTGAGTTTCTAAAATTTTCTAAAAAATATGGTCTACCGAGTTCCATTTCACAACTGAAAAAGCTCATTGACAGGTACATCAAAGGATGATTCATTAGGGTGGTGTATTTCTAATCATCTATCATGCATGCATGTTTTGTTCTTCTCGTTGTGTTTATCTTTTATTGTCTTTTCGGATAACTGGTTCTGTCTGCGTGAATATCCACGTACTATAAATGAATAAATAAATAAATAAGTGTTCAAGCAAAACATGAGATAAAAGTACGTTATACTGAGGGAAATTGAACCTGACCTATCCCCAGACCCTATGACCTTAGGCTTTTCGGCAGGCGTAGCATTTTCTTTGCATCTAGCACCTCTTCTTGGTGGCTTTGATGATTTTTTTTTCACTGCTTAAAGGATGGGCTGACTGTTATTTAAGTAGCGAGAAAATCATTAAAGCCAAGAAGGCGTACCAAATGCAAAGGAACAGGCTACGTCTGCTGAAAAACCGAGAGTTATAGGGTCTAGGAGTTGGTTAGATTCGATTTCCCTCATTATAATGTACTCTCATGTTTTGGTTAAGCACTTGTCCGAAGTTTGAGCATAAACAGTGATTGGAGGGCAAAATGTGCAGTTTCAGATGTTGTTATGCCTAATATGTCAAATTCTCAAAATAAGAAGAGATCTATCATAACATTAGTAACTATTCTACCGATTATACTTCACCCTACTCTAGGAGAAGTGTTCGTGCTCGATGACGGTGGAGAAGTTGATCTCGATTTGGGGAACTATGAGCGCTTTCTGAACGTCCGGTTGACGAGAGACAACAACATCACCACAGGGAAGATGTTCCAGCATGTGAGTTTTCTCACTTTCTTCAAGAGTTCATCGTCAGTCGTGCTTGTAGTCCGCGATCAAGGACGCTCATAACGCTTCTTGTGGTGTTGATGTGCTACTACACGTCCAAGCCATCCCACAAGACGTTCTTTCTGGTATACCACGTCTCCAAATCGTTACCGTAAATATAATTGTTTCGGGACCATCACGTCTCCGGATCCTTGCTGACATCATGCCAACTTCATGGTAATCACTAAAGGGGCTCTGGAACTAGGAAATGGGGAGACTTCATAGTATTTCATGCGGTTTTAGATGGAGCATTGGCACTATTGTACTTTACGGACTCCAGAGGACGAGGAGCGGTCGAAAAAGTTTTTTCGCCCAAACTTCGCCCCTCGTAAGTTACGGTAGGTAACGGTGATTAAGGCTGTCGACGTCATAATCACCGATTTCGCCCAAACTTCACCTAGGGGGTTATTCGGGATGCCGATCACGAATCTGACATCCGTTTTTCGTTTTACGCTGGAGTACGGTAGATTACGATAGGTGCGGGTGACTAAGGCTGCCAAGGTCATGGTCACCGATTTCGCCCAAACTTCGGCTGTAGGGTTATTTGTGATGCTACGGGTGAGTACAGCATGCAGGCAGTCCCGCAGCGATCGCCTGAAAATTCGCAAATCTGCGGGAATCTCTTCGATAGGCGAAGGCCTAATCGAGAGATAGGAATCTAAGCATCATGACCCTCCAGGCACTGTTCCACAACCAGGAAGAACTGCCCGACTTCAAGCTGAAGGACGTCTTTGACAAGCTAAACATAGACGCAGCCGATTTCCAGGAGCGGCTTAGAAGGATGGGATTGCTCGCAATCGGTGACCATGACCTTGACAGCCTTAGTCACCCGCACCTACCGTAACCTACAGTACTCCAGCGTAAAACGAAAAACGAATGCCATATTCGTGATCGGCACCCCAAATAACCTCATAGGCGAAGCGTGGGCGAAATCGGTGATTATGACTTCGACAACGTTAATCACCGATACCTATTGTAATCTACCGTACTCCAGTGTAAAACGAAACGCGGATGTCAATTTTTTTTCGACCCCTCCTCGTCCTCTGGAGTCCGTAAAGCACAATAGTGCCGGAGCATTTTGGGAAGAAATGCTACTTGAC
The DNA here is from genome assembly GCA_947359475.1 of Heligmosomoides polygyrus bakeri. NCBI lineage: Eukaryota > Metazoa > Nematoda > Chromadorea > Rhabditida > Heligmosomidae > Heligmosomoides > Heligmosomoides polygyrus. The sequence continues at coordinate 98,903,386 of OX375868.1, read as the reverse complement.
GGTTCTATGAGCTTTCAGAAGTGAGGCGTTATGGCGATCTACTTAGCCTAAAGTCGCGCTAAATACATCGCAATAAGTTCTGGTGATACAACGTGAACATTCTTACAGGCAAGCTCTAGAGAACCATCATTTCTTCCCAAAATGTTCCGTAATTCCGGGGTTCCATTACTGATTACCGTGGAGATGGCACGATGCCGGCAAGGACATGGAGTCGTGGTTGTCGCAACGATTGTATTTATGATAATGGGTTGAAAACGTGGTGACCTAATGGGAACGTCTTGTAGCTCTCCGAACATTTTTTCCGCTAGCCAAAGCATTCCCTTTGTAGTCAAATGAACGGAAACACTTGAGTAACGCTAGTTCCTGTATCAAATGCCTTAACTTCCATGTAATTTCATAAACCATGGACGCCCTAGTGATCTTCTGCAGTTGGAACCCTGTAATATGAGGAAACATTGTCTACTATTCCCACTACACGAAAAGCTCTTTTTTTCGACCTCTCCTCGACCTCCGGAGATTTGCACCCTGGCCAGCCAAGCTTTTCGTCCCTCCGAAGTCGGCGAATTGGTACCAGTCTTATTTGGGTAGGATGGCACACTGACTTGTCCATCGGCTGGCCATCGCTAGTATTTGTATAGACCAAATACGCTTTGAGATTGCCTCCGTGATATCTCGTGGGAGTAGAATGCGTTCCGCATCCCGCGGTGTTGACTAGCGCAGTGCTTTACCCTTGTCCGTTTTAAGGCAGCTGGTAGCTGTGTTATTTGGGGACTTAAGCTGCTACGAAATGAATCACTCAGGCTGTTCTACCTATAAACGTCGCTAGAAGCTATCGCTGAAGGAGAGTGGTGTGTTTAGGTAACAGAACGTGAACGGCGAGGTGATTACTGTGGCAAAACTGTGCAGATGATCCCACATTTCACTGACGCGATCATACAGTGGGTTGAGAGAGTGGCGAGGATTCCAGTGGATGGTACGCTGGACCGGCCTGATGTCTGTATCATTGAGGTAAGGTATCGCTGTGCTAAATAACTGTACAGCACGTTTTTGCGTGAAGAAGAACGTACAAAACGTTTCGTCGGTAGCTTACGCAGCTGTTATATTTCAGTTGTTTTAGCTTCTGATCTTTTTTTAACGATTGTTTTAATTGTTTTCAGCTCGGAGGAACCATTGGTGACATCGAGGGCATGTCATACCTAGCTGCTTTCGAACGTTTCCAAAGACCAGCCTTGCGGGTTAGTTTCATATCCTTTTTCTGTTTTTCCTCTAACCCTCGTTTATACTCAAATTGTCGCCGGGCACGTCATAATGAGATCTACCAATACTGATTATTCCGCGCGGAGTAATCGATATAGCTAGTTCTTGTTATGACGCGCTGAGCGGCAGTTAGAGTATAGACGGTTATAAGACGTAAAAGAACCTATTCGTTTGCAGGACCATTTGATGAACGTTCATGTGTCGTTGGTTATGCACCCAGATGCCACCGGTGAGCCGAAGACGAAGCCAATGCAGAACTCTGTGAGTTGCCCTGATGCCATGTCCTTCGGCTGTTTGATTTCGGCTGCTACCTATGCTCTGTATAGGTACGACATTTACGGGCAGCTGGCCTCGTGCCGGATCTTCTGATCTGCCGCTCCAGCGAGCCGCTTCAGCTACATCTTCGCGAGAAGATCGCGGCGTTTGGGCTTGTGGACTTGGAACAGGTGCGAGCTACTCACTAAGACCTCACCGCTTCGAGCCAAATGAACCCTATTCCAGGTCATAGGAGTACATGACGTCTCGAATATCTACAAAGTGCCGTTGTTGCTTCAAGAGCAACACGTGCTAGAGACAGTTATTCACCGACTCCACTTGAGACCCATCGATGACTTTGTTAGACGTAACCTCAAGTTCAATATGTGCCACTGGACGCATCTGAGCGAGCTGTAAGCGGTTTAGATGGCCAATGTTTGCTTAGACGTTGGCTGATTTTGGGATTTTAGGTGTGATTCGTTCAAGCAGGAAGTTGTGATAGCCTTAGTTGGAAAGTATGTGAAGATCAACGACGCCTATGCGTCCGTGAACAAAGCGCTCAGTCATGCAGCGATCCATAGCAAGAGGGCCATCAAAATCAAGGTAAGCATGTATCATATGTACCATTTTCAGTTGAAATTCCGCGTTGTCCAAAACGAATTCAACGTTTTTCAAAACGCCTCGACTTCCGAATCAAACTACACATCTTCTTTGAAGATGTACGTTTCACTGTTTACTTCTTTTCAAAAATTTTCTGCTTGCAAAAAAAGGCTATGCAACGAAAAATTAGAAGCAACTAGCAAGTTAAGCAGTACTCCAGAAGTATTGCGATGCAAGTACAAAATAAGCAAATTGAACGGTAAAACTACAAGTGATACAACAATACGCGAAACAATACAGAATACAAATAACAACACAGCAATAACTATTCAAAATAGCAGAATGAGCAAGTGAAAGTCAGTTCTTCTTTAGGCCTTCAGGCGTCTTGAAGTGTGATGTGGATCTGCCAAGGCCTTTTTTAAGTGTGATATGGAGTTTCGTTAGAGCGTTGAAAGTCGTAGAAACTGATGCAGACGTCGAGTTTTTTCATCCTTGAGAAACGGACGTCGCCCGACAACCTCTTCGATGAGAAGCGAGTCTTATCAATAAGCTTTTTTGCGTTGCTACCCATAGATTGAAAATTGAGCGCTGAAACAACGAGCGACTGGGTTTGAACTCAAACCCCTACCTCCGCGAGTGCGCTCAACTATTTCGCCTTCTCGTTTGTACGAGTTGATAATGCTTCGTGCAGTGCTCTCTGTGACACCAGCAATCTGAGCAGCTTCGTGTGTGATCCTTCCGTCGACGAACACCAGCTTGACCAAGATCTCCTTCTGATTCCGAGACACTCGACTGCATCGGCCGTATCGCTGACTTTGTTGAACGTCTTGTTGATCGTTGCTAATGTTGCCCGCAAACTTGGCATATCGCCCAATGACAAGAAAGAGTGGAGGGGTTTGTTTATATGATACGGAGGAAGATTCCAGAAGAACGTTGTATTTGTTTTGAAGAACATTGAAATTGATTTAGGCAACGTTGAATTCGTTTTGGACAACGTTGAATTTCAACTGAAAATGGTATGTCATGGCATATACCTTTTTGCGTCAAATTGAACACTTTTCAAATCAATCTGACACTCTTCTAAGCAAGTTTGACCCTTTCAAAATCAAAAAGATCACATTCCTATTCAAAACGACTCTCTTTCAGATAAAATTGCTGTTCTCTGAGACGGTTAGAATAATTATTTGTTTAAAGAAGATTTGGAATGTCTTTCTATGAATTTTTAAGTTCACCTGCAGCATCAACTGAACACAGTGAAATTTTGCATAAAAATTGTTTTCAAGAAAAATTTGAGGTTTAAATCCTTTTCAAAAGTACATATAATTGGCAATTTTTATAATTGGCAAAGCTGCGCATGAACTTGTGTATCTCGTCCCGATTTTCACTTGATTGGGAGTGTCCCAATCAAATGAAAATCGGGACGAGATACACAAGTTCATGCGCAGCTTGTGCTGCCTACTTGAAGCAGCAAAGTGAACACATCCGTGTTTTCTACAAGTGTTTTTTGCTGCATCGCTCCAAGTGTGTAGCTCTTTGCAAACAGAATTTTTTCTAGTAACAATGCTTTAACACATTTGCTTAAGCCTAGAGAGGCTGGTAGAGAGGCCACATGCTGTTACAGTTGCGGTCAAACAGCGCTGGTGGTGTAAGGCGAACATCGCTGCCCGGAAAGTAGAAGATGCGGGTTCGAGTCCCGTCTGGCGCAAGAGTTTTGATCGCAACAAAACATCCTGTAACAGCATATAGCCTTTCTACCAGCCTCTCCAGGCTTAAGCAAATGTGTTCAAGCATTGTTACTAGTAAGGTCTTCAGCTTAACCGGTTCCATGCTGATATCAGCGGCCGGCCCATCCCCGTATCACGAGTGGGTGCTGACAGACCTGGAGGATATCGCGGATGTTACGTGCGGTCAAACAGCGCTGGTGGTGTAAGGCGAACATCGCTGCCCGGAAAGCAGAAGATGCGGGTTCGAGTCCCGCCTGGCGCAAGAGTTTTGATCGCAACAAAACATCCTGTAACAGCAGAATTTTTTCTATCTGTTAAAAGAAAGCGGTGATGCACTGGATGGGTGCATGGCGCAATCTTTTTTTAGCATTAAGAAATGTCGCCATCATTGTACTATAACATAAACTAAAACCGCAATTTCCCTTCAAAAATGAATTTTTTATTTTTTAATTGCATTTTTTAAGGGAAATATTGGTTTATAGCTTAGGTTAAAGTACATGAAGGCGGCATTTCTTTGCGCTGAAGAGATTGCGTCATGCACCCGTCCAGTGCACCGCGTTTTCCTTGGAATGATGCCAAAAATTCTGGAGCTAACATTTGTAGCGAACACGCATGTAATCACTGTGTTGCTTCAAGTAAGCAGCATTTAGACTCTCAATCAAATAAAAACTACGACGAGCTACTTAAGTGCATTGCGCAGCTTCACCTTTTGACATGAAAAAAATGTGAGTTTTGTGTTATTTAGAGAAAGCTTTACACCATTATTTTTTTCCTAAAAACAATTTTTTATATAAATTATCAAACAGCGTGTGTTTGCTTTCTGCGGGAGGTGCATATAGCATTTCAAAGAAAGTTATACTAAATTTTCCTTGAACAAAAACTGTTTTAACATTTCGGGCTCTCTTGTTTAATCTGCAAGACGCTCGTTTTGATTTGGAAGATGTTCAGATTGGTTTCAAAAGCATGAAGCATTCCTAAAACTGTGTCCAATTTGACGTGAAAATACTTCAGTATACAGCTGTTCTCCCCATCGTATACGAGGTTTTGCTTCTTTTAGTTCGTCGATTCTGAGCTTCTGGAGGATGGACGACCGGCTGATATGAAGTCGAAGTGTGATGCTGCATGGGAGACCGTTAAGAAGGCTGAGTGAGTCGCACATTCTCTCGTCAGGTTATCTCTTTTCACCTAATCGATTTCAGCGGCATCATCGTACCCGGTGGGTTCGATATTCGTGGTGTTGAAGGAATGATTAAGGCCTGTCAGTACGCGAGGGAGAACAATGTGCCATTCTTAGGTGAGCATATGGTCTAGCTGACCTTTAAATTCTTCGCTGCGGATTAACACTTAGATCTTTATGAGTTTTAGGAGTCTGCTTGGGAATGCAATGCGCTGCGATTGAAATGGCCAGGAATGTTCTAGGAATAAAGAATGCTAATTCTACTGAGTTTAACAAAAATCTCCATGAGGATGAGCAGGTAGGAAGCGATGTTACCACTATAATTCATGCGAAAAGCATACAAACCATCTGCCCGTGTTTATGTCGAGCAAAGCGTCGAACCCTTTCTACCTTATAAAGGGAGAATCTCGCTCCCTGTAGAAGTGGGATCCGGCAGGGGAACTGTGGGCCCCATAGATCTGCACTCATTCCTTCGTTCGTTGCTGCAAGTGGTTTGGCTCGCAAGGCAACGGTACGACTTCCGTCTACGAGTTGCAGACCATTTCGCGCGTTGCCTTATTCAGGATTGCCTCAAATAACCGCTGACGGCCGAGCAGTGATGGTGCACCCTGGTTTTCACCACACAAAAAGATCTGACACAAGCAGTAGAAGCCCTCCTGTGAAACAACAACGAAAAATACGCTGGAAAGGGACCAGATTGATTGGAGAGCTTTGACTGTTGGCGTCGGATCTTTTTCAGGCTATTCAAAAGCTTTCGTCACCGAGTAGTCGAAACACAAATCCGTTGCTTCTCACTATGTCGATTCCCTATCCACCATTTCTCGGCCATCAGCAGCACTTGCAGTCTGCATCCAGCATTTCGCTAGATAACCTTTGCAAAGAATCTCACAGGAATGGGAATATGAATAGTTATAGGGGCCGGGTATAGTAGCATACTTCGGTGGCAGTTTGTTCCTTCTTTTGATTGACTCAGCTGCAACACTCCGCGTTTAGTATTCAGTGGTGTATTGAACTTTCATTTTTCCATCCACCTTTGTGACCTAGTGCCTGTCTGCTGGATCAATTTGTTTGTATTAAATAATGGGCAGCGATTTTTTAAATGACCTTGGTGTTTGGCCTGGCTCACAACCCTGAAACGCTTCCACATTCTCATTCGTCTGCAGCTTATGCCCATCAGGGGCCGGATTCATCAACGACTTAACATATATATATATATATATATATATATATATATATATATATATATATATATACAGGGTGGCTGAAAAGTTCGGGCAATTTTTCAAAGTATTTCAGCAGTACGAAAAAACTACATAAACGCCAAAGATTTACAACAAAAATAACAGAAACTTCATTAGATCAACAACAACATAATACAACAGGAAAATTCACAACAAGTGCTCAAAATTTCCTCCTTTGGCTTCAATACATTTTCGCAGTCGTTTTGGGAAGTCGCTGATGATGGTCGCACACTGCTCCGCTGTAATCTCGTCCCAGGATCTCAACAACGCCGATTTCAGCTGCTCAACGGTGGCGTATCTTGTAGTGGAGATCTTCTGCTCCATGATCGACCACACAGAATAATCCATCGGGTTGAGATCAGGCGAGTTGGATGGCCAGATGTCCCTGCTCCAAAACCCTGGGAAGAGCTCCTCGCAAACGGCGATCGTGGATTTGGCGGAATGCGCTGGTGCCCAGTCCTGCTGAAGAGAAAATCCGGTTTCGCCAAAATGGCTCGTCGCCCACGGCTCCAGTACGTCGCGGAGGACATATTGCTGGTAGCTGGCAGCGTTAATTTTGACGTTCTGCTCCATGAAGACCAGCGGCGTCTTTCCGGTAGCGCATATTCCAGCCCACACCATCACCGAGGCTGGAAAATGGCGGCGGCTGATGGTCCTTGCGGCCGACGTCTTCTGCTGACCCTTCTTAAGCAGCTGCCGGCGATTCTGATGGTTGTGAACCGGCTGGACCGTGAAGATCTTCTCGTCGGTGAACAGCACCTTCGACAAGCGACCATCGCCGACCAGCTGACGCATTCGCCTGCATTTCCTCAACCTCTCAGCTTTCATCGCGTCGTTGAGGAAGTGAATACGAGCTACTTTGTAGCTGCGTAATCCCAGCTTCCTCCTGGCAATATGCTGGACTCGTTCCCTACTGATCCCGAGATCCGTAGCTATCTTGTTCATCGACACCTCAGGATTACGGCGAATGCGACAACGAACCTTGTTGATGTTCTCCGGTGTTGTCGCAGTGGTGGGACGGCCGCTGCAGGGACGGTCCGAGGTCCCGCCAGTCTCCTTGTAGCGTCTTACAATCTTGTAGACGGTCCTTTGTTTGAAGCCGGTTGTTCGAACTATGTCCGCGGTCCTCATTCCCGTCTTGTGCAGCTCGACGACGGTGATACGCTCACTTTCACGAGACATAACGCAAGCACAACTGAAAACGAGAAAACTGGAGCAACAGATTCTAGATCAAAATTGCGCGAGGAATACAACGGAAACAACAGAAATAACAAAAAACCTCAATTTCAAGGCCAAAAGTAGCGCCGCAAAAAATTGCCCGAACTTTTCAGCCACCCTGTATATATATATATATATATATATATATATATATATATAGCCGTCGAGTTCTACAATGGATGTTCATTTCACTTCGCTCCACAAAGTGAAAGAAGTACTTTACGGGCATAGCAGACAGCACCACCGAGATGTAGAGGTTAGGCCCCGTTTGTACTTCATCGCGGCGCGATGCGATGGCCACGCAATGAGGCCAAATTGATCGATCGCGTCGCACAATTAATATGGCCACTATACGTGGCGTCGCGTCGCCCCGCGACGAAGTATAACGGGGCCTTAGGCCTATGTTATACTTCGGCGACGCTGTGTTGCGCGGGCTGCTTCGGCGACAGTGTTACGCGCACTGCGTCGCAGCCCGCGTAATACTCGCCGAAGTATAACATAGGCCTTACACATGTTCCTCGGCTGCAACATTTCCAAAGCTCCCTTTGTCCTACTACGTGCTCAGCATTAGCAAGAGAGAGAGAGAGAGAGAGAGAGAGAGAGAGAGAGAAAGAGAGAGAGAGAGAGAGAGAAGAGAGAGAGAGAGAGAGAGAGAGAAAGAGAGAGAGAGAGAGAGCAAGGAGCCATTTTACCTCGACCAGCCGAGAAGCTTCGTTCGCCGAAACGCAATGATCTTTTCCGAAAGGTATCTCAAAAAGTAAAATTTAGCAGCAAGTGAAAATCTCATCGCGCCGCCAGGTCGATATGAGACATACCATCAGGCGTCGCTCGGGGTGAGCGATGGTATAACAAAGGCCAAATGCGAACTTCCACCAGAAATGTACAGGGTGCGGCAAAATTACTTCTGCACCTAAACATTTTAAATTTTTTAAAATTTCTTGGAAATTTTCGCGCTTCATTCGCCTGATATACGGTTGGCTGAACATTGTGGAACTCATACGTACTTGAGGTTAGGCGTTCCAACCTACGAAGTGCTATTGTCGAACTTCATGAGGCCGGCGAGCAAACGAGAGACATTGTGAAGATCCTTTCTGTGCCCCGAGGAACCGTACAGGATACAGTAGAAGGGTACAAAGGATTGGAGACCGAAGAGGATAGAAAAGGAAGAGGGCGTCCCACGACAGCTACGAACCGGAAAATGTGAAACTCGTGAGAGAAAAATCCGGAGAAACGCCAGGAGATCGATGCGCCAGACGGCAAAAGACGCAGGAATAAGCGAAAGGTCAATAAGGAAGATAGTCAGGGGAAAGCTTAAGAAGTTCCCTTATCGTCTGCAGAAATGCAAATTCTTGACGGACACTATGAAGAAGAGGAGATTGGAACGATGCAAAAGGTTGCTGCAACGATTCACGGTGGCACGCGCTCGAGACATCGTCTTTAGTGATGGAAAGATTTTCACGTTAATCCAGCCTTCAACTCCCAAAATGAAGGATTTTTGGGGTCTCGCTTGGTGATACTACCGCCAAAGGACGACTCCAGAAAAGTGCGAAAAACCTCAATCCATTATGGTTTGGGGAGGAGTCACTTCTTCAGCAAAAACTCCACTTGTTTTCGTCGAAGCTGGCGTGAAAATCAACGCAGCGGTTTACAAGGATATCCTGGAAAAAGTTCTCAAGCCGTGGGTCGATTCTCACTTTGGAGAAGCCTACTTGTGCTTTCAACAAGACTCTGCTCCGGCACACAAAGCGAAGGTGGTCCGGGAATGGTGCGCCGAGCAGCTGCCTGACTTCATCACACACGACGAATGGCCCTCCAGTTCTCCGGACATTAACCCGATGGATTGTTCTGTATGGGCCATCTTAGAGAAAAAAGCCTGCTCTACCAGACACCCAAATTTGGACCCTCTTAAAGAAGCGCTCTTGAAATCCTGAAGCGAAGTTGATGAACCGTTCCTGGATGTCACAGAAAAGCGTTTGTTGAACGTCTGAAGGACTGTGTGGAGGCTGAAGGCGATCATTTCGAAGACGGTTAGCATGCTTTGAGTTGTCATGTTTGTAGGAGATAAATTTGATAGTTAGAATTGATATGCGAAGTTTGATTTCAAAATGGCGTTGAATTTTCAGTACACATTTAATTTTGCCGCACCCTGTAATGGTCACTGTGGTGTGAACGGCGGCTGGTGTGATCCATTACAACATTTTGGCCCCGGGCCAAACGATCACTGCAGAGTCTTGCTGTAAGGAAATCGACGAAATGCGCCGGAAGTTGCGTCAACTTCAGCCAACATTGGTCAACAGAAGGGGCCCGATTCTTTCACACGATAACGCCCGCCCACACGTTTCACAAATCACCATTCGAAAATTGAACGAATTAAGGGTTGAAGTCCTGCCTCACCCGCCATATTCTCCAGACCTCTCACCAACCGACTGCCACCTTTTCAAACACTTTCAGAACTTTCTCGCTGGCAAAACCTTCACCAGTCAGGACCAAGCCAAAACAGCATTCGTGGATTTTGTCGAATCTCGACCACCTAATTTCTTCGTTGATGGAACAAGTCGACTGCTGGCCTGTTGGCAAAAGTGTGCTGATTCGACGCTTATTTCGACTAACTAGGGAAGGGTTTCGGCCTCCCATGGAACTTCAAGTTGAGACCAGGATCATTAGAAAGAGCTCGGAATGCTGATTACGAATATGGGTGTCAAAACTGCAAAATGAAATTTCTGGGCGAGTTATGGCCTACCGAAATCGGGGGCCTCACCATAGTTGGCTGTGCGCCGCAACGGGCGCAAGAGTGGTGAGTCATCGGGGCTCCGTAACAAGGGTTCGCCAGCTGTGGAGGTGGTGTATGGGTAGTGCGTCCGCACCAGGGGGAGTGCACATTTAACGGTTAACGATTTAACGAATTTAACGAATTAACGGCATTTTTCGTTAAAATCTGGTTTAACGACTTAACGGAAATTTTTAGAAACTTAACGGAATTTTTAACGGACTTTCTTCTCAGTGAGTTTATCATATTCACCCTTAGCCTTCAGTAATGTTGCAGGTCTCGCCCTTCTGATTAGGACTGTTCCTAAAAGAACTGTTGAAATCAGCTCAGGCCAACCAAGCCTTTCATTCCTCCGGAGTCGGAGGACTGGTACCAGATTTGCCTGGAAAGGATACAGCGCTGATTTCGATGAAAGCCAAATCACCTGTATCACCTGTCGTCCCGTTGATCATCGACTTGCTCGAGCGGGCGCCAGCAGCGTCTCCATTCGTCCCTGTCGCGTGCCAGAGTGGTCCAATGGATCCTCCTCGCTCGAGGGACACGAAGAGCGTCATATCGGTCGTTCAGGGCTTTCACGAAGAAGTCCGACCAACGCGTTGGTGGGCGTCCTGGTGTTCTTTTGACATCCCGCGGAATCCAGTCTGTGACGGCTCTCGTCCAGCGGGTGTCTGCGAATCGCATTACGTGGCCGGCCCACCTAATTTTCGACGACTTGGCCCATGCGACAGCGTCTCTGATCTTCGAACGTCGGCGAAGCTCGGAACTCCGGAGGCCTTCTCTCACTTGCGTGAGTCGTGTCACTCCGAGCATCGTCCTCTCGATTCCACGCTGCGCGACGCTGATCGCGTGTTCATCCTGCTTTCGTATAGCCCAGGTCTCTGAGGCGTATGTTAGGGCAGGAAGAACAGTGGAGTCGAATAGGTGGGCACGGAGTCGGACGTTCTTCGTTTTCTTCACGACTTCTTCGACGCTCTTGAAAGCTCCCCAAGCCGCTCGTTTCCTCCTGCTCAGCTCTGGTGCTAGGTCGTTGGCCATGTTGACTTCGCGACCCAGATACACATAGCTGGAGCATTCGGAGATGTTCATTCCGTTGAGCGAGAATGGGGCATCAGAAACCCATCCGTTCTTCATGAACATCGTCTTCGTAAGATTCAGCTGCAGTCCAACGCTTCCACATACACGATCGAAGTCGGCCAGCATTCGCTCCGCCTGAGTGATGCTCGGTGTTATGAGCACGATGTCGTCAGCGAAGCGAAGATGGTGCAGTTGCCGGCCGTCGACCTTCACTCCCATGTCATCCCATTCTAGTTCGCGCATGACGTTTTCGAGGGTGGCGCTGAAGAGCTTCGGGGATATGGTATCCCCTTGTCGAACCCCTCTCTTCACGTCAATGACGACGTCGTTGTAGAATGGTGAGATCTTGGTCGTGAATCCACTGTACAGCTCTCGAAGGACTCTGATGTACTGAGTAGGAACGCCCTGGGTGAGCAGGGCTTCCATGACCGCTTCAGTCTCGACGGAGTCGAATGCCTTCTTCAGGTCAATGAACGTAAGGCAAAGCGGCAGCTTGTACTCTCGCGACACTTCGATGAGCTTCGTAATGGTGTGTATGTGGTCGATCGTGCTGAATCCTCTCCGAAATCCTGCTTGTTCGCATGGCTGTCCTTCGTCCAGCGTTCTACTAATCCTATTCAGGATGACTCGAGTGAACAGCTTGTAGACTACGGACAGCAGGCAGATCGGGCGATAGTTGCCAATGTCGTGCACGTCTCCCTTCTTGTACAGCAAGACGGTCTTGCTGGTCTTCCACTGAGATGGAACCTTGCATTCGGACAGGTAGCGTGTGAAGAGCCGCGCCAAGGTGTTGATGAGCGCTGGCGGGAGGTTCTTCAGGTGTTCAGCTCTGATCCTGTCAGGACCGGGTGCTGTACGTTTCTTCACCGACGAGATGGCGTGTCGGATCTCGGAAGGGAGAACAGAGGGGATGACGTATCCATCCTGCGGAAGATGGCGTAGGGGCAGGTGGACGTGGCTATCGAAGAGATCGGAGTAGAAGTCGTGGATGACTTTCTCCATGGTCCTTCTGGAAGAGGTGACGGTTCCGTCAGGACGTCGGAGAGCGGTCATCTTGGTCTTGAAGTTGGCGAAGTTCCGGCGGGCATTGCGGATGCTCAGCCCTGCCTCTGCTGCTTCAGCCAACACTTCCGCCCTTCTCTCCTTCAGATCTTCCTTTATCGCCGCTCTGCATAGCCTCGCAAGCTCGGACGTCAGTTGGTAGTTGCCTGACGCTCGTGCTGCTCCACGTTGGCGTATCAGCTCGAGAGTTTCCGGAGACAGGCGTCTCTTGGTGGTCTTCAAGCTCTCGGCTCCCTTAGCACTATCGTGGAGATGGTGCACGAAGCGATCGTATTCCTCGTCGACGTTGTCCATGACGGCATCTTCCCAAAGGCCGACAAGAGGGGTGTAGAGAACCCAGTTGATGGTCGTTCTGGGACTCCTCTTCTTGAACTTCGCGGCCTTCTCTCCTTGACGCGAAAAGCGGAACCTCGCGCGAAGGAGGCGGTGGTCCGATCCCGTGTAGAACTTGGGGACAACGGAGACATCGGTCAGGCAATACTTGCGATTGAAGATGATGTGGTCGATCTCGTTGTGGAACTGGCCACCGGGGGATTCCCAGGTCCATCGTAGGGAGGGAGGCTTCTGGAACTGCGAGTTTCCATGGATGGTCTTGGTCGACATGATAAACTCAGACAGCCTTTCACCTTGCTCGTTCCACTCCAAACCGTGGGTTCCGATGTGAAGTTCTTCCAGCGACCTTCGTGGCCCGATCTTGGCATTGAAGTCGCCGACGATCACCTTGTAGAAGGTGTGATCTTCCTTATAGAACTTCTCCAGCTCCACGTAGAAGGCCTCGACGTCTTCGTCGTCGTAGTCGGATGTTGGGGCATACGCGACGAACACAGTCAAGGCTGGCACGGAGCCACATCGCTTCAGTCGCAGACGTCCGATTCGGCTTGTTAGAGACTCGTACGAATCGATGTTCATGGCCAAGTGCGTGTTGACGAGGACACCAACGCCGCCTACTCCCCTGCTGTCGCATGTTCCGAGGAACAGTTCTTCTCCGGAGTCGTAGGCGGCGTGTAGGGGGTGGTGTCTCCTCGTCTCGGTCAGTCCGATGACGTCGTACTTGATCTTCCTGGCTTGCATCATCAGGTCCTCGACGGATGCTTCCGACGCAAGCGTGCGGGCGTTGTAAGTACAGATCGTCATCCTAGTCCTTCTCAGTTTGCGCAGCCTGGTTAGGCCCTGAGATTTTAGCAGCCTCTCCGTACTCGTCCTTCCCATCGCTGCAGAAATGGGGGCTCTTTCGGGGTCAGGGGAATGAGGCCCTTTAGTGCTGCTGTGTTTGACTGGAATACAACACGGGTAGCTAGTCAGGCTCTGTCGTGCGGGCGGGGTACTCCGGGCAGCCAGCCAGACTGCCCGAAGGGACGGGGCGAGACTTAAGGCGGCCTCGAATCGCCTTACATGTACTCCCAGTCTACCGAGTGCAAGCTTTTGGCCGAGCCGACACAGTTACAATCCGCACAGTCACGGACACATCCACGCACACTGTGCACGAACATGCCGCTCCCACGCACAAGGAACGCATCGACCCGACACAGCAGGAGCAAGGAGTCCATCCCCTGCATCCCACCTGCGTCTCTGGGCAGTACACGGTCGCATTTGGTTCGCGTTTAATTCCCCTATCCACCACCCGGGGACGCGCCACGTGGCCCTGCGACAAGCGGCCCGAGATCCCTCTTAACAAGAGAGCCCGAAGGCTCTCTATCGAGGGAGATCCGTGGGAAAGCCAAATACGCATTCAAATCGCCTCCACGATATCCTGTAGAATTAGAATGCGAGGTGCATCCCGAAAAGGATTGAGTAACAACGTTCTTTATCTTATCGTTTAATGCATCTCGGAGCTAGAAAGCTCCTCGCCGATCTCCCAAGCACGTCAACAAATCCGCAAATGGTCCACACTTCGCATGATGCCTATCCTCACCTGGCACGGCCTATTCCAGATTACTTTCGCTCGCCACCGGAAAAGTCAAAGCAGAGAGAAAGTTTTCGGCCACTGGACGTATTTTGAACGATTAAAAAAAACACTAAGAAAAAAATTATGGAGCCTACTTTTTTTTTTGAACGTTAAAATATTGACGACGTGTCACACAACAACAACAGCAGCATTCTCTCTGTCCCAACTTTTCCACACTTTTTCGGCAGTGTGGGATCGTGTAACACAATGCCGTGACACGGTTCCGGCAAAAAACAAAGGTTTCAGGTTTTTCCTTCTCTTATAACAGTTACACAAAACGGGTTCGTAAAGAACTAGGAAGGATGGGAACTCCGGGTTTTGCCTGATCGTACATTTTAAGATGCCTTGTCGGTGATCATCTTGAACGATAATTCCATATCTTCTCTTATTGAACACCCTGTAGATAACTTGTTGCTGAAGACTTGTTTATTTTTCTGCGCTTGCGCGTTGATGTTGAATCGCTTATTTCACATTGCAGTGTTACACTCCATTCCTTCAACCTTAGTGGTTGACCTCTTGAAATTGAAACGTATAAGGTTTTCCTTGATTTTTTTTCACTTGAAATAGTGGCTTGCAGCTAATTGTATTTTTAACGAAATTTAACGATTTACCGGAAATTTAACGAAAATTTTCCGTTAAGAAATTTCGTTGAAAAAATTGCAAGAATTTTGTGTGCACCCCTGGTCCGCACGTGAGGTGCGATGTCGTTGATTCTACTCCCGTTGCTGCCGATTTTCTTGCAAATCATAATTTATCTTCGAAATGACTTTTTGTTCTGAATTATAACGCGTGTTTGATTAAATAGGCGGAAAAACTACATACACGTTTGTAAAAATGCTTGAAGGCAAAAAACTGCTATGGTGACATTTTTATTTACCATTGCTCACTTTAATACAGGTGTGTTTGTCACTCCTGGCCAATGTTGTTAGAAACATCTCTAGTTATTCAATTCGATTTGGACTCTATTTGTGCAAATTAGTAAATAAAATGTCACCATAGCAGTTTTTTGCGTTCAAGCATTTTTACAAACCTGTATGGTAGTTTTCTCGGCTATTTAATCAAACACGTGTCATAATTCAAAACAAATGATCATTTCGAAAATAATTTATGATTTGCGCAAAAAACCGGCAGCAACAGGAATCCAACCAACGACGTCGCACCTGATGAGCGGGAACACTACCCCTGCGCCACCGCCGCAGCTGGCAGGCCCTTCTTACGGAGCCCCGATGACTCACCACTCTCACGCCAGGTGTGTCGCACAGCCAGCCTGTGGCGAGGCCCCCAATTTCGGCAGGCCATAACTCGCTCAGATGTTTCATTTTGCAATTTTGACGCCAATATTCGTAATCAGCATTCCGAGCCCTTTCTAGTGATATTGGCTCAACTTGATATTTCATGGGAGGTAGAAACCCTTCCCTAGTAGGTCCGGTAAGATTGGAGAAAGTTATGGTAGTTCGAAGCGAAGCACTCAAAACGTGAGAAATTTCCGGACAGCCTAACACATAGTGCATGGGGCTCAGGTTCTAGTGCAGGAAACACGTTTGTGAGCAATTTTGCCTCAGGGCTAAACAATCGTTCATTGTAACGGGCGTGGTCTCGCTTACCGACTGACCATCGCGGAGTCGAAGTTGAAGGTGTAGTCGTTCAAGCGCTAGCGTGCAGATTTAAAGTGCATGGCGTATCCTAAAACTAGTGACTAGTGTCGTTTTTTTCCTAGCTAATGTAACGAATCGAGAGTATTTACGTGTTGGTGTCAGTGGCGCCGGTCAGAACTTGAACAGACGGGTGTCTTGTGCATCGAATCGTAGTTGTAATTCCTGGTGAGATCATTTCTGGTTCCGAGCCGTGCTGAGCGGTCGTGTGGGTTGGTCATTTACTACTGCTACCCTACCACACCGTAACCTTTAGCCTTTTAAACAGTATTATGATCTGTCCTTGTACATCAGCACGGCAGCGCTGAAAACAAAAGAAGGTCGAAAAAATCCGTTGCAAAACTTCATGTAGTTGGCATTTACACTGGCAGTTGTGTGAACGTCAACCATGCACTAGGTAGTTGTTTAGAGTGATTTGACGACGACAGAAGTGATAATTCCAGATCATTATCGACATGCCAGAGCACAATGTGGAACAACGAGGGTTGGGAGGAACAATGCGTCTAGGTCGACGTACTAGTGTGTTTCTGACGGAGCACTGTAAACTGAGTGAGTGGCCCTATACATTGAGTACTGAGGCTATCGCGTTCGAATTCCGCCTTTTCTAGGAAAACTCTATGGCAGAGATGAGATAGAAGAACGTCATCGTCATCGATACGAAGTGAATCCGCGATTCGTGCCAGATCTCAGCAAGAAGGGACTGCTCTTCGTCGGTAGGGCTTAAAAGCTGTCCGTAGAAGTTCTGTTGCATGTAAACCTCGCTCTCTGCAGGAATGGGAGTCGATGAGACGTCATGCACGTCGATCACGAAGCACAGTCGCACTGAGTCAAGCACGGCGTTGATGAAGATGGCCGGAGATCATCAAGCGAATGAGGTGTGTTGGGTGTTCTCAGGTTTAGTGCGTATCTTGTTCAGCTGAGAAGGGTTTCTTCAGGATCTTCTTGCGAAGATAACCGACCTGTGTCACCGTGGAGGTGATGGAGTAACCCGGCCAGCGCTGAGAATGGAGATGTGCGAACTGAAAGGTGAATTGCCGTTGCGGTATACTATTTGTCAGAAGTTTAGAAGATTAGGGGGTTTTTCAAACCGGCTGATAGGAGCAGCAGTATTTATCTCTATCTTTATTTCGGGCCAGAAGAGGTGCCGGCGGCCGCGTGGACCCGATACCAGGTTCTTGGTGCGGCTTTCCCGCACAAGCCAGCCAAGCCCTCCATACCTCCGGAGTAGGGGTGTGCGCTGACTTGCCGCCGGTAAATTTTTACCGCATATTTTTAACGCGGAAATTCGCCGGTAAATTCGGTAAATCCGTTAATTTTTTAAAATTTAATATTCCCTCAAGGGCGCGTGTAGCGCAGTCGGAGGAGGCGCGACTGTCGCGTGCACCCATACCAGGTTCCTGGTTCGGATTTCCCGCCCAGGCCAACCAAGCCTTCCATCCCTCCGGGGTCGGTGAATTGGTACCAGACCTGTCTGGGAAGGATAAAGCGCTGACTTTTTCATCGGCTGGCCTCCGCAAGTCATTGTATGGCCAAATACGCATTCATGTCGCCTCCACGACATCCTGTAGAAGTAGAATGCGCTGGCGCATCCCAAAAGGGATTGAGTAACGCCGTCCTTTATCCTTATCCTTATCCTAATATTCCCTCAAAAACAATTAGTTTTAAGCGGCGGTGATGTGAAAAAAAGCGTAAAGCTTTTAACCGAAACATCATCACGTTCAGGTGAACCATATCCTCTTCATTTTATCATGCATACGTCATCCTAAAGCAAACGATGCCCCGAAAGCAACGAACGTCCTACAGCAAACAAAGCAAGCGGAGGCCTAACAATGCACAAGTATAACGATCTATACTGTTGGTACTTTAAAAAAGGGAGAAAACTTAATAGAAACTCTACAAAAACATTTCTGGAATATCCGGCATTCAATCGAAAACTGCTACATTTCTTGTGAAGCTAACTGCGTTTTGAAATAATCATGATTATCACCGTTTCGTTCGATAAAAGAATGTTGTTTTTTTAACTACAGGGTGTCTCAAAAAATGTATACACTGTTGAAAGGTGATAACATTGTTCATAGTAAAGGTGCTGAAGAAGTTAAGGGCTCATAGGAAAGCTTAAGAAAATAGAAATTTTCTGACATATGAGAGAAAATTTTGAAAGCATCACAATTACCATTTCATTCGATGAAAGAATGACTCACAACTTATCTTCTCCTTATTCCTCTGGCGATCGTCTATTCTGAGGTCTTCTATATCTCAGTTTAAATTGTTTCATGTCGTGTGGGGAATTCAGCGCGAGGTACCATCTCAGTGGAGCGCGTTTTCAACACGACAGCGCACCATCTCCGCCTCGTGATGTGGATGTGGATGTTTGAATGAGGTTTAGGATCGCAAACGCTATTAGCATGTTATCGGAGAAGATAGAAGCAGTCACTTGACGGAGTACTTGACGACGGATGTGAATGAGCTCGGATCTATCAAGATGAATGGTCTGAGCTCTCACGAGTGATATCTTTCAAGTATCTTGGGTCAACAGTCACGTCCGATGGCAGCCTAAAGTTGGAGGTGAATGCGCGTGTGAGTGCAGCCTGGTCCAAATGGCGCTCGCTGACTGGGGTGCTCTGCGATAAGGCAATACCCGAGTACCTCAAATCAAAGGTGTATGGAACAGTCGTCCGCCCAGTAGCGACGTACGGTATGGCCACGTGCTCCGCGCTAACGACAACACAGTCCGTAAGATTGGCCTGAACCTTGAGTCCCTGGAAAGCGGCCCAGGGGACGCCCGAAGCAGCGTTGGCCTGATATGTTGCGCTTGGACCTAAAGATGGCTGGTGTGCATCCTGATCAAGCATTTGATCGATAGAAATGGCGTGACCACACCAGAAGAGCGGACCCCGCCACCAAGCGGGACAAACGCTACTGAGAATGATGATGATGATGATGACAGAAGCAATCACTTCTAAACTGAGATCGGTAGTATGTTTCCTTGCTTCCGATAGATAAAAACATGATTTTGTATGAAAAAAGTCGTTAAATTTTCCGGTAAATCTGGGAATTTACCGAAAAATTTCGTTAACAGAATTTACCGCAAAAATGCCGGTAAATCCGTTAAATCGGTAAATCGTTAACCGTTAAACGCACACCCCTGCTCCGGAGTCGGTTAATCGGCACCAGCTTTGTCTGGGAAGGATGGGGCGCTGACCTATTCATCCGCTGGCTACCGCGAGTCTTTGTATGGCCATATACGCATCCAAATCGCCTGCACGGCGTTCCATAGAACTAGAATGCGTGGCGCATCCCAAGAGGGGTTGAATAACGCCATCCCTTATCCTTTACTCAAATTCAAATATTCAGAAAAATCTTTTTCTTTTTTTTTCAAACTTCATTTTTCATTTTTCATTCACTTTTTCAAACTCATTCGGATTCGAATGCTTCAAATCTCTCGAATTTTCGAAAATTTCCACGAGACTATAGTTATTTAATTAATCAAAAGGCGTCATTCGCATTCTCAGTGCCAATGTAATTTGGAGATATGCGGCACTGACCTATTCGAACAGGTATCTGAGTGGTTTTCATTCGAGTGGTCGCATTTCTCGAAGTTATTTGACTCCGAATATCCAAACTGTAGCGTTTCTTGAGTCTGTTCGAATTCGAATATTCAGCAAGTCGTGCTCTTCGAAAATATTCAGGCTCTAATATAATCGTATCCGAGTGTATGAAAATGTTCGGTTTTCGAATTTTTCGATGACATGACTGGCATACATAACTATACCGCACTTAGCTATTGCCCATACGTGCTGAGGATTTTGATGAGTTTCTCCATTTGGGCGCATGGTCGTCTACACCAAGGGACATCCAGAGCGATAGTTTTGTCTCTCCGGATGGTAGACTGAAGGTTTCTCAACCCGTCGGAACATATTTTGTTCAATTCTATTTGTTTCATGTGAATCCACATGCATAAATCTACAAAACGCCGGTGAAAACGCAAAAACTCAGTCACAGTACTGAAAGACACAAATTACAAAATATGATCGCAAACAAAACAAATCAGGTAGAAAGCTGTATTAAAACGGAAAACCAACATCTCTAGCGTATTTAGTGGAGTACCAATTTTCTCAATCTTGGCGAATTCGGTGGGAATGTAATTTGATCTACATAGTTTAGCAATCTCAATACGGCTTGTCAGGTAGAGCTATTGCGTCTAAGAGACGTTTTAGCACAGCGGTTACTGAACTTGAAACCTGCACCTTTAGCAGAGGACCGAACTATTTTGATAAAATCGTCAGTGCGAAGTAACAATCGTGTACTTTCCAACAATACTAGCATATATTGCCACTTTTCTCTTAAACATGAAGGAAGGTAAACGACCTTTTCTGCCCGACAAAATTCTATATAAAAGAATTTTGTTGAGCAGTAAGAGGTCACTTCTTTTCCTTGATGTTTAAGAAAAATGCGGCAACCTGTGCTACTATTGTTGGCTAGTTCGTGATTGTTGCCTTTGGTGTTGCCTAAGCCAGTGTGTTTCAGATCATCCCTACTTTGTTGGTGCGCAGTTCCATCCTGAATACCTCTCACATCCTCTGCAGCCGAGTCCACCGTTCCTTGGACTACTGCTGGCGGCTACTGGCCAGCTGAAGGTGGGTAGACGTCGCTCGAAATCGTGGTATTGAAGTCGATGAAGTTTTTTTTTCAGGGTTACCTAAGTGGTTCGAAAATACCGACTCCGATGCTGTCGTTGATGGAGGCAGCGTTCCCGCAGCTGGCTGGTGCTCGGATCTGATCGACACGCCTTGGAGTTGTTATCCGTTTGGTTGTGCTGAGTAGAATTGTTGAGGGGTGTAAGCTAGCAGTTTAACCTTGATGATTACGGTATCTAAGTTCATTTCGTCCAGGAGCTTTAGTTTCAGTCGCATTGTGCACTGAAACTATAGATATTTAAGCTGTTCATTCCCCTTTTTGAGGTGATAAAGCTCTAAATGAGGTCAAAGAGGGCTAGACGCTACGGCTCAGTCCTTGAGTTGGTCGAACCCTTCTTCCCATCCCCCAGTTTTTGTTCAGCATTATGCTGTAGACATTGTTTTGTAGGCTTTCGATTTTATTCCACTGTAAAGCTGTAAAATTGTATTAGAATCCTTTCACCATCTTGTTTTCGTGAGTTATCCTCGTTGTAGGAATAGCCTTTGTAGCGGTGTTAAGTGTTTTAGGTTCCCGTTGACTGTTGTTGATCACTGGTAGCCCTCCGTTGTTGGTTCACTTTTTAGCGCTCTTATGGTGTTTAGGAGGTTACGAGTCTCGTAGTAGCGTTCGCCTTGGTTTTCCGCCAATAACTCCCTTTCTGTGGTTCTCCTTATCGTGCTTAGCACCCTAAGATACTCACAAACACGTCCATCCATGCATCTATCGGGAATCTTCCGGCTTTCCATCTGGTGACGGTGCAGAACTGTGTGTGCTGTGCTATGTTTGTAAGCTGCATAAATGTTCGATTTGGTGATGGCGCCTTATTGTCCCACTCCAAGAGTTGAGACCACTCGCGTGTGTATTTAGCCGTTCATGGTTTATGTCGTAAAATCTGGGCGTTTTCGGGTAATATGGCGTGTGTCAGCGCGAACATGGCCACCACAGCCACATCTGCCTACCATGTGGCGCAGCTAATAGACAAGATGATGTCGGTGGACAAGGTTTGTGTTCTTTTTATATTATTATTCAATTATTTTAATTATTATTTCAATTATTATTCAATTTTTTATTAGTTGCTTAGTGAATCCAATTGGTGAGGATAAATCGGGGTCGGATTTATACAATTTTCTCGTGTAACGCACGGTTATCTCATGTTAATGCTGTCTCATATCGTAACAGCCTAGTTAGCCTCGCAAATTCCGTAACCTAGTTCCTTGTTGACTCGCACGTACTCTTTTCTCGCAACGTCCTCCCTACAGTAACCCGGCGCCTATATAAGCCTATTTCTCTATCAACACATGTCCTTAGTTCTACACTGCCTTTGCCGCCACTGGCGGCTCTTCAATAAAGCTCTAATAAGTGGGCCATCTTTTCCTAGACACTGGTCCAAATCGGTTGTGAGATAAAGCCACAGACGATCCGCGTCGTGAGACCAAGTCACGCGACACTCATCAAATTAAAGTCCCCCAGACTTCTGCAGCGTTGCCGCTGCCCTATCCTTCATCATAGGGCAGGGACGCAGAGCTCGCCGCCAGCGGCGTCCTTGCCCTATCCTTAACCACAACGGCGAGCGGCGCTGCCGCAGAAGTTTGTGGGGGCCTTTAGATGCTGTTTAGCACGTTCACGACGAGAGCGATTTGAGCGTGTCTGGCGCGTGGGGCGAAGCACGCCGCCCAAATGCGACGCGACATACCGTGACTCAAACTTCGTCTGAGGACGGATTTGGGATGCCAGACATGATGCCAATGTTCTTCTCAACAGTTACGGCCGTTTATCCCCACATGTCGTTAACTGTCGGTGGTCGTATCAGGATCACCGATTTAACCGAACTTGGATCTCACATTCACTTTTCGGAATCCGGTCAACTACGATAGAATGCGATAAATAGTAATGCGTAGCGTGGTAAAGGAGACGGGAGGAATGGGGAACATTGTAGCCAAAAATTCGTCTAGAGTTATTTTGGTGCTCATGACTAATTATTCGTCCGTTTTTGAAATTTCAGCCAACTAGCGAGGATTTGTTGCGTTAGGTATGGGTAACGCTTATCAACGCAGTGTCACACACCTAGTGTCACATACCCTGGGGTCGGCCATTTGGCCTTGTGAAAGGACACAGCTATAGATTGAATTTCGGGGTTCATTTTAGATTTATTATCCACAAGGCATGTCAAAAATGTGTGATTGTAAAACAAGAACAAGAGCTATCGAACAGTGATTCAACAATGATGTCGATACGCATTTCACATTTCTAAACGAATTTATAAGAAGAGGAGGTAAGGTTTGTTTCCATCTTCTCAAATAACTCCTACACAGAGTTAGGGTAAAGTCCGTGGTCCTGACACGACTATCGATTAAGGAGGAAACCGGTTGTAATCGTCGACACGGACATCGGCATCGTGTTCAGCATCCTGGACGAAATTTGGATGGACCGGATACCGTTCTTGTTAAAATAATACACCGTACATCGAAGCTTTCAAAATTGATCTACCAGACCAAACATTTGGCGTACTTGCTGGACAGTGCATAAGAAGCCGTTTAGCTTAAGTTTATTTTTATGAATAGTTGTGCAGTTGGTCAACGGCATGTTTGCTTCACAAATTTTTTGTGCTGTTCAATGTGTTCAGGGAGGTTTGAACAGATGCATTATAGTTGATTTGATTAAATTTTTGACTTCCTTCACGTCGTGAAGAAAATATGTCACCAACCAACTTCACTCTTCTTAGTAGACGTAAATGCAAGTCGCCATCAGCCGTTCGCTCCGAAATGTGCTAAAAATGAGATTATAGGTCCTCGTCGAAGATAGGTCACAAAATGCGAAATTAACGTCACCGACGAGAACCGAACCCATGACCCCAATCCTGTGAAGCAAACACTCTACCATTGTGCTGCTGCGACTGCTGTCAGCAATGCCCACTGCACCTCTGATTACGCAACAACGCAGCTTTCGCCGGCTACAACTCGCTTAGGAGATCCACTTAGCAATTTTGGTCTACGCATCTGTGATCAGCGTCTCGAGCTCTTTCACGCGATATATTAGGGTGTCCAGAAAGTATCTGCAGAAAACTTCGCAATGTTCCAGATTTTTTTCTAGAACGTTCTGAAGATTTCAAAGTAAGTGCTATATAAAGGCACTATCCTGCTATATCTGCATAGCATATCCAGCTCTGTCTTCCTTGCCGATTTCACTGTACGATAGCCGAACTGTCTACCCATTTTAGACACGTACTCCTTTACGAGTTTGAATCTGGGAACTCCGCTGCAGAAGCCTATCGAAACTTGTGTCGTGTATTCGGCTCTGAAGCCCCTTCTGTACGGTCTGTGTATAGCTGGTTCGAACGCTTCAGAAGCGGCAACAGTAGTCTCGAAGATGAGCCTCGCTCTGGTCGACCGACAACGATATCTTTGGATGAACTGAGGAAACCGGCGGAGCAGCATCAATATGAAGGTGTGCGTTATTCTGCTGCGGCTCTTGGATGTTCCCGATCCATCGTGGACAATGGACTGCGATTTCTTGGAATGGTTAAAAAGCTCGGTCAGTGGCTCCCACACGAACTTGACCTACGACAACCGGCGAAGACGTCTGGACATATGCACTCAGCAGCTCTCCCGCAGTCGCACCTTCAACTGGCTGGACACCATCGTCACAGGAGATGAAAAATGGGTCGTCTACATCAAACACGCTCGAAACGTGTGTGGTGCTAACGCGATGAAGTGTCGAAATCTTTCGTAAAAGGTGGAATTCGTGCGAGGAAAGTCAGGCTGAGCATCAGGTGGGGAGTTTATGGGACCTACCGTTTCGAGCTGCTGTCTAACAACATGACGGTTACTGTCGAGGTCTACGCTACCCATCTGCAGAAACTGGCCGACTAGATGCGCAAGGAACAGCCCAAGCTCGACAAAGTTCGTTTGCTCCACGATAACGCGCACCCACACATCGCGAAGACTTTTCAGAAAACTCTGGAACTCGGATGGAAAGTTCTGCCGCATCCACCGTATAGCACAGATCTGGCCGCAAGTGAGTGCCACCTTTCTCGATCCCGTCAGCATCACCTGGAAGGGAAGGAAGCGTTATGAAGATCGTGGCCACCTCGAAAATGACCTCCGAGCTTTTTTCGCCTTCAAGTCGCCGGATTTCTACGCCAGAGGTATTCGAGGTCTTGTGGAACGTTGGCGAAGAGTAGTCGATGTTGATGGAAATTATTTGGTTGATTTATAAAATGTTGATATAAAATGTGTTATTTTGAAGAAATTGTCGTATTACTGCAGGTACTTTCTGGACACCCTACTAGGTCTCAATCCGAAGTTCCATGGGAAGCTGACGGAATTCCTTGGTTAGATGTATGTTTGGTGACGATCAAAGCTCTTGCGCCAGGCGGGACTCAAACCCGCACCTTTTGCATTCGAGGCGGCGATGCTAAGCCGCACACCACCGGCACTGTTTAATCGAGCAGAACATCCACGATATCTTCCTGTAAGCAACTGCATATCAGCACTGAAATAGCAAGATGAGCCGTTGGTATCAGCATGAAACCGGTAAAGCTAAAGGCATTCGAAGAAATGGTTTTTACATGATTTTTTTTAGAAACCTGTAACGCTGTCTAGGTGTTGTTTACATTAACAATTGCAGTCAAGCAAATATTGCATTATGCTGGGCGAAACCTGTTGTGATCTCATTGCCCAGCACATCAGAAATGGGTTTTGTGTTTGCGTGACAATGAGAAGGGAATGAGAGTCGTTTAATGTTTAGGACTATCGCTTCATGGCTGTAAATGATCTAATGCGAGAACTGCAGTCGAACAGTATGCGACTCGACGATGATTCCGAAAAGAAGGTGAATTACTTCGCCGGATTTTTTGATGCTGAGCAACGGCATCGCGGAAGAGATTTCTCTCGTAAACTGCTATCTTATTATCACTAACCACAGAAACTAGATATTCAGGGTAGATTATTTGTCTTCTCCATTTACACTCATTTTTCTTCAATTCGCTTCATGCACTTATGCATTACAACAGGTTGTACGAATGCTGATTCGACTTCTTGACGACAGCAACGGTGAGGTTCAGAACCTGGCAGTGAAATGCCTGGGTACGGTGACTCAGCGAGTGAAGGAGGCACAGGTAGCGATTCTCCGTCTTGGTAATAATGAAACAAGCATTTAGAGATATTTTTTGTCAGGCCGAAACGCTCGTTGATGCTCTCTGCTCAATGATGGTAGCGGGTTCGGATTCGCTTCGAGATGTAGGTCCTTAGGCTCCCACAGGGGAAGCGTCTGAAGGGTATGTCTGAACGGGGAGAGCGAGTCACATGGGAAGAATCCCTACACCTCAATTAGTGTAGGTATGTGTTCCTTTTTTGCCAACTCGTTAAACCCAAGGAATAGGGGACCTTGAAGTTACTATGGAATCGGCGCCTCGCGAGCGCTGGGAGGTCTCTTGTACGCCTGCTGTGCCTCTGCCGGCAAGCGGCTCGAGCGCAATGGATAGTGACGTTGCTTCATGTGAGAGAGGTCGGGGGTTGAGCTCTCATGCTCTGCGTATTTTTCCATTTCAACTGACCTGTTGAGATTTTAGGGGTCCTGACGTCTACACAATTTTCAGGCGTTTTCTGCGCATTGCCTTGTGGTTAAAAACAGCACAGTAATAGACAAGTCGCAAGAAAGCTACTCTCAACAGAATACAACTGGAAAATCCGCAGAAAACGCCTGAAAATTGTGTCGACGTCAGGACCCCTAAAATCTCAACAGGTCAGTTGAAATGGAAAAATACGCAGAGCGTGAGAGCTCAACCCCCGACCTCTCTCACATGAAGCAACGTCATTATCCACTGCGCCCCAGGCCGCCTGCCGGCAGAGTCATCACGGGCGTACAAGAGATTCCCAGCGCTCGTGAAGCGCCGGTTCCAAAGTAACTTCAAGGACCCCCTACTTCTGGGTTTAACGACTTGGCAAAGAAGAAACGCATTTTTATTCTAATTGAGTGGTATAGATTCCTTATATATGGCTCGCTTTACCCATTCAGGCATAAGCTTCAGATCACTCGTTTCGTAGACCCTATTTAGCCTCTTAGCCGAACCACTTACAGGTCAGCTCTATCGCTCTGAAGACCGTGGTCGGTCATCTGCCGGTGGCGAACACGATGTTCGTGACAAATCTGATGAAGCGATTAGTGCCTAAGTTGAACACGGCCTTGGGTGAGTTCCTGTTCATGGATGTAGGTGATTTAGTTGTTGAGTTTTGTGAAGGAGACCATTTCAGAGCAGACGAAGCCGAACGACTCCGTTCGCCTGGAAGTGGTCGACATCATTGGAGACGTGCTCTGCCGCTTTGGCTCTTTGATCACATCTGTCCATAAAGAAGTTAGCCTCTGATGTCATGCCTTCAGATAGCTGGACCTCGTATAGTCCTGTTCTAGACCCAGAAGGTACTCCTCGATCAACTGCTTATGGAACGGCCAGCGCTCAAGAAGAAAGCGACGATTGCCCTGGGAGCCATGATGGCGGTCTGCTCACACGAGCTGTTCAAGGACACAATGGACGTGTTTGTGGAGAGGTATGGTCGGGCTATGCTGCTTCCTTTAGCTTTTTAGTTAATTCTTTTTTTTAAACCTAGGTTGGCTGATGCGAAAGGAACCCACTCAGTTCGAACATACGTCATCGCGCTGACCTGTGTGGCGAAGTCCAGTGGTGCTCGCTTCTCTGAGTATATTCCAAAGGTAGGTCGGGACTATATCATTTTCACGTCGAATTGGACACTTCAAATGGAACTGGATACTCTTCAAAGCAATTTTGACACTTCAGAAAGAAATCGAACATTATATATTGGATTCGATCGAAAACCTTCGGATAATTGGATGATTCGGGTCGGGTATCCGAGAAGGGTATCCGAAAGTGATTCTTTCGGAACCAGTGCATATCAACATCTTCCAAATCAAGAGAAGTGTCTTCTAAATTGATACTAGACACCCTCCGAGGAAGTTTAGAATTTTTTTATATGAGGAAAATTTGGCATGGTTTTTCTTGAAATTTTTTAAATTCATTTAAAATTTTCATTCTGCAAGAAAATAGTGGCTTGAAACTTGTTCTAGTGTGCCCAGAAGCAGCACTTTTTAGCGCGTTAACCGAGTGGATCGCGCCGTACACTCACCTAACTACTCGCCGCGGTTTCTACTTGATTGATGGTGTAAATACTGCTTAATTGAAACGATAAAGTGAGTACATGCGCCTTTTCTACAACTGCTTTTGTTGCATCGTTAACAAGTGTGTAACTACACGTAAAAGAGTTTTTGTCATCAACCAAATAAAAATAAGTGAAATAAGAATAAAACAAATAAAACAAATACAATAATCCTACCATATATATTAAATAAAATAAGAAGTATAAATGAATAAAAAGAAATGTAAGATTTAAACCGACATCCTGGGCGAGCGCATGGCGCGATGTCTTCTTTTAGCGCTAAAAAAGTTTTTCAAAACCTTCTCCAAAACGTTCCTAGACATTAAAAAACATCAAGTCATTATTTTACTTTAAAATGTAAAAATTTTATAGTTTCAGTGTGTTCACTTATTATTGCACGTGAGTTCAAAAAAGAATTGAAACAAAATAATTTTTATATATTTATACACAACCTTCTTGGCAAAAAATTATTCTAACCTTCTCGGAGAGCCTATAGTTTGATCCGGAAGGCACTCATTTCGATCTGGTAGATGTTCAGTCTGTTTTCAAGAGCATTGGACAACATCGAATGCCTATTCGATTAGGTCGTTTGAGCACAACTATGCTCTAAAGTTAACGTGCATGCGGCTGTAAGAATACGAGCGTTATTGATTGGTCAGCGCTGAGAATCGATATCATTGGCTGCCCTGCAGGTCTTCCTAGAAAGTCACTGGGACCGGGTATGACTTTCATACGAATCGATTAACTGCCGGAACTACACTACAGCATGTAACGTTGCTCAGGAAGTATGAACGGTTCGTAAAACCACGGCATTGTGTTGATGCTGTTGTGACAATCTAATAAGGAGATGAGCAGCGGTTGAGCAGCTTAAGGTGCTCGATTTAGGGATGTGAATTATTCTTCCTTCCAGGTTGTCCCAAAGGTTATCGAGCAAGTCCAATCCGCTGATGACGACGAGCTCAAAGAAGCACTCCTCCAGTCGTTAGAGACGTTCCTCTATCGCTGTCCTCGGGAGATGACTGCGTATCAAGATCAGGTGCTCAAGGTGAGCGGAAACCTTGTCGTTGTAATGCTTTGTAGCTTTTTTCCATGTGAAAGAAACGCAGATTGTCACCACTGATCTCACTTACGATCCAAACTACTCGTATTCGGACGATGAAGACGATCAGTCGATGGAGATTGGCGGTTAGTGGAATGGTTATCCTCTCCATTTCTCCTTACGACTGAATTTCTTCGGTGTTCAGATGGTGATACCGATGAAGACGACGCCGAGGACTATTCTGACGACGATGACATGAGCTGGAAAGTTCGTCGCGCGTCAGCGAAGACGATTGAGGCGATGGTTTGTCGGCAGTTTCATGAAATGAGCGATTCCTTAGTTTAGCGAAGTCAGATCGGCATGGCTCCAGTACACATTCACCTGGGAGTACCTAGGGTGGTTTGAAGAACAAGGCGAAAAGGATGAAATGGGGCTCTTATTATGGGGTTACACCTCGGTGGCGGGCTCCTCTGGTTGCCTGAGAGCTAGCGTCAGAGCGAAGAAAGGCCATTTGTTGAATAAAATTCCTACCTAGTCAGTGCTTAGCATGTTTTGTTAGACGTTTTGCTTTCAAAGAAACGAAGAGATCGACAGTACATCCATGGACTGCTGGTCTCGCAGAATTTGGAAGATATTTGGTTTTTTAATTCATTGAATGCAAGGAAAACATGCGAAACACTGCATAGGCAGGCGCTTATTCAACAAATGGCTTTTCTTGTTTCGAAAGTTAGCTTCCGAACTACTTGAATAGCCCTCCACGGAATACCTCAGCCCCCCATGAGGAGCCTATTTCATCCTTTTGGTATTTGGTATTTATTACTTGAATACCCATGTGTATCATCAGCAGAAACAACGAAGACGATGATTACTAGGGATTTTCATTACTGTGGTGAGTCATAATATTAAGTGAACAGTCAGGAATACGGATAAGATACCAGGTAGAACAAATTCTTAAACTCGAGCACTCATCAATCAATATCTTTCTATATCAGAGGTGCGCGTAATTACGATTTACGATGTACGGTTTTACGATATACGGCAATTTCTGGCAAATTTTTACGACTGACTGTGTATGAATAAGAACAACAAAACAACCAAAACAAGCCAGTAAACAAAATATCTACGTGAGCCGGTAAAAAGGGCGAAGAAAGAATTAAGCCCTGCGGGAGTCGGGAGCAAAAAAAAAAATATTCCTGAAAGCGGGAACGGAAGTAAGAAGTAGGTTGTTCTTGCTCAGACGTACTTACTCGAAGCCCTCTCGGTCTACAAAGAAGTGTTGTCTTACGGAAGAAACGGAAGAAAGTGTCCTTCCGTAACAGAGCTTACTTCGACTGGTTCTGGTGTTTGGATTTTTTCTGCAGTTTGAAAAAGTCGTCATGTTTCACGTTCGCTATTTTATTAACAATTTTATGCACCACTACTATGTCGTCGACTTTTATTCTCAGCGACAGAGAATCGAAATTGAGGAGCTCATTTCTCAAATCACTCTTAGGATCAGGGAATGTTAAAGCCTTGGACGTTGAAGAAAAGCTTGCGCGTGAAACAGCTTTGTATTCTTCCGATTCTACGGACACAAGACAGCTTGTGGGGGATGTAAACAGTTGTAGTGCCGAAAATTCTTGCTGGGTCGGACATGCAATCTAATAGGGAACAACCTCTAAGCGCCACTCTTCTCTATTGGTGTACAGGGTGCTCGAAACGTTTCCCTGTAAGATAATACGATCAATCCACGAATTTTGCGACGCTGTAGGAGTATAGCCATCGTCTTTCAGATTGTATCTCGCCGTGACCAGCTGTCGAACTCTGTACGGACCCTGGGACCGCTGTTGATCTCGAGGCTGCGAGAAAGAGAGGAGAATGTCCGAATCGACATCTACAATGCGTACATCGCAATTCTATCGCAGGCTCGTCTCGTGGTTCCAAATGCGTTGGCGGCTTTGCATGTGAGTTTCTCGCTCTACTCGCTGACCAATGACGGGACAGGTCTCAGGCGGATGTATGAAAAGTGTAAACGGATACCTTTCTTCTTCTTCTTCATCGTCTGTCCCGCGTCCCAGTGTAAACGGATACCGCCATGAAAAATTTCAGCCTTCAAATCTCGGACCTCCCGAGTTCGTTGGTCTGAAACTTCACTACGGAATCGCACAGTCGCACAAGCCAATGCCTTCAAAACATCGTTTACGCGGAAAAAGTGTGAAAATACCGCTTCATAGGCAGGGTCAGGTGTTCGATTCCTTGACTTTGCAGTATTTTTGCATTTTTGCTGCGAATTCGATGTTTGGAGGACATTGCCTTGTGCGACTGTGCTATTATATAGGAAGTTTCAGAGCCCCTAAATCAGTAGGTTCAAGGACTTTGCAAGAAATGACCTACTTCTCTACGGTTTTGCTTATAACTAATCCCCTACTACCGTACGAATTGCGGGTTGGTGTGCAGGTTTACGGGATACTGTAGCGTGCGGCTGCTATCGTTGCGTCATGGATCGCGTCGGCTTCCACATGGACCTTCGATCAATGCGTAATCCTCACTCAGCGACGAGAGCGGTTTCAGCGCGGTAGCTTGGAGAGCCCGAACCGCTGGGTCACTTCCCTAGCTTGAAGAGCTCAGAGCTGCTCAACTCCCCATTGAGCGACGAGAGCGGTTTCAGCACCAGAAACTTGGATGGGTCTTATCCTTCCTCGCACTCAGTGACACAAATGAGCTCCAATGACAACGGCTTGTGTGATGTGCAGGTATTGGGATACTGTAGCGAGAGCGTGAAAATTCAAACGGCAGTAGGAGATTAGTTCTAATTGCGGTCCTTTGCTAAAAGAAGCGTGGATACTCGCAGTGGTGCCTGTCTTCGTCGTTCTGACGCACGTCTGTCCCCTCCCCCTCTTCCTCTCCGTGGTGAGATGGATGAGAATGTGATTTCTTAAACTTCACAAAAAGCTTGCGCCTTTACAGAAGGACGAGTCTGAAGAGCCAATAAAGATCGGGAACACGCTATTCTCGCCGTCGGCCTTGTCTGGAGAGCAGCAGCAGCTACTAGAGGCGATTGCAGCGCAGTCGGAGCCTCTGCTGAAGGTGTGGCTACCGTCCGAGTCTTTCACTAGATTAATGGCCGACTTACCCCATCGTCCACTCCGCAGGTGGCTCTATTTTCCAGGCTGTGATGAGG
Source organism: Heligmosomoides polygyrus bakeri (assembly GCA_947359475.1). NCBI lineage: Eukaryota > Metazoa > Nematoda > Chromadorea > Rhabditida > Heligmosomidae > Heligmosomoides > Heligmosomoides polygyrus. The sequence goes on along the minus strand of OX375868.1, from coordinate 98,871,369 downwards.
CAGTTGAGGTTGAAATCTCCGAGAACACGAAGTCTTTCGTTCGAGCTTTTGGCGAACTTTGTCAGGTAAGTGACTCTAGCTGGCTTTACTACAGTGTTTCCGGCCCAGTCTCCTAAATTGGTTCCTCTTTTTACAGAACTCTGCCTGGATCGTTGGCGTCATATCTGCCCAGCCTATTGCCCGGTCTGTCGAATGCGGTTCTAGACCGTTCCAGTGGTGCACCGATGAAGATCGATGCGCTATCGTTGTTAGCCAGGGTCATCAAGTCTCATGAGCATAGCGTAAGGCATCCTTCAGACTAGCCAGGCGAGCAGATGATATACGCGTTCTGTTCAGGTCTTCACGCCCCATCTTGAGAGCGTCGTTCATCTGACGGTTGGAGCGATTCAGGACAGCTTCTACAAGGTTTGGTCACCGTTTCTTGGTGTTATGGCGCTTCTAGTGATATCTCGAGTGCTTCCAGGTATCAGCGGAAGGCCTGAGCGTGGCATCGCTGCTTGTGCCGGTGATACGCGACTGTAGCGGTGGTCGTTTGGTGCCGACTCTCTATGGTGCGATCTTCGAGAAGCTGAAAATCAATGACATCGATCAGGTTAGAGGTTATTGATCTGTTCATAGTCCGCGACGACAGCGATCTTTCTGCCAAGCGACAAAATTCCATGTGTACACTTTCGTTGAATGGTATGGACAAGCGCTTATGTGGGGTTTATACTTGAAACGCTTAGCGGCTTGACATTGCTATCAGTATCGATCATCTGGGCAGCCTAATCAATATTGCGGGTTTTCATAACGCAGCTGCTCTCAGTGACCGAATTATCAATCTCACCTTATGCGGGATTTATACTTCTGTCGATGAGCGCTCCTACGTTATGAAAGCTGCCAATATCGATTAGCCGGCGAAGACGATCGATATTGGTAGCAGCACCGGCAACAGAAGAATACATATCGTCCTAGCCAATGCCTGCCATCAATGAAAAAGTGAAGTATCCCATTCCAGGAGGTGAAGGAGCGTGCCATATACGCGGCTGGTCTTTACATCGCTTCATTTGCGGACGATATTCCCGACATGGTAAGAGATTTTTGTCGGGGGCGGTTTATACTTTGTTTTATTTTTTCTTATTTTTTAAATGCTTTTCGGTACTAGTCGTTAATGTGACCTACTTACGGGAATGACGCACTAGAACCAATCAGCTGAATTAAATAGACATTCCACTGAGGGAGACGTGTGCAGTCGAGTCATCTTTTGACTCATCTTTTTCTTTTCATTTGTTCCGCTTGGAAGCAGTGTCCGTTTGTTCCTACCTCCCCACGTAGGCCACATTAACGACTAGTGCCTTAATTGGCCGCCATGAACAGCCACCAATTGTAGGTCTGTTCAGTGAGTGTACTCGTTTTCGGGAACATGCCATGTTGGGGAATTTTTCTGCTATTGTTCTCAAAATTGATTTGAAAAGTGATTAGTTTTGACATAAAATGGGAGAGTTTGAAGTGAGTCTGAGGATGCTCTCAAATTGTGTTTGTTCCTAGGTACCAACCACTTTGGAGCTGATGGTGGAGCGTCTTCGCAACGAGATGACGCGGCTTTACGCTGTTCGAGCACTCGTAATGATAGTGGAGAGTCGCGCTCCCCTTGTAGACCTCACGCCGATAGCTGCGTTCCTTTTGCCGACGTTCACCGATTTCCTGAGGAAGAATTCACGTGCACTCAGGGTGGGTTTCCGTTTTCGACCTATGTATGTTTGCTGTCAAAAACGACGGGGGCTTGGTTTCAGATCGGCACCCTTCATCTTATTGAAGCGTTGCTGCTGAGGAAGGATGTACCGGCAATGGATTCGGAAGATTTGTCGCAAGTGAGGGGAAGAGTTTGACGTTCTCCCTGGTGGCAATCATGGTCGATGATTTGCAGATCTTCGCCGAGCTACCTCCACTTATACGGGAGTCGGATCTGCAGATTTCTCAGCTGTCTTTGAGGTGTATCACAGGTAGTATTTCCTGTATAGTGGAACATTAAGATCTTTACTGGTATGTCACGTAGAGTGGTCCACGTTCGAGTTCCGTTGAATCTTTGCATGTCCTTTATCTGTGCCTTATTATGGATCTCATGAAACTGTTCATCCAGGATTGGTATGGTTCTATATTCGGCTTACGTTTCGGCGTGAGCGCCTTCGTCAGAGGCTGGAGAAGACAAAAGAAGTAGAAGAAACTACTCGCCCCAGGATCATTTCAAGTGACAGAAGCTCCAAAAACTTGTGATAGAATGAGACGAAAGGGGAGTAACGCAACTCGATTGACCTTATTGAAGCAGCCGAAAGGCTGGTAAGTCACCTTTGGATGGAGAAAAGAGCAGTACTAAAAGGGCCACTGTGGAGGGCATGTTCCTTACAGCTTCAAACGACGACTTGAAGACTTTATCAATGGCAGTGGCATCCCACACTGCGGTATCAAATGGATATGTGCTGGAAAAGGTGCCTAGAAGAGGTGGTCGACTGCCAGCAGCACCAACATACTCTGCTGAAGAACCTGACAAAGCTCCCTTATCGGCGCCTTTATCATGGATGAGCTATCCATGGGACAACTGGATGAGACATGCTCTGGACAGTAGCGCTCTTACTAGGGAGGGGTTTCTACCTCCCATGAAATATCAAGTTGAGCCAATATCACTAGAAAGGGCTCGGAATGCTGATTACGAATATTGGCGTCAAAATTGCAAAATGAAACATCTGAGCGAGTTATGGCCTGCCGAAATCGGGTGGTCTCACCACAGGCTGGCCGTGGACGCGGCTGGCGCGAGAGTGATGAGTCATTAGGGCTCCATAAGAAGAGAACGCCAACTGCGGCAGTGGCGAACGGGTAGTGCTCCTGCTCGTCGGGTGCGACGTCGTTGGTTCGGTTCCCGCTGCTGCCCGTTGTTTTGCAAATCATAACTTATCTTCGAAATGACCTTTTCTCTGAATTATGACACGTGTCTGATTAAATTGTCGGGAAAACTGCCATACACGTTTGTAAAAATGCTTGAAGGCAAAAAACTGCTATGGTGACATTTTATTCACTATTTTGCACAAATAGAGTCCAAATCATATATTGAACAACTAGAGATGTCTGTCTGTCTGTCTAAAGTGCAGTAGTTGAACGGCATTTTGTTCTTCCTCATCATGCATTCAAATTACCTTTCTGCTTCACACATTTTTTTGCTTCGTTCCACGAATGCCAGAGTTGTTAGAAATATCTCTTATTGTTCAATATATGATTTGGACTCTATTTGTGCAAAGTAGTAAAAAATGTCGCCCTAGCAGTTTTTTGCCTTCAAGCACTTTTACAAACGTATATGGTAGTTTTTTCGGCTATTTAATCAGACACGTGTCATAAATCAGAATAAAAGGTCATTTCGAAGATAAATTATGATTTGCAAAAAAGCCAGCAGCAATGGGAACCGAACCAACAACGACACACCTGACGAAGAACTACCCCTGCGCCGCCGCCGCAGCTGGCGGGGCCCTTTTACGGTGCCCCAATGACTCACCACTCTCGCGCCAGCAGCCAGCCTGTGGTGAGGCCACCCGATTTCGGCGGGCCATAACTCGCTCCGGAGTTTTATTTTGCAATTTTGACACCCACATTCGTGACCTGCATTCCAAGCTCTTTCTAATGATCTTGGTCTCAACTTGAAGTTCCATGGGATGTCGAAACCCTTCCCTAGTTAGTACTGCCCTTCTACCTTTTCTCCATCTGAGGGTGACCTATCAGCTGCTTTCATAAGATGGGGCTGCGTCACTTCCCTTTCGTCTCATTGTATCACTAGTTTTTGTTGATTCTGTAACTTGAATTAACGCTTGAGCGAGTAATTTCTCCAAATTCTTTGTCATCTCGAGGCTCTGATGGAGACTGCTACTCTGAAACGCAAGCCGAATGAAGGAATATACCAATCTTGACTGAACAGCTTCATGATCCTACAACACAAATTAATATCTTTTTATTGCGCCTGTAAGACGATTTTTCTTCGGTTATCTCATCCAGTGTGATTCCTTTTGGTTTTCGCGTTTATGACCCTGGATTTCTCTCTCCTTCTCTTGAATACACAACGTCGTAGCCTCTTTGTGAAGCCTCGCCGTTCGATGTGATCGTGAAGGTGCGCGGAGATAAAAATCGCGAATTTTCGGACGAGAGCAGGGCGCAATCTCTGTTTTGGCAACAGAAAATAGCCTCCTTCCTGCTCTTCAAAACAAGCTTTGAATCATTGCATTTTCTCAAAAAATTTAAACAATGTGTTCGCTTATTGGGTAGATGAAATAAGACAATTATTCTAACTGTTTTGGGGCTGTAGTTTAATCTGTAAGAAGCTCATTTCGATTCGGAACAGCTCGCATTGATTTCAAAAGTCTTACCAGGAGATCATCTCAATGGTAGGTCGGAACGGCCCAAGTGTTGTATATGGGCAGAATCGCCTCTCTCTCTGGGAAACCACAAAATGCAACCATCTCGACTCCAATACAACTCTGCTCGTAGGTAGCGACGGCGGAACATGGGCCGCTGGCAGCGTTAGCCCTCTCCTGCCTGTACGCGGAGGGTGGGCACAAGTTAGCGGGAGACAGCGATGACGAGTGAGCGGCGGTGGCGCAGTGGATACAGGTTCGGCGATCCCCATGATCACTGTTTCCAGCCAACATGAGCCTGCCCTCCGCGTGCTGGCATAGGGCTAACGCCGCCAACCGCCCATATTCCGTCGTCCCTACCTCTGTGCAGGATTGTATTAGGGTCGAGATATTCGCGTTTTGTTGTTTCCCAGAGAGAGGCGATAGTGCCCATGTACAACACTTGGGCCGTTCCGACCTACCGTTGAGATTCATGAAGCGGAGGGTAAGGGTAAGCGAACCGGTGGGTATGTCCTCCAATCACCCCCTGTGGGTATACGGCAGAATTCGTATTCATGAAGCGAATCGTTAGTAAGGTAAAGGAATCCCGAGAGATATGCAGAAAAATGTTTGGCGCAATTGCGCTCCCAAGAAGCACTCCCATAACGCGGTAGTTGAGGGATGAGGCTCTGCAAAGAAGCATTTTACTGAACACTTCTTATAAGGCGACTGTGTTAGCCTCTCCGATGATATGAACACAACGCGCAACAATGATCACAAGAACTTACTCCTCTGAGAAGAAGAAGACGAGAAATCATATTAAAAATAATGAAAGGCTGTTGAAACCTCGTGAGAAAAGCTGATCTCAGTAGAGCGATCTTTGTCATTATGGCGCTAATGGCTGGCGGATGTGCGGATGTACCCACGAGGATCGGTGGGTTTTCTCGACCCACTGATACACCCACGATGTGGTGGGTAACGCCTTTCATGAATCATAGGTTTGTCCACCTCGTGGGTATGTTCACCTCTATACCCAGCATACCCGTGGGTATGCGCGTTGATAAATCCGGCCTCTGGTTAGACTAGCTTAGAAGAGTATTCAATCAGGGGCCGGATTCATCAACGACTAACCCGCGGGTATAGGGGGTAGAGATACCCACAATGAAGCCTGCGTCTCTGAGCCTTGCGTTATCTCTGCCTGACTCTTATCTTATCTCTACCCCTTATCACCCGCATACCCACGGGTTAATTGTTGTTGAATCCGGCCTCAGACGTGAAAATTGTCCAATTTGATTTGAAAATTGTCAAATTCGACGTGAAAATGGTATATATGGCTTGTTTCAGTTGGACTAGAAGCCTATCCCGCTCGAGTCGCACCACATTTGACGCCGATTTTGGCTGCTGTCATTCATCTTTCTCAATCTGCTTTGCTACAGGTAACCGACTAGTCTGCTTAAGCTGTAGTCTGATGTAGCCTCACAAGCCTGATTTTGCAGGGTGCGACTCTTCAAGCCTCCCTGGATATGATAGAAACACTTGTTTCCAATCCGGTGCCTGGAAAGCCAGAGTTTGAGGTGAGAACTGCCGGAACGTCGCTGTGTCCTAGGAGCTTGTAAATAACGGCCATTCTAGGAGCTGCTGGACCAACTCACAGCGCCCGTGTATGACGTGCCGAATCTGTCGAAGCAGGCGTTCCAGTCGATCTCTGCAGCCACTGGAGTGGTTGCTGCGGCCAGTGGCGATTTGGAGAAGGTAGACGCTGTTGGGCATTCGGCACTATTCTACTTTTACACGACTCCAGGGGTCGAAGAGAGGTCGAAAAAAATTCGCCTAAACTTCGTCCATGGGGCTACTTACGGTGCCGACCACGAATCTGACATCTGTTTTTGAAATTTCGGCCGACTATGGTAGGATACGGTAGGTACGGATGACCAAGGCTGTCGACGTCATAATAACTGACTTTGTCCAAATTTCACCTATGTAGGTCATTTGAGGGTGTTGATCACGAACCTGACATCCGTTTTTGAAATTTCGGCCGATTACGTTAGGTTGCTGTAGGTACGATTGACTAAGGTCATAGTGACCTAGAAGGCCTTGGTCACCCGTACGTGCAGCAACCTACCGTAATCGGCCGAAATTTCAAGAACGGATGTCAGATTCGTGATCCGCACCCCAAAATAACTCGCTGGGCGAGGTTTGGGCGAAATCGGTGATTATGATCTAGGCAGACTTAGTCACCCGCACCTACAGCAACCTACCGTAATCGACAGAAATTTGGAAAGTGAATGTCATAATCGTGATCAGCTCACCAAATAACTTCTATTTGGGCGAAAAAATAAACCTCTCCTGACCTCTGAAGTCGTGAAAGTACAATAGTGCCGGGCATTCATCCTTCTGTGAATTTCCCTCTATGACTTGGTTCAGGCTCGATCACTGGCTGACAAGTTGGCTGATCAACTGCAGAACGAGACATCCACCGATGCGATACGTCTGTTCAGTCTGCATGCGCTTGGGGAGCTGGGTCGACGATGCTCCAGGGTGTATGAGGACAGTGCTTTGGAGTGAGTCAAGCAGTTCTTGCACCTGTACGGCTGAGATCACATACACGTTGATTGCAGGCCGGAGAAGCTGATTATCCCAGCGTTCAATTCTCCGTCCGAAGATCTGAAAGCAGCTGCCGCACAAGCGCTAGGAGCTCTGGCTGTCGGGAACCATGCACGATTCCTGCCGTTCATACTGAATGAGATTCAGACCCAACCAAAGAGACAGTACTTGCTGCTGCATGCGCTGAAGGAGGTACTCGTCGACTTATTTTTTGGTCATTTAAGGTCTAAAGAGTTCGTGTGATTGTTCAGGTGATCGGTCACGAGTCGACAAACATGGTTCCGATCGAAGTGTTCCGCTCACGAATCAGTGAGATTTGGCCGGTGCTCATCGATCATGCCGATGGAAACGAAGAGGGAACGAGGTACTTCTGGCTTTATAAGCTGGAAAAGTCGGCAGTAGCGGCTGATTTACCTCAGGCCCCATTTATACTTCCGACGCCGAGCGACGCGATGGCATGTATAGGGCCAAATTGATCGATCGCGTCGCTCAATCAATGTAGGGGTGATGATGGGAGTGTGGACTAAACTGACGAAGGAAACTTTCAGTTTGGCAACACTTTGAACGGAACCTTCTTACGTTCTATTCACCTATCAAAGGTGTCTTATTCATTTTTCGAAATGGTCACCGAATTACCCTCACGAGCGCGTCTTTGAACGTTTTCTGATGCCCCGCGGTCTTCTGAAAGTTCCTCAATTTTAGGAATGTGGTCGCCGAGTGTCTTGGTAAGCTGAGTGTTATCGATCCGCATGGCTTGCTGCCTGAATTGAAGGTGAGTTCTGAATTAATTTCTTCCTAAATTTGTCTCTAACTCCCTGATGACCGCGCGATTTTCGCCTGCCTGGCGAGTGTGACTAAGCGATTTTTCAACGTCGAGACTTGTTTTTTAATTGAAGTCGGTTCTTGCGAGAAACTCCATAAGTAATCTGGAATTGTTTTTGTGGAGCACGCGTTTTACAACAATATTTAAAAATTAAGTACTTATACCCCATGGTCCCACTATGTCGACACATCCGACATATGGATTTCGTCGAATGGGCGGCTGCAATGGCTCCATGCATCCATGCTGCAAGCCATTGGAGCCCAGTGAGCAGTGGAGAGACACGAAGAGCATGGAATATACCATTTTCACGTCGAATTGGACACTCTTTTAGGCTAGCCATAGGACTTTCAAGATCGAAAATCAAAACCTCTAACTTTACAAAGTTATTACACTTCCTGAGACTGGTAAACTAAAAAATTTCAAAGAAAGCTATATCAAATTTTCCTTGAGCAAAAAATTATTCTCACCATCTTAATGAGTCTGTGGTTTCACCTGCTTTAAACCTTTCAAATCCAAAAAGGGTTTCAGGCAGGTTAAACTACAGACTTATTAAGATGGTGAGAATAATTTTTTGCTCAATGAAAATTTGATATAGCTTTCTTTGATTTTTTTTTAGTTTACCTCTCCCAGGAGGTGTAATAACTTTATAGTTTTCATTTTCTGTTTGAGAATAAATAATAAACTAGCATCCAAGGCACAGCACAGCATAGCGCATTACTATATCAGATCGCGTTATGCACTCGAAAATCTCGTCGCGATTTTTATCAGGTGATAGTGTATACACTGCTTATATGAAGCATCTAAATGAGGATATGTTTGTTCTTTTCAGTTGTTTTTGTTGTATCGTTAACAGGTGTTAAACTCCATGCGAACAGAAGTTCTGCAACCAATCGAGTAGAAATCGCGACGTCTTGGGCGAGCGCATGGCGTAATCTCTTTTTTGGGTTAAAAAAGTTGCGGCCTTCCTGCTCTTGTGCAAGCTTGAAACCATTATTTTTCATCAGAAAATAATTTTTAAATAAAATTTCAAACAACGTGGTCACTTATTTTGTAGGTGAATTAAAAAATCAAAAAAGTGAACAAAAAATCTAACCATCTTAACTCTGTAGTTTAATCTGCCTGAAGGTCATTTCGATTTTAAAGAGTTCGCTTTGATCTCAGAAGTCACAAAGCTAGCTTGGAAAAGTGTTCAATTTATTTATTTTCTATTTATTCATTTATTCAAGCACACGATAGTGCGCTCAATACAGAGCAACATACACAAACAGAACAGGAAGACAGTGATAATGGCAAGCTATTAACCAAGCTGAAAGCTCAGGAACAAACTCATGAAGATATAACAACTTAAAGATGTCCTATTTCGTGCGTATAAAACTTATGTTAGACCTATTGTAGAATCTGGTGGCACAGTCTTTAACCCACATAAAATAAAAGAAGTTTATTGCATTGAGAGAGTTCAGAACAATTACACTCGAAAGCTCCTAGCACGTACTGGCACTTGGGAATGTGACCAAATTCGAGACGCTGCAGTGAAAACAGGCTTCTTCAACTTCCTTCCCTTGCTTCTCGACGTAAAGTCGTTGATGCTTGCATGGTTCATAAGATAGTGCACTTTAGGTGCACTAGCAAAGGAGTAATTATGAAGCAGTCATTTACTTTGTCCAATTCACGTACTAGAGGTGCTCTGCAAAAAACCACGTTAACCCGCCCAAAAACAGGTTTATATGCAAACTCATTTTCATATAGAGCAGGAAGTGCATACCTCAAGCTTATGAAAAACGAATCAAAGATCCTATCAGTAAAGCAGTTTAAGCGGTTTGCTAGCAATACATTACTTAGATATGATCTTTCTTGAGGCAAGTCGACAAGTGACACCGATTACCAACTCGTTGTATAGTATATTTTGTACTGCATGTTGTGTTTGCTTTGGTATTGTAGTATTGAGCCTTGTTTTTAATGTTTGCCTTCTGCAAATATAATAAATAAATAAATAAATAAATAAATAATAGAGAAAAAAGAAGGCACGGATTGCAACTTTAATGTTTCTTAGAATAGGCAGTAAATGTCGGGTGATAGTCGTTAGCCCCGACTCGGATGCGCACTGATGACAATGCCTGCGGAGCCAATTAGCGTCGACTCGTACCGTGACATCCGCCGCTTCGCGACAGTCTCCAAGGCAGCCCTCGCCGCCGTGCGATGGTGACCTAGCCGAGCACGGGAGCATGCAGACCGAGCGCGACCCCACTGAGGACGAACTTCACAGATCGATCAGATTTATAATTACAGTGGATAATTATTTAGAGGGTTTACAAAGGAAGCGTAGAGAATCGTACTGGTTCGAATCCTACATACTTTCTTATCAGAATCGAATTTCGAATTGCGCTACACAAGAATGCTTAAAGATTCCCTGTAGAGATATTTTGAAGCAGGTTTGAAGCTAAATGCTTCAAGAACAATCAGGTACAAATTTTTTATAGGTTGTTATCAAAATTTTACGCTCTATCTGGTTGACTGTACAAGAATACTGAAAAGGCTTCTTGAATGTGACCACTCTGCGTCTGCCACATTGATAAACCTCCTCTAGGACACAGACTTGGAGGCGAAATGCTTGCTTATGTTTAAAATAACGGTGCCCCTCCACAGATGTTTTTCATCATTCATGAAAGATGCTATTTTATTCTACTGACTTCAGAAACCTGATGAAATGAAACGCCGTAGAAGGCGTGGCGCTGAAAGAAGTATCTTATAGATAGAGAAATATCAAGATATACCATTTATGCTAAACTGTGTAGTGTTCGAAATGAGTTACCTTCTATAGGTTTGACGGACGTTACAGTAGAAGGCGAGTGATTCCAGGGATAAAAATGTTTTGCTACAAATTGTCAATGCATGTGACTTGAAGAACAATTTGATATATTGCCTGATATAGTTCAATTACCATGCATTTTTACCTATTCAACATTAGTCTCGAGAAATATCGTGCTGTGTATTATAAAGACCCATAAGGATGTCGAGGATCTAAGAAAAACCTGAGAAGTATTATGAAAAAAAAACTAGAACAGGACTCTCCTAGAAAGGTCTCTACTAAATGGATTGTTCGTGCAGTTTTTATCTGGAGGCCTTCGTCAAAATATCTCTACAGGAGAATTTTTAAGCATTCTTGTACAGTCCACCAGATATAGCTTAAAATTTTGATAACAACTTATACAAAATTTATAGCTGATTGTTCTTGAAGCATTTAGCTTCAAACGTGCTTCAAAATACTTCTACAGGGGAATTTTTAAGCATTCTTGTGCAGCCCATCAGATAGAGCTCGAAATTCTGATACGACTATATAGGATTCGCACCAGTACGATTCTTTACGCTGCCTTTGTAAACTCTCTAAATAATTATCCACTGTTATTGTAAATCTGATCGATCTGTGAAGTCTCGCTCTCAGTCGGGTCGCGGTCGACCTGCAGGTTCCCGTGCTCGGCTAGGTCCCCTCCGCGGCTAGGGCTGCCTTGGAAGCGGCGGGTGTCACGGTGCAAGTCGACGCTAATTGGCTCTGCAAGTACTGTCGGCATTGTCAGTGCGCATCCGAGTCGGTACTAATTCAATGTTGTTCAGTGTTCAATTTGGTTTGAAAAGTGTCCAATTCGACGTGAAATGGTATATATCGCAAACACGATCGACGTCAGTGAATGCTTGCTAACCTTATATGAGTAGTCTTGAGCATGGTGACATATGGACGCGATATTGTAGCACAGCATAGATGACCGGAGTTGACCGCAGCAGACTTTTCGAATAGCCAAAGCTTCTTCAGAGCCTGGTCACATCGCCGTCTGCTCGAGTGCGCTCGGCTGCCGTCACTGCGGTGAAGTTCATGATTTCCGATGAGAAGAGGCCGGTTGATGCGGTGCTTCAGCAGTGTATCGGTATGACTCGTATTTTTGCCATTCCTTGCAAAGTTTTTAGTTGGATGACTTTCAGGAGAGTTCCTGCAGACGATGACGGACTCGGACCTCAATGTTCGGCGTGTCGCTTTGGTGGTTCTGAACTCTGCTGCTCACAATAAGCCGTCATTGGTGAGTGACGTGACGTAGTACGCTTGGTCATGGATGTCTTCTGGGGCTGGTACTTGTCGTGAATGTGGCCTACATGGGAAGGGGTCGAACCGGCCTATAAGACCGAATCCAATGAACGTACCACCTAGAGGGGCGTGTTCGGTCAGCACCCTGATTGGATGTTGTTGGCTGGCGTGTTCCCGCTCCCCCCCCCCCCGTGTAGGCCACACTGACGACTATATAATAACTCAGTGGACTACTATGGAGGATGCCAATTGATGCATGATATCTGATGCCTTCTGTGGCCAGTTATAGTCGTTAATATGGCCTACATGGGAGGAAAGAGGAACCAGACCAATATGGCTGCATTTAATGGGCATCTCACCCAAAGGGGTGTGTTTGGTCGATACTTTCTCTAATTGGTTGTGGCTAGTGGCTAGCAGGTTCCCTTTCCCCTATGTGGACCACATTGATGACTAATAAATACCATGTTGCTGATGAGTGCTGCTTAGATTCGCAACCTATTGGATGTGCTGCTTCCATCAGTGTACTCTGAGACGCAAGTCCGAAAGGAACTGATCCGTGAGGTCGAGATGGGACCATTCAAGCATCAAGTTGATGACGGCCTGGATCTCCGCAAGTCTGCATTTGAATGGTGGGGATTTATTCCACGTTGTTTTTTTGTTTGCTTTCTGAGTAGCTTTGTTCCAGCATGTATACGCTGCTGGAAAGCTGTCTGGAGAAGTTGGAGATTTTCGAGTTCATTAACTACGTTGAGAATGGATTGAGGGTGAGCTGTGTGGACTTAGTGACGTTCAGATGAGTGTTTCAAGTATTGGAGCGCCATCATGTTTCAGGACATGCACCACGACATACGACTTCTGAGCTATCTGATGCTGATGAAGCTCGCCATGCTGTGTCCGAATCAGCTCGTGCAGCGCCTCGATAAGATCTGCGAGTCGCTCAAAGTGCGTTCTGGATCTTTTCCGTTCTCTCTTTTTAGCGAATTTTTTGAGTTCAAAAATTATTTTATACCTGTCGGTGTCCTACATCGGGAGACGGGAAGCCAGTCACAATGGATCCGAGCACCGACAGAACACACTCCAGCCAAGCAGGCATCGACCGCACAGGCATCTTCAGGGTGAAATGTCCCTTGGGTGCGGCCCGATTAGTCTGCCATTTTGCACTCTCCCCATATTAACGACTAGCGGTTCAGAATCTGCATTGTTCAACTTGGAAAATGTTTGTGCTGACTCAGGTGTCCAGGTTGATCTGAAAAATACCCAGTTTATTTTGAAAAGCGATCACTTGCACAAAAAACTTCACGCCTTCTAATTTCTCCTGCTTTCTATATTTTATTTTTATTCGTTAATTTATCGTAATTTGGAAATTTCAGACGCAACTTCAAACGAAGCCGAAATCGAATGCAGTGAAGCAGGAGATTGACAAGCAGGATGAGTTGAAGCGGGCCGTGATCCGAGTAGTGCTGGCCTTGCAGGTACTGTCGGTGATCTCACTGCCTAGGATTCGTACAGCATTCCTTGGGAGTAAAAGCAGCTGTTATAGTAACGGTACATGTCGCGTAGGTGAGCAGCATTGGCGAATAGGAGCGCTCCAGCCATTGATAACCAAAGAGAGCACAGACCGAACACATGGCAGCCCATCAGTGTACCAACTGTACATACTCTCTCTGAATGGCATGTCCATTCAATGCGGTCTGATTGGTTTAGGTGCTCCTATCTACCAATGCTGCTCACCTACGCGACATATACCATAGTAACTGTTTCAAGTCGATGGCCCCAGCGCTTTGGCTGTGCCGTCAACACGTGGGACCTCAACTTGCCCCATGAGGCACCCGAAGCTGTCAAGGCCCAGTACCCCGGGGAGGTGTTTTGGTCACATGCCCTAAGTGCCACTTCTGAAGTGTGTCCCTGGGGGCGTCCCTTCACTGTATTGAGTCTTTTCAGCCCTGGGCTGCAGCCAGCATGCTACCGAGGGGAGACACTAACAATGCATGAATTGAAGCTGGTACTGAGCAGGACTGCCCACGCGGGGTCCGTGCGGAGGGCCACGTGCAGGCTTCAGCCATGAGCGCCCTGCTCCTCCGCATGGACCCCGCGTGGGGCTCACACAGGCATACCCGACAAACCCATAACGACATACAACAATACCAACAACACCAGACAACTGTTAAGTATGAACAGACTCACCGCACTCCTTCGACACACACACCAAGAGCCACCATACATTTATTGCACAACGAAGCCGACATAGTAGAATGTACATGACAGTCGATTACGCAACAGTAGAGTATAGCCGGGCAGAGTGAAGTGGCGAGAGAGTATGGAAAGGCGCAGACCGGGACGGCGCTCCACTGTATTGATTGACTCGGCGCACCTAGCCCCGACGACCCTTCTTGAGCGGGTCGCCATCCATCCGGCTAGCAGTCGATGCGATAGGAAGAGCTGAGTCCCCGCAGGAGAGCTCCGGCAGAACTGAATAGAAGATCGGCGGACAGGCAACGCCTCAAAGGCGCGCCCTCGCTCGCGGTCAGTGCAGGTGTACTGAGTTGCCGACTACGCCCGGGGAGCGGGTAACGCCCGCTCAAGTGCGCGCGCTTCGCCCCGGATCGTTGTTGGGGGAGGCGGGGCAGGCTGCGCGATAAGGCGCCTCATCAGAGTCCACCACGAGCCTGGATGCCCTCAAAAGACCGAGAGACTGCGAAGGTCGCGAGTCGCTACAAAAACAGTTCGGTGCTATCGTCATCGTGGCGTGTCTGTAGATTCGTTGTACGAGACAACACACCTTTACCTTTACCTGGTCCATATTGCAATCATGTTACGCTACTTGCTGGAGCTTTGCCCTAGAAATCGACCGTACTGTTCACATATCTGATCGAGATGGGAAGCTCGTGGAGCGGCTGTTAATTTTGTGCGGACGGACGGAAAGACATACAGGCAGACGGAAATTTTTATTTTCAATATTCAGGGTACAAATGGGTTTTGCATATTCATGTGGAGTAAAATGAAATAAAGACACTTTACATGAATTAAAAAATCGAAAAATAAATGAATGAAGGGGGAGCTAGAAAAATAATAAAAGCACGTCATGCAACTTCGCCTCTTCTTGTCGGACTATTCTCAACAACTGTTGAGTTCCTTCTTCCCTCCCTCTCCTATCTCCCTCCGCAGGCCCGAGAGGTACGCTTGAACACTGAGGTGGTGAATATGATGGCCGACGCTCGAGTTTTTGAGTATGGCAAAACTATCGATCGACTTCCATCGACTTCTGGGGCAAGTTCCCAATAAGTACAATAGTGTCTGTACCTTTTCATCATTAGGCAGAAAAAGCGCAAAAATGCTTTTTCCGCCGATTTTGAATAGTGCTCTTCAAACTGCGCGTTTTGAAAAACAAACACTATAGTTGAGATCAGTATCGAAGAATTCCGATGAAGAGAACAGCGATCAGTAATTGTAAAAAAGGTTGATTCGTTGGCATACATTCAGGTCGGTGCGGCGGACCCTCGAGGGAGATCATTACGCCCAAAAATCAGATTCTGAACATAGCTAATATATCCGACATTTTAAGCATATACTGGGCGTTTTTCACTTCAGCGGATAAATCATTGGGCGCTGATCCCAAATGTCGGATTTATTTTTCAAAGCACTCGATTTGAAGAGCGCTATCAAGAAACGGCGGAAAAGACGTTTTTTTTGCGTTTTTTTTTGCCCAAGGACCAAAGGGTATTGCCGGTATTGTTGATAGACTGCCGCCATGTCGTTTGTCTTCAGGTCAATCAATATTTTTGATTTTCAATTTTCACTGGAGGATGAATATTTATCGATTTTCACCTGAAAAGCTTGAAAAAAAAACTAGCTGTACGGAAATTATGCAGATATCTTGTCGAATGGTCAGTATTGACTGCTAAGTTATTAATTCAAATGTTTAATCTGAGATAGATAGACGGAGATAGAATACGATTGAGAGTAATATGGTATAAAAATGTTTAAAAAGTCAGTATCTGTCGATTACTATCGATCTCAGGGTTTACGTTCGAAGAATAAGGAAGGAAGTATAAATAAGATCTTATCCTCCGAGCAGCACATAATCGGTAATGATCCACCGGTATTGATTTTTTAATCAATTCCTAGTAGACTACTTTAGTCACTGGTCGGAACGGTAACGGCACAAAGTCGATAACGTACGTCGTCAGATATTGTATTTTTGATAGCGCTATTAGGGGGGGGGGGGGCAAAAGTAATGAGACTTTCCATGGCGTGCCCATATATCCCGTGGCTGAAGTCTGCTTTCGTGTTTATCGTATTTGAATGTTTGTATGCTACTTACTGAAGGCCGCCTGAGAAGTTACCAATTCCGCCCTTTCCAGAAGCATGCCAAAACCCCAGTCTGTCTTATGCCGAAACCCCAATCTGACGAGTCGATCTGTGTCGCGCAAATCTCGCCCAATTCCCAACCCCGAGCAGCCTGGGCTCAATAGTCACGCAAGATGAGAAGCACGTCTTTTACCTTAACCCTGCCAAGCAGCCAGTCTGGGTGAGGCCTGGTGACCTGTTACCGACCTTCGTTCGGCGGGATGTTCACGGCGAGAAGCGCCTTCTGAGCTTTTGAGTCTGCGCCCATGGACCGGTATACTGGAAGCTGTTTACCAAAGCACGACGATGGACTCCAAGGCCATGGTGAACGAAATAGGAGAGATGGACCGGCGACTCACACTTATTCGGTCTCAGCGCTTCAAGAAGGTCCTCCTCTTCGACAACGCCGCACCCCATCGGGAACAAGTAATCACGAATAAGCTTGCCCAGCTGGGCTACGTTCACATGCCTCACCCACCGTATTCGCCGGACATTTCTTTATGCGACTACTACTACTTCTTGAGCCTACAGGACTTCCTGGTCGGAAGGGACACAAGAACCCAAGCAGTCCTTGACAACCATATCGAGCAGTTGATCAACACCAGGCCCAAGCAGTTCTGGAAGGATGGGATCAGGAAGTTGGCTGAGCGATGGCAGCAAGATCATTGCCCTTAATGGAAAATACATTCCTCAGCATCGTTCAGTTGTAATTGAGTTATAAAGAAATAAATTTTTTAAAATTTGTCTTATTACTTTTGCCCCCCCCCCCTAATATAGGCTCAGACAGTTAGGTTCTTTTTGATTTTTAAAGAATTGATTCCAAGGCAAAGAGTGGCTAAAGACCCTTTTTCACAAAAGTGGACTCGGTGAGTTATTAACAACAACGCAAACAGTAACAGCACGGAAATAAAATGACGATATGGATGATGATGACGATGACAACGGTTCGCTAGGGCAAAAGGTGCTGGTGCTCCGGCTTCCTGGTTATCTAGTACGACGCAGGGACGAACGGACAAGTGAGGGACAGCTTGACGCGGGTCCCGACGAATTCAGATGTGCCTGAAGCGATGCGACGGGTGACAGGTGAAAGCGAGCTTTGAGAGGACTGTCCAAATGAGAAGACGGAACACTTGTACGAATCAATGTCCCGAGACGCGAAAGCTAGCAGCGAGCGGCAGAAGAGAAACCTAAAGGCTCCCGCAGACTTCTGCGGCATTGCCGCTGCCCTGTCCTTCATCATAGGGCAGGGGCGCAGAGCTCGCTGCCAGCGGCGAGCCCAGCGGCGCCGTTGGCCGGCCGGCGGCGGCGTTGGAGCGGCACCACCAGAATTGATTTGAATCGTTCGAGACGGCGCCGCTCCAGCGGCGCCTGCAGAGTCTGTCTGCGCTCTGCCCTTGGCCGACCAGCAGCAGCCGTTGAGCGGCGCGACTCATCAATTTCGCCGTTCGCCCTTAAAGGTCCCCACACACTGCGGCAACGCCGCTCGCCGCTATGGTTAAGGATAGGACAGGGACGCCGGCGGCGAGCTCTGCGTCCCTGCCCTATAGTAAAGGGTGCAGAAGTGTGCGGGGTCTTAAAAATAAAAAGCACTGGGCGGGCCTAATAGGACGCGAGCCCTAAACCAGGGAATTGCGGACGGACGGGAAACGACGGCGATCCTGCCGTGGTTACTGGCAACACCAACCCGCAATCAGCACGCAAAACGGACGATGGAGCGCGTGCGGAGGGACGTAGGACGCGGGTGGTGGACGGACGGCGAAACGGGGTGCTCGGACGACGAGCAAGGACGCGGAGAAGTGGGGGGCAGATATTTTTCCAGTTCTAAAATACGTCCCGCTACTGCTGCTCCTCAATATTCAAAGGAAAAATCGACAAATATTGATCGAAGTGCAGACAGTCAACATAAAAGCTAATTCGCCTGAATGCTCGGAGTTTGATGCTGGGAGTGCGGATGGATATATACCCAATTTTTAAAGACCATCCAGCTGTTGCCTCTTCAACAGCTGAGGACCTTCATAGTGGTGAAGTACGGATTTCGCCTAAGGCTATTTACACAGGCTCCAATATCTCAGACAAAAGTCGGTAAGTAACCGAGCATGAAAGGGGTTTGAACATGCTTACTGCATGAATGTTGTTATGTCTAAAGGCCCCCTCACACTTCTGCGGTAACGCCGCGACCCTATCCTTAAGCATAGGACAGGGACGCAGGGCTCGTTGCCGGCAGCGTCCCTGTCTTATCCTTAACCATAACGGCGAGCGGCGTGGCCGCAGAAGTGTGTGGGGCCTTTAGGACACTGAGTTTATCAATAAACGACTATGAAAAGGTTTGGAACCGAGCGCGAGAGCGGGCACGCACTCCACAGTGTTGATATTGCGCCGCGAGGGGCGTGGCCCCTTTTCGTGCTCGGTTCCTAACCCTTTCGTAGTCGTTTGCTGACCAACTTAGTGTCTGATCAGGGAATGCCTTCAGCTTCCCGTGGAACTTCGTACAGAGATCTATGTACTGAAAAAGAGCTCGAAACGCTGATTACACGGGTGCAGACCAAATTGGCTAAATGGGTTGCGTAAGCGAGTTCCTGCTGGCCGAAGTCGTGTTGCCGACTGCATATCACGTGCGCTATTGAAGCGTTGGGCGAGGCGTTGCGTAATCAGAGTAGCCGATAACCGCCTTGGCAGCTACGGCTACGGCACAGTGGTAATGTTCTCTCTTCAGGGGAGTGTCATCATGTTTTCAGTTCCCGCCTGGTGTTTTTGCATTTTGCATCTTATCAAAAATATGTTGGTAGTAGGGATAAAGGGTCTTACTGACGATAAATTGCAAAACGCAAAATCACCAGCATCTGCGGAAACCGAACCTATGAGAACACTCCTTTGAAGCGGGACACTACCACCATCGCCGCATCCGCCGAGGCGGCCAATGGCTGCGATATGCAGTCAGCAATGCAACTTTAGCCAGCCGGAACTCGCTTATGCAATCCATTTAGCAAATTTGACCTGGACCTTTGTAATCAGCTTTTCGAGCTCTTTTTCAGGACATAGATCTCTGTACTATGTTCTTTGGGAAACTGAAGGCATTTCTTGGTGAGACACCACAAGGTTCAAACCGAGCAGTAAATCTGATCCAACCCCTTCTATACGCGGTCACTAACCGAGTTTTGTCTGAGATGTCAAACAGAGAGTGCGTGGTGTATACCGAAACGACTTATCTGCCAGTGCGTTGTCTTCTACGCCTTTTGACGCTCCTTAAAGATGAGGCTGTTTTCAGAAGATCCCAGATGCGGAGCGTCATCAACAGCTGACGGACGTGGCGTCGATGATGCGCTCATCGGCGGAGCTTCGTGCGCTCACCGAGGTCGTCCAGAGAGACGCGATGAGGACGTTCGCCACTGGCGAGGTTCCTATGGACACGATCTGATCGGTCGTTGAGTTGCTTAGGCCTTCCTCTCATCCTCACATCGTCATGTTCGGTGCACTTTCTCCTTCCCCTTACTGTCCACCATCATCGAGCTCTGCTGCACAGCCCGCGCCAGCAGCTCTTAGAATCCTAGCACTCCATGAACTCCCAGCAGTTCACTCAGCCAAAGGGTGACTGAGACTCTGCTCGGTCCATGCCTGCACCTTGTCCATATGAAGCATGCTCAGATTTGAAGACTCTGACCGGCTTGGTTTGTCTCTCTCGCCCTCTGATCGTCGATTTTCGGTGTCCATCAACAGCTTCTTTTTCAACTGTAGCGTTTTTTGTTGTCTATTAGTAGTGATTAGTAGAGATTTGAAGCTGAGAAAATTCGGTGTATGTTACAGTGCTACTTTAATTAAATGAGCCCGTTGAATTTCGTGTAAGCCGGTAAAAATTCTGTTTTGTGTGAGCTTTTTCTCTGCATTATCCGAAGTTTATTGTTATTCAAATACAATTTATTCATGAATGTTGTCTCTGTGATCATTGAAAGGACTCCGTTTGTGCAGGTGTCGGATAGTGTACTTGCCTAGTCTGCCCTTCTACAATGGTCGTAGAACCGAATTTGGGGTCACACTTGAATCGCCGAAGCGGGTGTTCTACGAGTTTAGGCATTTCGCCAAACCTGAAGCTGGCCGCAGATGGTTTTCTTGATCTTTTTCTTCTGAATTCTTATCGCTGAAACACGTGGTTTTTTTTTAGGGCGATACCTTTACGTCGCGGCAATGGCCGGTAAATTGCGGGAGGTAGGATGCGGTAGTACAGTCATGCTCTTCATCGGAAAGAAGACTGTAGGTCAGGTAGGTCTTCGGCGTGCACGGGCAGCTGGTGTTCACCGTGAATAAGTGCAGTATAGGGACGGCTGCGCCTATGGAGCTGTGTTACATTGAATAAGAAGATGAATTTCCCACGCCAGGAGTGGGAGGGATTTCTGTTTCTGATTTTCTGGCCATTTGGCGCAGTTTTTTGTTTTCTGGGAAAATGACCGAATTAGAGACAGGCTTAAGCGTGGGGTTCGATTTTTGCTGAAAATTTGCGACCTTCTCTCCCCCACCCGCGTTCCTTGTCTCAATCACTGTTTTACTTCTCGTCTGTGTTGATGTTTTCCACGGTCTATTAGGTAGTTGCATATGAAATGACCGATTTTGCTACCTCAATTTCTGGTCGATTTTTATTGGCTGCCAATGTTCTCGTTTCAGGCCTTGTATATACAGGGTGTCTCGAAAAAATGTATTATTATTTATTACACAGGTAAGTCTGTGTGACAACAGTGGTATCAACAGTGAGAGAAACAACAGCAGACCAGAACGAGACCCACAAACAAACGTGTTGCACTTTGGGAAACGAAAACATGAGTTTATACAGATGTCAGATACGTATTTATGAGAGCTTTGAATTTTACAATCTTCAAATCTAAAGGTATAAATTGTGTGCCCTATTCAGGTTCTCAAGCTCAATCCCAGCTCTGTGAACAAAAAACCTCTGCATGGTGGTTCGCTTTGATCTTCTAATATGCAGTTTACAAGACCAACCCCTTGTGATTGATGTTTTCAGTTGAAGTATCACATGTGGCTTCAGACCTGATTGACCAGACAAAATTTTGTAAGCATCATAAGGTCAAACTTCTTTCTCCTGCAGGCTAAGGTCTCAATTCCTAAGCTGAAATTACGAGCTTTTCTGTATGGTATCTTTACTATATATAATCGGGAGAGGCATGAGTCATGTCTGAAGCTTCGCCGCGCTGTCCGAGGCCCGCGGCGACAGAGGGTCTGCCCTGCTGACGAAACATAAGGTGTTGACGGGAGATGTTGATCGGCTCATAGCATCTACTGTGTTTGCGGAGTCATCATTATCATCATTATCATTATCATTACCATCATTACGAAGCCCACCACGCTGTACAAAGCCCGCCGCGCCAGCGGTTGTTTACTGCCGACGACACATAAACTGTAGACGCGGCATGTTGATCACATCTACAGGGTGCGCTATAAATATGGTCACTCAATAAAAAGCGAATTACTCACGGGGAATTTGTCAGGGAATAGCGAAACTTCCTCAACAATTTATTAAACGGGGAAACGACGCCTCCTTGAGGAACACCACTAACAGCATGTCTTGGCCTGGAAAACTTTTAGTTAACCCTAACAGTATATGTCCTGTTAGTTAGGAACGATTTGATACAACTAACGATTCTAGGATGTATCCCTACTTCAGTTAACTTTATTAGCAATTTGTTGTGAGAAACCCTGTCGAAGGCTTTAACAAAGTCCACATATACAACGCCTACTCCCACTCCTTCATCAAAAGCTTTGCTCCAATCGTTAATGGACTGCAGCATGGCAGTCACTGTTGACGTATTCTTTTGAAAACCGTGCTGAGAGTCCGAGATGATGCCGTTGTCTTCTAGATGACGTACTATCTTCTTTTTGAATATCTTCTCGAATACTTGTGCGAAAATTGACGTAATAGTAACCGACCTATAATTATAAGGATCAGAATGTAGACCTTTCTTAGGAATAGTAGTCACAATGGATGTTCTCCACCTTTTCGGCACCTAAGAGGCCCTGTTATGATTGGAGCAACCTGTTTAATGAATTTTGGAGGAATGTGGTCGGGCGTATCAGAGAAAGACTTAGGCCATTTGCAGAGAAGCGAGAGAACTTCATCTTCGTAACACCAGACCGAATCATTCATCAGTGGAAATCGGGGAGTCACCTCAGAAAGCCCATTATCCATGTCAATATGAGATGCCTTTTGAAATACCTCAGCTTTATCTTGATCAGTATTGCCAAATGACCAGCATGCTTAAGAGCTTCGGTGACACCTGTTTTAACCCACAATCGAGAGTTAAGAAGTCTATGAAAAGATTTCTTATCTCCGGACTGAGTGGCCCTTTTTTCGACAGCATTATTGAACTTCCTTATTTTACGATCAAGCGTTCCACTTATTATTTTGTAATCATCCCCATCACTAGGGCTGACACGCATTTTTACCATGTTCCAGGCTCGAGTTTCTTTCGCTACTAGTCTTTCTAGGAAGTCAGGGGAAGGCGGGTTTTATCAGATTTTGAGATCCTAAACGGTACGAAGAGATTTAGCGTGTGCTCTAAAACAGCAACGAACAGTTCACATTTTTCATCCGAGTTTATACTATTAAGTGAACCATAAAAATCAACGCTTTAAAATAGTTTATAATTTTACCAAAGTCGGCATTTTTAAAATCTCTTATAGGTCTTTTATTGGCAGCCGTTTGAACTTTCAAGCGAAGCGCAAAATGAATGGAAGCATAGTCGGCATGGTATACACTGTTGAAAAGTTGATAACTTTGCACACAGTGAATGCACTGAAGAAGTTAAGCATTCGTATGAGAGCTTAAGAAGATAGAAATTTTTTGGCGTATGAGCGGTCTGGAATGTGCCATGCACTTGTCTGACATTTTGCATTTTGCACTCGATTGATTGTGCTTCGCTTGAATACACGTTATAATTTCTTCACAAAATGGCTGTATTAGTTGATTTGTGCTTCTTGTAGGGTTTAAAACCTAAAAACACACTACGACGTGCGAAAAATGCATTCTATTCTAAAGAATGCAGGTAGTATTTGAAAGATTCTAACATTGCTGCTAGTGAAGCTTTCGAAGATATTTGAGACTCATGAGAGCGCAAGGTAACGGATTACTGTGGCGTGCAAATAGTCAAGATTGCTTCATGCCCCCGCCTGAAACCATGCATTTCAGACTCGATTGATTGTGCATGGGCTGAATGCTTGTTGCAATCTTGTTACTACTTGGCCTGATTAACATGCACTGTGCTTCTTTTGACGCTTAGAACTTGGCAATCACGCAAAAGACACGAGACGCGCGAGTTTATTGATTGTACAATTTAAATGTGAGCAGGAGCCTCATTTTCAAAGACGGATTCTGTGGACTGATGAAGCGATATTCAAGCTTAATGAAAAGGTTAATCGGCATAGTTACAGCTACTGGGCGAATGAAAACGCCAAATGTAGCACAGCGCAGTGTTTCTGGACAAGTAGTAACAAGACTGTAACATGCATTCAGCCCATGCACAATCATTCAAGTCGGAAATTCGAGGTTTCGGGCCAGGACATGGCGCAATCTTGACTATTTACACGCCGCAGAAGTCTCGTTACCATGTGCTTTTATATGAGTCTCAAACATCTTCGAAAGCTTCACTAGCAGCAATGTTAGAACTTTTCAAATGCTACCTGCATTTTTTGGGATACAACGCATTTTTCGCAAGGTATAGTGTGTTTTTAAGTTTCAAACATTGAAGGAAGCAGAAATCAATCGATACGTCCACTTTGTGAAGAAATTATAACATGTATTCAAGCGAAACAATCAATCGAGTGTAAAACGCAACATTTCAGACGAGTGCATGGCGCATTCTATACCGCTCACATGTCTCGTAAAATTTCTATTTTCTTAAGCTTTTATATGAGCGCTAAACTTCTTTAGTGCCTTTACTGTCAACAAAGTTATCACCTTTCAAACAGTGTATACATTTTTTTGAGACACCCTATAGTTTCTCACATTTTCTGTAGTTTCTCGCAGGGACTCCGCTTTCTTAACAGTTATGCTTCTGTGATATAACTGCCTCTTTCCGAGGTCTGACGTCGTTTTTACTGTATGAATCGACGTGATATTCGGGAGCTCTACTTGTATAAATGGAAAAGTGGATACGACGCCGCTGCCGTAGCTCGTAACATCAACGCTCCGTTTGGCGAGGATTTCGCTGAGGAACGCACAATTCGCCACTGGCTCGAAAGGTTTCGATCTGGAGACGAAAGTCTCGAGGATGAAGACCACCATCACTCCTTAACGACGACCAACTCAATGCCATGGTGGAGGCAGATCCGCGTCAAACTGTCAGAGTCGTTGAGTCGTCACTTGAATGCGATCGGAAAAGTGAAGAATTTGGATAAATGGATCCTGCACGAATTGACCGTCGGGCAGATGCTGAAGCGCCACGACACCTGTGTCTCGTTAAGGCTGCCCAATCTAAGGGAGCCTTTTTTGGGGAGGATCGTGATCGGCAACGAAAAATTGATCCTTCATGACCGTCGTCGCTCTGCATAATGGCTCAACAAGAATGAGAGCCCCGAGGAGATGCTGAAACCGAGTTTCCATCCAAAGAAGACCGTGGTGACCGTATGGGGGACAGTGGATGATATACTCCACTACAAGTTCTTGAAACTGGAGAGACTGTCACAGGTGAGGAGCCCCGTGCCGAGATTAACGAGACTGAAGTTGTAGAAGCAACAAAGGCTGTCACTGAAGGAAGCACTGCCTCGCCTCGCAAGTTCGAAATGCTATATCTTTACGCGTAGATGTGACATGGCCAGAATGTTGCTGGAGGGTGGCACTAAACTACGCATTTCATGCAAACCACGCTATAACTTGACTTGTCGTTTGTTTCTTTGCAGTTTTTTAAACGTATAGGTCTTATTTGCCCTCCAACAGCACCTCGCAGACAGTCAAATTGTAGTACCCTAAGTATGAGAAGGAAATCTAACATTCTCATAGCTTTGAATGGAAAGGACCTCTACGGAATCAATGGCTAAACACAGATAAGGAATAAATTTAAATCATGTGCCTTTCTTAGCTAAGAGAAGATTTGTTTCTGATATGACATACGCCTTCATTTCATTACCCTCATTGCTTATTATATGGCCAACTATAGACTGTTACGTGCTTCGTTCGTCGACTTCGATGTTTGTGTCTTGGCTTAAATAAATTAGTAAATAAAAGTGGATTCTGTGTGATAACAAGAAACGTTCCGGACAGTGGTTGGACGCCGACGAACCCTCTAGGCATTTTCCAAAGGCGAACCAACACCTACCAAAAAAGGTAATGGTCACTCTGTGGTGGTCGGCTTCTGGTGTGTTCCATTACAACTTTCTGACACCAGGCCTAGCGATCACAGCAGAGTCCTACTGTAAGGAAATCGACGAAATGCACCGAAAATTGCGTCGACTTCAGCCAGCATTGGTTAGCAAAAGAGGCCCGATTTTTTTGTACGATAAGGCCCGCCCACACGTTTCATAAATCACCATTCGAAAATTGAACGAATTAAGGGTTGAACTTCCACCTCATCCGCCATACTCTCCAAACCTTTCTCCAACCGACTACCACTTTTTCAATCACTTTATACACCTCACTGGTAAAACCTTCACCAATCAGGATCACGCCAAAACAGCTTTCGTGGATTTTGTCAAATCTCAACCACCTATTTTTTCGCCGATGGAATAAATCATCTGGTGGCCCGTTGGGAAAGGTACGCTGATTCGAACAGTGCTCGTTTCGACTGAATCCGGTAGGGTTTGAGAAAGCTATGATAGCTCAAAGTGAAGCACTCAAAACGCTGAAAACTTTCCGGACAACCTAATATTTTTGCGAACCACATCATGCATATCGTTAAACCAATATACATTTGTAGTGGTGCATAGTTACTTTGATGTTGACTAATCATGCTCAGAGCCAAAATCGCATTGTTTGATTTGTTTTGTTTGGTTTCCGCCTATTCATAACAACGAATTTCTAAGCTATCACAAACCTAGTGAACGTTGTTTCTCTATCGCAAACTGACCCAATTACCCAAAAATATAATAGTAGGGCCAAATGATCGTCTCTTGAGTGTGCGATTGTTATGGGTAAAATCTGAAGCTGCACTCCTGCACTTTCACCACTCTCATCTCCTTGGCCAAGGTCGCGAAGAGGTAGGTAGGTAGAAGCCCATCCAAGCTTTGCGCAGTGGAGGTTATCGTAAAGTGGAGATCAAGAGTATGATGTGCATTTTTGAAAATTCGATCGATCACGGTAGTATGCACGGTTATGGTAGCCTATCCTCCTTCATTTCAAAGGCTTCTACTTCAGAGACAAAGACTAGCTTTTTTTACTAATTGAATGGTGAAGACTCTCATAGTGGTATTCATTTTCGCCGTTCAAATATGCGTCTGGTCCAATTCCCTGGTCAGAATTTTTAATTATTAGTATTTTCGGTTTGCCTAACATGATCAATGTCAGTTTGCCACGTAGTAGTTGGAAGGGACGACCGTTGCTGACGAACGCTCTTGGGCAATTAAACTTTACTTTCCTTCCAAATGAACAAGCGAACAACAACATATCATCTAGAAGATAACAGTAACTGAAGATTGATATCAAATGATCTGCCGGTGTGTCGGTTGATCATAGCTTGTGCTGAAATGGCGCTTGTCGCTGCACTCCCCGAGGCTGTAAAAGTCTGTCGTATTTTCGTCCTCGTAGTTCAAAATCGATGTCTGTTCTCTTTCCGGTTTCGAGGAGTTGGCGACGAGTGGCGATGTTCTGGTGTTGAGGAGTCGGCAACGAGTGGCGATGTGTTGAGTATGGTGTGGTGATGGTCTTTGCATAAGGAATTGATGGTGTGCTGGAGAGGCCGGGGATGACGGTAGTCGATGCGTGGGGTATGGTGTGGAGATGGTCTCTGCAGAAGGACTCGACGGTGTGGTAGAAAGGTGAGGGAACGATGGTAGTCGATGCGTGGAGTACAGTGTGGTTATGGTCTCTGCAGAAGGATTCGATGGTGTGGCGGAGAGGTGTGGGGATGACGGTGTGTCGAAGACCTAGCCGGCGGAATACAACGACTTGGTGTACAAGGGCTGTTGTCGGTTGGATGTTGCTGTTGCTGCTATTGTTGTTGTGAAGGTCCTCCGAAGTTGAGATCAAAATACTCTTGTAACTCTTTCACATCCGGTATCGTAGCATAAGCACTGGTGCAACGGAGTAAACGGGGCAGGAGGAAACTGCTGCGGTGAGACGAACTGGGGACGAACTGGATCCCGCCTTGTGGAGGAGGGGCACCGAACTGGTGCGACGGCTGAGGAATCGGAGTCGAAGTAACAGACGACTTGGCGTCGGCAGCTGAAGCTGAGGGAGCTTGTGGAGGTGGAGCGAACTGCTGTGGTGGTGCTCCGAAGGTTTGTATTGAGATCTCTCTGTGGAGGATCTACCACGAATCACTTCAGCTGTTGGATTTCATCCTCAGTCTCAAAGTAATCTCTGAGATCTTGAAGGAGTCTTTGTGTTGTCCACTCTTCTCCAAGAGCCTTTCTGCGTTTGAGCATTGCTCGTTGGATTTTGTCCGAGAACATGCCTAGAATGATGCGTCGCGTATATTGAGTGTCAATTACTTACCCTTCTGTCTCAGCTGAGATATGAGGGTGAAAAGTTTATCCAAGGTGCGTTGTTGATCCGCTAGTTTGCAACAGGTTGTAGCTCTTGTAGAGTGTTGGGTAGTTGTCCTACGATCAGCTCTTGATTGCCGAACTTCCGTTGGAGAAGATCTATAGCGATGTCGTAGTTGTCGTCCGTCACTTGAAGATCAGCTGGAATCTCTTTTGCTGGACCTTGAAGAGATTGGAGTTCGTAATTTAGTTTCTCGATCTTCCTGAAGTTCCTGTTGTGAACTGCCGTGGTGAAAATTCCCCAAAATTGATCCCACTGCCATGGATGACAGGTGAAAGTCGGAATCGTAAGCGGTGCCAGCATTGGTCGTGTGGATTCAGAATTTTTGATTTAACCTTCATATTGAATTTCCTGTAGCCTTTTAATAAGTTCGATTGATATTTCTTGCGCTTTTTCCAAGATGGTGTACGCTGTGGAAACGTTGGCTTCGATCCCTTCTTTGCTGTCGTCCTTCAACGTTGCTGAGTCTACGGCTTCGGTGTAATTGTCGCTGGCTTTTTCTAGTCCGAGCTGCCTTGACTGAAGCCCGAGTTGTGCTTGTTGCAGTCTCATTTGCCTCTCATTCCAGTTTTGATTCGTCGAGGTCTTGACTATTTCCTTGAATCGGTGAAGAAATGTCTTGAGTTGTACTCCTTGTCGCGTTAGCCACGCCTGTTTCCCTTTAAGTTCTGCAATCATAAGATGCGATGTTGACTCTTCTTCCGGTCAGGTTTTTGGTCCTCCTTGTGTGCTCCTGTAAATTTCCTGTTCGATGTGGTGCTCCAACTTTGTAGACGATACAACTTGGACAGAGCTAACCAGGATACTACCTACTCAACGGTAGAGCGGAACGGCCCAAGTGTTGTATATGGGCAGAACCGCCTCTCCCTGGGAAGTAAAAAACTGCAGGTATCTCGACCCCAATACAACTCTGCACAGAGTTGGGGGCGACGGAAGCCGCGTGTTGGCGCCATGTTGATTTACGTGCTCCGCAGCTGACGGGCGCGCGCGGGATGAGGGCTCGTATCGCGGCTCATCGCAGTGCACAGGTGGCATAGTAGGGAAGCGCTCGGGCTCGTTAGCGATGGGTGGGGTTCGGGTGCCGCAGACTGCATTTGTTTTGCACTTTTGCAAAATCCATGTTTATCATATAGTTGATCCACCTAGGGGTATTACAGTGTGTTCCATTCGCCGTCGACCACGTCTTCTTCAATTTCCAGGTTCATTTCATCATTGATTTCCTCCAGCTGTTTATCTTCGAACAGTTTCTTAAAATTCTTGCTATCCCATCTGCTAAGTTCTTCTCCTCCTAGATGGAGGCGCGACCAAAGGCGATCCACATTCCAGAGTTAGCAAGTGGATAACAACACGAGCACTGGTGGACATGACTTTAACGACGCTGTACAATTAAGGCTGTTCCCAGTTAACGTATCTCCTTATGTATCAACTCATCGTATCCAAGGCTGGTAAACTATAGCGGTCAACATGTGTTATTTTGGTTATGGAGAATGGAGAACTGCCTCGGTCCTTTAGAAGTAAACATTCTAACTAATCTGTAGCTTGAAGCATATGTTATATGCAAACATGCTCTATAACATACTATAATACCCGTAGATGGATCACCTTTGTAATAAACACGGATTTTGCAAAAGCGTAAGACAAACGCAGTCTGCTACTACGCCACCTGCGCACTGCGCTGAACCGCGATACGAGTCCTTATCCCGCGCGCGCCCGTGAGCTGTGGAGTACGTGAATCAACATGGCGACAACACGCGCCTTCCGACGCCCACAACTCTGCGCAGAATTGTACTGGTGTCGAGATACCTGCAGTTTGTTACTTCACAGGTAGAGGCGGTTCTGCCCATATACAACACTTGCACCGTTCCGACCTACCGTTGAGATAGTATCCTGGTAAGACTCAACTAAGGAAACTGTAAGAGTAGCTCGCCTTCTCGAAGTGCTTGGAACCGGCCAATGCACCACTATCGATGTCAGTTTGCCACGCGGTAGTTGGAAGGGATGACCGTTGCTGACGAACGCTCTTCGGCAATTAAACTTTAATTTCTTTCCAAATGAACAAACGAACAACAACGTATCATCTAGAAGATAACAGTAGCTGGAGATTGATATCAAATAATTTGCCGGTGTGTCGGTTGGTCATAGCTTGTGCTGAAGTAGCGTTTGAAAAACATATAAACGTTTCACCCTGTGCAGGCACGAAACTTGTAGCTGCTTTAACGGTGATTTACCCAATGGCCCGTCTCTGTGAACCACAGATAGCTTGAAGGCTGCATAAGATTCCTAGATTAAGCGAAGTCTCATGACTTCTTGATTAGGCAAAGCATGAAATTGATGAATTGAACTACAGTCGAAGTTGACAGATCACTTATTCTAAAACTGTTTATTCTTTTCTAATTCAGGCTTAACATCTCGCGGACTCTGGTTTCCATGATCCGTCGACACATGTGAGTACGGAATATTGGCTAAATCTTCATGTGAAGAAAAAATCAGTCAATGTTCGCAGGATCTCCGCGGCGTGGTAGACAGAAAGCATGACTTACCGGGACCAGGCGGCAAGCAGGTGGCAGCTGCCGTAAGCATATGCTTCCGCCATTTCGGGAATCCTTTCACTCCGAGCCTATAGGCGGTAAACTTTCTTTCTCTAAGTAACGCGTCGGTCTCACACATGTCTGGAAGCATTGTATTGCATTCTTCAAGCTGGTATTCTCACGGAAGCTACAACACGTTGCTCGAATGCCCTACTTACATGGACAACGGCGGAGTTCGGGCACCCATTTGTCAACTTCGCATGTGCTCGTCGAATCCCTAGAGACGCTCTCTTACTTATTTTTCTCACAATCCAAAACAATGAAATATTACCCTAAGACTGAACCACTCGTGCAGGACAGCGTTACTTTGGTGCCATTGCCGAATCCCCCGTCTTCAAGAGGATCTGTAGTGTAGCTGTACTCTTCGTATTTGGTGGGTTTCTTGAGCGAAGGGCATCCTAAATTTAAATAAACTTGGTTACAATGTTTTTTTTCTGGCTTCTAAAAAATGTTGGCGTTCTGTTTTTGAACAGCTCAAGTAAAAATAGTACAGGGTGCGCCAAAATCATGGCAACAGCACATGTGCGCATAATTTGATCTCCTATTTCGAGCGTCTGCTTTCCTGTGAAGTACTACCACACAGGTCTTGGAAAGATAAGACAATTTCGCTAGTAACTGAATTCTCCATCGGCTGGCCACCGCAAGTATTGTACAGAGTGCGCATTAATTACAGGCCTTAAATAATCGAAGTGCTAGTCACCAAACTATTCAAAACGGAAAAAAACACTTCGCGATCCTTATTAATGTTCTTAGCAATCAAAAATAACAATCCTCATTTGAAGTGCCCTCCTCTTGCGTGCATGCAGGTTTTCAGACGAGTCACGAAGGCGTCGCATGTGACACGCAGATAGCCCTCGAGATCGTTCCATTCTTTCGTAAGTACAGCTTTGAACAAACCAAGTTGTTGTATCTTGTAGCTGAGATCTTGTGCTCTAGAAATGGCCAGACCGAAATGTCAAGTGGATTCAGATCCAGTGGATTTGATGGCCACTCTTCGTGCTCGAGGAAATCTGCAAACACCACTGCTGGACGACACTCCACTTGTGTGAAGGTGTTGAGTCTTGCTGAAAGCACCATGGCACGCCTCCGAAGTGATAAATGGGCCATGACTTCAAAACGTTCTCTAGGACCGATTTCAAGCATATTTTCTCACTGATCTTCACTACAGCATCGACAAACACCAGTGGCGTCTTCACATCGGAGGTTTTCAACACCAAGCCATAACTGAGCTCAGATGTGTAGTTTTACCGATGACTATTTCTCTAGAAATGGTCTGCTTCTTATCTGCTGCGAGGATTCAGTCGTTTTATGGATTCACAATGTGTTCTGTTGTGAACATTTCTTCGTCACTGAAAACGATGTTCTGGTGCGTGTCGTCTGCGAAGCGCTCCAGAAGTGTTCTGTATCTCTTCAGCAGCACGTTCTTGATTTAGCCCCAGAGGATATGTACCATCTGTTGTTGGTAAGGGCGAAGATCTAGCCTCCCTCTGACAATGTTGCTCACAGAGGTAGCGCTGATGCCTTTCCCTTTCGAAATCTTCCTCATTGAGCGGTGTGGATTTTTCTCACGAATCCTTTTTATGGTATCAGAAGTTGCAACGGAAGCCCATCTACTTCGTCTTCTCTTGGCAAATGTACTTCTAAGCTCCTCGAACCGTTCAAACGTCTTTCGGACCAATCGCTAAAAAACAGATTGAAGATGAGCAGTTTTCTTCGACTACAGACCTTCCTGGAGAAGACCGATGATGCGCTCCGGATGTGATTTAACCGTAGCCTAGAATGCGAGCAATGAACATAAAACTTTCCGGGTAGAATAATATAAACAATACACAAAATAATAGCACCTGGCTTTTCAGAAAAAGTGTCGCTCGCGGTTTAGTTCCGCAAATTTTCTGAGACCCATAATTAATGCGCACCCCGCACATGCCAAATACGCATTCAAAATCCCCTGCAATAGCCATCTTTCATGTTTTCTCTTTTTTCCTTTTTTAACTATTATTATCTACTTTGTTATGTACTTCACTCTATTCATTTTTCGTTGCGGGTTTCGTCTCGTCGGTTTCGACCTTACGTGCATGAAATCTATGGCAGTTAAATGTTTTCCATGTAAGGTTCACTCTATTATAGTAAAATCATTAAAGATTGAAGTGCGATGGTTATTTAAAAGTTTGGCACGGATTTACTTACTTGGGCATATTCCTAAGGGTTTATCCCAGTTGCCATTTACGCACGTGATACGATCTGCTCTGGAATTACGTGTATATACGTCTTCAATATCTAAATACATTGTGAGCCTCTGTTGAAAGAAGGGTGGAATTCGCTACCCATGGACAGGGCCATTGGAGCAGGAGAGAGTTGCTGTGGTCCCGTCTTTGTAGACCCCTCTCGAGAGAGAGGTTGAGATGGTGAATTTTTCGACGAAGGATTTGGGTTCCTTGATCGGCGGACAGCCTAAAACACAAATCTGCATTTGAATAATAGCAATAATAGCAATAGCAACTTTTATAAACAACCCTAACGTTTTTGAAATCAAACTGATCATCTTCCAAATCAAAGCGTGCTCCTTCCGCATTATATTAGATCTGCGGAAAGGTTAGAACAATTTTTTGTTGAGGGGTTTTGAAAATGTTTTGTTCTTGTAAGAAAATAATAGATCAACGAGTCAGCAATTAATTGTAAAGATGGCTTTGGCACACATTCAAGGTGTCGCGATTTTCAGTTAATTTATAGAAAGAATTCTGCTCACGCAGATTCAATCACAATTGTCGACTGTACGGCAAAAATTGTAGAAAACACAATTATCCATTCATCTTCACTTTGCTAGTTCAATAATCAGCATTTATACTATCAGTCGAGTGGATATCGCGGCGAGCTAAATAAGTGCGTGGCGCAGTTTCATCGTTTAGGACTAAAATTTGCTGGCTTTTAAAACAGATTCTGTAGCAATATTTTTCCTTAAATGCGGAAATTTTTAAACATTGTCAGTTGTCTGTTCAATTCTTGGGGTAGATGAATTGAACTTTGTTTATAGAAACGCAATAGACTTTGTTTTCGAGAAAAATTCTAATCTTCCTGAGCAGCCTCTACTTTAATTTACAAGACGCTCGTTTTAATTTGGAAGCCGCTCACATAGTTCACTCTGATAGATCGTTAACTTTGGCAAAAGAGACTTTCCCTCACCTAGGTTGGGTTAGTAAATGTGACAAGGAAGCCAAACATACCACATATCACAAAAGAATTCGGTATATAATTCAGTGGCACGAATTCGTTGTTCGCGCAACGATAGTACTCCACGCCTGAAAGGAATTATGTGGTAGATGTGTGTTCTGCGAAAGCGAGAGTACACAACTTCAATTTCATTCATCCTGAAATGACTCGGTTGCAAACCGTGCCTCACGTCTTGTCTCGAATGCGAAGCACCGCTCCCTTCACATTTTCAAAAAACGTGCCCGGAGGACATTTTCCAGTGAGCGCGACAGCTTTCCCACGCCGGGCGCGCCTGTCCCCTTCATCGATCGCCTGGTCGCGTAAGCCGAGAGCGCTCCCGGCATTGTTGGCTAGGGGTCCGGCGTTGAGCGATCGTTCCTCCCCATACATACTAACACAGACGGCGGTGACCGCGTGGCGTAGAGCTTGGTGGGCATCCAACGCCTCGCAAGAGCCGACACGGTTAATATAGGGGCTTGACCAAGCAAGCTGTGGGGCCTTCATTTCACCCTACGGTTCGAGGAAGTTGTAAACGTGGTGAATCGGTTGATGCGCTTGTATTGGTTGTTGAAGGTGTTGTATTTGTGATCATCTTGTATAATACATCGTTTTGTTACTTTTGTCTTTCTGTTTGTAGTTTGTTTTGAAAATAAACCCGCTTTATCCAGGTGCGTTCGCTATCGTTGAGAGGTTTGCCCTCGTTGTAGTTCTTTCTGTATTGATGTGTGTATACATGTTTGGTTGATAGGGCTGTGACCCGTGCGAACGTGCTCCCGGGTTACCCATGGGTGGGATAGTGCAGTAAGGAACGGCACAAATGCTGGCCTAGTACATGGGGTAAAAGGCCGGTGGACCAGAGCTGGAGAACACGAAATTCAACACCCCTTTATATTTTCAAAGGAGATTTATTTTTTGTTTACTGCTTGATTGCGTTAATTGTACTGATACTATCGGGGACGGGGACGGGGTTGCTTTGAGAGGTGATAGTGTGTATACGAAATCCTTCTAGGACAGCTTTTATTGACGGTCATCATCTAAGAATCAGGACGCATGGAAGCACACTTCTTAGGGAGTCTTCCAGTTCAAGAAAAACGGGTAGCCAAACATCACTGACTTGTCATACCAATTGACATCATAACTATGGTGGAACGCTACCAAACATACCTTAATTTCTAACGTAGCTGATCATCCGTTTGATTTAACCAGACATTTCGTAGAAATTTCAGGGGTCTCCGGAGCTATCTATCTATCTGAATGCGTGTTGCACAGTCGGAGGAGGCTGGCTGTCGCGTGCACACGATACCAGGTTCATGGTTTGGATTTCCCGCCCAGGCCAACTAAACCTTTATATATCTATACCTATATATCTATATCTATATCTATATCTATATCTATATCTATATCTATATCTATATCGCCCAAGTTCGACTTTCGATAAATCTTATCATGGCGTTGTTAAACTGTTAGTGTATTGTTCTTGTTGTAGCCGTTAACCAAGATTGTTACGACCTTCTTTATTCGGCTTACGTTTCGGCGAGTTTCGCCTTCTTCAGAGCCTGGAATAGCCGATAACATCTACAAGACTACCAGCCCAAACATCATTTCATACTACAGGGTACTAGTCTTGACGAGAACAGGAACGTGATCCGACACCACAGTTCCCAACGACTAACGTCAGAGGTGGATGGAGAAGCGGACCACCAACACCCGCAGATGGAAGTAGACGTGGGTGAATGAGCTTTGGCCCCGAAACAAACCGACTTAATCAGCCTGTGGATAAGATCACGAAGATCGAAACCCACAGAGCTGTGCAAAGGCTGCCAGCTCTTGTGTTACCGCCAGGCATTCGTCCTTCCGGTTGACCCGAGGACTCGTAGCTGCGATCCAAAGCGCTTCTAATGTCCTGCGCTCCGATATGTCACTCTCTCGCGCTAAGATCGACACTGAGACCTCTATCAACGCGCCAGCATGGCATCGAACCCTGTGCTCCCCCCCCCCCCCAAGGAGTCTGGACCTTACCTTTTCTAAGGCCATCCAAATGCTCTTTTATTCTGACACAGAGGGGTCTTCCTGTCTCCCCTATGTAATTCTCCCCACATTCATTACATGACATCTGATAGACCACACCCGATGTCTACAGTCACCTTCTTTCCCGTTAGGGCACACAACGCAGGATGGTATGAGACACATCCTATCGTAGATTCGGTTTCGAACCAGTTGCATTTTTAAGGTGCTAGGAGGGATGTCAACAACCCTCACCACATTTAACGGCTACAACAAGAACAATACACTATATCTATATCTATATCTATATCTTTATCTATAGATATAGGTATAGATATAGATAAACATATAGATATAGATAGTTGAAGGCCGCAGTGACAATAGGCATGATAGTGCGTGCGTCTTCCTATATCTATATCTATATCTATTTATATCTATGTCTATATCTTTATCTATATATCTATATCTTTTATATCTATGTCTATATCCATATCTATATCTATATTTATGTCTATTCCTATATCCATACCTATATCTATATATTTATATCTATATCTATATCTATATCCATGTTTATATCTATCTATCTATCTATCTATCTGATATAGATTGAATTGATCTATCAGAAGTTGGTTGAAAAACATCCTTCTTCGGTGAATCGAAGAGGCACAATCCTACTGCATGACAATGCGCGTCCGCACGTTTCAAAAATTGTTGCCCAGAAACTGGATGAATTGCGATACGAAACTCGACCACATCAAGCATATTCACCAGATCTGTGCCTTACCGATTATCTTTTTTTCAGTCGTTTAGATCGTCGTGTGAATTACAAAAAATTTAGCAACCAAGATGATGTCGAAAATTTTTATGTTCTAATAACTCTCGCAGTTTTAATTTTTACAGCGATAAAGTGTGTAAGCAACGCGTTGGGAGAAGTGTATTAATTGTCGTGGTGGTTGTTTCGATTAATAACATTGCTTCCAAGCACAGTTATAATCAGTCAAAGTTTTCGGTCACAATCGGTCATTTCATATGCAACGACGTCTTACGATTTAGCCTTCGTAGGCTCAGATATTCTTACAACAAGCCTGTGCGGCTGGCAAACGCTTGATTGCCCAATGCATCCGTGCTGCTCACGACTGTTCAAGCAGAGACTGCCCTACAGAACCGTTGGTTAAAAAAAGCTAATGTCTTACTTCCGCCGCATTCCATGTGAACCTTATCACCGTGCAAGGCATCTCCGTAATAGAGCCCAGTTGAAGTTGCACTCCGCATATTTCTGAATCCTAGCTTTTTAGCCTTTTCGACCACACAGTTCTCTGAAAACAGAGGTTTAGTTCTAGAAAAGTTTATTGTTCTTAATGCTTCGGACAGTTCAAGTCATCTTTTTCAAGTAACATTTTTCTTTTTACAATAACCTTGTCGAGATCTGTACTTGAAACAATTTAACGAAAGTTCATAAGTCTAAAAGTGATGTCGCTTTCTACCATTTCAACGGTCTATCGGAAAAAAAAATCGAAAAGAATTTTAGAACGGGATAGTATGCATATTTTCGAGAGGGCAGGACTGCCTCTAGCAAAATATGAAATGTGCTCAAATTTTTATAGTTTTCTTGGCTTTTATAATGTTTCCGTGGCGTATTAAGCTCCGAACTCATGACGTTTTCACTTACGAGTTAAAAATTGGCTCTATGCAAATCGACAAATTGAGAGAAGTGCACAGGCGCAAGTCGAGAGACCCTACTGTATTCGCAGAGAGATTCCTCCAACAAATGTACCGTGCAGCTCTAGAACTATGCATTTCATGGAAGAGGTTAATTTCAATTATGGATACTTATGAAGCAAAGGGCCCGTGGTGCCGTGGGGCTGCCAGGAAACATGTTAACGCGGCAACGGCAACGGAAACGCGGCAACCCACGGCACCCAAGGACGGGTGCTTCATAAGTACCGGCCCCGTGGTGCCGTGGGCTTGCCGCGTTAACATGTTTACCGGCAACCCCACGGCACCACGGGCCCTTTGCTTTACAAGTACCCAATTATGTGCAAGTCGTAAGAAGGAGCTTGAAGCCATTTCATGTTGAGGAACCTTGTTGTGGAATCCAAGATGGGCATTTGCCGAAATAGAGTCGGATCCGTGTCTCCTGAGAATGCAAGTGTTACGCAACTCCCTTCAAAACTAGAGAAGGAATGGCTTCGGACTGAGCATGGAAAGGCCTGTGCTTCGTTTATACTGCACAGACCTCTTTAAATCCAAGCATCATCTCGCCAAGTGCCTCCTGAGACGTTTGTAAGGGGAGTTCTGTCAGTTTCGATTATTTTGATAAATCCTAGCCTTAAAAGGGTTACTGCGACTACGGTTTAGTATTAGTATTTAATGGATTCGGCACAACCGATCTGATTAGTGCTTACCTAGCTGCGACCTTCTAGGGATCTTTATTTATTTAATTATTTGTACATTCAGGAAGAGGTGCGACGCGACGCGATGAGAAAATGAGAATCAAATCGTGCTTCAAAGCATAGGAGGACAACAAAACAATATCAGGCAAGCGGTCGGCAGCGAATTTCTTATGCAAACAAGCAACTAAACCATACCTAAGTGGGCCGCTTCGCTTGTTTTTAACTGTGGGTCTCGAAAATTGACAGCACTTACATGAGATCCCAATGGATTCTAATAGTTTTCAACTGGGCAAAATGACCGGTTTACTGATCAGAGATGATTCGTTTTGAAAGTGCTTGCTTAAGTGCGACATTATTCTTGGACCGACAGAGTAAACCATTTTTCTGGGAAGAAAATAAAAACATTACTGCATTTTTTTCCTTTTTCGGTTTTGTGTAAACCTCCGTCAAAGCAGCGATATTTGTGGCCTTCTGAAATGATCAGGATATGCCTTATATTTTCCGAGCCAATGAGCAAAACGAAAACAAGTCAGCTGGTAAAAAACGTGTCGCAAAACCTTGGCGCCCGCCTTCTTCGCCGCATAAGAGTACTGCATAAGCTCCGTGAAGAATAGTAGCCCCTGTGGTCGGTTCATCGTCGACCATCACGGCAGAATAATACAATCCTTTCACGACATCGAATGTACAGTCTCCTGCAATAGCAGTCCTTCAACACCAACAAGCGGATTTAAACAGATAATAAACCTGGATAATGTCCAACAGGGGAAGTGGTAGCGCAGTAGGAAAAGACGCCTGCTATCGCGTATATCACATATTGATTCATGCTCCAGGTTCCGTACAGATTAATATGGCCTTCCACCCTTTCGGGGTCACTGTGTAACTGCGAAGGAAAGAACACTGACTTATCGGCACTATTGTGTAACACCTTCACAAATCCAGTGGTCGAAAATTTTTTCGCCCAAGCTGAAGCTCATAATCACCATTTTGTCCAATACTGTGTCCAGCCAGTGGGGTAATTTGGGGCGCTGATCACGATTATTACATCTGTTTTTGGAGCTCCGGTTGATTACGGTAGATACGGGTGACTACGCTGGTCACAATTACCGATTTCGCCCAAAATTGGCGTAGGGGATTTTTGGAGTGTTGATCACGAATCTGGCAGCCGTTATGTGTATTTATTGCGCTGGAGTACGGTATGCTGCGGCAGATGTAAGTGACTAAGGCCACGATGACCCAGACAACCTTTGCCACCAGGATATACCGTAATACACCGTATTCGGCGGAACTTCCAAAATCGGACGTCAGATTCGTGATCCGTACCACAGATAACCCCACAAATAGCCAAAGTTTGGGCGAAATTGGTGTTTATGTGGTGTTTATGACCTAAACAGCCTTTGTCACCCTCCCTACCTACCGTAGTCATAAATTTCAAAAACGGATATCAGATTCGTGATCAACACCCCAAATAACCTCACTGGGCGATGTTTAGGCGAAAAATTTTTTCGGCCTCTCCTCGACTTCGAGAGCATAGGTGTGAGTAAATCAAATTCGAAATTTTGTAAATCGTAAATCGTAATTACGAAAAACTGTCGTAAATCGTAAATCGT
This sequence comes from Heligmosomoides polygyrus bakeri, assembly GCA_947359475.1. Lineage (NCBI taxonomy): Eukaryota > Metazoa > Nematoda > Chromadorea > Rhabditida > Heligmosomidae > Heligmosomoides > Heligmosomoides polygyrus. Next base: position 98,831,674 of record OX375868.1, on the reverse strand, counting down.
AATTACGAAAAACTGTCGTAAATCGTAAATCGTAATTACGAAAAACTGTCGTAAATCGTAAATCGTAAACCGCAAGAGTTACCTAGCGTGTAGTGCAGTACAGCTGAATTATTATAAGTTTTACACGAATGTTAATACGAAATGATCCAATATTTCTTTATTTGTCGCAGTATTTTCGGCCCATTACGGCAGCCACGTTCGGTAGGCTCAGAGGCTCCTCCAACGAGAACCACCTCAGAACAAATCATAGTCCGACGTCCACAAGAGGAAGGTACTACTGTGCTGTTGGAGAGACTCCCAGGGAGTGCTAATTTTCGGGGTTTTACTTGGCCCATGCGACAGCGTCCCTTATATTCGATCGTAGACGAAGCTCGAAACTCCGCAGATCTTTTCTTTCCTGCTTGCGTCGTGTCATCCCGAGCATCGTCCCTCTCGGTTCCACGCTGCGCGACGCTGAGCGCATGTTCATCCTGTTTCCCTAGGCTCGAGTCTTTGAGGCCTACGATAGGTCAGGAGGAGCAGTGGATAGGTGGACACATCGGACGTTCTTTGTCTTCTTCACGATTTCTCTGACGCTCTTGGAAGCCCAAACGTACGGTTTCGCTCCAATCGCTGATGTGCTTCGTAAAGCTCGCCTACGGTGGCATGACCATTTTGTTCAACCATTCGAATGGCCACACCATTCGGAAAATTAGCCTTAACACATATGCGTCCTAAAAACGGCCTAAAGGGTTGAAGCAGGTTTAGTTTGATGCAGTGTACGTGGACATAAAGGAATGTGGAATCCATCACGACCAAGCGGTTTATCGATTGAGTTGGCATCACCACATTAGGGCAGCGTTCCGTCGCAAAGAAGGACAATCGCTGAAGAAGAAAAGGAAGGGAACTTGCTAGATACTGTGCTTAACACTGAAGAAACTTTTTGCGTTCTATACTGTTAATTAAATTCGCTTACTTCCACAAGAAAAGGAAAGGATTTTTCCTTCCCATTGATCGCCGTTGCACCAATAAGTCGCGGGCCTCAAAATGACAATTACATTATAACGAGCAGCTGCTACGAAGAAGTAAAGAGCATTACCTCTCAGAGTTAGGGCAATTCATCGTTGCCTCTGTGCCAGATGGATACCTTCCATCGGAGTTACGATCCGCCGAATACGTGGTGTAGGATTCCTTGTTTCTCGTTAGATGGTAGCAATCAGCTGAATATAATGGAAGCCATCACGTGAATTAAGGCAGCGTATTTGCGCGATTCATCTATGGCCGGCAGCAGAGTTTTGCGGGTGCCGCGAATCCGCCATGATAACGGCGGGTGGTACGGCACAGCGTGGATTACTATACGCAATACTGCGTACTTTTGCCGGCAGTTGCGACCTCTAAGAATGCCAACGATGTAGTAAGCAAAGCGCTTTTTGTTTTGTGAAGGAGCGTTTTCTAAGCCATGTTAGGAATTACTGAATGTAAGCCCCGAAATCTAATAGAACACTCCTTATAACTCAACAGTTCTGTACCATTTTGCGCTTGCTCTCACTTTTGTCGTTCTACCTCCACTACAAGTTCCTCGATTGACAAGCAGTTCGAAGATAATGTGGTAGCCCTTGTGATGACAGCATTCCCTCCGATGCCTTGTGGAGTCCGGGAGGTCTGTCCGACGCAGTTATAGCTCATACTAAAAATAACGGTCTGGTTTGTTGTTGCATTTCTGTGCAAGGGTTCTCCCTAAACCTTACACGGCTAATTTGTGGTTGGAAGGCCACGAAGATGTGCAGTGCAATTAAGTTTACCTAATATCGTGCTACGGTTTTATTGCGTTACGTTTTGAGTGCAGGATTCCATACGCCTCCATAAGTCGACACTAACGGTGATTATATTATTGGTTGTGAAGCTCTTTTATGGACGGAAATTATGCAGCAACCTATTATATTCACAGCTGTAGATTCGATTAAAAAAATGTTTCCAAAAAGATGAACCATAATCGACACCCATCACCCCATCACCCGCAGCTCCTAGCACTGCTGATGAGAGCCGCAGTGAACTGCGGCGGCCCTCGGGGACCTTGGCGGCCAGCGGCTCCTCGACAACTCGTCCGGTCGCAGTTTCCACCACAGTGGCAGCGTTGGTCCTCACTGCGACCAGAGCGATATGGACGAGTTTTCCGGGTGCTGCCGCGAGACTCTGAGGCCCTATACAGGGTGCGCCATAAATATGGTCACTCAATACAAAGCGAATTACTCACGGGGAATTTGTCAGGGAATAGCGAAACTTCCTCAACAATTTACTAACAATCTAATTAACACGCAAAATGGATATAATCTAATATGATCTTCCCTGGCACGAATGACAACCTTCAGACGCTTAGGGTGGGACTCAACGGCGGCACGCAAGGTTGCTTGCGGAATTTCCGTCCATGCTTTTTCCCGTGAAGATTTCAATCCTCGAATCGTAGTGCGCCTTTTAGCGCAGGCTTCACCCTCTAGAATGAACCAACGCAGTAATCCGTAACATTCAAATCTTACGAGTTTGTCGGCCATTCAGAAACAGCGATGAAGTTGGGAAGATTCCTTGCGCACCACTCCTGAGTCTTCTTGGACTTATGAGCGGGTGCGCCGTTCTGTTGAAAGGTCCATGTTGTATTCCAGAGTGTTTTTGAGCCTAGGGAAGCAACCCCTTCATCACAATGTCGTTCACGTATACATTGGTGTTGACCTTGGCTCCTTTTTCAACGAAAATCAATCGTTTCCGTCCTGTGGCGCAAACGCTGGCCCAAACCATCAGGGAAGCTGCATGAGAGTTTCTGTTAACGGTGTCTGCATCCTCACCACTTTCGGCCAATAACCGCGAATTTTGGCGGTCAAAATGCTGCTCAATTGAGAAGTTTCTTATCAGTGAAGAGCGTCGTGCAGTGGTCGTGCCGCTCGAGGAGTCTTAAACATTTTTTTCTTCTTCCTTCCATCTGTGCAGGCATTTGTCCGTGCAGTTGACGGAACTTGTAGGGGTATAGCCCAAGTTCATTCTTAGCAACTCGCTTCATCGTCGTAGCCGATACGTTAAGCTCGGATGCCATCTTTCTCATGCTGCGACCTGGGTTCCACTTGAATTGATCTTTCACGATTTTTCAAAGACTGTTCGTAGCTACGGATACCGGGCAGCCACGTCGGGAACAATCAACGAGAGAGTTACGTTCCACACAGCGATAGACTGTCATCTTGTGCAGCTTCAGCAGACGAGCGATGTTGGGAACAGAAAGTCGTGTCCTTCTCGGATCCAAGATTGCGCTTCTTTGACAACAAGACTTTACAATTTCTGATAGAAGCAGAGTGGAGATGTAAAAAACACTATATACGGTTAAGATGATACGTAGAATCCGAAGAAACAATGGAAACATAAAAACGTTCGCAAACAAATACAAGAAATGACGCGCGAAAAAGTGACCATATTTATGGCGCACCCTGTAGGTTGTGCCAAGAATGCGTGTACACCTTCTAAGGTTTTTGATTTTCACAGAATCTTATTACGTGAATCGAAAACCCTTCAAAGTTTGGCAATGTTGCTTTTCAAGCTTTCGAAAGCTTGTACAAAACAAATCTTGTATGGTGGCGTCGCAGCTGTTCTCGAAGCTTTCTTGAGCACGCTATATAAAGCCTCGCAGATAACCGGTACGGTAACGATAATTTCGTTGAGCACTCTGCGACCTATCGTTTACTACAAATTCCTGCAAGGCCTTTCCACGGAAGCTGCTGCCTCCAGTACCTGTGCTGCATTAAAGGAAGGTGTTCTTAACTTCTCCGCAATGGTCCGGTGGCATCAGTGCTTTGAGGAAGAGAGCGCTTCTATACAAGATCGACGTCGCTCTACGTCCCCTCTTTTGCAGTGGAAAAAAATATGCGGCAAGCCCTTAAAGCGACGACAAATTCAACCACTTGCGTATTGGCGGCCACACTTGGATGCATTCACCCGTTAGATTCTTGGGTGCTGCAAAAGTTTTTCGCCTTGGGTACCACGCGAGCTGCGCACTGGGATAAAGCAATCCCAGTGCGCAGCTCGCTCTTGAATCAGTATTTTTACAGCGCTGAAGCAGCATCTTCTGAATAGCTTAAACTTAAGGTAGAAGTCCTCAGTTCTTCCCCTCCACAGCCTCCAGGAATTTGTGTTGGAAAGGAATCGAAAGGTTATTCGCAAGACAGTGGAGAGTCCTTGCTCTTCTTCACTTCACCTTCCTTCATCTCTCTACTTAGTTGGTTTCTATTTTTTTTTTACCAAGTTCTGTCTAACTGGAATTTGTATTTTGGTGTTCGTGTTCGTTATATGTTCATGGAGTTGCATAGTTCGCAGTTTTATTGTTACTCCATCCCTGAGTTGTTAGTCGTTTCACATGGTGTGTTCATGTAATAAACAAAAAAAGCAAACATTTATTTTGAGCAGCTCAATAAGCATGCAAACTCTTATGATACTTTTCCAGCCAAAGATTTGTTCTCAGGACGACTTCGGTTTGCTCAAGTAGCTTTGCAGCTGGTATTATTTCAAGTGAAACTGGACTTTTTTTAATCAATGCGGGTGTGCTCTCATAATAACCAGGACAGGCATTAACAAAATCATACTTGGCCTTTTCAAAATTTTTATAATCTCCCACACTCTGCAAAAACTAATGGGGCTAGAGGTCTAGGAAAAATTATATTATATTATAAATTACATACATGGGGGAATTAAGCGCATTCGTTTGACAGCTCACAGTGCTGAATGAGCTTGTTCTCCATGCGATGTTTAACTATGTATAAAAGTGCGGGTGAAAGCCTAATCAAGGAGGTCTTCCTGTCAATCTTGCCAAAGTCGATAAATCCTCTCGTGTCCTCCGTCAGCACTCTCAATCTCGTCACATACAATACCGCTCCTGTCTTTTGGTTTTTGGGCGGAATAGACGAAAAAATCACAGCTTCGCCGCTTTTCCATAACTCCCCTCAAAGTGCTTCGATCAGAAAATAATTGCCACCATTCGAATCCACTCTGGGTGATCTTTCCAATGATGTAAGTAGCATTCAGTGGTTCTTAAAAAAATTGATTCGGTGACCTATGTTGTCTCGACGGCGGCGGCCTCCCTTCGCCGCTTGAGGTAATTGCCCCCACGGGGAATATCTACCTTGCTGGTCAGAATAAGCACTTTTAAGTAAATTTCTCGTCTTCTGCTTGTGGTACGATCTGAATGGTGCACCTTCCCATAGCTGGTAAAAATTGTGATAATTTTGATCTACTTCTTTATTAAATTTTCCTCATCTGAGCAGTCAGATTTTTGGAAATCGTCCGATTTCATGAGCTCCGTCTTGGTCTCGGCTTCGTCCATGAAAACTCAAAGTTCAGTGTTCAGCTGAGCTAAGGATAATCCGTAAGATAGCTTAGAGAAAGCGATAACAATAAAGCGGTTCGAATCTATCAGCCGCGAAAGCCACCATCAGGGTCAATTGTTGATGGGAAATGTGATTTTCGCCAATCAAGTGGACGATAAAAGTCTCGCCTTCAGGGCGACGGACCGCAAAATGGGAGGATCACGGCAGTGCTCTATCACCATCCACACGTGGTCTTCTTGGTTTGGTGGTGGATTGCAACACATGCAAACAGGCGGCAAAACCTCATAGGAGCCGTTAAATGGCCCCAGCATAATTTCGGCTAAAAAAGTTGTTCTAGAATGGAAAACATTCTCAACCTGTGATTTTTCCAGTGAATTCTGAGTCGTAAATGTTAGTTTCTAAACTTTCTTATTACTTGAACCATTTTCTGAAATTCTGGCTCGCCTGACTGTGGAGTGCGGTCTGAGCCACGATTAGGGCGACCGCCGCTCTACCAGTGTGGTGACCTCACGTGGCCCCTTGATGCCTAATTCCGCACTGTGCCGCCTCTGATGGTCCATTGTACTCCGGCTCCTTATCCCTATTTCCTTATTTTCTGCAAATAAGAACTCGACCAGGTATTTTAAAATTAAGGCTATCACTCACAACTAGAAAGTGTTCTAGCACCACTTAATGCGTCATGGTGTACTATTTTATTTAATTTTCTAGTTTTGGCACACAACTCTCTAAAATACCGATGTATTTTCTTAGAAACTTTGCATGAGAAAATTAAAAAATTAGCTGCTTCCCTCATAATCTCGCAGCACAGAGAAAGACAAGCCTAAAATTAGCCTTATGAAAAACTCAAACGCTCGGCTCGGTTCGTTTCATTATCGTCGCAATGAGGGATGGAGGAGTACAGTTGATTACCATTAATACTGATTTGGAAACGGGGATTTTTTTGTGAAGAAAAAGAAAAAACGGCTCGCTTTGTGATCACCTGTTCGATTCACTCGGTGGACTAAGTCCGCATTAACCAACCCTTTTATTGGTCGCTTCCTATACTATAATTACGGTGCCCAGTGGCGACCAAGTCAGTGCTGTAACCCTCCCAGGCAAACCTGATACCGATTCACAGGACCAGGAGAGATCAAAGGTTTAGTCAGACAGGACAGGACTCGAACTGTGAAACTTGAACCAGAGTGCGGCGACAGTCAGCCTCTGCTGCGACTACGCTATCACGTGCTAAAAGGTTAATCTGCATAATTACAGCACTGGGGACGGAAAATATTAAATGAAGCACAGCACAGGTTAATCTGTCCAAGTAGTAGCAAAATTATAACTAGCATCCACCACCTGCACAACTAATCGAATTTGAAATGCAAGGTTTCAAGTGGGGCATGGCGCAATTTTGACTATTCACACGCTACAGAAATATCGTTACCCTCTACTTTCATATGAGTCTCAAACATCTTCCAAAGCTTCAATAGCACCAATGTTAGGGCCTTTCAAATAGTACCTGCATTTTTTTTAGCATACCCTGCATTTTTCACAAGCATTGGTGTGTTTTTAAATTTTAAACCTTAAGAAAAGCACAAATCAATCGATACGGCCACTTTGTGGAGAATTTATGACAAGTATTCAAGCGAAACACAATCAATCGAGTGTAAAATGCAAGGTTTCAGACGATTGTATGGCGCAATCCGTACCGCTCCTACGTCAGAAAATTTCTGTTGTTCAGGCTTTCATAAGAGCCTTTAACTTCCTCAGTAAGTTAACTGTGAGCTAAGTTATCACCGGGGCGCGTGGAGCGCAGTCGGAGGAGGCGCCGGCTGTCGCTTGCACCCGATACCAGGTTCCTGGTTCGGATTTCCCGCCCAGGCCAATCAAGCCCTCCATGCCTCCGGGGTCGGAGAGCGCTGACTTGTTCGTCGGCTGGCCACCTCAAGTCATTGTATGGCCAAATACGCATTCAACTCGCCTCCACGACATCACGTAGAAGTAGAATGCGTGGCGCATCCCAAAGGGGATTGAATAACGCTGTCCTTTATCTTTTAAGTTATCACCGTTCAAACAGTGTACATTTTTTTGACCCTTGTATACCATTTTTGCTTCGAGTTGGACACTTTTCACGTTAAATTGGACTCTTCTAAGCTGGACTATGAACTTTGAAATAAAACTGAACGTCTTACAAATCGAAACGAGCTCCTTATAGGTTAACTACAGACTCTCCAAGATGGCTAGAATAAGTTTTTGTTCAAGCAAAATTTGGTTTAGCCTCTTTTTGATTTTTTGCTTCAGCTGCCCGAATGGGTGTAATAACCTTGTAGAAATTTTTGTTTTTTGAGAAAAATAATCAATTAAATTTTGTTTTGAAGTGCAACGAAGCAGCAATCATATATTGCATTAAGAGACCAGATTGCGCCATGCTCTCGAAATGCTCGTTGCGATTTTAATTTGATTGATCGTGTAAATGCTGCTTCATAAAGCATCAATGTATGTTATTGCATGTTTGTTTTTAAATTGTTTATGTTGCACCGTTTGTAAGTGTGAAACTCCATGAAAACCAAAATTTTCCTATCAATCGAATAAAAATCGCGACGTCTTAGACGAGGGCATGGAGCAATCCCTTTTTGGCACTAAAAAATCGCCTCCCCTCGTGTTCTCTAAAAAAGCTGTAAACCTTTATTTTTTATGAAAAATAAGAATTTTATAAAATTTCAAACAAAGTGTTCCCTTGTTGGGTGCCGCGGACGTCTTCCAACGTGCGCAGGGATTCAGGAGACGTGCCGCAGGTGTCCAACTTCCGTGAGGATTTCGGGTAAGGGGGACCAGCAGGAGGAAAACCAGTGAACAGGGAATCAACAACGGGAGACCATTAGAAGGGGAATAAGATGGCCAGAATTTTCCCTCAATATCGTCCAGTGTGCGTTGGGTTTCTGAACAGGATCGGAAGTCGTGGCACGTGTGTCGGGGTGCAGAAGGAGTGCCATAGACGTGGCAACGTGGTGACACATGAGCCGGGACTCAGTGTCACATGTGCGTGCTTGACTCTCACTCCGTTTCTTTGCCAGCACATAAGTAAGCAAGTCTAGCGTATTAGGGGGGGGGGGGGTCAGGATGCTGGGGTAGAGGTAGGAAGAGTGACTATGGGATTCGGAGGAGTATTATTGCCATCGAACCGTAAAAGGTGTCGACCAATACTGATTGATTTCGGTTATGTTTCTGCCGAATAAGCACTTTGGATTGGGATTCTCATGATCTGTTTCTCACCACGAACGGGCACTTCGGAGAACAAATCGCGTACATGCGATAGACGGCGGATGGGCTTCATAGGAGCAGTGAAGTTTCTGCCCTACCATACTGCGCTGCGCTAATCTATTATATAGTAAAACCTGTTTTTACTTAATAAACAATATAAATAATAATATAATAATAAAAGTGGGAAGGCCTAAAGAAGAAAGTATGGAGATTGTTGTTGTTTGGTTTTGGTTTGAGGGCGAAGCCTCCAACCAAACGTTAGGCGGCCGCTAGGCCGCTGATCGTCTGGTGAAACAATAAATGGATAAAGGTCGGCGTTAGTTAAGCCCTGTTCGGGATGCGCCACGCATTCGACTATCCAGCGACTTTCGATGGTTAATCGATGGAAAGCTCAATGTTTTATCCTTCCCGAACAAGTCTTGCAAAAAAATCCCCGTTTCCAAATCAGTATTAATGGTAATCAACTGTACCCCTCCAAACGAGCCGAGTGTTTGAGTTTTTCATAAGGCTATTTTTTAGATGAGGCATGTCTTTCTGTGTGCCGCGAGATTGTGAGGGAAGCAGCTAATTTTTTTAATTTTCTCATGCAAAGCTTCTAAGAAAATACACCGGTATCTTAGAGAGTTGTAGGCCAAAACTAGAAAATTAAATAAAATAGTACACCATGACACATTAGGTGGTGCTAGAACACTTCCTATTTGTGAATGGTAGCCTTAATTAAAAAAAAAAAAACTTGTCGAGTTCTTATTTGCAGAAAATCGATAAGGAGCCGGAGTACAATGAACCATCAGAGGCGGCACAGTGCGGCATTAGGCATCAAGGGGGCCACGTGAGGTCACCACACTGGTAGAGCGACGGTCGTCCTAATCGTGGCTCAGACCGCACTCCACAGTCAGGCGAGCCAGAATTTCAGAAAATTGTTAAAGTAATAAGAAAGTTTAGAAACTAACATTATTCGACTCAGAATTCACTGGGAAAATCACAGGTTGAGAAAGTTTTCCATTCTAGAACATCTTTTCTAGCCGAAATTATGCTGGGGCCATTTAACGGCTCCTATGAGGTTCTGCAGCCTGTTTACATGTGTTACAATCCACTACCAAGCCAAGAAGACCGCATGTGGATGGCGACAGAGCACTGCCGTGAACCTCCCATTTTGCGGTCCGTCGTCCTGAAGGCGAGACCTTTATCGCCCACTTGATTTGGCGAAAATCATTTCCACACATTTCCCATCAACAATTGACCCTGAAGGTAACTTTGGCAGCTGATAGTTTTCGAACCGCTTTATTGTTATCGCTTTCTCTAAGCCATCTTACGGATTATCCTTGGCTCAGCTGAACACTGAACTTTGAGTTTTCATGGAAGAAGCCGAGACCAAGACGGAGCCCGTGAAATCGGACGATTTCCAAAAATCTGACGGCTCAGATGAGGAAAGTTTCATTTCATTTCATTTCATTTATTACACAAGTTGTGCGCCTTAAATACATAAACAACAGTAGACAGAAACAAAAACAGTGCTGCATTGCATGCTGAAGTCTGGGTTTTTTCGAACCTTTGATCATGAATATTTAGGAATCGTTTATACGATTTGGGATCGTAGCAAACTCAAACACAAGTTTAATAAAGAAGTAGATCAAAATTGTCACAATTTTTTACCCGCTATGAGAAGGTGCACCACTCAGATCGTACCATAAGCAGAAAACGAGAAATTTACTTAAAAGTGCTTATTCTGACCAGCTAGGTAGATATTCCCTGTGGGGCAATTATCTCGAGCGGCGAAGGGAGGCCGCCGCCGTCGAGACTACGTAGGTCACCGACTCAACTTTTTTAAGAACCACTGAATGCTACCTTCATCGTTGGATAGATCAGCAGGAGTGGATTCGAATGGTGACAATTATTTTCTGATTAAAGCTCTTTGAGGGGAGTTATGGGAAAGCGGCGGAAACGGCGGTTTTTTTGTCTATTCCGCCCAAAAATCAAAAAACAGGAGCGGTATTGTACGTGTCACCTGGCCAGTAAGTGCGCGTCAACTGCTTGACTGAAGGCAGAATTGTTCTCGGACTTTTTGCAGAGGTGTCTTTGCCCCCCCCCCCCTTCATTTTCCCTCAATGATATTTAGGGCACCATTCGAGCAATTGTCAGGAATTCAGGACATAAGGTTTACATGACTGCATTTTATACTGTTTTTTTTACATGTTTTCTCTCATGTTTTTATTCCTACTTTTTGTTCCCGATTTTTATGAGAATAGCAGGTGGTCTTACCCTTCCATAATTAGAATTTCAAACCCAGCATATAAGCAAATCAGGTGCGGCACTTACCTGCAGCAGTAGCCAGCGTACATGCGACAACTACAATAAGTAGATGGCAATTCACCATTAGCTGGAATGATGCTGATTCAGTTCATGGATCACCGATTGAAGCACGGATGGGCAATAGACAGTAACGTCATACAGCTTTATGAAAAAGGGCGAATTGTTCTGCATCGGCTTTTTTCTGATTCGCATCATTATTGTCGCGTCTGCGCTCTCTCCGACAGCAGCTAGGATCGCCTAGAGCGGAGACGGAAGGAGGGAAGGCGAACAGCAGCAGTAGGTCCCGACTAGAAGGAGTGCAGTGCCTCTTCTGCTTGCCAGTAGTGTATATAACAAAAAAGCCCCTAAGTCCTTTTCAACAATTCATTGCGGATTTCGCCGGCGGTCTCCTACATAGCTCTGCACAGATTTCGAAAGAGAATGTTTTGCTCTATCGGAACTTATATTGCATTTCTTCATTCAGAAATTTGTCAATTTTTAGATCGTCAAAGTGAAAAGTGAATAAGTGTGAAGTGGCCACCGCCGACAGTTCCTTCTCTCCACAAGGTTTGGTTTTTTTTGCGGAGCCCTTTAAAACATTTGAAAGGCAATGTTCCATACTACAAGATTTTGTGTTGGTCCTCTTTGTTGATTTGTCCTTTATTGATTTTTAGGTAATCAAATTGGGACGTCCGAAGGAGATTTATTTTTACCGACAGCTCCTGCTCTGTGGTAGGATTTTTGGCTTGGTGTTAAACGTCGTTCGGAAGAAAATGTCAATGTGCTCTATAAGTCGCGTCGTATATAAATTATCGCGTGTTTAGGCTCATGCTGATTTCGGTCGATTATCAACAAAATGCCAAAAGGAAAAAATCATATTTACCAACAACTCCTTCAACTTCAGTCTGTCCTGCTCAGTTTTATATGGCACTCGAAAGGGGATGTGTTGGTCTACCAGAATGTATGATTTATTCTTCGGCCATTTAAACTTTGCTAGTTTTCAGGTCATCAAAATGGAGTGCCAGGTCGTCAAAGATGAGCACTTCCAGCACTTTCTTCTCTTTGAGTGATGATTGCTGACCAGTGCTGAGCCATTCTTTTCAGTGCTTCATGTTGATATACTTACATACAAACACCATTTTTCATCGCCAGTTATAATTCTGTGCAAAAATTGTTGAAAATGCCAGTGTGATGAATGATGACAGCAAGCAGGCCGGCAGCAATCGTTACTCGCTGGTTCCTGACAATCCTGACATATTCAACGATTTTTGCGCAGAATTGTAAGTGGAAATGGAAAATAGTATCTGTGTGTAAGCGTGCCAACAAGGGCACATGAAGAATGGCTCAGCACTGGTCAGCAAGCGACACACAAAGAGAAAAAGGTGCTGGAAGTGCTTATCTTTGACGACCTGGCACTCCATTTTGATGACCTGAAAACTAGCAAAAATTTAAATGGCCGAAGAGCAAATCATATATCCTGGTAGAGCAGGGCACCCCCTTTTGAGTGTCATATAAAACTGAACACAGACTGAACAAGTTGAAGGAGTTGTTGGTAAAAAAGTTTTTTTTCTTTTTGAGATTTTGTTGATATTCGACAGAAATCAGCGTGGGCCATTAAATGCGACAAAAATTCTTATAGAGCATGAAATTTTTTTCCGAACGACGTTTAACACCAAGCAAAAGGTCCTACCACAGGGCAGGAGGTGTCATAGAAATAAATCTTCTCCTTCGTACGTCCCAATTTGATGACCTAAAAGTCTATAAAGGACAAAATAGCAAATAGGACCAACAGTTTATAGTTCTTGTAGTACGGAACATTGCCTTCCAAACGCTATAAAGGGCTGCACAAAAAATTTCAAACCTAAGCGGAGAGAAGGAACTGTCGGCGTTGGCTACTTTTCACTTTTTCACTTCTCACTTTAACGACCTAAAAATTTACAAAATTCAGGACGAAAAAAGAAATGCAAGACACTGGTAGAAGAAGTTATTCTCTTTCGAAGGCTGTCTAGCGCTAAAAAAACCTACGCGAAATCTGCAACGAATTGATGAAAATACGCGAGACTTATGGCTTACCTAGGGCTAAGTAGTGTGTTCTTGAACTTGAGGTAAAGAGGCTCCACGAGAGAGATCTCCGCCGACGGCGCCCACCGCCAGAGGGCCATCGAGAAAGTCGGCGACGGGGAGTATAACACCTCCCTACGGTGCAGTCGGTGCTGCTATGCACTGCGTAGCACCCGAACAGCAGTGTGGCGGTAAGTCTTATTAAACGGTTATAACATCGACCACTTGCTATCAAAGTTGAACGGACAGTCTGAACAGCTCAAGGAGGGGATCTGGGGAAGACATCTAGGACGCACTACTATCCAGCGCTGATCTGACTGCTTTTATTTCGCTCTTCAGCAAAATTTCATATGCACTCTTGGTTCATCATCCTTTTCAGACTCGCTAATTGCTTGATAGCTGTAGTACGCATACCTGAGATGCCATTGATTTGCAATATACCTCTTAATTAGAAGTGTTCTGTAGGCAAAGTACAGGGCTCTCTATCAAACGCCGAATTAGTGAATAACGTTCAGGCAATTACGATTTCCCTGTTAATGGCATTGCACTTTTTTGCACTTTCACAAAGTGCGCTATACGCTGTCCACCATTCCTCTGCGTGGGATAGTGGAGCTAAAATTCATTATCCTACAGGCAAAAATGTTTTCGCGACTCCTTTTTGCTAAAAGGACCGGCTCTGAATTTTTAGTGTATTCAAAAAAACATGCTTAACCATCCTCTTTATTGTAACGCACAGTTATCTCAGGTTAATGCTGTCTCATATCGTCGCAGCCTAGTTAGCCTCGAAAATTTCGTAACCGAATTCCTTGTTGACTCGCATGTACTTATTTCTCGCAACGTCCTCCCTACTATATAAGCAAATTTCTCAGTCAACACATGTTTTTAGTTCTACTCTCCCTTTACCGAGACTGGCTGCTCTTCAATAAAGCTCTAATAAGTGGACTGTCCTCCCCTAGACGCTGGTCGATGTCCTAATCAGCTGCGAGATAAAGCCACAGACGATCCGCGTTGTGAGAACAAGCGACGACATAGGGAGCGAACTGAAGGAGCAGCTGAAAAACCGCTCATAAAGTCCGGATTTACTGGAACGGCGACAATCTGCCAGAGATCTAAAGGCCCCCGCAGACTTTTGCGGCGTCGCCGCTGCCCTATGCTTAACCATAGGGCAGAGACGCAGAGCTCGCCGCCTGGCCGGCCGGCGGCACCGGCGGCACCGGCGGCGCCGCCCAGCGGCACCGGCGGCGTCGCTGGCGGAAATGACTTGAATCATTCCACCCGGCGGCGCCGCTCCAGCGTCTGTCTGTCTGCGCTCTGCGCTCTGCCCTTTCGCGGCTGGATCCAGAGCGGAGACGGTCGATGCGGGCGCGCGATCGTCATCGGGGCGCGTTATTGTTAAGCACCAGTCGGTCCCGACTAGAAACAGTACAGTACCTCGCCGTCACCGCTCCCACTGATGATGAGTCAAGCCGCTGAGCGGCGCCGCTCGGCGGCTCCGCTCAGCGGTTTCGCCGTTCGCCGTCGCCGCTCGGCGGCGCCGCTCAGCGATTTCGCTCGGCGGCGCCGCAGAGGTCTGTGGTGGCCAGAGTACGGTCCTCAGAGACGAGAAGGAGGTGCTGCACCTCATCCTCGTTGGGACCTGGTAGTCTTGGTCAGAGGGCCGAGATTATCGATTGACTTTGGTATGCGTGTCGTCTGTCTGTTGTGCTCGTGCGCAATCGCTCTATTGCCGCATTTGAGGGACCGAAACAACAGTGGTATAGCGGTACTGTTTCAGACAACGTCGAGATGACTTCCGAGAGCACATGATGATGCCTTGGAAGTAGAGCGTATGCTCCTGGATGAACCTACCGAGTCGGAACGAATGGCCGCGATTCAGGCCTCCATTAACACGTTGGTAGAAACAGTTCGCGAGATGGCTCAGAAGGCTGCGCTACAGCTAAGACTATGCGCAATCACGATTGCGAACAAAGTGACAACGCTGCAAGAGTTTCCTGGCAAAACAGCTTGAAGATGACACCACAACACTTGGACCACATCTCCAAATCTACACGTATACTAGTAGACCCCCACAGTACGGCAATCCAGGGGAAATTGGAACGACTAAAGCGTGTACGCAAGCAGCTCGATAACGTCGCTGCGCTACTGGGGGAAAACCTCCAAGAGGAGCTAAGTGAGTAGTTAGAGCAGCCAAAATATGACGAAAGCTGCACGAGGGAGCTAGCACAGGTGCTAGAAGTGGATTCTACCGGTGTGGTAGAGATAGTGAGAAATTTGGTTGAGCAGTCTAAGAAAGCGAAAACTAGAGTGCCCGAAAGGGAACAACAGTTAAAGTTTCTATTCAAGACTGCAACATGATCGCCGTAACAAGGCACTTAAAACTCCCTGATAGAGCAGCTCAACACAGATGGGTTCGAGCATGTGGAATATCACGCGACGTTCGATCCGGTCGCAGCAGCGCAAGGTGAGTCGCGGATTCCCGAGCTTGACTCGCAATTAAACAGGGAATTGCAGCAAGCAAGAA
Source organism: Heligmosomoides polygyrus bakeri (assembly GCA_947359475.1). Classification (NCBI taxonomy): domain Eukaryota; kingdom Metazoa; phylum Nematoda; class Chromadorea; order Rhabditida; family Heligmosomidae; genus Heligmosomoides; species Heligmosomoides polygyrus. The sequence continues at coordinate 98,816,227 of OX375868.1, read as the reverse complement.
GGAACGAGCAGCGGGGCAGAAGGTGTGCCCATCGAGAACTACGACGACAACCAGCAAGGTGAAGTTTTAAGCGAAAGCTCCCCAAGCGATCCTGAGTACAATATAGCTAAAATGTTCGCGGCCATAAGGCTACCCGAGGTCGAGATATTTAATGACCCAAAAGGGAAAATTACGGTCAATTTTGAGCACGATTCAGGATGAAATATCAGTCTTGGGTTACCTGATGACGTGTTGGTTCATCTCCTCTTTTCTAAACTGGACGAATACTCAAAAGCGGTTGATAACGCGCTGCCAAAGTCGTTAAGGAGGGAGGCTTCGAGACCTTGGTAAGTGCACTGAACGAAAAACTCAAGGAAAATGAGTTCGCGACGCAGATGAAAGCGTACATGAAGTTGAAAATCCTCAAAAAATCTGGATATATCACAGTTATTGTTGAACTAGAGGAAGTGACGAAGCAAGCATATCCAGGTGCATCTGAAGGGGAACTTTCGCGTACACGCGCAGGGGAATTGGTTGCTCAATTTGTTGACTGGCCCGAGTACCTCCAGCTGTTCACGACGATGGAGCTGGCGCCTAGAGATTTTGCTTACTAGATGGTCAAGAGTTTGGCCTAGCGCTGCGAGCGCAACAGTAAACTCGCGATGGCATCAAAAAAGAGCGCGGATTCTGTTAGAGCGCGTCTTGTCCAAACAGTGAATAGGGTTTCTCAGCAAAACAAACCTGCGTGTATTGCAAGCAGGACGGAGCCGAGATCCCTGGAAAGGCAAGGCCTCCAAATACAAAAATTTAACTGCAACGAAAGTGGTCATTCTAGAAGTGACTGCAAAAAGGCGCGAATCACAAAGGGGAATAAACAGGAAAACGGTCTGACGAATTCGATGGACCAAGGGTGTTTAGTGCAGCCCTACGTGAATGGCTGGGTGGAGCGGAACAGTATTCAGTGGAACAAGGAGATCTATTGGGAGAGGTGCTCATGAGAAATGTGAAACTGTTGGGGTTGTTCAGACGAGCGCTCCTGGATACAGGTTCACAGATAAGTTCCTCCCGAATTCTGCGGCTGCTTACACAGCCGGATTTTACGTTGATTCTGACGTAGAGGAAGTGACGCTAGAAAGACCCATGCCTGTTTACGATGCGTCAGGTAACAAAATGACGTTTAAAGGGACCATCAGGCTCACGCTTCAGGTTGAGGATGGAGCTAGGTGCCGAGTAGCTTTATTCGTGAAAGCTGGTGGAGACGAGACATTAGTTCTCGGCACTAATGCGTTCCACATACTGGGTTTTAGCCTTACCTCAGATTGCGGAAGTCGACACCGGTCAGCCGATCAGAGTTCGGGCGACGAAAAGGCACAAGTTTGGCAAGAATGTGACTCGGAAACGTCAGAACGTCACGGAAACAGTGACAAACAAGTGTGCAACTGTGGCCAAAAGGGTGTACATACGCCCAGGTGAAACTAAAACTGACCCCATAGTGATTAGCAAGTCGGACCATAGCATACCAGTGCAGATATGCTGTGGTCCAACAATGACTACATACGCGATTTGATCTGCAACGACTCCTCAACAACAGCAGGTGTGCTTGTGACTAAAACCTTTGCAATAGGGAAAATCTTTCACGTGGGGGAGAAGGTGGGATCCTCCGAACCACCACAAGATGTTAAGCGGGAGCCGGTTAGCAGTGAAAATATGCTGGAACGTACAGGATCGTCGGTAGAAAGCCGAGAACAAAAGCTATGGGACACATTAAGCATCAGGAATCGGGATGAAGATCTCAACGACTAGTTGGAGTGCCTAGTTAAGCACTACGCGGATGTATTTGCCGTCAGCGAACAAGAGCTGACCCAAACAACGCTAGTAGAGCATACGATGGAGACGGGTGATGCCAGCCCAAACCGTCAGAAGGCACGCCCAATACCGTTGGCTTCACGAATCGAACTCCGTCGTCTATTAAACGATCTAGAAAATAGGAAGGTGATCGAACCTAGCAGTTCTAGCCGGGCCTCACCAATCGTTTTGGTGCAGAAAAACGGCGGAACATTACGAATGTGTAGACTGTTGGAAAGTAAATTCGGTGACGAAGATCGACAGCTATCGCCTGCCAACAACTGATACGACGCTACAGTGTCTATGGGGCAAAAGGTGGATTTCAACCCTAGACCTGTCATCAGGCTATTGGCAGATAAGCCTCTCGCAGGACGCTACGGAGAAATCCGTGTTCACAGCTACTGAAGGTCTTTACCAATTCCGAGTGCTACCCTTCGGATTAGCTTCGTCTCTAGCTGTATTCAAGCGTCTAATGCACTTCGTTCTCGGTCCGAGGAGAAGAGATTTTCTGTTACCTAGATGACGTACTGTCTCCTACATGGTTCAGCGCCTCATCGTGGCGTGGGTGTGGCAATAGGTGTCGAATTGCGATGTACAGCGGAGGTTTCCAATCTCCGGCAGGGTCTGCCAAGCTGGGAAGGAATTCGACAATTCTTCGGAAGCCTAGCAAAGTCTGAACAGCACGTCCCGAAGGCAGGAAAGAGGCGCCGCGAAGGCAAAAAAGGGGTGATGTGAACTCCGCCCGGAGTGTGAGAGGAGGTAGTACATACCACAAACGGTTATCGGTATGTGGTGTCTCCTCATGTGATGTCCGGCTCGCCATGCCCTGCAGAAAGTGCAAAAAGTCGCAATGGAATCAGTGTGAAGGACGTCACCGGGAAGTGACGCGCAGAACCCCCGCTCGAGTTCTGTGGTCAGTATGCGAGGGCTACCGAGGGCAGAACGAACTCGGCCAAAGAAGCTAGTTCGAATGGGAACTCTGAATGTGGGAACAATGACCGGAAGATCCAGGGAAGTGGCCGACCTGATGAAGCGCAGAAGGATAGAAGTCCTGTGTCTGCAGGAAACGAGATGGAAAGGGGCGAAGGCCAAGGAGATTGGAGAAGGGGTGAAGCTGTTCTACAACGGAGAGGACACGAAGAGGAACGGTGTCGGGATAGCTGTGGCAGAGTCCCTCAAGGATTCGGTAGCTGCTATCCAAAGGATAACCGACTGCATCATGTCCCTGCGGCTGGATACGAAGGAGGGTTACTGGACCCGTCATGTCCGTCTACGCTCCGCAGACTGGATGCTCCGAGCACGAAAAGGATGAATTCTACCTCACGCTCGACGATGCCATAAGGTCCGTACCAGAAGACGACTATCTATCCGTAGCAGAGGACATGAACGCACATGAGGGGAGTCGAAGAAGAGGAGTGGAAAGGGTTCATGGAGGTAAAGGGGTCGGCATGGTGAACACAGATGGAGAAAAGATTATCGATCTGGCCGTCGCCCACGACCTGGTTATCTGTAGCACCTTCTTCGCGAAGAGGGAGAGCCAGAAGGTGACCTATGGTAGCGGAGGAAGAAGGACGGAAGTCGACCACATCCTAGTGAGAAGGCCGGACCTGAAAACCGTCCGGGATGTAAAGGTCCTTCCGGGAGAAGAAGTCGCATCACAGCATAATCCCTTGATGGCGGACCTGAACATTCCTCTACCCAGGAAACCGAAAGTAAGGACAGAACTCAGAATCCGATGGTGGAGACAGAGCGCAACGAGCTAAGAAGGGCACTGCTCGAAGCAGGTCTTCCCAATCCAACCGGCCCCGTAAACGAAACCTGTAGGAGGGTGACCCAAACGATCCTGCGATGTGCCAAGGAAATCCTCGGCGAAACAAAGGGAGGAGCCAGAGGAGGTAAGGCTGCATGGTTCTGGAATGAAGAGGTGCAGGCTGCGGTGAGGGAAAAGAAGGAGGCCTATAGGCAGTGGCAGAATACAAGGGCACCCGAGCATCTTACAGCTTACAGGAAGCTGAAGAGGCTGGCAAAAGCAGCGGTAGCAAAGGCAAAAAGCGCGGAGATGGATGCCCTATACGAGAAGCTGGACGAGCCACAGGGAGAAAAGTTCGCCATCTGTCTGGCCAAGGCACGTCATAGAGCTAGCCTCGACATTCGAGTAGTGAAGACTGTGAAGAGTGCTGACGGTAGGGTACTACAGAAGCCAGTCGAGGTCAGAAAAAGATGCCAGTAGAGGCCTGAAAGGTGCTTGGGAACTGCGGAGTCAATTGGCTGACACAGTTCTTCAACAGAGTCACGATAGAGGGTAAGATGCCAGATGACTGGAGGAACAGCATCATAGTCCCTTTAAGCAGAAGGGGGACGCATCCGAGTGCTCCAATTACCGCGGGATCAAACTGCTCTTACAAACGATGAAGGTCTACGAACGACTGGTCGACAAGAGGGCTGCGGGAGATGGTCACCATATCCCAGGAGCAGTGGGGCTTCATGTCTGAGAGGTACGCCACAGACGCGATCTTTATCGTGATGGAGAAGTATCGGGAGAAACGAAAGCCCTGCTACCTGGCATTCCTGGACTTGGAGAAAGCATACGACAGGCTACACCGGGCCGTGCTCTGGAAATCCCTTCGAGGTAGGGGTGTTCCGGAACGTCTCGTCTCGGTCATAAAGGACATGTACGAGGGCTCAAAAGCGGCGGTACGAACTCCACACGGAATGACAAAGAAGATGGATATCACAATGGGGGTGCATCAGGAGTCAGCTAGGAGTTCCTGAATGTGAGCCCCGAAATCTAATAGAACGCTCCTTATAACTCGACAGCTCTGTACCATTTTGCGCTTGCTCTCGTTTTTATCGTTACCTCCACTAAAACTTCCTCCGCTGACAAGCAGCTCGAAGATAATGTGGTAGCCTTTGTGATGACAGCGTTCCCTCCGATGCCTTGTTGAGTCCAGGAGGTCTGTCCGATGGAGCTATAGCTCATACTATAAAGAACGGTCGGCTTTGTTGTTGCATTCCTGTGCAAAGGTTCTCCCTAAACCTTACCGGCTAGCTTGCTGCTGGAAGGCCACGAAGATCTGCAGTGCAATTAAGGTTACCCAATATCGTGTTAAGGTTTTTTTTGCGTTACGTTTTGAGTGCAGGATTCCGTATGCCTCCATTTGTCGATACAAACAGTGATTGTATTGCTGGTTGTCAAGCTCTTTTATGAACAGAAATTATACACCATTATATTCAAGGCATGTAGATTCGCTAAGAAAATGTTCTCAAATAGATGAGCCATAATCAACACCTATCTATCGCGCCCCTCGCGGGTCTCACCCGCAGCTCCTGGCGGTGCGGGTGAGAGCCGCCGTGAACTGCGGCAGCCCTCGGGGACCTTTGCGTGTGGCGGCTCCACGACAACTCGTCCGCGCCACGGCTTCCACTACAGTCTCAGTGTGGGTCCCACTGCGGCGGGAGCGATATGGACGAGTTCTCAGGGTGCTGCCGCGAGACTCTTTAGAGGCCCTTATAGAGCTTGCATTTGAGTGTCCTGGAGCATCTGCGGTCCTCATGGTCTGGTCCAGGCTGCATTTGTCTGACCGCTTGGTCCACACCTCTCCCTCGGATGGTCACCTCCAAGGTAGCTGAATTCTTCCACCTTCTCGATCGCTTCCCTTCTGCAACCTTAAATGGGTCCAACGCATTGCTTAGAACTGAAGAACTTCTTCTGATTCACGCTATCTGCATGCTGTTGTCTGCGTGGCTCTCTGCCACACATGCACGCTCCCCTGCAGCTCCTCCAGCCTGTTGGATACTTATGTTATATCTTCGATTCGCTCAGGGTTTGGTGTACCGACTTTTAGTGTAGCGGCACCTGTGGAAGCCGGATATAGGCCTTTGCTTTCCTTAGTGATTTATTCCACATATCAGTTATATAACAGAACAGCTTCGTAGTATACATTTTATCAGTTTCATAGTGTATCTTGTATTAATTATGAACAATGAGAAATAGAACAAGCATGGGAAGGAGAGGGTATGAATTCCAAGACAGCAGATCCTAGCGAAGAAGTCGGAAGGCCAAGTGCCTGGGTGGCGATCTAGTGTACTTCTGTTCGTATCTCCTTTTCCGTGGGCGGTGTCTTCCTAGACGGCCTCGCGCGGGTGGTCCGATAACAGATGGAGTTTATCGGCAGATGTCCAACCCGCTTACCTTGGGCCGCCGTTGTATACCCTACGATATCGCTATACACATCACGGCTGTGGGGTCAGGCTAACAAGGCGCAGTGAAGATCGATCCCTTCATCGATTATACCTTACATTCCTTACACCCATTACACTTATGCGATGTTGCCGCATAGAGAACGGCCCTGAGAGGGCCCTCCTCAAGGTGATTCAGTGTGCAGTCAAGCCCCAGCTGGGGGCGGAGCGGGGTTAGACCCTTCTGCTGTTCGCGAGATGGACTAAAGAAGCATCTTCTTTCAAAGTATATTTTAAGAGCACCGAAAAGCGCGGAAAAACTCTGTGATTGGAAGCCACTGCCCGGCTGCTGTCAGCGCAAGTTTGTATGATTATCACCATTAACCTGGTAACTCGGTGCACGAAACATCCGTCTGCATACCACAACGATACATCAGTTTTAGCAGCATTTCATTCTGACATTCTGTTCACTTATTTGTGTATAACAATACGCTGCAAAAGAAACGCCAGTAACAAGAAAAACATTTGCAGTATACACGAAAATGCCAGAAACGGCAAATTATTGAGCCTTGATATTACATATTCAAAAATCTTTAGGGTTGGCATAACGAGGATGGCTAAGCATGTTTTTTAGAAAACACTAAAAATTCAGAGCCGGTCCTTTTAGCAAAAAGCAGGCGCGAAAACATATTTTTCCTGTAGAATAATGAGTTTTATATCGCAGAAGCGCCTTCTCAGAGCAAAATTTCAGCGCTGCGAGATCTAGCTTGCGATAGGAAAAGAATGCGCGGGGAAACAAAACATGCGCTTTGCGATGATAACTGATAACTTGGGAGCGCCACGTTTCTCTCTATAAAACCGCCTTCGGTGGAGGGAGGACAACTCTCTCTTTCTCATCTGGACCTTGTTGTCCGTATTCTTGTCTACTGGGTTTCTTCTTTCCCTTTTTGGGATTCTCAGGTCGACTGCACTTTAGGACTTTATTTAGGACTCGCACCGTAATTGTAGCTTGTAGAAGGGATTAAAGTGTTATCCTTATACGCGTGGCAACGAGTTTTTCTCATTTTAGCTCCACTATCACACGAAGAGAAATGGTGGACAGCGTATAGCGCACTATGTGAAAGTGCAACAAAGTGCAATGCCATTGAGGACACGGAAATCGTAATTGCCTGAACGTTATTCACTCATTCGGTGTTTGATCGAGAGCGCTGTACATTGCCTACCAAACACTTCTAATTGAGAGAGCATTTGCAACCTGTACTTTGCCTAGGAAACACTTCTCATTGAGAGATCATTTGCAAATAGGCGGCATCACAGGTATGCGTTCTGAATTAACGTGCTACGGCTATGTACTAACAAGCAGTTATCGAGTCTGAAAAGGATGATGAACTAAGAGTGCTTAAGAAGAGCAGAATAAAAGCAGCCAGATCAGTACTGGATAGTGTGCGTTCTAGATGCCTTCCCCAGATCCCCTCCCTGAGCTGTTCATGCTGTCTCTTCAACCTTGTTAGCAAGTGGTCGCTGTTATAACCGTTTCCTAAGATCTATGTTATACTTCGGCGACGCTGTTGTCGGCGACGTCGGTGATAGGCCTATGTTATACTTCGGCGACGCGTCGCCGACGCTGCGACACGTCACCGACGTCGGCGACGTCAACATCGCTGGCGACGTCGTCGACGCGTCTTTGGCGACGTCGGCGACATCGTCAACAAGAAAGCATCGGAGCACATTTTTAGCATCGCAGCGCGTTTTCAATGTCATCATTCGGTAACCAGACTGCGGATAGAAACGCTAGATGATCACATCTGCCTCAAATTTGCTTACATTGCGTGCTTTTCTTAACATGTTTCGAGACTCGATGATGATTTTTGTTTTGTATGAACGGCAGCCTGCTTGACTATTGCTAATTTGGCAAATTTTCTCTTACTAACCACATTTGCTAGACCACCCTGGTCCGCTCGTAACCGGTATTTATGCCAGTAACTGGCATACGTATCGCGGACGATGACTTCAGGATATGCCTGCTAGGTCGTGTATCAGATAGCCTGCTATAGGCAAATTATAGCAGCCGTGGCATGGCTGTCTGAAGTCACCGTCCGCGATACGCCGCAGGGTATGCGCCATTGGCCAACAGCCTCAAACTGACTACTAATTGATTATGGACAAATTATAAACTATAGACATAATAATAATAGAAGTACGGGATAGTGTTGGGCATTGAACGACTATTGATTTACCAATTTAACGATTTTACCAGCATTTTCGGTTTTGCAAAGACCTTTTTCGTTAAATCGTATTTAAATTAAATTTACGCGGAATTCTCGAAGTTCAAAGGAAAATTTAGTTCTTAATTAGTAAGAATTCTATCTCGAAAAAGCTCTTCGTAGAGGTTCGCATTACCATTTCAGAAAGCGAGGAAACACTACTTATTTTCTACACAGTTCTATTTAATATTACTTGCTCTACAAGGAAGCAAATAGGCCTAGAAAATGCGAACAGAACAGCTGAGAAGGACACAAAAAGGAAGAAAAGTGACAAAGTGAAGGGGAGCTAAGGTTTAGGCCCCGTTTATACTTCGTCGCAGCGCGACGCGATGGTCACGCAATGAGGCCAAATTGATCGATCGCGTCGCACAATCAATATGGCCACTATACGTGGCGTCGCGTCGCGCCGCAGTGAAGTATAAACGGGGCCTTAGGGTCCCATCCCTCCCAAACACTCAGTGTTCTAGTGATTTGCACTTTTTGTGTTCGCAAGACGGCGTCTTTTGCACTTCTCGATTTCGTAATTCGAAGTACGTGGTGATGATGGCAGTTCCGGGAACGAAGAACCAACCCACAATCATAACACTCCATCGGAGCGCATTTTCTGCCACCTTTGGATGACGTCGGCGACGTCGGCAACGCTGACGTCGTCGGCCCGTCTGTGGCGACGTCGCCGGCGTAGCAGCTCCTACAACACAGCGTCGCCGAAGTATAACATAGGCCATAGTGTTGCGCGGGCTGCTACGCACTGCGCAGCACCCATTCAACACCGCCGCCGACGTCGCCGACAACAGCGTCGCCGAAGTATAACATAGGCATAAGATCTACTGCGACACTGCTGTGCGGGTGCTGCGCGTGGTCCGCCACGCCCACTGTCCGTAGATCGCCGCCGACGGGCGGGATGACGAGGGGCTGTTATACCTTCCATCCACAGGGCAAGCTTTTGGCGCCGGACTCCGCGGGACGACGGCCTTCCGCGGTGCACTTCACTGCCGATGGTGTATTGCCCTCCGCGCAAGCGACGGGGATTGCACGACAGCGACGCACGTGGCGCTGCCCCGCGGTTGCCGGGACTGGTATTGTTCACAGAATTGACTTTCAATAACCGGCCTATGGTCAAGTCATTGTTTTGTCACTCCCATTGAAGCATACTACCAATTCACAGATCCGGGGGATGGAAAGCTTGGCTGGCCTGGTTGGAAAATCAAACCAAGAACCTGAAATCGGGAGTAGGCGACAGCCGGTGCATCCCCGACTGAGCTATCATGCTCCTAAACTACAGTGAGAAAAATATGGAAACATATCAATAGACAGGAGTGTCAAGGCCTTCCAATCCGTAATACGCTCTGAACGAGACTTTTGTAAAATTTGCAGCAGCTGAGCGATTGGAGCAATAGGGCTATAGAGACAGTGCAGAGATTTCAGTTTGAGCCAGGTTGGGTTCTTCGGATGAGTTCCAACTGCCTTGGGTGGCTTCTATGTGGCCAACTCGCATGGGAACTCGCTTTGCAACGCAACGCATGCAACTCGAACCCGCACCTTCTCCTTTCCGGGCATCGACGCTACGCCTTGCAACACTGTCGCTGTCTGACAGCGCGTAACATCCGCTATATCGGGTTGGTCAGTCATGCAGTTCGTTAAAAGACTGGATCGCGCCATGGACAGAAAAGGTCGTCGCGATTTTTATTAGGTTAGTGCATAAGTTCCATTTGATCCCTCCTGAATTGGAAGCGCATTTTCCCGCCAAATTTCTCTCGTTCAACGCGCAAATTATCGATCGATAGAGAAAGGAAAGGGCTGCAAAACTGTTCCTAACATTTACTTCTGCGTTGTTAACGTCAGCTATTATGGCTAAGCAATTCATCCCAACTGAGACGCACATTCGGCACGTCATGTTATTCCTGCATCAATCTGGCCTCAATGCCAGCGAATCGTATCGTCGCCTGAAGGATGTTTACAACGAGAGTGCTCCTGCTCGAAGTACTGTGTAGCAGTGGTTCTCGAGGTTAGCAGTTGGTGAATTCTCCGTTGAAGGTAATGAACGAGAAGGGCGCCCGATGACACTGGATTTGGATGGCCTCCGAAGTAGAGTGGAAGCGGACCCATACCAAACCACTCGCGAACTATCAAGCACTCTTGGTGTTAGTCACTCAACAGTCGTTCGAGGACTGAAGTCGATTGGCAGGGTGCAAAAATTGGGTCGCTGGGTACCTCACGACTTGACACAACATGACATGGATCGCAGAGCCGATGTCGCTCTGTCTCTCCTTACCCTCAGACGTACCCGCGGATGGCTGGACAACCTTGTCACCGAGGATGAGAAGTGGATACTCTGCTCTAATTATCACTGGCGTGCACAGTGGGTTGACGCAACTGGAGAGACAGAGGACGTTCCGAAACCCGACCTTCACGTGAAAAAGGTGATGCTATGCATTTGGTGGAGCGTTCTTGGCGCAGAATACTGGGAGCTGCTGGACGAAGTGGGGACCAGTGACGGCAGAGGTTTACGTCAACCAACTGAGGAAGTTGCGGGCCCACCCTCAAACCACACGAGGAGAGCAAGTGAAGGTGTATTTTCAACACGACAACGCTAGACCGCATATTGCTAGAGCGACGGCGGCTGAGTTGACGGACTACGGATGGACCGTTCATCCACATCCACCCTACTCACCAGATCTCGCTCCTTCTGATTATCATTTATTTTCAAGACTTCAACACTATTTGGACGGCCAGCAATTCAAGAACCGAGAGGATGTCAAGGAGGCACTGCTCACATTTTTCGAATCACAACCGGCCACGTATTGGAGAAGAGGCATCCTAGACTTACCAGCACGTTGGCGGAAGACAATTGATGCAAAGGGTGGTTACTTCAAATGATTTGATATTGTTGTTCGTATGTTGTGATAATAAATATTTCATGCCCCAAATGTCCGAGAACTTATGCACCAACCTAATATTTGGTAGGTAGTGTAAATGCTGCTTGCGTGAAGCATCTAAATGAAGATATAATTGTTGTTTACAACTGTTTCTGTTGCACCGTTTCCGGATGTGAAACTCCATGCAAACAGAAATTACGCTACCACACGAATAAAAATCACGACGTCTTGGAACGAGCGCATGGCACAATCTCGTTTTTGGCACTAAAAACTTGCCGTGTTTCTGCCTTTTATAGCAGGCTTAAAATCTCAATTTCCCTCAAAAAATAAAAATTTTATAAAATTTCAAACAATGTGTTCACTTATTAGGTAAATGGTTTAAAACTTCAAAGAAAAAAATGCTGAAACTTTCCTTGAAAAAATTATTCTATCCCTTTTGGAGAGTCTTTCATTCCAAACAACCCTATTTCGATTTGGAAGAGTTCGCTTTGATTTCAAAAGTCTTACAAGGAGAGCCTCCAGAGTGGCGGTGAGCTTTTGCGATCCAATTTTTACAGGGTGAAGGGTTCCGTTTGGGGAGTCCGAAACCGCAGTTTTTTTCGGAGTGTCTTTCTGTGGTCGAAAAAAGATGTGTGGAGACGTGAGCGCGAAGCTCATCACGCTCTTCTGCCAACCAACCGCGTGTGGTCGACTGGCGTAGTGGAGAGCGATGTCGCCTCTCGGCCGCAGCGAGTGTGTTCTATGGTTCGACTCCTGGTGTCGCCGTAGTTTCTGCACACATCGGGTCGTTATTATTAGGTGTTTGCGTGATCACAGGAGTCAGTTTGTATTGCTTTTATTAAGTACTAAGTGTTTACCGGTATCGAACCAAATTCATGACCCATCCCGTGAAGTGTGTGTGTTTGTGCACATTATTATTATTTATTACATGACTAAAATCCATGTGAAGAACAATATAATTAAAAACAGTATAGAGTGGCATCCACATGACATTGGCTAACGATCCAGATCAAAGTGTAAATAGAATGATTAGAAAGTATATGCGGTGACAAACACCCGGAGAATGAAGAATAGAAAGGAGAACAGACCAAGAGGGGCTCTGCCACAAGATCTCGTTATGTCCTAGAATTATTTATGAATCGACTTGCATTCGTAATAAATGGCTTCAGGTTGTACGGAATAACTGAGTTTTTGGCAAGTTTCATATAATCCGAACCTGCTCTATTGACAAAAAATTATGTCAAATTGAAGAATTTGCAGTACTTAGTGAAAGCATCTCTCCTCCACCTCGGGTTCGAGATGGTCCCTCTATGAAGAAATCACGTTTATCAAGTCCACAGAAACCATGGAGAATTTTGTGTACCATTACGAGGTCATTCTTCGTCTGTATGAAAGTGTCTGTAGTCCAAGTTGTTTGTTTCTTGTTTCACTGCTGGGAATAGCATGGTAATCAAAGCCACATTTCCTAATAAATAGTTTTCTAGTGAAGCTATTTTGGACTTCTTCAAGTCTAAGTTTATTTTTCTTCTTAACTGGGTAAGAAATTGTTGTTCCATACTCAAGTGTCGGCCTAACGTAAGTCTTATAAGCTTTGACAAGGACAGATGGGTTTTTTGTAGAGAGACTTCTAAAGAGATTGTGTACTACAGCCATCGATTTAATTGCAATTTGTTGACAATGCGCGTCCAAAGCTAAATTTGCATCGAGGAGGAACCCAAGATCTGTTGTTTGATCAGTGCTTTAATCTCATTTTCACCTAACTTGTATGTGTAGCCGGGATTTCATCTTCCTAAATGGAGTACCTTAGTTTTTTCTTTTGATAAAGGGAGCCGCCACTCGTGGGACCAGCAAACAGCAGCATCTACAGCTTGCTGCGGAATAGGGGATAGAAAGCAGAAGGTTTTGATTATGGATTGGAGAGCTATGGTAGATTTTCAAGTCATCAGCAAAAGCTATGCATTTCACTCCTGAGTTCGTTATTAGTGACGGTAGTTCGTGGGTATAGATATTGAATAGAATATGGGATAGAACGCAACCTTGTGGAACGCCACTAAGAGCCGGTTGCGGTGCTGAATAATTGGAATTCACGCGTACAGTAAAAGTTCTGTGATCTAAAAACTCAACTATCCAAGAAATTATTCGAGGATGTATGCCCACCATGATCAGTTTAACTTTTAGTCTTTTATGGCGTACCCTATCAAAGGCTTTTGCAAAATCAAAATAAATCACATCAAGCCATCCTTTTAATCACATTTGCGGTATCGTTGTTGATATGATACAGTCCATTGAGAGGTAACTCAAATGAATGCAGAAAAGGGCTACATTGACTTGCTAAAAGCATTAATTGTGTACAAATCGGTTGCGCAGCAGCGGGGCGTGATGACTTCGCGTTTACGCTTCCACATGCCTTTTTTCAATCACTGAAGAGCATTACGAAAAAAACTAAGGTTTTGGGGTCCCTACACGGGACCCTCCATCCTGTAAAATTGCATCGCAAAAGCTCATCGCCACTCTGGAGGCTCTCCTTGTTAGGCTTAGATTTGGAAGAGTGTTTAATTTGACGTGAAAATGGTACAATTAACCATTCGGAGATGTTCCTTCCTTTGAGCGAGAATGAGGTATTAGAAACTCTGTTTCATGTAACTGATATCCTTCAGATTCAACTTGAGATTTTTTTGCCCTGATAAATGGATCGTGCGGATAGTGGCGTTTTGAGAAGTCCGGATTTTACGATGATGCAGATAAGGCTGATCTACAGTAGAACGGATTTTCGGGCGATGCAGATAACTGATCTTTGTTCGGATTAGGTATTGATTTCTGATCAAAATCGGTTATCTGAATCATCCGAGAGCTTGATTTGGCGAAGACCTTCCCTGCCTGAGTTGTCTCAAGATTTGGACTTTTCAAAAAATGCCATTCCCCAAATGATCTTATTTATCTGGAGTTGGAAAAATGATGGATCCGAGTGTGGATTCGAGGATCCAATGCTCGATCGCTCGAGCAAGTACTCGATCGACGTCAGGCTTTTACTTGATAACCTTATATGGCTTGTGTTGAGTGCCGTGACATATAGCGATATTGTCAGCACTGCATAGATGACCGAAGCTTCTTCAGAGCCTGATCACATCGCCGTCGGCTCGGTTGCGCTACGCTGCCGTCACCGCGATGAAGTTCATGATTTCCGATGAGAAGAAGCCGGTCTTTGCGGTTCTTCAGCAGTGTATCGATATGGCTCCTATTTTTGCCCATCCTTTTCACTGTTTTCACTGTTGCTTTCAGGAGAGTTTCTGTAGACGATGACCGACTCGGACCTCAACGTTCGACGTGTCGCTTGGTGGTTCTGAACTCTGCTGCTCAAATAAGCCGGCATTGGTGAGTGGCATAACGTAGTACACTTGAACGAAGATGTCTTCGGTAGCTTGTACTTGTCGTGAATGTGACCTACATGGGTAGGGGCTGAACCAGGCCAATGAGACCAATGAGCATGCCACTTGGAGGACGTGATTGCTTAGCGCACTGATTGGTTGTGGTTGGCGCGCATGTTCCCACCAATCTGTGTAAGCCACATTCACGACTACTGTCTCAGTTTACTAGCATGGACAGCCGTTAGATGTCAATTGCTGCATGATGTCTGACGTCTTCTGTGGCCGGTTATAGTCGCTAATATGGCCTACATGGGAGGAAAGAGGAACCAGACCAATAGTGCTGCATTCAATGGGCGTGTCATCCAGAGAGGTATGTCCGTTCGGTGATCTCTGTAATTTATTGTGGTTAGCTGGCAGTTTCCCTTCCCCCTATGTTGACCACACAGATGACTAGTAAGCACCATATTGCTGATGAATGTCGCTTAGATTCGCAATTTGGTGGATGTGTTGCTGCCATCGGTGTACTCTGGGACGCAAGTCCGAAAGGAACTGATCCGTAAGGTTGAGATGGGACCATTCAAGCGCCAAGTAGATGACGGCCTGGATCTCGCATGTCTGCATTCGAATAGTGAGTATTTATTGCCCGTGTTTTTCTGTTTGTTTTCTGGGTGGCCTTGTTCCAGCTGTTCCAGCATGTATACGCTGCTGCAAAGCTACCTGGAGAAGTTGGAGATTTTCGAGTTTATCAACTACGTTGAGAACGGACTGACAAGGGAACTGTCTGAACGGTACGCCGGAACGGCAAGAAGGAGTACTATAGGGAGAATCCCCGTCCTCCAAATAGTAACAGAGCATGTTTTGATTTTGCCGAATCCTTGAGGCAAGCGAGTACGAGGGTGTAATGGTTAAGTGTCCGCAGAGCGAGCTCATCATGGCAGCGCAAGAACCCGGTGCCCTGGACTGGGTGGCGCAGTGGTAGAGAGCATGCCTCATGTCCGTGAGGACGAGGGTTTGGTTCCCATGCTAGGTCGCGTTTTTGCACTTTTATCATAGGATCGGATTTCCATAGAGATTTCCATATCTGAACTTGTTTTTGGAGTTTCCTACGGTAAGATGTTTTTACTACTTATTATTTGTCAACATCTCGTAATACACCAGCAATGTCCGAAATATGCCAAATACGATTATATATGAAATATTTATGAAATAACTTCAGCACCAATGATACACAGGCACAAAGTGCATAAAACAGTAAGACCGATCACAGTATGGCAACGTATGAAGGCTACAGTTTCTTCACATCCTGACTCATCACCATCACATGGCCTCCGGGAATGCGATTCCACTCGGGTTTTCGAAGCAAACAAAATGTTGTTGATGATGATGTTGATGGTGATGTTGCATTTTCATTTTTTTCAAAGAAATCTAAAGCAGTGGCATGTATTTTCTCTACTGCGAGATTGCTTCACAGTTCCTGCCCAGTGGTACTCCGCTGCAGCCCAAGCAGTCTGGAATCGCGATACACTCCACTTCCACCGTTCTCAAACTTGTAGAGGATAACAATTCTGGTATAGTCAAACCCTTTCCTCCGAAACGATCTGTCCTCCCGAAAACCTGATAGTGCCTTCACTGGTTGCGTCGTGACTCCGGCACAATCCTCTTCTGGTTGAAACTCTTGGTCCTCTTCTTTCACTACCTCCAACTTCTCCACTTCGTCGATTTCCAGCTGTCGCAGTTCGAAATCCTGTTGGATACTTGCTATCCTTTCCGCCAGCTTCATTTCTTCTCTCGAAGGGACAGCATCCAGTGAAGATCCGCACTTCAGTGTCAGTAGGCGAATGACCACTTGAGGGTTAGCAGTCATTGTAGAGTCAGTGTTGGCGGCAGCAGCTCACCGCGCAACTTACTTGCTCACTTTTTAAGAATTACAGAGGCGACAATATTGATCGAGATGGTTGGTCAAGTTGAAGATCATGTGGTCCCCTCCTACACTGTGAGTGCACTGGTGGCACCCACCTCACCGACACTAATAAATTGCATTTGAAGCATTTTTCTAGCTTTCTGCCGCTGTTTCATGTTGTCCCTGCGTCAAAATTTCTTACATTGACAATGAGAACAACTTATTGGAGTAAAAGTTTCATATAAAATCGTATTTGGCATATTTCGGGCATTGCTGTTGAATTACGAGATGTTGACAAATAATAAAAACATCTTACCGTAGCAAACTCCAAAAACAAGCTGAGATGTGGAAATCTCCATGGAAATCCGATCCTATGGTAGAAGTGCAAAAACGCGAAGTACCATGGGAACCGAACCTTCGACCTCACGAACATGGGGCATCCCCTCTACCACTGCGTCATCCGGTCCACGACACCGGAATCTTGCGGTGCCGTGGTAAGTTCGCTCTGCGGACCCTTAACCATTACATACTCGTACTCGTTTGCCTCAAGGATTCGGCAAAAACAAAACATGTTCTGTTACAATTTGGAGGACGGGGATTCTCCCTATAGTACTCGTTATTCCCGTTCCAGCATACCGTTCAGACAGTTCGCTTGTGAGGGTGAGCTATGTGGGCTTAGCGACATTTAGATGAGTGATCCAAGTACTGCGGCGCCATCATGTTTCAGGACATGCACCATGACATACGACTTCTGAGCTATCTGGTGCTGATGAAGCTCGCCATGCTGTGTCCGAATCAGCTCGTGCAGCTCCTTGGTAACATCTGCCAGTTTCTGAAAGTGCGTTCTGGGTCTTTCCATTCTCTCTTTTTAGCGAATTTTTTCAGTTCAAAAGTTATTTTATACCTGCCGTTGTCCTGCATGGGGAGACGGGAAGCCAGTCACAATGGATCCGAGCACCGACAGAACACACTCCATCCAAGCAGGCATCGACCGCACACGCATCTTCAGGGTGACATGTCCCCTGGAAGAGGCCCGATTGGTCTGCCATGTTGGACTCTCCCCATATTAACGACCAGCAGTTCAGAATTTGCATGTGTCAACTTGGAAAACGGTTGTGTAGACTCAGGTGTCCAGATTGAAATCAGTAAAATCTCCAGTTTATTTTGAAAAGTGATCACTTGCGCAAAAAACTGCATGCCTTCTAATTTCTCCTGTTTTCAATATTTTATTTTTAATGGTTTATTTATCGTAATTTGGAAATTTCAGACGCAGCTCTAAACGAAGCCGAAATCGAATGCTGTGAAGCAGGAGATTGACAAGCAGGATGAGCTGAAGCGGGCCTTGATCCGAGTAGTGCTGGCCTCGCAGGTACTGTTGGTGATCTCACTTGTCTAAAATTCGTGCAGCATTCCTTGGGAGTAAAAGCAGCGGTTATAGTAACTGCTTCAAGTCGATGGCCCCAGCGCACAGGCTGTGCCGTCAACACGTGGGACTTCAACTTTCCCATGGGGCACCCGAAGCTGCCAGGGCCTAGTACCCCGGGGAGGTGTTTTGGTCACATGCCCCTAAGTGCCACTTCTGAAGTGACATTAACAATGCATGAATTGAAGCTGGTACTGAACAGGACTGCTCACGCGGGGTCCGTGCGGAGGGCCACGCGCAGCATCAGCCATGAGCGCCCTGCCCCTCCGTATGGACACCTCATGAGGTTCACACAGACATACCCGACATACCCATAACGACATATAACAACACCAACAATACCAGACAACTGTTAAGTATGAACGGACTCACCGCACTCCTTCGACTCACGCACCAAGGGCCAGCATACACTTATTGCGCACATGAAGTCGACACAGTAGAGTGTACATGATAGTCGATTACGCAACATAGTAGAGCATAGCCGGGCAGAGTGAAGTGGCGAAAGAGGATGGAGAGGCGCAGACCGGGACGGCGCACCATTGTATTCTTGAGCGGGTCGCCATCCATCCGGCTAGTAGTCGATGCGATAGGAAGAGCTGAGTCTGTGTCCAGTCCCCGCAGGAGAGCTCCAGCAGAACCGAGTAGAAGACCGGCGGACAGGCAATGCCTCAAAGGCGCGCCCTCGCTCGCGGTCAGTGCAGGTGTACTGAGCTGCCGACTACGCCCGGGGAGCGGGTAACGCCCGCTCAAGTGCGCGCGCTTCGCCCCGGATCGTTGTTGGGGGAGGCGGGGCAGGCCGCGCGATAAGGCGCCTCATCAGAGTCCACCACGAGCCTGGATGCCCTCAAAAGACCGAGAGACTGCGAAGGTCGCGAGTCGCGACAAAAACAGTTCGGTGCTATCGTCATCGTGACGTGTCTGTAGATTCGTTGTACGAGACAACACACCTTTACCTGGTCTATGTTGCAATTATGTTACGCTAGCGGCTGTTAATTTTGCGCGGACGGACGGGAAGACATACAGGCAGACGGAAGAATTTATTTCAATATTCAGTGTACACATTGGTTTTTCATACCCACGTGAGGTAAAAAATAGAGACACCCTACGTGGATTTAAAAATCGAAAAATAAATGAATGAAGCGGGGTTGCTGGAAAAATAAGAAAAGCATGTCATGCAACTTCGCCTCTTCTTGTCAGACTAGCCTCAACAACTGTTGAGTTCCTCCCTTCCTCTCCTACCTCCCTCCGCAAGCCCGAGAAGTACGCTTGAACACTGAAGTGGTGAATATGATGACCAACCCTCGATTTTTGAGGACGGAAAAAGTATCGATTGACTTCTATCGAGTTCTGGGGCAAATTCCCGATGAGTACAATAGCGTCTCTATCTTTTGGTCTTCAGACGGAAAAAAGCGCAAAAAATGCTTTTTCCGCCGATTTGGAATAGCGCTTTTCAAACTGCGCGTTTTGAAAAATAAACGCGATAGTTGAGATCAGTATCGAAGATTTCCGATGAAGAGAACAGCGATCAGTAATTGTAAAAAATGTTGGTTCGATGGCATACATTATGGCCGGTGCGGCGGACCATCGAGGGGGAGATCATTACGCCCAAAAATCAGATTCTGAACATAGCTAATATATCCGACATTTTAAACATATACTGGGCGTTTTTCACTTCAGCGGATAAATCATTGGGCCCTGATCCCAAATGTCGGATTTATTTTTCAAAGCACTCGATAGAAGAGCGCTATCAAGAAACAGCGGCAAAGGCTTTTTTTTTGCGTTTTTTTCGCCCAAAGACCAAAGGGTATTGCCGGTATTGCTGATAGACTGCCGCTATGCCGTTTGTCTTCAGGTCGATCAATATTTTTGATTTTCACTTGAAAAGTTTGAGAAGGGGATAATAGCTGGACGGCCTGAAATTTGGGAAATATCTATACGGCTTGTTCATTTTAGCTTTTTGTTGTCGATTCTCAATGGATAATCATCAGAGATGGAGAATGAGGCTGAGCTTATTGTGGCAATGATGGACAGATATTGATTTTCATATCGACTGACTTCCAACGACTTCTAGACCAGATTTCCAGCAGGCGGTCAGACCGACCGCTATGTCGGGTGTTCGCAGGAGGATGAATATTTATCAATTTTCACCTGTAAAGCTTGAAGAAAGACTAACTGTACGTACCTAAAAATTGTTTAGATATCTAGCCGATTGGTCAGTATTGACCGCTAAGTTGTTGATTCACATGGATAATTATCTGAAATAGATAGACGAAGATAGAATACGACTGAGGGTAATCTTCTACTACTATATAATCGAGTTAGCTCCCTGCCCTGTAGATGATGAGGCGTATCTCACTCAAGTTGGAAACCCGGCTGAGATACGCCTCGTGGTACCATGAACAATCTCATGGAACCCCTTTCGACGCCTCTGCGTACCTCGCGCGGGCAACGTCTGCCGTTCAGCATGGGACATTGTTGCAGCATAGAAAGCGCTTCCTCCTCCTGCTTGACACAACAGCGTCTGCGCGCGTTTCTGAGTGCCAGAATCCAGAAGACGGGTTCCCTTCGTCGCACCACAACCTTCTGGAGTCAGAAGAGGAGACACCGTCGTCCTACGACGAGGGGTCGCAATCAGAATTGAGCATGAGATGCTGCTGCAGCAGAGGAAGCGCAGCCTGTTCCTGCTTGACACAACGGCGTCTGCGCGCGTTTCTAAGTCGCTGAATCCAGGAGGCGGGTTCCCTTCGTCGCAACACAACCGTCTGGAGTCAGAAGATCGAAAAGAAAGGAAGCAGAGGTCTCATCGTCGTCATACGACGACCGGCCGCATTCAGAACTCTGCACTATCCCATGTTGAACGGAGAACCTTACTGCTGCAGCAGAGGAAGCGCAGCCTCTTCCTGCTTGACACAACGGCGTCTAGGCGCGTTTCTGAGCGCATGAATCCAGAAGGCGGGCTCCCTTCGTCGCACCACAACCTTCTGGAGTCAGAAGAGGAGACACCGTCGTCATACGACGAGGGGTCGCAATCAGAATTGAGCATGAGATGCTGCTGCAGCAGAGGAAGCGCAGCCTCTTCCTGCAGACACAACGGCGTCTGCGCGCGTTTCTAAGTCGCTGAATCCAGGAGGCGGGTTCCCTTCGTCGCAACACAACCGTCTGAATTCAGAAGATCGAAAAGAAAGGAAGCAGAGGTCTCGTCGTCGTCATACGACGACCGGCCGCATTCAGAACTCTGCACTATCCCATGTTGAACCGAGAACCTTACTGCTGCAGCAGAGGAAGCGCTGCCTCCTCCTGTTTGACACAACGGCGTCTGCGCGCGTTCCTGAGCGCCTGAATCCAGAAGACAGGTTCCCTTCGTCGCACCACAACCTTCTGGAGTCAGAAGAGGAGACACCGTCGTCATACGACGAGGGGTCGCAATCAGAATTGAGCATGAGATGCTGCTGCAGCAGAGGAAGCGCAGCCTCTTCCTGCTTGAAACAACGGCGTCTGCGCGCGTTTCTAAGTCGCTGAATCCAGGAGTCGGGTTCCCTTCGTCGCAACACAACCTTCTGGAGTCATAAGATCGAAAAGAAAGGAAGTAGAGGTCTCATCGTCGTCATACGACGACCGGCCGCATGCAGAACTCAGCATTACCCCATGTTGAACGAAAAACTTCACCCGCGCCAGGTATGCCTCTGCGTACCTCGCGCGGGCAATGTTTGCCGTTCAACATGAGACATTGTTGCAGCAGAGGAAGCGCCTCCTCCTCCTGCTTGATACAACAGCGTCTGCGCGCGTTTCTGAGTGCCAGAATCCAGAAGACGGGTTCCCTTCGTCGCACCACAACCGTCTGGAGTCAGAAGAGGAGACACCGTCGTCGTACGACGAGCGGCCGCCCCTAGAATTCATCACGGGGTGCTCCTCCAGCCGAGGAAGCACAACCTCCTCTCTATTGACACAGCAGCATCTGCGCGCGTTTCTGAGCATCTGGATTCAGAATACGGGTCCCACACGTTGCGCAACAATCGTCTAGAGCGAGAAGTGGTTCACCAACGTCGTGTGACGAGTGGCCACATTCAGAATTCAGCATTATCCCACATTGAACAGAAAATTTTACCCGCGCGAGATACGCCTTTGCGTACTTCTCGAGGGCAACGTTTGCCGTTTAACATGGGATGTTGCAGCAGAGGAAGCGCAGCCCTCTCCTGCTTGACTCAGCGGCAACTGCGTGCGTTTCTGAGCTCTGATTCCGAATACGTGTAACCGACTTCTGCCGTGAGCATGGGAGGACCACTAAGGGGTGGTGGAGAAGGGAAGTAAGGGGCCTTTAGAGTGGACAAGGTGAGCGTCCAGGAGGGAAAGAAACAACTTGAAGGAGGGACCAGGGCGGGGAAGTCAGCAAGAAGAGACCAGGAGGGGGTCAATAGTGAAAACAAGGAAGTGGGCCAGGGGTTGGGACCAGGAAGGTGGGGGAGGGGGGGGGGGGGAAGACCAGTAAAGGCGGACCAGCAAATAGATCTAGAAAGAAGAAACGAGTGAGGGGGAAGCTGGCGCCCGGATTCGGAAGACGTGTCAACAGTGGAGGGGCCGAAGTACTGCGTAGCGCAAACCAATGATGTTACTGGACGGTGTGGAGAAAATGTCTATGATGAAATGTACCGAAGTGGTGAACGGCTTGATGTCGATAAAATTCGCAGCAGTTCCTAGATGTTAGCGAATTTTAAGTTTGACACAAGCTACTTTCTTTAGGTCAGTGATGCTGCAAAGTCGCGCGAAGCGCGCAAGTGCGAGACATGCCGTTAGGCGTGTCGGAGCACTTGTATGGTATAAAAATGTTTAAAAAGTCAGTATCTGTCGATTACTGTCGATATCAGGGTTTACGTTCATAGAATAAGGAAGGATTTGTAGCTCACTTACTGGGCGGTACTGCTGTGAAAGTTACCAATATCGAATTGCTGTGAAAGTTACCAATATCGAATATCGATTGGGCTCTTGTTTTCGACCGATTGGTCGTCCGTCAAATTGACGGTTCTTATTGTTTGATAACATTAACTTGTTTTTGTAAATGCACAACTACAGATCAAAACTTCATTGTAAAAGCTAAAACTTCTTTCTTCCAAAAAGTTAAAACTCAGTGAACATCAAAACATAAAACTTAACATAGATAATGGATAGGGAGTAAACTGCAAACATTAAAGTTCGAATTTTCTTCTCTTTGGAGCATTTTGACTTTGCTGAGAAAAGTTGGACACAGAGACCTTTTGATCGCTCGATTCCTCTTGTGCTTGATTTGCGGAAGTGGCCTATAAAAAGAAATTTAAAATCTAAACTTATTAAGCAATATTTTTAACAATATACTCACTTCATTAGCAACATTTGAGGTGGAAGGTTTAGACGACAAGTCCACTCCTGGTAACTTTAGGGAACCATATACTAGTTTTCCACTCTAAATATTACTGTAAGCTAATATATCATCTAATATTTGTATAAGTATTTACCTCTAAGTCTTTCCTGTCTTGCTCGGTAAACATGTCTTCTAATTTCGGACCTATCCAGTCTTGCATGGATAAAGCAAGTCTTATCACTGCGACGACAGGCCTCATTAGCTTAAATAAGTACAAATCATTACTATTACATTTACATCAAATACAAACTAAACTTACAGGCTCGTTCTGAATACGGATAAATCCTTTCACTAAAGATACGTCCACACCTGATGTCTTTGAACGCACACAAGCCTCACGCACTTTTCGTCTTATATACAATCTAAAAATAACAATTAGTCTCATCCTAGGCAACAGTTATCTTTACACTCACCCCAATTTCTCCTGGTCTTGCACCTTTCCGGTTCTTTCGCGAGTTATATGTGTCTCGGTACCCTGTTTTTTTATTGTATTCCTCCAAGTTTCTTCTACCATTTTTCATGAAAAACCTCCAAAAATCATACGACATGCGTGCCTAAACTCCTTTTTAGGGAGGTTTAATATGCATTAGTATTACTCATTATATGTATAAGGGTATATATATATATATATTATATATACGTATATACATTTAAATATAACTCACACGGATAGCTGGACCCACGTTAGTTACTCCCGCTTGGACCGGCCATGAAAACGCCTGAGGACGTTCTTTTGGGTACCTTAACGCTTACAGTTAGTAACTAATAGACTAATACTTATATAAAACTCACCCTATAATGTTGTTAGAAAAATTCTGTAAGATGTCGTCGAAGGTGCTCTTCTTAGTTATGAGCAGACCCGTTATGCGAACCCAGTCAATTAATACTTTACGGTTAATATGTTCCTGTTCAAGATTGTCACTCATTTCTCACCTAAATTCTACAGTTTTATATCATTTTATGTAAATCAGTTACAATTATTTATAACTACACCTAAATTACTATATTTACATCGTATAGGCTACACGGGTTATAAACAGGGATAACCTAACAACAACTTGGTAGTATAACAAAAAGACAAAGTGGTACAGATAACATCCTATGAAGACTTATATATGATTTCGCACCGCCCGTTGGTACGGTATTCATTCCATGCGGAACCCGATACATGATATACTTCTAGATCATAAATAATTCGAATAATTAGATTCATTTAGTTATTTATTTAAGGTTACTACCTTCTTTAGTTGCCTTACTTATAAACCTGGGGCATTTACCCCCTCTTTATCCCATCCTCCTTAATTCAAACACTACACATTACTTTTATTTCATCTTCATTCCGTTTACTTAATCAATACATTAAACATTCTTTGATAAGAGGGCCATACCTCTTGTTCTTAAAAAATAGGGGCTTTTTTGATGGGGTTTATAAAAGTGGGAGTGGGCAACGGAGGGATAGCTCCCACGCCTCCAAAAAAGCCTTAACTCTTTCTCCACACTTTCTTAACACTTTCATTATAGGGCTTGCCACTGCCCTGCAGCAGTCCTGCAAAAAGCTTCCTTCCTCTGCTTATGGTTTAGACCTGCCATAAGCTTAGATTTTGGTCCGCAAAAACAACCCAATCTAATAAGTATAATAATTATCTCTGTAACAAATTTTTCAAAAGTAAGGTCAACGGAACTTATGTCTTATGTGAATTTGGTAACAATTTGAAAATTAAAGAATGTGAACAAAACTGTAGAATTTGTAGTACAATGAACAGAGATAGTTTTATATCAAGTAATACTACCAAGTTAAAGATATATACTAATCTCTGTGATAATGGTAGCTGTAAAAGTAAAAATGTTATTTACTGCATAACATGCATAAAATGCGGTATGCAATATGTAGGGCTCACAACTAGGCCACTTAATAAAAGAATTAAGGAGCATCTTTATCATATAAACAAACAGGATGTTAATAACTATCTATACAAACATTTTTCCTCTACATGTTTTGAAAGTAATATAAAAGCTACAATTCTGGACTCGCTACCTGAGAACAGTGATAAAAATATTCTAGAAGATAAAGAATTGTTTTGGATTAAACTATTAAACACAGCTTACCCATTGGGCTTAAACGACAATATTAAAGGTTATGGCAATATCTCTAACATAAATAATCCATTAACTTACAAAGCTAATCATCCTTACTACAGCTTAACGATAATACGTAAAGACAGGAAAAGAGGTAAAAAACGTAGAAATAAGAGTCCAACAGACATTAATAACGTAATTAGTAATATCAAATATAACTACACAAGCATATTTGAATTGTATAGATATATCAGAACTCTGAATAAAAAGAACATTCATAAACTTATAAAGCTAAGTTCGATGCATACGCTCTAAATGATTTAGAACTAACCAAAAAACTCAGATTATTGGCTTTACTATGCAGCTATAATTACAACAAAAAAGACACTTTGAACAACTAAAAACACCTCATAATTAGCACAAAGTATATACACAAATCTCTTGATAGAGGAAATTTCAACAATATCATAAACAGTACTGTGATTAAAAATATCATTAATGCCAATGAATACACAAAATGTCTTATGGTATACACTTACGATAAACCTATTTCTAAAAATATATACAACTATAATAAAAGTTTAAAAATATTAACCAAAGAACAAGCCTTTGCTTTTGAAGAGTTATCTTGTGTATGCAATAATACAGAATACATCAGAGACCAAAATTCTGGACATGTAATAACTGGCAACTTAGACTTAATTAGAGACAGAGGACTTCGACAGTTGATGGCTAAAAGTACAAAATTCAGAGTACCTAAAAAAGTGCAAGACCAAGATATTATGAGCTGGATAGATGAAACAACTAGCAAAGTGGCAACCAAACTTAAATGTAATTACAAACTCGACAACCACAAGACTGCGATAATTAGAGAATACTTAAAAGAATCATTTAAGAGAAAGACCCATACAATTCTCAAACAACATTGCATTTACGAGGATAACTATTACACGTACAATCGTAAGTATCTAGATTACATACACCAACATTTCATAATATGCCCTTTAGATAAAGCATGTAATAATTATGGAATCATATGCAAAAAATTGTATATTAATATTATAATGAAAGAAATGGGAATATTTACAGAAGAGAACAACACAAATAGTAATGACACATACGAATTATGCAATAATATTAACGTCTCTAAATTACTGGAATATCATAATAATACATGTGCAATAAATGGTTTTAAAACAAAAGAAGTAGTAATACCATACATTTACTCTTTACCTAAACTACATAAGAATCCTATTAAATTTAGATTTATCACTGGTGCGTATAATAGCTCGGTTAAGCCCATTGAAATAGAGTTAAATAGAATTTTCAAGTTCATCAAAAAACATTTCAGAAAATATAACAAAGCAATTAAATCTAGAAATGCTAATTTTATAGGTTATTGGTCTATTGACGACATCAATATAAGCGAAAAACTTTACAATATACGAGAAAAATCACTCAAGGACTATTCTGCAGACTTCACCAATATCTTCACCAACATTCCACGCAAATGCATTATTAGTAACATTAGCGAGGTTGTCAAACTATGTTACAATAACGCTAACAAAAAATACTTAGCTGTGAATGAATTTACGGATAAAATATTTTACACAGACAAATGTGAAAATAGTAAATTTAAATATTACACAAAGCAAGATCTAATTTACTTAGTCGACTTCTTGCTTAACAACAGTTTTTGTCAATTTGCAGGTATAACATCCAAACAAAAAATAGGAGCACCACAAGGAGGTACCTTTAGTCCTCTATTAGCCGATCTCACTATGTCATATTTTGAATACGAATATTCCATTAATAATTACATTTATAATATACTGTTTAAACCATTTAGGAATATGGATGACCTGTTGATAATACATAATGCACATGATAATGTCATTGCTGATATGTTGAATAGGGTTTATAAAAACACATTATCACAGGAAATAACACATAAGAATGAATTAAAATGTTGTTATCTAGATCTAAACATATGGGTACATAATGACAAAATATTTACAAGTTTGTATAACAAAACTGATGACTATAATTTTAAGGTTCTCAGGCTTCCTAATTCAAGTTCATATATCAGTGATAGAACTAAACAAGCGACAATTTATACGGAAATGTTACGAATAGCATGCACCTGCAGTCTGTTACAAGACTTTACAACTAAGTTAAGGATGCTTTACTCAACATTAATAGACAATGGATATACCCCTAAAGATTTTGACCACTCTCTATCTAAATGCATTAATAGAAACAAATTTATAATATACAAGTATAACCTTAATTTACATAAAGGCAAATTTAAATTAGATTAAAAAGACTTGATTTGGAGGGAGTGGTTGAGTCTCTGGCCATTCCAGCCTTGTCGCAACTAGGCACCGGGGAGACGGTGTGCAGTGTGGGGCGTATTGTTCGCGGGTTTGCTTCACGGCCCACTGTCTCGCCTGTTTCGATTGATTTGGGAAGGAGTGGTTGAGTCTCTGGAACTTTCGCTGAGACGATTTAAGGCCAATGCTCCAGTTAACGCTCATGATTTGCCTTTACGCCTTTGTTCGTTGTTTGCCTCACAGTTTAGTACTCGCAGTCGCGTTCGTTTTCGTCAAGTTTTCCGCGGTGATTGGTGTTACTTTGACAGTGACGCGCAACTTGGTAGTTGTTTGCAGGTTGTACGAATTGGTGATTTCTTGTTTTAATGGTTTTATCTGTTGTGGTGCATGGACTCCTCGGATGTTTTTTGTAGAACATATCCTAAACACAGGTTAGTTCCATTACACATACTTGTAAAGTCAGTCTTCCTTACTGAGGAGACCCGGGACTGACTTTATATTTAGTTTATTTTTGTTATTGTCCGTCTAAGGGTTATGGTCGAAACTGACAGTATCTTGTTCACTCACCCTTTCACCTTCACTTGTTTACTTTCTACATAATTCATATCGGCTGACTTCCAACGACTTCTAGATCAGATTTCCAGCAGGCGGTCAGACCGACCGCTATGTCGGGTGTTCGCAGGAGGATGAATATTTATCAATTTTCACCTGCAAAGCTTGAAGAAAGACTAACTGTACGTACCTAAAAATTGTTTAGATATCTAGCCGATTGGTCAGTATTGACCGCTAAGTTATTGATTCACATGGATAATTATCTGAGATAGATAGACGGAGATAGAATACGACTGAGGGTAATATGGTATAAAAATGTTTAAAAAGTCAGTATCTGTCGATTACTGTCGATATCAGGGTTTACGTTCGAAGAATAAGGAAGGATTTATAGCTCACTTACTGGGCGGTACTGCTGTGAAAGTTACCAATATCGGATAAACGAAAATGATCGATGTCGGTAGCGTTCGCCTTCAGATAACGCCGTATTGCCCGAGAACTGAAGTATAAATAACGTCTTATTCTGCGATCAGCGCATAATCGATAATGACCCACCGATACTGAATTCTTCGGTCAATTCCTAGTAGGCTGATAAATATTGACCGTTCTGTTATCGATTCACACGGATAATCATCTGAGATGGACAGATATAGAAGGAGGCGGAGCGTTCAGCGCTATAAAAATTCGATGTCTGTTGATTATTATCGATTTCATGTTGTTCAGGCAGTAAGGAGTTATTTATACTTCAGTCACTGGGTGGAACGGTATTATGAAGACTATCAATATCGATTAGACGGCGAACCCGCTCGACGGTTAAGCTTTCGAAACGACGTGCCTGCTAGCGATTGAAGTAAAGCCTTATCCTTAGAACAGCACAAAATCGATTATGTACGTCGTCAGATATTGTATGTTTGATAGCGCTATACGCTCAGACAGTTAGGTTCTTTTAGATTTTCAAAGAAACGATCTCAAGGCAAAAAGTGGCTGAAGACCCTTTCTCACAAACGCGGACTCGTTGAGTAGACAACTTTATTAACAACAACTCAAACAGAAACAGCACGAAAATAAAATGACGATATGGATGATGATGATGACGATGACAACGGTTCACTCGGGCAGAAGGTGCTGGTGCTCTGCTCCCTGGTTAACTAGTACGACGCAGCGGCGAACGGTCAAGTGATGGACAGCTTGACGCCGATCCTGACGAACTCAGACGTGTGTGGAGCGACGAGACTGATGGCAGATGATAGCGAGCTTTGAAGCGACTGTCGAAATGAGACGACGGCGACGGAGCACTAGTGCGAATCAATGACCCGAGACGCGAACGCTAGAAGCGAGCGGCACAATAGAGACCTAAAGGCCTCCACACACTTCTGCGGCCACGTCGCTCGCCGCTATGGTTAAGGATAGGGCAGGGATGATACCGGCGGCGATCTCTGCGTCCCTGCCCCATGGTAAAGGATAGGGTAGCGGCAAGGCGGAGGTGTGCGCGGGCCTTAAATAAAAAGCACTGGGTGCGGCCCTAATAGCGCGCGAGCCCTAAACGACGGCGGTCCTGACGGGGTTAGTGGCGACCTTAACCCGCAATCAGCACGCAAAACGGACGACGGAGCGCGTGCGGAGGGACGCAGGACGCGGGTGATGGACGGACGGCGAAACGGTTGCTCGGACGACGAGCAAGGAAGCGGAGAAGTGGGGGACAGATATTTTTCCAGTTTCAAAGCCCGTTTCGCTACTGCTGCTTTTCAAAATTTTCAAGGAAAAATCTACAAATATTGATCGAAGTGCAGGCAGCCAACATAATAGCTAGTTTGCCTGCATGCTCAGAGTTTGACGGATGGATATATACCCAATTTTTAAAGACCATCCAGCTGTTGTCTCTTCAACAACTGACGATCGTCACGCTGATGAAGTAGAGATTTCGCCCAAGGCCATTTACACAGGCCCCAATATCTCAGACAAAAGACGGTTAGTAACCGAGCACGAAAGGGATTTGGAACATATTTACTGCTCGGTTTGAACTTTGCTATGTCTAAGACACTAAATTGTTCAGTAAACGACTATGAAAAGGTTTGGAACCGAGTACGAAAGCGGCCACGCCCTCCACAACACGTGTTGATATTGCGCTGCGAAGGGCGTGGCCGAGTTTCGTGCTCGGTTCCAATCCCTTTCATAGTCTTTTACTGAGCAACTTTGTGTCTGACCAGGGGACGCCTTCAGCTTTCCGTGGAACTTCGTGCAGACACCTATATCTTGAAAAAGAGATCGAAACGCTGATTACACAGGTGCAGACCGAATTGGCCAAATGGATTGCATAAGTGAGTTCCGACTGGCCAAGGTCGCATTGCTGACTGCATATCGCATGCGCTTGTGAAGCGTTGGGCGGGGCGTTGCGTAATCAGAGTAGCCGATAACCGCCTTGGGAGCTGCGGCTACGCCACAGTGGTAATGTTCTTGCTTCAAGGGAGTGTCATCATGTTTTCAATTTCCGCCTGCTGTTTTTGCATTTTGAAACTGATCAAACATATGTTGTTAGAGGTTATAAAGGGTCTTACTGATGATAAATTGCAAAACGCAAGGGCGACAGCATATACGGAAAGCGAACCGATGACAACAATCCTTTGAAGCGAGAACACTACCACTGTACCGCCGCCGCATTTGCAAGGCGGCTCATGACTGCGCTGATTACGCAACGCTCCGTCCAACGCTTCATTAGCGCATGCGATATGCAGTCAGCAACGCGACTTTGGCTAGTAGGAACTCGCTTATGCAATCCATTTTATCAAATCTGGTCTGCGCCTTTGTAATCAGCGTTTCGAGTTCCATGGGAAATTGAAGGCATTTCTTGGTGAGACATCACAAAGTTTAAACCGAGCAGTAGATCTGATCCAACCCCTTTCATGCTCGGTCACTAACCGAGATTTGTCTGAGATGGTAAGCACAGAGTGCGTGGCGTATACCGAAACGAATTGTCTACCAGTGCGTTGTCTTCTACGTCTTTTGACGCTCTAAAAATGAGGTTGTTTTCAGAAGATCCCAGATGCGGAGCGTCATCAACAGCTGACGGACGTAGCGTCGATGATGCGCTCATCGACGGAGCTTCGTGCGCTCACCGAGGTCGTCCAGAGAGACACGATGAGGACGTTCGCCACTGGCGAGGTTCCTATGGACACGATCTGATCGGTCGTTGAGTTGCCTAGACCTTCTTCTCATCGTCATCATCGCCATGTTCGGTGCACTTGCTCCCCCCGATTACTCTCCACCATCAGTGAGGTCTGCTGCACAGCCCGCGCCAGCAGCTCTTAGAATCCTAGCACTCCATGCACTCCTAGCATTTCACTCAGCCAAAGAGTGACTGAGACTCTGCTCGGTCCGTGGATGCACGGTGTCCATATGAAGCAAGCTCAGATTTGAAGACTCGAACCCACTTCGTTTGTCTCTCACCCTCTCTGATCATCGATTTTCGGTGTCCATCAACAGCTTCTTATTTGTAATAAACGCGTCCGCTTGTGGACGTTTCCTTGTGCAGAAATCGAGGTGGCAGCAAAGTTTATTGCCGACGCACAGAAGACGATGGAACCAGAAGAAGGCCCCGCCAATAGTGACGGAGGCCATGGTGAGCTGTGCCGTATATGCCGCGTAAATTCGCTCTCGCGGCACGACGGCGAACAGACAGGCGACTAGACAGAAACGTAGCGGAAACAACGCAACAAGGGTGAATCAGCAATATGCATGAAGAACAAAACAATACAGATGAAACGCTACTTCTCTAATAGATTAACGAAGTAATTACAACAACATGAACAGTACTGAGATCACATATGGCTTCCTCGAGCCCCGGTCTTGCCCGGTTCTCATCGAAACATCGGGTTTGTCGCGATATTATTCAACTGTAGTGTTTTTTGTTGTCTATTAGTAGTGATTAGTAGAGATTTGAAGGTGAGAAAATTCGGTGTATGTCATAGTGCTACTTTAATTAAATGAGCCCGTTGAATTTCGTGTAAGCCGGTAACAATTCTGTTTTGTGTGAGCTTTTTCTCTGCATTGTCCGAAGTTTATTGTTATTCAAATGCAATTTATTCATGAATGTTGTCTCTGTGATCATTGAAAAGGCTGTCCGTTTGTGCAGGTGTCGGATAGTGTACTTGCCTAGTCTGCCCTTCTACAATGGTCGTAGAACCGAATTTGGGGTCACACTTGAATAGCCGCAGCGGGTGGTGTACAAGCTTAGGCATTTCGCCAAAACTGAGGCTGACCGCAGATGGTTTTCTTGATCTTTTTCTTCTGAATTCTTATCGCTGAAACACGTGGTTTTTTAGGGCGATGCCTTTACGTCGCGGCAATGGCCTGTAAATTGCGGGGAGGTAGGATGCGGTAGTACAGTCATGCTCTTCGTCGAAAAGAAGAGTGTACGTCAGGTAGGTCTTCGACGTGCATGGGCAGCTGGTGTTCACCGTGAAGAAGTGCAGTATCGGGACGGCTGCGCCTATGGAGCTCTGTTACATTGAATAAGAAGATGACGTTTTCACACCAGGGGTGAGCGGGATTTCTGTTTCTGATTTTCTGGCCATTTGGCGCAGTTTTTCTGTTTTCTAGGAAAATGACCGAAATTAGTCAGAGACAGGCTCAAGTGTGGGTTCGATTTTTGCTGAAAATGTACGACCTTCTCCCCCCCCCCCCCTCTTTGTCTCAATCACTGTTTTAATTCTCATCTGTATTGATGTTTTCCACGTTCTATTAGGTAGTTGCACATGAAATGACCGATTTTGCTACCTCATTTTCTGGTCGATTTTTATTGGCTGCGAATGTTCTCGTCTCAGGCCTTGTATGTAGTTTCTGAAAACGCAGAGTCTCACCTACTTACCAGTTATAGTTTCTGTGATATTATTGCACCTTGGCGAGGTTTTGACGTCGTTTTTACAGTATGAATCGACGTGATATTCGGATGCTCTATTTGATGATTGGAAAAGTGGACACAACGCCGCGCCCACATCTAGCATCAACGATGCATTTCGCGAGGATTTCGCTGAGGAACGCACAATTCGCCACTGGCTCGAAAGGTTTCGATCTGGAGAAGGAATTTTTGAGGATGAAGACCGAGGTAGGCAGCCATCACTCCTTAACGACGACAAATTCGAAGCCATATTGGCTGTGGATCCGCGTCAAGCTGTGAGAGGCGTTGACGGCCGCACTTTCAGTCGCTACTTGAATGCGAATTGACCGCCAGGAAGAATGCCTTAGGCATTTTCCAAAGGCGAACCTCCACCAAAAAAGGTGATGGTCACTGTGTGGTGGTCGGCGGTAGGTATGATCCATTTCAACTTTTAGACACCAGGCCAAGCAGTCACGGCAGAGTCCTACTGTAAGGAAATCGACGAAATGCGCCGGAAATTGCGTCAACTTCAGCCGGCATTGGACAGCAGAAGAGGCCCGATTCTTTTGCACGATAACGCCCGCCCACACCTTCTACAAATCACTATTTGAACACTAAACGGAATATTCGAAAAAGTTTCCTTTGAACGAATTCAGGATTGAAGTTCTGCCTCACCCGCCATATTCTCAAGACCTCTCACCAACCGACTATCACCTTTTCAAATACTTTTAAAACCTTCTCGCAGGTAAAACCTACACTAATCAGGACTAAGCTAAAACAGCTTTCGTGGATTTTGTCGAATCTCGACCACATAATTTTTTCGCTGGTGAAAAAGTCGACCGGTGTGTACTGATATGAACGATGCTTATTTCGACTAAATGCGATGATTTGAGAAAATTACGGTAGTTTTCCCCTTGTTCCTATCAAATAATTTCTAAACTATTACAGGCCTAGTGAACGTTGTTTCTCTAGCGCTAACTGACCCAATTACTCAAATATAATGGCGAAGAAAAATGATCGTCGCCTGACTGTGCTATTGTTATGCGTAAATCTGAAGCGGCACTTTTGCACTTTCACCACAACCAACTCCTTGGTCAAGGTCGAGAAGAGGTAGGTAGGTAGCTCACCAAAGCTTTGCCCAAGGCAGGTTATCGTAAGGTGCTGATCAAGAATACCATGTGCATATCAGAAAATTCGGCCGGTTACGGCAGTGTGTACGATTGAGATATCTTAGCACGTTTGCACTCGATCCTATCGTAAACTTTGAGGGCATCTACACCCTTCAGTTCAAAGGCTTTTGCTTCAGACACAAAGACTACCTTTTCTACTACTTGAAGGGTGAAGACTCTCATAGTGGTATTCATTTTCGCCGTTTAAATATGCGCCTACTCCAACTTCCATGGTCAGCATTCTTTATTATTAGTATTTTCGGTTTGTCTAACAATCTACCCTGTGAGGCACGAAACTTGTAGCTGCTTTAACGGTGATTTACCCAATGGCCTGTCTCTGTGAACCACAGAAGTTTGAAAGCTGCATGAAATTCCTCGATTAAGCGATGTTTCATGACTGCTTTGATTAAGCAAATGATGACATTGATGAATTGGACTGCAGTCGAAGTCGACAAATCGTTTATTTCAAGGCTGTTCAATCTTTACTAATTCATGCATCACATCTCTCGTTCTCTGGTTCCCATTTTCCGTCGTTACATGTGAGTACGGTGTAATCGTCAAATCCTCCTGCGAAGGAAAACAATTAAATCAGTCAATATTCGCAGTATCTGCACGGCATGATAGGCGGAAAAGATGACTTACTGAGACCATTCGGCGAGCACGTGGCAGCTGCCGTTAACAAATGGTTTAGCATTCTCCCGTTATTTGCTCCAATCACGTCGAGCAAGTAGGCGGTAAACTTTCTTTCTTTAATTAACGCGTCGCCATCACACTTGTCTGGAAGCATTGTATTGCATTCCTCAAGCTGGTATTCTCACGGAAGGTACAACACGTTGCTCGAATGTCCTACTTACATGGACAACGGCCGAGATCGGGCTCCCATTTGTCACCTTCGCATGTGCTCGTCGAATCCCTAAAGACGCTCTCCTGCTTATTTTTCTCACAATTCAAGACAATGAAATATTACCCTAGTACTGGACCACTCGTGCAGGACAGCGTTACTTCAGTGCCATTGCTATATCCGCCGTCTTCAAGAGAATCTGTCGTGTAGCTGTACTTTTCGTATGTGGTGGGTTTCTCGAGCGAAGGGCATCCTAGATTATGTAAATAAACTTGGTTACAATGTTTATTTTTTCTGGCTTTCTAAAAAAATGTTGGCGTTCTGTCTTTGAAGAGCTCGAGTAAAATTAGCACATCCATTTGGGTAGAAGAATTGAATTCAATGTTTTCCTACAAATCTCAAAGACCCATTCTAGATTTCCCCACATTCCCCATTTTTTTGCTGTACTAAACGTGGGAATGCTCCAAACTCTCTATCGTACATGCGCCAACGCTGTAGCAGCTCTCGCAGCACTTTTACAAGAATGCTTGGCATCGATCCCATTCAGGGGTGTGCGTCAAATTTTTT
The DNA here is from genome assembly GCA_947359475.1 of Heligmosomoides polygyrus bakeri. NCBI lineage: Eukaryota > Metazoa > Nematoda > Chromadorea > Rhabditida > Heligmosomidae > Heligmosomoides > Heligmosomoides polygyrus. The sequence goes on along the minus strand of OX375868.1, from coordinate 98,780,596 downwards.
TCGATAAATTTTTAACGACATTTTTTAGCGAACATTTTTTGCATTAAAATCGGTAAATTCGTTAAATATAATTTTTCTTAGCTGCAGTCATTTGGCTGTATTTTACTTGGTAAAAAAACAGATCTTTTTCTTTAAACATTGTTTTCGATTCCATGGCAATTATATAAGTGTTTTCGATATCTTCGTCTTCACAGCAAATAACAACAGTCCATCTATCACCAACAAAATTGCTAAACGAGAATAATCGTCAAAATTCTAAAATCAATTCTTGATTAAATTCTTACCTTGATTGAAACGGATAAATCTGACTGAAGTTGTGACAATTTGAATTTAGAACCACAAATCAAATCAAACCACAAATCGGTGAAAACTTTCGAGACGACTTAATATTCGACTGTCCACCCTTAGCTGTTAATATATTTTTGTGATTGTTGTTATTACTATTCGGTGCATGAAAGCGTTGCCACATTAGGCGCCGGCTTCGCGCGCAGTCCGAATCGAGGGTTTCTGGTTTCAAACTCGCCTGGCCAACCAAATCGCGTCTCCATTTTCTGTGATGTATTAGCACACAGGTCTTAGAAAGATAAGACAATTGCGGCAGTAACTGACTTGTCCATCGGCTGGCAACCGCAAGTATTCTATGTGCAGAATGCTCATTCATTATAGGCCTTAAATAATCGAAATGCTATAGTTACACAAACTTGTCAAAACGGAGAAAAACACTTTGTGACCCTTACTAAGGTTCTTAGCAAGCAAAAATAACAACACTCATTCGAAGTGCCTTTTCTTGCGCGCATGCAGCTTTTTAGACGAGTCACGAAGGCGTCGCAGGAGGCACGCAGATAGCCCTCGAGATCATTCCATTCTTTCGTAAGTACAGCTTTGAACAAACCAAGTTGTTGTATCTTGTAGCTGAGATCTTGTGCTCTAGAAATGGCCAGACCGAAATGTCAAGTGGATTCAGATCCTGTGGATTTGATGGCCACTCTTCGTGCTCGAGGAAATCTGCAAACACCACTGCTGGACGACACTCGACTTGTGTGCAGGTGTTGAGTCTTGCTGAAGACACCATGGCACGCCTCCGAAGTGTTAAATGGGCCATGGCTTCAAAACGTTCTCTAGTACCGATTTCAAGCATACTTCCTCACTGTTCTTCACTCCAGCATCGACGAACACCAGAGGCGTCTTCCCATCGGAGGTTTTCACACACCAAACCATAACTGAGCTCGGATGTGCAGTTTTCCCGGACTTTTCCTCTAGAAATGATTCTTATCTGCTGCGAGGATCCGATCGTTGTGTGGATTCACAATGTGTTCTGTTGTGAAAATTTTCTTGTCACTGAAAACGATGCTCCGGCGCATATCATCTGCAAAACGCTCCACAATTTCTCAGCCGCACGTTCTTGATTTGGCACCAGAGGGCATGTACCGTTTGCTGTTGGTAAGGGAAAGGTGATAGCTTCCATGTGACAATGTTTCTCACAGAGTTAGCGCTCGTGCGTTACTCTTTCGTCATCTTCCTCATTGAGCGGCGAGGAATTTTTCTCATGAATCCTTTTTATGGTGGCAGCAGTTGCAACAGAATTTCTACTTTGCCTTTTCTTGTACTTCCATGTTCCTCGAACCGTTACCCGTCTTTCGAACCACTTGCTAAGAAACAGATTGAAGATGAGCAGTTTTCTTGGACTAATGATCTTCCAAGAGAAGCGGCGCGCTCCGGATGGGCTTTAACCATAGTCTAGAATGCGAGGAATGGACTTAAAACTTTCCCAGAAGCATAATATAAACAAAGCACAAAATAATAGCACTTAATTTTTCAGAAAAAAGTGTCGCTTCCGGTTTAGTTCCGCAAATTTTCGCCGAGACCCATAATTGATGCGCACCCTGCATATGCCAAATACACATTCAAACTCCCGCTACAATTTCCAGTTAAAGTATGTAGCACCCAAATCCAGATCGTTTATTGTCATCTCTTATTTTTTTCCTTTTGCAATTATCATTTCGCCTCTGTTATGTACTTCACTCTGTTATTTTTCGTTGCGGATTTCGTCTCGCAGGTTTCGACCTTTCGGCATGAAACCTGTACAGTTGAATTTTTTCCGTGACGCTAGGACGCATTATAGCGAAACCATTAAAGCTTGAAGTGCGATGGTTCTTCAAAACTTTGGCACGGATTTACTTACTTGGGCATATTCCTAAGGGTTTATCCCAGTTGCCATTTTCGCACTTGATATGAGCTGCTCTGGAATTATGTGTATATACGTTTTCAATATCTAAATACATTGCAAGCTTCTTTTGAAAGAAGGGTGGAATTCACTACCCCTGGACAGGGCCATTGACGCAGGAGAGAGTTGCTGTGGTCCCTTGTTTGTAGACGCCTCTCACGGGAGAGGTGGAGATTTTAAATTCCTTGACGAAGGACTTGGGTTCCTTGATCGGCGGACAGCCTAAAACACTAATCTGCGTTTGAATAATAGCAGCCATCTTCGCTCTACAGAATAAAAAATTGTCTCCACTTGTAAGTGTTCTAACTCTTGTAAACAAGCCTAGCGCTTTTGAAATCGAATTGATCGTCTTCCAAATCAAAGCGTGCTCCTTCCACACTAATTTAGATCTCCGGATGGATTAAAACAATTTTTTGTTCAAGGAAATATTAGCGTGACTTTCTTTGAAATTTTCTAATTCGCTCGCCCGCATAAACGAAGGTTTTGTTTGAAGTCTTCAAAATGTTTTGTTTTTGCAAGAAAATAATAGATCAAAGCGCAGGAAGTCAGCAATTAATTGCGTTAAATATGGCTTTGCGCAATGCACATATCCAAGACGCCATTTCAGTTGACTTGTGGAAGAAATTCTGCTCACGCAGAATCAGATTTGTCGACGGTATAAAAAAATGTAGAAAACACATATCCCTCTTATCTTCTTTTTGTTAGTTTAATAAGCAGCATTCATACTGTCAGTCGAAATAATATGGCGACGAACTAGACAAGTGCGTGGCGTAATCTCATCATTTAACGCTAAAGTTTGCTTACCTTAAAACAGATTCTGAAGCATTATTTTTCTTTAAAAACGAAAATTTTATAACATTCCAAGTTGTGTGTTCATTTATTGGGGTAGATGGATTAAACATTTTTATAGAAATTCACTAGATTTTGCTTGTGCGAAAAAATTTCTAACCTTCTCGGACAGTCTCCACTTTAAGACGCTCGTTTTAATTTGGAAGCCGCTCACATTATTCTCTTTAATAGCCGTTTAACTTCGGCAAAAAACGCCTTCCGCTCATCTATGTTGGGTTAGAAAACGTGAGGAGGAAAACGAAACATACCACACATCACAAAAGGATCCCGATCGTACCTATTTGGCACGAATTGACTGTTCGCGCAACGATAGTATTCCACTCCTGAAAGGAATTATGTAGTAGAATATAGTGGGATGTTGTTTTGCGAAGGCTTAGAGTAAACAACTTCAATTTTATTTATCCTAATATGACTCGATTGCAAACCCGTGCCTCACCTCTTGTCGCGAATGTGAGGCACCGCTCCCTTCACATTTTCAAAAAACGTGCCCGGAGGACATTTTCCAGTGAGAGCCACAGCTTTCCCACGCCGGGCGCGCCTGTCCCCTTCATCGATCGCTTGGTCGCGTGAGCCGGCATTCTTGGCTAGGGGTCGGGCGTTGAACGGTCGTTCCGCCGCGTGCTCTCCCTAGGCTTCTAACAGGGCGGCGATGACGGCGTGGCGTAGGGATTGGTGGACATCCAACGTCTCGTGGGAGCCGACGCGGTTAATACAGGGGCTTGACTAACAAGGAAACTGTCTGAACGGTACGCCGGAACGGCAAGAACGAGTACTATAGGGAGAATCCCCGTCTTCCAAATAGTAACAGAACATGTTTTGTTTTTGCCGAATCCTTGAGGCAAACGAGTACGAGGGTGTAATGGTTAAGGGTCCGCAGAGCGAGCTCTTCACGGCAGCGCAAGATCACGATGTCGTGGATTGGGTGGTGTAGTGGTAGAGGGCACGCCTCATGTTCGTGAGGTCTAGGGTTTGGTTCCCATGCTATGTCGCGTTTTTGCACTTTTACCATAGTATCGGATTTCCATAGAGTTTTCCATATCTCAACTTGTGTTTGGCTTCACAGTTCCTGCCCAGTAGTACTCCGATGCAGCCCAAGCCTGGAGTCGGGATACAGTCCACTTTCCCCAGTTCTCAAACTTGTATAGTATAACAATTCTAGTATAGCCAAGCCTTTTCCTCCGAAACGATCTGTCCTCCCGAAAACGTGATAGTGCCTTCACTGGTTAGTGGTGTCGTGACTCCGGCACAGTCCTCTTCTGGTTGAAACTCTTGGTCCCCTTCTTCCACTACCTCCAACTTCTCCACTTCGTCGATTTCCAGCTGTCGCAGTTCGAAATCCTGCAGGATACTTGCTATTCCTTCCGCCAGCTTCATTTCATCTTTCGAAGGGACAGTGGAGGTCCGTTCAGTGTCAATAGGTGAATGACCACTCGAGGGTTAGCAGACATTGTAGAGTCAGTGTTGGCGGCAGCAGCTTGCTATGACCCCGCGACTTTGTCAGTATAACGGAGGCGAGAATATTGATCGAGGTGGTAGGTCAAGTTGAAGACCATGTGGTCCCCTCCTACACTATGAGTACACTGGTGGCACTTACCTCACCGACACCAATAAATTGCATTTGAAGCATTTTTCTGGCATTCTACCGCTGTTTCACGTTGTTCCTGTGTCAAAATTTTTTACATTGACAATGAGAACAATTTATTGAAGTAAAAGTTTCATATGTAATGGCATTTAGCATGTTTCGAACATAGCTGGTGAACTACGAGATGTCGACAAATAATAAGTAATAAAAACATCTTACCGTAGCAAATTCCAAAAGCAAGTTCAGATATGGAAATCTATATGGAAATCCGAGACTATGGTTAAAGTAGCAAAAACGCGACGTAGCATGGGAACCGAACCATCGGCCTTACGTACATGAGGCATACGCTCTACCTCTGCACCACCCAGCCCACGATATCAGGATCTTGCGCTGCCGTGAAGAGCTCGCTCTGCGGACCCTTAACCACTACACCCTCGTACTCGTTTGCCTCAAGGATTCGGCAAAAACAAAACATGTTCTGTTACTATTTGGAGGACGGGTATTCTCCCTATAGTACTCGTTCTTGCCGTTCCGGCGTACCGTTCAGACAGTTCCCTTGTAAGCGAGCTGTGGGCATTCATCTCATCCTACGGTTCGAAGAAGTTATTTACGTGGTGAACCGTTTGATGCACTTCTATTGGTTGTTGAAGGTGTTGTGTTTGTTTTCATCTTACATAATATATTGTTTTTTTCCAAAAAAAAAAATTTTGGAAAAATTTTAGATTTTTTTCGGGCGCGTGTAGCGCAGTCGGAGGAGGCGCGACTGTCGCGTGCACCCGATACCAGGTTCCTGGTTCGGATTTCCCGCCCAGGCCAACCAAGCCTTCCATCCCTACGGAGTCGGTGAATTGGTACCAGACTTGTCCGGGAAGGATAGAGCGCTGACTTGTTCATCGGCTGGCCACCGCAAGTCAATGTATGGCCAAATACGCAGTCATGTCGCCTCCACGACATCCCGTAGAAGTAGAATGCGCTGGCGCATCCCAGAAGGGATTGAGTAACGCCGTCCTTTATCCTTTATCCTTTATTATAATACCTTGTTTTTTTTACTCTTGTTTTCTTGTTTGTAGTTTGTTTTGAAAATAAAACCGCTTTATCCAGATGCGTTCGCTGTCGTTGAGAGGTTTGCCCTCGTTGTACTTCTTTCTGTAATGATGTGTGTGTACATGTTTGGTTGATAGGAAGGTGAACACCCATGCGTTCGTGCCCGGGTTACCCTCCATGGGTGGGATAGTACAGTAAAGAACGGCGCGAAGGGTGACCTAGTACATAGGGTAGAAGGCTAGATAGAAACGATTCTACCATACGGGCACAACTTCTACACCGTATTTTTTAGGCGTTCCATCGTACGTTCCATCGCAAATGTTGCTGCTCATAAGCTATTGTATTCTTCTCTGCTTTGACTGGAAGTTCACTTCACCAATAGCAATAACAGCTGATTTTTTCGTCGTTCCGTATCACTTCACCACAAATGTGCTTTGAACAACTGGCACCAGGCAAAGAGTGATACCGAATTGATGGCTAATGCAACCGCACAGTGCAGTGGCGAGGTGGAGAATGGGTTTTTGATGACTTTGCGAATACCACTATCCGTATTTATGAAGCCGATAAGCGATAAGGTTACGGTGTAGATTTTGTGCATGTATGGCAAAATCATGCTTGTAGAAGGCTGTGGACCAGAGCTCGGGAACCCGAAATGCAACACCCCTATATTTTCAAAGGAGATAGTATTTTCTGCTTACTGCTTGACTGCCTTAATTGTATTGGTACTATCAGGGAGAGGGGGGGGGGGGGTGTACTGAGAGGTGATAGTTTGTATACGAAATTCTTCTAGGATAGGTTTCTTTGACGGTCGTCTTCTAAGAATCAAAACGCATGGAAGCACGCTACTTGGGAGTCTTCCAGTACAGGAAAAACGGCCGCCAAATATCACTAACTTGTAGTACCACTTAACATCATAACTATGATGGAACACTACCAAACACACATTAATTTCCTTTGTGACATAATTGTCTCCTACCTAATTTTTGCGTTTTTTTTTTACAGTATGGATCAATATGGTATTGGGATGCTTTACTTAAGGGATGGAAGAGTGGACACCACGCCGCGGCCGCAGCTCGTAACATCAACGTTGCATTTGGGGAGAATTTCGCAAAGGAACACACAATTCGCAACTGGTTCGAAAGGTGGGAAGATCGAAAGGATGTGGAGATGAATGTGTCGAAGATATAGGCAGCCATCACTCCTTGACGACAACCAGCTCGAAGCTATGGTGGAAGCGAATCCGCGTCAAACAATAAGAGAGCCAGAACAGCAGTTCGGCGTTGTCGGCAGCACTATCAGTCGCCACTTGAAAGTGAAGGAATTAGATAAATAGGTCCCGCTCGAACTGACCGCCGGGCAGGTGCTGAAGCGCCACGACACCTTTGTTTCGTGAAAGCTGCGTAATCTAAGGGATCCTTTTTTGGAAAGGATCGTGACCGGCAACAAAAAAATGGATCCTTTGTGAAAATCATTGTCGCTCAGTACAATGGCTGGACAAGAATGACAGTCCTAAGGAGGTGCCGAAACCAAGCCTTCATCCAGAGAAGACCATGGCGACCGTGTGGTGGACAATGGCTGGTTAAGTCCATTAAAAGTTTTTGAAGACTGGAGTGACTATCACAGTGGATAAGAATTGTGCTGAAGATGAAGTGATACACCATAAGTTGATTAAAAACAGCCGGCTTCGGTCACTCGAAGAGACCCAATCCTATTGCATGACGACGTGAGTCCGCATTTTCAAAAATTCTTGTCCAGAAACAGTATGAATTGGGAGACGAAACTCTTCCACGTCCAGCACATTCATCAGACCAGTTCCAAATCGATTATCGTTTTTCAAGCATTTAAATCGTTATATGAAGAATACAAACTCAGCAATCAATATGCTGTCGAAAGCGACTTCTTATGTTTTAACAATTCTCGTAGTTCTAGATTTTACGAGAGAATGTCTGAGCGACGCGTTGGGAAAAGTGTATTAATTGTAATGGTGCTTATTTCGATTAATAACATTGCTTCTAAGCAAAGTTATGGTCTGTCAAAGTTTTCAGTCAAAATCGACCACCACATATGCAACAACCTAATAGATGATTCTTGCTACGATTTAGCCTTCGTGCCTCGGAGATTCTAACAATAAGCCTGTGCTGCTGACAAACGCTCGATTGCCCAAATGCGACTGTTCAAGCAGAGACTACCCTACAGTACCGTTGGTTAAAAAAGGCTACTATCTTACTTCCGCCGCACTGCATCAACACCAGGTCACCGTGCACAGCATCTCCGTAATACAGCCCGTTTGAAGTTGCGCTCTGCATATTTTTGAAACCCAGCTTTGTAGCCAATTCGACTGCACAGTTATCTAAAAACAAAGATTTAGTTCTAGAAGTTTATTTTTCTTAACGCTTCAGATAGTTCGAATCAGCTTTCAAGTAACATTTTTTCTTTTTACAATAACCATGTCGAGATTGAAGCAATTTAACTAAAGCTTGCAAGTCTAAGATAATGTCGCTGTCTCCCATTTCAATGGCCTATCGGAAAAAGTTCGAAAGATTTTTCGAAGAGGATAGTATGCATATTTTTGAAAGTGCAGGATTGGCTTCAGAAAAATATTAAACGCGTTTGAATTTTTTATAGTTCTCTTAGCTTCTGTAACGTTATTGTGACGTAGAAAGCTCCGAACTCACGAAGCTTTCATTTACGAGTTCAAAATTGGCGCTGTACAAATCGAGTAATCGAGAGAAATGCGCAAGTGCAAGTCGACAAACACTATTGTGTTCGTAGAGATTCCTCCAGCAAATGTACGATACAGCTCTAGAACTATGCATTTCATGGAAGAATTCGTTTTCAACTATTATATATGCAAGTCGTAAGATGGTGGCTGAAGAAACCGAGCTTCATGTTAGGGAACCTTGTTGAGGAATCCCAGATGGGCATTTACCGAAATGGAATCGGATCCGTATCTTTGAGAATGCAAGTCTTACGCAACTGCCTTCGAATCTAGAGAAGAAATGGCGGCACTATTGTACTTTCGGGACTCCAGAGGACGAGGAGAGGTCGAAAAAAATTTTTCGCCCAAACCTTGTCCAGGGGGGTTATTTGGGATGCTGATCACGAATCTGACATCCGTTTTTGAAATTTCGGCCGATTACGGTAGGTTACGGTGGGTACCGGTGACTAAGGCTGTCGAGGTCATAATCACCGATTTCGCCCAAACTTCGCCTATGGGGGTTATTTGGGATGCTGATCACGAATCTGACATCCGTTTTTCGTTTTACGCTGGAGTACGGTAGGTTATGGTGGGTACCGGCGAGTAAGGTAATGGTCACCGATTGCGCCCAAACTCCAGCGTAAAACGAACAACGGATGTCAGATTCGTGATCAGCATCTCAAATAACCTCCATAGGCGAAGGTTGGGCGAAATCGGTGATTATGACCTCGACAGCCTTAGTCACCGGTTCCTACCGTAACCTACCGTAATCGGCCGAAATTTCAAAAACGGATGTCAGATTCGTGATCAGCATCCCAAATAACCCCCCTGGACAAGGTTTGGGCGAAATTTTTTTCGACCTCTCCTCGTCTACTGGAGTCCGTAAAGTACAATAGTGCCGAAATGGCTTCAGACTGAGCATGGAAACTCCTGTGCTTCGCTTATCCTGCACAGACCTATTTAAAGCTAAGCATCATCTCTCCAAGTGTCTCCTGAGACGGTTGTAAGGGAAGTCCTGTCAGTTTTGATTACTTTGATAAATCGTGGTCGTGGTCTTAAGAGGGTTACTGCGGCTACGGTTTAGCATTAGTATTTAATAGATTCGGTACAACCGATCTGATTAGTGCTTACCTATCTGCGAGCTTCTAGGGATCTTTATTTATTTATTTGTACATTGAGGAGGAGGTGCTCTACGACGCGATGAAAAAATGAGGGTCAAGCCGTGCTTGAAAAAATGGGATGACAACAAAACAATATCATTTAAGCGATTGGTAGTGAAGCCTCTATGCATATCAAATAAGCAACTAAATCCATAGATCCTATTGGATTCTAATAGTTGCAACTGAGCTAATGACCAGTTTACTGATCGGAGATATTTTGTTTTGAAAGTGGAAGCTTAAGTGCGACGTTATTTTTGGATCGATACAGTAAAACATTTTTTGAGGGAGAAAAGAAAAACGTTACTGCAAGTTTTTCCTCTTCCGTCTTTGTGTAAACCTCCGTCAAAGCAGCGATATTTGTGGCGTTCTGAAATGATCAGGATATACCTTATATTTTCCGAGCATACGAACAAACGAAAATAAGTTAGCTAGTAAAAAATGTTTCGCTTAACCTGCGCCTCCGCCTTGTTCGCCGCATAGGAGTTCTGCAGAACTTTGGTGGGGAATAGTAGCCTCTCTGGTTGGTTCACCGTTGACCACCACAGCAGAATAATGCAACCCTTTCACGTTCTCGAATGTACAATCTCCTGCAATAGCAGTTCTTCAACATCAACAAACGGATCCAAACAGATAATAAACCTGGATAACGTGCAGCAGGGCAAATGGTAATTGTTAGTGGCCCAGGAGGGGTGGAAGGTCGTATTAATGTGTACGGAACCTGAAGCATGAATCAATATGTGGTGTACGCGATAGTAAGCGTCTCTTCCTACTGCTCTCCCACTTGTCCTACTGCAGGACGACCCCCTACAACTCTCAATAGGTCACTTTGAAAAATGCCACGGGACGTTCATTTACCTCCCTTGTAAGTAACTGCGAAGCAAAAACACTGACTTGTCGGCACTATTACATAATACTTCCACAACTCCAGGGGTCGAAAATTTTTTTGCCCAAACTGAAGCGAATGATCACCGTTTTCGCCCGCTGGGGTAATTTGAGGTGCTGATCACGAATCTGACATATGTTTTTGGAGTTTCGGTTGATTTCGGTGGGTTGCAGCGGTAGGTGCAGGTGACTAAGGCTGTTTATTCCATAATCACCGATGTCGATCAAATTTCCCCCAGGGAGGAGAGGGGTATTTGAAGTGTTGATCAGTGTTGTCGAATTTGGCAACCGTTATGTGCATTTATTATGCTGGAGTACGGTATGCTGCGGTAGGTGCAAGTGACTAAGGTCATTATGACCTAGATACCCTTTGCCACCTTCCATGCCTACCTGTCGTAATAATAAATTTCAAAAACGGATGTCAGATTCGTCATCAACATCCCAAATAACCTCACTGGGCGAAGTTTAGGCGAAAATTTCTTTGATCTCGACTCGACCTTTGGAGCAGAGGTGTGCGTAAATGACATTCGAAATTTTGTAAATCGTAAATCGTATTTATGAAAAACTGTCGTAAGTCGTAAACCGTAAACCGTAAGAGTTACCTAGCATGTAGTGTAGTACAATACCGCCCGCGTCGCGCGGTCAAAAAGACGGTTTGCGACGGAAAAATCCGTCGCAAACCGTCGCATGCCCGTACCTCCTTTAATTTTGAGTTTTTTCAAAAACTATTGGCACCATTCGATTCGTCTCCTTGAGATCTACAAAACCATATATGAAACTTTACCAGGTCACCGCGTTTTCGCCGTAGGTGGCCTAAAAAATAACTGCAGCAGGCCTTTGCGATTTGAGCACCTTATTTTCCAGGACGTGCATGTGACTTGCAGTATTTTCGGAGTGTCTCAAGCATGGCGTGCGTTATCAGTGCTCTGTCATGCTTGGAATGTTCTGAGAGTGCGCCGTGCACAATGCATATAAGATCGAACCTATCAATCGAACGGGCGGAAGCATGTCCACTGGGTTTCTATCTTCGCTTGATGGAAAATGTAAAGCTTTCAAGACTATCTTGCACCGTTTGGAGAACTTTATAAGAAATTTCCAGCCGTCCTACATAGGAGTTGCTCCAGTCAGTCCGATGAGCCTTTGGAGTGCGCCGCGTGCAATGCGTATAGAGATGAACCTATCAATCGAGCGAGCGGAAGCGGTTGAAATGTCTGGCTAAACATCAAAGCTTACCCTCTTTAGGTGCTTTAGTGTACACACTGAGAGCAGCGTATACAAATTAAGAGGTTTTAAGAAGCGAGAAGAGAGAGTGCGCCGTGCAAAATGCACATACGATAGAACCGTGTTTGAAATCTGGTTAGATTAGAAATTTCCGCCCGCCCTACTCAAGAACAATGCGTATAGAATAGAGCCTATCAATGGAGTGAGGCGACCGCTCGCAAATGCACGCGAGGGCGAGTTCGTAGCACAATAACTCTATCAAGTTCAAATCGTTTGGGCTTCAACTCGAGGACTTTGTAGGCAGTACAAGGTTCTTGACGTGCTCCAAAGCACAACGAAGTAGCTCATGAATGGACTAAACTACAGCGCTGCGAAAATGCAGGTGAGGCTCGTGCGACCCAATTTTTCCGATTTCGGTCGACCATTGCGCGAAGACACGGCGAGCCAACGGTATGCAAATGCGCAGGCGAACGGTACACCTAAGGTGCTTTAAGGCGATATGCTCGCAACTCCCCAGCTGCCTAAACTGCCTTAGCCTCATCTGCCATTTTAGGGCGGCGGACTTTGCGATTGAAGTTTCCTGCCCTGTTACTAGCCCATATTTGGGTTTTCGACACTCCCAATAAAACCATTTTGTTCACCACGAAAAGCTCTATCGAAGAGTGTCACTCTTGACCAATTTCAAAAAAAAATCGATTTTTTGACAATTTCCCGTAGAGGACGAGGGCGCCATTGGCCGGGTCGGCGCGGACGATGACGTCATCGAAAACCGATGCTTTCGAAATCGGCCAAATTTCCTCGTGCAAACTTCGTCCAAAATCATCCAGGCGGTTATTTGGGGTGCAGATTACGAATCCGACGTCCGTTTTTGAAAATTCCGCCGATTTCAGTAGGTTACTACCCGTTTGAGGGTGGTCAGATCAGGATCGCCGGTCACCCTCAGTTATCGGTATGGGCGGTCTCCTGCCGTAATCGCCCGAATGATCTTCGGCATCCTGTTCGGCACCCCAAATAAGTTCCCGCCCCTATACGAATTTTGAGCAAAATCGGTGATCCTGACCCGACCACCTCCAATTATCCAGAAGAATATCCAAAACCTACCGAAGAATTCGGCAGAATTTTCAAAGACGGACGTCGGGTTCGTAATCAGCAACCCAAATAACCCCTAGATGATTTTGGACGAGAAAATTCGGCCAATTTCGAAAACATCGATTTTCGATGACGTCATCGTTCGCGCAGGCTCGGCCTGGAGCGCCGCGTCCTCGATGGGAAATTGTAAAAAAATCGATCTTTCTGAAATTGGTCGAGATTGACATCATTCGAAAGCGCTTTCCATGCTGAACAGAACGGTACCACTGCGAATGTCGAAGACTCAAAACGTGGGTGAATAATGGCGCAGGAAACATCAACGCTAAAACTCTGCCTCCCGAAAATGACAGCTGGTGCTAAGGCAGTTTAATCAGCTAGGGAATTGTTAAAACATTCTCTTAAAGAACCTTAAGCGTTCTGCTCGTTGGCGCACTTGTAGGCCGTTAGCTCACCGCGTGTTCTTGCAGGGGTCGACTGAATTTGGAAAAAAAATTGTGCCACGCAAGGCTAACCTGCAGTTTCGGGCCGCTGTAACTTTGTCCAATCATAAGCTACATTGCTGTATTTCAGTGCAGCGCTAGAACATTTTGCTTCCTACAAAACTCTCAAGCTGCAACTGGAAAGGTTCAAACATGGCAGAGTTATCGTGCTCAGAACACGCCCGCGCGTGCAATTTTGCACAATAACGGTCGATGTTCTCCTCGATCTTACTCGCCCCTTCCCTCACCTTTGATACGAAATTGTCAAAAAAGAGATATTCCCAGTATCGCAAGAAAGTGGTACCATTCGATAGCGCTTTTCATGCTGAACAGAACGGTACCACTGAGAGTGTCGAGCAATCAAGCCTGGGCGAGTAAGAGTGCAAGAAACTCTTAACCGCTATCTTCCGCCGGTTAAAACTGGCAGCTGAGGTTAGAAAGCTGAGGAGTTCTGAGCACGTCGTCGTGAAGTACCTTAAGCTCTCTGTTTGCACACGCATTTCAAGACCGTTTGCTCGCCGGGTCTTCCCGCAGTGGTCCACCGAAATCGGAAAAAAATGCGTCACACAAGCCTCACCTGCATTTTCGCACCCCTGTAACATTGACCCTTCCTAAGCTGCACCGTTCTACAATAGCATACTACTAGACCGTTTTACTACCTACAAGACCCACGAGTTGCAGCCGAAAAGATTTGAACTTGAAGGAGTTATTGCGCTCCGAACACGTCCACGTGTGCGATTTGCAAGTGGACGCACCCTCGATTGAAAGGTTCGACTCTATATGCATTGTTCACGGCGCACTCCAAAGGCTCATCGGACTGACTGGAGCAACTCCTATGTAGGACGGCTGGAAATTTCTTATAAAGTTCTCCAAACGGTGCAAGATAGTCTTGAAAGCTTTACATTTTCCATCAAGCGAAGATAGAAACCCAGTGGACATGCTTCCGCCCATTCGATTGATAGGTTCGATCTTATATGCATTGTGCACGGCGCACTCTCGGAACATTCAAGGCATGACAGAGCAATGACAACGCACGCCATGCTTGAGATATTCCGAAAACACTGCACGTCACATACACGTCCTGGAAAATAAGGTGCTCAAATCGCAAAAGCCTGCTGCAGTTATTTTTTAGGCCACCACGGCGAAAACGCGGTGGCCTGGTAAAGTTTCATATACGGTTTTGGAGATCTCGAGGAGACGAATCGAATGGTACCAATAGCTTTTGAAACAACTCAAAATTGAAGGAGGTATGAGCATGCGACGGTTTGCGATGGATTTTTCCGTCGCAAACCGTCTTTTTGACCGCGCGACGCGGGCGGTATTGTACAACTGAATTTTTATAGGTATTTCTGCGAATGTTAATACAAAATACATCCAGTTTTTGTTTATTTGTGGTATTCTCGGCCCAATATGACAGCCATGCTCGGTAGGCTCAGGGGTTTCTCCAACGAGAACCACCTCAGAACAAATCATAGTCCGACGTCCACAAGAGGAAGGTACTACTGTACTGTTGGAGGGACTCCCAGGGAGTGCTAATTTTCAGGATTTTACTTGGCCCATGCGATAGCTACCCTTATCATTGATCGCAGACAAAACTCGAAACTCCGTAGACATTTTCTCTCCTGCTTGCGTCGTGTCACCCCGAGGATCGTCCCTCTCGGTTCCAAGCTGCGCGACGCTGAGCGCGTGTTCACCCAGTTTCTCTAGGCTCGAGTCTTTGAGGCCTACAGGTCAGAAAGAGCGGATAGGTGGACACATATCGGACGTTCTTTGTCGTAGGGGTCGTTTAGTGTGTGCGACGCGCGACGCGATGCATGTGTAGTGGCCAAATTGACCCAGCGACGCGATTGATCCATTCGGTCAGTACACATGGCATCGCGTCGCGCGTCGCGCGCACACTAAACTACCCCGTACGATTTCTTTGACGCTCTTGGAAGCCCAAACCTACGGTTTCGCTCCAATCGCTTATGTGTTTTGTAAAGCTCGCCTACGGTGGGATGACCATTTTGTTCAGCCATTCGAATGGCCACACCATTCGGAAAATTAGCCTTAACACATATGCGTCCTAAAAAGGTCTAAAGGGTTGGAGTAGGTTTGGTTTGATGCACTGCACGTGGACATAAAGGAATGTGGAATCCATCATGAGTTGGCTTCACCACATTAGAGCAGCGGTTCCGTCGCAAAGAAGGACAACCGCTGAAGAGGAAAAGGAAGGGAACTTGCTAGATACTGTGCTTAACACTGGAAAAACTTTTTGCGTTCTATACTGATAATTAAATTTGCTTACTTCCACAAGAAAAGGAAAGGATGATTCCTTGCCAATGATCGCCGTTGCACCAATAAGTCGCGGACCTAAAAATGACAATTACATTGGAACGAGCAGTTGCTACGAAGAAGTAAAGAGCATTACCTCTCAGAGTTAGGGCAATTCATCGTTGCCCCTGAGCCAGATGGATACTTTCCATCGGAGTTACGATTCGCCGAATACGTGGTGTAGGATTCCTTGTTTCTCGTTAGCTGATAGCAATCAGCTAAATATAATGGAAGCCAATACGTGAATTAAAGACAGCGTATTTGCGCGATTCATCTATGGCCGGCAGCAGGGTCTTGCGGGTGCCGCGGATCCGCCATGACAACGGCGGGTGGTGAGGCACCGCGAGGGTAACTGTACGCAATACTGCGTACTTCTGTCGGCAGTTGCGACCTCTAAGAATGTCAGAGATGTGGTAAGCAAAACGCTTTTTGTTTTGTGAAGGAGCGTTTTCTAAGCCAAGTTAGGAGCTACTGAATGTAAGCCCCGAAATCTAATAGAACACTCCATATAACTCAACAGTTCTGTACCATTTTGCGCTTGCTCTCACTTGTCGTTCTACCTCCACTACAAGTTCCTCGATTGACAAGCAGTTCGAAGATAATGTGGTAGCCCTTGTGATGACAGCATTCCCTCCGATGCCTTTTGGAGTCCGGGAAGTCCGTACGACGCAGTTATAGCTCAGACTAAAAATAACGGTCTGGTTTGTTGTTGCATTTCTGTGCAAGGCTTCTCCCTAAACTTTACACTGACTAACTTGTGGCTGGAAGGCTTCTCACGAAGATGTGCAGTGCAATTAAGGTTACCTAATATCGTGCTTAGGTTTATTGCGTTGCGTTTTAAGTGCCGGATTCCATACGCTTCCATATGTCGACACTAACGGTAATTATATTGTTAGTTGTGAAGCTTTTTTATGGACAGAAATTATGCATCAACCTGTTGTATTCCTAGTTGTAGATTCGTAAAAGAAACATGTTTCCAAAAAGATTATCCATAATCGACACCCATCACCCCATCACCCGCAGCACCTGGCACTGCTGGTGAGAGCCGCCGTGAACTGCGGCGGCCCTCGGGGACTTTGGCGGCCAGCGGCTCCTCGACAACTCGTCCGGTCGCACTTCCACCACAGTGGCAGCGTGGATTCCCACTGCGACCAGAGCGATATGGTCGAGTTTTCCGGGTGCTGCCGCGAGACTCTGAGGCCCTATAGGTTGTGCCAAAATGCGTGTACACCTTCTAAGATTTTTGATTTTCATAGAATTTTATTTCGTCACTCGAAAACCCTTCAAAGTTTTGCAATGTTGCTTTTTAAGCTTACCAAAGCTTGTACAAAAGGAATCTTGTATGGTGGCGTCGCAGTTGTTATCGAAGCTTTCTTGAGCACGTTATATAAAGCCTCGCAGATAACGGGTACGGTAACGATAATTTCCTTGAGCACTCCGCGACCTGTCGTTTATTACAAATTCCTGCAAGGCCGTGACGAGGAAGCTGCTGCCTCCAGTACCTGCACTGCATTAAAAGAAGGTGTTGTTCAGTTCTCTGCAGTGGTCCGTTGGCATCAGTGCTTTGAGGCCGAGAGCGTTTCTTTACATGATTGACGTTGCTCTCCGCTCCCCCCCCCCTCTTTGCTATAGAGGAAAAATTTGCGGCAAGCCCTTAACGCGACGCGCAATTCAACCACTTGCGTATTGGGGACCGAACTTGGATGCATTCACCCGTTGGATCCTTGGCTGCCCAAACGTTTGTCGCCACACAAACACCCAAACGGGAACTTTTCTATCTCCTCCACACGGCAAAGCGTGATCTCCCGCTGGAAAGTGAGCCGCGAGAAAATTTGGGAACTAGACCTGAAAGTTCTTCCCCCGGCTTCTCCCCCTGGCGTTCTGTACTAACCTGACTTCTTACTGACATTTTACAGCGCTGAAGCAGCATCTTCTGAGTAGCTTAAACTTATGGTAGAATCCCTAAGTTTTTCCCTCCACAGCCCCCTGGAATTTTTGGTGGAAAGGAATCGAAAGGTTATTCGCAAGGCAGTGGAGAGTCCTTGTTCTCCTTCACTTCACCTTCCTTCATCTCTCTACTTAGTTGGTTTCCTTTTTTTTTACCAAGTTCTGTCTAACTGGAATTTGCATTTCGGTGTTCGTGTTTGTTATATGTTCATGGAGTTGCATAGCTCGCAGTTTTATTGTTACTCCATCCCTGAGTTGTTAGCCGTAATAAACAAAAAAAGCAAACATTTATTTTGAGCAGCTCAATAAGCATGCAAACTCTTATGATACTTTTCCAGCCAAAGATTTGTCTCAGGACGACTTCGGTTTGCTCAAGTAGCTTTGGAGCTTTTATTATTTCAAGTGAAACTGGACGTTTTTTAATAAATGCGGATGTGCTTTCATAATAACCAGACAGGCTTTAACAAAATCACATATGGCCGTGATAGAAACAATTCAAGTCAGTTTCTTTAAGCTTCAAGTGGCTGCAAGCTGTCAGAACGATATTTTGTTGCGATCAAACTTCTAGCGCCGGGCGGGACTCGAACCCGCACCTTCCTCGGACCGGGCGGGAATGCTCTACGCCTTTACACCACCGGCGCTGTTTGATCGAAGGAACATCCACACCTCGTGGGACCGATCAGCCCTCCCCGTTCCCAGATGTTGCGTTCGATCAAAGAAACTGACTTGAATTGTTTCTATCACGACCATCAGCTTATCTGGTTCAATGCTGATATCCGCGGCGAGCTCATCCCGGATACGGGTGAGTACTTGTCGGTCCCACGAGGTGTGGATGTTGCGCTCGATCAAACGGCGCCGGTGGTGTAAAGGCGTAGAGCATTCCCGCCCGTTCAGAGGGAGGTGCGGGTTCGAGTGGCTCCAGGATCTAACTCCAACGCGACGTCGCGCGCTAGCCGCGTGCGACGTCGCAGCGCTGAAACGCGGACGGGCGCTCGGTGACGCATGGTTAGCCACGGAGTACGAAATATTCTCAGTGTTTATGCTCCCAGACCACACTTCTAACGAGGAACTTAAGATACCACAGAATGTGGTAGGCAACAGTCTGCAGTAGGACAAATGATCCGAGAATGGGTGATAACGACCTTTTTCCGTAGTATAACCATAATCACGGGTAAAAATTGACCGAAGAAGTTGTAGATGGCAAAAACTGACGCTAGAAACCATCCGCATGACCAGCATTCCTGCATAAACTGTCGCTGACCGTCCCGTTGAAACTACATTCATATACCATCTCCATGAAACGCTGAAATGAGGCAAAGGCGTGCGACACGCATGTCCCTGTAGAAGGCGTTTCTAGCCGTCGGAAGCATCGGACCGCGACAACTCGTCCAATTTCGTCGCGCACCGTGCGCGACGCCAAGGGGGTTCGCGCGGCGTTGGAGTTATGTCTGCCCCGGGTTCGAGTCCCGCCTGGCGCTAGAAGTTTTGATCGCAACAAAAAACGTCGCATATGGCCTTCTCAAAATTTTTATAATCTCCCACACTCCCCAAAACTAATGGGGCTAGAGGTCGGGGAGGAATTGTATGCGTGGGGGAATTGCGCGCATTCATTTGACAGCGCACAATGCTGATTGAGCTTCTTCTCCATGCAATATTTAACTATGTATAAAAGGCTGGGTGAAAGCATAATCAAGGAGGCCTTGCTGTCATTCTCGCCGAAATCGATAAATCCTCTTGCGCCTTCCCGTCAGCACTCTCAATCTCGTCACACACGTAGCTCCTGGACAGTAAGTGCGCGTCAACTGCTTGACTGAAGGCAGAATTGTTCTCGGACTTGTTGCATGGGCGTTTTCGCCTTCCACCCCTGATATTAAGGGAGCCATTCAAGCAATTGTCAGGAATTCAGGACATAAGGTTTACATGGCTGTATTTTATACTGTTTTACATGTTTTCTCACATGTTTTTATTCCTACTTTTTTATTCCTGATTTTTATGGGAATATCAGGTTACCCTTCCGCAATTAGACTTGCAAATCCAGCATATAAGGAAATCAGGTGCAGCACTTACCTGCAACAGTAGCGAGCGTACATGCGACAACTGCAAAAAGTAGAGAGCAGTTCACCATTAGCTGGAATGATGCTGATTCAGATTATGGATCACCGACTGAAGCACGGATAGACAATAGACAATAATGGCACGCAGCTCTGTGAAAAAACGCGAGTTGTTCTGCATGGGCTGTTTTCTGATTCACATCATTATTGCCACCGACAGCTTTCTGTCTGCACTCTCGCCGACCACAGCTGGGGTCATCTAGAGCGGAGGCGGAAGGAGGGAAGGCGAACAGCAGCAGTAGGTGCCGACTAGAAGGAGTGCAGTGCCTCTGCTGCTTCTGCACCTCTTGCCGCCGGCAAGACTCGAACTAGTAATATGGTACATGACTGAAAATGTATAAGAAAAGATCGCTATAGGGTAGGGAAAAGGGTGTTGAAAATTATCCATGTTATTATGTTGGCCCCTAATCGTAAGTCCCCGGCGTTTTTTTTCAACAATTCATTGTGGATTTCGCCGGCGGTCTCTTGTGTAGCATTTGTTTCTCATACTGAAAGTTGTCAATTTTTAGTTCGTTAAAATGAAAACTAAAACATTGAGAAATGGCCATCTCCGACAGTTCCTTGTTTTCGCTTAGGTTTGGAATTTTTGGCGCAGCTCTTCATAGCATTTGGAAGGCAATGTTCTGTAATACAAGAGTATGTGTTGGCCCTACAGGGTGCGTAAAAAGTATTGACGCACTAAATGACGGTTGTGGAAATAGTATTGCGCAGTAAGTTTTAAAATATTCACTTGAGAAATATGGAAAATGATTTTGCAAACACGATAGAATAACTCGTAGTTGTCATTGGCTCCTTTACTGTGAACACAGGAGCGAAAACGACGGAAAAATTCATGAGCACGCGCCGCAAGTATTCGCTTGCATTTTGTTCCGTTCTTCGAGCAGGGTAGCCTTCTGCGACTGGTCACTTTTGTTGAAAGTAGCCCAGACCTCATTCTTCAAAATCGCCTAAAAAGAGTAATCCAGCGGATTCTTGTTTAAGCTGTGCTAGTCTGAGAAGCTGTTCACACCTGCGCGCGTTATCTGTTTGCCGTTATCGGATAGAGAGTGATAATTTTGGATTTGAACGTTAACGTGCGTGAACCTCTTGTAATCATAATCTGTTATGACAGAGCCGTGGCTGACGTTTGGGTTGATGACCTCTTTCCTCACCAACCGTTTCGAACAGCGCCTAATTCTCTTGCTAAGGAACTACTAAGCTCTTTGGGTAGCAGACAAAAAAAGGGCCACCGTAACGGTGACGATCATGTTTCTCCAGTTTTTTCCTGAGTGTTTTTTGAGCACAATACAGACAACAAAAATAACACACAAAAACCTAGAGGGGTACAAAGAGAAGCTGGAGCTGAGTCAAAAAGTAGGTGCGTCAATACTTTTTACGCACCCTGTATTTGCTAACTTGTCCTTGATTTTTAGGTCATCAGATTGGGACGTCCAAAGGAGAAGGTTTTATTTTACCAACAGCTCCTTCTCTGTGGTAGGACTTTTTGGCATAGAGTTATATGTCGTTCGAAATAGAATGTCTTGCTCTATAAGAATTTGTGTCGCGTTTAATGGCTCGTGCTGATTTCTGTCAAATATCAACAAAATGTCAAAAAGAGAAAAATCATTTTACCAACAACTCCTCCTTGTTCACTACGTCCTGCTCAATTTTATATGATACTTGAAAGTGGATGTCTTGCTCTACCACAGCATATGATTTGTTCTTCGGCCATTTAAATTTTTGCTAATTTTCAAGTCATCAAAATGGAGTGCCTGGTCGTCAAAGATGAGCACTTCTAGCACCGTCCCCTTTTTGTATGTCGCTTGCTGACCAGTGCTGAGCCATCCTTTATGTGCTTCATATTGACATACTTACACACAAACACCATTTTTCATCGCCAGTCATAATTCTGCGCAAAAATCGTGAGATATGTCAGGATTATGTCAGGAACCAGAGAGTAACGATTGCTGCTAGCCTGCTTGCCGTCATCATTCATCACATGGACATTTTCAACGATTTTTGCACTGAATTATGACTGGCGATGAAAAGTGGTGTGTGTGTGTATGTCAATATGAAGCACCTAAAGAATAGCTCAGCAGTGCTCAGCAAGCGGCACACAAAGAGAAGGTGCTGGAAGTACTTATCTTTGAGGATCTGGCACTCCATTTTGATGACTTGAAAATTAGCAAAAATTTAGATGGCCGAAGAACAAATCATAAATCCTGGTAGAACAAGACATCCACTTTCGAGTGTCATATAAAGCTGTGCAGGACAGACTGGACAAGGAGAAGGAGTTGTTGATGAAGATGACTCTTCTCTTTTCGGCATTTTGTTGATATTCGACAGAAATCAGGATAAGCCAAAAAACGCGATACAAATTCTTATATAGCAAGACAATCTCTTACGAACGACATATAACACCAAGCAAAAAGTTCTACCACAGGGTATGAGCTGTCGGTAAAAATAAATCTTCTCCTTCGGATGTCCCAATTTGATTTGATGACCTAAAAAATCAAGAAAGGACAAATTAGCAAATCGATCCAACACGTGTTTTTGTATTACAGAACATTGCCTTCCAAATGCTATGAAGAGCAGCGCGAAAAATTTCAAACCTAACCGGAGAGAAGGAACTGTCGACGAAGACCACTTTTCATTTTTTCACTTCTTACTTTAACGACTTAAAAATTGACAAAAATCAGGATGGAAAAAGAAATTAAATACATTTTCTGATAGAGAAAATCATTCCCTTTCGATGCTTTATTTCACTATGCAAGGGACCTTCCGTGAAATCCGTAACGAATTGTTGAAAAAACGCCGTGGACTTATGGGTCGATCTGTAGTTAGGGCGAAGTAGTATGATCTTGAATTTGAGGGGAAGCGCTACGTATAGCGCTATGCTGCTTACCATGTTTTATAGACCCTCTACTGGATCTACACGAAATATTATTAAGCAGCTATAAAGGATTCAAATTTATTTATGACAAATTTGGGAGGGTGGAGTCAAAATCGAAATCACCGTTTTCATCTGAAACTGTGCACTTTCAACATCATGCGTCGTTTTACAGGTTTAATATAACACGCTGTAAGAAGTTTAAAACGGCTCTGTATAAACCAGGTTCAAAAAATTCACTAGGAAAATGTTAATGCGAAAAAGGTCGTAGTAACTGAATGGGTTAGCCATAAACCAGTCACACTCAATGAACTTAGTCCTTCTTTCGTAGAATGCTTTGGTTATCGGGGCTATTTAGGTAGTTCGCGCTAGCTGCAGACGGTTGTACTGCGTTGCAAAGCGAGTTCCCAAGCGAGTTGGCCAAAGCGAAGCCACCCAAGTCAGTTGGAACTGATCCGAAGAACCCATCCTGGCTCGAACTGAAATCTCTGCGCTGTCGCAGTAGCGGCTGCTCCAATTGTTGCTCCAATCGTTCAGCTGCTGTAAAATTTGAAGAAGTCTCCTTCTGCAGAATTCTGTGAACTATATCAGTCCCGGCAACCGCAGTGCAGCGCGACGTGCGTCGCTGTCATGCAATCCCCCGTGGCTTGCGCGGACGGCAATACACCGTCGGCATAACGCGTGTGGTATACTCCCGCAGGAGGGTCCGAGGCATGTCCGCCGACGGCCGTCATCAATCGGGGGTAGCCCGCGTCGCATTGGAGCGCGCTTTTGGTGCAGGACACCACGGGTCGACAGGCTTCCGCTGCGAAAGGCTGGCGTCACGCGGAGTCCTGCCTGAGCCAAAAGCTCGTCCTGTGGGCGGAAGGTATAACAGCCTTCTTATCGTCCCGTCTGTCGGCGATCTACGGACGGTGGGCGTGGCGGGCCACGACGAGTCGCCAAGTGCGGGGTCCCGACACGATTCCTGCCCAGCCGTGTAGCTCCTTCAGGAGTGAGGCCTAAGCAAGAGATCTCGGAACATCGATGTTATACTTCCGCGAGCCGTCGCCGATAACCTCTCACCAACTGCGCGGGAGCCCTTCCTGACTGACTTGAGAGTACGCATACACCTTGCGTCCCTCGCGCCGAGCGGTGCGAGAGAGAAAGAAGCATAGGAAGAAGAAGAGAGAGAAAGGAGTGCAACACCTTCCTACAACGCAGCCGGTGCTGTGGCTGCTATGCACTGCGTTGCGCCTGCACACAGTGTCGTAGTAGGTCTTAGCAAACGGTTATAGCAGCGGCAACTTGATAAAAAGATTGAAGAGACAGTCTGAACAGCTCGGGGAGGGGATCTCGGGAAGACATCTAGGAGGCACTACTACCGAGTGCTGATCTGACTGCTGCTATTCTGCTCTTCTACAAGGCTTCATATGCACTCTTAGTTCACCATCCTTTTCAGATTCGCCAATTGCTTATTATTACATAGCTGTAGTACGTTAATTTAGAACACTGACCTGTACGCCACTGATTAGCGATCTATCAATTAGAAGTGTTTGGTAGGCAATCTACAGGGCTCTCGATCAAACACCGATTGAGTGAAAAACATTCAAGCAATTACGATTTTCGTGTTGATGGCAGTTATGCACTTTCCCATGGTGCGCTATACGCTTCTCTGCAGCATTCCTCTGCATGGGATTGTGGAGCTAAAATTCATAACGTTAAAGCGAAAAAGGTCGTAGTAACTGAATGGGTTAGCCATAAACCAGTCACACTCAATGAACTTAGTCCTTCTTTCGTAGAATGCTTTGGTTATCGGGGCTATTTAGGTAGTTCGCGCTAGCTGCAGACGGTTGTACTGCGTTGCAAAGCGAGTTCCCAAGCGAGTTGGCCAAAGCGAAGCCACCCAAGTCAGTTGGAACTGATCCGAAGAACCCATCCTGGCTCGAACTGAAATCTCTGCGCTGTCGCAGTAGCGGCTGCTCCAATTGTTGCTCCAATCGTTCAGCTGCTGTAAAATTTGAAGAAGTCTCCTTCTGCAGAATTCTGTGAACTATATCAGTCCCGGCAACCGCAGTGCAGCGCGACGTGCGTCGCTGTCATGCAATCCCCCGTGGCTTGCGCGGACGGCAATACACCGTCGGCATAACGCGTGTGGTATACTCCCGCAGGAGGGTCCGAGGCATGTCCGCCGACGGCCGTCATCAATCGGGGGTAGCCCGCGTCGCATTGGAGCGCGCTTTTGGTGCAGGACACCACGGGTCGACAGGCTTCCGCTGCGAAAGGCTGGCGTCACGCGGAGTCCTGCCTGAGCCAAAAGCTCGTCCTGTGGGCGGAAGGTATAACAGCCTTCTTATCGTCCCGTCTGTCGGCGATCTACGGACGGTGGGCGTGGCGGGCCACGACGAGTCGCCAAGTGCGGGGTCCCGACACGATTCCTGCCCAGCCGTGTAGCTCCTTCAGGAGTGAGGCCTAAGCAAGAGATCTCGGAACATCGATGTTATACTTCCGCGAGCCGTCGCCGATAACCTCTCACCAACTGCGCGGGAGCCCTTCCTGACTGACTTGAGAGTACGCATACACCTTGCGTCCCTCGCGCCGAGCGGTGCGAGAGAGAAAGAAGCATAGGAAGAAGAAGAGAGAGAAAGGAGTGCAACACCTTCCTACAACGCAGCCGGTGCTGTGGCTGCTATGCACTGCGTTGCGCCTGCACACAGTGTCGTAGTAGGTCTTAGCAAACGGTTATAGCAGCGGCAACTTGATAAAAAGATTGAAGAGACAGTCTGAACAGCTCGGGGAGGGGATCTCGGGAAGACATCTAGGAGGCACTACTACCGAGTGCTGATCTGACTGCTGCTATTCTGCTCTTCTACAAGGCTTCATATGCACTCTTAGTTCACCATCCTTTTCAGATTCGCCAATTGCTTATTATTACATAGCTGTAGTACGTTAATTTAGAACACTGACCTGTACGCCACTGATTAGCGATCTATCAATTAGAAGTGTTTGGTAGGCAATCTACAGGGCTCTCGATCAAACACCGATTGAGTGAAAAACATTCAAGCAATTACGATTTTCGTGTTGATGGCAGTTATGCACTTTCCCATGGTGCGCTATACGCTTCTCTGCAGCATTCCTCTGCATGGGATTGTGGAGCTAAAATTCATAACGTTAAAGCGAAAAAGGTCGTAGTAACTGAATGGGTTAGCCATAAACCAGTCACACTCAATGAACTTAGTCCTTCTTTCGTAGAATGCTTTGGTTATCGGGGCTATTTAGGTAGTTCGCGCTAGCTGCAGACGGTTGTACTGCGTTGCAAAGCGAGTTCCCAAGCGAGTTGGCCAAAGCGAAGCCACCCAAGTCAGTTGGAACTGATCCGAAGAACCCATCCTGGCTCGAACTGAAATCTCTGCGCTGTCGCAGTAGCGGCTGCTCCAATTGTTGCTCCAATCGTTCAGCTGCTGTAAAATTTGAAGAAGTCTCCTTCTGCAGAATTCTGTGAACTATATCAGTCCCGGCAACCGCAGTGCAGCGCGACGTGCGTCGCTGTCATGCAATCCCCCGTGGCTTGCGCGGACGGCAATACACCGTCGGCATAACGCGTGTGGTATACTCCCGCAGGAGGGTCCGAGGCATGTCCGCCGACGGCCGTCATCAATCGGGGGTAGCCCGCGTCGCATTGGAGCGCGCTTTTGGTGCAGGACACCACGGGTCGACAGGCTTCCGCTGCGAAAGGCTGGCGTCACGCGGAGTCCTGCCTGAGCCAAAAGCTCGTCCTGTGGGCGGAAGGTATAACAGCCTTCTTATCGTCCCGTCTGTCGGCGATCTACGGACGGTGGGCGTGGCGGGCCACGACGAGTCGCCAAGTGCGGGGTCCCGACACGATTCCTGCCCAGCCGTGTAGCTCCTTCAGGAGTGAGGCCTAAGCAAGAGATCTCGGAACATCGATGTTATACTTCCGCGAGCCGTCGCCGATAACCTCTCACCAACTGCGCGGGAGCCCTTCCTGACTGACTTGAGAGTACGCATACACCTTGCGTCCCTCGCGCCGAGCGGTGCGAGAGAGAAAGAAGCATAGGAAGAAGAAGAGAGAGAAAGGAGTGCAACACCTTCCTACAACGCAGCCGGTGCTGTGGCTGCTATGCACTGCGTTGCGCCTGCACACAGTGTCGTAGTAGGTCTTAGCAAACGGTTATAGCAGCGGCAACTTGATAAAAAGATTGAAGAGACAGTCTGAACAGCTCGGGGAGGGGATCTCGGGAAGACATCTAGGAGGCACTACTACCGAGTGCTGATCTGACTGCTGCTATTCTGCTCTTCTACAAGGCTTCATATGCACTCTTAGTTCACCATCCTTTTCAGATTCGCCAATTGCTTATTATTACATAGCTGTAGTACGTTAATTTAGAACACTGACCTGTACGCCACTGATTAGCGATCTATCAATTAGAAGTGTTTGGTAGGCAATCTACAGGGCTCTCGATCAAACACCGATTGAGTGAAAAACATTCAAGCAATTACGATTTTCGTGTTGATGGCAGTTATGCACTTTCCCATGGTGCGCTATACGCTTCTCTGCAGCATTCCTCTGCATGGGATTGTGGAGCTAAAATTCATAACGTTAAAGCGAAAAAGGTCGTAGTAACTGAATGGGTTAGCCATAAACCAGTCACACTCAATGAACTTAGTCCTTCTTTCGTAGAATGCTTTGGTTATCGGGGCTATTTAGGTAGTTCGCGCTAGCTGCAGACGGTTGTACTGCGTTGCAAAGCGAGTTCCCAAGCGAGTTGGCCAAAGCGAAGCCACCCAAGTCAGTTGGAACTGATCCGAAGAACCCATCCTGGCTCGAACTGAAATCTCTGCGCTGTCGCAGTAGCGGCTGCTCCAATTGTTGCTCCAATCGTTCAGCTGCTGTAAAATTTGAAGAAGTCTCCTTCTGCAGAATTCTGTGAACTATATCAGTCCCGGCAACCGCAGTGCAGCGCGACGTGCGTCGCTGTCATGCAATCCCCCGTGGCTTGCGCGGACGGCAATACACCGTCGGCATAACGCGTGTGGTATACTCCCGCAGGAGGGTCCGAGGCATGTCCGCCGACGGCCGTCATCAATCGGGGGTAGCCCGCGTCGCATTGGAGCGCGCTTTTGGTGCAGGACACCACGGGTCGACAGGCTTCCGCTGCGAAAGGCTGGCGTCACGCGGAGTCCTGCCTGAGCCAAAAGCTCGTCCTGTGGGCGGAAGGTATAACAGCCTTCTTATCGTCCCGTCTGTCGGCGATCTACGGACGGTGGGCGTGGCGGGCCACGACGAGTCGCCAAGTGCGGGGTCCCGACACGATTCCTGCCCAGCCGTGTAGCTCCTTCAGGAGTGAGGCCTAAGCAAGAGATCTCGGAACATCGATGTTATACTTCCGCGAGCCGTCGCCGATAACCTCTCACCAACTGCGCGGGAGCCCTTCCTGACTGACTTGAGAGTACGCATACACCTTGCGTCCCTCGCGCCGAGCGGTGCGAGAGAGAAAGAAGCATAGGAAGAAGAAGAGAGAGAAAGGAGTGCAACACCTTCCTACAACGCAGCCGGTGCTGTGGCTGCTATGCACTGCGTTGCGCCTGCACACAGTGTCGTAGTAGGTCTTAGCAAACGGTTATAGCAGCGGCAACTTGATAAAAAGATTGAAGAGACAGTCTGAACAGCTCGGGGAGGGGATCTCGGGAAGACATCTAGGAGGCACTACTACCGAGTGCTGATCTGACTGCTGCTATTCTGCTCTTCTACAAGGCTTCATATGCACTCTTAGTTCACCATCCTTTTCAGATTCGCCAATTGCTTATTATTACATAGCTGTAGTACGTTAATTTAGAACACTGACCTGTACGCCACTGATTAGCGATCTATCAATTAGAAGTGTTTGGTAGGCAATCTACAGGGCTCTCGATCAAACACCGATTGAGTGAAAAACATTCAAGCAATTACGATTTTCGTGTTGATGGCAGTTATGCACTTTCCCATGGTGCGCTATACGCTTCTCTGCAGCATTCCTCTGCATGGGATTGTGGAGCTAAAATTCATAACGTTAAAGCGAAAAAGGTCGTAGTAACTGAATGGGTTAGCCATAAACCAGTCACACTCAATGAACTTAGTCCTTCTTTCGTAGAATGCTTTGGTTATCGGGGCTATTTAGGTAGTTCGCGCTAGCTGCAGACGGTTGTACTGCGTTGCAAAGCGAGTTCCCAAGCGAGTTGGCCAAAGCGAAGCCACCCAAGTCAGTTGGAACTGATCCGAAGAACCCATCCTGGCTCGAACTGAAATCTCTGCGCTGTCGCAGTAGCGGCTGCTCCAATTGTTGCTCCAATCGTTCAGCTGCTGTAAAATTTGAAGAAGTCTCCTTCTGCAGAATTCTGTGAACTATATCAGTCCCGGCAACCGCAGTGCAGCGCGACGTGCGTCGCTGTCATGCAATCCCCCGTGGCTTGCGCGGACGGCAATACACCGTCGGCATAACGCGTGTGGTATACTCCCGCAGGAGGGTCCGAGGCATGTCCGCCGACGGCCGTCATCAATCGGGGGTAGCCCGCGTCGCATTGGAGCGCGCTTTTGGTGCAGGACACCACGGGTCGACAGGCTTCCGCTGCGAAAGGCTGGCGTCACGCGGAGTCCTGCCTGAGCCAAAAGCTCGTCCTGTGGGCGGAAGGTATAACAGCCTTCTTATCGTCCCGTCTGTCGGCGATCTACGGACGGTGGGCGTGGCGGGCCACGACGAGTCGCCAAGTGCGGGGTCCCGACACGATTCCTGCCCAGCCGTGTAGCTCCTTCAGGAGTGAGGCCTAAGCAAGAGATCTCGGAACATCGATGTTATACTTCCGCGAGCCGTCGCCGATAACCTCTCACCAACTGCGCGGGAGCCCTTCCTGACTGACTTGAGAGTACGCATACACCTTGCGTCCCTCGCGCCGAGCGGTGCGAGAGAGAAAGAAGCATAGGAAGAAGAAGAGAGAGAAAGGAGTGCAACACCTTCCTACAACGCAGCCGGTGCTGTGGCTGCTATGCACTGCGTTGCGCCTGCACACAGTGTCGTAGTAGGTCTTAGCAAACGGTTATAGCAGCGGCAACTTGATAAAAAGATTGAAGAGACAGTCTGAACAGCTCGGGGAGGGGATCTCGGGAAGACATCTAGGAGGCACTACTACCGAGTGCTGATCTGACTGCTGCTATTCTGCTCTTCTACAAGGCTTCATATGCACTCTTAGTTCACCATCCTTTTCAGATTCGCCAATTGCTTATTATTACATAGCTGTAGTACGTTAATTTAGAACACTGACCTGTACGCCACTGATTAGCGATCTATCAATTAGAAGTGTTTGGTAGGCAATCTACAGGGCTCTCGATCAAACACCGATTGAGTGAAAAACATTCAAGCAATTACGATTTTCGTGTTGATGGCAGTTATGCACTTTCCCATGGTGCGCTATACGCTTCTCTGCAGCATTCCTCTGCATGGGATTGTGGAGCTAAAATTCATAACGTTAAAGCGAAAAAGGTCGTAGTAACTGAATGGGTTAGCCATAAACCAGTCACACTCAATGAACTTAGTCCTTCTTTCGTAGAATGCTTTGGTTATCGGGGCTATTTAGGTAGTTCGCGCTAGCTGCAGACGGTTGTACTGCGTTGCAAAGCGAGTTCCCAAGCGAGTTGGCCAAAGCGAAGCCACCCAAGTCAGTTGGAACTGATCCGAAGAACCCATCCTGGCTCGAACTGAAATCTCTGCGCTGTCGCAGTAGCGGCTGCTCCAATTGTTGCTCCAATCGTTCAGCTGCTGTAAAATTTGAAGAAGTCTCCTTCTGCAGAATTCTGTGAACTATATCAGTCCCGGCAACCGCAGTGCAGCGCGACGTGCGTCGCTGTCATGCAATCCCCCGTGGCTTGCGCGGACGGCAATACACCGTCGGCATAACGCGTGTGGTATACTCCCGCAGGAGGGTCCGAGGCATGTCCGCCGACGGCCGTCATCAATCGGGGGTAGCCCGCGTCGCATTGGAGCGCGCTTTTGGTGCAGGACACCACGGGTCGACAGGCTTCCGCTGCGAAAGGCTGGCGTCACGCGGAGTCCTGCCTGAGCCAAAAGCTCGTCCTGTGGGCGGAAGGTATAACAGCCTTCTTATCGTCCCGTCTGTCGGCGATCTACGGACGGTGGGCGTGGCGGGCCACGACGAGTCGCCAAGTGCGGGGTCCCGACACGATTCCTGCCCAGCCGTGTAGCTCCTTCAGGAGTGAGGCCTAAGCAAGAGATCTCGGAACATCGATGTTATACTTCCGCGAGCCGTCGCCGATAACCTCTCACCAACTGCGCGGGAGCCCTTCCTGACTGACTTGAGAGTACGCATACACCTTGCGTCCCTCGCGCCGAGCGGTGCGAGAGAGAAAGAAGCATAGGAAGAAGAAGAGAGAGAAAGGAGTGCAACACCTTCCTACAACGCAGCCGGTGCTGTGGCTGCTATGCACTGCGTTGCGCCTGCACACAGTGTCGTAGTAGGTCTTAGCAAACGGTTATAGCAGCGGCAACTTGATAAAAAGATTGAAGAGACAGTCTGAACAGCTCGGGGAGGGGATCTCGGGAAGACATCTAGGAGGAACTACTACCGAGTGCTGATCTGACTGCTGCTATTCTGCTCTTCTACAAGGCTTCATATGCACTCTTAGTTCACCATCCTTTTCAGATTCGCCAATTGCTTATTATTACATAGCTGTAGTACGTTAATTTAGAACACTGACCTGTACGCCACTGATTAGCGATCTATCAATTAGAAGTGTTTGGTAGGCAATCTACAGGGCTCTCGATCAAACACCGATTGAGTGAAAAACATTCAAGCAATTACGATTTTCGTGTTGATGGCAGTTATGCACTTTCCCATGGTGCGCTATACGCTTCTCTGCAGCATTCCTCTGCATGGGATTGTGGAGCTAAAATTCATAACGTTAAAGCGAAAAAGGTCGTAGTAACTGAATGGGTTAGCCATAAACCAGTCACACTCAATGAACTTAGTCCTTCTTTCGTAGAATGCTTTGGTTATCGGGGCTATTTAGGTAGTTCGCGCTAGCTGCAGACGGTTGTACTGCGTTGCAAAGCGAGTTCCCAAGCGAGTTGGCCAAAGCGAAGCCACCCAAGTCAGTTGGAACTGATCCGAAGAACCCATCCTGGCTCGAACTGAAATCTCTGCGCTGTCGCAGTAGCGGCTGCTCCAATTGTTGCTCCAATCGTTCAGCTGCTGTAAAATTTGAAGAAGTCTCCTTCTGCAGAATTCTGTGAACTATATCAGTCCCGGCAACCGCAGTGCAGCGCGACGTGCGTCGCTGTCATGCAATCCCCCGTGGCTTGCGCGGACGGCAATACACCGTCGGCATAACGCGTGTGGTATACTCCCGCAGGAGGGTCCGAGGCATGTCCGCCGACGGCCGTCATCAATCGGGGGTAGCCCGCGTCGCATTGGAGCGCGCTTTTGGTGCAGGACACCACGGGTCGACAGGCTTCCGCTGCGAAAGGCTGGCGTCACGCGGAGTCCTGCCTGAGCCAAAAGCTCGTCCTGTGGGCGGAAGGTATAACAGCCTTCTTATCGTCCCGTCTGTCGGCGATCTACGGACGGTGGGCGTGGCGGGCCACGACGAGTCGCCAAGTGCGGGGTCCCGACACGATTCCTGCCCAGCCGTGTAGCTCCTTCAGGAGTGAGGCCTAAGCAAGAGATCTCGGAACATCGATGTTATACTTCCGCGAGCCGTCGCCGATAACCTCTCACCAACTGCGCGGGAGCCCTTCCTGACTGACTTGAGAGTACGCATACACCTTGCGTCCCTCGCGCCGAGCGGTGCGAGAGAGAAAGAAGCATAGGAAGAAGAAGAGAGAGAAAGGAGTGCAACACCTTCCTACAACGCAGCCGGTGCTGTGGCTGCTATGCACTGCGTTGCGCCTGCACACAGTGTCGTAGTAGGTCTTAGCAAACGGTTATAGCAGCGGCAACTTGATAAAAAGATTGAAGAGACAGTCTGAACAGCTCGGGGAGGGGATCTCGGGAAGACATCTAGGAGGCACTACTACCGAGTGCTGATCTGACTGCTGCTATTCTGCTCTTCTACAAGGCTTCATATGCACTCTTAGTTCACCATCCTTTTCAGATTCGCCAATTGCTTATTATTACATAGCTGTAGTACGTTAATTTAGAACACTGACCTGTACGCCACTGATTAGCGATCTATCAATTAGAAGTGTTTGGTAGGCAATCTACAGGGCTCTCGATCAAACACCGATTGAGTGAAAAACATTCAAGCAATTACGATTTTCGTGTTGATGGCAGTTATGCACTTTCCCATGGTGCGCTATACGCTTCTCTGCAGCATTCCTCTGCATGGGATTGTGGAGCTAAAATTCATAACGTTAAAGCGAAAAAGGTCGTAGTAACTGAATGGGTTAGCCATAAACCAGTCACACTCAATGAACTTAGTCCTTCTTTCGTAGAATGCTTTGGTTATCGGGGCTATTTAGGTAGTTCGCGCTAGCTGCAGACGGTTGTACTGCGTTGCAAAGCGAGTTCCCAAGCGAGTTGGCCAAAGCGAAGCCACCCAAGTCAGTTGGAACTGATCCGAAGAACCCATCCTGGCTCGAACTGAAATCTCTGCGCTGTCGCAGTAGCGGCTGCTCCAATTGTTGCTCCAATCGTTCAGCTGCTGTAAAATTTGAAGAAGTCTCCTTCTGCAGAATTCTGTGAACTATATCAGTCCCGGCAACCGCAGTGCAGCGCGACGTGCGTCGCTGTCATGCAATCCCCCGTGGCTTGCGCGGACGGCAATACACCGTCGGCATAACGCGTGTGGTATACTCCCGCAGGAGGGTCCGAGGCATGTCCGCCGACGGCCGTCATCAATCGGGGGTAGCCCGCGTCGCATTGGAGCGCGCTTTTGGTGCAGGACACCACGGGTCGACAGGCTTCCGCTGCGAAAGGCTGGCGTCACGCGGAGTCCTGCCTGAGCCAAAAGCTCGTCCTGTGGGCGGAAGGTATAACAGCCTTCTTATCGTCCCGTCTGTCGGCGATCTACGGACGGTGGGCGTGGCGGGCCACGACGAGTCGCCAAGTGCGGGGTCCCGACACGATTCCTGCCCAGCCGTGTAGCTCCTTCAGGAGTGAGGCCTAAGCAAGAGATCTCGGAACATCGATGTTATACTTCCGCGAGCCGTCGCCGATAACCTCTCACCAACTGCGCGGGAGCCCTTCCTGACTGACTTGAGAGTACGCATACACCTTGCGTCCCTCGCGCCGAGCGGTGCGAGAGAGAAAGAAGCATAGGAAGAAGAAGAGAGAGAAAGGAGTGCAACACCTTCCTACAACGCAGCCGGTGCTGTGGCTGCTATGCACTGCGTTGCGCCTGCACACAGTGTCGTAGTAGGTCTTAGCAAACGGTTATAGCAGCGGCAACTTGATAAAAAGATTGAAGAGACAGTCTGAACAGCTCGGGGAGGGGATCTCGGGAAGACATCTAGGAGGCACTACTACCGAGTGCTGATCTGACTGCTGCTATTCTGCTCTTCTACAAGGCTTCATATGCACTCTTAGTTCACCATCCTTTTCAGATTCGCCAATTGCTTATTATTACATAGCTGTAGTACGTTAATTTAGAACACTGACCTGTACGCCACTGATTAGCGATCTATCAATTAGAAGTGTTTGGTAGGCAATCTACAGGGCTCTCGATCAAACACCGATTGAGTGAAAAACATTCAAGCAATTACGATTTTCGTGTTGATGGCAGTTATGCACTTTCCCATGGTGCGCTATACGCTTCTCTGCAGCATTCCTCTGCATGGGATTGTGGAGCTAAAATTCATAACGTTAAAGCGAAAAAGGTCGTAGTAACTGAATGGGTTAGCCATAAACCAGTCACACTCAATGAACTTAGTCCTTCTTTCGTAGAATGCTTTGGTTATCGGGGCTATTTAGGTAGTTCGCGCTAGCTGCAGACGGTTGTACTGCGTTGCAAAGCGAGTTCCCAAGCGAGTTGGCCAAAGCGAAGCCACCCAAGTCAGTTGGAACTGATCCGAAGAACCCATCCTGGCTCGAACTGAAATCTCTGCGCTGTCGCAGTAGCGGCTGCTCCAATTGTTGCTCCAATCGTTCAGCTGCTGTAAAATTTGAAGAAGTCTCCTTCTGCAGAATTCTGTGAACTATATCAGTCCCGGCAACCGCAGTGCAGCGCGACGTGCGTCGCTGTCATGCAATCCCCCGTGGCTTGCGCGGACGGCAATACACCGTCGGCATAACGCGTGTGGTATACTCCCGCAGGAGGGTCCGAGGCATGTCCGCCGACGGCCGTCATCAATCGGGGGTAGCCCGCGTCGCATTGGAGCGCGCTTTTGGTGCAGGACACCACGGGTCGACAGGCTTCTGCTGCGAAAGGCTGGCGTCACGCGGAGTCCTGCCTGAGCCAAAAGCTCGTCCTGTGGGCGGAAGGTATAACAGCCTTCTTATCGTCCCGTCTGTCGGCGATCTACGGACGGTGGGCGTGGCGGGCCACGACGAGTCGCCAAGTGCGGGGTCCCGACACGATTCCTGCCCAGCCGTGTAGCTCCTTCAGGAGTGAGGCCTAAGCAAGAGATCTCGGAACATCGATGTTATACTTCCGCGAGCCGTCGCCGATAACCTCTCACCAACTGCGCGGGAGCCCTTCCTGACTGACTTGAGAGTACGCATACACCTTGCGTCCCTCGCGCCGAGCGGTGCGAGAGAGAAAGAAGCATAGGAAGAAGAAGAGAGAGAAAGGAGTGCAACACCTTCCTACAACGCAGCCGGTGCTGTGGCTGCTATGCACTGCGTTGCGCCTGCACACAGTGTCGTAGTAGGTCTTAGCAAACGGTTATAGCAGCGGCAACTTGATAAAAAGATTGAAGAGACAGTCTGAACAGCTCGGGGAGGGGATCTCGGGAAGACATCTAGGAGGCACTACTACCGAGTGCTGATCTGACTGCTGCTATTCTGCTCTTCTACAAGGCTTCATATGCACTCTTAGTTCACCATCCTTTTCAGATTCGCCAATTGCTTATTATTACATAGCTGTAGTACGTTAATTTAGAACACTGACCTGTACGCCACTGATTAGCGATCTATCAATTAGAAGTGTTTGGTAGGCAATCTACAGGGCTCTCGATCAAACACCGATTGAGTGAAAAACATTCAAGCAATTACGATTTTCGTGTTGATGGCAGTTATGCACTTTCCCATGGTGCGCTATACGCTTCTCTGCAGCATTCCTCTGCATGGGATTGTGGAGCTAAAATTCATAACGTTAAAGCGAAAAAGGTCGTAGTAACTGAATGGGTTAGCCATAAACCAGTCACACTCAATGAACTTAGTCCTTCTTTCGTAGAATGCTTTGGTTATCGGGGCTATTTAGGTAGTTCGCGCTAGCTGCAGACGGTTGTACTGCGTTGCAAAGCGAGTTCCCAAGCGAGTTGGCCAAAGCGAAGCCACCCAAGTCAGTTGGAACTGATCCGAAGAACCCATCCTGGCTCGAACTGAAATCTCTGCGCTGTCGCAGTAGCGGCTGCTCCAATTGTTGCTCCAATCGTTCAGCTGCTGTAAAATTTGAAGAAGTCTCCTTCTGCAGAATTCTGTGAACTATATCAGTCCCGGCAACCGCAGTGCAGCGCGACGTGCGTCGCTGTCATGCAATCCCCCGTGGCTTGCGCGGACGGCAATACACCGTCGGCATAACGCGTGTGGTATACTCCCGCAGGAGGGTCCGAGGCATGTCCGCCGACGGCCGTCATCAATCGGGGGTAGCCCGCGTCGCATTGGAGCGCGCTTTTGGTGCAGGACACCACGGGTCGACAGGCTTCCGCTGCGAAAGGCTGGCGTCACGCGGAGTCCTGCCTGAGCCAAAAGCTCGTCCTGTGGGCGGAAGGTATAACAGCCTTCTTATCGTCCCGTCTGTCGGCGATCTACGGACGGTGGGCGTGGCGGGCCACGACGAGTCGCCAAGTGCGGGGTCCCGACACGATTCCTGCCCAGCCGTGTAGCTCCTTCAGGAGTGAGGCCTAAGCAAGAGATCTCGGAACATCGATGTTATACTTCCGCGAGCCGTCGCCGATAACCTCTCACCAACTGCGCGGGAGCCCTTCCTGACTGACTTGAGAGTACGCATACACCTTGCGTCCCTCGCGCCGAGCGGTGCGAGAGAGAAAGAAGCATAGGAAGAAGAAGAGAGAGAAAGGAGTGCAACACCTTCCTACAACGCAGCCGGTGCTGTGGCTGCTATGCACTGCGTTGCGCCTGCACACATTGTCGTAGTAGGTCTTAGCAAACGGTTATAGCAGCGGCAACTTGATAAAAAGATTGAAGAGACAGTCTGAACAGCTCGGGGAGGGGATCTCGGGAAGACATCTAGGAGGCACTACTACCGAGTGCTGATCTGACTGCTGCTATTCTGCTCTTCTACAAGGCTTCATATGCACTCTTAGTTCACCATCCTTTTCAGATTCGCCAATTGCTTATTATTACATAGCTGTAGTACGTTAATTTAGAACACTGACCTGTACGCCACTGATTAGCGATCTATCAATTAGAAGTGTTTGGTAGGCAATCTACAGGGCTCTCGATCAAACACCGATTGAGTGAAAAACATTCAAGCAATTACGATTTTCGTGTTGATGGCAGTTATGCACTTTCCCATGGTGCGCTATACGCTTCTCTGCAGCATTCCTCTGCATGGGATTGTGGAGCTAAAATTCATAACGTTAAAGCGAAAAAGGTCGTAGTAACTGAATGGGTTAGCCATAAACCAGTCACACTCAATGAACTTAGTCCTTCTTTCGTAGAATGCTTTGGTTATCGGGGCTATTTAGGTAGTTCGCGCTAGCTGCAGACGGTTGTACTGCGTTGCAAAGCGAGTTCCCAAGCGAGTTGGCCAAAGCGAAGCCACCCAAGTCAGTTGGAACTGATCCGAAGAACCCATCCTGGCTCGAACTGAAATCTCTGCGCTGTCGCAGTAGCGGCTGCTCCAATTGTTGCTCCAATCGTTCAGCTGCTGTAAAATTTGAAGAAGTCTCCTTCTGCAGAATTCTGTGAACTATATCAGTCCCGGCAACCGCAGTGCAGCGCGACGTGCGTCGCTGTCATGCAATCCCCCGTGGCTTGCGCGGACGGCAATACACCGTCGGCATAACGCGTGTGGTATACTCCCGCAGGAGGGTCCGAGGCATGTCCGCCGACGGCCGTCATCAATCGGGGGTAGCCCGCGTCGCATTGGAGCGCGCTTTTGGTGCAGGACACCACGGGTCGACAGGCTTCCGCTGCGAAAGGCTGGCGTCACGCGGAGTCCTGCCTGAGCCAAAAGCTCGTCCTGTGGGCGGAAGGTATAACAGCCTTCTTATCGTCCCGTCTGTCGGCGATCTACGGACGGTGGGCGTGGCGGGCCACGACGAGTCGCCAAGTGCGGGGTCCCGACACGATTCCTGCCCAGCCGTGTAGCTCCTTCAGGAGTGAGGCCTAAGCAAGAGATCTCGGAACATCGATGTTATACTTCCGCGAGCCGTCGCCGATAACCTCTCACCAACTGCGCGGGAGCCCTTCCTGACTGACTTGAGAGTACGCATACACCTTGCGTCCCTCGCGCCGAGCGGTGCGAGAGAGAAAGAAGCATAGGAAGAAGAAGAGAGAGAAAGGAGTGCAACACCTTCCTACAACGCAGCCGGTGCTGTGGCTGCTATGCACTGCGTTGCGCCTGCACACAGTGTCGTAGTAGGTCTTAGCAAACGGTTATAGCAGCGGCAACTTGATAAAAAGATTGAAGAGACAGTCTGAACAGCTCGGGGAGGGGATCTCGGGAAGACATCTAGGAGGCACTACTACCGAGTGCTGATCTGACTGCTGCTATTCTGCTCTTCTACAAGGCTTCATATGCACTCTTAGTTCACCATCCTTTTCAGATTCGCCAATTGCTTATTATTACATAGCTGTAGTACGTTAATTTAGAACACTGACCTGTACGCCACTGATTAGCGATCTATCAATTAGAAGTGTTTGGTAGGCAATCTACAGGGCTCTCGATCAAACACCGATTGAGTGAAAAACATTCAAGCAATTACGATTTTCGTGTTGATGGCAGTTATGCACTTTCCCATGGTGCGCTATACGCTTCTCTGCAGCATTCCTCTGCATGGGATTGTGGAGCTAAAATTCATAACGTTAAAGCGAAAAAGGTCGTAGTAACTGAATGGGTTAGCCATAAACCAGTCACACTCAATGAACTTAGTCCTTCTTTCGTAGAATGCTTTGGTTATCGGGGCTATTTAGGTAGTTCGCGCTAGCTGCAGACGGTTGTACTGCGTTGCAAAGCGAGTTCCCAAGCGAGTTGGCCAAAGCGAAGCCACCCAAGTCAGTTGGAACTGATCCGAAGAACCCATCCTGGCTCGAACTGAAATCTCTGCGCTGTCGCAGTAGCGGCTGCTCCAATTGTTGCTCCAATCGTTCAGCTGCTGTAAAATTTGAAGAAGTCTCCTTCTGCAGAATTCTGTGAACTATATCAGTCCCGGCAACCGCAGTGCAGCGCGACGTGCGTCGCTGTCATGCAATCCCCCGTGGCTTGCGCGGACGGCAATACACCGTCGGCATAACGCGTGTGGTATACTCCCGCAGGAGGGTCCGAGGCATGTCCGCCGACGGCCGTCATCAATCGGGGGTAGCCCGCGTCGCATTGGAGCGCGCTTTTGGTGCAGGACACCACGGGTCGACAGGCTTCCGCTGCGAAAGGCTGGCGTCACGCGGAGTCCTGCCTGAGCCAAAAGCTCGTCCTGTGGGCGGAAGGTATAACAGCCTTCTTATCGTCCCGTCTGTCGGCGATCTACGGACGGTGGGCGTGGCGGGCCACGACGAGTCGCCAAGTGCGGGGTCCCGACACGATTCCTGCCCAGCCGTGTAGCTCCTTCAGGAGTGAGGCCTAAGCAAGAGATCTCGGAACATCGATGTTATACTTCCGCGAGCCGTCGCCGATAACCTCTCACCAACTGCGCGGGAGCCCTTCCTGACTGACTTGAGAGTACGCATACACCTTGCGTCCCTCGCGCCGAGCGGTGCGAGAGAGAAAGAAGCATAGGAAGAAGAAGAGAGAGAAAGGAGTGCAACACCTTCCTACAACGCAGCCGGTGCTGTGGCTGCTATGCACTGCGTTGCGCCTGCACACAGTGTCGTAGTAGGTCTTAGCAAACGGTTATAGCAGCGGCAACTTGATAAAAAGATTGAAGAGACAGTCTGAACAGCTCGGGGAGGGGATCTCG
This sequence comes from Heligmosomoides polygyrus bakeri, assembly GCA_947359475.1. Classification (NCBI taxonomy): domain Eukaryota; kingdom Metazoa; phylum Nematoda; class Chromadorea; order Rhabditida; family Heligmosomidae; genus Heligmosomoides; species Heligmosomoides polygyrus. The sequence goes on along the minus strand of OX375868.1, from coordinate 98,740,840 downwards.
GGAAGACATCTAGGAGGCACTACTACCGAGTGCTGATCTGACTGCTGCTATTCTGCTCTTCTACAAGGCTTCATATGCACTCTTAGTTCACCATCCTTTTCAGATTCGCCAATTGCTTATTATTACATAGCTGTAGTACGTTAATTTAGAACACTGACCTGTACGCCACTGATTAGCGATCTATCAATTAGAAGTGTTTGGTAGGCAATCTACAGGGCTCTCGATCAAACACCGATTGAGTGAAAAACATTCAAGCAATTACGATTTTCGTGTTGATGGCAGTTATGCACTTTCCCATGGTGCGCTATACGCTTCTCTGCAGCATTCCTCTGCATGGGATTGTGGAGCTAAAATTCATAACGTTAAAGCGAAAAAGGTCGTAGTAACTGAATGGGTTAGCCATAAACCAGTCACACTCAATGAACTTAGTCCTTCTTTCGTAGAATGCTTTGGTTATCGGGGCTATTTAGGTAGTTCGCGCTAGCTGCAGACGGTTGTACTGCGTTGCAAAGCGAGTTCCCAAGCGAGTTGGCCAAAGCGAAGCCACCCAAGTCAGTTGGAACTGATCCGAAGAACCCATCCTGGCTCGAACTGAAATCTCTGCGCTGTCGCAGTAGCGGCTGCTCCAATTGTTGCTCCAATCGTTCAGCTGCTGTAAAATTTGAAGAAGTCTCCTTCTGCAGAATTCTGTGAACTATATCAGTCCCGGCAACCGCAGTGCAGCGCGACGTGCGTCGCTGTCATGCAATCCCCCGTGGCTTGCGCGGACGGCAATACACCGTCGGCATAACGCGTGTGGTATACTCCCGCAGGAGGGTCCGAGGCATGTCCGCCGACGGCCGTCATCAATCGGGGGTAGCCCGCGTCGCATTGGAGCGCGCTTTTGGTGCAGGACACCACGGGTCGACAGGCTTCCGCTGCGAAAGGCTGGCGTCACGCGGAGTCCTGCCTGAGCCAAAAGCTCGTCCTGTGGGCGGAAGGTATAACAGCCTTCTTATCGTCCCGTCTGTCGGCGATCTACGGACGGTGGGCGTGGCGGGCCACGACGAGTCGCCAAGTGCGGGGTCCCGACACGATTCCTGCCCAGCCGTGTAGCTCCTTCAGGAGTGAGGCCTAAGCAAGAGATCTCGGAACATCGATGTTATACTTCCGCGAGCCGTCGCCGATAACCTCTCACCAACTGCGCGGGAGCCCTTCCTGACTGACTTGAGAGTACGCATACACCTTGCGTCCCTCGCGCCGAGCGGTGCGAGAGAGAAAGAAGCATAGGAAGAAGAAGAGAGAGAAAGGAGTGCAACACCTTCCTACAACGCAGCCGGTGCTGTGGCTGCTATGCACTGCGTTGCGCCTGCACACAGTGTCGTAGTAGGTCTTAGCAAACGGTTATAGCAGCGGCAACTTGATAAAAAGATTGAAGAGACAGTCTGAACAGCTCGGGGAGGGGATCTCGGGAAGACATCTAGGAGGCACTACTACCGAGTGCTGATCTGACTGCTGCTATTCTGCTCTTCTACAAGGCTTCATATGCACTCTTAGTTCACCATCCTTTTCAGATTCGCCAATTGCTTATTATTACATAGCTGTAGTACGTTAATTTAGAACACTGACCTGTACGCCACTGATTAGCGATCTATCAATTAGAAGTGTTTGGTAGGCAATCTACAGGGCTCTCGATCAAACACCGATTGAGTGAAAAACATTCAAGCAATTACGATTTTCGTGTTGATGGCAGTTATGCACTTTCCCATGGTGCGCTATACGCTTCTCTGCAGCATTCCTCTGCATGGGATTGTGGAGCTAAAATTCATAACGTTAAAGCGAAAAAGGTCGTAGTAACTGAATGGGTTAGCCATAAACCAGTCACACTCAATGAACTTAGTCCTTCTTTCGTAGAATGCTTTGGTTATCGGGGCTATTTAGGTAGTTCGCGCTAGCTGCAGACGGTTGTACTGCGTTGCAAAGCGAGTTCCCAAGCGAGTTGGCCAAAGCGAAGCCACCCAAGTCAGTTGGAACTGATCCGAAGAACCCATCCTGGCTCGAACTGAAATCTCTGCGCTGTCGCAGTAGCGGCTGCTCCAATTGTTGCTCCAATCGTTCAGCTGCTGTAAAATTTGAAGAAGTCTCCTTCTGCAGAATTCTGTGAACTATATCAGTCCCGGCAACCGCAGTGCAGCGCGACGTGCGTCGCTGTCATGCAATCCCCCGTGGCTTGCGCGGACGGCAATACACCGTCGGCATAACGCGTGTGGTATACTCCCGCAGGAGGGTCCGAGGCATGTCCGCCGACGGCCGTCATCAATCGGGGGTAGCCCGCGTCGCATTGGAGCGCGCTTTTGGTGCAGGACACCACGGGTCGACAGGCTTCCGCTGCGAAAGGCTGGCGTCACGCGGAGTCCTGCCTGAGCCAAAAGCTCGTCCTGTGGGCGGAAGGTATAACAGCCTTCTTATCGTCCCGTCTGTCGGCGATCTACGGACGGTGGGCGTGGCGGGCCACGACGAGTCGCCAAGTGCGGGGTCCCGACACGATTCCTGCCCAGCCGTGTAGCTCCTTCAGGAGTGAGGCCTAAGCAAGAGATCTCGGAACATCGATGTTATACTTCCGCGAGCCGTCGCCGATAACCTCTCACCAACTGCGCGGGAGCCCTTCCTGACTGACTTGAGAGTACGCATACACCTTGCGTCCCTCGCGCCGAGCGGTGCGAGAGAGAAAGAAGCATAGGAAGAAGAAGAGAGAGAAAGGAGTGCAACACCTTCCTACAACGCAGCCGGTGCTGTGGCTGCTATGCACTGCGTTGCGCCTGCACACAGTGTCGTAGTAGGTCTTAGCAAACGGTTATAGCAGCGGCAACTTGATAAAAAGATTGAAGAGACAGTCTGAACAGCTCGGGGAGGGGATCTCGGGAAGACATCTAGGAGGCACTACTACCGAGTGCTGATCTGACTGCTGCTATTCTGCTCTTCTACAAGGCTTCATATGCACTCTTAGTTCACCATCCTTTTCAGATTCGCCAATTGCTTATTATTACATAGCTGTAGTACGTTAATTTAGAACACTGACCTGTACGCCACTGATTAGCGATCTATCAATTAGAAGTGTTTGGTAGGCAATCTACAGGGCTCTCGATCAAACACCGATTGAGTGAAAAACATTCAAGCAATTACGATTTTCGTGTTGATGGCAGTTATGCACTTTCCCATGGTGCGCTATACGCTTCTCTGCAGCATTCCTCTGCATGGGATTGTGGAGCTAAAATTCATAACGTTAAAGCGAAAAAGGTCGTAGTAACTGAATGGGTTAGCCATAAACCAGTCACACTCAATGAACTTAGTCCTTCTTTCGTAGAATGCTTTGGTTATCGGGGCTATTTAGGTAGTTCGCGCTAGCTGCAGACGGTTGTACTGCGTTGCAAAGCGAGTTCCCAAGCGAGTTGGCCAAAGCGAAGCCACCCAAGTCAGTTGGAACTGATCCGAAGAACCCATCCTGGCTCGAACTGAAATCTCTGCGCTGTCGCAGTAGCGGCTGCTCCAATTGTTGCTCCAATCGTTCAGCTGCTGTAAAATTTGAAGAAGTCTCCTTCTGCAGAATTCTGTGAACTATATCAGTCCCGGCAACCGCAGTGCAGCGCGACGTGCGTCGCTGTCATGCAATCCCCCGTGGCTTGCGCGGACGGCAATACACCGTCGGCATAACGCGTGTGGTATACTCCCGCAGGAGGGTCCGAGGCATGTCCGCCGACGGCCGTCATCAATCGGGGGTAGCCCGCGTCGCATTGGAGCGCGCTTTTGGTGCAGGACACCACGGGTCGACAGGCTTCCGCTGCGAAAGGCTGGCGTCACGCGGAGTCCTGCCTGAGCCAAAAGCTCGTCCTGTGGGCGGAAGGTATAACAGCCTTCTTATCGTCCCGTCTGTCGGCGATCTACGGACGGTGGGCGTGGCGGGCCACGACGAGTCGCCAAGTGCGGGGTCCCGACACGATTCCTGCCCAGCCGTGTAGCTCCTTCAGGAGTGAGGCCTAAGCAAGAGATCTCGGAACATCGATGTTATACTTCCGCGAGCCGTCGCCGATAACCTCTCACCAACTGCGCGGGAGCCCTTCCTGACTGACTTGAGAGTACGCATACACCTTGCGTCCCTCGCGCCGAGCGGTGCGAGAGAGAAAGAAGCATAGGAAGAAGAAGAGAGAGAAAGGAGTGCAACACCTTCCTACAACGCAGCCGGTGCTGTGGCTGCTATGCACTGCGTTGCGCCTGCACACAGTGTCGTAGTAGGTCTTAGCAAACGGTTATAGCAGCGGCAACTTGATAAAAAGATTGAAGAGACAGTCTGAACAGCTCGGGGAGGGGATCTCGGGAAGACATCTAGGAGGCACTACTACCGAGTGCTGATCTGACTGCTGCTATTCTGCTCTTCTACAAGGCTTCATATGCACTCTTAGTTCACCATCCTTTTCAGATTCGCCAATTGCTTATTATTACATAGCTGTAGTACGTTAATTTAGAACACTGACCTGTACGCCACTGATTAGCGATCTATCAATTAGAAGTGTTTGGTAGGCAATCTACAGGGCTCTCGATCAAACACCGATTGAGTGAAAAACATTCAAGCAATTACGATTTTCGTGTTGATGGCAGTTATGCACTTTCCCATGGTGCGCTATACGCTTCTCTGCAGCATTCCTCTGCATGGGATTGTGGAGCTAAAATTCATAACGTTAAAGCGAAAAAGGTCGTAGTAACTGAATGGGTTAGCCATAAACCAGTCACACTCAATGAACTTAGTCCTTCTTTCGTAGAATGCTTTGGTTATCGGGGCTATTTAGGTAGTTCGCGCTAGCTGCAGACGGTTGTACTGCGTTGCAAAGCGAGTTCCCAAGCGAGTTGGCCAAAGCGAAGCCACCCAAGTCAGTTGGAACTGATCCGAAGAACCCATCCTGGCTCGAACTGAAATCTCTGCGCTGTCGCAGTAGCGGCTGCTCCAATTGTTGCTCCAATCGTTCAGCTGCTGTAAAATTTGAAGAAGTCTCCTTCTGCAGAATTCTGTGAACTATATCAGTCCCGGCAACCGCAGTGCAGCGCGACGTGCGTCGCTGTCATGCAATCCCCCGTGGCTTGCGCGGACGGCAATACACCGTCGGCATAACGCGTGTGGTATACTCCCGCAGGAGGGTCCGAGGCATGTCCGCCGACGGCCGTCATCAATCGGGGGTAGCCCGCGTCGCATTGGAGCGCGCTTTTGGTGCAGGACACCACGGGTCGACAGGCTTCCGCTGCGAAAGGCTGGCGTCACGCGGAGTCCTGCCTGAGCCAAAAGCTCGTCCTGTGGGCGGAAGGTATAACAGCCTTCTTATCGTCCCGTCTGTCGGCGATCTACGGACGGTGGGCGTGGCGGGCCACGACGAGTCGCCAAGTGCGGGGTCCCGACACGATTCCTGCCCAGCCGTGTAGCTCCTTCAGGAGTGAGGCCTAAGCAAGAGATCTCGGAACATCGATGTTATACTTCCGCGAGCCGTCGCCGATAACCTCTCACCAACTGCGCGGGAGCCCTTCCTGACTGACTTGAGAGTACGCATACACCTTGCGTCCCTCGCGCCGAGCGGTGCGAGAGAGAAAGAAGCATAGGAAGAAGAAGAGAGAGAAAGGAGTGCAACACCTTCCTACAACGCAGCCGGTGCTGTGGCTGCTATGCACTGCGTTGCGCCTGCACACAGTGTCGTAGTAGGTCTTAGCAAACGGTTATAGCAGCGGCAACTTGATAAAAAGATTGAAGAGACAGTCTGAACAGCTCGGGGAGGGGATCTCGGGAAGACATCTAGGAGGCACTACTACCGAGTGCTGATCTGACTGCTGCTATTCTGCTCTTCTACAAGGCTTCATATGCACTCTTAGTTCACCATCCTTTTCAGATTCGCCAATTGCTTATTATTACATAGCTGTAGTACGTTAATTTAGAACACTGACCTGTACGCCACTGATTAGCGATCTATCAATTAGAAGTGTTTGGTAGGCAATCTACAGGGCTCTCGATCAAACACCGATTGAGTGAAAAACATTCAAGCAATTACGATTTTCGTGTTGATGGCAGTTATGCACTTTCCCATGGTGCGCTATACGCTTCTCTGCAGCATTCCTCTGCATGGGATTGTGGAGCTAAAATTCATAACGTTAAAGCGAAAAAGGTCGTAGTAACTGAATGGGTTAGCCATAAACCAGTCACACTCAATGAACTTAGTCCTTCTTTCGTAGAATGCTTTGGTTATCGGGGCTATTTAGGTAGTTCGCGCTAGCTGCAGACGGTTGTACTGCGTTGCAAAGCGAGTTCCCAAGCGAGTTGGCCAAAGCGAAGCCACCCAAGTCAGTTGGAACTGATCCGAAGAACCCATCCTGGCTCGAACTGAAATCTCTGCGCTGTCGCAGTAGCGGCTGCTCCAATTGTTGCTCCAATCGTTCAGCTGCTGTAAAATTTGAAGAAGTCTCCTTCTGCAGAATTCTGTGAACTATATCAGTCCCGGCAACCGCAGTGCAGCGCGACGTGCGTCGCTGTCATGCAATCCCCCGTGGCTTGCGCGGACGGCAATACACCGTCGGCATAACGCGTGTGGTATACTCCCGCAGGAGGGTCCGAGGCATGTCCGCCGACGGCCGTCATCAATCGGGGGTAGCCCGCGTCGCATTGGAGCGCGCTTTTGGTGCAGGACACCACGGGTCGACAGGCTTCCGCTGCGAAAGGCTGGCGTCACGCGGAGTCCTGCCTGAGCCAAAAGCTCGTCCTGTGGGCGGAAGGTATAACAGCCTTCTTATCGTCCCGTCTGTCGGCGATCTACGGACGGTGGGCGTGGCGGGCCACGACGAGTCGCCAAGTGCGGGGTCCCGACACGATTCCTGCCCAGCCGTGTAGCTCCTTCAGGAGTGAGGCCTAAGCAAGAGATCTCGGAACATCGATGTTATACTTCCGCGAGCCGTCGCCGATAACCTCTCACCAACTGCGCGGGAGCCCTTCCTGACTGACTTGAGAGTACGCATACACCTTGCGTCCCTCGCGCCGAGCGGTGCGAGAGAGAAAGAAGCATAGGAAGAAGAAGAGAGAGAAAGGAGTGCAACACCTTCCTACAACGCAGCCGGTGCTGTGGCTGCTATGCACTGCGTTGCGCCTGCACACAGTGTCGTAGTAGGTCTTAGCAAACGGTTATAGCAGCGGCAACTTGATAAAAAGATTGAAGAGACAGTCTGAACAGCTCGGGGAGGGGATCTCGGGAAGACATCTAGGAGGCACTACTACCGAGTGCTGATCTGACTGCTGCTATTCTGCTCTTCTACAAGGCTTCATATGCACTCTTAGTTCACCATCCTTTTCAGATTCGCCAATTGCTTATTATTACATAGCTGTAGTACGTTAATTTAGAACACTGACCTGTACGCCACTGATTAGCGATCTATCAATTAGAAGTGTTTGGTAGGCAATCTACAGGGCTCTCGATCAAACACCGATTGAGTGAAAAACATTCAAGCAATTACGATTTTCGTGTTGATGGCAGTTATGCACTTTCCCATGGTGCGCTATACGCTTCTCTGCAGCATTCCTCTGCATGGGATTGTGGAGCTAAAATTCATAACGTTAAAGCGAAAAAGGTCGTAGTAACTGAATGGGTTAGCCATAAACCAGTCACACTCAATGAACTTAGTCCTTCTTTCGTAGAATGCTTTGGTTATCGGGGCTATTTAGGTAGTTCGCGCTAGCTGCAGACGGTTGTACTGCGTTGCAAAGCGAGTTCCCAAGCGAGTTGGCCAAAGCGAAGCCACCCAAGTCAGTTGGAACTGATCCGAAGAACCCATCCTGGCTCGAACTGAAATCTCTGCGCTGTCGCAGTAGCGGCTGCTCCAATTGTTGCTCCAATCGTTCAGCTGCTGTAAAATTTGAAGAAGTCTCCTTCTGCAGAATTCTGTGAACTATATCAGTCCCGGCAACCGCAGTGCAGCGCGACGTGCGTCGCTGTCATGCAATCCCCCGTGGCTTGCGCGGACGGCAATACACCGTCGGCATAACGCGTGTGGTATACTCCCGCAGGAGGGTCCGAGGCATGTCCGCCGACGGCCGTCATCAATCGGGGGTAGCCCGCGTCGCATTGGAGCGCGCTTTTGGTGCAGGACACCACGGGTCGACAGGCTTCCGCTGCGAAAGGCTGGCGTCACGCGGAGTCCTGCCTGAGCCAAAAGCTCGTCCTGTGGGCGGAAGGTATAACAGCCTTCTTATCGTCCCGTCTGTCGGCGATCTACGGACGGTGGGCGTGGCGGGCCACGACGAGTCGCCAAGTGCGGGGTCCCGACACGATTCCTGCCCAGCCGTGTAGCTCCTTCAGGAGTGAGGCCTAAGCAAGAGATCTCGGAACATCGATGTTATACTTCCGCGAGCCGTCGCCGATAACCTCTCACCAACTGCGCGGGAGCCCTTCCTGACTGACTTGAGAGTACGCATACACCTTGCGTCCCTCGCGCCGAGCGGTGCGAGAGAGAAAGAAGCATAGGAAGAAGAAGAGAGAGAAAGGAGTGCGACACCTTCCTACAACGCAGCCGGTGCTGTGGCTGCTATGCACTGCGTTGCGCCTGCACACAGTGTCGTAGTAGGTCTTAGCAAACGGTTATAGCAGCGGCAACTTGATAAAAAGATTGAAGAGACAGTCTGAACAGCTCGGGGAGGGGATCTCGGGAAGACATATAGGAGGCACTACTACCGAGTGCTGATCTGACTGCTGCTATTCTGCTCTTCTACAAGGCTTCATATGCACTCTTAGTTCACCATCCTTTTCAGATTCGCCAATTGCTTATTATTACATAGCTGTAGTACGTTAATTTAGAACACTGACCTGTACGCCACTGATTAGCGATCTATCAATTAGAAGTGTTTGGTAGGCAATCTACAGGGCTCTCGATCAAACACCGATTGAGTGAAAAACATTCAAGCAATTACGATTTTCGTGTTGATGGCAGTTATGCACTTTCCCATGGTGCGCTATACGCTTCTCTGCAGCATTCCTCTGCATGGGATTGTGGAGCTAAAATTCATAACGTTAAAGCGAAAAAGGTCGTAGTAACTGAATGGGTTAGCCATAAACCAGTCACACTCAATGAACTTAGTCCTTCTTTCGTAGAATGCTTTGGTTATCGGGGCTATTTAGGTAGTTCGCGCTAGCTGCAGACGGTTGTACTGCGTTGCAAAGCGAGTTCCCAAGCGAGTTGGCCAAAGCGAAGCCACCCAAGTCAGTTGGAACTGATCCGAAGAACCCATCCTGGCTCGAACTGAAATCTCTGCGCTGTCGCAGTAGCGGCTGCTCCAATTGTTGCTCCAATCGTTCAGCTGCTGTAAAATTTGAAGAAGTCTCCTTCTGCAGAATTCTGTGAACTATATCAGTCCCGGCAACCGCAGTGCAGCGCGACGTGCGTCGCTGTCATGCAATCCCCCGTGGCTTGCGCGGACGGCAATACACCGTCGGCATAACGCGTGTGGTATACTCCCGCAGGAGGGTCCGAGGCATGTCCGCCGACGGCCGTCATCAATCGGGGGTAGCCCGCGTCGCATTGGAGCGCGCTTTTGGTGCAGGACACCACGGGTCGACAGGCTTCCGCTGCGAAAGGCTGGCGTCACGCGGAGTCCTGCCTGAGCCAAAAGCTCGTCCTGTGGGCGGAAGGTATAACAGCCTTCTTATCGTCCCGTCTGTCGGCGATCTACGGACGGTGGGCGTGGCGGGCCACGACGAGTCGCCAAGTGCGGGGTCCCGACACGATTCCTGCCCAGCCGTGTAGCTCCTTCAGGAGTGAGGCCTAAGCAAGAGATCTCGGAACATCGATGTTATACTTCCGCGAGCCGTCGCCGATAACCTCTCACCAACTGCGCGGGAGCCCTTCCTGACTGACTTGAGAGTACGCATACACCTTGCGTCCCTCGCGCCGAGCGGTGCGAGAGAGAAAGAAGCATAGGAAGAAGAAGAGAGAGAAAGGAGTGCAACACCTTCCTACAACGCAGCCGGTGCTGTGGCTGCTATGCACTGCGTTGCGCCTGCACACAGTGTCGTAGTAGGTCTTAGCAAACGGTTATAGCAGCGGCAACTTGATAAAAAGATTGAAGAGACAGTCTGAACAGCTCGGGGAGGGGATCTCGGGAAGACATCTAGGAGGCACTACTACCGAGTGCTGATCTGACTGCTGCTATTCTGCTCTTCTACAAGGCTTCATATGCACTCTTAGTTCACCATCCTTTTCAGATTCGCCAATTGCTTATTATTACATAGCTGTAGTACGTTAATTTAGAACACTGACCTGTACGCCACTGATTAGCGATCTATCAATTAGAAGTGTTTGGTAGGCAATCTACAGGGCTCTCGATCAAACACCGATTGAGTGAAAAACATTCAAGCAATTACGATTTTCGTGTTGATGGCAGTTATGCACTTTCCCATGGTGCGCTATACGCTTCTCTGCAGCATTCCTCTGCATGGGATTGTGGAGCTAAAATTCATAACGTTAAAGCGAAAAAGGTCGTAGTAACTGAATGGGTTAGCCATAAACCAGTCACACTCAATGAACTTAGTCCTTCTTTCGTAGAATGCTTTGGTTATCGGGGCTATTTAGGTAGTTCGCGCTAGCTGCAGACGGTTGTACTGCGTTGCAAAGCGAGTTCCCAAGCGAGTTGGCCAAAGCGAAGCCACCCAAGTCAGTTGGAACTGATCCGAAGAACCCATCCTGGCTCGAACTGAAATCTCTGCGCTGTCGCAGTAGCGGCTGCTCCAATTGTTGCTCCAATCGTTCAGCTGCTGTAAAATTTGAAGAAGTCTCCTTCTGCAGAATTCTGTGAACTATATCAGTCCCGGCAACCGCAGTGCAGCGCGACGTGCGTCGCTGTCATGCAATCCCCCGTGGCTTGCGCGGACGGCAATACACCGTCGGCATAACGCGTGTGGTATACTCCCGCAGGAGGGTCCGAGGCATGTCCGCCGACGGCCGTCATCAATCGGGGGTAGCCCGCGTCGCATTGGAGCGCGCTTTTGGTGCAGGACACCACGGGTCGACAGGCTTCCGCTGCGAAAGGCTGGCGTCACGCGGAGTCCTGCCTGAGCCAAAAGCTCGTCCTGTGGGCGGAAGGTATAACAGCCTTCTTATCGTCCCGTCTGTCGGCGATCTACGGACGGTGGGCGTGGCGGGCCACGACGAGTCGCCAAGTGCGGGGTCCCGACACGATTCCTGCCCAGCCGTGTAGCTCCTTCAGGAGTGAGGCCTAAGCAAGAGATCTCGGAACATCGATGTTATACTTCCGCGAGCCGTCGCCGATAACCTCTCACCAACTGCGCGGGAGCCCTTCCTGACTGACTTGAGAGTACGCATACACCTTGCGTCCCTCGCGCCGAGCGGTGCGAGAGAGAAAGAAGCATAGGAAGAAGAAGAGAGAGAAAGGAGTGCAACACCTTCCTACAACGCAGCCGGTGCTGTGGCTGCTATGCACTGCGTTGCGCCTGCACACAGTGTCGTAGTAGGTCTTAGCAAACGGTTATAGCAGCGGCAACTTGATAAAAAGATTGAAGAGACAGTCTGAACAGCTCGGGGAGGGGATCTCGGGAAGACATCTAGGAGGCACTACTACCGAGTGCTGATCTGACTGCTGCTATTCTGCTCTTCTACAAGGCTTCATATGCACTCTTAGTTCACCATCCTTTTCAGATTCGCCAATTGCTTATTATTACATAGCTGTAGTACGTTAATTTAGAACACTGACCTGTACGCCACTGATTAGCGATCTATCAATTAGAAGTGTTTGGTAGGCAATCTACAGGGCTCTCGATCAAACACCGATTGAGTGAAAAACATTCAAGCAATTACGATTTTCGTGTTGATGGCAGTTATGCACTTTCCCATGGTGCGCTATACGCTTCTCTGCAGCATTCCTCTGCATGGGATTGTGGAGCTAAAATTCATAACGTTAAAGCGAAAAAGGTCGTAGTAACTGAATGGGTTAGCCATAAACCAGTCACACTCAATGAACTTAGTCCTTCTTTCGTAGAATGCTTTGGTTATCGGGGCTATTTAGGTAGTTCGCGCTAGCTGCAGACGGTTGTACTGCGTTGCAAAGCGAGTTCCCAAGCGAGTTGGCCAAAGCGAAGCCACCCAAGTCAGTTGGAACTGATCCGAAGAACCCATCCTGGCTCGAACTGAAATCTCTGCGCTGTCGCAGTAGCGGCTGCTCCAATTGTTGCTCCAATCGTTCAGCTGCTGTAAAATTTGAAGAAGTCTCCTTCTGCAGAATTCTGTGAACTATATCAGTCCCGGCAACCGCAGTGCAGCGCGACGTGCGTCGCTGTCATGCAATCCCCCGTGGCTTGCGCGGACGGCAATACACCGTCGGCATAACGCGTGTGGTATACTCCCGCAGGAGGGTCCGAGGCATGTCCGCCGACGGCCGTCATCAATCGGGGGTAGCCCGCGTCGCATTGGAGCGCGCTTTTGGTGCAGGACACCACGGGTCGACAGGCTTCCGCTGCGAAAGGCTGGCGTCACGCGGAGTCCTGCCTGAGCCAAAAGCTCGTCCTGTGGGCGGAAGGTATAACAGCCTTCTTATCGTCCCGTCTGTCGGCGATCTACGGACGGTGGGCGTGGCGGGCCACGACGAGTCGCCAAGTGCGGGGTCCCGACACGATTCCTGCCCAGCCGTGTAGCTCCTTCAGGAGTGAGGCCTAAGCAAGAGATCTCGGAACATCGATGTTATACTTCCGCGAGCCGTCGCCGATAACCTCTCACCAACTGCGCGGGAGCCCTTCCTGACTGACTTGAGAGTACGCATACACCTTGCGTCCCTCGCGCCGAGCGGTGCGAGAGAGAAAGAAGCATAGGAAGAAGAAGAGAGAGAAAGGAGTGCAACACCTTCCTACAACGCAGCCGGTGCTGTGGCTGCTATGCACTGCGTTGCGCCTGCACACAGTGTCGTAGTAGGTCTTAGCAAACGGTTATAGCAGCGGCAACTTGATAAAAAGATTGAAGAGACAGTCTGAACAGCTCGGGGAGGGGATCTCGGGAAGACATCTAGGAGGCACTACTACCGAGTGCTGATCTGACTGCTGCTATTCTGCTCTTCTACAAGGCTTCATATGCACTCTTAGTTCACCATCCTTTTCAGATTCGCCAATTGCTTATTATTACATAGCTGTAGTACGTTAATTTAGAACACTGACCTGTACGCCACTGATTAGCGATCTATCAATTAGAAGTGTTTGGTAGGCAATCTACAGGGCTCTCGATCAAACACCGATTGAGTGAAAAACATTCAAGCAATTACGATTTTCGTGTTGATGGCAGTTATGCACTTTCCCATGGTGCGCTATACGCTTCTCTGCAGCATTCCTCTGCATGGGATTGTGGAGCTAAAATTCATAACGTTAAAGCGAAAAAGGTCGTAGTAACTGAATGGGTTAGCCATAAACCAGTCACACTCAATGAACTTAGTCCTTCTTTCGTAGAATGCTTTGGTTATCGGGGCTATTTAGGTAGTTCGCGCTAGCTGCAGACGGTTGTACTGCGTTGCAAAGCGAGTTCCCAAGCGAGTTGGCCAAAGCGAAGCCACCCAAGTCAGTTGGAACTGATCCGAAGAACCCATCCTGGCTCGAACTGAAATCTCTGCGCTGTCGCAGTAGCGGCTGCTCCAATTGTTGCTCCAATCGTTCAGCTGCTGTAAAATTTGAAGAAGTCTCCTTCTGCAGAATTCTGTGAACTATATCAGTCCCGGCAACCGCAGTGCAGCGCGACGTGCGTCGCTGTCATGCAATCCCCCGTGGCTTGCGCGGACGGCAATACACCGTCGGCATAACGCGTGTGGTATACTCCCGCAGGAGGGTCCGAGGCATGTCCGCCGACGGCCGTCATCAATCGGGGGTAGCCCGCGTCGCATTGGAGCGCGCTTTTGGTGCAGGACACCACGGGTCGACAGGCTTCCGCTGCGAAAGGCTGGCGTCACGCGGAGTCCTGCCTGAGCCAAAAGCTCGTCCTGTGGGCGGAAGGTATAACAGCCTTCTTATCGTCCCGTCTGTCGGCGATCTACGGACGGTGGGCGTGGCGGGCCACGACGAGTCGCCAAGTGCGGGGTCCCGACACGATTCCTGCCCAGCCGTGTAGCTCCTTCAGGAGTGAGGCCTAAGCAAGAGATCTCGGAACATCGATGTTATACTTCCGCGAGCCGTCGCCGATAACCTCTCACCAACTGCGCGGGAGCCCTTCCTGACTGACTTGAGAGTACGCATACACCTTGCGTCCCTCGCGCCGAGCGGTGCGAGAGAGAAAGAAGCATAGGAAGAAGAAGAGAGAGAAAGGAGTGCAACACCTTCCTACAACGCAGCCGGTGCTGTGGCTGCTATGCACTGCGTTGCGCCTGCACACAGTGTCGTAGTAGGTCTTAGCAAACGGTTATAGCAGCGGCAACTTGATAAAAAGATTGAAGAGACAGTCTGAACAGCTCGGGGAGGGGATCTCGGGAAGACATCTAGGAGGCACTACTACCGAGTGCTGATCTGACTGCTGCTATTCTGCTCTTCTACAAGGCTTCATATGCACTCTTAGTTCACCATCCTTTTCAGATTCGCCAATTGCTTATTATTACATAGCTGTAGTACGTTAATTTAGAACACTGACCTGTACGCCACTGATTAGCGATCTATCAATTAGAAGTGTTTGGTAGGCAATCTACAGGGCTCTCGATCAAACACCGATTGAGTGAAAAACATTCAAGCAATTACGATTTTCGTGTTGATGGCAGTTATGCACTTTCCCATGGTGCGCTATACGCTTCTCTGCAGCATTCCTCTGCATGGGATTGTGGAGCTAAAATTCATAACGTTAAAGCGAAAAAGGTCGTAGTAACTGAATGGGTTAGCCATAAACCAGTCACACTCAATGAACTTAGTCCTTCTTTCGTAGAATGCTTTGGTTATCGGGGCTATTTAGGTAGTTCGCGCTAGCTGCAGACGGTTGTACTGCGTTGCAAAGCGAGTTCCCAAGCGAGTTGGCCAAAGCGAAGCCACCCAAGTCAGTTGGAACTGATCCGAAGAACCCATCCTGGCTCGAACTGAAATCTCTGCGCTGTCGCAGTAGCGGCTGCTCCAATTGTTGCTCCAATCGTTCAGCTGCTGTAAAATTTGAAGAAGTCTCCTTCTGCAGAATTCTGTGAACTATATCAGTCCCGGCAACCGCAGTGCAGCGCGACGTGCGTCGCTGTCATGCAATCCCCCGTGGCTTGCGCGGACGGCAATACACCGTCGGCATAACGCGTGTGGTATACTCCCGCAGGAGGGTCCGAGGCATGTCCGCCGACGGCCGTCATCAATCGGGGGTAGCCCGCGTCGCATTGGAGCGCGCTTTTGGTGCAGGACACCACGGGTCGACAGGCTTCCGCTGCGAAAGGCTGGCGTCACGCGGAGTCCTGCCTGAGCCAAAAGCTCGTCCTGTGGGCGGAAGGTATAACAGCCTTCTTATCGTCCCGTCTGTCGGCGATCTACGGACGGTGGGCGTGGCGGGCCACGACGAGTCGCCAAGTGCGGGGTCCCGACACGATTCCTGCCCAGCCGTGTAGCTCCTTCAGGAGTGAGGCCTAAGCAAGAGATCTCGGAACATCGATGTTATACTTCCGCGAGCCGTCGCCGATAACCTCTCACCAACTGCGCGGGAGCCCTTCCTGACTGACTTGAGAGTACGCATACACCTTGCGTCCCTCGCGCCGAGCGGTGCGAGAGAGAAAGAAGCATAGGAAGAAGAAGAGAGAGAAAGGAGTGCAACACCTTCCTACAACGCAGCCGGTGCTGTGGCTGCTATGCACTGCGTTGCGCCTGCACACAGTGTCGTAGTAGGTCTTAGCAAACGGTTATAGCAGCGGCAACTTGATAAAAAGATTGAAGAGACAGTCTGAACAGCTCGGGGAGGGGATCTCGGGAAGACATCTAGGAGGCACTACTACCGAGTGCTGATCTGACTGCTGCTATTCTGCTCTTCTACAAGGCTTCATATGCACTCTTAGTTCACCATCCTTTTCAGATTCGCCAATTGCTTATTATTACATAGCTGTAGTACGTTAATTTAGAACACTGACCTGTACGCCACTGATTAGCGATCTATCAATTAGAAGTGTTTGGTAGGCAATCTACAGGGCTCTCGATCAAACACCGATTGAGTGAAAAACATTCAAGCAATTACGATTTTCGTGTTGATGGCAGTTATGCACTTTCCCATGGTGCGCTATACGCTTCTCTGCAGCATTCCTCTGCATGGGATTGTGGAGCTAAAATTCATAACGTTAAAGCGAAAAAGGTCGTAGTAACTGAATGGGTTAGCCATAAACCAGTCACACTCAATGAACTTAGTCCTTCTTTCGTAGAATGCTTTGGTTATCGGGGCTATTTAGGTAGTTCGCGCTAGCTGCAGACGGTTGTACTGCGTTGCAAAGCGAGTTCCCAAGCGAGTTGGCCAAAGCGAAGCCACCCAAGTCAGTTGGAACTGATCCGAAGAACCCATCCTGGCTCGAACTGAAATCTCTGCGCTGTCGCAGTAGCGGCTGCTCCAATTGTTGCTCCAATCGTTCAGCTGCTGTAAAATTTGAAGAAGTCTCCTTCTGCAGAATTCTGTGAACTATATCAGTCCCGGCAACCGCAGTGCAGCGCGACGTGCGTCGCTGTCATGCAATCCCCCGTGGCTTGCGCGGACGGCAATACACCGTCGGCATAACGCGTGTGGTATACTCCCGCAGGAGGGTCCGAGGCATGTCCGCCGACGGCCGTCATCAATCGGGGGTAGCCCGCGTCGCATTGGAGCGCGCTTTTGGTGCAGGACACCACGGGTCGACAGGCTTCCGCTGCGAAAGGCTGGCGTCACGCGGAGTCCTGCCTGAGCCAAAAGCTCGTCCTGTGGGCGGAAGGTATAACAGCCTTCTTATCGTCCCGTCTGTCGGCGATCTACGGACGGTGGGCGTGGCGGGCCACGACGAGTCGCCAAGTGCGGGGTCCCGACACGATTCCTGCCCAGCCGTGTAGCTCCTTCAGGAGTGAGGCCTAAGCAAGAGATCTCGGAACATCGATGTTATACTTCCGCGAGCCGTCGCCGATAACCTCTCACCAACTGCGCGGGAGCCCTTCCTGACTGACTTGAGAGTACGCATACACCTTGCGTCCCTCGCGCCGAGCGGTGCGAGAGAGAAAGAAGCATAGGAAGAAGAAGAGAGAGAAAGGAGTGCAACACCTTCCTACAACGCAGCCGGTGCTGTGGCTGCTATGCACTGCGTTGCGCCTGCACACAGTGTCGTAGTAGGTCTTAGCAAACGGTTATAGCAGCGGCAACTTGATAAAAAGATTGAAGAGACAGTCTGAACAGCTCGGGGAGGGGATCTCGGGAAGACATCTAGGAGGCACTACTACCGAGTGCTGATCTGACTGCTGCTATTCTGCTCTTCTACAAGGCTTCATATGCACTCTTAGTTCACCATCCTTTTCAGATTCGCCAATTGCTTATTATTACATAGCTGTAGTACGTTAATTTAGAACACTGACCTGTACGCCACTGATTAGCGATCTATCAATTAGAAGTGTTTGGTAGGCAATCTACAGGGCTCTCGATCAAACACCGATTGAGTGAAAAACATTCAAGCAATTACGATTTTCGTGTTGATGGCAGTTATGCACTTTCCCATGGTGCGCTATACGCTTCTCTGCAGCATTCCTCTGCATGGGATTGTGGAGCTAAAATTCATAACGTTAAAGCGAAAAAGGTCGTAGTAACTGAATGGGTTAGCCATAAACCAGTCACACTCAATGAACTTAGTCCTTCTTTCGTAGAATGCTTTGGTTATCGGGGCTATTTAGGTAGTTCGCGCTAGCTGCAGACGGTTGTACTGCGTTGCAAAGCGAGTTCCCAAGCGAGTTGGCCAAAGCGAAGCCACCCAAGTCAGTTGGAACTGATCCGAAGAACCCATCCTGGCTCGAACTGAAATCTCTGCGCTGTCGCAGTAGCGGCTGCTCCAATTGTTGCTCCAATCGTTCAGCTGCTGTAAAATTTGAAGAAGTCTCCTTCTGCAGAATTCTGTGAACTATATCAGTCCCGGCAACCGCAGTGCAGCGCGACGTGCGTCGCTGTCATGCAATCCCCCGTGGCTTGCGCGGACGGCAATACACCGTCGGCATAACGCGTGTGGTATACTCCCGCAGGAGGGTCCGAGGCATGTCCGCCGACGGCCGTCATCAATCGGGGGTAGCCCGCGTCGCATTGGAGCGCGCTTTTGGTGCAGGACACCACGGGTCGACAGGCTTCCGCTGCGAAAGGCTGGCGTCACGCGGAGTCCTGCCTGAGCCAAAAGCTCGTCCTGTGGGCGGAAGGTATAACAGCCTTCTTATCGTCCCGTCTGTCGGCGATCTACGGACGGTGGGCGTGGCGGGCCACGACGAGTCGCCAAGTGCGGGGTCCCGACACGATTCCTGCCCAGCCGTGTAGCTCCTTCAGGAGTGAGGCCTAAGCAAGAGATCTCGGAACATCGATGTTATACTTCCGCGAGCCGTCGCCGATAACCTCTCACCAACTGCGCGGGAGCCCTTCCTGACTGACTTGAGAGTACGCATACACCTTGCGTCCCTCGCGCCGAGCGGTGCGAGAGAGAAAGAAGCATAGGAAGAAGAAGAGAGAGAAAGGAGTGCAACACCTTCCTACAACGCAGCCGGTGCTGTGGCTGCTATGCACTGCGTTGCGCCTGCACACAGTGTCGTAGTAGGTCTTAGCAAACGGTTATAGCAGCGGCAACTTGATAAAAAGATTGAAGAGACAGTCTGAACAGCTCGGGGAGGGGATCTCGGGAAGACATCTAGGAGGAACTACTACCGAGTGCTGATCTGACTGCTGCTATTCTGCTCTTCTACAAGGCTTCATATGCACTCTTAGTTCACCATCCTTTTCAGATTCGCCAATTGCTTATTATTACATAGCTGTAGTACGTTAATTTAGAACACTGACCTGTACGCCACTGATTAGCGATCTATCAATTAGAAGTGTTTGGTAGGCAATCTACAGGGCTCTCGATCAAACACCGATTGAGTGAAAAACATTCAAGCAATTACGATTTTCGTGTTGATGGCAGTTATGCACTTTCCCATGGTGCGCTATACGCTTCTCTGCAGCATTCCTCTGCATGGGATTGTGGAGCTAAAATTCATAACGTTAAAGCGAAAAAGGTCGTAGTAACTGAATGGGTTAGCCATAAACCAGTCACACTCAATGAACTTAGTCCTTCTTTCGTAGAATGCTTTGGTTATCGGGGCTATTTAGGTAGTTCGCGCTAGCTGCAGACGGTTGTACTGCGTTGCAAAGCGAGTTCCCAAGCGAGTTGGCCAAAGCGAAGCCACCCAAGTCAGTTGGAACTGATCCGAAGAACCCATCCTGGCTCGAACTGAAATCTCTGCGCTGTCGCAGTAGCGGCTGCTCCAATTGTTGCTCCAATCGTTCAGCTGCTGTAAAATTTGAAGAAGTCTCCTTCTGCAGAATTCTGTGAACTATATCAGTCCCGGCAACCGCAGTGCAGCGCGACGTGCGTCGCTGTCATGCAATCCCCCGTGGCTTGCGCGGACGGCAATACACCGTCGGCATAACGCGTGTGGTATACTCCCGCAGGAGGGTCCGAGGCATGTCCGCCGACGGCCGTCATCAATCGGGGGTAGCCCGCGTCGCATTGGAGCGCGCTTTTGGTGCAGGACACCACGGGTCGACAGGCTTCCGCTGCGAAAGGCTGGCGTCACGCGGAGTCCTGCCTGAGCCAAAAGCTCGTCCTGTGGGCGGAAGGTATAACAGCCTTCTTATCGTCCCGTCTGTCGGCGATCTACGGACGGTGGGCGTGGCGGGCCACGACGAGTCGCCAAGTGCGGGGTCCCGACACGATTCCTGCCCAGCCGTGTAGCTCCTTCAGGAGTGAGGCCTAAGCAAGAGATCTCGGAACATCGATGTTATACTTCCGCGAGCCGTCGCCGATAACCTCTCACCAACTGCGCGGGAGCCCTTCCTGACTGACTTGAGAGTACGCATACACCTTGCGTCCCTCGCGCCGAGCGGTGCGAGAGAGAAAGAAGCATAGGAAGAAGAAGAGAGAGAAAGGAGTGCAACACCTTCCTACAACGCAGCCGGTGCTGTGGCTGCTATGCACTGCGTTGCGCCTGCACACAGTGTCGTAGTAGGTCTTAGCAAACGGTTATAGCAGCGGCAACTTGATAAAAAGATTGAAGAGACAGTCTGAACAGCTCGGGGAGGGGATCTCGGGAAGACATCTAGGAGGCACTACTACCGAGTGCTGATCTGACTGCTGCTATTCTGCTCTTCTACAAGGCTTCATATGCACTCTTAGTTCACCATCCTTTTCAGATTCGCCAATTGCTTATTATTACATAGCTGTAGTACGTTAATTTAGAACACTGACCTGTACGCCACTGATTAGCGATCTATCAATTAGAAGTGTTTGGTAGGCAATCTACAGGGCTCTCGATCAAACACCGATTGAGTGAAAAACATTCAAGCAATTACGATTTTCGTGTTGATGGCAGTTATGCACTTTCCCATGGTGCGCTATACGCTTCTCTGCAGCATTCCTCTGCATGGGATTGTGGAGCTAAAATTCATAACGTTAAAGCGAAAAAGGTCGTAGTAACTGAATGGGTTAGCCATAAACCAGTCACACTCAATGAACTTAGTCCTTCTTTCGTAGAATGCTTTGGTTATCGGGGCTATTTAGGTAGTTCGCGCTAGCTGCAGACGGTTGTACTGCGTTGCAAAGCGAGTTCCCAAGCGAGTTGGCCAAAGCGAAGCCACCCAAGTCAGTTGGAACTGATCCGAAGAACCCATCCTGGCTCGAACTGAAATCTCTGCGCTGTCGCAGTAGCGGCTGCTCCAATTGTTGCTCCAATCGTTCAGCTGCTGTAAAATTTGAAGAAGTCTCCTTCTGCAGAATTCTGTGAACTATATCAGTCCCGGCAACCGCAGTGCAGCGCGACGTGCGTCGCTGTCATGCAATCCCCCGTGGCTTGCGCGGACGGCAATACACCGTCGGCATAACGCGTGTGGTATACTCCCGCAGGAGGGTCCGAGGCATGTCCGCCGACGGCCGTCATCAATCGGGGGTAGCCCGCGTCGCATTGGAGCGCGCTTTTGGTGCAGGACACCACGGGTCGACAGGCTTCCGCTGCGAAAGGCTGGCGTCACGCGGAGTCCTGCCTGAGCCAAAAGCTCGTCCTGTGGGCGGAAGGTATAACAGCCTTCTTATCGTCCCGTCTGTCGGCGATCTACGGACGGTGGGCGTGGCGGGCCACGACGAGTCGCCAAGTGCGGGGTCCCGACACGATTCCTGCCCAGCCGTGTAGCTCCTTCAGGAGTGAGGCCTAAGCAAGAGATCTCGGAACATCGATGTTATACTTCCGCGAGCCGTCGCCGATAACCTCTCACCAACTGCGCGGGAGCCCTTCCTGACTGACTTGAGAGTACGCATACACCTTGCGTCCCTCGCGCCGAGCGGTGCGAGAGAGAAAGAAGCATAGGAAGAAGAAGAGAGAGAAAGGAGTGCAACACCTTCCTACAACGCAGCCGGTGCTGTGGCTGCTATGCACTGCGTTGCGCCTGCACACAGTGTCGTAGTAGGTCTTAGCAAACGGTTATAGCAGCGGCAACTTGATAAAAAGATTGAAGAGACAGTCTGAACAGCTCGGGGAGGGGATCTCGGGAAGACATCTAGGAGGCACTACTACCGAGTGCTGATCTGACTGCTGCTATTCTGCTCTTCTACAAGGCTTCATATGCACTCTTAGTTCACCATCCTTTTCAGATTCGCCAATTGCTTATTATTACATAGCTGTAGTACGTTAATTTAGAACACTGACCTGTACGCCACTGATTAGCGATCTATCAATTAGAAGTGTTTGGTAGGCAATCTACAGGGCTCTCGATCAAACACCGATTGAGTGAAAAACATTCAAGCAATTACGATTTTCGTGTTGATGGCAGTTATGCACTTTCCCATGGTGCGCTATACGCTTCTCTGCAGCATTCCTCTGCATGGGATTGTGGAGCTAAAATTCATAACGTTAAAGCGAAAAAGGTCGTAGTAACTGAATGGGTTAGCCATAAACCAGTCACACTCAATGAACTTAGTCCTTCTTTCGTAGAATGCTTTGGTTATCGGGGCTATTTAGGTAGTTCGCGCTAGCTGCAGACGGTTGTACTGCGTTGCAAAGCGAGTTCCCAAGCGAGTTGGCCAAAGCGAAGCCACCCAAGTCAGTTGGAACTGATCCGAAGAACCCATCCTGGCTCGAACTGAAATCTCTGCGCTGTCGCAGTAGCGGCTGCTCCAATTGTTGCTCCAATCGTTCAGCTGCTGTAAAATTTGAAGAAGTCTCCTTCTGCAGAATTCTGTGAACTATATCAGTCCCGGCAACCGCAGTGCAGCGCGACGTGCGTCGCTGTCATGCAATCCCCCGTGGCTTGCGCGGACGGCAATACACCGTCGGCATAACGCGTGTGGTATACTCCCGCAGGAGGGTCCGAGGCATGTCCGCCGACGGCCGTCATCAATCGGGGGTAGCCCGCGTCGCATTGGAGCGCGCTTTTGGTGCAGGACACCACGGGTCGACAGGCTTCCGCTGCGAAAGGCTGGCGTCACGCGGAGTCCTGCCTGAGCCAAAAGCTCGTCCTGTGGGCGGAAGGTATAACAGCCTTCTTATCGTCCCGTCTGTCGGCGATCTACGGACGGTGGGCGTGGCGGGCCACGACGAGTCGCCAAGTGCGGGGTCCCGACACGATTCCTGCCCAGCCGTGTAGCTCCTTCAGGAGTGAGGCCTAAGCAAGAGATCTCGGAACATCGATGTTATACTTCCGCGAGCCGTCGCCGATAACCTCTCACCAACTGCGCGGGAGCCCTTCCTGACTGACTTGAGAGTACGCATACACCTTGCGTCCCTCGCGCCGAGCGGTGCGAGAGAGAAAGAAGCATAGGAAGAAGAAGAGAGAGAAAGGAGTGCAACACCTTCCTACAACGCAGCCGGTGCTGTGGCTGCTATGCACTGCGTTGCGCCTGCACACAGTGTCGTAGTAGGTCTTAGCAAACGGTTATAGCAGCGGCAACTTGATAAAAAGATTGAAGAGACAGTCTGAACAGCTCGGGGAGGGGATCTCGGGAAGACATCTAGGAGGCACTACTACCGAGTGCTGATCTGACTGCTGCTATTCTGCTCTTCTACAAGGCTTCATATGCACTCTTAGTTCACCATCCTTTTCAGATTCGCCAATTGCTTATTATTACATAGCTGTAGTACGTTAATTTAGAACACTGACCTGTACGCCACTGATTAGCGATCTATCAATTAGAAGTGTTTGGTAGGCAATCTACAGGGCTCTCGATCAAACACCGATTGAGTGAAAAACATTCAAGCAATTACGATTTTCGTGTTGATGGCAGTTATGCACTTTCCCATGGTGCGCTATACGCTTCTCTGCAGCATTCCTCTGCATGGGATTGTGGAGCTAAAATTCATAACGTTAAAGCGAAAAAGGTCGTAGTAACTGAATGGGTTAGCCATAAACCAGTCACACTCAATGAACTTAGTCCTTCTTTCGTAGAATGCTTTGGTTATCGGGGCTATTTAGGTAGTTCGCGCTAGCTGCAGACGGTTGTACTGCGTTGCAAAGCGAGTTCCCAAGCGAGTTGGCCAAAGCGAAGCCACCCAAGTCAGTTGGAACTGATCCGAAGAACCCATCCTGGCTCGAACTGAAATCTCTGCGCTGTCGCAGTAGCGGCTGCTCCAATTGTTGCTCCAATCGTTCAGCTGCTGTAAAATTTGAAGAAGTCTCCTTCTGCAGAATTCTGTGAACTATATCAGTCCCGGCAACCGCAGTGCAGCGCGACGTGCGTCGCTGTCATGCAATCCCCCGTGGCTTGCGCGGACGGCAATACACCGTCGGCATAACGCGTGTGGTATACTCCCGCAGGAGGGTCCGAGGCATGTCCGCCGACGGCCGTCATCAATCGGGGGTAGCCCGCGTCGCATTGGAGCGCGCTTTTGGTGCAGGACACCACGGGTCGACAGGCTTCCGCTGCGAAAGGCTGGCGTCACGCGGAGTCCTGCCTGAGCCAAAAGCTCGTCCTGTGGGCGGAAGGTATAACAGCCTTCTTATCGTCCCGTCTGTCGGCGATCTACGGACGGTGGGCGTGGCGGGCCACGACGAGTCGCCAAGTGCGGGGTCCCGACACGATTCCTGCCCAGCCGTGTAGCTCCTTCAGGAGTGAGGCCTAAGCAAGAGATCTCGGAACATCGATGTTATACTTCCGCGAGCCGTCGCCGATAACCTCTCACCAACTGCGCGGGAGCCCTTCCTGACTGACTTGAGAGTACGCATACACCTTGCGTCCCTCGCGCCGAGCGGTGCGAGAGAGAAAGAAGCATAGGAAGAAGAAGAGAGAGAAAGGAGTGCAACACCTTCCTACAACGCAGCCGGTGCTGTGGCTGCTATGCACTGCGTTGCGCCTGCACACAGTGTCGTAGTAGGTCTTAGCAAACGGTTATAGCAGCGGCAACTTGATAAAAAGATTGAAGAGACAGTCTGAACAGCTCGGGGAGGGGATCTCGGGAAGACATCTAGGAGGCACTACTACCGAGTGCTGATCTGACTGCTGCTATTCTGCTCTTCTACAAGGCTTCATATGCACTCTTAGTTCACCATCCTTTTCAGATTCGCCAATTGCTTATTATTACATAGCTGTAGTACGTTAATTTAGAACACTGACCTGTACGCCACTGATTAGCGATCTATCAATTAGAAGTGTTTGGTAGGCAATCTACAGGGCTCTCGATCAAACACCGATTGAGTGAAAAACATTCAAGCAATTACGATTTTCGTGTTGATGGCAGTTATGCACTTTCCCATGGTGCGCTATACGCTTCTCTGCAGCATTCCTCTGCATGGGATTGTGGAGCTAAAATTCATAACGTTAAAGCGAAAAAGGTCGTAGTAACTGAATGGGTTAGCCATAAACCAGTCACACTCAATGAACTTAGTCCTTCTTTCGTAGAATGCTTTGGTTATCGGGGCTATTTAGGTAGTTCGCGCTAGCTGCAGACGGTTGTACTGCGTTGCAAAGCGAGTTCCCAAGCGAGTTGGCCAAAGCGAAGCCACCCAAGTCAGTTGGAACTGATCCGAAGAACCCATCCTGGCTCGAACTGAAATCTCTGCGCTGTCGCAGTAGCGGCTGCTCCAATTGTTGCTCCAATCGTTCAGCTGCTGTAAAATTTGAAGAAGTCTCCTTCTGCAGAATTCTGTGAACTATATCAGTCCCGGCAACCGCAGTGCAGCGCGACGTGCGTCGCTGTCATGCAATCCCCCGTGGCTTGCGCGGACGGCAATACACCGTCGGCATAACGCGTGTGGTATACTCCCGCAGGAGGGTCCGAGGCATGTCCGCCGACGGCCGTCATCAATCGGGGGTAGCCCGCGTCGCATTGGAGCGCGCTTTTGGTGCAGGACACCACGGGTCGACAGGCCTCCGCTGCGAAAGGCTGGCGTCACGCGGAGTCCTGCCTGAGCCAAAAGCTCGTCCTGTGGGCGGAAGGTATAACAGCCTTCTTATCGTCCCGTCTGTCGGCGATCTACGGACGGTGGGCGTGGCGGGCCACGACGAGTCGCCAAGTGCGGGGTCCCGACACGATTCCTGCCCAGCCGTGTAGCTCCTTCAGGAGTGAGGCCTAAGCAAGAGATCTCGGAACATCGATGTTATACTTCCGCGAGCCGTCGCCGATAACCTCTCACCAACTGCGCGGGAGCCCTTCCTGACTGACTTGAGAGTACGCATACACCTTGCGTCCCTCGCGCCGAGCGGTGCGAGAGAGAAAGAAGCATAGGAAGAAGAAGAGAGAGAAAGGAGTGCAACACCTTCCTACAACGCAGCCGGTGCTGTGGCTGCTATGCACTGCGTTGCGCCTGCACACAGTGTCGTAGTAGGTCTTAGCAAACGGTTATAGCAGCGGCAACTTGATAAAAAGATTGAAGAGACAGTCTGAACAGCTCGGGGAGGGGATCTCGGGAAGACATCTAGGAGGCACTACTACCGAGTGCTGATCTGACTGCTGCTATTCTGCTCTTCTACAAGGCTTCGTATGCACTCTTAGTTCACCATCCTTTTCAGATTCGCCAATTGCTTATTATTACATAGCTGTAGTACGTTAATTTAGAACACTGACCTGTACGCCACTGATTAGCGATCTATCAATTAGAAGTGTTTGGTAGGCAATCTACAGGGCTCTCGATCAAACACCGATTGAGTGAAAAACATTCAAGCAATTACGATTTTCGTGTTGATGGCAGTTATGCACTTTCCCATGGTGCGCTATACGCTTCTCTGCAGCATTCCTCTGCATGGGATTGTGGAGCTAAAATTCATAACGTTAAAGCGAAAAAGGTCGTAGTAACTGAATGGGTTAGCCATAAACCAGTCACACTCAATGAACTTAGTCCTTCTTTCGTAGAATGCTTTGGTTATCGGGGCTATTTAGGTAGTTCGCGCTAGCTGCAGACGGTTGTACTGCGTTGCAAAGCGAGTTCCCAAGCGAGTTGGCCAAAGCGAAGCCACCCAAGTCAGTTGGAACTGATCCGAAGAACCCATCCTGGCTCGAACTGAAATCTCTGCGCTGTCGCAGTAGCGGCTGCTCCAATTGTTGCTCCAATCGTTCAGCTGCTGTAAAATTTGAAGAAGTCTCCTTCTGCAGAATTCTGTGAACTATATCAGTCCCGGCAACCGCAGTGCAGCGCGACGTGCGTCGCTGTCATGCAATCCCCCGTGGCTTGCGCGGACGGCAATACACCGTCGGCATAACGCGTGTGGTATACTCCCGCAGGAGGGTCCGAGGCATGTCCGCCGACGGCCGTCATCAATCGGGGGTAGCCCGCGTCGCATTGGAGCGCGCTTTTGGTGCAGGACACCACGGGTCGACAGGCTTCCGCTGCGAAAGGCTGGCGTCACGCGGAGTCCTGCCTGAGCCAAAAGCTCGTCCTGTGGGCGGAAGGTATAACAGCCTTCTTATCGTCCCGTCTGTCGGCGATCTACGGACGGTGGGCGTGGCGGGCCACGACGAGTCGCCAAGTGCGGGGTCCCGACACGATTCCTGCCCAGCCGTGTAGCTCCTTCAGGAGTGAGGCCTAAGCAAGAGATCTCGGAACATCGATGTTATACTTCCGCGAGCCGTCGCCGATAACCTCTCACCAACTGCGCGGGAGCCCTTCCTGACTGACTTGAGAGTACGCATACACCTTGCGTCCCTCGCGCCGAGCGGTGCGAGAGAGAAAGAAGCATAGGAAGAAGAAGAGAGAGAAAGGAGTGCAACACCTTCCTACAACGCAGCCGGTGCTGTGGCTGCTATGCACTGCGTTGCGCCTGCACACAGTGTCGTAGTAGGTCTTAGCAAACGGTTATAGCAGCGGCAACTTGATAAAAAGATTGAAGAGACAGTCTGAACAGCTCGGGGAGGGGATCTCGGGAAGACATCTAGGAGGCACTACTACCGAGTGCTGATCTGACTGCTGCTATTCTGCTCTTCTACAAGGCTTCATATGCACTCTTAGTTCACCATCCTTTTCAGATTCGCCAATTGCTTATTATTACATAGCTGTAGTACGTTAATTTAGAACACTGACCTGTACGCCACTGATTAGCGATCTATCAATTAGA
The DNA here is from genome assembly GCA_947359475.1 of Heligmosomoides polygyrus bakeri. Lineage (NCBI taxonomy): Eukaryota > Metazoa > Nematoda > Chromadorea > Rhabditida > Heligmosomidae > Heligmosomoides > Heligmosomoides polygyrus. The sequence continues at coordinate 98,713,098 of OX375868.1, read as the reverse complement.
AGTGTTTGGTAGGCAATCTACAGGGCTCTCGATCAAACACCGATTGAGTGAAAAACATTCAAGCAATTACGATTTTCGTGTTGATGGCAGTTATGCACTTTCCCATGGTGCGCTATACGCTTCTCTGCAGCATTCCTCTGCATGGGATTGTGGAGCTAAAATTCATAACGTTAAAGCGAAAAAGGTCGTAGTAACTGAATGGGTTAGCCATAAACCAGTCACACTCAATGAACTTAGTCCTTCTTTCGTAGAATGCTTTGGTTATCGGGGCTATTTAGGTAGTTCGCGCTAGCTGCAGACGGTTGTACTGCGTTGCAAAGCGAGTTCCCAAGCGAGTTGGCCAAAGCGAAGCCACCCAAGTCAGTTGGAACTGATCCGAAGAACCCATCCTGGCTCGAACTGAAATCTCTGCGCTGTCGCAGTAGCGGCTGCTCCAATTGTTGCTCCAATCGTTCAGCTGCTGTAAAATTTGAAGAAGTCTCCTTCTGCAGAATTCTGTGAACTATATCAGTCCCGGCAACCGCAGTGCAGCGCGACGTGCGTCGCTGTCATGCAATCCCCCGTGGCTTGCGCGGACGGCAATACACCGTCGGCATAACGCGTGTGGTATACTCCCGCAGGAGGGTCCGAGGCATGTCCGCCGACGGCCGTCATCAATCGGGGGTAGCCCGCGTCGCATTGGAGCGCGCTTTTGGTGCAGGACACCACGGGTCGACAGGCTTCCGCTGCGAAAGGCTGGCGTCACGCGGAGTCCTGCCTGAGCCAAAAGCTCGTCCTGTGGGCGGAAGGTATAACAGCCTTCTTATCGTCCCGTCTGTCGGCGATCTACGGACGGTGGGCGTGGCGGGCCACGACGAGTCGCCAAGTGCGGGGTCCCGACACGATTCCTGCCCAGCCGTGTAGCTCCTTCAGGAGTGAGGCCTAAGCAAGAGATCTCGGAACATCGATGTTATACTTCCGCGAGCCGTCGCCGATAACCTCTCACCAACTGCGCGGGAGCCCTTCCTGACTGACTTGAGAGTACGCATACACCTTGCGTCCCTCGCGCCGAGCGGTGCGAGAGAGAAAGAAGCATAGGAAGAAGAAGAGAGAGAAAGGAGTGCAACACCTTCCTACAACGCAGCCGGTGCTGTGGCTGCTATGCACTGCGTTGCGCCTGCACACAGTGTCGTAGTAGGTCTTAGCAAACGGTTATAGCAGCGGCAACTTGATAAAAAGATTGAAGAGACAGTCTGAACAGCTCGGGGAGGGGATCTCGGGAAGACATCTAGGAGGCACTACTACCGAGTGCTGATCTGACTGCTGCTATTCTGCTCTTCTACAAGGCTTCATATGCACTCTTAGTTCACCATCCTTTTCAGATTCGCCAATTGCTTATTATTACATAGCTGTAGTACGTTAATTTAGAACACTGACCTGTACGCCACTGATTAGCGATCTATCAATTAGAAGTGTTTGGTAGGCAATCTACAGGGCTCTCGATCAAACACCGATTGAGTGAAAAACATTCAAGCAATTACGATTTTCGTGTTGATGGCAGTTATGCACTTTCCCATGGTGCGCTATACGCTTCTCTGCAGCATTCCTCTGCATGGGATTGTGGAGCTAAAATTCATAACGTTAAAGCGAAAAAGGTCGTAGTAACTGAATGGGTTAGCCATAAACCAGTCACACTCAATGAACTTAGTCCTTCTTTCGTAGAATGCTTTGGTTATCGGGGCTATTTAGGTAGTTCGCGCTAGCTGCAGACGGTTGTACTGCGTTGCAAAGCGAGTTCCCAAGCGAGTTGGCCAAAGCGAAGCCACCCAAGTCAGTTGGAACTGATCCGAAGAACCCATCCTGGCTCGAACTGAAATCTCTGCGCTGTCGCAGTAGCGGCTGCTCCAATTGTTGCTCCAATCGTTCAGCTGCTGTAAAATTTGAAGAAGTCTCCTTCTGCAGAATTCTGTGAACTATATCAGTCCCGGCAACCGCAGTGCAGCGCGACGTGCGTCGCTGTCATGCAATCCCCCGTGGCTTGCGCGGACGGCAATACACCGTCGGCATAACGCGTGTGGTATACTCCCGCAGGAGGGTCCGAGGCATGTCCGCCGACGGCCGTCATCAATCGGGGGTAGCCCGCGTCGCATTGGAGCGCGCTTTTGGTGCAGGACACCACGGGTCGACAGGCTTCCGCTGCGAAAGGCTGGCGTCACGCGGAGTCCTGCCTGAGCCAAAAGCTCGTCCTGTGGGCGGAAGGTATAACAGCCTTCTTATCGTCCCGTCTGTCGGCGATCTACGGACGGTGGGCGTGGCGGGCCACGACGAGTCGCCAAGTGCGGGGTCCCGACACGATTCCTGCCCAGCCGTGTAGCTCCTTCAGGAGTGAGGCCTAAGCAAGAGATCTCGGAACATCGATGTTATACTTCCGCGAGCCGTCGCCGATAACCTCTCACCAACTGCGCGGGAGCCCTTCCTGACTGACTTGAGAGTACGCATACACCTTGCGTCCCTCGCGCCGAGCGGTGCGAGAGAGAAAGAAGCATAGGAAGAAGAAGAGAGAGAAAGGAGTGCAACACCTTCCTACAACGCAGCCGGTGCTGTGGCTGCTATGCACTGCGTTGCGCCTGCACACAGTGTCGTAGTAGGTCTTAGCAAACGGTTATAGCAGCGGCAACTTGATAAAAAGATTGAAGAGACAGTCTGAACAGCTCGGGGAGGGGATCTCGGGAAGACATCTAGGAGGCACTACTACCGAGTGCTGATCTGACTGCTGCTATTCTGCTCTTCTACAAGGCTTCATATGCACTCTTAGTTCACCATCCTTTTCAGATTCGCCAATTGCTTATTATTACATAGCTGTAGTACGTTAATTTAGAACACTGACCTGTACGCCACTGATTAGCGATCTATCAATTAGAAGTGTTTGGTAGGCAATCTACAGGGCTCTCGATCAAACACCGATTGAGTGAAAAACATTCAAGCAATTACGATTTTCGTGTTGATGGCAGTTATGCACTTTCCCATGGTGCGCTATACGCTTCTCTGCAGCATTCCTCTGCATGGGATTGTGGAGCTAAAATTCATAACGTTAAAGCGAAAAAGGTCGTAGTAACTGAATGGGTTAGCCATAAACCAGTCACACTCAATGAACTTAGTCCTTCTTTCGTAGAATGCTTTGGTTATCGGGGCTATTTAGGTAGTTCGCGCTAGCTGCAGACGGTTGTACTGCGTTGCAAAGCGAGTTCCCAAGCGAGTTGGCCAAAGCGAAGCCACCCAAGTCAGTTGGAACTGATCCGAAGAACCCATCCTGGCTCGAACTGAAATCTCTGCGCTGTCGCAGTAGCGGCTGCTCCAATTGTTGCTCCAATCGTTCAGCTGCTGTAAAATTTGAAGAAGTCTCCTTCTGCAGAATTCTGTGAACTATATCAGTCCCGGCAACCGCAGTGCAGCGCGACGTGCGTCGCTGTCATGCAATCCCCCGTGGCTTGCGCGGACGGCAATACACCGTCGGCATAACGCGTGTGGTATACTCCCGCAGGAGGGTCCGAGGCATGTCCGCCGACGGCCGTCATCAATCGGGGGTAGCCCGCGTCGCATTGGAGCGCGCTTTTGGTGCAGGACACCACGGGTCGACAGGCTTCCGCTGCGAAAGGCTGGCGTCACGCGGAGTCCTGCCTGAGCCAAAAGCTCGTCCTGTGGGCGGAAGGTATAACAGCCTTCTTATCGTCCCGTCTGTCGGCGATCTACGGACGGTGGGCGTGGCGGGCCACGACGAGTCGCCAAGTGCGGGGTCCCGACACGATTCCTGCCCAGCCGTGTAGCTCCTTCAGGAGTGAGGCCTAAGCAAGAGATCTCGGAACATCGATGTTATACTTCCGCGAGCCGTCGCCGATAACCTCTCACCAACTGCGCGGGAGCCCTTCCTGACTGACTTGAGAGTACGCATACACCTTGCGTCCCTCGCGCCGAGCGGTGCGAGAGAGAAAGAAGCATAGGAAGAAGAAGAGAGAGAAAGGAGTGCGACACCTTCCTACAACGCAGCCGGTGCTGTGGCTGCTATGCACTGCGTTGCGCCTGCACACAGTGTCGTAGTAGGTCTTAGCAAACGGTTATAGCAGCGGCAACTTGATAAAAAGATTGAAGAGACAGTCTGAACAGCTCGGGGAGGGGATCTCGGGAAGACATCTAGGAGGCACTACTACCGAGTGCTGATCTGACTGCTGCTATTCTGCTCTTCTACAAGGCTTCATATGCACTCTTAGTTCACCATCCTTTTCAGATTCGCCAATTGCTTATTATTACATAGCTGTAGTACGTTAATTTAGAACACTGACCTGTACGCCACTGATTAGCGATCTATCAATTAGAAGTGTTTGGTAGGCAATCTACAGGGCTCTCGATCAAACACCGATTGAGTGAAAAACATTCAAGCAATTACGATTTTCGTGTTGATGGCAGTTATGCACTTTCCCATGGTGCGCTATACGCTTCTCTGCAGCATTCCTCTGCATGGGATTGTGGAGCTAAAATTCATAACGTTAAAGCGAAAAAGGTCGTAGTAACTGAATGGGTTAGCCATAAACCAGTCACACTCAATGAACTTAGTCCTTCTTTCGTAGAATGCTTTGGTTATCGGGGCTATTTAGGTAGTTCGCGCTAGCTGCAGACGGTTGTACTGCGTTGCAAAGCGAGTTCCCAAGCGAGTTGGCCAAAGCGAAGCCACCCAAGTCAGTTGGAACTGATCCGAAGAACCCATCCTGGCTCGAACTGAAATCTCTGCGCTGTCGCAGTAGCGGCTGCTCCAATTGTTGCTCCAATCGTTCAGCTGCTGTAAAATTTGAAGAAGTCTCCTTCTGCAGAATTCTGTGAACTATATCAGTCCCGGCAACCGCAGTGCAGCGCGACGTGCGTCGCTGTCATGCAATCCCCCGTGGCTTGCGCGGACGGCAATACACCGTCGGCATAACGCGTGTGGTATACTCCCGCAGGAGGGTCCGAGGCATGTCCGCCGACGGCCGTCATCAATCGGGGGTAGCCCGCGTCGCATTGGAGCGCGCTTTTGGTGCAGGACACCACGGGTCGACAGGCTTCCGCTGCGAAAGGCTGGCGTCACGCGGAGTCCTGCCTGAGCCAAAAGCTCGTCCTGTGGGCGGAAGGTATAACAGCCTTCTTATCGTCCCGTCTGTCGGCGATCTACGGACGGTGGGCGTGGCGGGCCACGACGAGTCGCCAAGTGCGGGGTCCCGACACGATTCCTGCCCAGCCGTGTAGCTCCTTCAGGAGTGAGGCCTAAGCAAGAGATCTCGGAACATCGATGTTATACTTCCGCGAGCCGTCGCCGATAACCTCTCACCAACTGCGCGGGAGCCCTTCCTGACTGACTTGAGAGTACGCATACACCTTGCGTCCCTCGCGCCGAGCGGTGCGAGAGAGAAAGAAGCATAGGAAGAAGAAGAGAGAGAAAGGAGTGCAACACCTTCCTACAACGCAGCCGGTGCTGTGGCTGCTATGCACTGCGTTGCGCCTGCACACAGTGTCGTAGTAGGTCTTAGCAAACGGTTATAGCAGCGGCAACTTGATAAAAAGATTGAAGAGACAGTCTGAACAGCTCGGGGAGGGGATCTCGGGAAGACATCTAGGAGGCACTACTACCGAGTGCTGATCTGACTGCTGCTATTCTGCTCTTCTACAAGGCTTCATATGCACTCTTAGTTCACCATCCTTTTCAGATTCGCCAATTGCTTATTATTACATAGCTGTAGTACGTTAATTTAGAACACTGACCTGTACGCCACTGATTAGCGATCTATCAATTAGAAGTGTTTGGTAGGCAATCTACAGGGCTCTCGATCAAACACCGATTGAGTGAAAAACATTCAAGCAATTACGATTTTCGTGTTGATGGCAGTTATGCACTTTCCCATGGTGCGCTATACGCTTCTCTGCAGCATTCCTCTGCATGGGATTGTGGAGCTAAAATTCATAACGTTAAAGCGAAAAAGGTCGTAGTAACTGAATGGGTTAGCCATAAACCAGTCACACTCAATGAACTTAGTCCTTCTTTCGTAGAATGCTTTGGTTATCGGGGCTATTTAGGTAGTTCGCGCTAGCTGCAGACGGTTGTACTGCGTTGCAAAGCGAGTTCCCAAGCGAGTTGGCCAAAGCGAAGCCACCCAAGTCAGTTGGAACTGATCCGAAGAACCCATCCTGGCTCGAACTGAAATCTCTGCGCTGTCGCAGTAGCGGCTGCTCCAATTGTTGCTCCAATCGTTCAGCTGCTGTAAAATTTGAAGAAGTCTCCTTCTGCAGAATTCTGTGAACTATATCAGTCCCGGCAACCGCAGTGCAGCGCGACGTGCGTCGCTGTCATGCAATCCCCCGTGGCTTGCGCGGACGGCAATACACCGTCGGCATAACGCGTGTGGTATACTCCCGCAGGAGGGTCCGAGGCATGTCCGCCGACGGCCGTCATCAATCGGGGGTAGCCCGCGTCGCATTGGAGCGCGCTTTTGGTGCAGGACACCACGGGTCGACAGGCTTCCGCTGCGAAAGGCTGGCGTCACGCGGAGTCCTGCCTGAGCCAAAAGCTCGTCCTGTGGGCGGAAGGTATAACAGCCTTCTTATCGTCCCGTCTGTCGGCGATCTACGGACGGTGGGCGTGGCGGGCCACGACGAGTCGCCAAGTGCGGGGTCCCGACACGATTCCTGCCCAGCCGTGTAGCTCCTTCAGGAGTGAGGCCTAAGCAAGAGATCTCGGAACATCGATGTTATACTTCCGCGAGCCGTCGCCGATAACCTCTCACCAACTGCGCGGGAGCCCTTCCTGACTGACTTGAGAGTACGCATACACCTTGCGTCCCTCGCGCCGAGCGGTGCGAGAGAGAAAGAAGCATAGGAAGAAGAAGAGAGAGAAAGGAGTGCGACACCTTCCTACAACGCAGCCGGTGCTGTGGCTGCTATGCACTGCGTTGCGCCTGCACACAGTGTCGTAGTAGGTCTTAGCAAACGGTTATAGCAGCGGCAACTTGATAAAAAGATTGAAGAGACAGTCTGAACAGCTCGGGGAGGGGATCTCGGGAAGACATCTAGGAGGCACTACTACCGAGTGCTGATCTGACTGCTGCTATTCTGCTCTTCTACAAGGCTTCATATGCACTCTTAGTTCACCATCCTTTTCAGATTCGCCAATTGCTTATTATTACATAGCTGTAGTACGTTAATTTAGAACACTGACCTGTACGCCACTGATTAGCGATCTATCAATTAGAAGTGTTTGGTAGGCAATCTACAGGGCTCTCGATCAAACACCGATTGAGTGAAAAACATTCAAGCAATTACGATTTTCGTGTTGATGGCAGTTATGCACTTTCCCATGGTGCGCTATACGCTTCTCTGCAGCATTCCTCTGCATGGGATTGTGGAGCTAAAATTCATAACGTTAAAGCGAAAAAGGTCGTAGTAACTGAATGGGTTAGCCATAAACCAGTCACACTCAATGAACTTAGTCCTTCTTTCGTAGAATGCTTTGGTTATCGGGGCTATTTAGGTAGTTCGCGCTAGCTGCAGACGGTTGTACTGCGTTGCAAAGCGAGTTCCCAAGCGAGTTGGCCAAAGCGAAGCCACCCAAGTCAGTTGGAACTGATCCGAAGAACCCATCCTGGCTCGAACTGAAATCTCTGCGCTGTCGCAGTAGCGGCTGCTCCAATTGTTGCTCCAATCGTTCAGCTGCTGTAAAATTTGAAGAAGTCTCCTTCTGCAGAATTCTGTGAACTATATCAGTCCCGGCAACCGCAGTGCAGCGCGACGTGCGTCGCTGTCATGCAATCCCCCGTGGCTTGCGCGGACGGCAATACACCGTCGGCATAACGCGTGTGGTATACTCCCGCAGGAGGGTCCGAGGCATGTCCGCCGACGGCCGTCATCAATCGGGGGTAGCCCGCGTCGCATTGGAGCGCGCTTTTGGTGCAGGACACCACGGGTCGACAGGCTTCCGCTGCGAAAGGCTGGCGTCACGCGGAGTCCTGCCTGAGCCAAAAGCTCGTCCTGTGGGCGGAAGGTATAACAGCCTTCTTATCGTCCCGTCTGTCGGCGATCTACGGACGGTGGGCGTGGCGGGCCACGACGAGTCGCCAAGTGCGGGGTCCCGACACGATTCCTGCCCAGCCGTGTAGCTCCTTCAGGAGTGAGGCCTAAGCAAGAGATCTCGGAACATCGATGTTATACTTCCGCGAGCCGTCGCCGATAACCTCTCACCAACTGCGCGGGAGCCCTTCCTGACTGACTTGAGAGTACGCATACACCTTGCGTCCCTCGCGCCGAGCGGTGCGAGAGAGAAAGAAGCATAGGAAGAAGAAGAGAGAGAAAGGAGTGCAACACCTTCCTACAACGCAGCCGGTGCTGTGGCTGCTATGCACTGCGTTGCGCCTGCACACAGTGTCGTAGTAGGTCTTAGCAAACGGTTATAGCAGCGGCAACTTGATAAAAAGATTGAAGAGACAGTCTGAACAGCTCGGGGAGGGGATCTCGGGAAGACATCTAGGAGGCACTACTACCGAGTGCTGATCTGACTGCTGCTATTCTGCTCTTCTACAAGGCTTCATATGCACTCTTAGTTCACCATCCTTTTCAGATTCGCCAATTGCTTATTATTACATAGCTGTAGTACGTTAATTTAGAACACTGACCTGTACGCCACTGATTAGCGATCTATCAATTAGAAGTGTTTGGTAGGCAATCTACAGGGCTCTCGATCAAACACCGATTGAGTGAAAAACATTCAAGCAATTACGATTTTCGTGTTGATGGCAGTTATGCACTTTCCCATGGTGCGCTATACGCTTCTCTGCAGCATTCCTCTGCATGGGATTGTGGAGCTAAAATTCATAACGTTAAAGCGAAAAAGGTCGTAGTAACTGAATGGGTTAGCCATAAACCAGTCACACTCAATGAACTTAGTCCTTCTTTCGTAGAATGCTTTGGTTATCGGGGCTATTTAGGTAGTTCGCGCTAGCTGCAGACGGTTGTACTGCGTTGCAAAGCGAGTTCCCAAGCGAGTTGGCCAAAGCGAAGCCACCCAAGTCAGTTGGAACTGATCCGAAGAACCCATCCTGGCTCGAACTGAAATCTCTGCGCTGTCGCAGTAGCGGCTGCTCCAATTGTTGCTCCAATCGTTCAGCTGCTGTAAAATTTGAAGAAGTCTCCTTCTGCAGAATTCTGTGAACTATATCAGTCCCGGCAACCGCAGTGCAGCGCGACGTGCGTCGCTGTCATGCAATCCCCCGTGGCTTGCGCGGACGGCAATACACCGTCGGCATAACGCGTGTGGTATACTCCCGCAGGAGGGTCCGAGGCATGTCCGCCGACGGCCGTCATCAATCGGGGGTAGCCCGCGTCGCATTGGAGCGCGCTTTTGGTGCAGGACACCACGGGTCGACAGGCTTCCGCTGCGAAAGGCTGGCGTCACGCGGAGTCCTGCCTGAGCCAAAAGCTCGTCCTGTGGGCGGAAGGTATAACAGCCTTCTTATCGTCCCGTCTGTCGGCGATCTACGGACGGTGGGCGTGGCGGGCCACGACGAGTCGCCAAGTGCGGGGTCCCGACACGATTCCTGCCCAGCCGTGTAGCTCCTTCAGGAGTGAGGCCTAAGCAAGAGATCTCGGAACATCGATGTTATACTTCCGCGAGCCGTCGCCGATAACCTCTCACCAACTGCGCGGGAGCCCTTCCTGACTGACTTGAGAGTACGCATACACCTTGCGTCCCTCGCGCCGAGCGGTGCGAGAGAGAAAGAAGCATAGGAAGAAGAAGAGAGAGAAAGGAGTGCAACACCTTCCTACAACGCAGCCGGTGCTGTGGCTGCTATGCACTGCGTTGCGCCTGCACACAGTGTCGTAGTAGGTCTTAGCAAACGGTTATAGCAGCGGCAACTTGATAAAAAGATTGAAGAGACAGTCTGAACAGCTCGGGAGGGGATCTCGGGAAGGCATCTAGGAGGCACTGCTATCCAGTGCTGATCTGACTGCTTTTATTCTGCTCTTCTACAAGGCTTCATATGCACTCTTAGTTCATCATCTTTCTCAGATTCGCCAATTGCTTGTTATTACATAGCTGCAGTACGTTAATTCAGAGCACTGACCTGTATGCCACTGATTTGCATATGATCTATCAATTAGAAGTGTTTGGGAAGCAATGTACAGGGCTCTTGATCAAACACCGAATGAGTGAATAACGTTCAGGCAATTACGATTTTCGTGTTGATGGCAGTTTTGCACTTTCACATAGTGCGCTATACCTCCTCTGCAGAATTCCTCTGCATGAGATTGTGGAGCTAAAATTCATTATCCTACAGGCAAATGATGTTTTCGCGGCTCCTTTGTTTGCTAAAAGGACCGGTTCTGAATTTTTAGTGTTTTCAAAAACCTGCTTAGTCATCCTCTTTATACCAAAACAAAAGATTTGTTATTACATACAGTACTGGACGCGTTTTTTGAATAGACGCCGCAAAAACCGCGATTTTGTGTTTTTTGCGTCTTTTTGATACAGCTCGCCCAAAATTGATTCATTTAAAATATAAGGATATATTTGAGCTTCATATGGAGCCATTAAGGTGTTCGAAATTGAAAACCTGCGCTCCATTGCGAAGGGCGGCCGCGGACGAGTTGTCGGTCGCAAGCCGTCGAAAACGGTTGCGTGCTCACGATTCCTCTAATTTGAGGTTTTTTGAAATACGGTTGGTACCGTTCGATTCGCTTGTTCGAGGTCTATACAAACGTGTTTAAAACTTCGCCAGACCACCACGTTTTCGCAGTGGGTGGTCAAAAATGGCTGGAGCAGACTTTTTGCGATTGGAGAAGCTTATATTCTAGGATTTGCATGTTCTACGAGTATCTCAAGCATGACGTAAAGTGTTCTGCCATGCCAGGAATCCTCTGAGAATGTGCCGTGCACGGTGCATGTACTATAACAATCAATCGAAGGGGGGGGGGGGGACAGCTTGTAGAGTGGGCATTTAGGGAGTTTTATGAGAAATTCTCAGCCGCCCTACTCAGGAATTGCTGTACATTGTGCACAGCGCACTCCAAAGTCCGGCAAAACTTTGGAGTACGCTGTACAGTACCGGACATATTTTTTGGTCATTGGCCGAAAAAGCCGCGCAGGTCAACATAGGCCCCTCTGGAGCGTTTCAAAGCGGCCTTCTTGAATAACCTCTTTAGAAATCAAGTGCTTGTGAAAATAAACATATATTTGAACTCAGCAGCTCGAACTCCATCTTTTGGCATATAAATCTCAGAAGAGTTGAACAATGCATATAGACTTGACAGAATCAATCAAGTTGGCGCGACAACCTGTAGAGCGAGCGTTTGGGGAGTTTTATCGGAAATTCTCAGCCGTCCTGTATACAGAATCGGAACCATCAATCGAGTGGGTGTGACAGCTCGCAAGTTGCACGCACGGGCGTGTTCGGAGCGCAATAACTCTGTGATGTTTGAATCGTTCCGGCTTCGTAGGCACCAAAACGGTCTAGTAGTGCACTAAAGTAGAATGGCGTAGCTTATGACTGGACAAAGTTGCAGCGATGCGAAAATGCAGGTTAGCCTGTGTGACGCATTTTTTCTGAATTCGGTGGATCACTGCGGGAAAACGCGGCGAGCTAACGGCCTTCAAATGCGTACGCGAACAGAGCGCTTAAGGTGCTTTACGATGACGTGCTCAGAGCTCCCCAGATGCCTTAGCCTCAGTTGCCAGTTCAAAGCGGGGAAAGATAGCGGTTAGAGTTTCCTGCTCTCTTACTCCCCAAGATTTGAGCCTTCGACAATAGCAATGATACCGTTCTGTACGGCGTGAAAGGCGCTATCGAATGGCAATGTATGTAGGCGATTGTGCTGACACAGCGTACTGAATCACAAAACGGCCTGTAGGCCCCAGTTTACACTTGCGCCGCTGCGCGGCGCGACACGATGGTCGGGATGGATATCGACCGAACGGCGCGAAAAATCGATATCTATGGCGATCGTGGTGCCGCACCGCTAGCGGCGCAAGTATAAACTAGGGCTAGGCCGCGTTCAAGGTCCTTAGACTTGCAATAGGATCACCTCGTCTCCTGCACTGTACAGGAATCACTTCTTCGCTTCTTTATACTTCCAACTCGCTCGCGCGACCGTCAACATACTCAGATCCAATATATTAGGTTGTAACGAATTAAATGGCACTGGCTCGCGCCATTTTTTGGCGCGTCTTTACGCGTTTGATCAAGAACAAACCGTAACATGTGGCATATCATTTAGAAGCGCAAACTTTGCTCTACCGGAGAGTACCAAATTTTCCATATAAAAGTGGGAAAACTTTGAGTTTTATTGACTTTTTTGCAGATGGACAAAAGGGTAATCCGAGGCATGTACTTGTATGAATTCAAGCTGGGCACTACAGCCAAGGAGGCGGACGAGAAGATCAACGCCGCATTCGGTCAAGGATGTTCCACAATTCGGACGGCGTATCGTTGGTATCAGAAGTTCCGGAATGGAGATGAGAGCTTGGAAGGACACGAAGGTCGTGGGAGGATAGTGATGTTGATGAGGACAAGCTGAGAGATGTGGTAGAGGAGGACACACAAAGGTACCAGGGAGATAGCGAAGGTTCTTGGCGTCAGTCACAACACAGCTGCCCGGCATCTGAAGGAAATTGGAAAGACCAAAAAGCTGGAAGGTGGGTGCCTCACGAGCTGTCTGAGGAGCAAAGAAACCGACGATATGAGATCTCGTCCGCACTGCTTCTACGGAACGAAACGGACCCATTCCTTGATCGCATCGTAACCTGTGACGAGAAATGGATAATGTACGACAACAGGCGACGATCGGCACAGTGGGTGGACAGCGATGAGAGCCCCAAGGTTTTTGCGAAGCCGGAATTGCACCAAAAGAAAGTAATGGTGACAGTATGGTGGTGTTCGCTGGGAATTATTCACCACAGCTTCCTCCCTCCCGGTGAATCCATCACGGCAGAGAAGTACTGCATTGAAATTGAAGAAATGATGAAAAAGTTGAAGGATATCCGGCCGGCCTTGGTAAACCGAAGGCGAGTTCTCCTTCTGCACGACAATGCTCGCCCCCATGTAGCACGAATGACGTTGCAGAAATTGAATGAGCTGAGCATTGAAACTCTACCACATCCTCCGTTTTCCCCCGACCTCTCCCCAACAGACTACCATTTCTTCAAGCATCTTGGCGACTTCTTGGTAGGGAAAATATTCAAATACCAACAGGATGCCGAAAGTGCCTTCGAAGATTTCGTCAATTCCAGAACTTCTGATTGTTATGCTACTGGGATAAAAAAGCTTGTGTCACATTGGCAAAGATGTGTAGAATCAGGTTTTTATTTCGATTAATAAACTTGCCTACAACCCGAGATATTAACTGTTCAAATTTACAGTGGTTCAGTGCCATTTATTTCGTTACAACCTAATAGCTACGCGTGTCTTACCTACGTTGCGAGAGATTCGGACTACCGCGGTTGCTCCCCCCGTCCTACTGATGCCTTCTTCGCATCAGATACTCTAGTATGTATACTACTCACGCTCGCCGGAGCTTGTAATTGAGCGTAGGCTACCTCGGGCTTCTAGCACCTACTCCAGAAGCTCTGGGTATCAGTAACCATGTCGTGTGACATAGGCTAGTTATAGACCGCTGGTCACTAGGGCTTGTTTCCTGCATTCAGCAGTTCGTGTTTAGATCGGCTCTCAAAGTTCTCATTTCACATTCTAGACTTCACCACAAAATTCGCGGATTCCATCCATCAGTGTCCTCTATATCGTGAGCTTAGAGCCAGAGAGTCCGGCAATTTTCCATTGCTAAACTGCATGTTAACAATAGTTAAACATCAACCAATGAGCTTATATAATTTTGTCCACAAAGTATTCAGGCGAAACAACAGGCTGTAGGTCGTAATAATGGCTATATGCTGTTTTCTGTTTAGTACGTGATACATATATTGTGTAGAGTATTGACGAAGCATTGCGATCCCACCCATTTTTTCCAATTTACTCTGTAGTTGGATCGGAATTAATTTGGAAGGATAAGGTTTTATTCGGTTACTCTACAGTTAAGAAAGTCTGTCAAATACAATGAATTTTGGCTGAAACTGACTCTTGTACGTTTTTTAATTGAAATTCACAAAGGGTCTCTCTGGATGAGACGATGGCGCATGCAGTTTTTACGGCATGTCGGAGGATCCGGATCATTATCAAAAATAAGCACATCACTCTTATAAGCTGTGTGGAAAATCATAGAATGACTTCAGCATTTGAAAGAATAGCTGAAACCAGGTATTCTTGAAAGCTGTTCAATGCACTCCCAATTAAGTAAAAAATGTTTATTATCATAAGGGAAATGCGAGAGAAACATCGTATAGCTGTCGGATATATATCTCAGCCTTTCACATTAAATATCTCTCGCATTCTTCTACCACACTGAACACCTATTATGAGGATTCATTGGCGATCCTGGAGGGCAAAAGAATGAGCTAGCAAATGCAGGAGTGTTCAGCGCTACGTTGTTCACCCTAAATGTTTTCGATGTACAAGCTAAATACAATACAGTAAAGAAAATGACGGAATTGTCAGCAAAGTGCATCAAAAACTGCCGTGATCATTGCTAGTATTTTTTAGTACTTCCTTAGCACGTGCTGATCCGCGTCAACATATACTGTTGTGCAAAAGCTGGACTTCAGTCGTAGTCCTTTTTTATGTTCGCTCCTTACCCACACCTTCGACCTTTGCTGAAGTTACTCCTGCGAGCGAATCACCTAAAGATTTTCCTGCGGCTTTCTCCATCACATTTTTGATTAACTATTTCCTCACTACAGCTGGAGCTCAAAAGCTTTTGCACGTTTTTTGCAAGTCCATTCCAGACATCACCTAGCCTTATCAAACCACACTGAAATGCTTGAGTTTTTCGCTATTTTTGACCTACCCAGATGCCTGCAGTGGATCTGAAAGTCACTACGACGCTTCCTAGACCCATAGTGCACAGCAACACTCAGTATGGGCACGCCATTAAATTCCCCGTGGAGTTTTGAAAAACTCCGCAGGACACCCGTTGCGCACGCGGCGGAAGAACCGCCCACGGAGGCTGTCGCCGGCGGCGTCATGACGGTGGCTCGACGTATGAGGGCAGCACAAAGATCGACCAGATTTGCTGCGACTGCGGTCATTAACGTATTCAGAGGGTTTGCAAAATCAGCTAAAGACTCATGTTGGTGTAAAACAAACAGGGCTGTATATCAGAATTTCAGATATTCAATTTCATGTATATCAGATATTGAGCTCCACCTCAAGCTTATCAAAACTAAAAACCTGTTACGAAGCTGTGAAAGGTATATTCCAGACCAAAATTTCACACCTATTTCATCTGCATCGTCAAAATACCTTCTGGAAGAGGTTATTTCACAAAAAATATTATTGTGTTACCACACGGTTGGAGACATGTCTCTAAACCAAGATTCTACGCAAAACTCAATTACGAAGTTTATGTTCACAAATATTGACTGTAGAATGGAGAATTGCTGCTACTTCAGTACATGTCCCATTTACAGAGGTAATGATGGCGGCAAGCATGGGTCTTCTATCTTCTACCACTACAAGTGCTCCGACACGCCTAACGGCGTGTCTCGCACTTGCGCGCTTCGCGCGGCCTTGCACTGACCTACGAAAAGCAATATCTGTAAAGCATAAAATTCGCTAACATCTAGGCTTTGCTGCGTGCATTATCGGCGTGAACCCGTTCACTACTTTCTTGAACTTTTCACTACACTACTAACCCGTTCACTACTACTCATCTTGCACGACGTAGGGGACACTTCCACTGAATCCAGAAGCTCAAAAACGTACCTCTGCCGCTGTGTCAAGCAGGAAGAGGCTTCGCAGATGGTATGTTTCTTGTTCTCCGTATTAGTTCCGCTTACAGCTTCCTTCTTGCTGGTTCCCCGTCCTGGGGCCGGATTCGTTAACGACTTAAAGCAATTTAAGGCCTGCGACATACCATCGCTCACTTCAGCGAAGCCTAATAATAAGCTCCCATATCGATCGCGCGAAGCAATGAGTCGATATGGGAGCCTATCCTTAGGCGTCGCTCGGGGTAAGCGATGGTATGACATAGGCATAACAGAGAAAACTACAGCCGAAACCCCTGATACCGCGCCACAGCAAACGATATGGCGAGCGATAAGCCGCGTTATTATTATTATTATTATTATTATTATTATTATTATTATTATTATTATTATTATTATTACATTTATTACAGCCAATAACAACGGAGATTACAAAAAAGACCTACAGTAAGAGGTCTACGATTGTATGTAGACCTGAAAAAAGTGGAAGTGCTTGGAGTGCTATTTGCTGTTGTCAAAGAGTAGACCGCCTGTTTATTATTTCATTATAGTGGAGGAGAATAAGTATGAAGCCTGCTGAAAATGCAAAAAGAACATAAGGTTTACATAAGATTCTTTTCGAGAGGACGTCTTGCATGCGAATTATAAGCTGCGCCTGGTCTACGACTTTCTATGCACACGACCCAAGGCGAATCTCAAAGGCCTCTTTAAACTAGTACGCACCTCAGGAAGTAGCATAGAAGGGAGCTGCGCATATTTAAAGGCACGAACTAAGAACGTCAGTACGGAGTATAAGAATCTTTAAAGCAACCTTTAAATTTGAACAGAACAGAACAGAAAAATTGTTTGTATTGAAAAAATATATTAGTTATGGCTAGGGCCTACTTTTAGCCAATGTAACCTAATACACAAAGAATAAGGACTTGTAAAAGACATTGGCAAACGACAGAGAAATGAACTGTGAGAAATAACTAGGGACTTGATGAACTGGCAGAAACGGTAGGATCATTTCTGTAGAATGAGCAGTCGATTGGATATGGAAAGCTCACTTCACCAGCAGAATCCACTTCACCAGTTATCTAAAGCGGCTTTCACACTCCCGTTGCTGCTGTTGCGCAACCGATGCCGTATTGATGAAGCATAGCACAGAGACGCAGAGGAGCAACAACATCAACAAGGGGCTTCTTTCACTCTACTGCTGCCGCAACCCCGCATCAGCAACAACGACATCGGTAGCGCGGCCTCAGCAACAAGGAATGATCGCCACCATTCCTTGTTGCTGATGCTCGTAAACGGAGCAAACCACAGGTCTTATCCGTTATCTTATCTCACCG
Organism: Heligmosomoides polygyrus bakeri; assembly: GCA_947359475.1. Lineage (NCBI taxonomy): Eukaryota > Metazoa > Nematoda > Chromadorea > Rhabditida > Heligmosomidae > Heligmosomoides > Heligmosomoides polygyrus. Next base: position 98,695,902 of record OX375868.1, on the reverse strand, counting down.
CGTTGTGGCTGCAACAAACACTGAACTCCGCCCCTTTTTCGTTGCTCGTTGTGGCAACAGCAGCAGCGGCAGTGTGAAAGCCGCATAAACTTTCCGCTGTGAATTCTCTGTTGAAGTTATGTAAGTCGTTGATGAATCCGACCCTTGGTTCAAACCCCAGGTCCCTCCTTTCTGTCGCTCTCCGGGTTCTCCCCTCCCGTCGTGGTCCCCCTTACTTCTCTACCTCATAAAGTTGCCTTCCCACGCTCATGGCACGACGACGGCGAGCGGACGCCCATAGCGTGTGACATCTGTCACATCTCCTAAAAAGGCTTTGTCTCCCTTGCTGGTCCACTCGTAATGGATTCCCTAGCTGAGCTGGTTCTCCTTTATGCTCTCACTTATTTATAACTCCCTAATGGTCCCTCCGTATTGCCTCCACCCTTCTTGGTGCCGCCTCCTGGTCTGCTTCATTGTTTTATGTGTCCCTCGTATTGACTATTGTGTCCCATCCTGCCACGGATCTCCCTCGATAGAGAGCCTTCGGGCTCTCTTTTTAAGAGGGATCTCGGGCCGCTTGTCGCAGGGCCACGTGGCGCGTCCCCGGGTGGTGGATAGGGGAATTAAACGCGAACCAAATGCGACCGTGTACTGCCCAGAGACGCAGGTGGGATGCAGGGGATGGACTCCTTGCTCCTGCTGTGTCGGGTCGATGCGTTCCTTGTGCGTGGGAGCGGCATGTTCGTGCACAGTGTGCGTGGATGTGTCCGTGACTGTGCGGATTGTAACTGTGTCGGCTCGGCCAAAAGCTTGCACTCGGTAGACTGGGAGTACATGTAAGGCGATTCGAGGCCGCCTTAAGTCTCGCCCCGTCCCTTCGGGCAGTCTGGCTGGCTGCCCGGAGTACCCCGCCCGCACGACAGAGCCTGACTAGCTACCCGTGTTGTATTCCAGTCAAACACAGCAGCACTAAAGGGCCTCATTCCCCTGACCCCGAAAGAGCCCCCATTTCTGCAGCGATGGGAAGGACGAGTACGGAGAGGCTGCTAAAATCTCAGGGCCTAACCAGGCTGCGCAAACTGAGAAGGACTAGGATGACGATCTGTACTTACAACGCCCGCACGCTTGCGTCGGAAGCATCCGTCGAGGACCTGATGATGCAAGCCAGGAAGATCAAGTACGACGTCATCGGACTGACCGAGACGAGAAGACACCACCCCCTACACGCCGCCTACGACTCCGGAGAAGAACTGTTCCTCGGAACATGCGACAGCAGGGGAGTAGGCGGCGTTGGTGTCCTCGTCAACACGCACTTGGCCATGAACATCGATTCGTACGAGTCTCTGACAAGCCGAATCGGACGTCTGCGACTGAAGCGATGTGGCTCCGTGCCAGCCTTGACTGTGTTCGTCGCGTATGCCCCAACATCCGACTACGACGACGAAGACGTCGAGGCCTTCTACGTGGAGCTGGAGAAGTTCTATAAGGAAGATCACACCTTCTACAAGGTGATCGTCGGCGACTTCAATGCCAAGATCGGGCCACGAAGGTCGCTGGAAGAACTTCACATCGGAACCCACGGGTTGGAATGGAACGAGCAAGGTGAAAGGCTGTCTGAGTTTATCATGTCGACCAAGACCATCCATGGAAACTCGCAGTTCCAGAAGCCTCCCTCCCTACGATGGACCTGGGAATCCCCCGGTGGCCAGTTCCACAACGAGATCGACCACATCATCTTCAATCGCAAGTATTGCCTGACCGATGTCTCCGTTGTCCCCAAGTTCTACACGGGATCGGACCACCGCCTCCTTCGCGCGAGGTTCCGCTTTTCGCGTCAAGGAGAGAAGGCCGCGAAGTTCAAGAAGAGGAGTCCCAGAACGACCATCAACTGGGATCTCTACACCTCTCTTGTCGGCCTTTGGGAAGATGCCGTCATGGACAACGTCGACGAGGAATACGATCGCTTCGTGCACCATCTCCACGATAGTGCTAAGGGAGCCGAGAGCTTGAAGACTACCAAGAGACGCCTGTCTCCGGAAACTCTCGAGCTGATACGCCAACGTGGAGCAGCACGAGCGTCAGGCAACTATCAACTGACGTCCGAGCTTGCAAAGCTATGCAGAGCGACGATAAAGGAAGATCTGAAGGAGAGAAGGGCGGAAGTGTTGGCTGAAGCAGCAGAGGCAGGGCTGAGCATCCGCAATGCCCGCCGGAACTTCGCCAACTTCAAGACCAAGATGACCGCTCTCCGACGTCCTGACGGAACCGTCACCTCTTCCAGAAGGACCATGGAGAAAGTCATCCACGACTTCTACTCCGATCTCTTCGATAGCCACGTCCACCTGCCCCTACGCCATCTTCCGCAGGATGGATACGTCATCCCCTCTGTTCTCCCTTCCGAGATCCGACACGCCATCTCGTCGGTGGAGAAACGTACAGCACCCGGTCCTGACAGGATCAGAGCTGAACACCTGAAGAACCTCCCGCCAGCGCTTATCAACACCTTGGCGCGGCTCTTCACACGCTACCTGTCCGAATGCAAGGTTCCATCTCAGTGGAAGACCAGCAAGACCGTCTTGCTGTACAAGAAGGGAGACGTGCACGACATTGGCAACTATCGCCCGATCTGCCTGTTGTCCGTAGTCTACAAGCTGTTCACTCGAGTCATCCTGAATAGGATTAGTAGAACGCTGGACGAAGGACAGCCATGCGAACAAGCAGGATTTCGGAGAGGATTCAGCACGATCGACCACATACACACCATTACGAAGCTCATCGAAGTGTCGCGAGAGTACAAGCTGCCGCTGTGCCTTACGTTCATTGACCTGAAGAAGGCATTCGACTCCGTCGAGACTGAAGCGGTCATGGAAGCCCTGCTCACCCAGGGCGTTCCTACTCAGTACATCAAAGTCCTTCGAGAGCTGTACAGTGGATTCACGACCAAGATCTCACCATTCTACAACGACGTCGTCATTGACGTGAAGAGAGGGGTTCGACAAGGGGATACCATATCCCCGAAGCTCTTCAGCGCCACCCTCGAAAACGTCATGCGCGAACTAGAATGGGATGACATGGGAGTGAAGGTCGACGGCCGGCAACTGCACCATCTCCGCTTCGCTGACGACATCGTGCTCATAACACCGAGCATCAGTCAGGCGGAACGAATGCTGGCCGACTTCGATCGTGTATGTGGAAGCGTTGGACTGCAGCTGAACCTTACGAAGACGATGTTCATGAAGAACGGATGGGTTTCTGATGCCCCATTCTCGCTCAACGGAACGAACATCTCCGAATGCTCCAGCTATGTGTATCTGGGTCGCGAAGTCAACATGGCCAACGACCTAGCACCAGAGCTGAGCAGGAGGAAACGAGCGGCTTGGGGAGCTTTCAAGAGCGTCGAAGAAGTCGTGAAGGAAACGAAGAACGTCCGACTCCGTGCCCACCTATTCGACTCCACTGTTCTTCCTGCCCTAACATACGCCTCAGAGACCTGGGCTATACGAAAGCAGGATGAACACGCGATCAGCGTCGCGCAGCGTGGAATCGAGAGGACGATGCTCGGAGTGACACGACTCACGCAAGTGAGAGAAGGCCTCCGGAGTTCCGAGCTTCGCCGACGTTCGAAGATCAGAGACGCTGTCGCATGGGCCAAGTCGTCGAAAATTAGGTGGGCCGGCCACGTAATGCGATTCGCAGACACCCGCTGGACGAGAGCCGTCACAGACTGGATTCCGCGGGATGTCAAAAGAACACCAGGACGCCCACCAACGCGTTGGTCGGACTTCTTCGTGAAAGCCCTGAACGACCGATATGACGCTCTTCGTGTCCCTCGAGCGAGGAGGATCCATTGGACCACTCTGGGACGCGACAGGGACGAATGGAGACGCTGCTGGCGCCCGCTCGAGCAAGTCGATGATCAACGGGACGACAGGTGATACAGGTGATACAGGTCCCATCCTGATCCTTTCTTCAGATCACTCATTGCTGGTCGCTCTCCTGCCCCTCCTCCACCCTCAAAGTTTCCTTACTACTCTTACCCCTTTAGTGGTCCTCACATGTTCAGGGCACGAAGTCGGCGACACCGGTGTGTGTTTACAGAATCAGAGTATGATTTATGTTGGTGGTAAACAAACATGGCTGTATATTAGAATTTCGAGCTTTCTCTACTGAGCTCCACCTCAAGCTTATCAAAACTACCGCTGATGCGAAATTCAGATTTAAAGCCAAATTTAATTCTTCGTAAACCTGCTACGAAGCTGTGAAAGGTATATTTCCAAATTTCACACGGAATTCAACTGCATCCTCAAAATACTTTCTGGCAGAGATCAATTCATGAAAGAACATTATGGTGTGTATCACATCGTTGGAGACATGCCTCTAAACCAACATTCTACGCAGAACTCATTTACGAAGTTATATGATATGTATATGTAATACATCATATTATAATATTATATTAATATAATTTATTATTTATTTATTTAATTGCACTCTAGGGTGCACTACAACGTCAACAAGTCGACAAACAAACAAAATAACCGCTAAAACCACTTTAGTAATTACCATCTGGCTACACTGATTATATGGTGACTCCCGTAGGAATGTGCTTATGCTAATAATATGTAACGTATAGAAGGTTAGGGGCCGAAAGTACTCATAGGAATATATAAAAGCTCTCAACCCATCAGAGTTCAAACATAGCTTATAAAAGCTAGGCGCACATATCGAAATTTCAAATAATAGTGTAAATCTTAAAAGAAAACGTGTTTTAAGTGTTAGCTGTAGGACAGGAGAGGTCAGCCTGGGCAACGCAACTAACAAAAGTTATTCTGGGGCGGGCCGGTGACACAGGCGCCTCTTTGATCTGGTACGAACCCCAGGCGTAAAACCCAGGCCCAAGTGAACAAATGGTAAAGACCACGTCACTTGTTGAACTCTCCTTATAGTGAGTAGAACAGTAATTAAAAAAACCACTGAGGAGGAAAAAAATATCTGAGTTATATTCTGCGATGAATTTACGAGTAGAGCGCCTGAAGAGAGTTAAGAGACATGATATCGGTAATATTGAGAGCATTACCATTCAGAGACTCCTTTTAGACTTTTGCATAAGGTAGCGATTATTTCTAACGACGCGAGTACCAAACAGGAGCCAGATGGTAAAAACAAATGCAAAGAAAAGTCTCAGCAAAGGAGGTACACATTCGGCTACGGCGGAGGAGTCTTTCAGATGTGGATCGTGGCATTCGCAGATTTTCGCGTAGGCAGTAGGATCACGCGAAGTTTGTCGAAATTCCTAAAACCTGCAACAAATCTATTTTCTTCAACCTTTCCTTGAAAATTCTACTGTTTTCTGCATTTAAAACTTCCTTAGGCAAGTGTCTGAGCCATCGTGCCACTCTGTAAAAAACGAAGTTAAATATCTGAGTGTAATTCTTCTTCTGAATTATCGGGTAGTGAAGGTTAAATCCATTAGATCGTAGTCCGCAAGGCCTTAGAATCCAGTACTCGCTAGCACGAAGTTTGAGCTCGCCACGAAGTATTTTAAAGCAAAACGTTAAGTCAGCAACAACCCTTCTATACAACAAAGATCTAAGGCCTAAAGCTCTCAGACGCTCCTCATAAGTGGGCAAATTCCTCAAAAAAGTACCTTGGTTTAGCCGACTATAAAAGAGCCTTGTGAAAGTTCTTTGGACTCTTTCAAGTTGTGTGATAAGTTTCTTAACAGTAGGATTCCATACCTGTGAACAGTACTCAAGATGAGTAAGAACGTAAGTTTTATACAGTTTGCTGAGAATAACAGGATTATCGCTACATATATTTCGAAATATAAAGTAAAGAGTGACGTAGACCTTCTGCGTAATTTTTTCAATATGTTGCGAAAAATCGAGTTTTGAATCAATAAAAACACCAAGATCTTCATCCAAATCACATATTTGGATGAAGATCTTGGTGTACTTTATCACCGATAGTGTATTCAGCGGCACATCCTTCACCAATATGCAAAACGGAGCATTTTTCCAGGTTGATAGCCAAATTAAGTTGGGAACTCCAAAGCTGTAATGCATTCAAGGCATTGTTAAGAGCAAGCCAAGTTTCAACACGGTTGTCTTGATCGTAGCTTCCGTATATTTTGATGTCGTCAGCGTAAATTTGAAGTTTAATATTATCGGAAGATTTGACAAAGTCAGATATACCAGCTGTATGGACCACAAAAATCAACAGGGATAAAACCCCACCTTGTGTTACTCCACTAGCACAGTGATACTTGTTTGAGAATTCGGAACCCACTCGAACAGTCATGTATCTGTCGTTTAGATATGAAGCGAACCAATTCAAATATTATATTCAAACCAATTATTTTATAATTGCATAATATGAAAAATATTATCCTTATATCTCAGATAGTACATTATGTTATTTTATTATATATTATATTTTATTATAATAGGGGTTGTTATATTACATTACCTGGAATATTTAGCTGCATTAAACAAGATGAATCTTATATGACAGTTCAGAGTGTTGAAAGAGTAGTCAGTGTTGAGCGAGTACATAGTATCAGACTAATGAGACTGGGAAATACAGTACCGGATGCGTGTTTCGGTTTGTCCGTCTTTTTGATAAAACTTGCCTTAAACCAAAGGCATATTTGAGCTCAGGAGCTCGAGCTCTATCGTTTGGTATACATATTACATATGGACCCATGAAAATGGCCGAAATTAAAAACTTGCGCTCCATTGCGAAGGGCGGTCGCGGACGGGTTGTCGGTGGCAAGCCGTTGAAAACCGCTGCGTGCTCACAATTCCTCTAATATGAGGTTTTGAGAAACGGTTGGTACCGTTCGATTCGTCTCTTCGAGATCTGTAGAAACATGTATACAACTTCGCCAGACCACCGCGTTTTCGCAATGGGTGATCAAAAATCCCTGGAGCTGACTTTTTGCGATTGGAGAAGCTTATATTCCAGGACTTGCATGTTTCGGAGTATCTCATGGCGTAAAGTATTCTGTCATGCCAGGAATCCTCTGAGAGTGCGCCGTGAACAATGCATATAGTATCGAACCCATCAATCGAGGGGGACAGCTTGTAGAGTGAGCGTTCAGGAAGTTTTAAGAGAAATTCTCAGGCGACCTGCTCAGGAGTTGCTGTACTCTGTCCCGGAGAGACTTTGGAGTACGCTCTGCACAGTGTATAAAGAATCGAACCTATCAATCGAGTGGGCGCGACCGCCTCGCGAATTGCACTCGCGGGCGTGTTCTGAGCGCAATAACTCTGTCACGTTTGAATCCTTCACTCTACAAGCTGTCGCGCAGCCCACTCGACGATAGGTTCGATCCTTTATACATTGTGCACAGCGCACTCCAAAGTCTCTCCGGGACAGAGTACAGCAACTCCTGAGTAGGGCGGCTGAGAACTTCTGTAAAACTTCCTGAACGCTCACTCTACAAGCTGTCCCCTCGATTGATAGGCTCGATCCTGTGCATTGTTCACGGCGCACTCACAGAGGATTCCTGGCATGACAGAACACTTTACGCCATGCTTGAGATACTCCGAGAACATGCAAATCCTAGAATATAAGCTTCTCCAATCGATAGCTTCTCCAATATATGGATGAACTTTAGGCGAGTTTTATCAAAAAGACGCAAAAATCGCAAAATCGCGATTTTTGCGGCGTCTATTCAAAAGACGCGTCCGGTACTGTACTTAAATTTCGTTTCTTTTATATAATGGCCTTTCATTCCCCTCCCATAAGACCTTGACTCCCTGGAAGCAGTGCCTAGGTCCAGGAATCGAGGTCATGTTATTAATCAATCCTTGGTTTCCGCCATCATTACCTGTGCTGTAATGGGCCATATAGTGAAGTACCAGTAATTCTCAATTCTACAGTCAATATTTGTAAATATAAATTTTGAAACTGCGTCGTAGAATCTTGGTTTTGAGGCATGTCTCCAACGGTGTAATAACACAATAATGTTTTTTTTTTTCATGAACTGACCTCTTCCAGAAGGTATTTTGACGATGAAGATGAAATCTGTGTGAAATTTTATTCTGGAAATATACCTTTCAAAGCTTCATTAACAGGCTTTTGGTTTTAATAAGCTTGAGGTGAACTTCAATAGAAATTCTGATATATAGCCATGTTTGGTTTACACCAACATGAATCCATCGCTGATTTTGTAAACCCTCTGAATACGTTAGGTGTCGTTTAGCGTGCGCACGACGCCATGCCATGTGTAATTGCCGAATTGATCAACTGCGTCGCTTGATCAATTTGTTCGCTACACATGCATCGCGTCGCTCGTCGCGAGCATACCAGTCGGCCCCTTAATGACTGCAGCTCCCCTTGTCCGTCGAGCCGCCGACGACGGCCTTCTTGGGTTGTTCTCCCCGCGTGACGGGTGCCACAGCGCGAGCGGAGACGGCGAGCAAGGGGTTGACGCCACAGGTATGGCCACCTGGGCGCGCGGCTGGGCGCATACCAGTCGATACGACGCTCCCCTCCCTCTAGTTAGGAATGCGGTGCTGCAATAAAAAAGTTGACCTTAGTTTTGATTTTCTGGATCTATCCTAGTCCGGGGGCACATAACTAAAAAGTGTTATATGTAACAAATCCACTTGAGACTTACCGATCGCCTCCTACAGAACAACATAGGACCTTAAATAAGAAAACTCACAAAAAAGACGAAAAAATTACATTTGTTGCGGTTGTAGGCCGGCAAAGTTGTGTGCCCTCCTTACCATGTTGGATCCTGGTTATAACATGTCATGCGACGGTCAGCACGCGGCATGCGGCTTCATGCGCCCTATTCACCATGTTAGATCCTGGTTATAACATCTCAGCCGGCGGTCAGCACGCGGCATGGCTCCATTCCGTCGCTCTTTGCCCGCCGAGACGATTGTAAACCGCGGCGATTTTTTTTGTTCGTTCGTGTTGGTGTCTTTTAGGTTCCAACTCGTTCTCTAGGAGCCGCTCGGTAAGTCAATTCGTTTTGTTACCTACCTTTTAGTTATGTGGCCCCCGGACTAGGATAGATCCGATTTTCTTTTATCCCTCGGTCCAGAATTTGAACAAGCAAAGTACTAAGCTCTATAATACTAACAAAAGTATAGATAGCCCTGGATGGATAACTACATTATTTCTTAGACTGTAGTTAATAATATCGATAGTCTCAGGATTAAGCTTACCGAAAGACCTTACTGGCATGAATATTAGATCGTTCATAATACAACCTCAGATCTGAAGTCTTAGTACACCAGGCCTAAAATGCGACGATGGGTGTGCATTCTATAATACAATACGAATGAAAGGCGCACCATGGCGAAGCTTAGAAAAAATAGTTGATCGTTTGTTAAATCTTCAACAAAATCTGTCCTGGTTCCTTCTCCATACTTTTCCTGGTGCTTTTTGAATGCCTGTTGAAAAAAGATCACGTTAGAAACAGTGTCCACTATAGCTCACATTGTCATTCTTATAGACTTTTCTTTCCAAGTCAGCCTATCCAGTAAGCCTATCGAAATAAATCATTCACATTAAGGCGTAATTGCAGTACGGTTCATTTGAGCACAAAAATTCATGCATGATAACTGCATAAAAATTTGCAACACTACGTGGGACGATTTATTGAGCGCCACCAGTAAAACGTCAATCAAGAACAGCAAGGGTTGACCGGGTAAAATATGTGTTTAGCAAATTAATGACTGATGGAGTAACAGCATCACCTACATCACCAGTTGGTTTAAACTTTATAAGGAATAACCCCAAATCAACTACAAAGGCTAGTAGTTATTTTTTCGAACCATATCTGAAAATCAGGACTTGAGAGCTGCCCAATACGAGGAATGCTGGTCGATCATTCACTGCTCCTTATTTTCAGAGGATTTCAATATATAGAATTCCACTGCATATCCTACATAATCTACTACTTAGGTAGGTCATAGTCCGTTCAGTGGCCGTTGGAGTGGTTGGATATGTTTCGTGATATCTTGCTAAATAATAGGCGAGCAAGATAGGATGCGGCTCAGCGTCTGTATGTCGGACTTAGCACAGTGCGCGTGGCATGGAGGGATGGTGACACAGGCCAAAAACAGCAGACCTTCACCTTAAGCCGTACAAAATCTTTAAAAATCTCCTATTATAGGTGAACATCAATATGTCTTTTCATTTTAAACAATGGCAGCAAGATTGAAAGCAAACTGTTTCACAAGAGAAGACATCGAACTGCCCTAGGTGAGGACCTCTCCAGGCATTTTTCCACCCAGGAGAGGCCACACAGTTTGTGTTTGTTCCGCTTTTCTAGTCCAGCACCGCTGCCTCCATGATGGATCCACCGTGGACTATCCTATATAACATGCAAAGGATGTATCTGTGCTTACGTTTATGTTTGTGTTGGTGCCTCTATCGGGCAGCAAATACTATTGATCGGTTGGCCAGTATCGATTGATCCTATCGATATTTTGCAGACGAGACGCTTTGGAATTGCAAGTACTGCACGATTGCGGTGTAGGGTAGAAGAAATTTACAAAAGCTGTTTCAGCAAAGCTTCTTTCTCCTCGTCCGTCTGCCTGTCGGAACATTGGAAAGGAGCAGAAGAAAGGAGAGGAAGAAAAAAAGCAATTGCCGCCAAAAGAATTGCACAAACGTGACGTGAGGTGGACAGTCTTCATATGACTGGATTGGAAGCTCTGTTTTATCCCCATCTACATTAAGATATGCAAAGATATGCTGTTCGTGTTGTGGAAAGTGTGAGAAGTTCAGGAGAAGTAAGAAAAAAGAGTTGCGAACAGGAAGTTCTACTGTGAGGATATAGAAGGGTGCTCGTAACCAGAGGTTTGGCAGCGGGACTAATAACTACGTCAATAAGCTTTGCCAAAACATACCTTGTATGCTACCCTCATTCCTTCGTTGTCAGAAATGTTTTCTGTTAAGGAAACAGTACCATTAACCGGGATGTTGAATATTGGAATCTGAATGCTGCTTTATCTGAACATGGGAAACTGCAGATACGTGTTTGTTCATCGCATAGAGTTTTTGCTAAATCCATATTTTTCAATGAATTTTCGCTAAAAGCAATTATGACGTAGAAATCAAGTGACAGAATCGCCGCTCTGTGGGTTGTGTAAGCATTTCAAAGCTTGTGCCTTATTGCTGCATGTTCTTCTACATTTGACCAATGACACACCCAGGGGTGTGCGTAATTACGATTTACGATTTACGATTTTACGATTTACGGTGATTTTTGGCAAATTTTTTACGATTTACGATTTACGACATTGTGGGTCGTAAATCGTGATTTACGATTTACGACATTGTGGGTCGTAAATCGTAAATTTTCGTAAATGTGATCTTTGGTCCACGGATGACAAACGTCCGCATAACGTGATACGATTCGGATTATGACGATGTACCCACTTTTAAAGACTTCCCTCATAGCCCATTGCTAGCCCTATTTACTTTTTCATGTTCTACTCTAGCGCTGAGACAGAAACGCAGCTTTGTGGATAGGCCGCTCGAGTTAATTCCTGGCAATGGAGCTGCGCTAGCCTTTCTTCTGGTCACACTGTAGCACAATATCTCACATTCGAGTGGCCTAAGTTCCAGTTCACAAAAAGGCATGAAAATTCTCCTTTCACTGGAGTGAAGATGATCACCTGCTGAACCATATTCTATGCTGCAACCACCGCCTAGTCAACTTTTGACTTTTTCACCACTTATTCACCACATAGACGACTCTTTCCAACGCACACGGGTAGAACTCATGCAAAGCCATCAAGGAATCTTGGACTTGATTGGAGGCTGTGGGGTAAAACCTAAACTGTTGGAAAGAGTAAAACAATCATGTTTCAATCTGATACTCACAACACGTCATGGCGCGGAGTGTATTCACATTTGAGGTGCACCTTAAGCAAAGCGTCTGACATTTTATAACATGATAAAAGTGAAAAGTTTGACACCTTTGGCTTCGTTTTCAGTGGTCTGATTGGGGTTGTTGCATTCGCCCTATGGGATCCGTTCAGAATGCTAAAAACTGGGCAAAATATACGATAGCGTTTGTTATAAAGGTAGTGGAGAGCAGCACTGGCGAATGCAAACCGTCATTAATTAGTAATGCAATATTTTGGAGTTTACGAACGTTAACAAGTGCAAGAAAGCCTGCGAGCGAACTAAATATCGGAAGTAATTGTATGGTATCGTTGAACGACGATCTTTCATTCCAGAAGTTGTGGTTGCCTTCAAAAATGATAAAGGACAAAGCGTGGCGTTAGTCAATCACTGTTCGAGATGCTCCTTCCATTCTTTCTCCTCTATGGGATATCGTAGAGGACATTCGAGTGTGTTTGCCCTATAGAATAAATTGCGGTTGCCGCCGATGTAGAGGTCAATGTTTTATCCTTCTCAGACAAATCAGGTACCAATTCACAACCCAGCAGGTATGGAAGACATGATTGCCCGTGGTAGGATCCTAATCAAGAACTACTCTGGAGCACGCGATAGCCATCTCCTCCGATATACCATGGGGTTTCCCCTATATGTTTAAAATGACTTTGTACGAGTCAGTTAAACCACTTTCAATACAAGCTGCATCTTTCTTCTCTGCTTTACTTCTAAAGAATGTCACAAAAATATCTTCTTTTATAATTTTAAGTCAAAAATCCGACTATGATGAGTGTCCGGAAATATCATACTCTTTCAATCGTCACACAATTCCTTCCCGTCTGCTACAAAAAGGCTGTTGGGTACAATTCAAAGGGTGAGAAGGCTTAGAACTTTAGGTGTGTCATACCATAGAAATGTGCCATGCGCTCACTTAGTAAGGATGCTTGTTGGATTATTAGTGCAAATACTGTTTTCGTCGAGTCGGCCAGCGATCAATTTTTTTGGTATTGAATGGAACGGTTTATGTTGGTTTATTCGGAGTTGTTGCGGTTGTTTCTACAAAGTCATAGTTTTATATGCAAGCCAATGGCTGGTAGAATGATAAACATTTTTGGTCGTCCAAGCAGGGTAGGCTTTTTATTTGAAGATAGCGTTTTTGAACAAGCACCTTATTTTGGTTCTCCAAAAACTTGTCCAGCTTTGAAAGGTGCTAGTTGGTTTTAATGGCGTCCACCTTAATTAGAAAAGTGTCCAGCTGAAGCTGAAAACGTCTCAATAAAACATAGTTAGCTTCGATCAGCTTTAACATAATAGAAAGAAAAACAAGGAAATTAGATGCATTGTAAGTTAGGCGCCTTTACGATTTACGGTTTACGATTTACGATTTACGACGATTTTTTCGTAATTACGATTTACGATTTACGAAATTTCGGATTTCATTTACGCACACCCCTGGACACACCTTCCAGTCAAAGCAAGCAATTTGCTGCGAACGGTGGCTCCGCCGGCAGACACGATCCCTTGTCCGTAAAGCTCCTAACCGCCCCACGGTCAACCGAGGGTCACCCAGATGTTAAATAACCCACGGGGGAAATGGGAGCTCCACGTATTTGTTGTCTTCATGGTATAGCTCACACATTGTTATGGTGGATTTCCAGCTAATGGCTGGCCCTTCCCTTCGCTCATGCCACGTGGCTCCACGCCTTGCTAACGCTCACGAAAGAAAACACTAACCCCAGGGAGAACCTCGTTGCACCAACAACACGCACACGAACGGACAAGGGACTCGCCCGATTCCTTCAATGTGACACAAGGTACTATATGAGGTTTATTACCTTTCGTAATTAGTAAAAACATCACATCCATAGCACGAAATAGAAGAAGATTGGGCGTCGTCCCTGGTCGTGTTGAAGAGGGCGAATGAGGCTGAGAAGGTGAGCGCAGTGCTCACTATAACAAACTGCCTTATCCTGGGGCCAGATTCATAAACCGCTTACCGCCCTCTAACGGTGAAAATGCCACCAAACCTGATGCTGATGAATGCCACATTAAGGGGTTTGGCGGAATTTTCACCGTTAGAGGGTGGTAAGCGGTTGATGAAACTGGATCTTGACGCTGCTACCCGTATTGGAAAGGTATTGAGCTGCAGGGCCGAGGCCCGACGACGGCCATCCGGAATGAATGGAGCGGAGCAGGAGGTCCACATTCCTCGTCGCGGGAGTGCAGACCGTCAAATCCGGCGCGCGCCGATCAATTTACTGACGTCAGTGATTTTTCCATGCTCCTAGGCCGACCGGTCGGTAGGCTGTCGTGGGAAATAGCGCACTCGAGCCAATCACAGGGCATAGGAGTGTTCGTGGTAGCGACACAGTTCTATAACCAAGCTGGACTCTTAAGAAACCAAACTGAGCATCTTTCAAATAAAAAGGGGCGTGCTCAATTTTAAACAAAACACTCGAAATAAAAATCAGAATGTCAAAAATTACCGTAAGTAATTTTCTATGCTTTCTTAGGAGACGTCTCAAAAAGGTGTATGTGTGTTGAAAAAAGAGATCCTGCTATGCACTCGTCCAAATTTTCGGCGAAAGCTAACTTTCCTTCGAATTTTGTAAATATTAATTCCCTTAAAATGTGTTCGCAAAATCTGGAAGACATTCCCTTTAGTTTTTAAATGTTCACTGTAGTTTCATGAATGACAGATTGGTTTGAAAAGTGTCCAATTTGACGCGAAAGTGTTATATTTCAGTGGCCATCAAAACACAATTTATTTCGTAGTATTCTATAGAAGGTAGGGAAGTAGAGGTTTCTTTTCTTCAGGATGAGCGACTTTCTGAGCGTTGTAAGATCGAGTTAACATTTTAAATGCGCAGAGTCAAAAGGAAATTGGAAAAAAACTTTGAATGATTGTCTCTCACCGTCTTGTTGTTATATTGATTGACGTAGCACATAGTTTTTTTGTTAAACTTTTGCATCCACTCATCCCTATACCACTTTGTATACGTTCCAGTGTGATCAAACTGTATTCCTAAAGGCGAAACTTTTCTACAAGCAATCTTGTGTCCTAAGTGTACCAAGATGAGGAACAGCTTCTCTTCGCCAAATGCTGATGCCACGTGTGCGCGTTCGTGTGATGGAAAGAATTAGTTTCGATCACGAAGTTGTTTAATACTAAATGTTTTACAGCAGTCAAAAGTCGTCATTTGCGAGACGAAATGCTACGAGTTTTCAGTGTGCTTATGCCTTTAGCACGGCTCTTTTCTAGGCCGAAAAACGAAAGCACATCACCACATTCCTTCAGAAGGCGTAAAAATACCGTTGTTATCGAAGCCGTGCGATATTTCATGAGCGGCTATGAATCCAATGAAACCGTAATTGAAGGCACTATAAAAGGTTTCATTAGTACGTAGTTTAAAAAAAGCACAAGCATGAATCGAAAACTGTTTTTTGTGCAAGTATTTCTGACTGCAGTAGAGATATTCGAGAGAAATGAGGTGTTCAGGAAGTCCATCGAACCGCAATTTGTTAAATAGTGGAACCCATGCCTCCCTGTGGTAGGAGCCGCGCGGAAGAAGAGTTGGCGTATACGGTTCCGTGCCGCAAATGTGGCCGCATTTCTCTGAGGCATGCTCCCCTTGAGGGGCGGAGTCAACGCTCCGACCCTTGATCCCTTGACGCCTTTAGGAGGCGTCTTCTACACCTTTCGGAGAGGGCATGCGGCACTGCAATGTACTGGGATCTCACCACTGATGAAACTAAGAGTGACGCTCTGATTGTAATATGTTATACGGCTTAGCTCATTGTTTGACAATGAGCAGACAGTCGTCGAGAACTGCAGCTACATTCGCGACAGGCGGCATCACGACGCGGCGCGTCTCCTACTGCAGTGGAGGCATGGGTCTTACTACGACAGGAGCAGACCGACTTTTAATGTCGCATATCTCTGTTGCAAGCCAATGTCTAAACATGGCAGCAGCATGAAAAATACGAAGGTTTGAAAGCTAAAGAAGAGACGAGACTTTTAAGCAGACGACTGGTGAAATGTGACCGTGCAAAATGGCAATATGCACGTTTGTGTCTTCGCTATACGACTTAGCGAAGACACAAACGTGAAGACTTATATAAACCTCTGCACATAACTAAACAAATAGAACGAGTTTTTGGTATGTAGTAATTTTGTGTACAGCTACGGCAATTGACCTTCAGTTGAACTTTATCGAACTTTCTGAAAGCTCCAACCTTTTTACGCAATTTTCTCCCCAGCCATTATAACATTCTGTACAGGTAGCACCTTAAGCCTGAATAATAATAAACAAAACTTATATCTTATAGAAATGTCACTATCAAGATGTTGAGAGGCGCTCTGCTATCACCGTCATTTCGAAATTTTTAGAATTGACCGCAAGAGGATGTTGATAGGATCGCTAGGATTTCGTTGTCATTTTTGTAGGAGTACGGGTTGTGCCAGTTCTCTAGGAGTACGTGTTGTGTCAGTTCTATTAGGGGGGGGGGGCAAAAGTAATGAGACAAAATGAAAAAAATCTTTATCTCTTTATAACTCAATTACAACTCAACGATGCTGAGGAATGTATTTGCCATTAAGGGCAAGGACCTTGCTGCCATCGATCAGCCAACTTCCTGATCCCATCCTTGCAGAACTGCTTGGGCCTGGTGTTGATCAACTGCTCGATATGGTTGTCAAGGACTGATTGGGTTCTTGTGTCCCTTCCGACTAGGAAGTTCTGTAGGCTCAAGTAGTAGTGGTAGTCGCATGGAGAGATGTCCAGCGAATACGGTGGGTGAGGCATGTGAACGTAGCCCAGCTGGCCAAGCTTATCCGTGGTTACTTGTTCCCGATGGGGTGCGGCGTTGTCGAAGAGGAGAACCTTCTTGAAGCGCAGCGATTGAATAAGAGCGAGTCGCCGGCTCATCTCTTTTAATTCGTTCACCATGACCTTGGAGTTCATCGTAGTGCTCTTGGGAAACAGCTTCCGGTAAACCTGTCCATGGGCGCAGACCCAAAAGCTCCAAAGGTGCCTCTCGCCGTGAACATTTCTCCGAACGAAGGTCGGTAACAGGTCACCAGGCCTCAGCCAGACTCGCTGCTTGGCAGGGTCGAGGTAGAAGACGTACTTCTCATCCTGCGTGAATATTGAGCCCAGGCTGCTCGGGGTTGGGAATTGGGCGAGATTTGCGCGCCGGTCGACTCGTCAGACTGGGGTTTCGGCATGAGACAGCATGGGGTTTTTGGCATGCTTCTGGAAAGGGCGGAAGTGGCAGCTTCTCAGATAGGGTTCAGTAAGTAGCATACAAACATACAAATACGACAAGCACGAAACCAGACTCCAGCCACGAAAAATATGGACACGGCATGGGGTGTCTCATTACTTTTGGCCCCCCCCCCCCCTAATAGCAGACTCGTTGAGGCGATGACGTTACCATTTTTAGAAAACAATGCCCATCCACATATGTTAGACGTAGTGATCAAGGAAACTATTACTGCTGCATATTCACTAAAAGATATGACGAAACACGCCAGTTTACAAGTCTATGGCCGCTTGCTTAATTGAAGAAAGTGGTGAATAAGCGTGTCCAAACTTAGAGTGACTGAGTAAATGGAATATCTTCATTATTCGTCCGCCAAAGCTTTCCAAAGAACAAGCTGTAAAAGGCGAAAAAATTCTTTGGAAAACCTCAGGTCTCAAAGACAGGAACTCACAATGAGTGTGAATTTTAGCAGCAGAAAGTTTGGAATGGAAGGTGAAATCCGGGCGCAATACGAGTTGGCTGGGGATGAATTTTTTATAGCATAGCACAATAACACAGTTCTAGAGAGCGGGGTGGGCCTGCACTAGAAAAGCAAAATATTCTATCCCACCACAGGCTGTATGTCGAAAATACCCAAGCCTACCAGGGTCCATTTCACCCATCCAACCTGCGCTGCGTCAAAGCCAACAAACAAATGTTCGAAAGTGCCATAGAAGAAATACTGACTAACTGTGAGGCGCAACGGATATACATAACTTCATATTTGTATTTAAGCGTTGACAGTAGTTTGTTTAAGAAGGTACTATTAATGTATTATATTATTAAGGAACCATTATTACTATTATCAATGGGCACAAATCTGTACTCCAAAAACTGCAATTGTTTACCTCCATGTTCTTGTAGCATAACAAACCCACCTTGGAAACGTAGGGTCGAAGACAGGATATTGAACAAAGCCGAGTGGGATCCCTAAATTTTTTTGGGAATTGAAACAAATTTATTGTATTTGAACGTCATACAGTTTATTTTAAACTCTTATAAATTCAAAAGAACCGACATCCGTATTGGTATACAGCCAAACCACTACTTTGAGTTGTTACAAATTTCTCCCAGTTAATTAAAAATTTATAACACATTCTAAGGGATAGCCCTATGTTTAGTAAACCGCATTACATAAAAATCAGGCATGGATATTCCATAGTCTAGGAAGTCAAAACTTTTCAAACCAATATTTTTGAAGTTTACAGTTTAATGGCCTTAAAAGTAGTTATCATTCTTCTTCTTCTTCTTCTTCTTCTTCAGCGTTTGTCCCGCTTCATGACGGGTCCGCTTTTCTGGTGCCATGTCGCCATCTTTCCCGATCCCGTGCTAGATCAGGGCGGACACCAGCTACTTTAAAGTCCTTGTGTAACGTATCGGACCAACGCTGCTTCGGGCGTCCTCTAGGCCGCTTTCCAGATACTTCCAACTCAAGGCCAATCTTGCGGACGCTGTCTTCTTTCCCACGCAGAACGTGGCCGTACCATCGCAAGCGAGCTTCGCGCATTTTGTCCGCTATCGGCGCGACACCGAACTTCTGCCGAATAGCATCATTTCTGATGCGGTCCATGCGGGTGACTCCAGCTGTCCAGCGCAGCATCTTCGTCTCCATGACGCTGAGGCGTGTTTCAACTTCCTTAGTCGCAGGCCAACGCTCAGCGCCGTACATCGCTACCGGGCGCACGAAAAAAATCGTAAATCTTCGACTTCAGGTGCTCTGGTATCCTTCTATCGCAGAGCACGCCAGTCAGGAGCGCCACTTGGACCAAGCTGCACTCACGCGTGAGTTCATTTCAACCATCAGACCGCCATCAGACGCTATTGCTGATCCCAGATATTTAAACACCGAAGTGCGTGCAAGTTCAGTACCGTTAATCTTAATGGAGCCGGACTCGTTCACGTCAGCCGTTAGGTACTCGGTCTTCTTGACGTTCAATTTGAGTCCGAACCTCGCCAGACGGTCGCACCAAGCTTGCACCTCTCGCTCGAGCTCACCTTTGTCTTCGCTGGCGAGCATCACGTCATCAGCATATAGCAACGTCCAAGGGACGGGCTTCTGAAGATCTCGCGTAATGGCATCCATTACGACAACAAAGAGGAGTGGGGAAAGCGCAGATCCTTGGTGCACCCCAACAGAGATGGGAAACTCCGTCGAGGTTCCTGCTGCCGCTTGCACACGACTCTTTGGACAAGAGTATAGCATTCGCACCCACTCTACAAGTTCTTCGGGAACACCGTGCTGTCGTAGGGCGTACCATATAACCTCACGCGGTACGCGATCGAAGGCCTTCTCCAAGTCGAGAAAGGCAAGATGCACCGGCCTCTGTTTCTCGCGATGCTTCTCTACCAGAAGACGGGCGGCATGTATGGCATCGATAGTGCCACAACCAGCCACGAAGCCGCACTGATTGCTGGAAAGCTTGACGATTTCGCGAATTCGGCTATCGAGGATTCGCTCGAAGATCTTCATGCTGTGCGAGAGCAACCGAATCGGACGGTAATTTGAGCAGTCTGCAGGGCTGCCCTTCTTCTTCCAAATCGGGATCGTCGTACTTTCCTGCCAAACATCAGGCACCTTCTTCTCCGCTACAACCTGGTTGAAAAACTTGGCCAACCACTCAGCAGAGTACTAGAACTTCGACTTCCATAAGTCAGCTGGCAAGTCATCTGGACCAGTCGCCTTGCCCGGTCTCATCATCCTCAGAGCCGCATCAGTTTCCTCCACAGTGATTTTGTGGACGGGACCGTGGATAGGAGCCACAGAAGGGACGGCCGGATGAGGGAACTCTTCAGTCGAAATTCCCTCGAAATAATCGCACCATCGCTTCAATGCCTTTTTGCGCTCTGTCAGAAGATGGCCGTTCTCATCATTGATGCCAAAGAACTTCTGTATATCCTCGGTTTGGCGATGGCGGGTCTTAGCAAGTCGGTACAAATACCGCTCACCATCGCGCGACTCAAGCTTTTCGTAGACATCATCGTAATGAGTGGCTTTTGCTACGGCCACAGCCTTCTTGGCAGCTTTTTTCGCTTCGTGGTACTTTTGCCAATTATTGGCGGTCTTGTCGCCGAGAAACACATGATAAAGCGCTTTCTTCTCTCGAACCTTTTCTTTCACCTCGTTCGTCCACAGCCATGCCTGCATGTCGACCTTTCGTCGTCCAGGCTTCGTAGTGCCAAGTTCTGACCTCGCAGCTTGAAGTATCGCGTCGGTCGCTTTCTTCCAAGTTTCGTCGACAGTCGTGACTGTCGGTAACCGTACGCGAGAAATCACAGCTGCTTCTTTCTCTTTCATTCGGCACCACTTGATTCTTGCAGCACCGCATCGCTCAACCTGCTGCAGCCTCGGGGGAGCGATCTTCAAAGTACAGATAAGCGGACGATGCTGTGGGGCGACCGTTTCATACGGCACGATCTTCGCGTCTGTGACGAGATTTCGGTCACGATCTCTCACAAGGACGAAGTCTATCTGCGTCTTGGTGTTCCCACTATAGAACGAGATAAGGTGGGAGTTGCGTTTGCGAAACACGGTGTTCATTATGGTGAGGTTATGCGAATCCGCATATTCAAGGATACGCTCACCATCTGTGTTACGCAACCCATAGCCGAATCCACCATGACAGCTGTACCCGTCTTTCGTAGCGCCTACGTGCCCATTGAGGTCACCAGCGACGATGATGACGTCCTTCGACGGTACCTCTGCTGCCTTCTCATCAAGCAGGCTCCAAAACTCATCCTTGGCTTGATCGGAACAGCCAGTCTGCGGAGCATACGCAGAGAAGAAGTGGAAGAGTCGCTCTTTAGCGGCGACAACGATCTTCATCAATCGATCGTCAAAGCGCTCGACGCTTACAATCGAGTCTCGGAAACGCTCGGAGACTATTATACCAACACCGCTGGTGGTCCTGGGACTTCCACATAGAACGGCCTTGAAGCCACGTCCTATATCTCTTGACTTGCGGCAGGACCACCTCGTCTCCTGCACCGCACAGAAATCAACTCTTCTACGCTCCAGTGCTTCTACCAACTCGCACGAGCGGCCCTTCAACGTACCCACATTCAGCGTTGCTACGCGGGTCCTGCTTACGTTACGGGACTTTCGGACTAGCTCAGTTGGCCTCCGATGCCGTCCTCGCACCAGGGACCCTCGCATACTTCTCACACTCGCCGGGCTTTGCGAGTGCGCGTCGGCTCCCGCGGACGCCGTAGCATTATCTCGAAAAACATGAACTGACATACACCCATACGATGTGACATTGGGTTGTTCGTAGGCCGGCCTGTCACCAGGGCCTGTCGCCTGCATTCGAATGTCCGTGCTTGGCTTAGCTCGCAGAAGCGAGCAGTTTCTAGTGGCACCACGAGGAGGAACGGACATCGCCACCCTTAAAAGTAGTTATCATGCTCAACATTTTTTAGACGCCAACCTTTTGAAATCGCATCTTAGTATGCACCCCTAAAAACTATTGTATTCGTGCAACTACTGACCGTCTAGGATTTCCAATAGTCACTAAGGTCCCGTTTACACTTCGACGCCGAGCGACGCGACGCCTCGTATAGTGGCCATATTGGTCGGGCGACGCGATCGATCAATATGGCCACTATGCATGCCATCGCGTCTCACAGCGTCGGAAGTATAAACGGGACCTAGTGCAGGTCTTAAATTATTGCTGCAAAATTCATTCTTATCCACTTACCGAGAGCATTGGCAATCGGCGAGTAGACCGCATTGATCGGATCATCGAAATGAGCAGCGATAGAAATCAGTTCCTTCTTAATGTCTAAGTGCTGAATAAGTTTGTAAAAAAGTGTCTTCTTTTTCGCATACAGAACCTCATCCATCATCGTAAGGAAGGGAAGTTCCTTATCCTTTATTTTGAGGTGCTGCAACAAACTATCCTACTGAATTGATAATGCACTATAAAAGAAAATCTGCAATAACTTCGAGATATAAACCGTCCAAGGCCGTATCATTAGCGGATGTTTCATCGTACAGTAGTGTTGAATTCATACTGTTCAATTTTTTAAAGATACCCTGAATGCAACAAAGTCACAGTCAGTCAAAGGAGCACCTAGACAGTACATACTTAGGAAAGTATCTATTGCTGTAATATTTGTGTCTGGACCGTTAGCTATACATAAGTAATTGAAACAATAAATCTTCAATTCTTGAATTCTTGAAGTCTTTTGCACCAGTATACAGCTGTTTTCGTCCGTTGCTACTGTGTAAAATAAGAATTTTACGCTCTCCCCTCCCAACGATTACCCAAAATGCTGTGTTACTGTCACACCTCTGCATAATTTAGTTTATCATTACTCTAAGTACTGGCAGTGTTCAGCACCTACGGCGTATTTCAAGCGGTTGCTTTGGAGGAGCGTATCATATAGAGCGTATGCTAAGGCGATGCTTTCGATTTAATATCTTAGCGAGTGAGTATATCGTATCGAAAGGTTACTACAATGTTAAAACTACTAGAGCTGCATTCAAGGAGGCATTGAGGCAACAAGTATCAAGTTCTACAATTCAGGTGAATGGATACGTCTGATATGTATCACATTTAGGGTATCCTACTATATATAGAATAGTTAGTAGTCGTTCGTCAGTCCCCTGAAGAGGCCTTTCAAAGACGTTGGCAAATAGAGTCCTATTCAGAAGACGTGTAGCCGACGTCGCACCACGAGCGTGGTACGACCAGCAAGAAGGGGCTGTAAAGAGGACCTCAAAGGGTGGGGCAGGAGGTAGAACAAGTGAAGGGGGACCACAAAGGGGGTCAAAAAGGCAAACAAGGAAGAGGACTAAGAGGTGTAGCCAAGAAAGGGAACGAATAACGGGACGGGCAGAGAGAATCGGTGAGAAAGGACCGCTAAGACGGGAGGGGTTTACTAGGGAACAAGGGAAGCGATCAGGAAGTTGAACCAGGAAATGGAGGACCAGGCGTTCTCACCGCTTTTAAAACGGTCGCGGCAGCATCCGGAGAGCTGGTCCATATCGCTTACGCTGCAGTGGTGACCCACACTGTCACTCTGGTGGAAGCCGCGGCGCGGACGGGTTGTGGCGAAGATGCTGGTCGCAAAGGTGCCTGAGGGCTGCCGTAGTTCACGGCGGCCCTCGTCCGCAGTGCCAGGAGCTGCGACTGAGACCCGCAGGGGATAGATGGGTGTCGATTATGGTTCATCTGTTAGGAAACATTTTTTAGCGAATCTACACGCTAGGAATATAATAGCTTGCTGCATCATTTCTGTCCATAAAAGAGCTTGACAACCAATAATATAATCACCGTTAGTGTCAACCAATGGAGGCGTATGGAATCCTGCACTCAAAACGTAACGCAAAAAACCTTAGCACGATACTGGGTAACCTTAGTTGCATTCCAAATTTACGTGGCCTTGCAGCTACAAGTTAGCCCTGTGAGGTTTAGGAAAAACCCTTCCACAGAAATGCAACAACAAAGCAGACCGCTCTTTTTAGTATGAGCTATAGCTGCATCGGACAGACCTACCGGACTCAACAAGGCATCGGAGGGAATGCCGTCATCCCAAAGACTGCCGCAGACCTAAGCCCGGCAGCTGTTTCTGGGATGACGGCAGATGCCTAAAGGCCGCCACAGACTTCTGCGGCGCCGCTCGGGGGCGCCGCTGCCCTATGCTTAACCATAGGGCAGAGACGCAGAGCTCGCTTCCAGCGGCGCCGCTGCCCTATGCTTAACCATAGGGCAGAGACGCAGAGCTCGCCTCCAGCGGCGCCGCCAGCGGCGCCGCTGAGCGGCGCCGCCGAGCGGCGCCGCAGAAGTCTGTGGCGGCCTTAAAGGCCCTCCCAGACTTCTGCGGCGTTGCCGCTGCCCTATCCTTTATCATAGGGCAGGGACGCAGAGCTCGCCGCCAGCGGCGTCCCTGCCCTATCCTTAACCATTGCGGCGAGCGGCGTTGCCGCAGAAGTCTGTGGGGGCCTTAAGGCCCCTGTTATACTCCCGCGGGAGCTTCCGCGGATGGGCGGAAATCGTGTCGGGACCCCGCGCCGGGCCACTCGTCGCGGCCCGCCACGCCCGCCGTCCGCGGATCGCCGCCGACAGACGACGAGAGGGGTGTTATACTTCCCGCCAGCGGGAATGCAGCCGTCCGCGGTGCACTGCACCGCGGAAGGCTGTCGTTCCGCGGAGTTCGGCGCGGGAAACGTGCTCCGATGCCACGCTAGCTGCCCCGGGACGACGACGACCGTCCGCGGTGCACTGTCCGTCCGCGGACGTCCCGCGGAAGCTTCCGCGGGAGTATAACAGGGGCCTGAGGATGAGTCTTGCGGGTGCCGCGCCATGATGGCGGCTGGTGCGGCGCCGCGAGGATTACTGTACGCAACATTGCGTACTTTTGCGGCAGTTGCGACCACTAAGAATGTCAGAGGTGTAGTAATCAAACCCTTTTGGTTTGTGAAAAAGCGTTTTTTAATCCAAGTTAGGAGTTCTTGAATGTAAGCTCCAATAGAACATTCCTTATAACTCAACAGTTCTATACCATTTTGCGCTTGCTCTCACTTTTGTCGTCCTACCTCCACCAAAAGTTTCTCAGCTGACAAGCAGCTCGAAGATAATGTGGTAGCTCTTGTGATGACAGCTCTTGTGGGACCTTTGCGGCTAGCGGCTCCGCGACAACTCGTCTGCGCCGCGGGTTCCACCATAGTAGCAACGTGTGTCCCCACAGCGGCGGGAGCGATATGGTCGAGTTCTCCGCCAGACTCAGAGGCCCTAAGACGTGCCGCAGACGTAATGCCAAAAACGTCCGGGTATAGAATAGATGTCGACAACGTCGCGCTAAGAATGTTCAGAAGATGCCAAGTTGATTGTTCGCTGTTCATGTCTGCGATGTTTTGGGCCAAGCCTTTTCCCCATCGAGACTATTGGCGCCCGCTAGGTGGCCGGGCGTCTGGTGGAAACGTAAGAAAAATCCCTGTCAAATTGTTCAAGTAGGCCACATCTTTTTCTTGCTCTAATGACCTAGCTTTCAAGTTTATCACCCATCTCAAAGCGAAACATGCACAGCGAACAATAAACTCGCTACCTCGTATACATGCAAGTAGGCGGCACACACTTAGAGCTCCACCATCCATGTTATCTTTGTGTGAAACAACTGGGTAACCTAGGAAAAACGTAAGATCAGAACAACTACAGGCAATTGCCTTAAAAAATTATGATGGTGCGCTTGAGTGGCAAAACGATTCCTGCAGGAAGGTTCACCACCTTTTATGCAGTTGTAGCTAATTGAATGTTGCAGAAGCTTTTAGGACAAGAGATGAAGAGAACATTTTAAGACATCAGTATGATAAATATTGTGTGTTACATCACTGAACATTATAAAGGCAATGTACATGTTGCGCAAGCGAATTGATCGATCTGCAAGCCTCATGAAGCTAACGAAGATGAGCAACAAAACAACATGGAATTGTTTAATTGCATGAAAGTATGGCAGCACCGAGCAGCCTGAAGGAATAATGAAATTCTATACAAGGAAGGACATTCTGCGGGATCGGTGAGGCATCCTAGACGTGAACTGCTTCAGTGCGCAAGTCACGTAGGTCTGCGCTTTCCTTGGCGTAGTCCACTCCCCTCCCACTTCTCTAGGATTGCGGTGGAATGTGGAAGCAATAAGGAAAATTAGGAAGATAAGTTACTGTTACAGGAGAGCAGCCCCTAAATGATCTTTTGACCCAAGAAGAGCCAAAGTCGATACGCACGAGTAGTACCAGTAGCGTAAAACCTATACAAAATATAATATCCGTCAAGTAGAATCTTCTACCGCATCACCTTCCTTAGATTACTTCAAACTCTTCTGTTGTAAATTGTCGAATAAAGGGGATTCATAAGTTTAGCCGAACTGCTGCGCGCAGCTCCGCTAAGCTGATTATAACAAAATCTGTGAAGGCCTGCTGATGAAATCCAACAACATTTCTTCAAGTTATTAAGTGAGATCAACCGCGGGTTCTTGTATAATATCCAGGGGCCAGATTCATCAACCGCTTACCGGTCGGTAACGGTGAAAAGTACCGCCAATACAACTGATACCGCGATTCACATGCGGTGTACTAAATTTGGATTCCAACTCTCTGTATCGGTTACTACGTCGGCTGGTATGATGAATCCGCTGTGATATGATACCGGCGGTATCGTTCATGAATCTGGCCCCAGCAAGTTTCAAAATCATTTCATTTCTAAAGCGCGTTTTCCTTGTGCACTAACCTTTCTGAATTCGTCGCCTATCCATTTGTTTTCGTTCAGCTGATCCTTAAACGAGGCAGTAATTTCACCTATCATTTCCTCAAGGTATGGTTTTTTACCCTAAAATGCATTTTTAATGTGAGAAAAATCCATTTTACACATCTCTATTTGGTAAGCACTTTTTCTTCCACAACATCAAAAAATATTCTAGGGTTGAACTTTCCTTACTTTACTTACCAATGGAAAAATGAAATACACATGAGCTTATTCCAACTCAGTCGCAAAGCTTCTAGAACCTCTTACTTAAGGTACTATTCAAGAAATTGGTAATTGGTATCTTTCGAAACAATAAAGGATAAAGGACGGCGTTACTCAATCCCTTCTGGGATGCGCCAGCGCATTCTACTTCTACGGGATGTCGTGGAGGCGACATGAATGCGTATTTGGCCATACAATGACTTGCGGTGGCCAGCCGATGAACAAGTCAGCGCTTTACCCTTCCCAGACAAGTCTGGTACCAATTCACCGACCCCGGAGGGATGAAAGTCTTGGTTGGCCTGGGCGGTAAATCCGAACCAGGAGCCTGGTATCGGGTGCACGCGACAGTCGCGCCTCCTCCGACTGCGCTACACGCGCCCTCGAAACAATAGTTCACCTTAAGGCTATGCTGCAGGATTTTCGTTTGATTTTTTTCATATCTTTTGCAGTACAGTTGCGGTCACCGTGTCCTACACCACCAAGTATACATTTTCCTTAGCTTCTTTACAAGGAAAGTAGCCTTTGCCTTCACAATATTCAATCAGGAATAAAAGTTACAACAGCAATTTCTCCAATCTTTTTCATACGATAATGACATTATTGAATACGTTTTAGGCGTTTTCGTTTAATAGTCAAGTCAATCTTCTGTCGTTGCCAGTTACGGCTGAATCTAAAAACACTGTTTCTACGCAGAATCGGACCACCTGTCAACTGTCCGACGAGCTGCATTTTTCCTATTGTTTTCAAATCACTCCATCAATTTCTTAAAAGTGATATCGAAGAGAATTCCTTAAATGTTTTGGAGTTAGAAGTGATTGGATACTAGAGAGCGGAACCCTATAGAGTAAAAGTGTTTTAAAGCGCATTTTATTCCATTATCAAATGACTTTTTAGCATTCGATGACAGTGAATTCATTGGTATTTGTTTACTGTGGCATGAAATTCAATAATATCTATAAATTTTTCAAAGTAAGGCCGATGTCTACTTTACGAAAGACCTACTTTATGGCTGCCTTCAAACTCTTTCTACTTCTTCTAGAGCCTCCTCAATAAACAGTTGAATGATTTCTACTCATCTTGGCAACATTCCTCAGTGATGATAAGAATAAAAATATTTCTAGAAATTATATTCATCTCACATTTCCATATTTCTTTGAACGTGTATACATTGCGAGGAGCGCATGACGGTAGCAATCGCTTATCAAATCGTAACAGACTTCACTCCTTTTTTGAGGAATCGTGGAACCTATGCTAGTGGCAAACGTCTGAAAAAGAATCTATTCGTGGTTCTATGCCGAACTTGTTTCAAGCGTTCAAAACATTACATGAATAAGTTTGCGGTACTTTGCTTCTACAGTACCGCCGCTAAACATTCAACCAAACGACGTTTGCGACGCAAAAACGCGTTTTTTGCGTCGCATCATGATAACTTTGTTCAAAATAAAGGCTTTCTCACCAAAATTTACAAGGGCTCTCAGCATCATCCTACCTACCAATGGGCATGCAACCGTCACTAAAAAGTGGATGGAAGCCTGAAAACCAGTGCCGCTATTAAGGAGGGTCCTAATTGCTGTGACCCGACCCAACACCGTCGCCGAGTCTCGCTTAATTATGTCCCCAGGCGCAAATAGTGCTGCCCAGTTGAATTTTAAAATTCTTAAACCTAATTAAATAGTATTTTCTTGCTGTTTATGACCTTCTCCTGGCTGCGACAATTCATTTGGTACCAAATTTGGCAGGAAAGTGTCTGCAGCTGCTTCAACTGATTTTGTTTATTTCAACGGAAGCATCCTCAGTTTAAACCTGTTATTATAGCTTGCAATCTACTCATCTTTAAGAAGGGAAAATGACATAGAAAATTATGTTTAGAGTTCACTTTGGGCATTTGTGTGTTGGTTGCAATTCGTCAAAACTGCAGGTGAACCTTGGTAAAGAGCACTCCCTGTTGCCGATTTTGGCTGCGAATATCTATGTCCTAAGGAAGGAGTTAGTCCAAAAATACGTCTACACTTACCATACACAATGTAGAGGCTCCAAGTATAAAATATCGAGAAGCCGGGAAATCAGATGGCCGAATTTCAGCTGGTTAAAGTGAAGACTTTTTTCAAAAGTGCGACTGAGCTTCTACAACGTTTCATGCACAGTCTTTGCAGAATGAACGCTGGGAAGCGCAGCATTCATATTAAGTATTTTTTCGCTCAAAATTTTCAACCAGTCCAGATGCCAATATTTTGACGCACCAGATCGAGCGTCGATGTAGAGGTCTTCTTCGACCATAATTGCACCGACCTGACATGCCCTACAGAGATATTGCACTCGGCTGCATGACCAACGAATCCCTCACTTCTCTTTCTCGTAACTACGTGCCTGTTCGACCTTATGCAGCTCACCAATATCGATCAATGCTGCCAAATCTTGAGGATTTTTTGGGTTTTCCGAATTGCGTAAA
Organism: Heligmosomoides polygyrus bakeri; assembly: GCA_947359475.1. Classification (NCBI taxonomy): domain Eukaryota; kingdom Metazoa; phylum Nematoda; class Chromadorea; order Rhabditida; family Heligmosomidae; genus Heligmosomoides; species Heligmosomoides polygyrus. The sequence goes on along the minus strand of OX375868.1, from coordinate 98,666,838 downwards.
TCACATAGATTCTATAATTCTCAAAATTGTGTGCCTAGCCGCAATGTAAAATATGTATTTGTCATTTTCACGTCGAGTTGGACACGTTTCGAATTAAATTGGAATTAAACATCTTCCAAATTGAAACGAGCTTCTTACAGGTTAAAATACAAACACTTCAAGAAGGGTAGAATAATTTTTTTCCAAGAAAAATTTGGTATAACTTTCTTGAATTTTTTTAAGGTTCAGCTGTCCGAACGAATGTAATAATTTTACACAAGTTTTGCTTCTTTTGAAAAAAATAACAAACTAACTTTTGTCTTAAAGCGCAACAAGGTAGCAATTATCTAGTGCATCAAAGACCAGATAGCGTCCTGCACTTGGAAAGCTCACCCCGAATTTTATTTGATTGATATTAGGGGGGGGGACCAAAAGTAATGAGACTCTCCATGCCGTGTCCATATATCTCGTGACTGCAGTCTGGTTTCGTGCTTATCGTATTTGTATGTTTGTATGCTACCTACCGAAGGCCACCTGAGAAGTTACCACTTCCGCCCTTTCCAGAAGCATGCCAAAACTCCAGTCTGTCTCATGCCGAAACCCCAGTCTGACGAGTCGACCTGTGTCGCGCAAATCTCTCCCGATTCTCAACCCCGAGCAGCCAGGACTCAATATTAACGCAGGATGAGAAGTACGTCTGCTACCTTAACCCTGCCAAGCAGCCAGTCAGGGTGAGGCCCGTTGGCCCGTTACCGACCTTCGTTCGGCGAGATGTTCGAGAAGCACCTTCAGAGCTTTGGATCTGCGCCCATGGACCCGTATAGTGGAAGCTGTTTACCAAAAGCACGACGATGGGCTCCAAGACCATGAATAGAAAAGATGGACCTGCGACTCGAACTTATTCAGTCGCAGCGCGTCAAGAAGGTCCTCCTCTTCGACAACGCCGCACCCCATCGGGAACAAGTGACCATGGATAAGCTTGCCCAGCTGGGCTAGGCTCACATGCTTCACCCACCGTATTCGCCGGACATCTCTTCATGCGACTACCACCACTTCTTGGGCCGAAGGGACTTCCTGGTCGGAAGGGACACAAGAACCCAAGCAGTCCTTGACAACCATATCGAGCAGTTGATCAACACCAGGCCCAAGCAGTTCTGGAAGGATGGGATCAGGAAGTTGGCTGAGCGATGGCAGCAAGCCATTGACCTTAATGGCATACATATTCCTCAGCACCGTTGATTTGTAATTGAGTTATAAAGAGATAAAGAATTTTTCAATTTGTCTCATTACTTTTGCCCCCCCCCCCTAACAGTGTGAACGCTGCATACATGAAGTATCAAGGTGAGAATATGTGTTTTTTACAATTTTCTTTGTTATGTTGTTTAGAGGCGTAAAACTCTGTGCAAACAGCAATTTTGCTATCAATCGAATAAGAACAGCGAAGTCTTCGACAATTGCACGGCGCAATCCCTTTTTGGCACTAAAAACTGCCGCTGTTCTGCTCTTTAGAACAGGATATAAACCATTTTTTTCTACAAAAAAATGAGAACTTTATAAAACTTCAAACAAAGTGTTCAATTTTTGAGTAAGTGAATGAAAGCATGAAAGAAATCGTACTGAAATTTTCAGCCAACAAACTCATGTTATTAGGTTGTCCGGAAAGTTCTCAGCGTTTTGCGTTGCTATCTTTCGTTCGTCTATTATCAAGTAAAAATTCAACTTGTATTGCGCATTATATTTCTGTTCTTGAAGGGCTTACTGGAGTATGTCGAAAGAGCAATTCCGAGCAATATTTTGTTTCAACTTCAAACTGGGACAATCCGCAGCCGAGACAGCTCGACATATCGATCAAGTGTGGGGCCTAATAGAGTTGGAGAAGGCACTGTGAGCCAGTGCTTCAGCAAAATCCGGATTTCAGCCTCGAAGATGATCCCGTAGCGGTCGATCTACAACAATCCTGGGCGACGAGTTAAAGGAATTGGTGGAAGCTGAACCATCCCAAGCAGTTCGCGAAATCGCGGACGAGCTAGACGTCAGTAGAACTGCAGTTGCGAATGCTTTAAAACGCCTTGGGAAGGTGAAAAAGCTTGAAAAGTGGGTGCCCCAAGAGTTGAGTGAGCGGCAAAAATTGTCACGTTTCGAGATTTGTTCTTCTCACCTTTTACGCAAAGAACGGACCAGCTTTGGATCGAATCATCACTTGTAGTGAAAAGTGGATTCTGTATGATAACAGGAGACGTTCCGGGCAGTGGTTGCACGCCGATGAACCCCCTAGGCATTTTCCGAAGGTGAACCTCCAGCAAAAGAGGTAATGGTCCCTGTGTGGTGGTCAGCGGCTGGTGTGATCCATTACAACTTTTCGGCGCTAGGCCAAACGATCACAGCAAAGTCCTATTGTAAGGAAATCGGCGAAATGCACCGAGAATCGAGTCAACTTCAGGTCAGCAGAAGAGGCATTGGTCAGCAGAAGAGGCTCGATTATTTTGCACGATGGCGCCCGCTACACGTTTCGCAAATCACCACATGAACATTAAACGAAGTAATGGTTGAAATTCTGCCTCACCCTTCATATTCTCCAGGCCTCTCACAAACCGACTGCCATCCTTTCAAACACTTTCAGAACTTTTCGCTGGTAAAACCTTCACCAGTCAACACCAAGCCAAAACAGCTTTCGTGAATTTTATCGAATCTAGACCACCTAATTCTTTCGCTGATGGAATATTTCGACTGGTTTCCCGTTGGCAAAAGTGCGCTGACTCGAGCGGTGCTTATTTCGACTAAATTCGATAAGATTTAAGAAAGTTATGTTAGTTTAAAGTGAAGCACTCAAAACGCTGAGAACTTCCCGGACAACCTAATATGGTGTACGCAATCCGGAAAACCCAAAAGATCCTCAAGATTTGGCAGCATTGATCGATATTGGTGAGCTGCATAAGGTCGAACAGGCACGTAGTTACGAGAAAGAGAAGTGAGGGATTCGTTGAACATGCAGCCGAGTGCAATGTCTCTGTAGGGCATGTCAGGTCAGTGCAATTATGGTCGAAGAGGACCTCTACATCGGCGCTCGATCTGGTGCGTCAAAATAATGGCGTCTGGACTGGTTAAAAATTTTGAGCGGAAAAATACTTAATATGAATTCTGGGCTTCCAGCATTCATTCTGCAAAGACTGAGCATGAAACGCTGTAGAAGCTCAGCCGCACTTTTGAAAGAAGTCTTCACGTTAACCAGCTGGAATTTGGGCATCTGATTACCTGGCTTCTCGATATTTGGTACTTGGAGTCTATACATTGCATACGCTTAGCCAACATATTTTTGGACTAACTCATTTTCTTAGGACATAGATATTCGCAGCCAAAATCGGCAACAGGGAGTGCTCTTCACCAAGGTTCACCTGCAGTTTTGACGAATTGCAACCAACACACAAATGCCCAAAGTGAACTCTAAACATAATTTTCTATGTCATTTTCCCTTCTTAAAGATGAGTAGATTGCAAGCTACAATAACAGGTTTAAACTGAGGATGCTTCCGTTGAAATAAACAAAATCAGTTGAAGCAGCTGCAGACACTTTCCTGCCAAATTTGGTACCAAATGAATTGTCGCAGCCAGGAGAAGGTCATAAACAGCAAGAAAATACTATTTAATTAGGTTTAAGAATTTTAAAATTCAACTGGGCAGCACTATTTGCGCCTGGGGACATAATTAAGCGAGACTCGGCGACGGTGTTGGGTCGGGTCACAGCAATTAGGACCCTCCTTAATAGCGGCACTGGTTTTCAGGCTTCCATCCACTTTTTAGTGACGGTTGCATGCCCATTGGTAGGTAGGATGATGCTGAGAGCCCTTGTAAATTTTGGTGAGAAAGCCTTTATTTTGAACAAAGTTATCATGATGCGACGCAAAAAACGCGTTTTTGCGTCGCAAACGTCGTTTGGTTGAATGTTTAGCGGCGGTACTGTAGCGCTGGAAGCCAGGAAAGTATATAGTGAGTCCTAGGAGTAACGCTTCGAAGAACCTTATCGATTCTGTAAAAAAAAAGGAATTGCTAGACGAAAAATACATATGATTTATATTCTGGCGCAACGTCAGTAGCGTAACCTCTTCATGTGGCGTGCGTTGGCAACTATTTCGGGATTTGATAAAATATAATGATGAACTTCAACAGGTGCAACGAGAAGGAGATATTCTGTCCAGTTGACCTAAAACTTTCAAATAACTCTTCCTAGTGAACGATATTTTCCCATTCAAAGCAAGGTCATATATGTGTCGTATGAACTGGAACCTAGATTGCTGTCTGAATATGTGTAGGCGCATGGGTACTATCCAATGCTGCACCATTGCAGTAAGAGAAATGATTTGCTCATGATTTACAAAATGATCACTGAAAGAGTAAGCTTACGTCCCGACAAATTTTACACAACATCTTCTTCAAACACGCGTGGTTGTAGGACAAAAATTCATTTTCCTAAGGCAAGGTCACAACTGCGAGCTTCCTTTTTCACCCAAAGAGCTGGTTCGGAGTTTCTAAAATTTTCTAAAAAATATGGTCTACCGAGTTCCATTTCACAACTGAAAAAGCTCATTGACAGGTACATCAAAGGATGATTCATTAGGGTGGTGTATTTCTAATCATCTATCGTGCATGCATGTTTTGTTCTTCTCGTTGTGTTTATCTTTTATTGTCTTTTCGGATAACTGGTTCTGTCTGCGTGAATATCCACGTACTATGAATAAAAATAAATAATAAATCTATTTATTGCTCCACAACTGAAGAAAGAAGAGTTGGGTAAATTAAATGTTTGCATATGATTATGAAAACGAGAAAAGCTTGAAAAGTGTGATTTCTAATAAAAATCGGATTGACGTAAATGCCACAGTAGGACATTGGCTCAAATTCACGTTTTTCTTCACAAAACAATTGAGTTCTTCTCGCTTAGCCGAGCTAAGGGTAGCGTGAACACTAAAATATAGTAAATTCATAGGGTCTGCCTTCTTTCAAAACTCGCATTGTATTAACACATTCGCTGTGTACTAACACATTTGCTGGCGCTGTGAGCTTATTAGGGAAGGGTTTCGACCTACCATGGAGCTCCAAGTTGAGACCAGGATCGTTAGAAAGAGCTCGGAATGCTGATTACGAATTGGGTGTCAAAATTGCAAAATTAAATACCTGAGCGAGTTATGGCCTTACCGAAATCGGGGTGGGGGGTCTCACCACAGGCTGACTGTGCGACACACCTGGCGGGAGACTGGTGAGTCATCGGGGCTCCGTAAGGGGTCGTTTATAGTGCAAGCTATGCGCGACGCGATGCATGTGTAGTGGCCAAATTGATCGAGCGACGCGATTGATCGATTCGGCCACTACACATGGATCGCGTCGCGCGTCGCGCGCATACTAAACGACCCCTAAGAAGTGCCCGCCAGTTGCGGCGGTAGCGCGGAGGTAGTGCGCCCTTCGTCAGGTGCGACGTCTTAGGTTCGTTTCCCGTCGCTGCCGGTTTTTCGCAAATCATAGTTTATCTTCGAAATGACCTTTCATTCTGAATTACGACTTATCTGATTAAGTAGCTGGAAATCTACCATACACGTTTGTAAAAATGCTTGAAAGCAAGAAAATGCTACGGTGACATTTTTATTTAAATCATATATTGAATAACCAGATATGTTTCTAACAACCTTATATGGCAAAGAGCATGAAGTTCAACATGACCAAAAAAGATAACCTACTGATAGTGAAAATGCCACCATAGCAGTTTTTTGCCTTTAAGCATGTTTACAAACGTGTATGGTAGATTTCCCGGCTATTTAATCAAGCACGTGTCATAATTCAGAGCAAAAGTCATTTCGAAGATAAATTATGATTTGCAGAAAAACCGGCTGCAAAGGTAAGCGGCTACGACGTCGCTCCTGATGAGCGGTCGCACTACCCAGCGCTACAGCCGCCGCTGACGGGCTCTTCTTACGGAGCCGCGATGACTCACCACTATACATTGGATCCGAATGATCATTTTCGGATATCCGATTCGGATATCCCGATCCGAATCATCCAATTATCCGGCCACCGCGAAATTGCCGTTATCGGAATCATCCAAAAATCCGGGATCCGCAAAATCGCCCTTATTCGAATCATCCAATTATCCGGACCTTGGATGATTCGGATAAAATCGGATAAATTCGGATAACTCGTTCAATTTTCTCGCTCCATTTTGAAATTGCGCACCTCGGATAAAAGCACATTCAAAACGAATTTCGCGGGCGGACACGCTACTGAGGCGAACGTTTTTGCGCCCGTTGTGAAATAGTATCTTAATGACGTTGAATACATTTAGCACGCTGCTGAGCGTTTCGTCGATCTTGGCATATTTTCCTTTAAACACCATGTTGCGCTACCAGGGGACAGCAAGGACGGGACTGAGGGAGAGAATGGATTACGCACGCCCTCTGATTGGCACTTCGTTATTTCACATTGTATAGCATTCGGCGCAAATTGGGTGAGAGGGACACCATGTTGAACAGCCCCATACCTCACTTTGTGCTGCATAAAATTAAAAATGTTATTCAACACCTGTGTGTCTACCATTTGATGAACTGTGTTAGACCGTTTCTGATGTAATTCGACCAACATTCATGTGCCTTCTTATGAAGGAGGAAAAGCACTGAATACATGGTGACCCCCTCCCCTCCGACCCAATTTGCGCCTTTTGATAATGGCATTTTGAAAAGCCCGGATCTTAGAATAATTCATCTTGGAATCAGGGATGTAAGGAAATTTATTTAAGGAAAAGTGGAAGACGGAATACGGAACGGAAGAGCTCAAAAATGGGCGGAAAACGGAATTCGAAAAACCGAAACGAAAATGACTTAAAACTCATTACTTCGTCTAATTTTTATAAATATACATATATCCACCATGGTAGTAATAACTGAGTTGCCGTTAACGAATTTACATGGCGGGCAAGGCAGCATGCGACTCTTTTTCAACAACGCATAACATTAAAAAATCCTTGTGTTGGTATTATTACTAAGATGCATTCTCAAACACGACTAGTGTAAAAAATCGGTGTTTGTGCAAAATCTTTCTGTAAATAGGAAGAAAGTATTTTAAACGCAATGAACCCAGCTGACGAATAAGATGCCAGAGATTTCGCCACTCGTAGCACTTAACCGGTCTCATTGAATGTCCCAGGTCTATCCTAATGAGGAAGGAACAGAGTTAAGGTTACAGTTGCGTTCAGCACCTACGACACGTCGCCGACGCTCTAAGTTCGCATGGGTACCATTGTACCATTTGGCAGTAGCTGAAGCTCTGAAACAAACTCAGAGGGGATTGGAGAGACACCACATCCTCCGACTAGGATAGATCCAATGTCCCCTATGGAGCGCATTGTTAGCAGCCTAAGAGTGCTTATAGAACACTGATCTAGATTTGGTGCTCCAGGCCAGACCTAATCGTAAGATTACTAGGGAAAAAGATAAGCATGCTCCGAATAAGGAATTTGATTCTTTACTCAAACACTCATGTAACCTTTGTGGACCTACGCTATTCGATAATAGATCGGTTCAAAAAAAAGAAAAAAGAATCCAATTTGGTTACTGTTTCGACATCGGGATGCTCCACCGGTTTGAAAGCAACACAATCACAAACGTATAGTTAATCTCATTCTTCAGCCTTTCCTTTATGTTCAAGAGGTGAAAGAAGGCAGTGCAAAGCAATAAGTGATGAGTCACCATTTCCGTTCCGTCTTCCGGCCCAAAAGAAAGAGGAACACGGAGCGGGACGGAAGGACTAAAAACTGGAAACCGAAATTCGGAACACGAAGACGGAAATTTCGCACAACCCTGTTTGGAATGATCCAGATATTTCCTTCCTTGACAGGAAGTGAGAGTCTTTCGACGCATGCACTGTTGTTGTTGTTGTTGTTGTTGTTAAAAGATAGGTTCCTTTTTAAGGACAGTAGGATTCTGATAAACTTCATCTTGCATTAATTTGTCGGATATGCGATTCGGATGTCCGAAATCCGGGGTCCGCGAAATCGTCCTTATCCGAATCATCCAATAATCCGAAGATTTTCGATCGGATCCAATGTTTACTCAGCACTCTCGCGCCAGGTGTGTCGTACAGTCAGACTGTGGTGAGGCTCCCCGATTTCGGCAGGCCATAACTCGCTCAGGAATTTAATTTTGCAATTCTGACACCCATACTCGTAATCAGCATTCCGAGCTCTTTCTAATGATCCTGCCCACAACTTGAAGTTTCATGGACGGTCGAAACCCTTCCCTAGTGAGTACCTTCTGCAATTTTTCAGATGGGGCTTTGATACAATTTTTTATAGTGCATACTCGCGGTGTTGCACTGTTTACACTATAGAAGGATTTCAGTTATCAATTCTTTCTGGAAAAGTCTTGCTATACTGATCAGGAAACAAGGAATGAAAAATTTTGGCAGAACCTTCCAACAATTTGGCAGCTCAAATAGCATAGCCATCGTAAAAAGCGAAGCCTCAAAAACATTTCCGCTTTTCATTTACCTGCGAAGATTGCAAACACATAACATAATTGCACAACCATGTTTTAATCTTAACACCCAGGTAGCATAAATATTTTATGTGTCACAGAACGAATGCTCTTTCTAAAAAACTGAAAATTTTAAAAATTGAATAAAATTGAATTGCCATTGTGCATGTGCTTTTCAGTTTTGCCGTTGTTGTTTCGGTGTTAACAGGCCATGAGAAATCGATAACGCTTAGACGTTCAGCATACTTGAAGCATTAAAAATCCTGACTGCTGAAAAATGTATCTCTAACGTGAAAACGTTAGTTGCAGGAACTATGTAAACATCTTTTTCTAATAAGACGTTTCCAATAGACATCGCTCGTCAACTTTGCGTAAAATGTTGCGTTAAGAAGAAGGACGAAAACTATTTTGAGCGTTTGAGCGTGACCCCTTCGTATAAAGTGCCCAATCTTCAGTTGGCTCGCATTTGTGCTATGCACTGAACAACTGTAACGAGTATCTTAAAAAGAAAGTACGGAAATACTAATGACTCACATGGAAGGATCCACTATCCACTTGAAAGAGTGGAACTTTCATTCTACGGCCGAAGGTATAGTACTTTTTCATCAATAAATTAAGGTCAGTAACACGGATGGCGTAAAGCTTTTCCATAAAGTCCACCATGTCCACTATATCTTTCGGGGCAACGGTTTTGCCGTAATCGACCCCTACGTCGGCAGCAACAGTTTCCATCTAAAAGTTTTATTTTAAAAGAAGTAAGCTTGAGAAACTAAAGAAGAACACTGAAGAATGTTGAGGATTGTATCTCCATTCTTATAACTTATTCCCACTTTGATCACCGAGCTGCACGAGCGAAAGTCAGCAACGTCTCCTTTCGTTTCGTTCCCGTCATGTGTTAGAGGCTTACTATGGATCCTCCTCGCTAGTGGGGCACGAAGAGCGTTATACCATTCAGTCCCCCCGGACTAACTAAAATATCTCGGCCAGCGCGTTGGGAAGCATTCAGGGGTCGGATTCGTCAACGACTTACATAACTTTAGCAAAGAATTCACAGCGAAAAACTCAGATAACGCGGCTTGTCGCTCACCATATCGCTTGAAAAGCAGCGGGATCAGGGATTTCGGGTGTAATTTCCTCTTTTAAACTGCTGTAAGTCGTTGATGAATCCTGCCTCTGATGTTGTTTGAGATTACACTGAACCCCTTCATCCAGAATAGGCAAACCTGATTTATGGCCACTTCGCACAAAGGATAGGGTCTTTTGCATTCGAATTTCGACGAAGCTCGGAATTCCAGAAGCCTTCTCTCGTCTTTTGACTCCTCGCTGCGCGACGCTAATCGTTGATAATTCTGATTCCGTATGTCCCAGGTGCTCCTTAGCGCTGAAGAACGGAGGCGGACATTATTTGTTTTCTTCACCTCTTCAACATTTTTGAAGGCTCTAGATGTCGCATGCTACCTCCTGCCCAACTCCAGCAGTTAGTTGTTGATTCTGTTCAAAATGATTCGGAACGACTTGTTGGCAACTGGCAGAAGGCATGTTGGGCTATGCATTGTTGTACATTGTTATACAGTTTCGAAGACATCCTCGGTTTCGCACAGAAATACGGAGTATAATTCGCGGATGATGTTTCGACTGGGGTTGCGATTGCTCAGTCCACTCCCGCAGTGTCAGCCAACTCTTCCCCTATAAGGTTCTTTATCACCCCTCTGCATAGCGTCGCAAGCTTGAACGTCAGTTGGCAGTAAACTGACGCCGGTAATGCAGGCTGGCGTATCAGGTCGAGAGTTTCTACACATAGGGTCCTCTCTGCCAGAGAGAGAAGACATCATCGTATTGCTCCATATACCCCCAATGATCCAGGGCCTTGCTTCCTTGGCAAAACCACAAGCGTATGAGGCGAAGCAGCGACTTTGCCTAACAAGGGGGTCAATGAACGTCCCGTGGCAATTTTCAAAGTGACCTATTGACGGTTGTAGGGAGTCGTATGAGAAGCACCGTAGTGGTTATCAAGTTTTCTGCGCGGACATCTGGGTAGCTCAAAAATTACAAAAAACCGTAAAACTTCGGTGCGGGCCGATAAAGCAAAACAGACGTCTGGAACTGCCATGCCGTGAGTAGAATCTAATCTGAAAAGGTTTGGGGCTGCAACAGGTGCGGAATTACAGCGAACTCACAATTTGCTTGTTAGCGATACAGTAACCAAAGCGTTGAGGTGCGCCGCTCACAATCCAGGTGGCAGTGACTGGATGGCCGAGCGGGTGTGGGGGCCGACTCGTAGGAAAGGGGTTATGGGTTCTGATCCGCGAGTCAGGATTCTGCATTGCTGGGCTTGCTCACTGCTCTTTTGCCGAAATAAACTGTATATTGAACACCGCAGTGTGCCATACTGACGTTATAATCTTATTTCAACCCTATGATACGATTTAGCAACGATGCTATTTTCCCCACCACTCTCTGCTAATCGAACGTATAAGAGACTTGTACTTTCACGACTCTGAAGATGGAAAGCAATATGTGCCCATACTTCGTCTTGCAGGCTAATTGAAGCGCTGATCACAAATCTGATAAACGTTTTCACGTGATCGCGTGATTCCGCATTTGAATGAGTGATCATAGTTATCAATTTCAGTACATATTAGGTTGTCCTATAAGTCCCCGCCATTTTTTCAACGATCCACTGCAGATTTCGCCGGCGGTCTCTTGAATAGCGCTGCACAGCATTCGAAAGAGAATGATTTGCTCTATCAGAACATGTATTGCATTTCTTTCTTCATCATGAATTTTGTCAATTTTTAGGTCGTTGAAGTGAAAAGTGAAAAAGTGAAAAAGTAGCCATTTGCGCACTTGTTCTCTCCGCTTAGATTTGTAATTTTTTGCGCAGTTTTTTATAGCATTTGGAAGACAATGTTCTGTACTACAAGAATATGTGTTGGTCCTATTTTCTCACTTGTCCTTTATTGATTTTTAGGCCATCAAATTGGGAATGCCGACTTTTCCGTCTCACCTTGCTCAATAAGAATTTGTGTCGCGTTTATTGGCTCACGCTGATTGAACTGAAGAAGGAGAAGGAGTTGTTGGTGAAGACGATTTTTCTCTTCTTGGCATTTTGTTGATATTCAATAGAAATGAATAAACGCGACAAATATTCTTATAGAGCAAGACATTCTCTTTCGAATGACATATAACACCATCCCAAAAAGTTCAACCACAGAGCAGGAGCTGTCGGCAAATATAACCATCCTCCTTCGAACGTCCCATTTTGATGACCTAAAATAAAGAACAAATGAGCAAATAGCACTAACACATATTCTTGTAGTACAGAACATTGTCTTCCAAATGCTATAAAAAACTGCGCAAAAAATTACAAACCTAAGCGGAGAGAACGAGTGCGCAAATGGCTACTTTTTCACTTTTTCACTTTTCACTTCAACGACCTAAAACTTAATAAAATTCATGATAAAAAATAAATGCAACATATGTTGTGATAGAGCAAATCATTCTTCTCTTTCGAAATCTGTGCAGCGCTGTGCAAGAGACCGCGAAATCTGCAGCGAATCGTTGAAAAAACAACGAAGACTTATGGGACAACCTAATAAAATCTCATTCTTCAGCTATATGATCAGACTTGCTTTCCAATCTTCTACTTTGAGGTGGAAAGTAGTGCACAAAAATAATTTAGAAAAAGGAATGGCAGACTCGTAGTCAGAAGCTTAAATAGTTTCCAAGGCAAGGAAAGGGCGAAATCAGCGATCATGACCCCGCCATCCCTACTCACGACACCTACAGTAACCTACCCTGGTTGGCCGAATTTTTAAAAATAGACACCGTATTCGTGCTCAGCACCCAAAATAACTGTACTGGGCGATGTTTGGGCGAAATTTTTTTTCGACCTCGACTTTCGGAGTCACGGTAGTATGTACTATCTTGAATGACCTTGTAGTACTCAGAAATTAACCTGCAAAAGATGTGGGGCTTTAACTAATGTTAGAAATCCGACAATTTTTTAGGTTTCCTCAAGGAGGCTGGAGAGTATGTTCAAGTCAATCATTTACTGCAGATCGGGCAGCGACTGAGAGGGCGTGTGGATAGCGATGCAGACTTACAGGAGAAGGGTATATAATTCGAATCCGGGACAGAGGTTTGCGGATTGCTTTTCGTTTTTGTAGATGTAGAATGCGTTTTGATCTCGGCCAGACACCGTTTTCATTTTCTAACTCTTTTTTGAACTCTTGTCGGAGATGAAAAGTCAGGTTTTCGTTGCATAGAGCTACGTCGTATTCCCAAGAAAAAACTTGATTGTCTCGCTGGGGAAGCTCTTGTTAGTTGCTACAACGCTATGATTCCTTTGTAGTGTTCTCTGCTTGTTTTGAAAATGTTTCTCATTTCAACCTAATTTACGAACATGATCGAGATCTGTTGCTTCGTTCCATCTCCTGGATGTGCTGATCAGTCTTCGGGTTTCTATAGAGAACGATTTTCTTGTAAATTTTACTATTCCTACCATCTCTTAAAAATATATCATTTTCGATCGCGTGGTTTGGCCTTATTGCAGCCTATTTTTTCTCGGCCACTCTTCCATACTGATAGGTAGTGGGGGAGGAGACATTGCAAATGTAGGTAGTTGTAGTAAGCCTCATGACTTCGGCCCGCACTGAGGTGATACGTTTTTTTTTGCAATTTTTGACCTACATCTCCGCAGGAAATTTGAAAACCACTGCGGTTCTTCTCAGTCGACCCTCTACAACCGTCAATAGGTCAATTTGAAAATTGCCACGCGGGACGTTCGTTGACCACCCTTGTAAGTGGCATGGTCCTGCGAGAGTGAGGTCAACGATCTGCAACAGGTTCCGGTTTTACTATGACTCGATAAAGTCAGGCACTTTATTTCTGCTCGCTCGCAGTAACCATAACGTTGCTCTTGATTATAATATGAGTTTTACAGATGGTCGTAGTCTTACAGTCTTATAGAATGTTGTCCTACAACAGCTTTTTTTTTGTACGGCCTTTGTCTGTGCAGTGCAGGACTCGAGGTGGTCCAGTCACAGGGACATATGATGTGACTTAAGGAGGCGTTCAGAGTATCATCGCAGTGCGAAGCGACGTAATGGTAATCTCCCATATCGATCCAGCGACTCCGCGTCGCGAGAATTGCTAAGACCTCTAGAATCAGATCGGAATAGACGCGTGGCGTGAGCGCGCAATTGGTGCAGGAACGCACTCATTTGACGTGAATGCACACGTGGGTTACGTCAGCCTCCAGAGGGCATTCGATCGATGCGCACCGGTCTCTTGTATTCCCGCGGTGGCCATACTGCCAGACGCATCGTGGCACAGTGGAAGAGGGCTGCCTCATGCGAGGGAGGTCGGGGTTTCGGTTCTCCTGCGTCGCAGCAGTTTTGCACTTCAACTGATTGATTGAAATTTGAGCGGTCTTGAAGTCTACACCATTTTCGGGTGTTCTGCGTGCATTTTTTCAGCTGTATGCGAGTCTGCAGAACTCAGTTGCGGACTCCCCCTGAGCGACGAAAGCAGTTTCCGCGCGATCAGCTTGGATCGCACCCACCCTGGAGTCCCTTCCCTAGCCTTGTTCTGCGCTCGAAGAGCGCAGAACCCAGCTGCGGACTCCCCCTGAGGGACGAAAGCATTCTCCACACGAGCAGCTTGGATCGCACCCACCCTGGAGTCCCTTCCCTAGCCTTGTTCTGCGCTCGAAGAGCGCAGAACCCAGCTGCGGACTCCCCCTGAGGGACGAAAGCATTCTCCACACGAGCAGCTTGGATCGCACCCACCCTGGAGTCCCTTCCCTAGCCTTGTTCTGCGCTCGAAGAGCGCAGAACCCAGCTGCGGACTCCTCCTGAGGGACGAAAGCATTCTCCACACGAGCAGCTTGGATCGCACCCTCCCTGGAGTCCCTTCCCTAGCCTGGTTATCGATACAACCGTGCTCGAATGCAAATGTTGCGCCCCGACGCAAAAAATCTATTCCGATCTGATTTTAGCGGCCATAGATCCACTCCCGCGTCGCCCCGTCTCGAGGTGTTCATACGTGTTCTGCAGCGAACACCTTATCGCACGCAATTATCAGCATCGCCACGCGATGATAATATCGCTGTTCATTGATGAGTGGTTTGCTCACCGCTCGGTGATCAACTACTACGCTATCGTTTTGATCGCACGGTGTTCATAGCACCAACCTCTCGCAGAACAGCGCGACACGATCACGACGGTGAGCTACGCGAACGCTCTGAACGTCCCCTTATGGCTGTTCTATGTGGAAGTCCCAGAACCACCAATGGCGTCGGAATAGTGTCTTGGAACAACTTCGTGACTCTATTGTAACCGTCGAGCGTCGAAAACGACTGTTTTGTAGCATTTGTTATTAGAATGTTTCTTAAAAATAAACAACATAAACATATATTTAGCTCATGTGCCTTTGCTCTCTATATAGATCGATCAATGCCTACGTTGTTGTTTTACACTGCGTGGTACGCAGGTGTCAAACGGTCCGATTGGGATGCGTGTAGGTGAAATCCTCCTTTCAGTGCTCATTACCGCTCGAGCCGATCAGTTCGTCGGTGAAGCTTCTCCATTTTTTTCAAGTTTTCTTATTTGCCTTCTTTTACTTTTTCAGCCTTATTGTTTTCCAACCTGTCAAATAGTTTAAAAGTTGGGCAAGTTTTCCTCAAGTCAGTTGGGTATTGCCAGTCACTTTATGAAATCTGAACATAGTGCGCATCAGTTGAGTGCGACTATGCCTCGCTGAAGCACAGCATTCGACACGCGCGAACTGTGGAGCTCTTTCTCTCTGAATGAGTCGTTCTTAGGCACTTCTTTTTTAATTTGCAGTTTATTGCTGAGAAAAAACATTTCTGATTAGGTACAACTGTCTGCAACCTGTCAGTTCCTACCTACGTATGGCCCCCAGGTTACCTTAGAAGCTACTTAGCACTATTCTATGTCATGCGAAGCGCCTGCAAATCCACAGCAGGACTAATCTGTTTTTCGTTCCTAAATCAACTTAAACACTATCGGCTAAGACGCACACAAAAAACATTTGTTAAATTGTACTGTTTAGGGGGAAGCCCATGAATATTCTTTACATAACAGCCCGTCCGCACACGTTGCGAGGACTGTCATGCAAAATTTTAGGGATCCGTCTGTCAAATTGCATTGTGATACAAGAGATTTCTTTAACCTTGTCTTAACGGAGCCCTTTTATTGAACACCAGTCGTTCGGTGGCCTAGATGCCGCCTACGACTGGTTGGGGTCTCCACCCCCAAACCCCGAGAATAGGACGCCATGGCCGCTACGGGTTTCCTATTCTTCGCTAGGCCTTCTGACCTTTATGTTAATCGAGATGGATCGATTGGTCGACTTCGTGTTCAGCGACCTTGATTACCCGCATGGCCGAAGTTTCGCGCCATTTGAACGCCATCCTCAAAAAATCGATAATATCGATCGGTATCGATTTGTCGACTTCAGATTCGTGTTCAGCGATCTCGATTACCTCCAGGGCTGAGTTTCGTGCCGCTTGAACGTCATCCTCAAAAAATCGATAATATCGATCGATATCGATTGTTCAACTCTAGATTCGTGTTCAGCGACCTCGATTACCCCCCGGGGCTGGAGTTTCGTGTCGCTTAAACGATACCCACAAAAATCGATAATATCGATCGATATCGATTGCCTCCAAAACCCCTCCCGTCGATGGTCATCTGAATGCCCAGGCATGGTTGCCGACGTGTTCAGCACATCTACGCCTCGCCATGCACGGTTGCCGACATGTTCGGCACGTATATGGCTCGCCACGCATGGTTGCCGACCTGTTCGGCACGTCTGCGGCTCGCCATGTACGGTTGCCGACGTGTTCGGCTGCCGCGCCCCAACTCGAGTGTGACGGACGGACAGTGTGACACACGCACGCACACACGCACACACACACGCTTGCTGCTTTATATATAGTAGGATCCGGACGTCTTCATTGTGGGAACAATGCCTGTGAAAACCATGACGTTCAGTTCGCCTCTGATGACTTTACACAAGATACTTCATCAGTTTTCAAAAGAAAATGCAAAAAAATCTTGATATTATTCACACCCGTAGATAATAGGCACACTTAAGCGTGCGTTCTTGATTTAGTGGAAAGAAGACGATCTATTACGTAATACTTTGTAGTAAGTAAACTAAAGAACGTGATTGGAAACGGAACGCATCATTACTGGTTTAGACGTTGACGACGTGAGCGATTTTCATGTGTCTGGTGCGTGGTGCGAATGCGTTTTAGATTGAGTGCAAAGATATTTTCTGAGCCGAATTATTGTTTTTGGAAGTTGAGGCTCTTGAACTAACAGAACTTTCTTACAACCTAATAATTCCGAGTTTGGTGAGACATATAAGCAATGCAAAGGTGCTTGATACTCTAAGCAACTCAATAGTGGAATGGAACAAATTAAACACAAAATTACATAAATACTAAAACAATGATCCATTATGTAGCAGCTAAAAACAAAAGAAGACTCGAGTATGACAGAAAAAAGAAATCGACAAACAAAATACTCACCAAATTAAACATAAATTCAGTGAAATGCTCCTTTACTCCTGTTTGCATTCCTTCTTTCACAAAAGTGAAGATGTTGTTTTGAGGATAAAACTAGAATTGTTTGTTTTTTCTAGAACCCTGTTCTGGCAGTAATAATAGAATCTTTTCGCTATCAGTCTAAATGTTTGCTCATATTTTTCGAAATTTTGATGTACATGACGCAAATTAAAAAGATTTTATCCTCACACCCTAATCCCCCACTTGTTCCTAGTAAAGCAAGTACCAACTGTCGCAGTTCAAGGCCGGATGTCGTGCGAAGGCTCCAAACTCGCTGCCACACGCATAGATGGAAGGAGGACGCGAACCTCTGGGGTGTTCTCTGGCGCTCACGATAGCTAGCTTGCCGGATGCCATGGTATTCTGCCTGCAATCTAGCCTACTCGCTGGCTCTGATATCCTCGTGGCCAGGATGGTGCGGAATATTCGTTGCCATTTTTCTGGTTTGTGACTAAATATTGGTGTTTGACTACGTGCTTCTCGTTCCGATTTCATGGAAAGGAAGACAGAACGAAGTGATGTGCACGGATAGATCAGCTCTTGAACTTAAATAGGCGGAAGAAAGAAGAAAAAATAAAGCGCTTTGCAATTGCAATTGCAATTCTTTCAGAAAGAGTTTTACATTGCTGAGCTGGTGTGGAAACAATGTGGCATCTTCATTTTCAACAGCGTTTGCTTCGCTTAGTGGCACGCTCCGCTGTTCTGGTGTGGCGGCGCCATTTCTTACAGACACCAGCCACCTTTAAGACTATATGCAGCGTATCTAGCCAACGCTACTTCGGGTGTCCTCTGGGTTGTTTTCCAGGGACTTCAAAGTTTAGGCCAATCTTACTTTCGTCGTTAGCGCGAAGGATGTGGTCATACCATCGTAGACGAGCTTCGCGAAACTTGTCGGCTATCGGGGCAACACCGAACCTTTGTTGTATGGTCTCATTGCGAACGCGGTCCAAACGCGTAACTCCAGCCGTCCACCGTAGCATTTTCGTTTCCATTACACTGCGGCGGCTTTCAATTTCCTTTGTCGCGGGCCAGCAGTCAGCACAGTACGTCGTTACCGGGCGGACGACTGTTCTATAAACCTTCGATTTGAGGTGCTCGGGTATTGTCTTATCGCAGAGTACCGCAGTCACGTGCGCGTTCACCTCCTACTTCAGGCTGCCATCGGACGCGACTGTTGATACCAGACACTTGAAAGATGTAACTTGTGAGAGCTCTGCACCATTGATCTAATAGATCCGTGCTCATTCACATCCGTCGTCAAATACTCCGTCTTGTTGACATTTCTCTGGCACTCGCTGAACCCAGGCCGAACAACCACTTGCTATTGGGGTGGAAACCTGTTGCAGTGGGAGTGGCGGGCTGCGCCAATTGGCCAGGTGAGGGAGCCCGGTGCGATTACCTGCACTCCGTTGACACTCCTGTGGGTGGGTTTAAGGGTCGGCTCCTGTTGCTAGAGTGTTGCAGGATAGTCGCCTTCGCACCCCCGATTCTTGTGGAGCCATATATCCACGTATATCCAGCTCGTACCTACATATATATGTGCATACGTATATAAGTAGGTATATACAACGTATATACATATAAATACATATGAATATATATGTATATACATAGGAACAGGTTTTCACCCCAAAAGCAACTGGTTGTGCGGCCCGTGGTGACCCAGTGTCCGAGTAGCTTGAGACCGAACAACGCCAAGCGTTGCACGACACCTGTGTCCGTCGCTCGAGTTCGGCTTCCTCCTCGCATACAAGCATGGCGTCGTCAGCATACTGCAGCGTACTAGAAGCTGCTTTTTGGAGATCTCGTGAGATTGCATCCATGACGACCACGAAGAGCGGTGAGGGGAGCGCAACCCCTGGTGCATTCCGACAGAGATTGGAAACTCCATCGAGGTACCCGCCGCACTTGGCTTATAGGGCACGAGTAGAGGATGCGCACCAGGGATGAGCGGATTATCCGTTATCCGTTATCCGGTTTCTGGGGGGTTTTGGCCTATCCGTTTTGTTGTTCGTTATCCGGCAATTTTGGGCCGGATAACGAACAACAAATTGGCTGATACACAGGTTTGTGCGTGGTATTGCATAGCTATGTGAGCTTCATAATTGTTCGCGAGCAACAATAGAGGGCATTTAAATCTAGAAGGTGGGTGACTTCAGGCACTGGTGACGTAGTTGGAAAGACGTCTAACTTCCATCCTTCCAGGGTCGTTCATTTATACCATACATCTATGAAACCTACTATGGGCTGATTTCTTCATGAGCTTTTCACCACAAGCCATATGCAGACCAGACCAAGAATGCATACACGCTACCTTGATAATATTACTGACGGTCACAAGTGGAGGTCCTGGCACATACAAGATGAACTGTTTAGTGCCGAATTTAGTGTTCTTTTCCACGACTGCAATGTGTAGGTAGCATGCGGCAAAGGTATTTTAGTTTTTACTGATAGACTGTTGTAACGCATTAAACACATACCGCTGAGCAGTAATGAATACAAGCAAAATGGGTACAGGTTCAATCTAAATGAGTGGAGAAAGCCACGCTCCTACAAATTGTTGAGGTGTGTATAGAGAAACGATTTCCTGAAAGTATTTTCTGTACGCTGGTACTAGTAGTACCTCCGTAATCCTAAGAAAATGATCCTCTCTATTAAAAATCTAAATAGTGCAATTGAACGTTAATAAACTGATTCCCCGCTGCGCATGTTGGAGCTTCATTTTAATTTAAGATTGCCTTTCAGGGACATTCTACTTCCGCTTTTCCAGTTTTCATATCTCTCTGCATTAGGACTGCACAATGGCTTGTAGTGGCTAGCCTGTAGAAAGCTGGTATTTCATCCATCTCATTCCACGTTCCTAATCTTGGGATACTGTCGAACAAGAGCATCGACCCGCGTGACTGCGAAACCAAGATTGTTATGCAGACTTTATTCGGCTGAGTCGGCCTAGCCTAGAAAAGTCAAGAGGCGTCGGAAGAGCCATTCATCCAAGGATCGTTCTGTGTGGTCACAGTCTTAATTCAAAAAGAAAACCTGACGATTGATCACTAAAACAACCCAACAATGTAGGCTTACAAAATGCCGGCAAGTTGCTGTTCACTGAAGTGTGAATGAATGAGTGAATAAGAGGTGAATGAGTCTCACATACTCTCCCTCCAAGGGCGACTTATGAATGTTTCCATACAGTTAGTTGGGCTGTTTTACGCATCCTTCGTCTCGTTCTTCCAATTTGTTTTAAACGGCAAAAATATGAAAAATTGTAAATTGTACTATGGAAATGTGCTTGGATGAACAAATTCTCAATCTCTCCTCATACTTTCCAGACTTAAATTAAGGTGATCATAGCGAAACATCAGAAGAGTAGAGTTTGCAAAACAGTTTTAGTTCCACAGCTTGGTGGTCTTGCTACTTGTCCTCCCTGATGAGTTAGGAGTTCGCGGAACCTGGTGAAGAAATTGTGGTTCGCAATTCAAACTCGGCATCGGTTTGGAAGGAGCGTTACTTTTACTGAAGTTTCGTGAGGATCCCATAGGGCTTTGTTAAGGTGACTGCACTATGTCTAAAAAAACTCCATTAAAGTCGTTAGAAAGGACTTATAATTTGACAGCAGTTGCGTTCCATGTCTGATGTTGAAACTAGAGCAGTTTAAGTCCAGTTTTATTTTTGTTGTTTGTTCGTTATCCGTTTTTCCGTTATCCGGCGATTTTTGGGCAAAATTATCCGTTATCCGTTATCCGGGTTTGAAAATTTTGTTATCCGCTCATCCCTGATGCGCACCCACTCAGTAAGCTCATCAGAGAGCGCGGTGATGTCGCAGCGCGTACTATGTAGCTTATCGCGTAACGCCGTCGAAGGCCTTCTTCAAGTCCAGGAAGGCAAAATACCCCGGTTTGTGTTTTTCGCAGTGCTTCTCTACCAGAAGACGAGCGTCGTGCACGGCATCAACCGTGCTACAGCCGGCAACGAAACCGCACTGATTAATGGAAGGCTGGACGACACCCCGAATACGTCTATCGACAATTCGCCCAAGATTTGCATAGTGTGCGAAAGTAGGCGAATCGGACGGTAATTGGAGCTGTCCGCAGGGCTGTCCTTCTTCTTCCAAATTGGAATAGTCCTGCTCTGCTGCCACCTCTAAGGCACTTTCTCCTCAGCAACAACCTTATTGAAAAGCTCTGTCATCCAGTAGGCATGGCACCAACCCTTCTACAGATTGGCCGGCAGGTCATCAGGACCAGTGGCTTTCCCTCAGTTATCTTTCTCAGCACTGATCCAATTTCGTTAATCTTCTGGACAGGATGATATATGATGGTGATGCAAAAGGAACAGCAGGATATTCAAATTCTACATTCGACATTTTTTCGAAGTAGTCTCTCACCCCTTCACAGTCGTCTTGCGACGTTAATGCCAAAGAACTTCTCGAGGTCTTCTGCTTGGCGGCAGAGAGCTTTTGCGAGTCAGTAAAAATAATGCTCACCATCGCGCGTTTAACCGTTTCTTTTCTCGGGCCTTCTCTCTAACATCGTCAATCCACAGCCATGTCTGCTTGTAGACCCAGCGCCTTCCTTACTTCGTTGTGCCGAGTTCGAAGCGTGCGGCCCGAGAAGAGAAATCGCTTCGGTAACCTTTTTCCAGGTTTCGTGACATTCTTACCGTCGGCAACCGTATGCGAGAAATAACAGCCGCTTCCTCTTCATCCAATTGCCACCATTGGATTCTAGCCATCCCGCACCGCTAGACACGTTTACACCTCGGAGGTGTGATCTTCATGGAGCTGATCAGTGGACGATGTTGCGTAGCAACCGTCTCATACGGCAAAGAAGGCTCGCGCAAGTCATCGCCTGCTCTGTAGGGGCTATATGAGCTCGTAGACTGATCACCCCGAGTCATGATGAAAGAATGCTTCGGCTGTGATTACATCTCCTACGCTGCTGGTTCAGGCTAGTTTGCGTTCACTATTCGAAAAATGTTTGCACAAAGATAAAGTCAAAGATTCGAAATTTCAGTTCACGCATAATTTCTACAGCCCATGTCTCAGAGGTGATGTCTACCCCTTCCTAATTTTATGTTAACAATTAAACGCGAAGACAGCTCTGCGTGATCAACTTCCTGAAAGTTACCGTCCACCACGTGCAGCAGCTGACGAATATTTCATTATCGTCAGTAATTTGCAGTATGTGGCTAAAGAAATTGATGTAGAAGCGGAGAGCATAACTACTACATAAGACGTTGACGACGAGAACGATTTTCGCTTTTCTGGTGCATGGGACAAACTGCACAAATGTGACACGACATATTGCCACCCAAGTTTCGTCTAAGGATAAATTTGGCATGCAAAACACGACAAAAAAAAACAACGTTCGTTTCAACAGTTACGGGCGTTTCCGGCTCCCTTCCCGCCACGTTGTTTACTAGGGCGGTGGTATCAGGATCACCTGTTTTGCCGAACTTGGTCCTAATTATGAGAGTTTTTTTTTTGAGGTGCTTATCACGGAGCTCACATTCGCTTTTGGAATTTTCAAAAATTTAATTCGGTAGGCTTTAGTTCGGTCAATTACGAAAGGATGATAGCGTTACGTAGGGTAGTAAAGGAGACAGGAGGAATGGGTCCGTGTAGCCAAAACTTTGTCTAAAAGGTCATTATGGTGCTCATGACGAATTATACGTCCGTTTTTGAAATTTTAGCCAGTTGGCGAGGGTATGTTACGATTGGTATGGGGAACGCTCACCCGCGCATACCTACCTTCACACACGCCGACGGCGGCCATTCTGCCTTGTGAAAAGACGCAGGTATAGATTGAATTTCGGGGTTCGTTGTAGATTTATTACCCACAAGGCATGTAAAAAATGTGTTACTATAAAACAAGGAAAGAATGAGCAATCGAACAGTAATTCTGCAGTGGTGCCGAGTTAAAGTAAAGCAGTGATACTTTAGTAGAAGAAAGAAAAGGAATACACTACATAAAACAAGCTAGATTTAGACTACAAGAAAGTAAAGTGAAAAAGAAAATCAGCTCAGAAAAAAGTGTTCGATGCACAAACATATGTGAGAAATAGTGTTTTGCCAACAGGCAACAGTTATGAATTGTTTGGAAGCATTCTAAACAGCAGAATTTCTTATATGCACTGCATTTTCTCTTAGTTCCCTTAACCTGATTTCTGGCAGTGAATATGCCTGAAGTTCCAAAGATCTATTTGTGGCAGTCGGTGTAAAACCGTCCAGCTTTAACCTTTGCGTTTAGATCCAAAAAAAACTAATTTCCGCTTGCGGGACTGGAATTAAAAAAAGAAAAAGGATACGAAGGAAGCTGCTAAGGAGAGGAACAGTGATCGTAAATTGTTACGAAACGGAAGTTGAACGCATTTATAAGAAGCGGAGGTAAGAGTTGTTTTCAGTCCCTCAAATAACTCACACATAGAGTCTGAGTGAAGTCGGTGGTTCTGACACGACCATGCAGTAAAAAGGAAACCGACTCTTCTAAAAGGACATCGGCGTCATGTTCAGCAACCTGAGTAACCGCTCTGAACGAAGTTGGACGGAGCGGATATCAGTTCTGATAAATTAATATACTATCGCGCACTATTGAGCGACATCGTCCCACTGTCCAGTGGCTGTCACTTGAGCAACATTGTCGTCAACGTGTTAATATTCGTATGATTTTTAATACAAACTCAAAACGAATATTGACTTACGGTAAGAAGAGCAGAAGGCATCGCCTCATGGTATATGACTCTCGGAACAATTGAATGAAGTACAGTCTTGTTACGATTGAAAAAAGCGAGCAACCACGTGAAGTTAAAATTTTCATTGATCTCCGTCTCATTCATTCTTTTCTCATTAAGCATTGGGAAATCTCCATATTCCTAAAGAAGATAACTGATGAACTGACTGGTGACTGATAAAGTGCCCTATTTTTACTTGGGTCCTATTGTGAGTTATTTACAGTGTCTGCCGCTGTATCAACGGTAAAATGCGTCAGTCCGGCCGCTTTCGACAAATTCAAGGAGGACATATACAAAGGCAGCAAGTAGGTGCCGATCACGTGAATCAACTCCTAACAGCTTTCAATTCCCTACTACGGCATTGACTAAGTATGCTTTAATTTCGTTTTTTAAAAGTTGTTTTGATACTAGCCCTACTGACGCCGCATTAACAATGTCTAGGTATTCGTTAAATAGGACTTCAAATACATAAAGGGATGAAACCGAAAAAAATGGATAAAGATAAAAATGAACGAACCTTAATTTTCCTCCACAAAAAATGTATCATTGAAATTCCATTTTGTTTCCACTCTTCTTCTGCACTCATACATTTATCATACAGGGTAGCAACCTGGGTAATCGCCTTCGATGATGAATTCTCGACCGACCGTAGAGCTTCTTAAATAAACACTGAACAGCAGTAAAAAATAAGGATAAACAAAAAGGTTTGCATTAGACATCTCAACTGAGGAATATATGCTTCACAAAATCAATCTCAAAGGCACTTGGCTAACAAAAGAAATTGCCTTGGTGAGCGGATAAAATAGCTATAACTATTAGGTACCAATCTACCAGAGGATTTAGGGATTGGTTGGAATGGCTGGGAATCGAACCGTAAAATTCGACCAAGATGCATACGAGAGTCCAACTGTGTCGCGTCCAGCAGCAATAAACATAACAATAAGCAATAAAAGCAATAACAAAATTTGGTAATTAACTGTAAGCTTTAGATATGAAACATCTGTTTTAGGTTTTTAAATGACCAAGTAGATCGGCACTTTGATTGACAAATGAGATTGATTTTTGCATATCTAGATTATATTGATCACACGAATCGTGACACAACCAGCCTTTCTGCGTGTGTGCAGTCACTCTCGAACTATCTTACAAGGAAACCGTCTCAGGCGTAGGTCTGAATGGCGAAAATGAATACCACCACGAGAATCTCCACCATTGAAATAAAAGGGAGGTTGGTTTCATTTTTGCAAAGTCCTTATACCCAATTATTTGGAGCGCCTGAAACTCCAGTATTGACCAGAACTGTCAGCACGCACCTAACACGTTTGTGCGCGGCCTACGTGGAGGTAAGGGAGATGGTTAAAAAATGCCGGTGTAAGCAGCTTGGTGACTCAGGGAGGAGTGGCGGTAGTTCACTAGTGCAGGCTAGGTGATCGATCCACCTACCTTGCCGAATTTTTGTGTTTTTAATGTTCACTCCTTGCTCTCTATCACCTTCTCAACTTTTCCTATGCATATATTCCACTATAGGCTATCCAAGTAGACATAAATCAATTACAAGAGCATACGATGGCTCTAGGCCACAAATCGAGAATCGGTGTCCATTCGATCTCCCCAGCATGTGCCCTTCATGTTTAAAGAAGAGCAGCCGATCGTTGCACAAGTCCAGTTGTACCATACTACCCATCGAAGGTGTACAATTGATAAACTGATGATGCCGGGTAGGTAGCTACTGCAGTTGCAGCAGGTTAGGGAGTACTGTTATTGTCTAGCGTATGGCAAGATGGCGGCACGATGGTCTTGAAATTTGACTGGTGAGCCGGCCATCTAAAAAATGTAAAAATAGATTTTCATTGAAGATATTTTTAGGCGCAGAGATATCTTTCAAAAAGTTGATCACTGTGATTCGCGTGACGTGAGGGTACGATTCCTTGGCCACACCATTGACAAGAGTAAATCTGAAGCGGCATTATTACACTTTCGCAACTCCTAGCTCATTGGTCGAGGTCGAGAAGGCATAGAAAAAATTTCACCCAAGCGTTGCCTCAGGGGTTATCTGGGGCGCTGATCACGAATATGACATTCATTTTTGAAATTTTGGCCGATTACGGTAATTTAGCACTTGTGCATGAGATCCTATGGTAAACTTTGAAGGCCCCTAGCTCCACGGGTTCAACGAGTTCACAAAAATGGTACTTACTCTTCTACTACGTAAAGGATAAAGACTCTCATAGTGGTATTCATTTGCGCCGTTCTGTCATACGCTTCAGACAGTTCCTTGGTTAGCGTTTATCAGAGTGCACAGACAATGCTACAACACCAAAACCAAAATGAAATTCAATATTTTCATTTTCTTTTCTATTTTCTGAAGCAGAGGCAAGCTAGGGGCGTTATGGAAAGTATTGCAACAAATTGACTGTCCAACTTGCGCTTTGCCTTCTTAGTCAGTGTTTGCCATTCTGTGATTTTGATATTTTCCTAGACATACATTTTCGAGGAAATAAAAAGCTTTAAGGACTTGAACTATTGATAAGTGTTAGGTTGGTGCATAATTATCACAACCTTTTCCAATAAACGTTGTTCAATGTGAATCGTAACTCTATGCGAAATCGTCGTCAAATTTGATCATCAAATTTGAATTCTGTTTGTCTGATGAATTGTGCATTCCACCGTCACAAAAGTCCCGCTCGTGCGAGATGGTAGAAGTACTGCAGCGGAGTAAAATAGACTTCTGTGCGATGCGAGAGACGAGATGGTCCTCTGCCAAGTCCAGGGACGTAGGCCGAGGCTCTAAGGCTGCTCTGTGTGGCAGTCTTAGGACCACCCAGTGGTATTGGTATAATAGTGTCCAAACGTCTCCGAGACGTGATTGCAAGCGTAGAACGCTTCGACGACCGCTTGATGAAGATTGTTGTCGCCGTCGAGGAGCGACGATCTGCTTTTGTTCTTCGTATGCTCTACAGATAGGTTGCTCCGAGTCTTCAGGTTCTTGTTTGATCACAAGGCAGCGGAAGTGCCGCCACATATGGTTATTGTGGCAGGTGACTTAAATGGTCACGTCGAAGCAACATAACACGTTTACAGCTGTCATGGCGGTTTAGGCTACGGGTTACGCAAGGAAGATGGTAAGCGTATACTTGAGTATATATCACACGACCTCACCATCGTGAACACCAAGTTGCGAAAACATGGACCCTACTTCATGTCATTTTGTAGCGGTAACGCCAAAACGCAGATTGACTATGTCCTTGTTAGGCGTCACGACCAAGTCCCTGTCACAGGCGCGAAGATTGTGCCGTATGATTCGATTGACACGAGACATAGACCACTGATCTGCTCGCTGAAGATCACCCTTCCGAAGTGTAAACATGTCGAGCGATGCGAGTCGGCTAGAATCGAGTGGTGGTGATTGAAAGAGAAGGAAGCAGGCGTTATTTATCGCATTCGGCAGCCGATAGTAACAACTGCCGACAAAACCTGGGGTAGGACACATGATTGGATGAAAAAGTTTGCCCACTGAAAATATAGGGTAAGTTCGGTAGCTTATCAGCGTAGTCATTTCATGCTGAAAAATTTTGTTAAGCGGTTCATCCAGTGGAGAGCGTTTCGATTCTGTTGATTTGTAGTTTAAGTCGATTTGTAGACATCTTTTATACTCACAAGGGAAGGATGCTAGGTGATCATGGGACTTTGAGATGAGACGTATACCGTATACCCACTGTATGCGGCTTTGAACGCTGTTTCCAAATGTGTGTTACGTTTCTGCTGTGCGCACCTGTGAACGGAGTTGTGGACCATTTTCACCCCAGGCTTCATTGCCCTCTAGGTCCACGCAGAGCGGGCAATCACAAAAGAGTAGGGTTGAAGCTGCGCTGCCTGCCGGACAGTGATGGCGCAGGGGGTAGAGGAACGCCGTGGTTCGACTAACTTGTTGTGCAGGTTTTTTGCACTTCCTAAAAAAGATCCGCCACGATCAATCAGCGCTCTCTATGTCAAATGGCGAAGATTGGGAGAATTCAACTACCATGATCCCACCACCCATACTTACAAGTGGGTGATCAGTGCCTGAAATAATTCCTTCGAGCGATTTTTTTGACACACGGGGTCAAGGAAAATACTGACTTATCTTAAAAACTGTGTTCTCACCAGCTGTTGTTTTGCGCGCCTTTTTGGAGAGTTCGGTCCTTCCGATTCTTCACGCCTTCCTACAAGGCAAGAGAAGAAGATGGCTAGCAGTTTCGCATCCATCCTGCAAGATGTGCAATGCGGGAGCATCGAGGTAGAGGATGAAGAAGGTATCAGCGCGGAATCAGCAAAGGAGGATCCTACATGGTCAGTGGAGGAAGATGATGAGGAGAACGCTAGCCACCAGCGTGGATCTTTTCGTTCCTATTTCTAATATTTCTAATATTTTTTCCCATTGACATCGTAGAGCACTGCTCTTACAGCGGCTGCACTTAGTCGCCTCCCGTTATAACGCCTCCGGATAAGGCGCGACTTTCGATATAACGTAGAAACGCTACTCGCGGTTTTGGGAAGAACTCTGCATTCAAAATAACTCCCGTATAACGCGATCAGGGATCAGTTCCGGTCCCACACAGAAAATGAAGGCGATCAAGATGCTGACTGCGTCTGTGATCAGACCTACCCTTCTATTGCCTCGTTCGTAGTTGCGACAGCACCTGTGCGACAATGAATTGGATGCGTGTAGACGTTTTTCATGCGTGCGCGGCCCGCAAGTGTTCATAGTCAGTAGTATGTCGACCACAGGGAAAGACTCCCGGTAGTCGTTAGAATGTTCCGTATACTAGGAGATTTGCTCCATCCGGAACGAGAGAAGATTGAAGACAAACTCAGATTGTTCAAAACAATATCCTACACATTTGTTCCAAGCCTAGAGAAGCTGGTATAGATGCTACATACTGTCACCGGATGTTTTTTGCGATTAGAACTCTCGCGCCATGAGGGACTTGTGCCTGCATCCTCTGCTTTGCGGACAGGATTAGAGGAACAACCTTGTTTGCCCACACACGACATCCTCATGCGAGAGTGCTAATAAGCCACTTGCAAGAGGATATCGCGGATTTGGCGCTCAGTTTAGCAGCGCTAGCAATTTAATAATCTAAGGTTGTTTTATACCTTCAAACTCCCTTTATGGTCACATATTTTATTGCTGTAGCCATATTTAGTCATAGCATGTAGTTCTAGATGAATCTGTGTTTAAAATGGTGTAAAAAAACGTCTGCTCCGTTTTGGGCGCAGCTACCGTTATAACGCGAGTTTTCTCCGGTTCCTTCAAACACGTTATAACGAAAGGGGAATGTATGTATTTTTCATCCGCTGCAGTCGCTGCCAACAGCTGTTATGTTTTGAACATTTCGTAGTGTTATTTCACAACTGCTAGTGCAACGCATTGTTCATCTTCTCTCCATGTTTTTATCAACTATTTATGATAAATTGTGTCTTCGTGCCAGTACGAAGTTGTCAGTATGAAGGCGAGTCTATTCTGGTGACCTTTTTTGTTTCGATTTAACAGAGAGCTTTGGGTGATCGTGGCAGATTTTTAAGGAAGTGCAAAAATCCTGCACCACAGGGGAGTCGAACCATAAACCACCCCACCTAGAATGCATGTTTTAATTTCTAAAATTGAGTGTTTAACGCAATGAATTTGGAATGACACCACAAGGCTTAGGTTTAGGACTCCCTACTGTTGTGTTGTCGCTTCAACACCAAGAATCGAGAAATTTTATGGTGATTTTGGTCCTTGGCCATTGCGCGAAACACTGCTCACAAATGAACCTCACTGAATAAAACTTACCCGTTGATAAGCTTGCTTAATAAGGTTTACAGGTGTAGGGTAGATTCAGTACTCGTAAGGTAGGTAACGCTATCACTGAATACTGCCTACAATTCCAATGATCATATCCATATAAAAGGACTAGTGAAGATCGTGAGTTAATGAAAAAGTTTTCACGTCGGTTTCCTTGGTAGCAGTGACAGTTTCAGGTCCTCCTACCCAGTTAAGGTTACTTCCAAATTCTCAAAGGAAGTTTTCTACGCTGAAAAATTTGTTGTAGCCCTCTTGAGCAAGAGCATCGAAGACATCGGCCATGTGTTTAATAAATATTTACACTGGCTTAAAAAAGATGATGATGGTGATGATGATGATGATGATGATGATGATGATGATGATGATGATGATGATGATGATGATGATGATGATGATGATGATGATGATGATGATGATGATGGAGAACAAAATAGGTTGTGAAAATACGCACTAATTAATGTTTACACATAGGCATGCAGATAGCCCACTATATCTTTGTTTACGCCTTAAATTTGGAATGCAATGGCGCATGTTTGTTAAGCAAATATCAATGACAATAGCATACAAATTGTCACCTCTCATGTCCTCTTGGTAATTTTCGATCATTGTGTCGCGTATCGCGTATTGTTCCATAGGCGCAAGTTTGTGATGGATATTTCTGATCCAATTTCCGCATGCAAACTGATAGAAATCCTCACAAGGGTCTACCTTAACTAGAGCTAATCAGGATTACTTTGAATAATCTACCTTACATTCCTAACTTAAAGTGAGTAAAAGACAGAACCTTGTAATCAACAGAAGATCTGATGAGATCACTTAGGCTCTTTCGCTTTTCGCTGAGATTTGAAAGCTCTTCATTATCATGAATCTTCACATTAATTCCGTAACGACATGGATCTTCAAATGTTAAACTTTCAGCACAAGCTTTTGCAAGCAGGAGTATTCCTTGTAAAGTCCTGAAGGATTATCAATTTCAGACATCAAGTTCAAGTGTGACCAAAAGCTATCAAAGGATTGTATGGCAATGATGGATTGACAACAGTGGCCGTATTCATGAACGTTTGCAGGAACGTTCACGACTTCTCACGGGAAGCGACTGGAACGTGGGTAGAAATTGGTATTCATGAATATTACTGGAACAAACGGGACCGTTCCACATGGCTAGCGGGATGCTCCCGCTCTACCCGCACTAGGTTGGTAACGGGAAGGTCAGGAAGCCATGATGTGGAACACGCGGTGCAATTACACTCACAGCTAATATGACGGCATAAAGTTGAGGCGTGCGAACTTTCCCATATTTTATCCATATTCGACTGTAAATCCTCAGCAAGCTTAGCAATCTTGGTGGATTGCGAAAAGTTATTAAATTTAAGGAAATTCTTAATCTATCGTTTAAATTTTTGCATTTCGCGCCTCCACCGCTTATCTTAACCACGCATTGCGGTAGCCCAGGCTTCCCGTTGTTTCATGAATAGCGACAGCGCACCGGGAGGCCGAGAACGGGAAGCAGCTGGAGCGGGATGGTTTCAATTACCTTCACTATCCCGCCAGTTCATGAATACGGCCACAAAAGGCTACGTAACATGATAATTAGGATTCGCTAGAAAAGGTGAGAATGTGTTTTACGAATAAATAAACATATTCATGCATACATAAACTCGAATAAATAAATAAAATTAGTCAGTTAACAAATAGGAATTTTTATCCACTTATCAGTCAACTAGATAGTGAGTCATTTAGATAAATTAGCAGTTACAAAGAATATTGATTATGTAAGAAACAAGCTATGCCCTATGAAGTGTTCAATTTGTACTCCTCCGTAAGAACCTTGAAGAAGGGAATGACTTTCTTATCATTAAAAAAACTAACGCGTTCACCAAATTGAGACTGTTTTATTGGGCGAAAAGTTATTAACGGAGGCACTTTTGCTCTATTTACAGATCATATCAGACCTACTAATACCGTAAAATACCGAACACCTTTTCTTCATACTTTATGGTCCTTTTCTTCATATTTTGTGCCACTAACTTCGCGGCATACTGAAATTTTCTAGAAAGAATCATATCGGAAAAGTTCGCAGTTATAGTCCTGTTACATGTTTCTCTTCCATTCATGTTGGAATAGAAATGTTTGCACTTATACTCGTACTACATGGTTTCTTTTTCATTGTCGTTGCGACCATTATGAGATTCACTTTAATATTTCATCAAAGGATCATGCTCAGCACATAATTCCCTTGTTACAGGCTTTATTCTGCCATCCTTACGCGCTTAGTGAATATTTATCTGTACTTATTCATTTGCTTAGCAACGGTTTCAGTGATCACAAAAAAATTTGCCACTTTCTATAGCGCCTTTGTTCACGTTTTGAAAATAGCTTTTTTCAATTTTGTCGCCGTGATAAAGGACACATAGTAAAGTGCCTCCTTCCAGATAAGGAGAGATTGCATGCTGAAAAAGGAATGAAAACGACAAAGAAATGTAGAAATAAAACGTCCAAGGGTGGCGCGTAATTTCTATCGTTGTTGTTTACGATTTTCGGTCACACCTGTTTGCTGCTTCTGCTCCTCGTGCTCATTCGTAAAAATACATTTATAAAAAACAACTTTTCAAGAGGAAAACCATATGCGCAACTGCGTGTACACTGGAATTGCGGGAGGACATTTAGGCTTACTTCAACTACGGTAATTTTATCAGTTGTAAAGGATATACACGGCGAAAGCAATAACAACTGTTGTCGCCCCTGTTGACCCTTATAGTTAAGTGCGTGTTCAGAAAGTTGGACACCGTTGACCACCCAAGAAGTCCCCCTAGGTAGATCGCGAGCAGGCGAGGCTGAAACGGACCGCATAAAAGGCCGGTAGCTGGAGGCCTTCTCGCGTTCACCACTCCCCAGTTGTGGTTATTGTTCTCCCAACTTTTCCCTTAATAAACCTTCTCAACTATGCTCTCACACCAAATAGCTCCCTGAGCAAGCGGGTCGCAGGAGGGAGACCTCTATCAAAATTGTATACAAGAAAGTTATATAACAACAACCAATCCCCTACTGACGTATGAGGTTCCCGCGCACTTGCTACAGTGTCTCCAAACCTGCACATCACCCAAGTCGTTGTCATCGATTTCGTTTTTGTCAATGAGCGCGAACTGCAGACAACTCTAGGAAGAACAAGAGCGCTCAGACACCTCAAAGAAGGATAATACCCATCCATGCTGCTCGTTCTGAAACTGCTCTCATTGGTCAATGAGATTACGCATCGATCGAATGTCCACGTGGACGCCGACGCGATCCACGACGAAAAGGCGGCAACCGCACGCTATAGTATCCCACAAACCTGCACATCAACCCGTGCAGTACCGGATGCGTCTTTTGAATAAACGCCGAAAAACCGCACTTTTGCGGTTTTTGCGTCTTTTTGTTATAACTAGTCAAAAGTCACTCAATTAAAAAACCGCGAATATATTTGAGCTCAGGAGCTCGAACTCTATCGTTTGGTATACATTTTTCGTATGGAGCCTTGAAAATGGCGAAATTGAATACTTGCACTCCATTGCGAAGGGCGGTCGCGGACGAGTTGTCGGCCTCAAGCCGTCGAGCCATTGTATCTCACAATTCCTCTAATTTGGGGTTATTTGAGAAGCGGTTGGTACCGTTCGACTTATCTCTTCGAGTGCTACACAAATACGTATACAACTTTACCAGACCACCGCGTTTTCGCAATGGGTGGCCAAAAATGACTGGAACGGGCTCTTTGCGATTGGAGAAGCTTTTTAGGACTTTCATGTTTTTGGAGTATATCAAACGTGACGTAAATTGTTCCGTCAGGCCAGGAATCCTCTGAGAGTGTGCCGTGCACAATGCATGTAGGATCGAACCTGTCAATCGAGTGGGTGGCAGCTTGTAGAGTGGGCGTTTGGGGAGTTTTATGAAAAATTCTCAGCCGCCCTACTTAGGAATTGCTCTAAGGCTGCCCAGCTAGCGTTTGGAGGGTGCCGTGCTCAATGCATATAGGATCGAACCTACCAATTGAGTGAGGCGACCGCTCGCAAATTGCACGCGCGGGCGTGTTCGGAGCGCAATAACTCTGTCAGGTTCGAATCGTTTCGGTCGCTACTCGTGGATGTTGTAGGCAATAAGACGTTCTAGTAGTGCGCTAACGTAGAACGGTGTAGCTTAGGAAAAGGCAATGTTACAGAGGTGCGAATATGCAGGTGAGGCTTGTGTGACGCATTTTTTTCCGATTTCGGCGGACCACTGCGAGAAGATGCGGCGAGCTAACGGCCTAGGAATGCGCAGGCGAACAGAGCGCTTAAGGTACTTCACAACGATGTGCTCAAAACTTCTCAGCTACCTAAACCCCCTTAGCCTCAGCTGCCATTTTGAGGCGGCGGAAGATAGCAGTTAGAGTCTTCTGCGCTCTTATTCGTCCAAATTTGAGTATCCGACACTCGCAATAGCACCATTCTGTTCAGCTCGAAAAGCTCTATCGAACAGTTTCACTTCCGAACAATTCCAGAAAAATCGATTTTTTTGACAATTTCGCATCGAGGGCAAGGGCGCTGGAGCCGAGGGACGATGTCACCGAAAATCGACGTTTTCGAGATTGGTCAAATTTTGATAACATCCGATGGAGCTTTTCGTGCTGAGTTAAATGGCGCTGCTTAGAGTAGAGAAGACTGCAATCTGGGCGAGTAAGGGCGGAGAGAACATCGACCGTTGTTGTGCTAAATTGCACCCGCGGGCACGTTCTGAACGCAATAACTCTGCCAAGATTGAACCTTTCCGGCTGCAGTTTTTCCATTTTGCAGACAGGCCGCGGCAAAGGGACGATGACATCACCGAAAATCGACGTTTTCGAGATTGGCCAAATTTTCTCGTCCAAACTTCTTCCAAAATCATCTAGAGGGTTATTTGGGGCACTGGTTACGAATCCTACGTCCGTTTCTGAAAATTCCGCCGTTTTCGATAGGTTGCTTCCTATTTGGATAGCTGAGGGTGGGCTGGTCAGGATCACCGATTTTGCTCAAACTTCTTCTAAGGGCAGGGGGTATTCAGGGTGCCGAATACGATGCCGAAGTCAATTTGGCCGATTGTGGCAGGAGACCACCCGTACCGATAACTTAGGGTGCCCAGTGATCCTGACCCTACCAACCTCAAATGGCTGTAATATGCTAAGATCGGTGGACTTTTCAAAAACGGATTCGTAATCGGCGCTCCAAATAACCACCTTAACGATTTTGGACGAAGTTTGGACAAGAAAATTTGGCCAATTTCGAAATCATCGATTTTCGATGACGTCATCGTCCGCGCTGGCTCGAGGAAGAGCGTCCTCGTCCTCGATGGGAAATTGTCAAAGAACCTATATTTTCAAAATTGTTCGAAATTAATACCATTCGATAGATCTCTTCGAGCTGAATAGCGCGGTACCATTGTGAGTGTCGAAAACTCAAATGTGGACGAGTAAGAGTGTAGGAAACTTCACCGCTGCCCTCCGCCGCTCTAAAATGGCACCTGTGGATTAGACAGTTTAGACAGGTGGAGAGCTGTGAGCGCTTCCTCGTAAAGCACCTTATGTGTGCTGTTTGCCTGTTCATTTGTAGGCCGTCAGCTTATCGCGTCTACCTGCGGAGGTCCACTGAACTCAGAAAAAATCGTGTCACAGAAACATAACCTTCATATTCGCACGGTAGTAGTTTCGCACGTTTAGAAGGAAGCTACAACGCTGTTCTTTAGTGTTCTAGTAAAATGTTCTAGTGGCTACAAAATTCGTGAGTTTTAGCCGGAAAGATTCACACCTGAGTTATTGTGCTCCGAATACGTCCGCGCGTCCAATTTAGCACAACAACGGTCGATGTTCTCCGCGCTCTTACTCGCCCAGATTACAGCTCTTGCTGCTCGCAGTAACATCGTTCAATTCACCATGAAAAGCTCTATCGAATGGTATCAAAATTGCCCCGGTTTAGAAACATCGATGTTCGATGACGTCATTGTCCTTCTGCCGCGACCTTGAGCCGCCTCGCCTTCGATGCGGAATTGTCAAAAAATCGATTTTTCTGAATTTGTTCGAGAGTGACAACGTTCGATAGAGCTTTTTGAGCTGAACAGAATGCTACTGTTACGAGGGTCGGAAACTCAAATCTGGACGAGTAAGAGCGCAGGAGACTCTAACCGCTATCTTCCGCCGCTTTAAAATGGCAGCTGAGGCTAACTAAGGGGGTTTAGGTAGCTGAGAAGTTTTGAGCACATCATCGTGAAGTACCTTAAGCGCTCTGTTCGCCTGCGCATTCTTAGGCCGTTAGCTCGCCGCATCTTCTCGCAGTGGTCCGCCGAAATCGGAAAAAATTGCGTCACACAAACCTCACCTGCATATTCGCACTCCTGTAACATTGCCTTTTCCTAAGCTACACCGTTCTACTTTAGCGCACTACTAGAACGTCTTATTGCTTATAATATCCACGAGTTGCGGGCAAAACGATTCGAACTTGACAGAGTTATTGTGCTCCGAACACGCCCGCGCGTGCAATTTGCGAGCGGTCGCCTCACTCGATTGATAGGTTCGATCCTATATGCATTGGACACGGCGCCCTCAAAAGGCTAGCTGGGCAGCCTTAGAGCAATTCCTAACTAGGGAAGGGTTTCGACCTCCCATGGAACTTGAAGTTGAGACCAGAATTATGAGGAAGAGCTCGGAATGATGATTATGAATATGGGTGTCAAAATTGCAAAATGAAACTCCTGGGCGAGTTATGGCCTGCCGAATGCGACGGGCCTCACCACAGGCATGCCGTGCGATGCACCGGGCGCGAGAGTGGTGAGTCATCGGGGCTCCGTAAGAAGGGCCCGCCAGCTGCGGCGGTGGCGCAGGGGTAGCGCTCACGCTCGTCGGGCGCGAGGTCGTTGGTTCGGTTCCCGTTCCTGGCCAATTTTTTGCAAGTCATAATTCATCTTCGAAATGACCTTTTGTTCTGAACTATGACACGTGCCTGATTAAATAGCCGGGAAAAGTACCGTACACGTTTGTAAAAATGCTTGAAGGCAAAAAACTGCTATGGAGACATTTTTATCTACTATTTTGCACAAATGGTTTCTAAATAATATATTGAATAACTAGAGGTGTTTCTAACAACCTTGGCATTCATGGAACAAAGCAAAAAATGTGTGAAGTAAAAAGGTAAGTAGAATGTATGATAAGGAAGAACTAGATGTCGTTGATCTACTGCTTTTTCTTCACTCACTACGTCCTTTTCACCAGCAAAGGTGGTGTCCATTCTTTTAGTTGAATTTGGGGTGCCAGAGTAAATAAAAATGTCACCATAGCAGATTTTTGCCTTCAAGCATTTTTACAAACGTGTATGGTAGTTTTTACTCCTATTTAATTAGACACGTGTCATAATTCAAAACAAAGAGTCATTTCGAAAATGAATTATGATTTGCAAAAAAATGGGCAGCAACGGGAACTGAACCAACGTCGTCATACGCGACGTGCGGGAGCATTACTCCTGCGCCACCGCCGCAGCTGGCGATCCCTTCTTACGAAGCCGTGATGACTCACCACTCTCGCGCCCGGTGCGTCGTACAGCCAGCCTGTGGTGAGGCCTCCGATTTCGGCAGGCCATAACTCGCTCAGGAGTTTCATTTTGCAATTTTGACACCCATATTCGTAATCAGCATTCCGGGCTCTTTCTAATGATCCTGACTAGAAGTTCCATGGGAGGTCGAAACCCTTCCCTATTAAGTAGGGCGACTGAGAATTTTTCATAAAACTCCCCAAACGCCCACTCTACAAGCTGTCGCCCACTCGATTGACAGGTTCGATCCTACATGCATTGTGCACGGCGCACTCTCAGAGGATTCCTGGCGCTACAGAGCACTTTAAGCCATGCTTAAGATACTCCGAGAACACGCAAGTCCTGGAAAATAAGCTTCTTCAATCAAAAAGAGCTTGCTCCAGCCATTTTTGGCCACCCATTGCGAGAACGCGGTGGTCTGGTAAAGTTGTATACGTATTTGTGTAGCTCTCGAAGAGACGAGTCGAACGGTACCAACCGCTTATCAAATA
This sequence comes from Heligmosomoides polygyrus bakeri, assembly GCA_947359475.1. Lineage (NCBI taxonomy): Eukaryota > Metazoa > Nematoda > Chromadorea > Rhabditida > Heligmosomidae > Heligmosomoides > Heligmosomoides polygyrus. The sequence continues at coordinate 98,629,139 of OX375868.1, read as the reverse complement.
ACCTCAAATCAGAGGAATTGTGAGCATGCAATGGCTCGACGACTTGCGGCCGACAAATCGTCCGCGACCGCCCTTCGCAATGGAGCGCAAGTTTTCAATTTCGATTATTTTCATGGTTCCATACGAACTATGTATAGCAAACGATAGAGGTCGAGCTCCTGAGCTCGAATACCTTCTTGGTTTTTTAATTGAGTGACTTCAGGCTAGTTATAACAAAAAGACGCAAAACCGCAAAAGTGCGGTTTTTCGGCGTCTATTCGAAAGACGCGTCCGGTGCTGTCATTCAAATGGCAACAGGAGATCAGTTGTAATACACGACGAAACCTCGCTCTCGACTTACACTAACTGGATTGCTGTAAGACTATTTACACGTCATTCACATGATGTTACACCACAGTGGCACCTCAGTGATGCTGCCGTGATTTTCTCTCTCCTCTTCCCGCGTTAGCAAGGACACTGCTTCTGATGGGCTCTGCTATTTTTTAGCTTTACGCGTCCATCACATATTTTATTTTATCTAATGTTGGCGTCATGTAGTCGCTTTTTGGCGAGAAAAAATTGTAGGTTTGACGGCGCAGTACAAGGAAGGGGAGGGGGCAGCCCATCAGTACACAAACACAAGTACGAGGTGACGCGACTTTTCCCACGTGTGAGCGAGTTTTTACCCGTTTGGTTGGCCGACGTAACGTTTGTCCTACGCCGCTCTCGCTGCAACTTGCATTAGGGGACGTTCAGAGCAGCATCGCGGCGCTACGCGGCGAAATGATAAGTACCTATATCGATCGAGCAGCGCGAATAATCGATATGGGAGATTATCATTATGTCGCGTTGCGCCGCGATGTTGCTCTGAACGTCCCCTTACACGTACGTACTCGTCAGTTTGTGTACAATGTGTGAAATTCCATGTCACCATATCCGACTGATACGCTCAAGGCGGTCGAAGCCCGTGGAATGCCCCCTATCATTGCGCCGGCTCGACTTATCCTCCCAAGGAACTAACTTAGCCCTCAAAGCGCTGACGCATCTATTATCTGTCTAACTATCCTATCCTACTATATATAAAAGAGTAAGCGGTTGTCCGTCCGTCTGTCCGTCCGTCCGTCTGTCCGTCCGTCTGCCTATCCGTCTGGCCTTTCCTATCCTAGACGTCGAGTAACAGGCGTCCGGGTTCAGACCATGTGTCACCCATGTCAGGTCGAGAGGGTCAGAAGGCGTGTCACCGATGTCGCGCAAAGGGCTTTCGTACTCACCATCAGAAGACATGTCACCGACGTCGTTCTACAGGCGTCCGAATTCAGAAAAGGTGTCACCGACGTCGTTCAACAGACGTCCGGGTTCATAAGAGGTGCCACCGACGTCGTGCAACAGGCGAACGGGTTCGGAAGAGCTGTCGCCGAAGTCGCGCAAAGGGGGAAGGGGGGGGGGCAGGTACAGAAGACATGTCAGCGATGTCCTTCAAAAGACGTCCGGCTTTAGAAGACGAGTCAACGATGTCGATTAAACGATGTCCGGGTTCAGGCATGTCACCGATGTCACGCCGTGAGCGTGGGAGGACAAGTTTGGGGGGGGGGGAATATCTTGAAAAGTGAAGTTCTTGAAATTCGTGAAAGTGACCTGGAAGGGGGAGGGGGGCTGGAGGTGACACGGAGACGGGGAACCAGTAATACGGGATCTCTAAAATGGGGTCAGTAGACGGGACCAAGGGAATGGGGAAACCAATAATGGTGTTCAGTAGACGGTTACCAATAAAAGGGGTCCAGCAGCTGAAGCGGGCAAGAGGGGACCACTAAAGGATGACCTGTTCGAGAGAACCAGTAAGGTGGAGTGGGGAGGGGGGGGGGGGGGGTGGCGTCCGGATTCAAAAGATGTGTCAGTGTTGTGGGGCAACGGGCTTCCGCGTTCAGAAGACGTGTCTCCGATGTCGGTCAAAGGCCGCTTGGGATTGCAAGACGTGTCACCGACGTACAGAGGCAGGCACGTTCGCTTATCCGTTTAGTATCTCTTATTATTGACAGTTTTGAGGAAAACATTTTTCTAAAACATAGGAGAGAGGTTATCTCCTCAATGGATGATATCTGTGTGATTCTTTCCATCTTCTAACAGTGATGACTTTATTGGGAACTTCATTTCAAGAGAGCAGTTATATGAAACAGCTGTATCACAATCGCAGAAGGTTTCGGACATGAGCAAACCGAATCAGCATGGTATGCGTCTGTGTAAAGAAGTTTTTCAGGGTTTCAGGGTTTGGGTGCGAAGCCCCCAACCAGACGTTTGGCGGCCGCTAGGCCGTTGAACGTCTGGTCTACTTATAAAGGCCGTACAATAGAGGGAAAAACCAACCACACCAGCCAAGCAATGCGAGTCATTCTTAACAATGAAACATACCAATGTGAACCAGCTATCATTCTTTATCAAGCTAGGCAGCACCACCGCTTCTTGGAGTTTAGAACTTAATATGAGGTATCGTCATGGATCACTAATTTAATGGCCTCTGCACAGCTTTGCAGCAACGCGGCCCTATCTTTAAGCATATAGCAGAGACGAAGTAGGATGCCCCCAAGGCGGCACATAGGTGGCAAATCTTGCCGCTGTTGTGCCGCCTTGGCGGTAGACGCAACGCCGCCAAACGGCAGCGGCAGCAATAAGAAGACAAGGAAAGTAGGCGAGATTATTACATATTTGGCATTTTATGTAGTTTTTAGAATAAATTTAAAAGTAAAAGATCTGTGCATTTCAAAGAGAGCTTGTAATTGTTTATTTCACAGGTCGATCAATGTGGTAAACAAAAATGACAGAAAAGCTGCTATAAATAACAAACGTATGAAGAAAAGAACATAACACAACACGAATAAGAGCAAGCGAATCAGGATGTCAGATACTTATTTAAAATACCTCTAAATTTAGGGATTTTGCAATTGAACGGAATCTCGCATCAGTCTTTCATCAGTCTTTCAATCTCAACACCAGCTCTGGTAACAAAAAGTTTCGTCTTACACTATGCTTCGCAGTTTTGATATATAGCTTCCTGAATTCTCACCTAATTTTTGAAGCTCTCAGTTAAACAAGAGCTTGCGGTTTAATTCCAAAGTGTCCGGACAAAATCTTGTAAAACATGATAAGGTCAAACTATGTTCTTCTGAGAGTTAGCGATTCCAATCCTAAACTGAAGTTGCGTGTATTACTACAAGGGATTTGGTCGTGAAGAAACCCAACAGTCCTTATCATAATTTTTCGCGTGAAATTATTTTGCACCCTTTCCAAGGTCTTCACACTAGCTACCTTCGAAGGATTGAAAACCACAATTCCATATTCTAACAACGGTTTGACATAGGCTTTGTACGCCTGCAAGAGAAGGAGGGGATTCCTAGTCGAAAGACCTCGAAAGATGTTGTGCATCATGATGTGGCTTTTTGTGCTACCTTTTTGCAATGAGCTTCAAAACATAGATAACATCGTATCAGAAATCCAAGGTCAGTGATTTCTTCCACTTGCTGAAGTTCATAATCTCTAATTGTGTATTTTGAGTCAATAATCGATTGACCAAGATGTAGTACTTCTGTCTTTTGCTTCGATATCGGGAGATTCCATTCCAATGACCACTTGCTGACATTGAGAGCTTTTTGCAATTTTTCGTTCTCGGACATGGAGCTCACAGAGATCTATAACTTAAAATCATGAGCAAAAGCGGTACACCTAACTCCGTTATCCGTCACAATTTTAAGCAATTCATAGGTATAAATGTTGAACAGAATTGGTGTTAAAACGCCACCTTGAGGTACACCATTTAAAACAGATCTAGGCTGTGAAAATACTAAGTTAGTTCTGAAGGAGAAGGTTCTGTCCGCTAAAATTACTTTATCCAGGCTATGACCTTAGGGTGAATACCTACTTCCGCTAGCTTAACCAGCAACTTTTGATGAGAGACTCTATCAGAAGCTTTGGCAAAGTCGACGTAAACTACATCTACACCTCATCCATCATCAAGGAAGGTAGTCCTGTTATTTAGCGACTCGATCACGGCCGTTATAGTCGACCTATTTTTTTTGAAAACCATGTTGGAAATCTGAGATAACGCCGTTTTCGTCTAGATGTCGGGCTATTCTTTTCCTAAGAATCTTTTCAAATATACTTGCAAAAATAGATGTTATGCTGACTGGCCTATAGTTGTTGCGATTGGAACGCGAACCCTTCTTAGGGATAGATGTAACAAAGGATGGACGACACCTATTTGGCACTTCCGCCCTCATAAAACTAAGATTAAATATGAAAGCAAGATGTCTTACTATTACTGATGCAACGTTCTTGATAAACTGGAGAGGTGTATGGTCGGGTGTATCCGAACAGGAATTTGGTCATTTGGAAAGCAACGTCAAAATTTCGTCCTCACAGAACGAAACTGAATCACTCATCACTGGATATTTGGGAGAAATAGGGATGAACACAAGAATCCTCGTCAGTGTTGAATAAAGTTTTAAAAATTTTCGCAAGAACATACGCTTTTTCTAAATCAGTTCTAGCTATAATCAGACCATCCCTATGTGACCCACTCAGCCTTGTCCTGTCTTTCATTCGCGAGTTTACAAATGTAAAAAATGAATTTTTATTCTTAGTGCTGATCGCTTTCTTTCGACAACGTTATTGAACTTACGCAACGGTCTAACGGTTTATACTCACCTTCTTATAATAAGCCCAGTCTCTTAGATCATTACTTCATTTGGCTTTTTTCCAAGCCTTAGTCTTCCTATTGGCAAGTCTATCTAAATGCTTTGGAAGACCAGATTTGTGTGAAACATCTTTAAATGGTAGAATTAAACTTATGGTGTGCTCAAAATCTCGTGTTTTGCATCTAGTGCATCTTCGTTATTGAATAATTCAAAGAAGTCAACATTGCTTAGATAATCTGAAATTTTACCAAAGTTTGTCTTTTTAAAATCCCTCACTCTGACTGCATTATATTCTCATGGAGCCTTAAGGTTAAGAGCAAATTGTATTGCAGCGTGACACTTGAGGCAATGGGATCATGAAGCACAACATTCCTCATAAAGTGTCTACTGTTTGAGAGCAAAAGATTCAATATGTTATTGTGAAGAGTTCAACTATTGACAAATTGATGGAGGTTGAATGAAGTGAGTGAGTGGAGTGACACATCTCAAGAAAGACTTGCTCATGGCAGTAGAAGTAGCGCATGAATCCTTAGTCCATGAACTTGAAGTCACCTAGAATTATAAACGAAGAGCTGCATTTAAGTAAATCGGTGATAGCGTTTATCAGTTGATCTGTCAAAAACGATGAACACGAGGGTTCCCTATAATATAGCACCACTCCAACGGCTCTCCCAGTAATGCTGAAGTCAATACAAATAATTTCATAACCCTCAACGACCAATTCCTGAAACACCAAACGGGGACAACAAATTTTCCTTAAAAAAGTGCTACTCCTCCTCCGCGCTTATTGGGCCGATCGCATCGCAGCACTTCATATTGAGATCACAATGTGCCAAATAGGGAAGTATCTAGAATCAAAGAAGATAGCCTGGTTAGAATATTCTTGTAGAACAAGTGGGAGACTGAGCCGCTGAAAGATTTCACTCAAACTTTTTTTTCGAACAACTGCTCCGAAGGGTAGCTCTACTCTAACTGAGGAGCCAACCCAATCTAACATCACCCTTTGCTAAAGAGCCAACATGGGACAACAACTCAGAAACCACAAGCGCGTGCTTACACAATACTTGGGAAAATTAGTTAGGCAGAGGAAGGTTCAAAACGGACAAACTAAAATCTTTAAGTTTCTCAGAAGTAGAGGGGCATCAAGTGCGTTTCAAAAAGGGAACATGTACACTGCCGATGAAGCGCTTGGCGTTATTGAAGATTCGAAAAAGATGGTACAGTAATTGCTTCAAAAAGAAGGCGCAGAACTAGGACTAGAACTTTAAAAGATCTTTCACGCATAAAGATGAAGACATCGAGGATAATTTGCTCGAAAGCAAAGAGTTTTGGTATTCTAGCCTTTAGCTACTCCGTACTACTCCAAGCTCTATTCCGTGTCTTCAAGCCTTTTGGTAGACTTCCATTGTCCACTTTACGAACAGCACAAGACTTCTGTGCGCGACAGACAAACGTGTATGGTAGTTTCCCGACTATTTAATCAGACACGTGTCACGACGATTCAGAACAAAAGGTCATTTTGAAGATAAATTATGATTTGCAAAATGACACGCAGCAACGGGAACCGAACCATCGACGTCGCATCCAACGAGCGTGAGCACTACCCCTGCGCCACCGCCGCAGTTGACGTCACCTTCTTACGGAGCCTCGTTGACTCACCACTCTCGCGCCCGGTGCGTCGTACAGCCAGCCTGTGCTGAGGCCCCCGATTTCGGCAGGCCATAACTCGCTCAGGAGTTTCATTTTACAATTTTGACACGCATTTTCGTAATCAGCATTCCGAGCTCTTTCTAATGACATTGGTCTCCACATGAAGTTCCATGTGAGGTCGAAACCTTCCCTAGTAAGACGTGCCGACATTCAAGAACAGCCGCACATGGAATAACTGTATCCAAGTTTATTTATATAATTTATAGTTTATATAATTTAGGATGCCCTTCGCTCAACGAACGCACCAGATACGATCAGTTAAGCTACACGACAAAGCCTCTTGAAGACGGCGGATACAGCGGTGGCACCGAAGTTACGCTGTCGTGCACAAGTGGTTCAGCCTTAGGGTAATATTTCATCGTCTTAAATCGTGAGAAAAATAAGTAAGGGAGCGTCTTTAGGAACTCGACGAGCACATGCGAAGTTGACAAATGGGTGCCCGAACTCGGCCGTTGTCCATGTAAGTAGGGCATTCGAGCAACGTGTTGTATCTTCCATGAGAATTCCAGCTTGAAGAATGCAATACAATGCTTCCAGACATGTATGACGCCGATGCGTTACTTAGAGAAAGAAAGTTTACCGCCTACAGGCTCGGAGGGAAGAGAGGAGATTACCGGAGATGGCAATACCATTCGTTTACGGTAGCTGCCACCTGCTTGCCGGATGCTCCCCGTAAGTCATCTTTCCCGCCTATCATGCCGTGGATATAGTGCGAATATTGACTGATTTAATTTTCTCTTCACAGAAAGATTTGACCAATTTTCTCTATTCACATGTCACTACGGAGAATGGCACCCACTGTCCGCGAGATGTTATGCCTGAATTAGAAAAGATTGAACAGTTTTGAATTAAATGGTTTGTCGCCTTCGACTGTAGTCCACTTCATCAATTTCATCATTTGCTTGATCAAAGTAGTCATAAAACTTCGCTTAATCGAGGAATTTCATGCAGCCTTCAAACTAACTGTGGTTCTCAGAGATAGGACATTGAGTAAAACACAAAGCGAAAATACTAATACTAATAATAATAATAAATACTGACCAGGGAATTGGACTAGGCGTATATGAACAGCGAAAATTAACACCACTATGAGAGTCTTGAAAAGTGTTTGAAAAGGTGGTAGTCGGTTGGTGAAAGGTCTGGAGAATATGGGGTGAGGCAGAATTTCAGCCCTTCATTCGTTCAATTTTCGAATAGTAATTTGTGAAACGTGTGGGGGGGGGGCGTTATCGTGCAATAGAACCTAGCCTCTTCTGCTGACCAATACTGGCTGAAATTGAGGCAATTTCCTTACAGTAGAACTCTGCTGTGATCGTCTGGTCTAGTGCAAAAAGTTGTAATGGCTCACACCAGCCGCCGGCCACCACATAGTGGCCATTACCTTTTTCGGTGAAGGTTCGCCTTTGAAAAATGCCTAGGGGGTTCGCCGGCGTCTAGCCACTGTGCGGAACATTCCCTGTTGTGGCATAGAATCCACTTTTTATTTTTTTTTATTTAAGCCAACACACAAACATCGAAGTCGGCAAGCGAAACACGTAACAATCTATGATTGGCTACATAACAGGCAATGAGGCAATGAAATGAAGGCGTATGTCATATCAGAAATAAATCTTCTGTTGGCTGAGAAAGGCACATAATTTAAATGTATTCCTCATCAGTGTGTAGTCATTGATTCCTTAGAAGTCGTTTCCATACAAAGTTATGGGAATATTATTTTTCTTCCTCCTGCTTAGGCTTCTACAATTTGACTGTCTGCAAACGTGCTATTTGAGGGCAAATAAGAGTTAGACGTTAAAAAATTGCACAGAATGAAACGGTTTTGTAAAAACCAGCCAAACTATGGCGTGGTTTGCATGAACTCCGTAGTTTATTACCACTCTCGAGCAACACTGGGCATGTCACACCTAAGCGTAAGGATATAGCCTTCGAACTTAGGCGAGGCAGTGCATCCTTCAGTGAGAGCCTTTGTTGCTTCTATAACTTTAGTCTGGTTAATCTCGGCACGGTACTCCTCCGCTGTGACATTCTCTCCATTCTTCAAGAACTTCTAATGGACTATACTAGCCATTGTCCAGCATACGGTCACCATGGTCTTCTTTGGATGGAGACTTGGTTTCGGCACCTCCTTGGGACCCTCATTCTTATCCAGCTATTGTGCAAAGCGTGATTGTCATGAAGGATCCATTTCTTGTTGCATGTCACGATTTTATCAACAAAAAAAGCCTCCCTTATATTGCGCCGCGTTAAAAACAGGTGTATTGGCGTTTCAGCATCGCCGAAACACAGGTGTATTGGCGTTTCAGCATCTGCCTGGCGGTCAATTCGCATTCAAGTGGCGACTGATAGTGCTGCCGTCAACGCCTCTCACAGTTTGACGCGAATCCGCATCCATCGCGGCTTCGGGTTGGTCGTCGTTAAAGAGTGACGGCGGCCTACCTCGGTCTTCATTCTCGAGACTTTCGTCTCCAGATCGGAACCTTTCGAGCCAGTGGCGAATTTTGCGTCCCTCAGTGAAATCCTCCCCAAATGCAGTATTGTTATTACGAGCTGCGGCCACGGCGTCGTGTTCACTTTTCCATTTATACAAGTAGATCACCTGAATATCACGTTGATTCGTACTGTAGAAACGACGTCAAAACCTCGGCAAGAGGGAATTATATCATAGAAGATATAACTGGTGAGAAAGCTAAGACTCTGCGCTTTCAGGGCCTACATACAAGGCTTAAAACTGATTCGTAGCCAATAAAGATCGGCCAGAAATTGAGGTAGCAAAGTCGGTCATTTCATATGGAACTACCTAATAGAACGTGGAAATCGTCAACACAGATAAGGAATAAACAGTGATTGATAAAAGGGGGGGGGGAAATGAATGTTGTAAATATTCAGCAAATATCGAACCCCATTGCTTGAGCCTGTCTCTGACTAATTTCGGTCATTTTCCCAGAAAACAGAAAAACCTGCGCCAAATGGCCAGAAAATCAGAAAACAGAAATCACGCCCACCCCTGGTATGAAAACTTCATCTTCTTATTCAAAGTAACAAAGCTCCATACGCGCAACCGTCCTGGTACTGCACTTATTCACGGTGAACACCAGCTGCCCATGCACGTCGAAGACCTACCTGATGTACAATCTTCTTTCCGACGAAGAGCACGACTGTACTGCCGCTGCCTACCTCCTCGCAAATTATGGGCCATTGCCGCGACGTAAAGCATTGCCCTAAAAACCGCGTGTTTCGGGGATAAGAATTCAGAAGAAAAATCAAAAAACCATCTGCGGCCAGCTTCATTTTGGCGAAATGCCTATGCTCGTACCACCTGCTTCGGCGATTCAAATGTGACCCCAAATTCGGTTATACGACCGTTGTAGAAGGGCAGACTGGGCAAGTACATTATCCGGCACCTACACAAACGGATGGCCTTTTCAATGATCACAGAGACAACATTCATGAATGAATTGCGTTTGAATAACAATAAACTTTGGACAATGCAGAGAAAAAGCTCACGCAAAACAGAATTTTACCGGCTTATACGAAATTCAACGGGCTCATTTAATTAAAGTAGCACTGTGACATACACCGAATTTTCTCAGCTTCTAATCTCTACTAATCACTACTAATAGACAACAAAAACACTACAATTGAATGAGAAGCAGTTGATGGACGCCGAAAATCGACGATCAGAGGGCGAGAGAGACAAACCAAGCGGGTTCGAGTCTTCAAACCCGACCTTGCTTTATATGAACGTGCAGGCAGAAACCAAGCAGAGTCTTAGTCACTCTTTGGCTAAGTGAACTGGTGAGAGTGCATAGAGTGCTAAGATTCTAAGAGCTGCTGGCGAGGGCTGTCCAGCAGACCTCACTGATGGTGGAGAGTAATGGGGAGGAGCAAGTGCACCGATCATGACCATGATGACGATGAGAAGAAGGTCTAAGCAACTCAACGACCGATCAGATCGTGTCCATGGGAACCTCGCCGGTGGCGAACGTCCTCATCGCTTCTCTCTGGACGACCTTGGTGAGCGCGCGAAGCTCCGTCGATGAGGGCATCATCCACGCCACATTGTCATCTGTTGATGGCGCTCCGCATCTGGGATCTTATGAAAACAGCCCCATTTTGAAGCGACAAAAGGCGTAGAAGACAAAGGACTGCTAGATAAGTCGTTTCGGTAGTCCATGCACTCTGTGCTTGCCATCTTAGACAAAAGTCGGTTAGTAACCGAGCAGGAAAGCGTTCGGAACAGATTTACCGCTCGGTTTGAACCTTGTCGTGTTTCAGACACTATGCTGGTTAGTAAGCAACCATGAAAGGGTTTACCACCGAGCACGAAAGGCGACCACGCCCCCTGCAGCACATGTTGCTATTGCGTAGCGGAGGCGTGGCCGCCTTTCGTTCTCGGTTCCTAGCGGGTGCGTTACGTTAGGCAGCTCCCTGGGTTACGGTAGCGTGCCGCGCCGCTACCGTAACCCAGGGAGCTGCCTAACGTAACGCACCGCCCCCGATCACGGTAGCGTGGCGTGTTGTTGAGCCCGCCTCGGACGGACGGGTCCGACTGCTGCCGACAGGGACGGCTAGTGACGTCATACGCGTCTAATCAATGGGCGCGCTAGAGCACGAAGTTATGCACCACCGACTGTTGGCTACGCTCTTTCGGCTTGGTAGAAAAGGGAGACAGTGAAATACCTCCGCTTCAGCTTGTATGTTGGAGAAATACGAAGGTTTCTGAGTGTTTGCTAAAAGGGTACCTGCGAACGACATGACCCTTAAACTATCACACGCGAGTTGGAGAAGTGTAACGAGGAAGTGACGAGCGAAATTACAATCAAGAGGAAAGTTACGGATTAATGCTCCATTGAACAGTTTTTGAAGCCTAGCAAAGGTCCCATGTCTCAGCAATCCCTCAAAGCTTCCCAAGGCCGAGTATTCAAAGAAAAATGCGTAGGGATGTTAAACGAGGTTGTAAGGTGATATGGTGCATGCGTGTGGTGTATTGAGCAGCTCAATAAATATCCACCTTACAACCTCGTTCGGCACAGCAGTATTGACATACTAAGAAAATAGCGAGGTTTTACGAAGAGAGAACTTGGAGAATGTATAGAGAATTTCGGGAACCGTCTCCCAAACACCTGTGAAAGTTCATTAAAGTGTCTGGCAACAGTAACCTTCCTATCACAACGGACAATATATTAGAGCAGAAAGCAGTGGTCTTATCTCATTCCACTCGAACGTAGTTAACAAACGCTCCCACTTCCTCAGTCTACCAAAAGACGTCAAATGTTCCACCAACATTGTGACCATTTAACTGTTTCTCTTCCTCTGCGCAGTAGAAGGAATGCAGTCGAAAGCAGTCGGCACACCCTTTCGCGCCCTAGCGCGCCCAGCAGACTCGGCGACCGCCCGCGTATGATGTCACTAGCCGTCCCTGTCGGCAGCAGTCGGACCCGTCCGTCCGAGGCGGGCTCAGCAACACGCCACGCTACCGTGATCGCGGCGGTGGCGCGCGGCGCGGCTCACTACCGTAACCCAGGGAGTTGCCTAACGTACGAACCCGTTCCTAGCCATTTCATGGTCGCTTTCTAACCAACTTAATATCTAACCTGGAGACTATTTCAATGGTAGGTCGGGACGGCCCCAGAGTTGTGTATGACCAGAATCGCATCTCCTGGGAAGAAACAAACCAGAGTTTGGGACGAAGTTGGGCCGTTTTCGGCGTGTTGGTTCACGTCCTCCACAGCTGACGGGCGCGTGCGGGATTAGGGTTCGTACCGCGGCCAACACCTTGGATCAGATGGCGTAGTAGGGAGCGAAGCGGACTCGCGAGCGAGGGGTCCGGCGTTTGTTTTGCACTTTTGCAAGACCCATGCTTTTCATGTGTATGATCAACCTAGTGGTATTATTGTATGCTGTCCATGCATTTACATATAACACATACTTCACCCTGCAGATTAGCTAAAATGTTTACTTCGAAAGGCAGTTGTCCACAGCAACGCCATCTGCGAAGTAAAACAATTACGAAGTGTCTGACTATAACATCACACAGAACATTCACAAATAAGCAAGCGTTTACAAGCAAACAAGGGTATTATATGTAGTTACTAACACCAGTGGTACGCAGGACGCATATCCTTCACTCAGACCTTATCCCTCAATAAAACCCGTAATATTCTTCAGTGCAGGAAGATGCCTCCTTATCAACAATGTTCCATTCGGCGTCGAACCCGTCTTCTTCAATTTCCAGGTTTTCTTCACCATGGATTTCCTCCAACTGTTTATCTTCAAACGACATCAGAATTCTTGTTATCCTGTCTGCACAAGTGATAACAACACGAGCACTGCTGGACAGGTATTTGACTACGGCGTATAATTTAGGCTATTCACAATCAACGTATCTCCTTATGTATCAGCTCATCGTATCCAAGACGGGTAAACTATAGCGGTTAGTAGGGGTTGTTTTGGTTTTGGAGAATGGAGAACTGCCTCGGTTCTTTCGAAGTAAACACTCGAGCTAATTTGTAGTTTGAAGCATGTGTTATATGTAAATGTATGGATAACACACTATAACACCACTAGATTGATCACATACAAGAAAAGCATGGGTTTTAGGGAAGTGCAAAACAAACGCAGTGCGCGTGATCCAAAATCCGGACCCCTCGCTCACGAGTCCGCTTCGCTCCCTGTGTGACCGTTCGAATGGTCAAACAAAATGGTCATTCCACCGTAGGCGTGCCCTACATAGCACATCAGCACTTTGAGCAATACCGTCCGTTTGGGCTTGCAAGAGCGTCAAAGAAGTCGTGAATAAGTCGTCAAAGAAGTTCACCTATTCGACACAAGATGAACACGCGCTCAGCGTTGCGCAGCAAATCGCGTAGGAATCGAGACGGACGATGCTCGCGATGACACGACTAAAGTAGGCGAGAGAAGGTCTACGGAATTCCGAGCTTCGTCTACGTTCGAAGAGAAGGAACGCTGTCGCGTGGGCCAAGTCGTCGATAATTAGTTGGGCCGGCCACGTAGGCCACGTAATGCACTTCGCGGACACCCGCTAAGGAAAACATAGTGACAATCAAATACAATGCTTAGCTTAAAAGAAAACCCACAAACGAAATCATGAGTCACCTTGGAGAACACTATGAACTGCTAAAGAATGGAAGAAATGTTTTGCACAATTTTCAGAACCGCAACTCGAAGCAAAGGACTAGGTCCCAAAAAAAGCGTAGCAGAGCATAATATTATGTCGAGTTTATTTAAATCAGGTTGAATAAACAATAAAATTTTATATCGGCATCAGAAGTGCAATTTTTTATCGGCAGGCGTTGGCATTCAGTATAACTATGGTGTGACTTCGAGTGGAGAAGTCACTCTCGACCATCCTTGACAAGGAGGAAACACCCAGGAGTCCTGTCTTATACCGGTTGTACCACGGCGAGCAGTTGCTGCATTATGTTCTCTCACAGCGAGGCTTCCATAGGAACTGAAGAGGACCAACCGCACTTGAAGTGATATATCTAGATAGAGGAAAGAGACGAAGTACATTAGTAAACAAAAACATTTTAGAAACACACACAAAGAAGTAGGTGCATAGGAAACTAGTCGGTATAAAAAAGGAATAAATCCTTTGCTCGAAGGTTCTATATACTGCCAAAGCTAATAGGTAAAAGCAGCAGATATAGTGACCCCAACACTACGAAAGGTCTCACTGCTCAACTAGGCACTAGCAGGCTGAACAGAAGAATTCCAGCATTCAATCAGTGTTGACGATCACTGATTGAATGCTGCCATTCTTATGTTCAATAGAAAATGTTGACTATGAGCTCAGTTCGGGCGAAAATGTTTTTCAACCTCTCGTCGACCTCTGGAGTTGGGAAAGTATTATGCGAAGGATAGTACCAACACGTCAGTTTTTTTTTACTTCGCAGGTATTTAGTAACCCCGGAGGGGTGGAAGGCCATATTAATCTGTACGGAACCTGAAGCATAAATCAATATGTGCTATACGCGATAGCAGGCGTCTTCTCCTACTGCGCTATCACTTGCCCTGTTGCACGTTATCGAGGCTTATTATCTGTTCAGATCCGTTTGTTGGTGTTGATGGATTACCACTGCAGGAGATTGTACATTCGCTGTCGTGAAAGGAATGCATTCTGTGGTTATGGTCAGTAGTACACTGACCGCGGGGACTACTATTCGCCACGGAACTTTTGCAGTTATCATATGCGGCGAACAAGACGGAGGCGAAGGTTAGGTTTTTAATAGCTAACCTGTTTTTGTTTGCTCATATGCTTGAAGAAAATAAGGTTACCCAGATTATTTCAAAACACCACAGATACAGCTGCCTTGACAGAGGTTTATTTTCAATCGAAAGAGGAAAAATATGAAGCAATGTTTTTCTCCCTCAAAAGAATGGTTTACTGCATCGGTTCAAGAATAACGTTGCATTCATGCTACCACTTTCAAAGTGAAATATCCCCGATCAGTGAACTGGTCATTAGCCCAGTTGAAACTACTAGAATCCATTAGGATCTAATGTAAGTTCTGTCAATTTTTGAGATCCACAGCCAAAAACAAACGGAGCAGCTCACTTGGGTATGGTTTAGTTGCTTATTTCATGCGCATAAGAACGTCGCTACCCACCGCTTACCTAATATTGTTTTATTGTACACCCATTTTTTTGATTTTCATTTTTTCGTCGCGTCGAAGACCTCTCCCCAAATGTACAAATAAATAAACGAATAAATAAATAAAAATAAAGATCCGTAGAAGCTTGCGGATAGGTAAGCACCAATCAGATCGGTTGTAACGAATCTATTAAATACTAGTACTAAACCATATCCGCAGTAGCCCTTTTGAGACTACGGGTAATCAAAATAATCAAAACTGACAGAACTTTCCTTACAACCGTCTCAGGAGACATCTGGCGAGATGATGCTTAGCTCTAAAGAGTTCTATGCAGTATAAACGAAGCACAGGCCTTTACATGCTCAGTCCATAGCCATTTTTCTCTTGATTCGAAAGCAGTTGCGTAGGGCTTGAGACTTGCATTCTCAGAAGATACGGATCCGGCTCCATTTCGGCAAAGCCCCATATTGGACTCCTCAACAAGGTTCCTCAACATGAAGCTCGTTAGCTTCAGCCACTCTCGTACGACTTGCATACAATTGAAAATAACTTCTTCCATGAAATGCATAGTTCTAGAGCTGTACCGTACATTTGCTGGAGGTCTACGAATACAATAGGGGACTTGCCCTTGTGCACTTCTCTTAATTTGTCGATTTTTATAGCGCCGATTCTGAGCTCGTAAATGAAAACGTTGTCAGTTCGGAGCTTTCTACGCCACAAAACGTTCCAAAAGCTAAGAGAGCTATAAAAAATTTAAATGCATTTAATATTTTGCTAGAGCCAATCTTGCCCTTTCAAAAATATGCATACTATCTTCTTTTAAGAACCTTTCAAATTTTTTTCCGATAGGCCGTTGAAATGGGAGAAAGCTAAAGACTTACCTTCGTACTTTTTTGTACTTTAGTTAAATTGTTTCAAGTACAAATCTCGACAAGTTTATTGTAAAGAGAAAAATGTTACCCGAAAAAGCTGATTTGAACTGTCTAAAGCATTAGGAAAAATAAACTTCCAGAGCTAAATCTCTGTTCTCGGAGAACTGTGTAGTCGAATGGGGTGCAAAACTGGGCTTCAAAAATAAGCGGAGCACAACTTCAAATGGGCTGTGTCACGGAGATGCTTGCACGGTGACCTAGGGCCGGATTCATTAACGCGGCCGGAGGTAAATTCTACCCCCACTTACTTCGACGGTCATTTACCCGCCACTTTCCCCGAACTTACCTCCGTTTTCTGATTCATGACGGCCAAGGCGAGGGTTTTGCTCCGCTGCCAATTTCTGACCCAATGTGCATGCCTCCGCTGGCCCGCTTGCATCAGCTAACAGCGAAACCAAGCAGTCACACTTGCTGCTGGGACGTCGCTGGCACCGACACTAGCAGCATCGTATTTAGGGAAATGAAATGTGAAATGTGGGGTTGGGCGAGGGGGGAGGGAGGGAGAGTAGCATAGCAGGAAGTACAGAAACAATAGTAAATGTAGGCCTACTTGACTAATAATGGGTGCCATCCAGTAGCCTCCATAGACAACATATGCCAAGGAGGGCTAAGGTGGCGGACGGGCATAGTCCACACACGCAAATCGTAAATTACGATTTGCGTGGTGGACTAGGCTCATGGCCTAATAGAGAAAAACAAAAGGTAAAACAACTCACCGAAGTGCGGCGAAGGACGTGCGCATGGCGAAGACAACTAGGCGCCCCTGCCAGGCATTGAATTTGCGGCTGGCGGCCAGCTCAGAGCTGGCTAAGGGTCAGCGGAGGCGTCATTGGGTCAGAAGTTGGCCGCGGAGCAAAACCCTCGCCTTGGAGGTAAATGTTCCCCGACGCGCTGACGGGGTAGCATTTACCTCGCCACTTACCTCGGATTTTTCCCGCCGCGCATTCATGAATCGCGCGTAAGTGGGGAGTGGGGGTAAATTTTGCACTTACCCGCCGGTAAATCGTTCATGAATCCGGGCCCTGGTGTACATGGAATGCCACGAAAGTAAGTAGCCTTTTTTAACTAACGGTATTGCAAAATATTCTTGGTTTGAACAGTTGCGCGCAGCAGGGATACATTGGGCAGTGGAGCATCCTTTAGGCCCCTGTTATACTCCCGCGGGAGCTTCCGCGGGACGTCCGCGGACGGACGGTGCACCGCGGACGGTCATCGTCGTCCCGGGGCGGCTAGCGTCGCATGGGAGCGCGTTTCCCGCGCCGAACTCCGCGGAACGACAGCCTTCTGCGGTGC
The DNA here is from genome assembly GCA_947359475.1 of Heligmosomoides polygyrus bakeri. Taxonomy (NCBI): domain Eukaryota; kingdom Metazoa; phylum Nematoda; class Chromadorea; order Rhabditida; family Heligmosomidae; genus Heligmosomoides; species Heligmosomoides polygyrus. The sequence goes on along the minus strand of OX375868.1, from coordinate 98,611,925 downwards.
AATGCACCGCGGGGCTGCCCTCCCGCGGGCGGGAAGTATAACACCCCTCTCGTCGTCTGTCGGCGGCGGTCCGCGGACGGCGGGCGTGGTGGGCCGCGACGAGTGGGGGGTCTCGACGCGATTTCCGCCCACCCGCGGAAGTATAAAAGGGGCCTTACCGGACGCACAGGCTTACTGTAAGAATCTCCGAGGTTACGAAGGTTAAATCGCGGCAAGAATCATCTATCAGGTCTGTCCAAGTTCGACTTTCAACAAACGTCAAGAAAGCAGAGATTTGCGCTCCTGAAAAGGAGGGAAAATGAACCTAAAAACGCTCAATAAAAACAACACGTAACATTGGAAGATTTAAAAATAAGGAGAGCAAGAAAAAATGGAAGTTGTGAGCAAATGCAAACAGGTAAAATAAGAAACACAGTATAGAACTAAGAACAAAAGGAAACAAAGATAAAAAGTGATAGGCAGCAGAGAGGTTCAAATTTCTTATGTTTGATAGTCAGCATGGTTGGCCTTGGAGCGTGAAATCTGTCCGAGTTAAGTGAACGTTAAGGGAGAACTAAGGAAAGAAGGAATAAAGATGAATATTGACTGTACAGGTGAGATGACAGATAACGTAAGAATTTAATGAAATGTAAAGAAGTTTACAAAAAGTAAGCCGTCTAGGAGCTATTATTAAGTGGAGATCGGGCAAACCTAATAGTTTTATTGTCATTACCAAGCATGTTATATTTATAGAAAATTTGTTCGTTTTTATAAAAACATTTAAGAATGTTAGAAACTAAAAAGGCAGAGCTGTGACTATCACTACGTAGCAAAGCATGCAACTCTTCAACTTTTTGGCAAAAGTATTCGGATTTAAAGCAAGTATTACTTATTCTGAGAGTTTCTGTACATATAGTGTTACCTTTTATTTTAATTGAAACTTTAGATTCTGCATTAGGAAATCTAATAACTTTAACCCATTGACGACCGCGCGGGTCGATTTCGGGTCGCAGTTTTTCTGTCGCGTGGGAGCGCGCGGGCCGATTCTATCGTCCACTTGCTTTGGCAAAAATCACATTTCCCACCAAGAATTAACCCTTCAGCTGGCTTTGGCGGTCGATAGTTTTCGAACCGCTTCATTGTTATTGCTTCCTCTAGGCTATCTTGCCGACTATCATTAGCTCAGCTGAATAATGAACTTTGGGTTTTCATATTCGAAGCCGAGACCAAGTGGGAGCCCATGAAATCGGACGATTTCCGAAAATCTGGCGGCTCAGATGAGGGAAATTTGACAAGGAAGTAGATCAAAATGATCATAATTTTTTACCCGCGATGAGAACGTGCACCACTCAGATCGTACCATAAGCAGAAGACGAGAAATTTTCTTAACAATGCTTATTCTGACCAACTAGGTAGATTCTCCCTGTGGGGGCAATTATCTCGAGCGACGAAGGTAAGCAGCAGCCGTCGAGACTGTTTAGTTCATCGAATCAACTTGCTTAAGAACCACTGATTGCTACCTACATGATTCGACCTCATCCAGAGAAGATTCGAACGGTTGCAAATATTTTCTGATCAAAGCGCTTTGAAGGTAGTGTGGAAAAGCTGCAGAAACGTCGGTTTCTTCCGTCTATTCCGCCTAAAAACCAAAAGACAGGAGCGGTATTGTACACACCCGAAACGGCACATTCTCGAGTCTTGATATTGCCTATTAACAAATCTATTGTGTTGGTATAACGAGGACAGCTAGGTATGTTTTTTGAAAACACTAAAAATTTAGAGCCGGTCCTATTAGCAAAGAGGAGGCGCGAACACATGTTTTGCCTTTAGGATAATGAACTTTAGCTCCAAAATCCCATGCAGAGGAAGGCTGGACAGCGTATATCGCACTATGTGAAAGTGCAAAACTGCCATGAACACGAAACTCGTAATGGCTTGAACGTTATTCACTCATTCTGTGTTTGGTCGAGAGCCCTGTACATTGCCAACGAAACACTTCCAATTGAGAGACCATTTGCAACCTGTACTTTGCATAGGAAACACTTCTTATTGAGAGACCATTTGCAAATAGGCGGCACCACAGGTATGCGTTCTGAATTAACGTGCTACAGCTATGTACTAGCAAGCAATTAACGAGTCTGAAAAGGATGATGAACTAAGAGTGCATATGAAGAGCAGAATAAAAGCAGCCAGATCAGCACTGGATAGTGTGCGTTCTAGATGCCTTCCCCAGATCACCTCCTTGAGCTGTTCAGACTGGTTCTTCAACTTGTTATCAAGTTGTCGCTGTTATAACAGTTTGCTAAGACCTACTACGACACTGCTGTGCGGGTGCAACGCTGTTCATAGCAGCCCCAGTACCGGCTGCGTCGCAGGGAGGTGTTATACTCCCCCTCGCCGACCTGTTCGATGGTCCTCTGGCGGAGAAGGGCGCCGTCGGCGGAGCCTCTCTTGTGGATCCTCTTTGTCTCTCGCAGCGCTCGGCGCGAGGGACACCAAATGCATGCACACTCTCTAGTCAGTCATGCAGGGGCTCCCGCGCTGTTGGTGATAGGTTACCGGCGACGGTTCGCAGAAGTGTAACATCGATGTTCTGAGATCTCTTCCTTACAAGGGGGCCCATGAATCTCCCCCAAAGATTCTCAACGTATTGTATACGTTCTTGTAGAACATCGGACGGGGATCACAGAGCTGTGTTTCGTTTTTGCTCTACGGGCCACTGGGTGATCCAAAAATGGCAAAAAATTATATAACTTCGGGCGCCTTGTCGTGCTCTGAACTTAACTTACAAAAGATTGGAGCTCAAATTAACGTCTGTTTATAGTATTACGATAATTTCCTACGCTTTCTAGACCAAGCTGCAGTGTACATTCAAGTGATTCATTCGCAACGGACCCAGCAGCGACTGGACGGCCGAGTGGATAGCGAGGGGGACTTTCGGTAGAGGATCGGGTTCGTTTTTTTCCGGAGGGTGCCCGTGCGATTTTCTGTAGATTTTTCTGTGGATTTGTAATAAGTAGTACATTTTGGCTTCGGTAGGGTACCTTCTCCGCTGCCTAACTCCCTTTTCAACCTGTTGTCAGATGTGGAAGAAGCTAGTTTGTAGTGTGGGTGGTGTAGAGCGTCCCATAAACCATGCTTGTTTCGTTGACGAAGCTCTCGTCAGATGCTGTCCCTATATTACCTTTTCGAATGCTCTCAATTAGATTTGGAAGTGCTCCTCGCTGTCACCTCATTTGCGAACACGGTCGACAAGTATCGATATCGATCGATATTATCGATTTTTGTGGATGTCGTTCAAGCGGCTCGAAACTTCAGCCCTGGGGGTAAACAGGTCGCTGAACGCGAATCTGAAGCTCGTTCTTGAGCTGTCGATCGTCATCAGTCGATATTGGGCAAATAAGCGTTTTTGTGGCTGTCGTTCATTTTTTGGCTTTTTTTCCAACTTGCCCTAATCGACGTAGTTAAGATGTTCTTCCTGAGGAAACCATGACATAGGTGGCAGCTACAATTGATGATAAGAAGTTATTGGCACGGCGAAGCCGTCAAGAAGACGGTGCACGGACGGCTGGTTCAGTCATATATTACTAGTTCGAGTTTTGCCGGCGGCAAGAGGGCAGCGGAGGCACTGCACTCCTTCTAGTCAAGACCTACCGCTGATGTTCGCCTTCCCTCCTTCCGTCCCCGGTCTAGACGAGCTGCGGTCGGCGAGAGCGCAGACAGAACGCTGTCAGCGGCAATAATGATGTGAATCAGAATACAGCCCATGCAGAACAACTCGCCCTTTTTCACAGAGCTGTATGCCATTATTGTCTATCCGTGCTTCAATGGGTGATCCATGATCTGATCAGCATCATTCCAGCTAATGATGAATCGCCCCCTACTTATTGTAGCTGTCGCATGTACGCTGGCTACTGTTGCAGGTAAGTGCTTCACCTGATTCGCTTATATGCTGGATTTGCAAGTCTAATTGAAGAAGGAGAATACCATCTGATATTCTCATAAAAATCACAAGTAAAGAAGAATGTAAAAACACAAACAGTGTGAGAAAACATGTAAAAAAACAGTATAAAATTCAGCCATGTATACCTTATGTCCGGAATTCCTGACAATTGCTCGAATGGCGCCTTAAATACCATTGAGGGGGAGGGGGCAAACACCCCTGCAACAAGTCCGAGAACAGTTCTGCCTTCAGTCGAGCAGTTGACGCGCACTTACTGGCCATCAGATACGTATGTGACGAGACGGAGAGTGCTGACGGGAGGGCACAAGAAGTTTTATCGATTTTGGCAGGAATGACAGGAAGACCTCCTCGATTAGATATTCACCCGGACTTTCACGCATGGCGAAGAAGCTCAGTCAGCAGTGTGAGCTGTCAAACGAATGCGCTTAATTCCCCCATGTGTACATTTTTTCCCAGACTTCTAGCCCCATTAGTTTTTGGAGAGTGTGGGATAGAAATTTCTGGAAGGCCATATATGATTTTGTTAAAGCCTTTCTAGGTTATTATGAAAGCACATCCACATTGATTTAAAAAAACGTCCAGTTTCACTTGAAAATGATACCAGCTGCAAAGCTACTTGAGGAAACCATAGTCGTTTTGAGAACAGATCTTTGGCTTGATAAGTATCATAACTGTTTAGATGCTTATAGAGCCGCTCAAAAAGGCATGAGTGTTTTTTGTTTATTACCTGTTTATTACCTGTTTACCATGTAAAACGACTAACAACTCAGGAATAGAGTAACAATAAAACTGCGGACTATGCTACTGCATGAACATAAACGAACACCAACACCAAAATACCAATTTCAGTGTAGATAAAACCTAGTAAAAAATGCAAACCAACTAGGTAGAAAGATGAAGGAAAGTGAAGTGAAGGAGAACATGAGAAACGAGAATGCCGTCACGTCTCCAGAAATGTGTCTACTACTTTCTTGATTACATTAATACTGACTGGAATTGTTCCGTACGAATGTAAGGAAAGAGATAAAATATTTTTGTTTGTTCAAAAACAAGTTGAGTTTTCCATAATTCCGCCAAACATGAATATTGATCTCACTGTGCTCTTTAGTTTCCATAGACATAGGCAAAGCTCCAGTTCGAGATAGTCCACCACATTAAAGGTCAGAAGTTACCACCATATCGAAAAGGTTGGGAGTCAGTGAAAATTGTCAAAAAATTTCGGAGATGACGTCTTCGGTTGGCTCGAAAACGGAACAAAATAAAATAAAAAAATTAAAATTAAAATTCCGTTGAAATTCTCAAATTTCTCTAGAATCTTATACTCGCCAGGCCTCGTTCGCCGGTTCACTCGCCACAGTTAAGAACTCAATACTTATTTAGAATATTTTTTAAGTCTTTGCTCTGGGTTTTTAAAAATACTCTGGAAAAATAATTCTTCAACTCTTTAAGCTGTTTATAGTATCATCTAAAGTGCTTACAATTTGTTGGTGCTCGTTGTTTAAGGCTGGATATTGTTATTTGATTGTCTCTTATTTTTCAATGGAGCACTCTCGGTGCCCTAATGAATGAATGAACTCCATATTCGTTTCATAGTAAGAGGCGCATCGTTTCCGAGAAGCTGGGAGTGATTTGGCGATTGCTCTCTGCGGGGGTAAGGCTTTGGGCAACAGAACAATTTAGGTTCCATTTGTATGAGAACCCGTGAAGTGAAATAGGAAGCTAATGCGTGGATAAAAAGAATTAATAAAGAAAGTTCAGCATACAACGGGCCACTCTGTTTTGAATTAAGCTGATCGAAAACTCCTGCAACAAACAAATAGCACGGCCATCATAATTGCATCAAATTATAAGCTCGGCCAATCATAAAAGCTCCATTCAAATAGAGGATTCTACCCTGTTTTGCGAATAACCTTTCGATTCCTTTTCGCCAGGGCCCGGATTCATGAACGCGGCCGGAGGTACATTCTACCCCCACTTACCTCGATGGCCATTTACCCGTCACTTTCCCTGAACTTACCTCTCTTTTCTGATTGATGACGGCCAAGGCGAGGGTTTTGCTCCGCGGCCAATTTCATCGGCTAGCAGCGAAACCAAGCAGTCACATTTGCTGCTGGGAAGTCGCTGCCACCGACACTGGCAGCATCGTAGTTAGAGGAAATGTGAAATGTGAGGTAAGGGGAGGGAGGGGGAGAGGGGTGGAAAGTAGTAGCATATTAGGCAGTAGGGATACTATTGTAAATATGGGCCTACATGGCTAATAATGGGTGCCATCCACCACAGTAGCCCCCATAGACAACATATGCCAAGGGAGGCTAAGGTGGCGGAGGTGGAATCGTAAATTACGATTTGCGTGGTGGACCGGGCTCAAGGTGGCCCAAGCCGATCCACAATGCCACTAAAGGGAGCAAATCACATAACAATAAGTGGCATTGTGGGCCGCCATGGTCCACTGAGCCCAGAACACCATAGAATTCAAGACTAATAGAGAAAAACGAAAGGTCAAACAACTCACCATAGGTCCGGCGAAAGACGGCGCAGGCGATGGCAACTAGGTGCCCCCTATCGAGCATTGGTTATGCGGCTGGCTTAGCTCAGAGCAGGCAACGGACCAGCGGAGGGTTGCACTGGGTCAGAAAATGGCCGCGGATCAAAACCCTCGCCTTGAAGGTAAATGTTCCCCGACGCGCCGACGGGGTAGTATTTACCTCGACACTTACCCCCGATTTTCCCCGCCGCGCGTTCATGAATCGCGCGTAAGCAGGGGGTGGGGGTAAACCTTGCACTTATCCGCCGGTAAATCGCTCATGAATCCGGCCCCAGAATTCCGGGAGGCTGTGGAGAAGAAAAGCTGAGAAACTCCTACCTTACTTTCGAACTATTTAGGAGATGCTGCTTCAGTGCTGTAAAGGTGTCAGTAAGAAGAAGCCGAAAGGGGGGGGGGGGGGGGAGGGTGGAGAAGAACTTTCAGGCCTAGTTTCCAATTTTTCTCGCGGCCCACTTTCCAGCAGAAGGTCACGCTTTGCCGTCTGGAGAAGATAGACAAGTTTTCGTTTGGCCGACGCTCGTCGGTCACTATCTCAAGCTAAATAGAATAGGCCAACACTGATAGTATTGTTTCGTCATCTAGGAATTTCCAGTTCCGATTTCCGATTTCCGTATGATTCAACCAAAAACACAAAAATGCCGTCTTTTCGTGTAGTCCAGCCCTCGTATGTATTGAAGCCGATTCTCCGAATGGAAAACACTTGCTCTTGTGAGTGTGATTCTCATAAAAATCCTGCTTCCGGTTCCGACACGAGTAAGAATCTCATTGAGAAAGCCAAGGACGAAGGAGCAGTGCCCCGGAAATACTACATTCAAGATGCTTTATCCCAATGCGCAGCTCGCGTGGTACGCAAGGCGACAAACTTTTGCAGCACCCAAGAATCTAACGGGTGAATGCATCCAAGTGTGACCGCCAATACGCAAGTGGTGAATTTCGCGTCGCTTGAAGGGCTTGCCGCAATTTTTTTTCTCCACACCAAAGGGGGGGGGGGGGCGTAGAGCGACGTCGATGTTGTATAGAAGCGCTCTCTTCCTCAAAGCACTGATGCCACCGGACCATTGCGGAGAAGTTAAGAACACCTTCCTTTAATGCAGCACAGGTACTGGAGGCAGCAGCTTCCTCGGAATGGCCTTGCAGGAATTTTTGGTAAACGACAGGTCGGAGAGTGCTTAAGGAAATTATCGTTACCGTATCGGTTATCTGAGAGGCTTTATATAGCGTGCTCAAGAAAGCTTCGAGAACAGCTGCGACGCCACCATACAAGATTCGTTTTGTACAAGCTTTCGAAAGCTTAAAAAGCAACATTGCCAAACTTTGAAGGGTTTTCGACTGACGTAATAAGATTCTGTGAAAATCAAAAACCTTAGAAGGTGTACATGCATTCTTCGCACAACCTATAGGGCCTCAGAGTCTTGCGGCAGCACCCGGAAAACTCGTCCATATCGCTCTGGTCGCAGTGGGGACCCGCACTGCCACTGTGGTGGAAACTGCGACCGGACGAGTTGTCGAGGTCCCCGAGGGCCACCGCAGTTCACTGCGGCTCTCACCAGCAGTGCTAGGAGCTGCGGGTGATGGGGTGATGGGTGTCCATTATGGTTCATCTCTTTGGAAACATTTTTTTAATCGAATCTACAGCTGTGAATATAATAGGTTGGTGCATAATTTCCGTCCATAAAAGAGCTTCACAACCAATAATATAATCACCGTTAGTGTCGACATATGGAGGCGTATGGAATCCGGCACTCAAAACGTAACCCAAAAAACCTAAGCACAATATTAGGTAACCTTAATTGCACTGCACATCTTCGTGGCCTTCCAGCCACAAGTTAGTCTGTGTAAGGTTTAGGGAGAACCCTTGCACAGAAATGCAACAACAAACCAGACCGTTATTTTTAGTATGAGCTATAACTGCGTCAGACAGACCTCCCGGACTCCACAAGGCATCGGAGGGAATGCTGTCATCACAAGGGTTACCACACTATCTTGGAGCTGCTTGTCAACCGAGGAACTTGTAGTGGAGGTAGAACGACAAAAGTGAGAGCAAGCGCAACATGGTACAGAACTGTTGAGTTATAAGGAGTGTTCTATTAGATTTCGGGGCTTGCGTTCAAGAACTCCTAACTTGGCTTAGAAAACGTTCCTTCACAAAACAAAAAGCGTTTTGCTTACTACATCTTTGACATCCTTAGAGGTCGCAACTGCCGGCAAAAGTACGCAGTAGTGCGTACAGTAACCATCGCTGTGCCACACCACCCGCCGATGTCATGGCGGATCCGTGGCACCCGCAAGACTCTGCTGTCGGCCATAGATGAATCGCGCAAATACGCTGTCTTTAATTCACGTGATGGCTTCCATTATATTTAGCTGATTGCTACCATCTAACGAGAAACAAGGAATCCTACACCACGTATTCATCGGATCGTAACTCCGATGGAAGGTATCCATCTGGCACAGAGGCAACGATGAATTGCCCTAACTCTGAGAGGTAATGCTCTTCACTTCTTCGTAGCAACTGCTCGTTACAATGTAATTGTCATTTTTAGGTCCGCGACTTATTGGTGCAACGGCGATCAATGGGAAGGAAAAATCCTTTCCTTTTCTTGTGGAAGTAAGCGAATTTAATTATCAGTATAGAACGCAAAAAGTTTTTCCAGTGTTAAGCACAGTATCTAGCAAGTTCCCTTCCTTTTCTTCTTCAGCGATTGTCCTTCTTTGCGACGGAACCGCTGCTCTAATGTGGTGAAGCCAACTCAATCGATTAACCGCTTGGTCATGATGGATTCCACATTCCTTTATGTCCACGTACAGCGCATCAAACCGAACCTACTCCAACCCTTTAGGCCTTTTTTAGGACGCATATGTGCTAAGGCCAATTTTCGAATGGTGTGGCCATTCGAATGGCTGAACAAAATGGTCGTGCCACCGTAGGCGAGCTTTACAAAGCACATCAGCGATTGGAGCGAAACCGTAGGTTTGGGCTTCCAAGAGCATCAAAAAAAATCGTAAGGGGTAGCTTAGTGTGCGCGCGACGCGCGACGCGATGCCATGTGTAGTGGCCGAATTGATCAATCGCGTCGCTGGATCAATTTGGCCACTACACATGCATCGCGTCGCGCGTCGCGCACACACTAAACGACCCCTACGACAAAGAACGTCCGATACGTGTCCACCTATCCGCTCTTTCTGACCTGTCGTAGGCCTCAAAGACTCGAATCTAGGGAAACTGGGTGAACACGCGCTCAGCGTCGCGCAGCAAGGAATCGAGAGGACGATGCTCGGAGTGACACGTCGCAAGCAGGAGAGAAAAGATCTGCGGAGTTTCGAGCTTCGTCTACGATCGAATATAAGGGACGCTGTCGCATGGGCCAAGTAAAACCCCGAAAATTAGCACTCCCTGAAAGTCCCTCCAACAGTACAGTAGTACCTTCCTCTTGTGGACGTCGGACTATGATTGGTTCTGAGGTGGTTTTCGTTGGGGAGCCCCTGAGCCTACCGAACATGGCTGGTAATGGGCCGAAAATGCTGCGACAAATAAAGAAACATTGGATCATTTCGTATTAACATTCGCAGAAACCTTATAAAAATTCAGCTGTACGAACTACACGCTGGGTAACTCTTACGGTTTACGGTTTACGATTTACGACAGCTTTTCGTAATTACGATTTACAATTTACAAAATTTCGAACGTCATTTACTCACACTCTCGAAGTCATACTCCCGAAGTCGAGGAGAGGCCGAAAAAAATTTTCGCCTAGACATCGCCCAATGAGGTTATTTGGGATGTCGATCACGAATCTGACATCCGTTTTTGAAAATTATGATTACGGTAGGTAAGGAGGGTGAACAAGGCTGTTTAGGTCATAAACACCACATAAACACCAATTTCGCCCAAACGCTGGCTATTCAGGGGTTATCTGTGGTACGGATCACAAATCTGACTTCCAATTTTGGAAGTTCCGCCGATTACGGTGGATTACGGTATATACGGGTGATAAAGGTTGTCGGGATCATCGTGGCCTTAGTCACTTGCATCTACCGCAGCATACCGTACTCCAGCGCAATAAATACACATAACGGCTGCCAGATTCGTGATCAACACTCCAAATATCCCCCTGGGCGAAGTTTGGGCGAAATCGGTAATTATGACCAGCGTAGTCACCCGTATCTACCGTAATCAACCGGAGCTCCAAAAACAGATGTAAGATTCGTGATCAGCGTCTCAAATTACCCCACTGGCTGGGCACAATATTGGACAAAATGGTGATTATGAGCTTCAGCTTGGGCGAAAAAATTTTCGACCACTGGAGTTACTTGATACTTTGATGGTCCTTTTGTCGGCTGGAGGTCTTCTCAGCGGGGACCACAACTCTTCCAGACCGCTCGATCTCTGGCTGCTTGCATCCAGTGAGGCAGACTATGTTCTCTGAAAGATCTTGAGAATGAGTCTGCCCATCGCGTTGGCGGTCGTCCCGGTGGTCTCTTGTGGTCTCTCGGGAGCCATTCTGTGACACGGAGACTCCATCTATCGTCCTTTCGTCGAAGCAAGTGTCCGGCCCAGCGATATTTGGACTCCTTCATGTACTGCAGCGGGTCTGCTAATTGCGACTTCTCCCGCAGCTCCGAGCTTTGTAGGCCTTCTTGCCATTGCTGACGAAAGCTTGTCCTCAAAAGACATCTCTCCAGTGCACGATGCGTAGTTTGCATCGCTCTGGCGATTGTGTTGTTATCGGGCGAGGTTTCCGTCGCGTAACACATCGCAGGCAGTACAAAGGCGTTGAATATCGAGTCCCTGAGGCCGGCATCCTTGACCTGATCGGTGACTTCGCGAATCGAACTGAAGGCTGCTCATGCTGCGCGTCTCCTGCGGGCGATTTCAGGAGCGAGGTCGTTATCCATGTTCAGCTCTCTTCCCAGATAGACGTAGGAGTCGACCTGTTGTAGAGCGATTCCATTTAACCTTACGAGTTCCGTGTCACACCACTGGTTGACCATAAATTGTGTTTTGGGCATATTCATGTCCAATCCAATCTTCATACCTGCCACATTGAGCTCGTTCAGCATTTACTCGACTTCTGCCGTGCTGGTAGAGATGAACACAATATCGTCGGCGAAGCGAAGGTTGCTGATCCGTTTACCGTCGACAAGGTAGCCTTTATCGTCCCAGTTCAAGTCTTTCATGGCATCCTGGAGTGCCGCTGTGAATAGCTTGGGAGAAATCGTGTCTCCCTGCCGTACTCCTTTCCCGATAGGAATTTTAAGCTTTCGATCGGACAGCTGGATGGTAGTCGATGTGTTCGAGAAGTATTCGTCGAAAGGTCGGATGTAGGGCGATGATATACCAGCATGCACAAGCGCGTTCAGAACGGCGTTGATTTCCACAGAGTTGAATGCTTTTCGATAATCCACGAAGACAAGGACAAGTGGGATGTGGTATTCGCGGCTCCTCTCGATGAGCTGTGAGACAGTCTGAATACGGTCCATGCAGGAGAAATGCTTGCGAAACCCTGCTTGCTCCACTGGCTGATACTCATCCAAGCAACGCTCCATGCGATTAAGCAGTATCTTGGTGAAGATCTTGTACACAACCGAGAGAAGACTGATGGGTCGATAGTTGATGATATCCTCATGCTGACCTTTTTGAAGATTAGAACTGTTTTCGACTCCTTCCATGAGTCCGGAATCCTACCAAGTCCAAGGTAGTGGTTGAAGTGCTTGGCAAGAAGTGAGCAGAGGGCACTGCCACCCGCACGAAGAAGATCAGCAGAAATGCCGTCCGGTCCGGGAGCAGTGCCCGGCTTCATCCTTCTGATGGCATGAGCACTTCTGATTCCAGAATGGGAGATACTTCCTCAGCTGGTGGCATCAAGCATTTTGGGACAGTGCTGGAAGAACGAAACAGATCTGTGTAGAATTCTTGAACGATGGCCTCCATCACTCTTCGAGACGTTTGCGTTGTTCCATCCTTATCCACAAAGGCTGACATTATTGCCTTCTAATCGCAGAGATCTCGTTTGCAGCGCTTTATGGTTAAACCTTTCCCAGCGGCTTCTAACAGCTTCAATCTTCTCTAGCCTTGAATGGACTCCTTCACTGCAATTCGATAGGAGGCCTTCGAGATGGTGACTTTTTCCAGATGGGAAGCATTAGGATCCAGTTTAACAGCTCTTCTTTGCTCCAAGAGTTTAACCGCATGTGCGTTGAGTCTTGAAGCAGACGGTGATGTGGCTTCGCAAGAGCTGCTAGCACATTTCAACAGTCCTTTGGAGAGAAGGTCGTACTCTTCCGACGGATTTTCAAGAAGATTCCAATCATACGACTTTATTGCATATTCCAACTCCTCGGACTTGAATCTGGGGATCCTCACCGGTGCCGGTTTATGGGCGTCACGCTTGAACATCCTCTTTTTGAGAGTCAGCTTGACAAGACGGTGATCCGAGCCGGTGTCAAATAAAGGCAGCACGGAGACGTCGAACAGACTCCAGCGTCTGTTTGTAAGAACATGGTCGATCTCCGAACGTGTTTCTCCATTTGAGCTTTCCCAGGTCCATCGCCGGTTTGAAGGCTTCTTAAACATAGAATTTCCGTGGAAGATACGGCACGCGGATAGAAAGTCTATCAGGCGCTTTCCGTTTTCATTCCTTGAGGAAGTTCCATTGGTTCAAGCCTCCATTCATCGTGGTCATTCGTACCGACGGTAGCGTTAAAGTCCCCAACGACAGCTTTGTAGTAGCTCTTCTCGTCGTTGACAGTCATTTCGAACAGCTTGTAGAATTCCTCCTTTCTTCATCTGTGGCCGCAGATGTTGGAGCATATCCATTTATGATGGAGATGGTTCCTTGATCTTTGGTTTCCAGATGAAGAACAGCTACTCGCGGACTGATGATCTTGTAAGAGTCTACTAGGTGGTGCACTGTCGAATTGACGAGAAATCCAACTGCGCCAATATTCCTTCTGTCCGTCCATCTTTGCTTCGATAATGAGAAGTTCGTTGTGGTCGGTCCTTCTTATGATTTCCGTTCTGCCTTTCGTTTCCTGCAGGGCGATAACGTCGTATTTGATGTTGTGGCTTCTGTAAAGCAGTGTCCGAAGATCCTGCTCAGATGCGATCGTACTCCAGTTATAAGTGCAGACGAATAGGCAGTTTCCGTGTCGTGGTGGGAGGCAGTTTCCGGTAGTCCGATTCCAATGACGTCCTGATGGTTTAACTCCGAGATTAGATGGTCCCTCGCCGGAGGTGGATGCAACCGACGTCGTAGAAGTCTACTTCCGGCGCGCGGAGGACTGGGCGCGGGTCCAGTTGTTTGGGCCATGGCGGTGGCCTGGTTACTCACATGTTCCTGGCCAGGGATACAGGAGAGCCGCCCACACATGACAAAGCGTCGCGTACTGCGTGACCGTTTGTGCCGTTAGCCATCACTAAGTGATGTTCACCCCTTCACCGCGATGAGGTGGCACATGAAGGGGTATTACGCAATAATGGCGACAAGTCAGTCAGTCTTTCCTTCGCAATTATTTAGTGACTCTGGAATGGAGGAAGGCCATATTAATCTGTACGGAATCTGAAGCATGAATCAATATGTAGTATACGCGATAACAGGCGTCTTTTCCTACTGCGCTACCACTTGCCCTGTTGCACGTTATCCAGGTTTATTATCTGGCCGGCGTCAGGCGCCGGCGAAGCCTTCGCTACGCTGGCTTCGGGTATGGCGGACCACGCAAGGAACGTAGTCCAAACCTAGCTACGGACGGCAACCAACGCTGGGTAAGGAAGCACCCCTAGCGTCGAAGTCGAACATGTTGAAACGTGTGTGTACTACACGTTGATTGATGCCTTGCTGAGTACCACTCACGTCCTTGTATAGCACTCAGGAGAATGACCTTCAGCACTACTGCTTCGTCTAGGGCTGTGTTCACAACCTATTGCAGCTCGTCAAAGCTCAATGAATGTCTGACATTTCTGTACTGTCGCTCTGCTTTAAGCCACGAGATGTGATGATATTCGGAAAAGGTGATTTGGACAAAGATACTATCCTCTTATATATACAGTGCTAAGAAAACTGGTCGATCACTGCTGAAAATTGAGACCCACGACGTGGTTGAATACGAATCCGAACCCAGCTTATGTTCCCAAAAGTTTCTTCGCTGGCTTGCCCTAGTCCACTGCTGAAAATTGGATGACCTACGCAGTTAGAAAAGCATAGTAACCTAGCGCGAGAACTCTGCTATGAAGCCCTTCCTTCGGCCATATTACTGGACACCCATCGGTTAAGTCTGAGAGGAAACCATAGTCCGCCGAAAAGATCGATAATATCGATCGATGTTGTTTGCAAGCTGAAACTCGCTCGGCTGTGGGGCGCTCCTTCGGTCAGCGCAATCAGGCAACTACTATCCTGTCGGAGAAAACCGATAGCCCGCTCAAAAGATCGGTGATATTGACTGCCTGATCAAAGCACTTACCCTGCTGTGAGGCGCTTAATTTGGCTAACACGATCCCACAACCCCCACCCCGATCGGAAAGGCTTGAAAGGAAACCATAGCACCGCTCAAAAGATCAATAACATTGATCGATATTGATTGCCTTTAATATACAGGAATGCAGAGGAAAATTCAGTAAGGCTAGCAAAAAAATGAAGGGTAAAGGTGGGTGGACCCGTATGGAGCGCAATCGCACAACCAACAGACTCTGGACCTCATGGATATGGGTGGGTGTTCTTCGCCTTCCACTCCTCTGGCAGCTGGTCGGTAAACACATAAGATGGGATCAACATGGTCGTCTACAGTTCACACTCATGCCTTCCTCTTTCTCAACGAAACCTCATGGATATGGGTGTTCTCTGCTTTGCACCCCTTTGGCAGTCGGTGCGTAAACATCCTAGATGGGAACAACATGCACTGTCGACAGTTCGTGCTCCGTCACAGTAAACACTCGCGGTGGGGAGGCATTCAGCGCAGCGGACGCGGTGGGCTTCTGCGCGGCGGACATAGCGGACGCGGCGGGCTTCAGCGCGGCGGACGCAGTGGGCGCGGTGGGCTTCTGCGCGGCGGACATAGCGGACGCGTGGGTTTCAGCGCGGCGGGCTTCACATAAGAGTGCATGACGACATAAGAGTGCAAGTCGCACATAAGAGTGCATTGTCGCATAAGAGTGCATGTCGTCGGACAGTGACTAATGCCTCTCTCGATTATATATAGTAACGATGATGATTGGATCCCTCTGTTGGTGTTGAAAGACTGTCATTGCAGGAGATTGTACATTCGATGTCGTGAAAGGATTGTATTATTCTGCGGTGATGGTCAACGGTGAACCGACCACAGAGGCTACTATTCTCCACGGAAAATCTGCAGAACTCCTATGTGGCGAACAAGGCGGAGACGCAGGTTAAACGACACGTTTTTGCTAGCTAACTTGTTTTTGTTGTTTTTGTTTGCTCATATGCTCGGAAAATATAAGATATACTCTGATCATTTCAGAACGCCACAGATACAGCTGCCTTGACGGAGGTTTATTCAAAACCGAAAAAGGAAAAAAATGCAGTAAAGTTCTTCGTTTCTCCCTAAAAAATAGTTTACTGTATCGATCTAAAAATAACGTCGCACCTAAGCTACCACTTTCAAAACGAAATATCCCCGATCAGTAAACTGATCATTAAGCCCAGTTAAAAACTATTAGAATCCATAGAATCTTATGTAACTTCTGTCAGCTTTCAAGGCCCACAGTCAAAAACAAGCGGAGCAGCCCACTTGGGTATGGTTTAGTTGCCTATTTGATACGCAGAGGAACTTCGCTATCGACCGCTTACCTCATATTGTTTTGTTGTCCTCCTATTTTTTGAAGTAAGTTTGATTCTTGTTTTTCCATCGCGTCGTAAAGCACCTTTTCCTAAATGTACAAATAAATAAACAATTAAATAAAAATCCCAGAATCTCGCAGATAGTCTTTCTTTTTCTTTTTTGAATCACGATTTGAATCTCATTTTTTCATCGCGTCGTAGAGCAGTCCTCCTAGATGTAGATAGGTGAGCATTAATCAGATCGGTTGTACCGAATCTATTAAATACCAATACTAAACCGTAGCCGCAGTAACCCTTTTAAGACTACGGATTATCAAAATGCTGGCAGAACTTTCCTTACAACCGTCTCAGGAGACACTCGGCGAGATGATGCTTAGGTTTAATGAGGTATGTGCAGTATAAACGAAGCACAAGCCTTAAAATGCTCAGTCCGATACCATTTCTTCTCCAGCTTCGTAGGCAGTTGCGTAAGACTTGCATTCTCAGAAGATCCACACAAAGCCGCACTGTTTGTCGGAGAGATTGACGATTTCACGGATTCGTCTGTCGAGGATTCGCTCGAAGATCTTCATACTGTGCGAAAGCAAGCGAATCGGACGGTAATTGGGGCAGTCTGCAGGGTTGCCCTTCTTCCTCTAAATCGGAATCGTCGTACTGTTGTGCCAACACTCCGGTACTTTCTTCTCCCCCACTACCTGGTTGAAGAACTCAGCCAACAACTCAGCAGGATACCAGAGCTTCGACTTCCAAACATCGACTGCCAGATCATCCGGCCCTGTCGCCTTGCCGGGCTTCATCTTCTTCAGAGCCGCTTCTGTTTCATCCACGGTGATCTTGTGAACGCGACCGTGAACGGAAGCCGCAGAAGGTATGGCAGGATGAGGAAATTCCATAGTGGACATTTCCTCAAAGTAATCATGCCATCGCTTTAGTGCCTTCTTGTGGTCTGTCAGAAGATGGCCGCTCTCATCATTGATGCCAAAGAACTTTTCAATATGCCCGGTTTGGCGATGGTGGGTCTTAGCAAGTCGATACAAATACCGCTCACCACTTCGCAACTCGAGCTTTCGGTGGACATCACCATAATGAGTGGCTCTCACAACAACCACGGCTTTCTTTGCAGCCTTCTTCGCCTTCTGATACTCCTGCCAGTTGTCGGTTGTTCTGTCGCCGAGAAACGCATGATATAGCGACTTCTTCTCTCGAACCTTAGTTTTCACATCATCCGTCCACAGCCATGTCTGCTTGTCGACTTTGCGTCATCCTGGCTTCGTACTGCGAGTTCCAACCTTGCGGCTTGGCGTATCGCGTTGGCTGCACTCTTACAAGTTTCATCGGCAGTCGTAACTGTCGGTAACCGTACGCGAAAAATTACAGCTTCTTCCTTCTCTTTCATTCGCCACCACTTGATTCTTGCACCACCGCATCGCTCGACCTGCTTCACCCTCGGAGGGGTGATCTTAAAGATGCAGATCAGCGGTCGATGCTGTGGGGCGACCGTTTCATGCGGCACGACCTTCGCGTCTGTGACACTTCGTTCGCGATCCTTCACAAGTACAAAGACTATCTAAGACTTGGTGATCCCACTATAGTATGAGATGAGGTGGGAGTCGCGTTTTCGGAAGACGGGGTTCACAATGGTGAGGCTATGCTATTCCGAATACTCAAGAATACGCCCACCATCGGCGTTACGAGACCCGTATTCGAAACCACCATGGAAGCTGTACCCGTCGTCCTTTGCAGCACCTACGTGCCCATTTAGGTCACCAGCGACTTTGGTGACATCATTCGGCGGTACTTCTGCTGTCTTCTTATCAAGCGGCTCCAAAAGTCTTCTTTGGCTCGACCGGAGCACCCACTCTGCGGTGCATACGCAGAGAAGTGATAGCGTTGCTCTTAGCGGCGACAACAATCCTCATCATTCGATCGTTAAAGCGCTCGACACTTACAATCGACTCACGAAATCGTTTGGAGACGATTATTCCGACACCACTGATGATCCTGGGACGTCCACATAGAACGGCCTTGAAGCCACGTCTTGTGTCGCTTGACGTGCTTCAGGACCACCCCGTATCTCGAGAAACTTGAACTGTCATACACCTTCTGATGTGACATGGGTCTTCGTAGGCCGGCCTGTCACAAGGGCCTGTCGCCTGCATTCGAATGTCCGTGATTAGCTTAGCTCGCACAGCGCGCAGTTTCCAGTAGCACCACCTGGTGGACGGGCATCGCCACCAGACACGAATCCGATTCCATTTCGGCAAATTCCCACCTTGGATTTCTCAAAAAGGTTCCTCAGCATGAAACCCGTTAACTTCAGCAACAATCTTACGACTTGCATAAAATTGAGAGTAAGTTCTTCCATGAAATGCATTGAGAGAGCTGTACCGTGCATTCGCTGGAGGAATCTCTACGAATACAATAGGGTTTTTCGACTTGCACTTTCGCCAATCCCGCCCTTTTGAAAATATGCACACTGTCTCTTTCGAATATTTTTTCCGATAGGCGGTTGAAAATGGGAGAAAGCGACATTACTTTTAGATCTAGGAACTTTCTTTAAATTGTTTCAAGTACAGGTCTCGACAAGGTTATTGGAAAAGAAAAATGCTACTTGAAAAGCTGATTTGAACTCTCCGAAGCATAAAGAACAATAAACTTTTTTAGAACTAAACCTCTGTTTTTAGGCAACTGTGTAGTCGAAAAGGCTAAAAAGCTGGGATTCACAAATATGCAGAGCACAATTCCAAATGGGCTCTATTACGGAGATGCTCTGAACGGTAGCATGGTGTCCATGGAGTGCGGCGGAAGTAAGACATTAGTATTTTTCTAACCAACGGAAATGTAGCATAGTCTCTGCTTGAACAGTAGCGAGCAGCACGGATGCATTGGGCAATCGAGCGTTTGTGAGCCGAACAGGCTTATTGTAAGAATGTAGGCTACGAAGGCTAAATCGTAGCAAGAATCATCTATTAGGTCGTTGCATATGAAATAGCCGATTTTGGCTGAAGACTGATAGATCATAACTTTGCTTGAAAGCAATGTTGTTAAGCGAAATACGCACATTACAATTAATACACTTTTCCCAACGCGTCGCCTAGGTCTTCTGTCTTTGTAAAAATCAGAACTACGAGAATTATTAAAACATAAGAAGTCATTTTCGACATCATCTTGGTTGCTGAGTTTTCTGTCCCTCATTTGGCGATCTAAATGTTTGAAGAAATGATAATCGGTAGGGGACAAATCTCGCGAATATGGTGGATGTGGTCGAGTTTCTTATCCCAATTCATCCTGTTTCTGGGCAACAATTTTTGTAAACTCGGACTCGCGTCGTCGTGCTGTAGGATTGGGCCTCTTCGATTGACCGAAATCGGCTGTTTTTTAATCAACTGTTGGTGCATCATTTCAACTTCGGCACAGTACTTCTCCGCTGTGATAGTCTTCACGGTACTTTTAATTGACTTAACCAGCTATTGTCCATCATACGGTCAGCATGGTCTTTTTTGAGTGAAAACTTGGTTTCGGCAGCTCCTTGGGACCCTCATTCTTGTCCAGCCATTGCGTTGAGCGATGGTTCTCAAAAAGAATCCGTTTTTTGTTGCCGGTTGTGATCCTTTCCAAAAAAGGTTCCCTTAGATTACGCAGCTTTAACGAGCACAGGTGTCCTGGCGCTTCAGCATCTGCCTGTCAAGGACTGATGGCGGCCTACCTCGATCTTCACCTTCGACCCTTTCATCGCCAGATTGAAACCTTTCGAACCAGTCACGAATTGTTCGTTCCTTAGCAAAATTCTCCCTAAATGCAACGTTGATGTTACGAGCTGCGGCCGCAGCGTTGTGTCCACTTTTCCATTCATATAAGTAGAGCAGCCGAATGTCATGTTGATCCATACTAAAGAAGCTCAAAAATTTGACAGGAGGCAGTTATGTCACGAAAGCTGTAAACGCCAAGAAAGCGGATATTCTGGAGAAACTGTATACTGTAGCTGAAAATATTGGCTATTTCATATGCAACGACCGAATACAAAGTGATGCATTGCCAAGCCGAAAGTTTCATCAACATTGACCCAATACTAAAGCCTTCAAAGAAAGAACAATTACCGGACGAGCGGTGACACAGAGCTTCAAACCTCATCAACAGCTTCTTTGCGGTTTGGTAGTACAGCGTAGTCCTCTAACTAAGGAAGGGCTTCAATCTGTCGTGGAACTTTGAATAGAAACCTGGTTAGCAGGCAGAGGACCTGGAATCCTCGTTACAGAAAAGTCGGTTCAATTTTTAAAATGCACCTCTCGTATGAACATGACCTGTTGACCTATAATATATAATGACGCAGGCCGTTTGTTAGCGAGGTTATTCGATATATATATATATATATATATATATATATATATATATATATATATATATATATACATATATATACCAGTCGTACGTCGACCTAGCGGACGCCTACGACTGGTTGGGGACTTCGCCCCCAAACCCCGAAAATAGGACGCCATGGCCGCTACGGGTTTCCTATTCTTCCCTAGGCCTTCTAACCTTTATGTTAATCGAGATGGATCGATTGATCCGACGTCAGATTCGTGTTCAGCGACCTCGATTACTCCAGGGCCGAAGTTTCGCGCCACTTGAGCGCCATCCTCAAAAAATCGATAATATCGATCGATATCGATTGGTCGACTTCAGATTCTTGTTCAGCGATCTCGATTACCCCCAGGGCCGAAGTTTCGTGCCGCCGACGTGTTCGGCACGTCTACGGCTCGCCATGCACGGTCGCCGACGTGTTCGGCACGTCTACGGCTCGCCATGCACGGTCGCCGACGTGTTCGGCACGTCTACGGCTCGCCATGCACGGTCGCCGACGTGTTCGGCACGTCTGCGGCTCGCCATGCACGGTCGCCGACGTGTTCGGCACGTCTACGGCTCGCCATGCACGGTCGCCGACGTGTTCGGCACGTCTACGGCTCGCCATGCACGGTCGCCGACGTGTTCGGCACGTCTGCGGCTCGCCATGCACGGTCGCCGACGTGTTCGGCACGTCTGCGGCTCGCCATGCACGGTCGCCGACGTGTTCGGCACGTCTGCGGCTCGCCATGCACGGTCGCCGACGTGTTCGGCACGTCTGCGGCTCGCCATGCACGGTCGCCGACGTGTTCGGCACGTCTGCGACTCGCCATGCACGGTCGCCGACGTGTTCGGCACGTCTGCGGCTCGCCATGCACGGTCGCCGACGTGTTCGGCACGTCTGCGGCTCGCCATGCACGGTCGCCGACGTGTTCGGCACGTCTGCGGCTCGCCATGCACGGTCGCCGACGTGTTCGGCTGCCGCGCCCCAACTCATGTGTGACGGACGGACAGACACACGCACACACGCACACACGCACGCACACACACACGCTTGCTGCTTTATATATAGTAGGATACCACTATATAATTGAGTTAGCTTGCTTCCCGCCCTGTAGATGATGAGGCGTATCTCACTCAGGTTAGAAACCTGGCTGAGATACGCCTCGTGGAACCACGCGCAATCTCATGGAACCCCTTGCGACGTCTCTGCGTACCTCGCGCGGGCAACGTTTCCCGTTCAACATGGGATGTTGTTGCAGCAGAGGAAGCGCATTCTCCTCCTGCTTAAGGCGCCTTTTATACTTGCGCCGCCCCGCGGCGCGGCGTGATGGTCGGCATGGCTATCGATTTTTCGCGCCGCGAGGCGGCGCCGCATCGCTTTTACACTCCGCCGCCGCAAAACACCACACTTGACGGAATTTTGGGTTACGGTATTCGGCGAATCGCGCCGCTGAGGGGTAGGGCGCGGCGCGGCGCGATCAGCCGCGGCAGACTCGGTGTAGGGTGGGAGATTTTACCGTTTCGACCAAACTTCTCCTATTGGGAAGGAGAAGGGGGTATTTAGGGTGCTGATCACGAGACTGACATCGTTTTTTGAAGTTACAGACGATTACTAGGTTTGCATGATTAAGGAGTTTGGGCGAAATCGGTAACCATGACCTTAGCCCCTTCATTCTGTAACCTAGGAAGAGAACGGAGATCTGTAGACATTCACGAAGCTTCATATACCACGCCAAAGATATGCTTAGTGCACAGTGACCCCAGAATGGCCATATGAGAAAGAATTTTGAGTGATTCTCGACGATGAGTACCTTCCAGCAGTCTTACTTTTGGACCCGCACATATCGCAAAATAAAGAGTGGTTTAAAGCCGTTTGCATTGCAGGGGATTCTACTCAATACCACACTCACCAGTTTCAACCGTAGGTTGAGCGAACGACTTCGACTCCAGGCTTAAGAGAGGATTCGTCGCTCCTCATAGGAATCCCATGACAAACATTGACAAGATGCATTGCGCTGATCAGCCAGACGAATCCTTTCTGTTTGGCTCCCTCAATGACTCATGGACCGTTTCCGGAGCACGGGCCGTAGTGCGCAGTAGCTCGTGGCCGCGCGTCGCTGACGCTCCCCTTTCTAACTGCAATCGCGCAGCGGCGCGTCAAATTCGGGGCGCGACGCGACTGGCCGCGCCGCTCCCAAATTGACGCGCCGCGCCGCGGCGGGAGTATAAAAGGCACCTAACACAACGGCGTCTGCGCGCGTTTCTGAGTGCCTGAATCCAGAACACGGGTTCCCTTCGTCGCACCACAGCCGCCTGGGGTCAGAAGAGGAGACACTGTCCACTATATCAATATCTATTTACACCTATATAGTTGAGTTAGTGGTCGATGACGTTTGAGTGATCTAACCTAAGTGAGATACGCCTCATCATCTACAGCGCGGGCAAAATTTGCTATCGAACGTGGGATGTTGCCGCAGCAGGGAAAGCACACCGCTTTGCTGCTTAACACAACAGCACCTACGCGCGTTTCTGAGCGTCCAGACTGAGAAGCCGACTTCCTGTCATTAACATTAGAAGACCAATAAAGGGGGAAGAGTATAAGGGAGGTGGAGAATCGACAGCGACCAGGAGGTAGCGACTTGGAGGAAGCATCAGGATGGGGGGTGGTCGATAGGGAGATCAATGAAGCAGGCCAGGAGGTGGCACCGTGAAGGGTTATATATATATATATATATATATATATATATATTTATTTATTTATTTATTTATTTGTTACACGAAAAACATCATGTGGACAACCAACTATCGTAGAGACACAAATAAAAGGAACGACCATAAACTATCTATTAATAAACGCAAACTAAACAGCAGAAGAAGCAGCTACTAAGCGAAACTAAAAAGAAAGGAGAATAAAGATCAGCGACCGAGTCGTCGGACGACACTTAAGGCTGCGACGGTATTATAGCCTGAGATGTAATTTGAGTAAAGTCTTAAAGGCATTGCAGCTCCTTGGTAAATCGTGCTTCCTGCGAAGCTTCTCAAACGACGAAAGTGCCCTATGAGAGAAAAATAAACGCCTACAATTTAGTTTAGCAGTACCAGCATCATATTTGATTGGACCACCTCGAGTGCTTGTTGCTCTCACGGTCACAAGATCTTCGAGTTTGATGCCAATTTCCCGATGAACGATTTTGTGAAAAAGGAGGAGGTCGTTACGCTTTCTTCTAATAGACAGAGTGGGCAAACCAAAATTGAGATTTCTCTCAATACTCGAAGGAATTCGGTCATATAAGAACCCTAGCGCGTGTACCATGAGCTTCCTTGTGAAGCTATTCTGAACTCTTTCTAGCAAAGCAATTGTCTTCCTTTTATGGGGATTAAAAACAGGAGTACCATATTCCAATATAGGCCTGACATATATTTTGTACGCTTGAAGAAACACATTGGCATCCTTAGTTGATAATGCTCTAAACAAATTAAACATTACCTGAGTAGCTTTGTTGGCTATCATAGTGCAATGCTTATCGAAACTGAGATCGCTACGAACAAGAAACCCTAGGTCCAGCAGTTCACTCACACATTTAAGCGGAGTTCCATTAATAGAGTATTGATGTTTCTTGTTTCTATTGCCTAAAAGAAGTACTCGTGATTTTTCCTCAGACAAAGGGAGGTCCCAATCCAATGACCATTGGTAGACACTGGTAGCAGCTTTCTGAAGAACGTCTATGTCATCGGCACTAGATACTGGCTTATAGATCTTGAGATCGTCAGCAAATGCACAAAACGCAACCTCACTCTCGCTAAGAAGTTTAAGCAAGTCATACGTGTAAATGTTGAACAAAATAGGGGAAAGGACACCCCCTTGGGGAACTCCGCTGATGGCAGATCAAGGAGCGGAAAAGGAGGCGTTTATGCGAACAACGTACTTTCGGTTAGACAAGAACGATGCAACCCAGGAAACCATGCGCGGATGGATGCCAACAGCTCTCATTTTGTTTAACAACTTGTTATGTGAAACCCTGTCGAAGGCCTTGCTGAAGTCGAAATAGACAACGTCCACATTCCTACCGTCCTCCAAATCCCTAGTCCATTGATTAAGAGTTTGTATCATCACAGTTGCAGTATATTTACCCTTTTGAAAGCCATGCTGATTTGCCGATATGATAGAGTACTTTTAAAGATGTTCTACAATTACCTTCTTTAATATTTTCTCAAACAGCCTTGCGAAGATGGAAGTAATGCTAACCGGTCTAAAGCTCATGGGTACATTATAAGGTGGCTTCTTAGGAATGGGAGTGACAATGGAATGAACCCACCTGCTAGGCACCTCAGCCCTCATAAAGCTAAGATTAAATATGTACTCTAAAGGACTACTTATTATATGTGCGATTCTTTTAATAAAGCTCAAAGGAATGTGGTCGGGTTTAGGCATTAAGGATGAATGCCCCTACAGCTCGCCTCGCCAAGCCCAACGACCGACCCCTGGCCAAGAATGCCGGGAACGTTCTCGGATCACGCGACCAGGCGGTCGATGACGCAGAAAAGCCGCGCCCGGCGTGGGAAAGCTGTCACGCGCACGCGAAAACGTCGTCAGGGCTGTTTTTGTTAAGAAGGTGAAGGGATGTGCCTCGCATTCGCGGCAAGGGGTGAGGCACGGGCTTGCAATCGAGTCATTCTAGGATGAGTAAAATTGAGGTTGTGTACTCTCGCCTTCGCAAGACAACATCTACCACATAATTCTTTTCAGACATAGATTTCTATCGTTGTGTAGACAATCGATTCGTGCCAGAGAAGAACGATCGGGATCCTTTTGGGATGTGTGGTATGTTTCGTTTTCCTCCCTACGTTTCCTAACCCAACATAGATGAGGGAAAGGCGTTTTTGCCAAAGTTAAACGGCTATTAGAGGGAATAATGTGAGCGGCTTCCAAATTAAAGCGAGCATCTTGCAGATTAAAGCGGAGACTGCCCGAGAAGATTAGAAATTTTTCGCACAAACAAAATCTAACGAATTTCTATAAAAATGTTCAATTCATCTATCCAATAATTGAACAGATTACTTAGAGCGTTATTAAATTTCCGCTTTTAAAGAAAAATAATGTTTCAGAATGTGTTTTAAAAGTCAGCAAACTTTAGTGTTAAACGATGAGATTACGCCTCGCACTTGTCTAGTTCGTCGCCATATTATTTCGACTGATAGTATAAATGCTGCTTATTAAACTAGCAAAAAGACGATAAGAAGGATATGTGTTTTCTACATTTTTTATATCGTCGACAAATCTGATTCTGCGTGAGCAGAATTTTTTCATAAGCCAACTGGAACGGCGTCTTGGATGTGTGCATTGCGCAAAGCCATAACGCAATTAATTGCTGACTTCCTGCGCTTTGATCTATTATTTTCTTGCAAAAACAAAACATTTTTAAGACTTCAAACAATATCTTCGCTAATCTTCGCTAATGCGGGCGGGTGGATCAAAAATTTCAAAAAAGTCACGCTAATATTTCCTTGAACAAAAAATTGTTCTAACCCTTCCGGAGATCTAAATTAGTGTAGAAAGAGCACGCTTTGATCTGGAAAACTATCAATTCGATTTCAAATGCGTTAGGCTTGTTTACAAGGTGTTCTAACTGTACAAGTGGAGGCAATTTTTTATTCTGTAGAGGAAAGATGGCTGCTGTTATTCAAACGCAGATTAATGTTTTAGGCTGTCCGCCGATTAAGGAACCGAAGTCCTTCGTCGACAAATTTACCATCTCACCCTCTCCCGAGAGAGGGGTCTACAAGCACGGGACCACAGTAACTCTCTCCTGCGTCAATGGCCCTGTCAAGGGGTAGTGAATTTCATCCTTGTTTCAAAAGAGGCTCACAATGTATTTAGATATTGAAGACGTATATACACGTAATTCCAGAGCAGATCGTATCAAGTGCGAAAATGGCAAGTGGGATCATCCCTTAGGAATATGCTCAAGTGAGTAAATCCATGTCAAAGCTTTGAAAAACCATCGCACTTAAACCTTTAGTGGTTTCACTATAATGTATCTTAGCATCATGGAAAAGATTTAGCTGTCTTAGATTTCATGCATGAAAGGTCAAAACCGGCGAGACGAAACCCGCAACAAGTAACGAATAGAGTGAAGTACATAACAGAGAGGAAAATTACAACTGCAAAAGGAAAACATAAGAGATCGCAGTAAACAATCTGCATTTGGGTGCGCCATACTTTAACTAGATATTGTAGCTGGAGAATGAATGCGTATTTGGCATATGCAGGGTGCGCATTAATTATGGGTCTCGGCGAAAATTTGCGGAATTAAACCGCGAGCGATACTTTCTTTTCGAAATTATGTGCTATTATTTTGCGCTTAGTATATATTATGATACTCGAAAAGTTTTATGTTTATTCCTCGCACTCTATGGTTAGAGCTCGTTCGGAGAGCGCCGCCATCATCGGTCTTCTCTAGGAAGGGCACTAGTCAAAGAGAATTGCTCATCTTCGATTTGTTTATCAGCGATTGGTCCGAAAGACGGTTGAACGGTCGAGTACCTTGGAAGTACAACGATCAAGAAGGACGAAGTAGAAGGACTTTTTTTGCAACTTCTGATACCATAAAATTGTAGATTCATGAGAAAAATTCATCGCAGCTCAACGAGGAAGATTGCGAAAGAGAAAGGCGTCACCGCTACCTCTGTGAGAAACATTGTCGTATGGAAACTAGCACTTCGCCCTTACCGACAACAGATGGTACATTTCCTCGAGCCAAATCAAGAACGGGTGGCTGAAGAGATGCAGAAGTCTTCTGGAGCGTTTCGCAGATGACACGCAACGGAGCATTGTTTTCAGTGGCGAGAAATTTTTCACAAGGACATGAAGGGCATTGTTACTGGTAACGAAAGTTAGGTTCTTTATGTTAATTACACCCGCAGGAGCCAATGGCTCCCACGCGGAGAACCGGCCCCAAGACAACCGAAGCCTGGACACCACGAAAATAAGGTTCTTTTGTGTTGCTGGTGGAATTCAGGAGGCATGCTTTACTAGGAGTTGCTGGATAGTGAGACCACAGTTACAGCATCTGTATACGCTACCCGCCTTCAGAGCTTGGCCGAGGCCATGCGCCAAAACGTCTAGAGCGGGAAAATGTCTACCTGCTGCACGACAACGCTCGTCCTCATGTCGTAAAGGTGAATGGCGAGAAAATCCATTAGTTAGACTGGGAAGTTCTGCCCCAACCACCGTACTCTCCAGACCTCGCTCCTTCTGATCGCCACCTGTTCAAAGCTCTGAATCAGCATCTTCGACGTAGAGAGTTCGATGATCGACGTCAGCTGGAAGTGGAGTTTTCTGAATTCTTTTCCTCACAGCCCTCGGAATTCTGATGGAAAGTAATTGAAAGGCTGCCTTAAATATGGGACATGATCTTAGACTTGGATGGGGAATATATCGTGGACTGTTTTTGTATATAGTATTATATTGTATTGTAATATTGTTGTGCTAGTGTTGCAAGACTTTTCGATCAACCCAACAGAAAGGCTCCTGTTGCAACTTCTGATGCCTTAAAAAGGATTCATGAGAAAAATTCCTCGCCGCTCAATGATAAAGATGGCGAAAGAGGCAGGCATCAGCGGAGGACACGCACCTGAGCATCGTTTTCAGTGACGAGAAATTTTTCACAAGAGAACACATTGTGGATCACAAAACGATCGGATCCCTGCAGCAGATAAGGAGCAGATCATTTCTAGAGGAAAGCCATCGGGAAAACTGCACATCCGAGCTCTGTTATGGCTTTATGTGTGATAACCTCAAATGGAAAGACGCCAGTGGTGTTCGTCGATGCTGGAGTGAAGATTAGTAAGGAAATGTAGTTAAAATCAGTCCTGGAGAAAATGTTGAAGCCATGGTGGTTTCAGCAAGACTCAGCTCCTGCACACAAGTCGAGTATCGTCCAGCAGTGGTGTTTGCAGATTTCATCGCTTGCGAAGAATGGCCATCAAATTAACTGGCTCTGAATCCACTTAACTTTTTGATTTGGTCATTTCTAGAGCACAAGATCTCAGCTACAAGATACAGCAACTTGGATTTGTTCAAAGCTGCACTTACGAAAGAGTGGAATGATCTCGAGGACTATCTACGTGCCACCTGAGACGTCTTATCAGGGAATGCTGTCAGCTTCCCATGGAACTTCGAATTGAGACCTATATCAGGTGATAGAGCTCGAGACACTGATCACAGTTATGTGGACCAAATTTGCTAAATGGATCTCCTAAGCGAGTTCTGGCCGGCGAAAGCTGCCAGTGTTGCGTAATCAGAGGTGCCTTTGTCAGCGCTGACAGCAGCGGCAGCGGCACAGTGGTAGAGTGCTCGCTTCACGGGATTGGGGTCATAGGTTCGATTCTCGTTGGTGACGGCGTTTTCGCATTTTGTGACCTGTCTTCGACGATTACCTATAATCTCGTTTTTCGCACCCTTTTGAGCGAACGGCTGATGGCGGCTTGTATTTACGTCTACTAGTATATTCGAAGTTGGAAGCATGTTTCAGGAAACATATTTTATTCATGGCATAAAGGAAGCTAAAATTTTAATCAAATCAACTATATATATATATATATATATATATCTGTTCAAGCCTTCCTCAACACTGATAGAACAACACAAAAACTTTGTGAAACAAACATGCTGTTGACCAACTGCACACTAGTCATGAACCTTAACTTGCTCTAAACGGCTTCTAATCTCATGCATTGTCTAGCAAGTAGGCCAAGTGTTTGGCCTGGTAGATCAGTTTTGAAAGTTTCGATATGCCATTTTGATTTTTCTTCATTCGCTATACCTTTTTTCCCAGCTAGGGCTCCATTCTGCGCTCTGAATTCGGATCGCCTGAGGATAGCACTGTGGCTACACGCGAAGAAAGGAAGATTGCCGCAAGGTTCGTTTTTTTACGAGAGGATGCTGCAAGATTCGTAGAAATGGAGACGGATGAACATTGGATGCGGGCGATTCCACTGATAACGGCTCCGACTGGGACTGCAACGATGACGAGGATGGAAGCACAACGAGTGGGAACGAAATTTACTTTGCACCTCCGCTATAAGTCCTGATGAGGTGTGATTCCAATCTACACATAGTGTTTTCTCTACGCATAATGCCAATTTTAAGTCAACTTCTTTTATACCATGAATAAAACATGTTCCCTGAAACATGTTTCCAACTTCGAATACACTAGTAGACACAAATGCCGCAATCAGCTGTTCGCTCAAAAGGGTGCTAAAAATGAGATTATAGGTCCTCGTCGAAGACAGGTCACAAAATGCAAAAATGCCTTCACCAACGGGGATCGAGTCCATGACCCCAATCCTGTGAAGCGAGCACTCTACCACTGTGCCGCTGCCGCTGCTGTCAGCGCTGCCAAACGCCCCTCTGATTACGCAACACTGGCAGCTTTCGCTGGCCACAACTCGCTTAGGAGATCCACTTAGCAAATTTGGTCTACATATCTGTGATCAGCGTCTTCAGCCCTTTCACCTGATATAGGCCACAGTCCGAAGTTCCATGGGAAGCTGACGGCATTCCCTTGTTAGTGACTCGTCTGAGAAGCTGCATGCGCGCAAGAGGAGGCCATTTCGAAAGAGGATTGTTATTTTTGATTGCTAAGAACCTTAGTAAGGGTCAGGAAGTGTTTTTTCCGTTTTAAATAGTTTGTATTATTATAGCGCTTCGATTATTTAAGGCTTATATTTAATGCGTACACTGTATAATAGCCCTGCGATAGCCACGCGATGGACAAGTCAATTGCTAGCGTATTGTCTTATCTTTCGATTACCTGTGTGGTAATACTTCCCAGAAAATGGAGAAACGACTTGGTTGGCCCAGAAGGGTTTGAAACCAGAGACCCTCATTCGGACTGCGCGCGAAGCCGGCGCCTAATCTGGCAGCGCTTTCATGCCCCAAATAATAAACAACACCTGTATAAAAGTTTGTCCGTCAAGTGACCTAACTTAAGTGAGATACGCCACATAATCCACAAGGCGGGCCGTCGACTAATCTGACCTGAGCGAGATGCGCCTCATCATCTAGAGCGCGATCAAAATTTGCTATTGAACGTGGAATGTTGCCGCAGCAGGGGATGCGAAGCCTTTAACTGTTTAACACAACAGCACCTACGCGCGTTTCTGATCGTTGAGATTCAAAAGCCGTGCGCCGAATTCGTGCCATGAGTATGAGATGACCGCTAAAGGGTTAAGAGTAGAAGGGGGACATCGAGGGTGGAGAACCGACAGCGACCAGGAAGGAGCGACATGGAGGAGGTATCGGGATGGTGGGTCGATAGGGGGGACAATGAAGCAGGCCAGGAGGTAGCACCAAGAGAAGTTTAGGCAATAAGGAGGGACCAGTAGGGAGTTATCAATAAGGGGGGGGGGGCAGTAAGGAGGACCAACAAGGAAATCTATTACGAGGGGACCAATAGCGGAGACCTGATTCAGAAGATGCGACAGATGTCGCGCAATGGGCGTTCCCTCACCGTGCCATGAATGTCGTCGTGCCATGAACATGGGTGGGCTACTTAATTGGGGTAGAGTAGTAAGTAGGACGACGAGGAGGAGAGTGATCGACCAGGAAGAAGGGACCTGGAGGGGGACCGGGACGGGGAACCAATGAGAAGGGAGCCGTAAGGGAATTCATACGGGAAACAAGGAATCTGCCATATGTGGAGCCTCTTCATGCTCAACACAGTGGTAACTGCGCGCGCTTTAATATTTGATATTATATTCTTCTGTATTTGAAAGACGGGTCTTCTGACCTTCTGAATTTAGAAGACGGCTCCTTTAGATCTTGCTAGAAGCATCTGGATTAAGAAGATGTGTCACCAGCATCGCACGATGAGCGGCCGCTTCCAGAATTCAACGTGCAACTCTTCTGCAGCAGAGGAAGAGCAGCCTCTTCCTGGACACCTCTCGACGTATTCCATCGCGAGAAAATTTCGTGTCGAGATTCGACAAAGTTCCCGAAAGCTGTTTTAGTTTGGTCCTGATTGGTGAAGGTTTTACCAGCGAGGAAATTCTGAAAGTGTTTTGAAAAGGAGGTAGTCGGTTGGTGAGAGGTCTGGAGAATATGGCGGGTGAGGCAGAACTTCAACCCTGAATTCGTTCAATTTTCGAATAGTATGATAATTTGTGGCACGTGTAGGCGAGCGTTATCGTGCAGAAGAGTCGGGCCTCTTCTGTTGACCAGTGCTGGCTGGGGTTGAGGCAATTTTTGGTGCATTTCGACGATTTCCTTACAGGAGGACTCTGCTGTGATTGTCTGGCCTGGTGCCAGAAAGTTGTAATGGATCACACCAGCCGCCGACCACCACACAGTTACCATTAACTTCCTTTGATGGAGGTTCGCTTTTAAAAAACGCCTAATGAACACGCACCTCCCAAAGCAGCAGAAGTGCTTTGCATTGACCTATTTCTTCCGTTGACATACACCCGTATACGTTTCATCACTGTTTATAGGCCCCCGAATTCCACCCAAACAGACGACAATTCGCTTCTTGAGCTGCTTCGAGACTTGTCTTGCGTTCATGCTAGCACTATTTTAGTTGGTGATTTCAATCTTGATGTTGACTGGGTCACTACTACACCTCTAAATTCAAGTGCTAGGGCCTTTCTTGAATTTTTTCGGAATTCAGATTTCACACAGTTTGTAAATAATCCCACACACAGCAACAAAATTCTTGATGTCGTTTTCTCATCCACCCAGAACATTCGTAATGTAACCTCACTTCCACCACTAGCGACATCTGATCATGCTATCGTAAAGTTCGAAATCACCTCAACCGTTAGTCGAATGAAAAATTTTCCCGTGCCAGATTTTTCAAGAATAGACTTTTCTGCACTGAATCAATATCTGTTCAGTATTAATTGGCTCAATCTATTCGATCAATACTCTTCTGTGAATGATGTTTATCATCGTTTCTGCCTAACCCTTTATAATGCACTTGCGTTGTTTGTTCCTTTTAAAATTCCAAAATGTTCGCGCATCACCTATCCACTTCATATCACAAATTTACTGCATCAAAAAACAAGACTTTATCAACAATTACCTAATCCACTTTCCAATCAACTTTATAGAAAAGTTTGCACCGACCTGCACTATCATCTTAAAAAATTTCTTGCTAATTATGAGCATCGCATATCAAAAAAAGCACCTCTTAATCATTTTTACCAGTATCTGCGGAACAAAGTGAGACCTGCTGCATCGTTATCTACTTTAATTGATCATGAGGGTAATCGCTATATTGATGACAACGAGAAAGCAGAAGCACTTGCGCAGTATTTTGCTAGTGTCTTCACTGCAGACTGTCCTTCTAGTGAGTCTCAGCTGGGTATAAGCAATTATACTCGAGAATTTCTCAGCGATCTGTACTTTTATCCTGATGAGGTGTCTGCCGTGTTAAAAAGACTTCAGCCATCAATAAGTGAACCCTACGATGGTCTTCCGCAAATATTGTACCGCAAATGTTACCTTTCCCTATGCAAACCGCTAGCACATCTGTTTAATCTTTCCCTCTTCTTAGGAGAAGTTCCACAGTTGTGGAAACATGCCATTGTTAGAGCTATTCCAAAATCATCAAAGAGCAATGATCTCAGTAACTTTCGACCTATAAGTCTGACGCCTGCTCCAGTAAAGGTGATGGAAAGATTAATAAGAGACAAACTTGTAGCCTGGTTGAACAGAATCTCCTTTATTCCTCGCGAACAACATGGCTTCTTATCTGGTGCTTCTACCACTACTAATATACTTGATTCCATTTATGATTGGGGCAAAGCTATTAACAATGGCAAGTCAGTAGAAATCATATACCTTGATTTTTCTAAGGCGTTTGATAAGGTATGCCATGGTAAGTTGATAGAGAAACTTAGCTTTGCTGGCATACGTGGTAAACTGTTAGAGTGGTTTAGATCGTACTTATGTGACAGATTTATGACAGTTAAAGTAAGACACTCTTTTTCGAGAAATTACAGATGCTCTAGCGGAGTACCTCAAGGGGCCGTTTTATCACCACTTCTTTTTTTAATGTACACTCATGATCTGCCAAAAATCCTCACGTCCCATCCTGCTATTAGTGTCAAGGCTTTTGCTGACGACGTAAAAATCTACGCTACATATGACAGCTCAAACAGGTCAGAGGTGCATGAAGCTCTTGTCAATGCAGTTGAAAGACTAAACGTATGGACTAGTCAATGGAACCTCCCACTCAACATAAACAAAACTATGGTGATGCATTTTGGTAACACTGCTCCTATGGATTTCTACGTCAACGGTGTTGCTATGTCGAGATGTACTGTTGTCAAAGACCTGGGAATAACGTTTGATGCTGATCTCAAATTTTCTAAACATATCGACTGCGCAACAAAAAAGGCATATAGAGCCATATTCATGATTTTCCGTAATATCAAATGTTCTGATGTGCCACTACTACTACGACTCTATAAGGCTTATGTATTGCCTCTTGTCGAATACGGCACGCAGGTTTGGTATCCTGTTCTCAAAAAAGATGTTTTGAAAGTTGAACAAATACAAAAACTCTTTACCCGAATTTTATGGTACCGATTCACTGAATGTTCCGATCCTTCTGAACTGCCAAACTACAAAGAGCGCTTGAAAATGTTTTCCTTGCGTTGCCTAGCATGTAGAAGACTACTGGCAGATCTAACGCTTTGCTACCGCATTCTAAAAAGAGAGGTTAAACTGTCTGCAAGCAAATATTGGATATTTCGAGCTAGTAGCCCTAGAATGAACAACTTCAATATCCAATATAGTAGAATTCATAAAAAACATTTTTCTACTGTCTACAATTCGTTTTTCTACCGCTGCGCAAGACGTGTAAGTCTTCTACCAGCTGAACTGTTCCAGGCGAGATCAGCTATCATTTTTAGGCGCAACTTAATGAGGTTAGATCTTCCGCTCTTACTTAGAATCGACCATTTTTGTTAACATTTAGATTCTTACAGACACCACGCTTCCTACTCTCTTTGCTAATGACTGAAGCTCCAGTGCACACTATTCGTTCATGATCATGGCTACCATTCGACAACAGGAAGAGTAAAGCTCCGAATCTCATATGGGAAGCGAGAATCATGATAAACCCCTTAATTATGTAGCTCCTGGCTTGAATGTTGTATGGTGATTCTCGTTCCACCACCTCACAAACAATAAGAATCGTAACTCGCAACAGAAAATCTCATTACTCTCTTCAATGTTCAACTGTTTCTTAAGCTTGAAATAATAATTTATTGTTTCAGATATGGTATCGGCACTGAAGCATTAGCACGTTACAACTTCATCATCCTTATCTCAATATCATTATCATAATCTCTCTTCCAAAGTCTCTACTTTCTATTTTTGCAGTTGAGAGCTTTTTGCTGCGACCTTACGATTCATTGAAATTCGCATCAGAGATAAACATGGAATCGAGAAACACTCAAATTCCGTTAAATGTTATGCTTTTCTTCGATTACGTTCCTCTTCTTGTATAGCGCACAAACATGTGCAATAAATAAATAAATAAATAAATAAATAAATAAATAAATAAATAAATAAATAAATAATGGGTTCGTTGGCGTCCAACCACTGTCCGGAACGTTTCCTTTGCCATACAGAATCCACTTTTCATCATAAGTGATGATTCCATCCAAAAACGTGGTGTTGTTGCGTAAACGTAGTGAAGAAGAAATATTAAAATGAGACAATTTTTGCCGCTCACTCAACTCGTGGAGCGCTCACTTTTCGCGCTTTTTCACCTTCCCAGTGCGTTTCAATGCATCCTCAACGACAGTTTACTGACGTCTAGCTTTTCCGCGGTCCCACGAACTGTTTGGGGTGGTTCATCTTCCACCAATTCCTTCAACTCGTCATCCAGGATTGCTCTAGGTCGACTGCGGGGGTCATCTCTGAGGCTGAAATCTCCGTTCCGAAATTTACTCAACCGCTGGCGCACTGCTTTTTATCTAACACTATTAGCCCCCACACTTAATTGATCTGTCGAGCTGTCTCGGCTGCGGATTGTCCCAATTTGAAGTCAAAATAAAATATTGTTCGAATTTCCTCTCTCGACATACTTCAATAAGCTCTTCAAGAACAGAAATAAGAAAAAACGCTGGAACATAAATTATTTAGTCAAATAGAACAAAACATTCTGTACAGAAAGTAGCATTAACGCGCAATGCAAGTTGAATTTTTACTTAATAACAGACGAAAAAATAGTAATCCAAAACGCTGAGAACATTCCGGACAACGTAATAGCTTCTGGATTCAGAACTACTACTGTGCGCGTTTCTGAGCGTTCTGATTCAGAAGTCGTGTCGCCGACTTCGTGCTATGAGCATGGGAGGACCACTAAAGGTATAAGAGTAGTAAAGGGACTTCGAGGGTGGGGAATCAGGAGGGTGACCGGTATAGTTGTGCTCGAACGAATATATTCGAATAATTTATTTGAATAATCATTCGAATTATTCGATCATTCGATATTTCTTGATTTTGAATATTCGTTCGAATTCGAACATCGAAGTGAGCCATACTCGAATATTATTCGAAAATCGAATAATTAAACTGTGTTCGATCAAACAGTCTTTAACGCAGTATAGCGCTCTGCAAGAGACCGCCGGCGAAATCCGCAGTGAATCATTGAAAAAAACTCGTGGACATATGGGACAACCTAATAAATTATCCGTCTTAAGGTACGTTGCCGCTCTACAACGGGTACCCGTGCCCATTTTAGTGCCCTCTTTTTCACTAAACTGCTTTTTATTGCAAATAAAACGCAACGCATCAAGATTCGCTAAGTTGCAAACAGAAGACGAGAGCAGTTTTCTTAAGAGAACAGTGTTTCAGCAAACGGCAAATTCGGAAAGAGCCCTTGTACTGGAATTTCGATCGAAACCAAACATTCCTGAAAAGTGCTATGAGAGCTGCTACAGCTTTTGTGCATGTGCGATAAAGAGTTTGGGAAATTCCCACATTTAGCACAGCAGAACAATGGGCATGTGGGTCTAGAATGGGTCTTTTAAATTTGTAGGAAAAATCAAATTCAATTCTTCTTCCCGAATAAATCTCCTATGTTTACATTAGCTGTTTAAAGACAGAACGTCAATATTCGTTAGAAAGGCAGAAAAAATTAACACTGTAACCAAGCATGGCAGGTAGCTACAGAGCTGTGGTGCCAGGATTGATATCGAACGTTTATTCGGCTTAGGTTTCGGCATAACCGCCTTCTTCAGAGCCTGGAAAAGACAAGGGCAGGTATAGAAATTACCCGTCCAAGAGCAATTTCAAGTTTCAGCCATCTTAGAAGCTAAATAGAGAAAGAGAGGAACCGTGCAGAAGACCCCAACTGAATTTATGTAAACAGCCGAAAGACTGCTGAGCCACCTTTCAGATGGATGCAAATCTCAGTAAGCTCAATTGGGCTGTCTTCCTCACGGTTCTTCCCTTTCTCCCTTGAATGGCTGAAACTTGAAATGACCCTTGGACGGGTAATTTCTCTAACTCCCCTTGTCTTTTCCAGGCTCTGAAGAAGGCGGTTACGCCGAAACGTAAGCCGAATAAACGTTCGATATCAATCTTGGCATGACAGCTCGACGACTACCTGCCATACTGTTCTAAGATATGCCGACATTCAAGGACAGTGGCACATGGAATAACTATAACCAAGTTTATTTCTATAATTTAGGATGCCCTTCGCTCAACAAACGAACCTCATACGATCAGATCAGCTACACGACAAAGCCTCTTGAAGACGGCGGATACAGCGATGGCACCGAAGTTACGCTGTCGTGCACAAGTGGTTCAGCCTAAGGGTAATATTTCATCGTCTTAAATTGTGAGAAAAATAAGTAAGGGAGCGTCTTTAGGAACTCGACGAGCACATGCAAAGTTGACAAATGGGTGCCCGATCTCGGCCGTTGTCCATGTAAGTAGGGCATTCGAGCAACGTGTCGTACCTTCCTTGATAATAGCAGCTTTAAGAATGCAATACAATGCTTCCAGACATGTGTGAGGGCGACGCGTTACTTAGAGAAAGAAAGTTTACCGCCTACAGGCTCGGAGGGAAGAGAGGAGATTACCGGAAATGGCAATACCATTCGTTTACGGTAGCTGCCACCTGCTTGCCGGATGGTCCCAGTAAGTCATCTTTCACGTCTGTCATGCCGTGGGGATAGGCGAGTATTGATTGACTTAATTTTTTTCTTCACAGGAAGATTTGACCAATTTTCTCTACTCACATGTGCCGACGGAGAATGGTACCCACTGTCCGCGAGATGTTATGCCTGAATTAGAAAAGATTGAACAGTTTTGAATTAAATGGTTTGTCGCCTTCGACTGTAGTCCAATTCATCAATTTCATCATTTGCTTGATCAAAGTAGTCATGAAACTTCGCTTAATCGAGGAATTTCATGCAGCCTTCAAACTATCTGTGGTTCTCAGAGAGAGGCCATTGGGTAAACTACCTTCAAAACAGCTCCTTTATGCCTACACAGGGTAAAGTGCACAGGGTAAAACACAAAGCGAAAATACTAATAATAATAATAATAATAATAAATACTGACCAGAGAATTGGACTAGGTGTATATGAACAGCGAAAATTAATACCACTATGAGTGTCTTTATAAGTGTTTGAAAAGGTGGTAGTCGGTTGGAGAAAGGTCTGGAGAATATGGCGGGTGAGGCAGAACTTCACCTTCAACAGAACAACTTGTGAAACGTGCATGTGTTATCGTACAAAAGAATCGGGTCTCTCCTGCTGACCAATGCTGGCTGAAGTTGACGCAGTTTTTGGCGCATTTCGTCGATTTCCTTACAGTAGGACTCTGCTGTGATCGCCAAAAAGTTGTAATGGATCACACCAGCCGCCGACCACTACACAGTTACCATTACCTTCTTTTGATGGAGGTTCGCCTTTGGAAAACGCCTAATGGGTTCGTTGGCGTCCAACCACTGTCCGGAACGTTTCCTCACACACAGAATCCACTGTTTATCACAAGTGATCATTCGATCCAAAACGGGGCAGTTTTGTTGCGTAGACGTAGAGAAGAACAAATCTCGAAAGGCGACAATTTTTCCCGCTCACTCAATTCGTGGGACACCCACTTTTCGAGCCTTTTCATCTTCACAAGGTACGGACCGCTCTTCCAAGGCAACAAGTGCGTATCCAGAAAACGCAGCCCAAACCATGAGACTTCCACTGCCAAAGTTGCGCGTGGAGAGTACTCGCTCCTCTTTCCTCAGATCTCTCCAATGGAATCTTGACAGGCCCGACGGATACAGACACTAATGGAGAGATCTGGGGAAAAAGGAGCGAGTATTCTCCAGGCGCTACTTTGGCGGTGGAAGTCTCGTGGTTTGGGCTGCGTTTTCTGGATACGAACTTGTTGCCTTGGAGCTCTTCTCGTGTAGGATGAACAGCGAAGAATACCAGAAACTGCTCGGATGTCACGTCTGCCATGTTTTAGAAGATTTCGAAGACACAACCTTATCTTTTAACAAGATAATGCATCCACACACGTATCACAGTCACTACAGATTGGCTTAACTCCAACAGAATTCAACTTTTCGAGTGGCAAAGTTGTCTCCAGATCTCAACCCAATAGAGAACTCGTGTGGCATTTTTGTATACAATGTGTACAAAGATGGAACCATACTTGATGCATGGACCAATGTAGAGCAAACTGTTATTGATAACCTTATCAGTAGCATGTCAAATTGAATTTTCGATGTTGTTTACAACAAAGGTGATATAGCGAAGTGCTAATCTTACTTTGTGTTTAGGTACTTTTGTGGTTAATCAGATTTTTGTGAAGTGAACTTATACCTTGCACCGGTCTCCGTTCGTTAAATTTTCAATAAAAGTTCGTGGTATCCTGCACTGATAGGATAAACTGATTAGAATTCTGTTATAGAGGTTTTCAATAGTGAGGAATACGATGCATTGAGTCTTCGGGTACTAATGAACAAATCGTAATGTGAACCTATAGTTTTGCATCGAGGTGTATGATAGTTTTTCAACGATCCGTATCTGCACCACCACCATATCATACAATATCATCAATGATACCCTAACTGTACACAAATGCGCATACCTTGCGGTTGAATATTATTAAGCCGTGACATATCGGCACGTGTGTGAAAATGTCGTTCTCACCTGAACGTGTTGTCGGCCGAATAATCATCGTCTTCACGCCGGATTTTAATTCTCCGACAAAAAGAGATTGCGGTTGTGGGATCATCAAAGGACTCCTTCTGGGCGCCGTCTATGGAGATATCGGCTGCCAGGAAGAAGAGGCGGTTCAGGTTAGATTTAGTATAATGAGAATAGGACCTTTCTACACGTATCATCCAGTTGGTTTCATAGATGCGTTTCGATAAGGAGGTGAATGCCGACTGGACACCTGATGATGACTGTGAGGAGCAGAGGTGTGCGCGAATGAAATTTGAGTTTTCGTAAATGGTAAATCGTAAGAGTTACCATTTACGACATGTGGCGCAGTACAACGAAATTCTATAGGTTTTCTGCCAATATTAATACAAGGTGATCCGGGATTTCAGTCCAAGCTGGGCAGTTTTCTTGCCAAGTTTTTTCCCTTTCTTACTTTTACTTTTCCTTCTGGTCAGACACTTCCCAAGTTAAACTCTACACGTTTTAAGAAAGTCGAAGAAATTATTGATTCGAAAACTTTACTCTAACCTAGCATGGTGTTTCATCAAACGTTTTCATCGTTTGAATGACCATTAAATTCTTAACCCTTGGCAGGTTTTTAGATGCGTATTAATCTAGGATTTAACAGAAGCAGTAGTAAAAAGTCACTATCAAAACAACAAACAAAAAAAAAACAATTCAGTGCTCATTAACTCGGGCAAACCAGAAACTGTGCGTGCAGTTAACAAACGTCGCGTACTGAGCCGATGCTTGTCGCAACTTTATCCTATGATAGTTGTCGGAACAGTCCTGCAACAAAATTTTCAACCATTTCTCAAAATTCAATAAAACGTGTTACAGTTAGTGCCACAAGCTTATAGCTCGAACATTTTAGAGTATAATGCTGTACATTCTAAGAGCATTCTAGAATATAACAAAGGTGGTCTTAACTTGAGTGGTCCACAATCTACGTGACTCAGACCGATCGCCGCAACTGAACATCCCTCAGTCTCTCCTTCTCCGCTTT
Source organism: Heligmosomoides polygyrus bakeri (assembly GCA_947359475.1). Taxonomy (NCBI): domain Eukaryota; kingdom Metazoa; phylum Nematoda; class Chromadorea; order Rhabditida; family Heligmosomidae; genus Heligmosomoides; species Heligmosomoides polygyrus. The sequence goes on along the minus strand of OX375868.1, from coordinate 98,571,099 downwards.
CGTATTCAGAACTTTCTGGGGAACATGGGAGATCAATTCATCGTCTTCTACGTCAGCCGTATCCAGAGGATCCTCTAGGAACCACATCTTCAACAGTTAACGTCCACCTTCACCAGAAGAAGGTAATACTGTACTATTGGTGGGACTCCCAGGGAGTGATCTACAACGACTTCTTTGAAACCGGGACCTAAGCGACTGCGAACAACTATGCTGCCCACCAGCAAAACATGAGTGGGGCGACGCAGCGGAAACGACATAGCTCGGCCATATGTTGCAAAGTTGTCTCGCCAAAAGTTTCAAAAAAGGTTAGGTTGAACCCGAAAAACTGCCCTCAACACGGTGCTATGATGCCGCGTCAAAATGAGCTAGAACGAGATGAGAATGAGCTACTAGAGAAAAGAGAGTGGGCACCTTTTTCAAACCCGAGCTGCATCAAGTCATTTGGACGTCGGTTGTTCGTAGATCGATAACATTTACGAAATAGTGACACCTGGATTGCTATTACTAGTCATCTGGCTCCTAGCTATCTGTCCACAATTCGCAAGTGTCGAATTGTTCAATCAATTGCCGTATTGAGACCCTTGGCGCAACTCCCATGCGTTTTCTATGTTGATCACTTAACATAGCCCGTCTTCCTTTCACTGTAGCCGAAACTCCCATGCTTGTTCTATGTTGATCGTGGTATGTCGACCGTAGCCGAAACTCCAAGCTGTTTCTTTCCTCTCACTCTAGCCGATACTGCAAGCTGTTTCTTTGTGGATCACGTAACTCCTCTCGATCGCCCTCACTGTAATGTAAACAAAGAAACCCATTCGCCTGTACGGTCGCCTCCCGAATGGCTTCGCATATGTCTTGCCTCCTCGATTCCTTCATGTTTTAAGGTTTTAATTCTAGCCTGTCAATTAGCATAATGATTTAATTATCCAAGTTTGAGGAACAACACACCGTAATCACGCAAGATCCACAAAGTCGAAGTCCGCGTGGCATTCTACGAAAGAGGAAGGTGAGCAGAGGATTTGAGAGCACCCTGATAAACCGACCAAAGGATCTCCAAGGCAGCAAAAGCCAACCGCGATACGAAAATTTGCGATTTACAACACAAAAAGTCGTAAATCATCGTCAAAAATTGCAGTAAATTGTAAAATCGTAAATCGTAATTATGTACATTCCTAGTGAAGAGGAAGCCAAGAAGAAGATTGCTCCCCACTGGCTTTTGGCGGATGCTGCTGGAGACACGCGCTTATGTTCTACTTCTTTCATAGTTTTTGTCATAGCTGTTGAATAAAAGGGAAGAGCAATACGACTTTTATTTCCAGAGAAATGATATGGTGCAGATACGCATCGTTGAAAGACTAGCACATGTGAAGGTGCAAATGGACAGCCTTGGATTATAGGCGTTTATGGCATGAAACTGACTCCTGTGATCATGAGAAAGCGTAATAATAACAAATTGATAAGTGCAAAAATATTGGCAGCACGCGGACTCGAGCTCAGAAGCACGCCGATGTGCGCAAGATCTATTTATCTAACGCCAAAGCTCTATCCGTGCCGCGCCGCTCTATGTTTTTAATATTCTCGATGACAAAAAAACACGTGCTCCTTAATTCATTCTAAATGGCCCGTCGACAGAGATCTCTTATAGTATAACTAAATAGCTCTTACGCGTTGTGTTTATAGTGTTCGGTTTCTTTGCGTTTGTGTTTCCATTGCGTATACTTGTAATTATTTGCACGTCGAAATAAATAAGTTAATAAAGAAATATCGGTTCAATTCCAATTGGGGGAAGGCAGTCCACCATGACTTGTAATTCCATTCTAGAAGTACGCCGTGGGGCGATGCGTGGAGCCCGAAAGTGTCCTTCTGCCTACCGCCCACGGTGAATGAGTCGACGCGCACCATTCGTGCATAGCGCGGGAACTCAAATGGCTATTACGAGCAGCGCCGCTGCCGCCTCTTCATAGGTTTATAACGATTTTTTTAATATTTCAGAGTCAGGATCGTCAGGATCGAAAGGAAGGAGATCAGGTAAGATAAGGTGTTATATTCTTCTTCTTCAGCGTTTGTCCCGCTTCATGACGGGGTCCGCTTTTTTTTTGGTGCCATGTCGCCATCTTTCCCGATCCCGTGCTAGATCAGGGTGGACACCAGCTACTTTAAAGTCCTTGTGTAACGTATCAGCCTCCAGCCATCCAGCGCAGCATCTTCGTTTCCATTACGCTGAGGCGACTTTCCGTTTCCTTTGTCGCAGGCCAACACTCAGCTCCGTACATCGCTACCGGCCGGACGACGGTTTTGTAGATCTTCGTAGATCTTCGACTTTAAGCGCTCTGGCATCTTCTTGTCGCAGAGTATTCCAGTCAACGAGCGCCACTTCGAATAAGCTGCACTCACGCGTGAGTTCACTTCAACCATCAGACTGCCATTTGAGGCTATTGCTGATCCCAAGTATTTAAACACCGAAGTGCGTGCAAGCTCAGTACCGTTAATCTTAATGGCGCCGGATTCATTTACGTCAGTCGTGAAATACTCGGTCTTCTTGACGTTCAATTTGAGTCCGAACATCGCCAGGCGGTCGCACCAAGCTTGCACCTGCCGCTCGAGATCATCTTTATCTTCGCAAGCGAGCATTACGTCATCAGCATAGAGCAGCGTCCATGGAACAGGCTGCTGAATATCTCGCGTAATGGCATCCATGACGACAACAAAGAGGAGTGGAGAAAGCGCAGAACCTTGGTGCACCCCAACAGAGATGGGAAACTCCGTCGAGGTTCCTGCTGCCGCTTGCACACGACTCTTTGGACAAGAGTATAGCATTCGCACCCACTCTTCAAGTTCCTCGGGAACACCGTGCTGTCGTAGGGCGTACCATATAACCTCCACGCGGTACACGATCGAAGGCCTTCTCCAAGTCGAGAAAGGCAAGATGCACCGGCCTCTGTTTCTCGCGACACTTCTCTACCAGAAGACGGGCGGCATGTATGGCATCGATAGTCCCACAACCAGCCACGAAGCCGCACTGATTACTGGAAAGCTTGACGATTTCGCGATTTCGGCTATCGAGGATTCGCTCGAAGATCTTCATGCTGTGCGAAAGCAACCGAATCGGACGGTAATTTGAGCAGCCTGCAGGGCTGCCCTTCTTCTTCTAAATCGGGACCGTCGTACTTTCCTGCCAAACATCAGGCACCTTCTCCGTTACAACCTGTTGAAAAACTTGGCCAACCACTCAGCAGAGTACCAGAACTTCGACTTCCATAAGTCAGCTGGCAAGTCATCTGGACCAGTCGCCTTGCCCGGTCTCATCATCCTCAGAGCCGCGTCAGTTTCCTCCACAGTGATTTCGTGGACGGGACCGTGGATAGGAGCCAGAGAAGGGACGGCCGGATGAGGGAACTCTTCAGTCGAAATTCCCTCGAAATAATCGCACCATCGCTTCAAGGCCTTTTTGCGCTCTGTTAGAAGATGGCCGTTCTCATCATTGATGCCAAAGAACTTCTCTATATCCTCGTATTGGCGATGACGGTTTTTCGCAAGTCGGTACAAATACCGCTCACCATCGCCCGACTCAAGCTTTTCGTAGACATCATTGTAATGAGTGGCTTTTGCTACGGCCACGGCCTTCTTGGCAGCTTTTTTCGCTTCGTGGTACTTTTGCCAATTATTGGCGGTCTTGTCGCCGAGAAACAAGCGCTTTCTTCTCTCGAAACTTTTCTTTCACATCGTTCGTCCACAGCCATGCCTGCATGTCGACCTTTCGTCGTCCAGGCTTCGCAGTGTCAAGTTCTGACCTCGCAGCTTGAAGTATCGCGTCGGTCGCTTTCTTCCAGGTTTCGTCGACAGTCGTGACTGTCGGTAACCGTACGCGAGAAATCACAGCTGCTTCCTTCTCTTTCATTCGCCACCACTTGATTCTTTTGATTCTTGCAGCACCGCATCGCACAACCTGCTGCAGCCTCGGAGGAGCGATCTTCAAAGTATGTACAGATCAGCGGACGATACTGTGGCGCGACCGTTTCATACGGCACGATCTTCGCGTCTGTGACGAGATTTCGGTCACGATCTCTCACAAGAACGAAGTCTGTGCGTCTTGGTGTTCCCACTATAGAACGAGTTAAGGTGGGAGTTGCGTTTGCGAAACACGGTGTTCATTATTGTGAGGTTATGCGAATCCGCATATTCAAGGATACGCTCACCATCTGTGTTACGCAACCCATAGCCGAATCCACCATGACAGCTGTACTCGTCTTTCGTAGCGCCTACATGCCCATTGAGGTCACCAGCGACGATGATGGCGTCCTTCGACGGTACCTTTGCTGTCTTCTCATCAAGCATGCTCCAAAACTCATCCTTGGCTTGATCGGAACAGCCAGTCTGCGGAGCATACGCAGAGAAGAAGTGGAAGAGTCGCTCCTTAGCGGCGACAACGATCTTGATCAATCGATCGTCAAAGCGCTCGACGCTTACAATCGAGTCTCGGAAACGCTCGGAGACGATTATACCAACACCACTGGTGGTCCTGGGACTTCCACATAGAACGGCCTTGAAGTCACGTCCTATGTCCCTTGACTTGCGGCAGGACCACCTCGTCTCCTGCACCGCACAGAAATCAACTCTTCTACGCTCCAGTGCTTCTACCAACTCGCACGAGCGGCCCGTCAACGTACCCACATTCAGCGTTGCTACGCGGGTCCTGCTTACGTTACGGGACTTTCGGACTAGCTCAGTTGCCCCCGATGCCGTCCTCGCACCAGGACCCTCGCATACTTCTCACACTCGCCGGGCTTTACGAGTGCGCGTCGGCTCCCGCGGACGCCGTAGCATTATCTCGAAAAACATGAACTGACATACACCCATACGATGTGACATTGGGTTGTTCGTAGACCGGCCTGTCACCAGGGCCTGTCGCCTGCATTCGAATGTCCGTGCTTGGCTTAGCTTGCAGAAGCGAGCAGTTTCCAGTGGCACCACGAGGAGGAACGGACATCGCCACCATAAAGTGTTATATTATATATTGTATATATTTGTACGTAATTACGAATTTACAAGTCATTTTGGACTGCCCCCCCCGATTGGGATTGAACCGAAATATTCTCGCTGGAGGAGATTGAGCTCTGGGGCCGGATTTATCAACGGCTACCCCGCGGGTACGGGGGGGGGGGGGGGGTAGAGACGACCCACGATGAGGCCTGCGTCTCTGACTCTTACCTTATCTCTACCCGTTACGCCTCGCATACCCACGGGTTTGATTGTTGATGAATCCGGCCCCTTTCCAACTGTCAGGGTAATAGGGACGGGAGAACAGGGCGCTATCTGACTAAGGTGGGTGCACCCTTATAACGATGAATTTTTCTTTTTTTTACTAGAGCTCACTATACTAGCACAATCATAGATGGGAGTGGGCCTCCGCTAGGAAAGCAAAATATTCTATCCTACAGCAAGCTGTATATTGAAAATGTTCAAGCCTACAAGGTACTGCACTCACCATAGTCGGATAGCGCCCCCTGCTCTACCGTCCCTATTACCTTCATATGGTTTTCTTGGCTTCGCTTGCAATGCTGACGATAACACGATATCACCATTGTGAATAATGCGGGTAGGTGCTCATTGTTATTTCTGGCTGTACATATAACGGCTGCTTCATCAGGTTGTTTTCTTGACACCACATGTCGCACCTGTTGTGTAGATTCAAACATTGTGAACTTCATAGATCCTAGTCGGGAGAGGGCGCAGGTTGTTTTCCCGTGCTGCCAGCTTTTCTGGATGTGTCCGAGAGCTTGAGCGATCGTTTAGTGTGCGCGCGAGCGCGACGTGAACACGTGCAAGATCAGTAGTTGCCCGCTAGTTCAGTGTGGATGGCATGAACTACGCGAGGCGATTCACATTGACAATGGCCGATCATCATTTTCATTAGCGTCTGTCCCGCTTGGTGGCGGGGTCCGCTCTTCTGGTGTGGTGACGCCAATTCTCTCGATCAAATGCTTGATCAGGGTGCACACCAGCCATCTCTAAATCCAAGCGCAACGTATCTAGCCAACGTTGCTTCGGGCGTCCTCTGGGCCGCTTTCCAGGGACCACAAGATTCAGGCCAATCTTACACACGGTGTCGTCGTTAGCGCGAAGGACGTGGCCGTACCATCGAAGACGAGCTTCGCGTAGCTTCTCGGATATCGGGGCGACACCGAACCTCTGTCGTATGGTGTCGTTACGAACGCGGTCCAAACGCGTAACTCCAGCCGTCCACCGTAGCATCTTCGTCTCCATTACACTGAGGCGGCTTTCAACTTCCTTCGTCACGGGCCAGCACTCAGCACCGTACGTCGCTACTGGGCGGACTACTGTTCTATAAACCTTCGATTTGAGGTGCTCAGGTATTGTCCTGTCGCAAAGCACCCCAGTCAGCGAGCGCCATTTGGACCAGGCTGCACTCACACGCGCATTCACCTCCATCTTTAAGCTGCCATCGGACGTGACTGTTGACCCAAGATACTTGAAAGATGTCACTCGTGAGAGCTCAGTACCATCGATCTTAATAGATCCGTGCTCATTCACATCTGTCGACATTGACAATGGCCGATGACGCATTTAAATTGTCGGAGTCACGACGACCACAGTGCGCGTCAGGGCTTAATCCGTTTGGACACCAACTTCCAAACTGGAGACTTTCCTGGCGTGTTGGATTCACGTCCAACACACGTTCTCAAGCACAAGGTCCATTATTTCACTGACGCTGCACTGGTGAAACCCATGTCCTCAACAGGCCTTTACAGGTCCGATAGATGGTGCACTTTCATTTTCGGTTACAAACTATTTCTGACAAGTAAAGTTAGATATTCTTCTAGGTCTATGCTGATTAGATAAACGTATATAGCGTTTCGTTTTACAGTTTCTTAGGAAATCTGGGGTCAGATTCTTCAGCGACTTAGAGCAATCTAAATTCGTAGTCGTTGATGAATCTGGCCCCTGGATGATGTGAAGGGCATGAAGGTGAACCCGCTGCTATAATGTTGCCCCCCACCTTCGGAACCTTAATCATACACGCTGGAGATTTCGCTCACTTCTTTGAAAAATCTTTTCACACGAGTGCTGTCGCAGATAAGAAGTATGAGGCGTTTTTAACAGACAGTTTTGGCAATGGCTGGAAGTCGGAGCTGACAGAACTCTAAGACAGGACTGCGATCGAAGGATCTGCAAAGTCAGCACAGAACAGTGCACAAGCGCACTGCTGAGTGAGTGGATCGAAAAAAAACTTGAAGTGAATCGCCTGATTGCGATAGCTATTGTATCCGACATTGAACGTATTGTATGTACAATCTATGGAAAGCGCTTCCATTCTAACGAGCTTCTCGCTTGACAGCATGGTGAAGAAGACAAGAATATCAAGTATGTATACCGGTGGATGGAGGGGTTGGCATGGGTAGAAAATGGGATTTAGCACATCCACGGTTTCCGGCTTCCCGACAAGAATTTTCAAAACACAATGTCGATTGCACCGGCAGAGTTTGTAGGTTGGTATATGTTCACCTACATGAGGAGAAAACTCAATTCCCCTCTACATCAGGACTGCTTCAGCATTATCCAGCTTAAGAGTCTCCGCAGCACAATATAAATTGCTGGATTTCGCGGCATTTTTTCCTCTCGTTGGGGATTCTGCCCCCTTCCCCGTTCCTTCTGGTATAGATTCGAGCTCAGCCAACATCGTGAAGTCCACATCTAAGCAGGTCACGACCGCTAGTTTTGCAGCTAGTCACCGTCTACAAGACGTGTAGACGACGTGACGTGTTACATCAGTGCAGCATCGCTGACGTGGTGGGGTTTGCGCGTAAAGACGCGTATTGGAAGTCGATCCAACACGCCAGAAAAGTCTCCAGTTTGGAAGTTGGTGTCCAAACGGATTTAGCCGCGCGCCAGCCACCCTTCGCGTTGGCATGCGACGTCGTTGCGCTGAAACGCGGACGGGCGCTCGGTGACGCATGATTATCTACGGAGCACGAAATTTTGCCAGTTTTTAAGCTCCTCGACTAGTTTTTTTTTTACGTTTACTGCTGCTTTCTTTAAATCATACTAGTTATCAACAGTATGTCAAGAACTTCCTTCTTTAGCATTCACCTAGTGATGGGCCTGCGAGGCCTACATACAGCGAAAGAAACAGGAAGCTTCGTACGAGACCTTAAAGTAGAGTACTGGTTTCGGTTTGGGTGCAGTCCTAGTTGGCGGTGGCCGCTGTTAAACGATTTCCCAACAACAAAATAAATTGGGAACAATATATAGGTTGCCCAGATACATTCAATTGAAGAATTTCTAGTCGGGAGGGAGAATCCGATAATGACCGTTCACGGTGAAAACCACCTATGCTGTCAAATGTAATCGGAACAGTGAATGAATGTGAATTTCTTGTGAGATGACCCGCTTACTTCATTTCTACTGAGAACGGATCATTTTCTAGCAGACAAACCAAGTAACATCAGTAAAATAAAATAAATTGGCTAAGACACTAGCAACGAATTCCTTTCGGACACGGGCAAGCCAATGCATTTCACATCCTAATCAATTTCAAACGTCCTGAGTCGTCTCACTTTTTCTATGTCATTTACTTTGCCTTTCTGCAGTAGTTTTCTATAGAACGCTGAACACATTCAGTTCTGATGAGATCGTTTAAGAGCGGGCCAACTAGGATTGCACCTCGGTTTGCGTCGTACTACATTAGTTACCTTAGGATATTCAACGCCCGCCGAGTATCAGCACAGAGGGCCCTCCTAAATGAAATGGAGCCCTTCCGGTGGAGGCGCTTGGAAGAAAAAGCACGTAGTGAAATGCGTCTGCTTCTGCTTGTAGAATGGGGAAGTACGGAGGCTCTTAGTGTTTGCTGAAGGGGTGCTTGCCAAAGGCATTGCACGTGAACCATGACAAGTGAGTTGGTGACGATCGAGCGTTGCGCAAAGTTAGAATTAATATAAATACTACGGATTAGTGCGCTCATCCTTCCCACCGTCTCTCCAATGGAAGCTTACAAGCACTTGCTTTCAAAACTTCTAGTTAATAATCCCGTCCCAGTTCTTGTTTCGAATTTTCCTCACGAAATCCTTGACCGTTTCCCTTCACTCATTTGAAATAGATTGAGTCTCATTCCGCCCGCACATTGTTAACAACCACTTCCTTTTCACTATCAGACATCTGACTTGTCTCATCCTCATCTAATGTCTCTATCCTTCTTCTACGCGGTTGACGTCGCCGGCACACACTTTCGCGCTCTAGTGCGAGTCACTAGCCGTCCAGTCGGACGCAGTGGGACCGCGACAACTCGTCCAATTTCGTCGCGCACCGTGCGCGGCGCCAGTGGGTTTGCGCGGCGTTGGAGATATGTATGCTCCCTTTGCCGGTGGAGGCATCGCGAGCTAAAAAAGACCCCAGCACTCGTAAGGCGCCGATTACATTTCTACTTCGAGGCCAGCCCTTGGGTTTAACTATAGCCATTGGACCTAACCAGGCGCTGACGTCGCAAAGTGCCAGCGCTTGCTCACGCTATCCGAGCCGTTGTCATTGGAGCGCGTTTTCGTCGCCCAGCGCTATTCGGCAGCTGGGTGAGGCTACGGAAGGGACTCCAGAATATGATGCAAAAATTCCGCACCGAAGGAGGACCGAACCACGGCCTCCCTCGCATGCAGCACGCCTCTATCCACCGCTCCACGATCTGTTTGCCGTGTGTGTCAACGCGGGCATATAAGACATCGATCGAACGCCCACGTGGAGGCCGACACGATCTGCGACGCAACGGCAGCATCCACACGCCACATTATCGCGGGTTGATGAGCAAACCTGCAAATCATCACTACGACTCCATGGAGTGCATCAGCAGAATTTGGTTAGGTCTAAGTATATACCCAACTCCTCAATTATTTTTGTGCTAATTGAGGAGTTGGGATTCTTCCTATATGACTTGCTCTCCCCGTTCAGATAAGCGCCTCAGATCCTTCCCATGTGAGGACACTCACTGCTAGGAAGGCGCAGAAATTCTGAGTCAAATAGGCGTAGTCTTAATGGATTTTTTGGTTGTACGTGCTATTTTCCGCTGATTTATGTGCCAGTTGCGTGTACCACATCTTGAAGTACCTTCCGTTGCTCCATTGCTGTTGGAAGAGAGCATACAAGGCCAGTGCTCACCACGCGGCACCAGGAGCAAGATCCATCGACGACATGCACAAATTTAACGGAGATAATACAGCCAAAATCTCTGATAGCGCGGCTTACCAAGCAACATGGTGAAGCATTTCAACATATCTCTATTTTCTTACACACTGACTAACATAACTTTAACAGAGAACTCACAGCGGAAACCTCAGATAACGCGGCTTATCGCTTACCATATCGCTTGATAAGCCGCGCTGTCAGGGATTTCGGCTGCAATTTTCTCCGTTATGTTGTTGTAAGTCGTTGATGAATCCGGCCCAGAAAGCAATTCACAATTTTAGCGCAATAGCGCAGCTCAGGATAGGCCATCCTTGCAAACATCAGCATGTTACCGTTGATTATATATCTAAACTATCAACGCTTGGGAGAGGGTACACCTCCCAAACAGCATTGCGCTCTGAAATATGAATAGAGTTGGACACTTTCCATATCAAATTCGGCACTTCTCTGCAAAATTGACTAACAAAACGTCTTCCAAATCAACACAAGCTATTACACATTGAAATTGAGAGACTCTCCGAACATTTTTTTTCACACGAAAATCTTGGTAAGGATTTTTTTGGAAAATTTCAATGCATCTTCCCTAATAAGTGAACACGCTGTTAGAAAATGCATAAAATTTTTATGTTTCAAGAATGAATAATAAATGAAATGCTGCTTTTAAAGCACAGGAAGGCAGAAGAGGCACTGTGCAAATTTTCTGTCCGGACGGAGTAACACAAATATGAGACACAGGTGGGAACGGTACATCAAGCACAGTCATCAAGAACAATAGAAATGATTCTACCATACGGGCACAATTTCTACACCGTAATATTTTTAGGCGTTCATGCGTTCATTTCACACCGTTTCTTCATACGTGCAATCGTTTCATCGCGAATGTTGCTCCTGTTAGGTTCTTATGTGTTGTTCTCTGCTTTGACCGGAAGCTCACTTCCTTAATAGCCACAACAGTTTTTTTTTCGTTGTTCGGCTATCATTTCACCAAAAATGTGCTCTGAACACTAGCCACCAGGGGCCGGATTCATCAACCACTTACGTAACTTTGACGGAGAATTGTAAGCGAAAAGCTCAGGGGCCGTATGCTCGTCTACCCCGAGTCTCCCCCGATGGGGGATCGGGGTGTGATAAGATATGCTGATATTGATTGGTTTTCCTCCATTGGGGGAGCACGAGCATACGACCCCAGATAACGCGGTTTATCAAGCCATAGGTGAGCGATAAGCCGCGTTCTCTGAGCTTTTTGCTTGCAATTCTCCGTTAAAGTTACGTAAGTCGTTGGTGAATCCGGCCTCAGGCAAAAGTGATATCGGAGCGAGCGCCCAATGCAATGCCGACGTGGAGAATGAGTACTTGATGCCTTTGTAACTACCACTGACCGGGAAGATAAGCGATAAGGTTACGGTGTAGGTTTTGTGCCCGTATGGTAAAATCATGCTTGTTCAAGAGCACAGTTATGCTCCCCGCTCGCTTTTTCAAGTGAACAGCATTTTCGAAATTAGTCAGACAAAAACCGCGTCGATCTAGTCAAGTGCGCCAACTGTTATTTCTGTACACTAGGTGATTGCTGATTTTCTGCGGTTTGAAACTGAATAGAGTTTACAATTTTGTAATTAAATTTCAGTAAAATTTCAAACAGAATATCCAGTTATTGGGGCAGGCGAATTAAAAAATTTCAAATAACCTCGTTCAAATTTTTCATTGTACAAAAAATTGCTCTTACCGGCTTGGAAAATCTCTGTTTAAATGTGAAAAAAGCCTGTTTTGATATGGAAGATGTTTAGTTTGATTTCAAAGCGCCGAAATTGTTCAGAAGATTATCCAGCTTGAACTTGGAAAAGGCGCAATTTGATCAAGAGGTAGTACTGGGACTACGCATGTGGTAATACGATGAGGCATCCTTCTCCAAATTTCGTTTACGTTATGAACTTTTTCTTCGATGCATCAGAAGTGTATGCGATCTTATCCGTTTACAGATAAGTGAATGTCGAGCTCATACGAAAATGTGCCCGATGACGATGAGGGTTCTGGTGATGACGATCCCATTCGAGGTTCAATTGTTTTGGATGATCCGTGCTTATCGTCGACATCGACTAGACCACGAACTCTTCGAAGAATATTGCTGTAAGGATGAGCCTTACTCATAAAAAGCAACATTCCCTTATAAAATATATGTTTGCAACAGACATGTAGCATACTGAAGAAATGTTATAAAATATTAATTTTGAATAATAATATTATTTTGCAAGTAACAAAAGTGCTAAAGGAAAGCTCTACTTGAAACTGTCAATCGTTGCTGAAAAGTTATTGATGCGAAAATTTCCCCGATATGTCTTTCCCTTGCCATCTAGTATGAACTACTGCTCTGATGCTACACTACTAGGGGTCGGATTCATCAACGATTTACAGCAATTTAACAGAGAAAATACGGCCGAATTCCCTGATAGCGCGGCTTATCAAGCGATATGGTGAGCGACAAGCCGCGTTACCTGAGTTTTCTGCTATGGGTTCTTTGTTAAAGTTATGTAAGTCGACCCCAGGCGTTCAGCGGCCTAGTAGCCACCAAACGTCTGGTGAGGGGCTTCGTCTCCAAACTCCGAAAACGGTATAGAATCCCCAGCTGCAACCTTTCTACTTTAAAAAAATATTTCCTCTGAATTCGGACGATTGTTACGCGACGTCGCTGACATATATTGTGAACCCAAGCACCTGGTCTCTCCTTTCGTGCCCTTTATATTGCCTCCTCCATAATGGTCCTCCCTTACTCGTCATCCGATTTTATCTTTCTGGTACTGCGCTCGAATAACATCTTCGAGCGCAGTACCAGAAACATCTTCGAGAAAAGTCGAATAACATCTTCGAGCGCAGAACCAGGCCAAAAATGCCCGCTAAGCATGTAGACGTCAAAACACCTCAACCACTCAGTTGAAATGCAAAGATCACTCAACACGGGATGACCGAGCTCCGATCTCGCTCGCATGAAGCAACGCCACTATCCACTGCTCCACAACCCGCTTGCCGGGACTGCCATTGCGGGCGCACAAGACATCGCAACGCGTGAGCGACTTGAGCGCCTTGGGGTTAGCGCGCTCTAATCGATCGGCGAGTTTGAATTGCGCGCGCCGCGGTCACACGCGCGCGGGTTGGTGTTCGGAATTTAGGCCTATGGTATAGTCCCGCGGAAGTATCCGCGGAACGGGAAAAATCTAGTCGGGACTCAACGCGCGCCCAATAACCGCAATCCGCAACACCCATTTTCCGCGATCGTCGGCTGCGACCGTGGACGGGCTGGTATACTTCCCGTGCAATGCACCGCGGGAGGCTGTCGGTCGGCGTTATCAAAAACTTTATCAAAAATAAACGTGCTCCAATTCGAAAGCGACCGATTCCGTGAACTTGGAACGTTCCTAGTTCACGGAGTGATAAAGCGCTCCAACGCGATTATCATTCAGTGTCGGCCGTCGACCGTGCCGGGTCGGCGACCACCGGTGCACCTCCCGTCCGCGGGCATTCCACGGGCGCTCCAGCGGGACTATACCATAGGCATTAGACGAGGTGCTGGTCGTCCTTCTGGTCCTCCCCACAGCCTTCGTAGTCCCATATTGCTCCGACTTGCCTTCTTACTGGACTGCCTCATGGGTAACCCTCTTCATTGCTACCCCCTTTCTGGTGCTGCCTCCTGGACCTATCTCTATGTTCTCCCTATTGAGCCCCATTCTGATCCCTCCTTACTGATTTCCCCGTTCTGATCTCTCCTTCCTGGTCGCTGTCCTGGTGTCCTGCTTTCGATATCCCCAACTAGCCTTCCCCCTGCTTCCAACCCTCCCCGCCCCTATTATCTACGGTCAAAATGGTCCATGGGAGACATCACTGGTTGATGTTTTTTCATATCTAACGAGTAACGCAAGGAACACCGCTGTGGGACACCATTATAAAAACACTTCATAGGCATGTTGTTACAGGATGTTTTGTTGCGTTCAAAAGTTGCGCTAGGCGGGAGCGGCCGGCTCATCCCGATACACGGGTGGTTTTTGAGGCTCCTCAGGATATCGGATGTTACGTACGGTCAAACAGCGCCGGTGGTGTAAGGCGTAGCATAGCTGCCCGGAAACCAGAAGGTGCTGGTTTGAGTTCCGCCTGGCGCAAGATTTTTGATCACAATAGAACATCCTGCAACAACATGTAGTCTCTACGTCAGCCACTTCAGGCTTAAGCAAATGTGTTAGAACCTCATAGGCAGTTTTTGATTACTTGATGACGCAAACGAAGTTTACTGGTGTCTACATCTAACATTCTCCTCAAGAATCCTCTCTGCTTACTGGTATATTCATATCCATATTCATTTCTCGGATCATATCTCGCGTCCATGGTAGGCTGAAATATTGAGTGCGCTGCCTGGTACATTATCCGACGACGTCGTCTGACACTCTACGTGTGGTTAAAATACGCGCTGTTCACGCGACAATCACGCGAAAATCGCGAGTGTCGTGAAAAGCCGCATGCACCCTCGGCAGCGATGGCAGCGCCAGCCGCGATTAAGGCCTATGTTATACTCCCGCGGGAGCATCCGCGGACGGGCGGGAATCGCGCCGGGATCCCTGAGCTGGCCAATCGCCTCGTCCGGCCGCGCCCGCCGTCCGCGGATCGTCGCCGACAGACGACGAGAGGGCTGTTAGGCCTCTGTTATACTCCCGCGGGAGCATCCGCGGAATGTCCGCGGACCAATGGTGCACGACGGAGGCGGGCGTGGCGAGGCGCGGCGATTGGCCAGGTGAGGAGTCTCGGCGCGATTCCCGCCCTTCCGCGGATGCTCCCGCGGGAGTATGGCCTCTGTTATACTCCCGCGGGAGCATCCGCGGAACGTCCGCGGACCAATGGTGCACGGCGGAGGCGGGCGTGGCGAGGCGCGGCGATTGGCCAGGTGAGGAGTCTCGGCGCGATTCCCGCCCTTCCGCGGATGCTCCCGCGGGAGTATAACAGAGGCTACGCTCGCCGCCCCGGGACGACACGACCGTTCGCGGTGCACCTTCCGTTCGCGTCGCCGCTGCCGAGTATGCATGCCGCTAAAGGGTTAAACGCTCGTGTTTTGACATCGGTGGCACGTCTCCTGGGGCCGGATTCATCAACGACTAACCCGCGGTATAAGGGGTAGAGATACCCACAATGAAGCCTGCGTCTCTGACTCTTGCGTTATCTCTGCCTGACTCTTATCTTATCTCTACCCCTTATCACCCGCATACCCACTGGTTAATTGTTGATGAATCCGACCTTTGAACCCAGACGCTCATGAGATAACATCGGTCACACGTAGCTGATCCCGGGCGTACGTTAAGCCACGTGGCTTAAACGTCTTCTTGACCCTATAGCATGTTTTGCGAATGCGGACACACGTGACACGACGTCGGCGAGAAGTCTTCTGAACCCGCACGCTCGCTTTGCCGCGCTGGTGACTTGTCTTTTGAATCCAGATTCCTGTTTCATCATGTTGGTGACATGCCTTTCGATTCCTTACGCCCGTTGCATGATGCCGGTGATACGTCTTCTAAAGGTGGACACCCGCTACGTCACGTCGATGACATGTGTTGCGAATCCGGACAGTCGTGGCGCGACGTCGGAGACATGTCTTTCGAACCTGGATGCCTGCTGCAGAATGTCATTGAAAGGCATCGTACAGCTTGTTTAACCCTTTTATACATAACAGGATTATTTCAAAAAGCATGGATTTTGCGTCTCTATTTCTATGGTATATAAAAGAGTTGGCGGCTGTCCGTACGTCTATGCGTTCATCTGGCATGTCATCGACGTCGAGTAACAGGCGTCTAGAGACGAAGACGTGTCATCCTCTTCGTGTCGCGAACATTAGGAGACGTGTCATTGATGGCGTCCGGATTCCAAACGTCGTCGTGCAATAGGCATACGTTTTTTTTTCGTTTTTCATGGTTTAACGAAAAACCGGTTCAGATAACAAATTACGCACGTTTAATTCCTGACGCAAAAACGTCCTTTTTTGATTCTTTAAGTGGTGATTTATTTCAGAACAATATTGATCCTCTTAATTTTGGCACTGATTGTATTGCTGATAATTTTTGTACTGGTACCGCTATTTTTCATAATTTTTCCGGAATTTTTAAGGGATCTCTTCTTTCTTACTTTCGGTAAGTTGACATTTGTGTATTCCGAGTAGACTTGCAAAGCGTAAACTCTTTGGAGAAGAATGTCTGGAAAGCTCTGAGATCTAAGCGGAACCCAAAAATCGGTTTGAAACACTACGTAAGTGGTCTGCGATGTCGCTTTCGCACTAAAGTGTTGCAGTTTGGCCAGTTCCCCAACTCACCTCAAGCATTTTTCTAGGTCGTCTCCGGTTAGGAATGACGTGGTACCTCCCTGAGATTTGAACGAGAAAGACGTGCATATAAGGCCTTGCTCAGAGCCTTCACGTGTCGACACGAAGCTCGCTGTCGATGCGACGCGACGCTCACATCGCTCCCTTGCGAGAGAAAGTCTCCGTGCTGTGAACGCCTCGCTAATGTTAGGTTGTAACGAATTTAATGGCACTGGCTCGCGCCATTTTCTGGCGCGTCTTTACTCGTCTGATCAAGAACAAACCGTAACATGTGGCATATCATTTAGAAGCGCAAACTTTGCTCTACCGATGAGTACCAAATTTTCTATGTAAAAGTGGGAAAACTTTAGAGTTTTATCGACTTTTTTGCAGATGGACAAAAGGGTAATCCGAGGCATTTACTCGTATGAATTCAAGCTGGGCACTACAGCTAAGGAGGCGGACGAGAGGATCAACGCCGCATTCGGTCAAGGACGTTCCACAATTCGGACGGCGTATCGTTGGTATCAGAAGTTCCGGAATGGAGATGAGAGCTCGGAAGAACATGAAGATCGTGGGAGGCATAGTGTTGTTGATGAGGACAAGCTGAGAGATGTGGTAGAGGAGGATCCACACAAAGGTACCAGGGAGATAGCGAAGGTTCTTGGCGTCGGTCACAACACAGCTGCCCGGCATCTGAAGGAAATTGGAGAGACCAAAAAGCTGGAAAGATGGGTGCCTCACGAGCTGTCTGAGGAGCAAAGAAACCGACGATATGAGATCTCGCCCGCACTGCTTCTACGGAACGAAACGGACCCATTCCTTGATCGCATCGTAACCTGTGACGAGAAATGGATAATGTACGACAAGAGGCGACGATCGGCACAGTGGGTGGACAGCGATGAGAGCCCCAAGGTTTTTGCGAAGCCGGAATTGCACCAAAAGAAAGTAATGGTGACAGTATGGCGGTGTTCGCTGGGAATTATTCACCACAGCTTCCTCCCTCCCGGTGAATCCATCACGGCAGAGAAGTACTGCATTGAAGTTGAAGAAATGATGACAAAGTTGAAGGATATTCGGCCGGCCTTGGTAAACCGAAGGCGAGTTCTCCTTCTGCACGACAATGCTCGCCTCCATGTAGCACGAATGACGTTGCAGAAATTGAATGAGCTGAGCATTGAAACTCTACCACATCCTCCGTTTTTTTCCGACCTCTCCCCAACAGACTACCATTTCTTCAAGCATCTTGGCGACTTCTTGGTAGGGAAAATATTCAAATACCAACAGGATGCCGAAAGTGCCTTCGAAGATTTCGACAATTCCAGAACTTCTGATTTTTATGCTACTGGGATAAAAAAGCTTGGCAGAGATGTGTAGAATCAGGTTTTTATTTCGATTAATAAACTTGCCTACAAGCGGAGATATTAACTGTTTAAATTTACAGTGGTTCAGTGCCATTTATTTCGTTACAACCTAATAGCATCGTGATTATAATTTCGCGTAATTTTTCTGAGCTACATTGGCCGGATGAGGACTTCTCTCCTTCGGCGCTCTCGATTTGGAACAACGACACCTAAAGATGAAAACAACTGCATACATGGTCAAGCAGCAAGCACTATAATAACGATCCTAATATAAATAAGATATACCACGAAACGAGTTAAGAGAAGAGGGAGAGAATGAAGCCTTATAATAAGAATTTCTATCGGCTAGAACGTTCTTGTTATTGCCGTCTTGCTGCAGCCAATCGACTTGAAAATAAAACGACTCCTCAACAGAAAAATAATTGCATACATTATGAAACAGCGAGCCTTGTAACAATCCAAAGACAAATTAGACAGCTTTCAAAACGAGGTAACAGAAAACCAGGGGTCGGATTCATCAACGACTTACAGCATTTCAAAAGAGAAAATTACGGCCGAAATTCCTGATTGCGCGACTTGTAAAGTGATATGGTGAGCGATAAGCCGCGTTATCCGAGTTTTTCGCTGCGAATTCTCTGTCAAAGTTATGTACGTCGTTGATGAATCCAACCCCAGGAGAACTAAAACTTACCACACAGTTGTTAGGAAGATGTTTAGTTGCGACCAAAACTCTTGCGCCAGGCGGGACTCGAACACCAGCGCCTTCTGCTTTCCGGGCAGCGATGCTCGCCTTACACCAGCGCTGCTTTGACCGAACAGAACATCCACGATATCTTCCTAGCAATCTCACCTATCAGCACTCACCCGTGATATCGGGATGAGCCGGCCACTGATATCGAAGATATCGTGGATGTTCTGTTGGGTCAAAACAGCGCTGGTAGTGTAAGGCGAGCATCGCTGCCTGGAAAGCAGAAGGTACGGGTTCGAGTCCCGCCTGGCGCAAGAGCTTTGATCGCAACTAAACATCCTCCTAACAGCTTCTATCTTTATATCAGCCGCTATAGGCTTAAGCAAAAATGAAGCATAATTACCACACAGCTTTTCGGTCGCCTCCAACGTCCACCGACTTTGGAACAAAAATATTAGGCCGTTACCTAAGTTCTGTCGTTTTTTGACCTCTAACTTCAAAAGTTAGAGGTCAAAAGACGACAGAACTCAGGTAACGACTCAAACATAACTTTATTAGTCGAAAAAGAACCATTACAATCTACACATATTTGCCAACGATATACTGGTTTAGTTATTTTAGTAGCGCAGAACTCCGGAGATCTAGAAGCGATGAATACCTCGAGAGCAGATTCTTCATCATGTCGGTTCCTGAAGTATTTTCCGCGGAGGAAGCCCTCGAGATGTTGGAAAAAATGGTAGTCTGTAGATGATTTTTTCGTATCCCAAAGAATGGAGCTTCTGCCTGGTGATCATCGATACGTGCAGCCGGGCGTTGTCGCGCAAAGGTTCGGTCCCCTTCTGTTGATCAGCGCTGGATACATTTGCTGGAACTCCTTGTGCACCTCGTCCAGTTCCTGACAGCACTTTTCGGCCGCGATTGTTTCACCAGATTTGAGAACGCTATAGTGGATTAAACCGGTGGCACACCGCCAAACGGTCACCATCACCTTTTCCTGGTGCATACTCGGCTTTGGACAGTGTTAGGTGCTTCTTCAATATCCAACCATTGAGCACTTCGTCGACGATTGTCGTAGACAATTCATTTTTTGTCACAGGTCATAATTCGCTCCAGAAACGGGTCGTTTTTGTTGCGTAGAAGGAGCGCTGACGATACTTGCAAACGGCGAGCTCGATGGGCGAATCTGCTCTCGAAGAATTCATGGCTTCTAATTCTCCGGAGTTCTAGGCTACTGGAAAGAAATCATAAAGGAACCCTGAATCTTTTCGACATGGAGACAATTGTCTATTCCTTCGATTAGATCACCCAATTCCCTTGCGAAATATCAATTTTCCCCGATTAAGTGTAACGTGGGACACTCAAACTTCTGAGCCGATGCAGCAAAGAAATTTTGCAGTTGCAAGAGCATTAGACTTCGTGACTGTAGCAAAACACACTATATAGACGTCGCGCTTGCCGCAGCAGTCGCCGCGGCCGCCGCGCGCTTTCGTATGTTCAGCTTGTTCCCCTTCGACTGGGATAGATCCGCGTTAGCCTATCAATCTCGTGATTTCTCTCATGATTAAACTTCAAAGGGACAGCCGTTTGGCATTCGCCTCAGCTTTTAAATATATTAATAATACATAATCGTGAAGTACTCACAAACTGAATTATGTCTGATAGTAGCATCTTTCAGTGAGACAGCTATCGAGAAACTATACCGATTTGTCGGTGAACGGTTTGACATCACTTGGCTCAGCGTTTTACCTCACTGGTGATGATGGCGTCATCGGAGTGTGGTAAGCAATAAAATGTATTTTTTCGATGCCAAGTTTTGGAATGTAGGTGCTTCGACATAGCTTCGCATACATTCCGAATATTCGGTTGATTTCAAATATCGGAAAATGTCGAGCACTTAAATTGAAAAACGAGTTCTTGAATACGCGAATTCGAAAAAGTGATTTCCCGATAAACGTTAAATAATTATTGAAAAAGTGATTTTTCGATATTCCACTTGGCATGTTCAAATTTGAATAAAGAAACTGTGGAATACCTATTCGAATAGGTTGGTCGTGCATGTTCAAAACCATGAATTACTTGAGAAGGTTAGTCGTGCATAACCATAAAATACACTGGTGCATAGATTCTCACCGAGCCTGCGAATAGAGCACCTTCAAAAACTTGAATATTTATGCTTTCTTGGAAATCTTTGAATATCTGAACATTCTCGAGCACCTGTATATTTTCGTGTATTCGAAATGGATGTATTAGGTTGTCCCATGGGTCTTCGCCGTTTTTTTTTTCAACGATTCACTGCAGATTTCGCCGGCGGTCTCTTGCATAGCGCTGCACAGCTTTCGAAAGAGAATGATTTGCTCTATCAGAACCTGTATTGCATTTCTTTTTTCATCATTTCTTTGTCAATTTTTGGGTCGTTGAAGTGAAAAGTGAAAAAGTGAAAAGGTAGATATTTGCGCACTTGTTCTCTCCGCTTAGGTTTGTAATTTTTTGCGCAGTTTTTTATAGCATTTGGAAGACAATGTTCTGTACTACAAGAATATGTGTTGGTCCTATTTTCTCATTGCTCGTTATTGATTATTAGGTTATCAAATTGGGACGTCCGAAGGAGGATCGTTATTTTTGCCGACAGCTCCTGCTCTGTGGTTGGACTTTTTGGGTAGGTGTTATATGTCGTTTGGAAGAGGATGTTTTGCTCAGTAAGAACTTGTGTCGCGTTTATTGGCTCACGTTGAGCTCTGTCGAATATCAACAACTGAAGAAGGAGAAGGAGTTGTTGGTGGAGACGATTTTTCTCTTTTTGGCATTTTGTTGATATTCAATAGAAATCAATAAACGCAACACACTTTCTTATGGAGCAAGACATTCTCTTTCGAACGACATATAACACTAACCCAAAAAGTCCAACCACAGAGCAGGAGCTATCGGCAAAAATAACCATCCTCCTTCGGACGTCCCAATTTGATGACCTAATAATCAATAAAGAGCAGGTGAGAAAATAGGACCAATACATATTCTTGTAGTACAGAACATTGTCTTCCAAATGCTATTAAAAAAACTGCACAAAAAATTACAAACCTAAGCGGAGAGAACAAGTGCGCAAATGGCTACTTTTTCACTTTTTCACTTTTCACTTCAACGACCTAAAAATTGACAAAGTTCATGATGAAGAAAGAAATGCAATAAATGTTCTGATAGAGCAAATCATTCTCTTTTGAAGGCTATGCAGCGCTATGCAAGAGACCGCCGGCGAAATCTGCAGTGAATCGTTGAAAAAAACGACGGGGACTTATGGGACAACCTAATATTATGACTTTGTTCATGTTTGAGCTCAAGAGGGGCGATTTTTTGAATATCGAATTCGAACACATTCAAAAACGGAATTTCTGTAGTATTCGAATTAAATGGAGTGCATTCGAAAAACGTTTTGTGCACGAGTTCAAATTTTTGAAATATTTGTTGTTATATGCGAGTTCATATACTTCTTATTCGAATTCGATTGAAAATCGTCACAGTATTGTGTATTATATTTATATTATATTATATTTATATTATATTACGTTTGTATTATTCACATTATATTATATTTCCAACAAATGTTTTGATAGATCATTCGGGCCTAACTATGTACGTGACCGAGCGTTACAATATAATGGAATGACCGTGAAAGTATGGAACTTACCAGTTCTGCTCGTATGTTTGCGACTTTGCGCGCTAATACGCTAATAAGGTATCCGTCTAATTATATAAGGTACGCCGAATACAATACAGATCAGAGTATATGAAGAGGTGGTCTTTGCTACATGGTTCTGTCGTTAAAAAGGTGCCGAACTAGCAGAATATCGATAGTACGAAAACCCTGTAACAGACGAGCTTCCCCAACTGGCTGGTGATTTCACTTGCACGTAACACGTTTTAGAGTCGCTCTTCACATCCATTCGGGATCGAGTGACTTCTTCAGAGTCACTCGATCTCCATGGGAAGCGGTAAATAGCAGGAGCTGCGAAGCACCGTTCTGTTTTCAGTCAGGACCTACTACCGCTGCAAGAAATGTGAAAGATTGACTTGGCAGCCGGTCTCAGGTGATCGATATCGATCGCGGAGCTTAAAGAATGCGTCTGTTTCCACTCTAGACCAGTGCCACGATTGGCTAGAGCTCAGACAAACACTGCCTGCGCCGCAAATGCCGCTGCGGCAATAACGACATGACATGAATCATACGTTACGTCATACGTACGACGAGTCACGCCGCTCCCGCAGTCTAGCCGGCGGCAACCGGCATAGGCACGGAGCTGTAAGGTGCTGTATTTCTAGTCGGGATCTTCTGCTGCCATTCGCCTTCTCGCCTTCTCTCCGCGTTCTGGCCGCCATCTGTCGCGAAAGGCTGGAGCGCAGACAGTATCTACCGGCGCTGAATCGGCGCGAAATCAGAGGCGGCGGTAATAATGATGTGAATCATTATTGCCGCTGCGGCGAGCTCTGCATCCCTGCCCTGTCGTTAAGGATAGGACCGCGGCATTGCTGCAGATGTGTGTGGGACCTTTACACGGGCACCTCACCGGAAAACTGCAGGGCCGGTGACGCGGGCAGGTAGAAGCGAGCGACCCTCGCACCAATACTGATGTTCCAGCGTTGACGAGAGCTGTGGGGCTCGTAATGAATATCTTGTCTTATCTACAACATTCGTTGCTTATAAGCTCTAAAGAATTGGCCAGTTTGATCAAGAATCCGCTCTGTCTTTAGGCATACACTTCCTGTGAACATCTCCAACGAATACCGAAATCTGGGTGTCAGTCCCACTGAGAACGATGTAAGAAAGATGCTTTCTCGGTCAGGATTCCCAGTGGTGTTCTATCTACACGGGAATTCATTCGACAGGTAAGCCCATTCTAACTGCTGCTTCCTCGTCAGATTCTTGCAACAGTCGGTATTCTTCAGGACACATCCGCACCGTGTTGGTTTGTCCAATTTGCTTAATGACATGAATTATCATGTGGTTACGTTCGACTATCGAGGTATAACACAAGTCGTCTCTTGTTTCTCAGACGCCCCTAAAACTAGTTCTGCTCCGCTAACTTCTCCCTGACTCGGTAGTCGTGCTTGTGCAGGTCACAGTCTGAATACGTTTCAAAACTTCATAAGACGAGGGGGAATGTGTGCCTGTTCTGCTTCCCTTTTGCGACAGACTCCCATCCTTACATCGTCTCTGCACTTTTTTTGCTACATTGCGTTGTGGAAGTTCCTCTAGAAATAGTTTTATTGCAGGCTTTGGTGATAGCCCTGGAACAACGACGACTGTATTTGGCATGTACAACGATTCTCTTCTTGTTTACAAATACATTCGAAATAATAGCGGAAGTAACACTATAATCGTCTGGGGGCATTCTATGGGGACAGCGTAAGATTCTCGTTTTTCTGAGTTTTCATTTTCACTATTTTACCCTGGCTCTCATTCATTATGCAGACCGTGCTGTCAACAAACAGGTGGTCTGTATTTTTAAAACAACTGACATGTGCCGGCTTCTTGCCAACTTAGCAACTCTGAGAAATATTAGGTTGGCCCATAAGTCCCCGCCGTTTTTTCTACAATACATTGCGGATTTCGCCGGTGGTTTCTTCCCTAGCGCAATACAGTTTTCGAAAGAGAATGATTTGTTTTACCAGATCTGCTCTATCAGATCTATCTATTGCATTTCTTTTTTTCATCCTGATTTTTGTCAATTTTTAGATCGCTAAAGTGAAAAAGTGGCAAATCGCGGACAGTCCCTTCTCTCCGCTTAGGTTAAGAATTTTTGCGCAGCTTTTTATAGCATTTAGAAGGCTACATGTTGGTCCTATTTGCAGATTTGTCCTTTATTGATTTTTAGGTCATCAAATTGGGATGTATGAAGGGGAAATTTATTTTTACTGACAGCTCCTGCTCTGTGGTAGGACTTTTTTCCTTGGTTTTATATGTCGTTCGGAAGAAAATGTTTTGCTCTATAAGAATTTGTATCGCGTTTATTGGCTCACGCTGATTTCTGTCGAATATCACAAAATGCCAAAAAGAGAAAAATCACCTTCACCAGCAACTCCTTCTCATGTTCAGGATTTCTTGCACAGTTTTATATGACACTGGAAAGTGGATGTCTTGCTCTACCACAATATATGATTTGTTCTGCGGCCATTTAAATTTTTGCTAGTTTTCAGGTCATCAAAAAAAAGGAGTGCCAGGTCGACAGGGATGAGCGCTTCCTGCCCTTCTCTTTGCGTGTCGCTTTCTGACCAGTGCTGAGCCATTCTTTACGGTGCTTCATGTTGACATACATGCAAACAAACACCATTTTTCATCGCCAGTTACAATTCTGTACAAAAAAGAATATGTCGTGAATGATGACGGGCAAGCAGGCAGCAATCATTACTCGCTGGTTCCTGACATATTCAGCGATATACAGAATTGTAACTGGCGATGAAAAATGTTGTTTGCATGTATGTATATCATGGCGATATGGACCAGTCATCAATGATCGAGGTTCGTCGCTACCTGACGAACGCAAACGCAACCTGTTGCTGGACAAGCTCGACAGACACGCGTATAAAACCTATTCCTAACCATCATGAAGCACCGTAGAGAATGGCTCAGCACTGGTCAAGCGACACGCAAAGAGAAGAGCAGGAAGCGCTCATCCTTGTCGACCTGGCAGTCCTTTTTGATGACCTGGTAAGTAGCAGAAATTTAAATGACCAAAGAACAAATCATATATTCTGGTAGAACAATACATCCATTTTCGAGTATCATATAAAACTGAGCAAGACAGACTGAACAAGGAGAAGGAGTTGCTGGTGAAGATGATTTTTCTCTTTTTGTCATTTTGTTGATATTCGACAGAAATCAACATGGGCCAATAAACGCGACACAAATTCTTGTAGAGCAAGACATTTCCTCCAAACGACATATAAAACCAAGGAAAAAAGTCCTACCACAGAGCAGGAGCTGTCAGTAAAAATAAATTTCCCCTTCATACATCCCAATTTGATGACCTAAAAATCAATAAAGGACAAATCTGCAAATAGGACCAACATGTAGTCTTGTAGTACAGAACAGTTCCTTCTAAATGCTATAAAAAGCTACGCAAAAATTCTTAACCTAAGCGGAGAGAAGGAACTGTCTGCGATTGGCCACTTTTTCACTTTAACGATCTAAAAATTGACAACATTCAGGATGAAAAAAGAAATGCAATAGATAGGTCTGATAAAGCAGATCTGGTAGAGCAATTTATTTTCTTTCGAAAACTGTATTGCGCTAGGAAAAAGACCACCTTCACGGTAGTACACGTTCAAAACAAACATTTGTCAGAACCACAACATTACGAACGAAACTATGACGAGTATAGATGTACAACACAAGGAACCGAATGGCTGGAGTGGGGTAGGGGTTACCGACTAATAGATGGGAAACTATGAGGACCCGGACCCGGCGACGGCGACGACGACACGCTAACCGGTAAAGCAACAGAGACCGATCCTAATGGTGGAGGCTCAAACCCAATGACAACCCCGCGATGACGACGTAGACTCTACGATGATACTTTAGACGCCCTCGAAGCCAAAGACGAAACGGGACTCCCGATAATGAAGAAGAGCCGATCCCTGAGACTAGTGTGCTTATTGATATTGATATTGATATTTATTACATGGATACCCATGTGAACGAAGGTTTAAGAAAAAAAGAAAATGAAGGAAAAAAACAACTACAATTAAAGCAACAACACAACCAAAACCGGCTAATAAACAAAAACACGTGAACTGATAAAAGACGAGAGGAGAGAATCAGGCACCGCGAGAATCAGTAGACTCAGGTCGGAGCATTTTCCGAACGAATTTCCTAAAAGCGGGGACCGAAATAGGTAGAAGATTGTTCTTGCTTAGGCGCACGTACTCAGAACCCGCTCGGTTTACAAAAAAGTGCTGCCTAACGGAGGAACGTGCCTTTCCGTAAGAAAGCTTACTTCGACTACCTCTGGTGTTTGATGGCTGCATTTTGAAAAAGTCGTCGTGCTTCATGTTCGCTATCTTATTAACAATTTTATGTACCATTACTATGTCGTTGATACTTCTTCTCCGTGATAGAGAATGCAAATTGAGGAGTTTATTTCTCAAATTACTTCTAGGGATTAACGAATAGTCGAAGCCTTGAACCCTGAGGAAAAGCTTGCTCGTAAAACTGCGTTGCACTCTTTCGATCTTGTGTACGCAAGATAGTTTGTGAGGGTTGTAGACAGTTGTTCCATACTCAAGTATAGATCTTACATAGATCTTATATATGCGTTTTCGCGTTCCACACAAGGCATGAGATCACCGCTTTCCGATACCGAGCGAAAGATTAGTGAGATTTCACAGCGAGTTGATGCGACAGGAAACATGCTGAAAAGTCAATAAAATGGGGATAGAGATTTGGAAAATGAAGGAACACCCATTTTTCCTACAGTTTCCAAGTTTCTGTTTCTTTGCTTGTACTTAATCTTATTTGGTTGAAAATAAAAAATTTCGTTTTCTAGAATGTCGACGCAGTTGGTGGTAAAAACTTCGAGGACGTGGACTACGCCACATGGCCTCATACTCGAAGGCGCGTTCAATAATCTCAAGGACGCGTTTATGGATTTGTGGTTCAGCTTTGTATGTTGATGTGTAGGCTAGAGTTTAACAATAAGTAGCATCTGTTTCGATAACTTTTTTGTCTGCAGCCAGTGCAATGGATGCCTGATAGATGGGTTGAAGCATTGATTGTTCGGCGTTTGCTCGATGTCGGGTTGACAATGCTGAGAAATGATAGATATATAAAAAAGTATGGCTTTTCATGAAGACACTGATTATGTTTAAAGGCTGATAGAAACTCATTCAAAATGGTATTTAGTGTTACTTGTCCGATTCTGATGTTGCATGCCGAAGACGATCCAATTGTTGATGTTGAACTAGCGCGAAGACTTAGGGTGAGTGAAAGACTAAGCTTTCTAGGAGAATATATTAGGGTGTCCCATAATTTTCTGAGCTATTTGAACCATAAATGTTTGGCGCGTTATAACTTCTTTATACAAGATCCAAACGGGATGTTTTCTTGGCATAAGAAAGCGATTCGAATAGTTTTCGAAATAGCATATCGATTACCTTTATTGGCCTGCTTCCCGCACTTTGGCAATTTCTCAAAAAGAAGCAGAAATCGACGTATCGCGACTTGCTTCTTCATCACTTCCGTTCTGGACAGTCTGCGTACGCTGCTCACAAAGCGATCGTTGCTTTGTTAGGACCTCACGTCTGCAGCAATTTCACGTGTGAAATTTGGCTCAATCGTTACCGGAAGGGAATGTACAGCATTACGGAGAAGAAGCATACTGGAAGAGCGATCGGACCGAATGAACGACGACTGCTACAGCAGTCTGGAGACAACCTGCCGGAAGCGTAAGGACTATATCGAAGGCTATCAGTACTCCACGTGGCACTGTTCATCGTTACCTGAAACAAAGCGGAAGAAGGGCAGTCTTGCCAGGATGGATCCCGCATGCACTGACTCCGTCTCAGAGGCGAGAGTGAGTGGTCACCTGTCAGAATAATCTCAACCGCGCAATAACGACTGCGTGGTTGAGCACGATTATGGCACAGGACGAGAAGTGGGGCATGTACGATAACACCACACGGGTGATTCAGTGGCTTCTGAAACACGCAAGACCAGAACGAATTCCGAAGCCGTCCCCACATGGGAAGAAGATTTTGCTCTCATTTTGGTTCGCGAGTCGGGAAGTCCTGCACTACTCGCTTTTGCCGAATGGGCAGGCGATTACAGTAGACTTGTTCATTGAAGATATGCTATAGAGAATGGAGATATGATATGGATAAGATATGGAGACGAAGCGTAAGCTGCTTGAGAAGCACCCGAGATTCGGTACTATTCGCGTGTTAGTGGATAATGCACGACCGCCTCGAGCGAAACGAACGCAGGAGACGGTGGGGAAGGAGTACATCTAAATTGCGGCACATCCTGCGTATTCACCAGATATCAGCCCTTGTGGCTATGCTGCATTTAGAGGTCTTGCTCCTTTTTCCATGAACAAACGATGCTCGTAACGTCAAGAGGTTCAGTGCGCAATCGATGAATGGATCGGAGCAGGCCAGCTTCTTTCTGGTAGAATGCAATCAGCTCTCTGCCCAATCGTTGGAGAAAGGTTGTGGCCACAGATGGAGAATATATCGATTGAATACCCTTGATCATTATCTTGTTGTAATAACCTTTAGTAAAGATGATATGATAGCCCAGAAAATTATAGGACACCCTAATATATGGGGAGGCATTAAATTCTCGGTAGCGCGACAGGAGGTACACCCGTCCCTGTAGGGGGCTTGGCGTCAGGAGGTACAGCCCTGTTCTGAAGACCGAAAACTTTTGCGTTTTGCGTGCCAAAAGTTTCGTAAGGCAGCCGTTCTACTCTCGGTGAACCCTAGGGGGTTGGGGGTGGGTGTGCAAGGGGGAAGACTCTCATCCCCCTTGCACACCCACCCCATCCCCCTAGGCTTCGTACCCAGTTGTGTTTGGGATCCAGCCGGTGTGAGGAACGTTCGTATCGATAGTCGCAGGCGCCATGGCGTCAACGCCAACGCCTGCTACCCGTCTCCATTCACGCTGTGGCACCTGCTGCGCGCGCGGTGATCACGGTAGATCTTCGGGCGACGGCCCGACGAAGGAGAGGAGGACACAGATAGACCACATTAGTTGTAGTTGCAATCACTAACGTATCAGCAAAAAGGCTTACAAGTGTAAAGACTCATGTTGGTATGAAGCGAACATAGTCCTGTATCAGAATTTCGAACTCTTATCTGAAGAGCTCCACCTCAAGCTTATCACAACTATCGTTGACGCGAAATTTTTGCAATTTGAAACCAAAGAATAATTTGTCGCAAACCTGCTACGAAGGTGTGCAAGATGTATTTCCAGGCTAAAATGTCAACGGCTAGAACTCAACTATAACGAAGTACTTTACAAAAGGAATCGTTTTAAAAAAAAAACATAGTTGTGTGTATCACACCGCTGAAGACATGTCTCTGGAACAAGCTTCTCTTAACAAAATGACGAAGTTCATGCTCACAAATGTTTGAATTTTTATTGCTATGCCACACCACATAGCTTTGAAGGGCAAAGTGGAATGTCAGTTAAAGTTGATATCCAATCTAGTTCTATGCACCATGTTTGATGTTATCTCAGTTTAAAAAATGTTTTTAAACCGCACTTCTCTCGTCTCTTCTTCCAAGAATGAGTCAGTTGAAAAGGTTGAGGGACTTTATTTCTGCGCTCTAGTGAAACTGCTAAGAAATGTCGGTCTTGGTCTTGAATAGAGGAGTTCTGGACTCGAAGTTTTTGAGCGCACACCATATTGAGCAGAATTCAACGTGAAACTAGGAACCCTATAGATAATTGGAGGCAAAGTGCGAGATGGAGATAGATGGCGCTTGTGGGTCTTTACACGTATGCAAGGATTTGAATGAGTTTCTCAATAAAATTCATCATCAAAAACGGTAAGTCGTTCCAAGGGTTTTTAATAGAGTCAAATGTCACATGGAACATGCTCAGATTATGCTTAGATTTTTTGGTGCTCTGAACCGCGTTAACAGGCATTAAGATCGACATTTTTTGTAGAGCATAAGGTTTATTATAAGACGAAAACCACAGAATCGCCTTCGTTTGAGTACATTCCATTAAACATGTATTCTAATAACGTACTTTTGTTAATAAATTATCAGTCCTACAACACACTTTAGATATTCTTCTCTTCATATTCTGTCCGTATTCCAGGACGTTGCCGTGTCGGCCTCTCGTGACATTCAGTACATAGAGTTTGAGGCAAGTCGTGGATATAATCACGAGGATATTTTTGAGGCACCAGAATTGCATCAAATTATACCGTAAGTTTTTTTCTATCTTCTACCCTGTATTTCCAATATTCTGTATTCTATGTTCTATGTTCTATCTTCTATGTTCTATCTGCTCTCTCCACTACTTTGTAATTGAGTTTGTCAGTAACTAGCGGCTAAGATAGGTACATCATTCCTTTGTTAACCTAGCCGCTTGGTTGGGAAGGCTTTCCACAAGGGAACATTCAGACCTCGCGTATCTCGGTCTATATGCAAGCTTATCATTACATCGCGTCGCGCCGCGACGGAGCTCTGAACATTTCCTAATCCGCTAACCTGTCACTTCGTTGATAAGTTGGGCTAAATGAAAGATGTTTGAGGCAACCCTAAAGGTCAACAGTCATGTCAGATTCGTCGTACAACTCAGTCAGGCTGCATACGCAAAGAAAATAGATATAAGTACAACCGAGCGCCTCGATGATGTAACGCATCTGAAGCGCATCTTGGACCACGGAGCGTGTCTTCCACTTCTTTTAAGCACTATCATGAAGTGACAGAATACGAAAGAAGACCGCAGCTGATGTATTTGCAAAGACGACAAACGCTAAACAAGCTGTATACATTGGAGATTCTGAACAGGGATAACACTGTAAAGTCTAAACGGGATGGAGATATTGAATATATATATATATATATATATATATATATAGACCATCCAGCCGCGTGAAACAGAAATAGCGTGACAGCTCCAAAATATTTACAAACATGGAATAGTGATAGCACAAACCTTAAGAAACGGTAATATCATAAGAAACAGGCAAGTGTACGCGCTCTCTGAGCAGATGCACTAACAGTGTTACTGAATAATAGTGCGCTGTGGCATTGGGCCGCCTGATGAAGCAGGTTCATCAGAATTCGGAGACTTTGAACTGTGAGTAACGGCGTTTTTAGCAGAATGCAGAAGCAGAATACGTGTCGAAGTACCACACCTGTTTAAACAGACTGGGAATAAGTATTAGTACAGGGTGCGTCAAAAGTTTTTGGACTCTTTTGTTTCAGGCTCATTATATGAGATGATGCGCTTCGCTCAACCAAAGTTTCATGTTGTATTGTTGCCCTACTCTTACCCTGTCATATATCAATTTTGTCCTTTTGTTCAAGATGGCTGATACAAATGGTCTGCGCAATGTAATGGAGAAACTGTACGTTGAAGAAAAAAACTAACTATAAAACTACCTAGAGGGCATCCTGAAGAAAGACATTCTTCCTTGTGTGTTGAAAAAAGCGACCGGACTTGTCATCAAGATTCTGCGCCCGCTCATAAGGCTAAAGTGGCACGGAAGTTTTGCGTTGAACAACTTTCCGGATTTCATCTCAGCCGAAGAGTGGCCCCCGCTCGGCCCAGACCTCAATCCGATGGACTACACATTCTTGTACATATTGAGGAGTAAGACCTATGCAACATCCCACACGGACACTGCTTCACTTCAAAGAGCCCTGAAGAAAGCCTGGAGAGAGATTGATGAAGACCCCCTGCGTATCGCCGTGGATGCGTTCCCTGAGCGAATGAAGGCGTGTATTCGTGTTTAAGGAGGCCATTTCATAATTTAGCCGCTTCTTTATATGTGCCTGGTCAATAGTAATAAATTTTATGAATGTCATCTGATTTGCTTTAAAACAGCCGTTTGGGCGGTCAATTACATGTGTCTAAGAACTTTTGACGCACCAGTATTTTTCAAATATACAGAGCAGCATTTTTGTTCCCAATTTCGTTTATTTCTCGCTTTCCATGAATACTTGGTTTTTGCAGTGCAGAAGTTTAAACTCATTTTTTAAGAAATTTCGTGGCATATGTGGAAGCGTCTGCTAAAAACACCTAATAGTACCATTTTCAAATCTACACGTGGAAAAGGTAACGCTTTGCCCTATTCCTATTGAAAACGTGTTTTCAAGGTGGGTCGTGAGAACTTCCGGGCCTCTTGAATATTGCATAGTATTGATGGTGATAATGCATGTGATGCAGTCCGTTTACGAGTTAAAGTGTATTTTTTAAGCTGTTTAAAAAATGCTCTAAACTGAAGACAACTTTGCATGTCACATGATTTTTCTGTTTATTTTTTAGCGTTCACTAAATGTTTCAGTTGAATATCAATTGCTTTCCATTAGTGTTGCTATGAGAAAATCAATGCCACAGTGAAGACTAACGACTGTATATAAAACAATGACTTATAGACAGAATAAACTCTTAACTAATTAGCTTAAATAAACGTGTTTATTAAATTGTTGTTCATGTGAATTTCATTCTCCGCTGCTGCTGTGAAGGCAGCTGTTAAGGTGTAACTTGTCAATATGGCTGCTCTAAAAGAAGTACATGTGCAGCGTGGCAAATTAGTTCTCGCCCCGTCTTCAGTGATTTTACATTTTGGCGCTATGCACGTTGGAGGGTGCAGTACGTAACCTTCTGGAGGTGAGCGGTGTATACGATGCTTACTTCAAACAGGACGCTATTCGTTTTAAATTGATCACTTTTCAAGCAAAAATGAGCATATCTTTTGTCAAAATAGACATTTTATGATGAAGGCAATCTTTCTTTTAGTATTTTTTGTGGAAAAAATCTTCTACACTGTGTCTTGATAAGAAATGTGGGATCTTACCTATACAGGGAGGGGCACATATCTAAAAAAAGCTATGTAACAAGTTGACTCGGCTCACCTGGTGCTATAAGGGTTACAGTTAGTGACAGAGGTGGGGTATTTGTGGTGCTCTCTCAAGAGCTGGACAAGGCCATAATGAGGCTTCATCTCCAAGATTACACCACTTATGCCCCT
Organism: Heligmosomoides polygyrus bakeri; assembly: GCA_947359475.1. Taxonomy (NCBI): domain Eukaryota; kingdom Metazoa; phylum Nematoda; class Chromadorea; order Rhabditida; family Heligmosomidae; genus Heligmosomoides; species Heligmosomoides polygyrus. The sequence goes on along the minus strand of OX375868.1, from coordinate 98,537,838 downwards.
TCCTCTCATAAGGAATTTGTCAAACATTTCCGCCGCCCAAATGAGCAGAGATTGCCAGGTCGGCAAATCTTCCTAGAGGAGTGATCAAACGGCTCAAGTGTGAATATCTGTGTGTCTGGTGCTATACGTTCTTATTAAACGCACAAGCTACCCCCGGAGGCGCTGCCGCCGTCGACCCCGCCCCAGTCAAGGTTAGACCCATAGTAAGTAATGTTGCTGACCCTCAGACAGCATCTTGTGGCTTTTCAATTTGTTCTGGTACAGCTGTTCAAATTTATTCCCTCACACTCGCCACTGAGGCATTCTTTCAAGTGCTCAACACAATCAGGGTTGAGGATTGGTATGTGAGTCAGTTGATGTATCCTCGTTGTACACAAACGTTTCCAAGGAAAGCGCCTTGCAGGCCGTCTTCTTCACCAGGCCAGCTTGAAGGCAGGCAGATCATGACATTGCTGAATGAGTATCCAAAGTGCAACATGTTTTGGTGATGCTGAGAGTACTACAGTAAAGTGAGAGGGCTGCAATGGGACAAAGACTATTTCCCCAAAAGTTGCGTTAGGTTTCGTTGCGATTGTAGACAGACAAAGCTATGTCCTCACTACGATGGATCCGTGTTCTAACCTATCAGGCGGCGGTCAGCTGTGTTTAAATGCGCTTTGTCCGCCGAGACGTCTTTACAGCCGCGATGATTTATTTGTTGTTTGTTTGCTTGTTTTTAGGTCCTATTTTGTCCTCTTGAAGGGCTCCGTCCGATGTGATTTGGCTGCGTAATTTTTAAATATATGTACATATGTGCCCACCCGCTACTAGGATAGATCCTGTGGGAACATTTTGAAAAGGGGCCCAGAATTCCTATTTGTTCGACTAAAACAATACTGAAGTGCGTACAGAAATCCTTTACCACAAAGATTTCTTCGTGTCGAGAGATTGTGCCATGCATTCGCTTGGACATTGCAATGTTTAATTCATTGGTTGGTTAGCAATTAGCATTGTTACTTATCTAGTTATCTAGAGTTAGCTATGCACTGGAGAACACTGGTCAATTTTTTATTTCTTGCATTATATTCGATTTTGCTGTTTGTAGATTTATACACACGGATAGGAAAATTGGCTATCATTCCAGTAGGCGATGGAATGTGTAGAACGTGGTGCGCGGCTCAATACATGTAACATTGCAGGAAATTCAGTGATCTCCAGCACTTTAGGATAAGCCTAAAAGTACTGTTTGGGATCAACTGAAGAGAACTTGTATTTATTCAAAAAGCGTAGTTATTTTTTAAGACACTGCGAAGACGAGTTTTTAATAAAAAATTTGCTTAAAATGTAAAATTAGACATTCTTCCAAATAAACTTAATGCTTTTGATATCGAAGGAAACGTCTTTCAGATCGAAACAAGCTTCACACAGGATGAACTACAGTCTCTCCTAGATGGTTACAATAATTCTTTGATTGAGGAAAATTTGGCTCAACTTTTTCTGAAATATTTTAGTTACGCGGCCCGAACGAGTGTAGCAAATAATGATTTGTATTTTATTTTAAAGCCCAACAAGGCAGCAGTCGTTCAGTGAATTAAAAGACAAGATCGCGCCATGCATTCAAAAAGCTCGCCGCTTATTTGATTGTTGGCGTAAATGCTACTTACATGAAGTATGATATGGTATAAATTTGTGAATGATATAATTTTACCCCAGCATTCACCCACCTCCACGCTTCTCTGAATCTAGGTAATGCTTCAATTTCTGCCCTCTATCCACATAGCCCTGGGTAACGTCATTTATGAATCCAGCCTCTGGAATTCCTCCTCTTGCCCAGGTATGGAGGCAAACTACTGTGGATGTGCGATCCCATTAGTGCAATCCCAAAGGGGGGGGGGGCACTCCATAAAGACTTGTAAATGCCAGTTACGCATAAATACATACAACATACAACATAACACATGAACGACCCTGCCTTACCTGATTCCCTCCGATCCTGACGCTGAAATATTAAAAAATCATTATCATACCATGGAGAGGCTGCAGCGGCGCTGCTCGTAATATCCAGTTGAATTCCCACGGTACCCTACCGGCGTGCGAGTCGACTCACTCGCCGTGGGGACGCCTGCGGGCTCTACATATCGCCCCACAGTCTATTTCTAATGTTGCATGTGGTCCGCGTCGGTTGCTTATTACTCTGCATTGTTTTCTGTATTTCTATTGTATCTGTATTTCTGGTTGATTTCTATATCCGGAGAGGAGAGGGGCGCAGGAGAGAATTTAGTGACTGCCTTATGTTTTCATAAGGCAGTCACTAGATTTTATTGAAATGAAGTGACTTCCCTTTTGGGATCGAACCGACTTCCTTCTGTTGCCAAAATATGGAACAAACTACCGTGGATGTGTGATCGTAAAGAGGGAATAACAGCGCATTAATATTTGCCTCATGTAGCTACACACCACGGTAGGCCACAATGGCCCCAGTGTCATCCCGCCGCATATTGTCCGACAATCTTGATCTTTTATTTAAATTAAACCAACGAAGTGTCTTACCAAGGAAGGTTTTCAGCCTCCCACGGGAATGGCGCACTTCAAAACAGCGGAAATGAATGAAACCGAAAACGTCTTGATTATCTGACAGTGATATCACGAGGTGATAGGTGCACTCGTGTGATGGTATATAAGGAAGACATACTGCATCAAAAGATTAGTTTCCGCTCGACTGCATGTCTTTGTGATGTGATGGGCCTTGGGCCGGAATCCCCATCCACATCGTCAACGAGTAGTGAACACAGTTCTTCCCTATCGGACTCGTCTTTATCTGCAAAAACCTCGAAAAGGTAACAGCTTTTCTTATGACAGTGATGCAAATGACATTCCTTCTTCGTACCACGGCGCTATACGCGTTAGGTGGGGGATGAGGGGCAGCATGAAGCAGACCGCAGTGAGCGTGTAACTCGCATATATGTTAATTTAAGCACGAGTAGCAATACTAGACCAAATTATTCGAATAGAAACCATCGTAGATGATGACAAAGACTCGACGCTACACTTACAACGATGAAATTTTCACGGACGAGTCGTCCGGGGCGGGTTACAACAACAACAACGTGGTGGAACGCCACCGTATCGATTTTTGCTTTCTTTGCCGCGAGAGCGATTTTCGGACAACCCGCGCCGCATACGCCACAGCCTGCATAGCGACGAGGGGTGTTTCGCAGTGCACGGCTTCGGGCCCACTGCTTCGGCGGTTGGGTTGAAGCCACAATTTTTGTTTGGGTGCTCGTGGCATCCGGGCGGAGCAAGGGTTGTGGAGTAGTGCTGAATGGCGGTGCATTCCTTCGCCCTCAGACCGCGCTCCACGATGAGCACCGCACCCTAAAGGGCTCCGCACACTTCTGCGGCGTTGCCGCAGCCGGCAGCCGGCAAAAGTGGGGCGGAGCCTTCAAATTGCGGCGCTCCTCCCCTCTGTGACGGCCCGTTCTCCGGCGTTGCCGCAGCACGGCGCCGTCGCAGCGAACTCCAGTCGGGACCTACTCGCATAGAAGGAAAGCGCGCTCCGATGAGAGACGCAAGCCCGAATGAAGAACTCAGCTGAGAATCTCCATCGTCATCAGCTCTCCGGCAACGTCAGCTCTCCCCAAGGAAACTAAACTTAGAAAAAGGAAACTAAACAAGCGAAACAGCTAAATCCAACACAAGAACGAAAGAAATCAACCCAGACGTCGCCCGGATCCTCGAGAAATAATCAGCTGATAGCCATAATCGATCTCCTAATTTAAAGGACGCATGTGTTTCCACTTCCTGTTCCCCGTCGCAATCGGCTAGAGCGCAGAGTCTCTGGTTGCGGCATTGCCGCACCGACGGCAACAATGATTTCAATCATTGTTGCCGTCGATGCGGCAATGCCGGAAAAGTGTGCTGGTGCGGGACGGTGCCGGCTGCCGTTGCCGGCGGCCTCTGCGTCCTTGACAAGAATGTTTTGCGCGCCATGGAGCAACGTTGTTACAGTAAGATTGCGCGTTGGCTTAAGTGTGGCCGGTGTAGTGGTGGAAACACGCGGCCGAGCGCTACAGTATGCTAATATTCTGCCGCTAGGGGTTAGATTTCTTCCGAATGGATACAAGCGTGCGCTCTGACATCACATTTCATCACCGCCTTTGTTTCTACAAGAAAAAGTTAGAGATAGCACCGAAAACTATTTTATTGGTGAAATTCTAGGGCGAGTGTAATAAGAAGGCGACCAAATACTCAGCTCACTTAATGGTGAGTTATATAAGCAATTAGCGAGAAACAGTTAAAGATTAGTGTTTACGCTTAATTCCAGACAGGGCAACTTCCAAGTTACCCTGTCTTTACGAACCCAAGCTTGGCTGAAAACAGAGTTGAGTGCAAGTCGCTAGTTGAGTGGTTTGTCCCGCTTCTCCATACCTAACCACCACAAACTCTTCACAGCTGCACTACATATGGATCCTTTTAGAAGAATGTCCGCAGCCCTATTGCTCCGTCTAGAGTTGTGTTCACAACCTATTGCAGCTCGTCAAGCCTAATCCAATGTCGGATATTCCGGTTCAGTCGCTGTGCTTTAAGCCACGAGGTGTGATGAAATTGGGAAAGGGTGACTTAAGACAGAAATACTGTCCTCCTCTGTGTATGGATGTTAGTATGAAAACTGGGCAAACCACTGCCGAAATTTGAGAACCCAAGACTTGGTTGAAAACGGAGCAAAACCGAGCGTAAGTCACACATATTTTCATCGCTGACCTGTCCCAGTCCACCGTCAAAAATAGGAGGACCTGGACAGGTAGAAAAAGCATAGTAGCCCAGCGCACGAAGTAGGTATTCCGCACCATCGACCACTAAGTTTACGGGAAGAATTACATACGGGGCCTGATGTAGTCGAAAACAGGGGTGGAAAATGGAAATTTAATTTCCGCTGTCGACGAACCACTACACACTCATGCCTTCCTCCTCTATATAGAGGATTTGTGAGCTTGGATGAAGCCGTCGTAAGTGCCACCATGGTTCTCATCCCTTTCCGGGATATGTTAAGGATTAGCAAGCTTTGCGCGCTTTTGCGTTTTTTGTTCAACACTTTCCTTATAAAAGTGAAGGCACATTCTCATCGCTCGCTGTGCAAGACCGATCAGGCTGAATTAGGGACATGGCCATTAAATTTGACCTGACCCAGACATTATTGTGCCAGCGATTCTGTAGAATCAGAAGCATACCAGTCTTAGTTATTAACTCAAGGATTGCAACACTGTGACTCAGCTGTAACAACCAGCGAATCGGCTCATCCAAATTTGGAGCGGAATCTAGTTAATTACAGCTGAGGTGACTCCATTTTATAGAATTGATTCTACAGCTGATTTGAGTCCTAGATGGTTCCAAGTTATAGAAGAACTGACCATCGCATCGAAATAAAACATGAGTACTAATAAGCCTATCGGCTGTAGCAGCCCGTAACTGCGAGTGCAAATTACCCTCTAAACTGATGGTGTCGTGACGAAGTATTGGGCTTTTAAGTCAACGAAGTGGAATTCTCCATCGCCATTGCTGATACATTTCAGACCTTCTCGCATGATTGTAATTTTCTAGGCACACTTTAGAGATTCATGTTCACGTGCTGCACTTGTTCCGACCCAAGGTTTTAAGCGGTTTTGACAGTAAATTGTTGCATAGAACAAAGAACTGATAGAAAAAATTTAAATCGTACATCCTTCCAACGGACGAATTCGTGCGAATGGCACTCAAGCTATCAATGCAGAGAACATCGCGAGACATTGGACGAGTGAATGAATCCAAACATCAAAGTCGCGCTTAGATTTCTCTTTCTTGCCATACAAAACAAGGCACAAGTTGTTGGAAGGCTAGGAGTTTATGACCATTCAGACATTCAGATAGTGACAACATTTTTTAGGAAAATCTGTATTGATGCACCAGTTTCATAGCACTAGCTATCACAAGGTTTTCCTAGGCGCATCTAGGGTCTAGGGTCCTGGGGGGTCACCATGTAGTACAGCCCTATTTGCCCTTTGAAACCGGATTTTTTTTTTGCAGCAATAGTGTGTTCTACCCCTACAGTGAACTGAGGTAAGCCATTTATGATGTAACTGTACATAAATGTGCCTTTTTACCAAGGCGTATAACCACTGAGTAGGGAGTGAACCCCCCCCCCCCCCGGACCCTATTTGCGCCTTTTCCTATGATCGACACTGCTACTTGAGCTGAAGAATCAAAAATCCAATTTATTAAAGGCGTGATGAAAGGAGTAACCGCGTGATAATAGTACTCACACCACTATGGCATACATGTTATTGTTAGATAACGCTGTACATTTAATCTTTCCATGCCTTGCATGTGTAGTCCATTGGACCCGAGCGATTACTTTCAGGGATAATACATCATCCTCTGATCCCTGGTACGCGTATGTTCCAAAACGGATTTGAAACAGCCGCAGCGGCCGAATATTAGCATACTGTAGCGCTCAGCCGCGTGTGTTACCACCGCTACACCGGGCACACTTAAGCCAACGCGCAATCTTACTGTAACAGCGTTGCTCCATGGCGCGCAAAACATTCTTGTGCGTCCTTGCTCCATGTTGAAGGATAGGGCTGCGGCAACGCCGCAGAAGTGTGCGGAGCCCTTAAGCCTATCGGCGCGCCCCGGACAACTCGTCCGTGAAAATTTCATCGTTGTAAGTGTATCGTCGAGTATGGCGAAGTAGAGTGTGCCAACGTGACCAACCAGATCTATCCTAGTCGGGGGGGGGGGAGGTATAACTAAAAGCTATTGACTAAATTGACTCGCTATTCATGGAGCGGTTTCTAGAGGACAAAATGGGGCAAAACTGACAACATTTACAAAAAGCACACAAAAAAAAATTAGAAAAAGTATAGCAAAATTAAAAAATTTCACCTGGTTGTAAAGCTATGCGCGCCCTCACCATGGCGGATCCTGGTTAAAACATGTCAGATGGCGGTCAGTAGCTACTTTACATGCCCTTCTCACTGTGATAAATCCCGGTGATAACATATCAAGCGCCCGCCAACTGTGTTTGAATACGCCGTTTCTTTGCTTGCTTTTTGAGTCCTATTCTGTTCTCTATAAGTCGCTCCGTAAATCCCATGCCAATCGGTTTCTTAATCTTGAGTTATGTGTCTCCCTCCTCCGACTAGGATAGATCAGATCAACCGTGTTGGTAACGGAAACCACCTGTAAAAATGATAATTGTCGCCGCTAAACAAAATGTGGCGCAAATAGAATCGCTAGGAGGGTCAGTCTCTATTCAGTGGTTGTACGCTTTGGTAAGAAGGCGCATGTATTCCAGTTATATCATAAATGGCCTACTTCAGTTTACCGTAAGGGTAGAACACAGTACTGCTGCAAAAAATCCAGTTTCAGAAAGCAAATAGGCTGTACTACATGGTGACCCCGACCCCATTTTTGCCCAAAATGTCATCCACAAATCCCTAGAGGGAGACCAGCCATATTTCTTTGTTCCCAGAGCTAGGTAATGGAGATCAAGGGTCAGAGCTTGGCTTAAATAACTAACAGACTGGCTGCATCCTGGAGACTTTTTTCTGGTCCTCCCAGCTTGGATTTCAAAACGGAACTATATATACGGCAAGAAAAATCGGTGCATTTATAGGAGGGGCCAGCCCATGGGCTTCGACCGCCTTGAGCGTAGCAGTCGGATACGGTGGCGTGGGATGCGTGGGATTTTCCACACTATACGCAAACTGGCGCGTACGTACGTGTAATGCCAGTTGCAGCGAGAAGGGCCTAGGTCAAACGATACGTCTCACGCGAACTAAGGCGTAGGGCTTAGCAACCCGCGCAACACTGTCGCAGACGCCGCCGACAATAGCGTCGCCGAAGTAAAACATAGAGCTAAACGGGTAAAAACTCGTCGTAGACGTGGGAAATGCCGCGTCCCCTCGTACTTGTGTTTGAGTACTGATGGGATGCCCCTCTCTTTCTTGCATTGCGCTGAAAAATCATTTAGGAAAAGAAAACTGCAATTTTTGCCGAATCGTTTGCTCTCCTATCCGTGAGGTTTTCACACCGTAAGCACCAAATGTCACATGAGACATGTGAATAGAAATGATTCCATCATACGGGCACAATTTCGGTCTTACTTAGATCTAACCAGATTCTCCTGATATCGCGTCATATCGACGTGGCCATTTTCGATATCCACCGACACCATGGTCAGTCGACATGGAGGAGGGTCGTTGAGCGGTCGGTGGCGGATCGCGGCTCTTCCACCGCCGCTACAGGAGAGCACTGGGAGAAGGGAGCAGTTCCTGCACGAGCACCTTGGACGCACTACACCTGGAGTCCCTTCCCTAGCCGAGTTGTGCGCTCGAAGAGCGCACAACCCATCTCCGATGTCCCCTCAGCGACGAAAGCATTCTTAGCACGAGCCGCTTGGATGGCCCACACCCCAGAGTCCCTTCCCTAGCCGAGTTGTGCGCTCGAAGAGCGGTTTTTTTTTTTTGCTTTTAGAATATTTCCAGCACTGTGTGTTCTGTTTTATGCCGCTTGTGTTTTCCAACATATAATCGGTGAAAAGGCCACATGCTGCCCCCACCATACCCTAAGGCGCGTTGCCGCCTGTACAACTCTAACGTATCGAGTTGAGCTGTACTTTTCAGGTGCAAAGTGTTGTTGTGTATGATATTATTCCTAATATTTATAGTTTTTGTTGTTGCTCCCTTGATGTATGCGTTATATCCAATTCTCTTGGAGAAAGCGTTCTTTTCAACCTTCCGTAAGCGTTTCCTTTCCATGCAGTTGAGCTTTCAGATGCACTTATCTCTAGAAACTCAGGAAAAGTATAATCCAACGTCTAGTTCTTGCTAAATTCATTCAAGTTACATGAGCTCATCTCTGTGCTACGCATCGCCGAGTTATGCCCTTTGCCGGTGGAAATGGTGCTATGAGAAGCACTTAACTACCAGAATAACACAGGGATAAGAGATAAAACCGAGTTATCAGCTAACCATTCAGACTTGAACTGTGATAAGTTTTTCGCATGGTGATGCCAGCAATCCCATAATTTCTGTGTTCACTGAACGTCAGTAGCCATATTCATACAACGGCAGGAGCGGGAAGATAATCGAGATCTTCTCGCTTTCGCCCATTCCCCCTTCCCGGCTTCCCAGAACGCGCTTGGTTTTCATGTTCGTATTCGTTTCATGGATAGCTATTTCGAGTTTCCGACCTGCTTACCGTGGGATATCGTTAACGTTTCCGGGGCGTTAATGAATAGGGCCACTGGTTTTAGCATCGACCAAACGGAAGACGTGCCATCGACCGACCTCGACCAACTACGATTTCTTCTAGATTACTAACCTATTCTAGAAGAAATCGTAGTTGGTCGAGGTCCTATTAGGGCGCGTGTAGCGCAGTCAGAGGAGGCGCGACTGTCGCGTGCACACGATACCAGGTTCCTGGTTCGGATTTCCCGCCCAGGCCAACCAAGCCTTCCATCCCTCCGGGGTCGGTGAATTGGTACCGGACTTGTCTGGGAAGGATAAAGCGCTGACTTGTTCATTGGCTGGCCACCGCAAGTCATTGTATGGCCAAATACGCATTCATGGCGCCTCCACGGCATCCCGTAGAAGTAGAATGCGCTGGCGCATCCTTGAAGGGATTGAGTAACGCCGTCCTTTATCCTTTATCCTTTTACTAACCTATTACAGTGGATTGGCTCACCACAACGCGATTAGGAAGTATAGAATGTAACAACGTGAAGGCTCCATCGTTTTATAGGGAGAGTGCCATGGACGGACTATAACAACCTCACTTCAAACAAGGTGAAATACCTGGGAAGGGCGTTTTACCTCCACGGACAGGCAGGCAAAATAGGCGTCTGGTTAGACAACAGCTCCTCGTTTTATATCCAAACGTCAGTTGAATATACTTCACTTCTGATAGGCACCTGCTTCCAAAAACATTATCAGACGCCTACAGAAAGGAAACATTTGTTGGACAAGATAGAATGGAGAGTTCGCTTTCGGATACAAAGTACAACATCGTTGTTTATCTGCACGGTACCGCGCATGACAGGTATAACTTTTTCTTTTTTGTCGAAAAGCCTTTAAAACGAAGGCGCTAAGCACGCTTGGGTATACACGATATTTGAAGAAGGATACCAAGGTCTCCTGCGATAAGGCTAAAGCTATCAGTTATCGAAAAGACAAAGGAAAGACTTTTTTCTCGAAACGGTAGACAGCTTCAGTGCGATTAAAAATGTTAATCGAATTGAAACTAAGAATGTAATGTAGTTCTGCATTGAGAGCTCCATGCACCAGTGGTGCACCATCACTGCAGCTATACAGGTTGAACCATCATGACGTGGACAAAATTTTTTATCATAATTATAAAACAATCAACTATTCGAGAAAACTACGACTAAATTACAGCAATACAAATATTGAGGTACATCGGGTGCACCGCCGGAGCACACTATCGGCCATGTGGGGCGTAGTCATCCCTCTGGCACGACCCCTGGTTTTCGTTGATAATGAAGTGAGAATCGCCAAATATGTGTACCAGCGAGACATTCTCGAGTCCGTAGTTCTTCCTTGAGCCCAGCAGCACTTCGGTTATGCCCATTGCACGCTTCAACAGGACTCCCCTGCGTACGGAAGAGTACACAGGCGCGGTGCAAGGCCAATTTCCCCGACTTCATCACGCATTCAAAATAGTCGCCGGACTCTCCGCATTTGAATCCGGATCGTGTGTAGGGCACTTTGGAGGCTAGGGTCGGCATCAAGCACCACCGCAGTCTCGAGTACCTGAAGGTATCCTTGCGTCAAGAGTGGGACCGATTGTTTCCTGATGACTTACGGCCCATCGCCGAAATTTGTCATCGTGAAACGTTAGGCCCTCTGCATCGCTCCAAGGAAGGTCACTTCGAAACCAGTTGAACGTGATGTACCTTAATGTTGGTATTGTTGTGGCTGACGTGATTAAAAAGTGCAGTGAGGCAGGACCCCGCAGTGGAGATGTCAAATGCAACATGCTTCTTACATTTGGATTTATCTGCCAGACATCAATGATATGGCGATATTTGTGAGAAATACAACATAGGTCGCATAAAGCAGTTACAGTATAGTTTCTTGATAGAATATGGAGGACAGGTATACGGTGTTAATACGGAGGGAAGAAGGGAAGAGCGCCCGTGCTCGCCTATGGTGGATGAGACCATCATGCTCTTTTTGCCTCCTTTGTAATCACCTTCTCGAGGGCGGCACAGTACCTCCCAAGAGTTGTCGCGGAGGGTGGGTAGTCTTTGTTGAAGCGAGGAAGCGACCACCGGGATCCTAAAAGCTTCGTTTTTCTCACTGATGTTGGATTATTATATCGGTCACGAAGAACGTTGACGTAATCAAATGCAAATCTGGGTATGCATTCTTTAACTGCAGCAACAGCGTTAGCACTGATTTGGATAGTCTACAAATTCTACTTTCAATGGATATTGTGGAGGAAACTTGAATGCTTATTTCTTGCTTTTTTTGCTATACCGTACGCTGCGGGACAGGTCAACGTAATTTCCAGTGTTTTGTCCTACCCATGCGAGTCTGGTCCAACACAGACTTTAAAGGGTGGAAGGTTTGGATGAACAGGGAGAGAAACGATCCAGGAAACTGAATTTGTGCGCGCAGCAGGTGCATCCCCACCGATTGCGCTACCACACGATCCTAATTTTTTCTTAAAATGCGTCTTAGACCACTTTTCCGTGGTTTGAAGCTTCTGCCTAATCTTATTCATTTAGAACCTACGGACACCGAGTTGCTTTGTACAACTTGCTCAATGGTTTAGACTACCATGTAGTCACATTCGACTACAGAGGTTCTATCTTAACTCCACTTTTGATGTAGTGCTCTAAATTCACTACTGATAGTCAATTTACAGGTTACGGTGACTCCGATGGAACTCCAGATGAACAGGGATTAGTAAACGACAGTAGGCTTGTATACAGCTACGTAAAACGTCACTGTGGAAATAACACAGTTGTTTTTTGGGGTCACTCCATGGGATCAGCGTGAATATCTCAAACATTTCTCGAACTAGAGAGTGTTTAAGTGATTCTCGTCCTTTCTAGGGTGTCGACAAAGTTGGCGATGGACCTTTCTATGGAGGGTTACCCTCCTCACGGGCTTATCCTTGAATCTGCATTTAATACCCTTTTCGACGCTTTCATTATGCACTGGGGAAGCATAGTCCGTAATGAAGCGATTTTGATCAATGATTGCTGCTGCTATTAGAAACACCTGTTTCCAGCCCATACGCTGGTTTCCTGACGCTGTAATTCGAAGGCTGGTCGCAGATCTAATGGAAAATAATGGAAATACAAAGATGGAAACTGAGCAACGTATAAAAAAGTACTGGAAGTCCATTTGTTTTCAAAATTACCTATGATGTGCATGCATCAGTCTTGATTTTCAGTGTCGATTGCCCAATATTAATCTTGCACGCAGTGGATGATCATGTTGTTTCTGTGGTTCTCGCCAGAAAGCTCTATGTATGGGTTGTTACATGATCTATTGGCAAAAAAAATCACGCAGTTCTATTCATATTTAGTACCAAATATCACACTAATTCCCTGAGCCCCAGTGTATACTTGCGCCGCCACGCGGCGCGGTACCAAAATCACCATAGACATTGATTTTTCGCGCCGCCTGATCGATATCTATTCCGACTATAATGCCGCGCCTGTTCAGGCGCCTGAGCGCCTCAACCGGCAGCTATAAGAGCTCGGACAGTCTATCCTGTCTGAGGCCGATCCGAGGCCCGTACCGTAACGAAGAGGCTCAGAATGTCAACATGACCCTGCCTAACTCACTGAATAACTAACTAGAAGAGTACAGGGCAACAGGCCTTCACTACGAGGGACAACACGACCAAAACTAAAACCTACAGTGAGAGTATTGAGAAGTGTTCGCTATTTTGATGTATCGTTATTAGGCACAATAAACGATGAGTAAAAAAAGACGTGAAGGGTTAATCTGCCACGTGAACCACCAAAGGCTATTGGATCGCAACCCAATCCAAACACAAGGGCAACACTCACATTAGTGAAGCTGGTTCTTATGTTTAATAGGTGTCTTTCTTCTGTATTATGCTACAACTTGTAGAAAATGGGAGGAAGTGCCTCGCACAGCCTTGATTCTGGCGCCTAACCCAATTTTTCTATGTTATTTTCAGGTTGGGTCGGGGGGGGGGGGGGGGGAGACGTGGTAGCCTATCATCATTAGTGAAGCTGGTGCTTATGTTTACTAGGTGTCTTTCTTCTACATCATCCTACAACTCATTTCTACGAATAAGTTAACATGTTTGTATTAATATTCATAACATAGTTAATACAGTTATAGTTAGTTAGAACTAAAATTATTATTCTTATTTTCTTTTATTAATATTAATATTAATAGTTAATAGTTAATAATAACAAGTTAACACGAATAATATACAAATAAGTTATATAGCAGAGGCGGCAAGGCGTCATGGTTGATCTGTATCCCTGACTAGACGACTTGGTAGTTTCCATTCGAGATCGATAGATTTCCTACTTAGGTATTGGAAGAACAAAGCACCCGAGGCCGGATTTATGATTGAGTTTACTCTGGATTATGTGGGTAGTGGGTAGAAATTTGAGCATTTCCTGTGATACACAAGAGTGAAGAGGTGGGTGAAAGGCAGGGTAGAATTTTATCATACAGCGATTCATAGCTTTTATCATCACCTTCCATTCGAAATTGATAAACAAATCCGAAGAGGTCAACGAGGGTGAGGGTAGAATTCTATGCACTGCTCGGCACTCATGAAAACCGGTTTAGAGGTTGGTGAAAAACTCTACCCGACTCTAAAGGTAGGGCAGAGCCTTACCAAACAGAATAACGTTGCCTGTTTTCCTTTCCTTAGATCTCCATCGCACTATATCTTGATCAAGAAGGCCTGCTACGTTTTTGGATTTTTAAGTGTAACTAACATTGTAAGGAACAAAAGAAATCCGAAATGCAGCAACAGTAGAAAAATAACTGAATGCATAGGGCACCGTAATGGAAGGTTTACGGAAATGCGGAGTTCACACTCTATTTTTTTCGGGTGCAAAAGTTTCTTTCATGTGATGAAAGAAAGAATTTAGCCACATAACAAATGCCGACACGTTATAGCTATAGATTATCGCGAATATACTCGAAACTGACTTTGTAAAATCAAAGAACGGCTAGAAAACATGATTTCTTAACAACGCATTTGAGTGCATCAGCCAACAACATTTCGGAGCTACATTCGGATCCTTTTTGGGAAGTATTTAGTAAAGAAAAAACAAAGAAAATTGCTCAACAAATAGCTCGAAACACCTATACCTAAATGTAGGACTGTGTTTGCAAATCCTATTCTTTTTACTACTTTGGCTCTGCACACCCCTTCTATGATTCAAAAACATTATGGGAGGGAACGTTCAGAAATAAAGAATATGGAGTGCCTTGTACAATGCGTGCTACAGGTTTTTTTTCCGAGTCCTAGAGCTGAGGTAGACCGGTTTAAAGTTTATTTTGTGTTTTACATTGAAGAAATACGCGACTACGCGGAAGTTTCTCCCCTAATGCGCGGATTCCTTTTTTCCTTGGCTTCCGTATGCTTGCATGCATAAAGTGGATGGATTCTGTTACTTCCAAGAAAACACGTCGATTATGACGCGAAATCTTTTTCATATAACTCAAGATCTTCACTAGTCCTTTTTTTGGACATCATCAGTCGTACCTATTGGCAATATCTAGTGATAACTTTGTCTACTCTTACGAATGCAAAATCACCTTACATCCATCATCCTCGCTAAGCATATTTATCAGTGAGTAAGTTTTATCGAGTGAGGTTCATTCGTGAACAGTGCTTTACGCAATCGTCAAGGATCCAATTCCACACAAAAAATTTTGTTTTTCTGAAGCAACTACACAGCAGGAAAGATCCCAAACGTAAGCCCTGTGGTGTAATTCAAAGCACATTGTGTTGAACATACCCAATCTTGGAAATTAAAGAATACTTTAAAGCTGGAAAAAGAATATACTTTGAGTATATTGCATTATCCTTGTATCTTTGTGAAACACAGTAATAACCTTCCTTCTTTTCATATGCGGATAAAACTTTTCTGTGGTTGCTAATATTTTTATGGCTATGAAACGCTGTTTTGCTCAAAGTACACATGTCGCACCACACATAAGTGTCTAGAGATCATTTGTTCTTCGAGAACTTTCACTAACTATCTACTGTGCTGAGTTGAAAAGATGTCCGCAAATCAACCTCAACCTGAAAAGAAATGCTCATCAGTGGATGAACCGCCCAACGAAGGAATCACAAGGAATAACTGCGCTGATAAACTGTTCATGAGCCAAACTTACACTCTGCACACTATCTTCACTGAGTAAACTTTCTCATCCATAACCTTACCAATCATAAAACCGGAGGCCAGATCCATCAACGACTTACGTAACTTTAACGGAGAATTGTAGGCTTATCAAGCGTGGTGAGCGATAAACAGCGTTATCTGAGCTTTGATAAGCGGACAGCTCAGATAACGCGGCTTATCGCTCACCATATCGATTGGTAAGCTTACAATTCTCCGTTGATGAATACGGCCACGGCTCTAAATTATAGCGCGAGAAAAATTAGAAGGTGCCATATTTACTATACGCCATATATGAGTGTCCTCCAAATTCACGACGTTTTAGAAATCTGCATTGGAAGCATCGAGGGATGTTCGGTATGTGGAATTCGAAGCAGAAAGGAGATATAGACACAAATACATTCACAAAGCGCCAGAATTGTTGCATCTTATCCCGTAAGTCTTATGCTCTAAATTCTGGTGCGTTAATGTCTATGCAACCATTGAAACAAATTGCGCCGCTTTTGAGGTGAACGTTAAATTAATAAAGACATTGAAACATACTCAAAGACGTGCATGGCCTCGCAGTACTACTATGTTGGTCGTTTGGAGCTCATCGTGGCACGACGTAATGAAAATCTTTCATATTAATTGCGCGGCGCTATGAATCGCTATATAATAGGAGCTTATCATCACGGCGCGTCGCGCAGAGAAGGAGTTCTGAAAATCTCATAAGGGAAGTTCAGAGCAACACAGCCGTTTTCTCAGTCACTGCTGAACAAAATGTTCTCGCGCTTCGCAGGTTAATCGCAAGGACGTGATCTCAAACACACCACATTTGAAAAAACTACGAGCAACAGCCATTTGCAACTTGATGGACGAGCTACAACTGGCAGAGTCAATGAAAAGAAATAAATAGTAAACAAAACACTAGGACCCACATACGTGGAGGTGATTAATAACACCACCATATTCGAAAAAGGGCGTGACGCGAGAATGGCACTGCACTTTCAATTGCCTACGCGTCGCCACGCGAAAGCTCTGAACGACGCATCGGTAGCCGTACTCATGAAGGGACGGGAGGAGGAAGGTAAGCGAGACCTTCCCGCAATCGCTTCGTTCCCTTTCCAGCCTCCCGGTACGCGGTTGGTTTTCATGTTCATATTCGCTTCATGAATAAGTATTTCCAGCTCCCGACGAGGTCGCTTCCCATAGGAAGCCAGGAACGTTCTCGGGAACTTTCATGAATACGGCCACAGGATACATTCTTAACCGTAGGCGAAAATGATGCTACGAGAAGTGTCACAATAGATTGAGAACGGTATGAGATAGTACCGAACGATAAACAAACCATTTGACAGCGAAGTGCGACTCATCACATGGTGATATTAGGTTGGAAAAAGTCTTTTCGTTTTTTTCAAAGATTTATTACTTCACAACTACAAAGTCAAATCAATTGAGATAAACTCTATTTCGTCCCACTACACTTCTCCAAAGACTGGGTAATTTTCCAATTCCTCTCGCTTAAAAGACTGCAGTTCTGGAGTCGAACCATTGATGAATCCAATTTTTGAGGTCTTCATCCGTTCCAAAATATTTCTCTCCAATTTCTTGCTTGAGAGCACGGAAGAGATGGTAGTCGGCACGAACGAGGTTAGGGCTATACGGTGGATGTGGCATTACCTCCCAGCCCATCTCCTTTATTGTTTCTCTTGTGAGTCTTGCAACATGTGGTTTTGCATCGTCATGCAGGATCATCACCTTCGACTTCTCCGGCCTGTTTTCTTAGAGAGTTGCGACGACTTTGTGGAGTTGGCCGCAGTATGTGACAGCAGTAAGTGTCTCTCCACTTCTGAGAGTTTGCCGATAAATCACTTCTCTGATATCCCACCAAACACTGAAGAGAATCTTCCTTTCGTGAACATTGGGCTTCAGATCAGACTTAGGGCTCTCTCCCTTTTGTACCCATTGCCTTTTCCTCGGAAGTTGGCACACAGAACCCAGGACTCTTCGCCTGTTACAATCTGCGGAAGAAACGATTTTCTTCCTTATCTGGACAGAAGAGAAGCAGCGATGGAGAGCCGTCGACCTTTCTGAGTGTCTGACAGGGCATGTGGAATCCAAGCTCCAAATTTCCATGAAAGCCAAGATTCTTCAGATGGATTCCTACTATCCTATGAGACACTTCGAGCTTCTCTGCCAGCTGACGTGTCGTCTGCCAACTATCGGTACGAAGAAGGTGGAGTAATTCAGTGTCGTCCTATTCAGTTGGCCTTCCTGACCATGCTTTGCCCTCAGTGAATAATCTCCCTTTAAATACTTTCCGAACCACTCATAACAGGCGCGATGAGTAGTAGATCCCAAGCCATATATATGGTCAATTTGGTCTGCTGCCTGACGTGCTGTGGATTCCTTAATGAATTCATGAAGAATGCCGTGCTGAAAATGGCCATGAGGTAGATCTGGCAATGAGTTCGGAAGATTGGATGGATAACGAATTACAAGAAGAGTCTTAACCTGTGTCCGCGTGCGAACAGTAGACAAGTGTGATAGGATTACGAAATCAGCAATCAACATTGGCTAGTGCGTTTACAAGGGGAAGGGTAAAAAAAAATTCGAAGTGTGAAGAGACTTTTTTTCCAACCTAATACTGTTAGTCGTAGAATTCGTGATGTTTGCTGCACAACAGCTTTGAACAGCAGGCAAATAGGCAGTATGCAAGCAGATCATTACATCTTATCATACCGCGATGTAGATCTGAAATTTCCTTTATATAGCAGTACTGGACATTATCAACCCAAGAAGAACTCGCCAGGTTTCATGGTAACCTCATATTACAGGAATTTCGTTGCTCACGTGAATGAAGTGCGTGTCCACTGAAACCCTTGGAAAAGCTGTGTGATTTTAACTATCGTATACAAAATTGCCATCATGTACGCACTAAGTGTGCTGTCAGTTTAAATAAAATGTTTTGAACGATTTGATGTATAGCTGCTTATGACTGCTGCGCGATGTTTTGCTCTTGACATTAAGTCATGCAGTTGCAGTAAGTCTGGTTACACAGACTTCCTAAGCAAAATTGTTTATTTCGGAGTCGCATGCATGTTTATGATCCGGAAAAGGAAGGCCATTAAAGGCGCCTCTCGCCAGTACTTGGCACGACATTCGTGTCTAAAAATGTTAAACCACTTGTGGTTTGCAGGCTTTCTTTGACAGCATTGTGGTATGAACGTTAATAAACAGGAAATATGAATAACCTAAGAGCCTACTATTCGGCAGTGAGGCAGGAGCCACATTCGTCAACGATTAAACCCATGGGTAAGCGGAGTAGAAGGTAACACATCCTCGATGTGGCATTAGTCATATACCATATCGATCCGTTCACGCGTATTTTGCTAGGTGGAGGATATTCCACAATAGTCATGAATACATTCACATAAAAACGATTATCTCCTTACACCCGGATTGATCACTCAAGCCCAAGGTTGCATTCAAAACATACCAATAAGCAGTTATACGAGGACGTTCATAGCTCCATTCCGGCGCGACACGATGTAATGATAAGCTCGCATGTCGATCGAGCGATGTGATGAATGGATATGAGAGTTTACCACTACGACGCACCGCGTCGCGATGAAGCTTTGAATGCTCACGAAAGGTCTGGAATTATGCGATATCAGTATCTGATATCTGATCTCCTTACGATATCAACATTGTGTAGCTGGCTATGGTGGTTGGTTCATATTTCAATTTTCCGCCGTACTAACTAGTATGTGTAAGTGCATTTGTATCTGCGCAGCCTTCAAGGTGTCCGCACAATTTGCGGCAACGCCGCAGCCCTATCTTTGTCAAAGCGCAACGACGCAGAGGCCGCCGTCCACGGCAAGCTCCGCCGATCCTCACACGCACACCTTTGCGGCGACGGCAATAACGGTTCAAATCACTATTGCCGTCGCCGCGGCAATGCCGCAGGCAGAGACTGTCTGCACTCTAGCCGATCGCGCTAAGGATCGTTTTTCACCGGAGCCAGTAGGTCCCGACTGGAATGCGCTGCGTCCATGACTGCTGCGACACTATAGAGGAGGAACGTAGCAACTTGAAGGCTCCGCTCCACTTTTACCGTATGCCGGCTACGGCATTCAAGCAAAAGTGTGCTGACGCCTTTAGAAGAACTAGTGCTATCCTAGATTAAGGAGGTTGATAATTTTCAATCACTCCAATAAACAAGAAAAATAATCTTAGCGCGGTTCAATCCCAACGAGGGGGGCCACTCCATACTCACGTTGAAACACTACATAGAGATGAATACTTGTAACATAACATGCCTACCTGAACCCCTACTGCGGCTACTGCAGCCTTCTTCCTGAAATAAAGAGGAAATTTAGACGAAAAAACGCCGGACGAAAAGACGAGAAAAAGGCGCGTCGACAGGTTCACCGTGGCGATTCGTACAGGTATAGCCGTACAGCGGCCGTGGGGTCGATACGTGGAGGCCGCAGGCGTGGGTCGATACGTGGAGCCCGCAGACATCCCTGTACGTATCGCCACGCTGAACCTGTCGTCGCGCACACATACATTGCGCACACATACGCCCGAGGCCGCCGTGCCCCCCCCCTCATTGGGATTGAACCTTTAGCGCTAGTGCCTGACTCCGGCCACACCCCGCAGTCCCTTTCCTTGCCAAAATCTGTGCTCTCCTGGCTCTCCTGCTCTGTCACATCCTAGGTGGTTCATTGAAATTTACCAGCCCCCTATTCTGGTATTGCGTCGAGCTTCTGTCCATGGTTGTGTACCTGTAGCCTCCATCTACCTGCAACGTCCATTTCTCAACAACACGCCCGATCTTACTATTATTACTAATAGAATTAGGTAGAAGCCTGTCTCAGTGCGATTCTCGTGGCATTGGAGGCAGTGTAGTATGAAGGGGTCAAAACAACCTAATATATGACCCTGCGACTAGTGTTCTACCAAACCTTTTATTAGTTATAGGACAGAAGATTTTTGATCCTTGACGCTCCATTTTTGAACGAAGGAGAGAATAAGATCCCTACATGCGCGAGGCTGCGCGGCGCAATCGTTACAGCCCTATGGAATGGTCCCACGGAAGTATCTGCGGAACGGGAATAATCTAGTCGGGACCAACGCTCGCCCAATAGCCGCAGTCCGCAACACCCATTTTCCGCGGATCGTCGGTGGGTCTTACTTACGAGGAAGGTCAAAGAGGTCACCGTGGAGTTTCTCAAAGCGACCTATATAGGGTTGTAGGGCGTTGTCTGGGAAGCACCATAGTGGTTTCCGAATTTCCTGCGGACCTCTGGGTAGGTCAAAAATGGCAAAAAACTGTACCGCTTCGGTGCGGGCCGATAACGCAAGACTGACGACTGGAATACCCTTGTCGCGCCCACAAATAGTCCTGCAAAAGGTTTGGAGCTTCAATCATTGCTAGAACGTAGGAATTGATTTATTCCTAATTGAAGCGAGACGGCGCATTCACGGGAGGCGCGCGCCACTAGGCCGCTACAACTGGATGGCCGAAACACTACATAGAGATGAATACTTGTAACATAACATACCTACCTGAACCCCTACTGTGGCTACTGCAGTCTTCCTCCTGAAATGAAGAGGAAATTTAAACGAAAAAACCCGGGACGGAAAGACGAGAAAAAGACGCGTCGACAGGCTCGCTCTTACTTAGATCTAACCAGATTCTCCTGATATCGCGTCATATCGACGTGGCCATTTTCGATGTCCACCGACACCATGGTCAGTCGATATGGAGGAGGGTCGTTGAGCGGTCGGTGGCGGATCGCGGTTCTTCCACCGCCGCTACAGGAGAGCACTGGGAGACGGGAGCAGTTCCTGCACGAGCACCTTGGACGCACTACATCCTGGAGTCCCTTTCCTAGCCGAGTTGTGCGCTCGAAGAGCGCACAACCCATCTTCGATGTCCCTCTCAGCGACGAAAGCATTCTTGGCACGAGCCGCCTGGATGGCCCACACCCCGGAGTCCCTTCCCTAGCCGAGTTGTGCGCTCGAAGAGCGCACAACCCATCTCCGATGTCCCCCTCAGCGACGAAAGCATTCTTGGCACGAGCCGCCTGGATGGCCCACACCCCGGAGTCCCTTCCCTAGCCGAGTTGTGCGCTCGAAGAGCGCACAACCCATCTCCGATGTCCCCCTCAGCGACGAAAGCAGTCTCGGCACGGATTGATGTGCAAGTTTGCGTGGTACTCCAGCAGGAGCTGGCATATTGCCAGCGGAGCAAGTGGTTAGTTCTAATGGCTATCGACCTACCGTTGAGATAGTCTCCTGGTTAGCAATTCCCCCAACTTTACCAGCCGCAGCTCTGCTGTTAGTCTCCTTCTAACCCCGATTTCAGCTGTGATTTTTGATAAAGAGAATAGCAACTCTCTATGGGTTTCGTTTTTATTTTCAGCTACACCAGATATTTTTGTAACATAGTGTTGTGGTTTTCATAGATTAACATTGGTTTGTGATCTCACTATGGCGGAGTGCAGTGACGAAGCTCAACCCGAAGCATCTGGATCATTGGAAAAGGTGGTGGAAACGAGGTTGATAGCAGCGAAGGACGTCTTCGCGAACGCTAAGCGTCGACGTATTGCAAAGATGTGAGTGATAAGCGCAATGTTTTTATGAAGGAAGCTCAAATTTGATGCACCTTGGGTCGGCCTTTACCTAACCTATAGCTGGTTGTATATGCACCTGTACTTCGCGTCTTAATGTCAAAGTTTGGATCTATCCTAGTGGGAGGGTGTAGGCACATAACTAAAAAGTATGTAACAGGTCGACTTGAGGCTTACCGAACGGCTCTTTCGTAGCAAGATAGAACCTGAACTAGAAAAACTCGCGAAGAAAAAAAAAACGGGAAAATTACGTTCGTTTTCGCCGCGGTTGTAAGCAGGCAATTTATGTGCCCTCCTCACCATGTTAGATCCTGGTTATAACATGTCAGGCGGTGGTCAGTACGCGGCATATCTCCATTGCATCGCTCCTTAAAACGGCCGAGGCGGTTTTAAAACCGCGGCAATTTAATTTTTGTTTGTTTATTTGTTCGCTTTTGTTTCTTTTACGTTCCATCTCGTCCTCTAGGAGCCGCTCGATATGTCTTCACTCATTTTGTTACATACTTTTAATTAAAATTAATTTTTGTATAGAAAAATTAAAAATAAAACAAATTAATTTTGGATTAAAAATCAATTAATCCAAAAAATGAACTTCGTAGCACTGAGCGATGTGAGGTGAGATATTGCTTGACTCATCGTTTTCAGCATTCTGGTGTGTCTTGGTGTACTCGTATTCCTTCTCATCTCATTTCTTTTCGTGGTACTTCCTATTGTTCTCAGGTTTTCTCCAAAAATACTCATGGACTTAATTTATGCAAATGACTGTGAGTTATTACAAATTCAAAGTCATCCATTTCAACTGCGGTAGACTAAGTGAGTAGTCACGCGAGGTAATAAAAAGGTGCGGACGTATTTTTAGCATTCGTTTAAACAGAAGAGCAGCAATCTAAACCTTCAAAGTGTGTACTTGAACAAAGTTAAAAATTTCGGTAGAATTATAGCGTATTTGACCTAAAAAATGGGTAGGAGTTCCGCAAAAAAAAACTGAAATGTGGATGTGCAGTGAGTTATGATTACTCTGCTATCAAAAGTCGCCCTTTATGTCCACGCATGATTTGCATAGATGCCTCTGAAAGAGCAAACCAGGGCAATATGCTAGCTGTTAGGGCTCTTTTCTAAAAAAGAATTCGCTGCACGCTAGTTGAAGTGGCAGAAAGACTGATTCCTTTGATATCGACGCTATAGGGAGAGGGGCCAAAAGTAAGGGGATAGGTCTAACAAAATCCTTTATCTCTTTAAAACTCAATTACAACTCAACGACGCTGAGGATTGTATTGGCCATTAAGGCCAACGCTGCCATCTCTCAGCCAATTTTCTGATCCCATTCTTACAGAACTGCGTAGGCCTGATGATGATCTACTGCTCGATATGGTTTTCAAGGTCTGCTTGGGTCCTTGTTTCTCTTCCGACCACGAATTCCTGTAGGCTCAAGAAGTAGTACAGTGGCATGGAGAGATGTCCGGCGAATGCGATAGGTCACCGTGGTCATTTTTGCCCGATGAGGTGCGTCGTTGTCAAAAAGGTGCACTTTCTTGAAGCACTGCGACCGAATAAGTGCGATTCGCCGGTTTCATTCACCATGGACTTGGAGTCCATCGTCGTGCTGTTGGGAAACAGCTTTCACTATTCCGGTACATGGACGTATATCCAAAACCTCAGAGAGTGCTTCTTGCCGTGAACATCTCGCCGGGTCGGTAACGGGTCACCAGGGACCGGATTCATCAACGACTTACAGCAACTTAACAGAGAAATTACAGTCGAAATTCGTGATAGCACGGCTTCTCGCTCACTATGGGCCGGATTCATCAACGACTAACGTAACTTTAACGGAGAACTGTAAGCTTATCAAGCGATACGGTGAGCGATAAGCCGCGTTAATGCGGCCGACCCCATATTGCTTGATTAGCCGCGCTATCAGTAATTTCGGCTGTATAATTTTCTCTGTTAAATTGCTGTAAGTCGTTGATGAATCCGGTTCCAGATCTCACCCAGACAGACTGCTTGGCAGGGTTAAGGTAAAGGACGTACTTCTCATCCTGCGTGACGATTGAGTCCAGGCTGCTAGAGGTTGGGAATTGGGCAAGATTGGCGCGACACAGACGGTCGCTCCAAAACCTGTCGGTCTGAATCAGACTGGGGTGATGGCGGCTTCTGAATATGGCGAAAGTGGTAACTTCTCAAGTGTCTTCAGCAAGTAGCAAATAAACATACAAATACGACACGAAACGAAATGGAGAGTCTCATTACTTTCGTCCCAACCCCTAATATCCATATAGAACCAGCTTCACAAATTCATCAAGAGATGTTCTGTCATAAGATTGCTGCTATGTGCCTATTTGCAGGGGTAGTTCCACATCCAGAATTCTCCAATCTGTCAGCCCACAATGTAGAATCAATAGGCAGAGCGTTTTACCTAAGTGGACAAGCAGGAAAAATAGGAGTCTGGTGGGTCCATTGGTTTAATTTTGTTCCTAGTTGAGTATGTTTAAAAAACGTAGAAGAGCTACTAACTTATACTAACAAACTACTTACTACTAACTACTAACTTACCTAACTTGAACGTAGCAGCAGTCACCTGCGGATGATTTCGGCAGAAGGTCTCTTCACTATTGAGGTAGGAAACTCAGGAATCACATGGCAACTCGTCACAGGAAGTGCTGCTGCTGCGAAAATTATTCAAACCACTCTTGCCGCAAGCGCAACGCAACAGCGAAAAAGCTCTGCTTGGATTTTTTTCCGTCGCCCCTTCAGGTAATCCCCATTGGTCGCGACTGGAATCCCTCCCGCACCAGGGGTCCCGACTGGAATGTCTGCCACGAGTTTCAAAACCGCAAGAGCTTTCGATTGAAATTCCACAATCTGCGTCCTTGCGGTTTACTCTCTGGCCTGATTTTTGGCGCTCCCCCGTCCCGTGTTGCATGTCGAGTTTGCAAAGCTGTACCCAGTCTTTTATAAGGGTAGTAGCTTTCCTGTTGTTTGCCTCCTCTTATCACAGTAGTGGATCGGATCTTATACTTGGATAATTAAACTTCATTCACTAAATGCAGGCTATAATACGAGGCACTAAATAGGATACAACGCGAATGAGACTGAAAGGGCGACGACTGATGTAGTGACTGACATCTGAAGGATGGGAACAGAGAACAGCGCAGTCGCAACTGGATTAGAAAAATGTGCTGCAAATTGCCTTACTCTCTATTCTCTTACAAAAGGGTCCAAAGTAATCCATCTATTACGATCGGTAGCTCCACCGCCAAAGACCTAACCGCCCCATGGACACCCGAGCGTCCCCTAGATGCCACCTAAACCGTGGGGGAAGAGAAGCCCCGCGTATTGATCCTATCTATGACATATTGCCTACATATCCTACTGGGGGAGTTCCAGCTGCCGCCTGACTGTTCCCTTCACCTCTTACCACCCGGCTCCCCTCCGCCTGAGCGCACACGGAAGGAGACCCCAATCACAGGAGAGAACCATACCCAACAATACGTGTACATAGGCAGAACAACCTTGTCAACCTTGATAGATAAGGGACTCACTCGATTTCTCCAACATGACATAGCGCAATCCATGAGGTCTATTTCACTTCTAAATTAGCAGCAAATATCATACGCGTATAAGGAATAGAGGAAGGAAATTAGGCGTTCTCATGGTTATACTAACTGAGATACCTGAGGCCGCGAGGGTAAGCGCAGTGCTCAGTGGACCCTGCGGCTCTTTCCTCGTGTTGATGCACGTATTGCGTATGTGCTGAGCTGCAGGTCCAAGGCTCCACGACGGCCATCCGGAGTGAAAGGCGGAGCACGGGGGCGGCAGACCTCGTCGCGAAAGCGCAAGACGTTGAATTCGGCGCGCGCCGATCAATATGCTGACGTCGATTTCCCCATGCTTCGCCGATCAGAGGCACCTCATCGGCAAGCTGTCGTGGGAAACGGCACACCCGGACCAAGAGGACGGAGGAGCGATCGTGTTTGCGACACCATCGTTTGACGTTGCAGTCATCTAACAATAAGGCCGTGACTCATGACATTGCGACTTGGTGTAGTGGTGAAGGTAGATGGACCGCTATCGTCATGGGACATTTTGGAACATTCTGTACTAGACAACACTGGAGAACAGACACAGCCGCTTGAAGAAAATCGCAGCTGTCAATGTTAAGGCACATGCTTCCAAAAACGATGTCTGCTGACTACAAAAGGAAGGGAAATCAAGTCGACGAAAGTGAAATGGAGAGATCTCTATCGTTAGAAGATTATCCGGTCATTCTCTACTGTCACGGAAATTCGTATGATAGGTAGGCTTTCGTATATTTCATCTTGCTCCATGGTATATAAGATTTTTTAGGGCATTTGAGTATCGTGTTAGCATGTACAATCTTCTAAATAGATTAGATTATCACGTGGTGTCCTTTGACTATCGAGGTATTGCATATATTTTTAAGGCCCATGTTTGAACACAATCACACTTCTTACATTTTAGGCTACGGAGACTCTCCAGGCACTCCAAACGAAGCAGGGGTTGTTAGCGACAGTCGCGTTGTGTATGACTATGTGAAAAGTCATTCTTATAGAAACACTCTAATTGTGTGGGGTCATTCGCTGGGATCTGCGTACGTATGATCGACCGCTTCTTAATAGCTGTTTGGAAAAAAAGAGCTTCGAAGACAGCAAGTGTTTCACGAGATTACTAAATATTTACTAACTAAGTTAAATAAACAAGGTAAAACTAAAAACTACCGTCTGTTTTATTCATTGCCATTGTACAGATGTAAGAGAATATTCAGAAAAGATAATAAGGACTTCCCTAGAGTGAGTATTATGGAGACTATTATGTCTCATATGCAGCTAAAAATTTAGCTCCTCCTTGGGTTTGAGATCAGAAATCGCGAAGTTATATCTTGCACCAAGTTCATTTTGGTGTTAAAGGGTGAGAATAACTAAGGGCCTTTTGTACTTCCGTCGCTGCGCGGCGCGCGTGACGGTTGGCATAGTCATTGATTTTTCTCGCCGCCCGGAGGCGCCATCGTTTTTATACTTCGCTGCCTCAAAACACCACACTTGTGCTATGGTATTCAACGAATCGCGTTGATTAACGGAATGGCACGGCGGAACGCAATCAGGCGCGGCAGACTCGGTGTGGAGTCGGAGAATTCGACACCGCGGGGGAGGGGGGGGGGGGTGAATCACTTTGCTGTGCCTTTTGTTTTGGTTCCCACTGTCTTCGCAAGCGAACAAAAGATGAGCTATGTTTTGCGCTATTATCTTACGCCATATAATGGTCCTATGTTGTGGATGCCAAAAATGTCTCCTGAATTCGCGAAGGAGGTCAACGATGGGCAGCGCGACCATCGAATGCATGCAATAAGGTGAAATTGTACGTAAATTAAGTCATGTATTCGGCTGATACGGAATGAGTCATGCAGTCTTCTTTCAAATCTTCCTAACATGGAAGTTCAAACTATCTTTAGAAGTCCTGACAAGGTCCTGCATTGTTCTTCCTTGTGAAGGCATCTACAAAGAGATTTTGTTCGCTGGTGAGGAAACGACTCGTGGACCGTCTCCTCAGCTCACAGTATGTAGTACGCAGAAGCTCGTGGCCGCGCGTCGCTGATACTCCCATTTCCGTGTAACTGCAATCGCGCAGCGGTGCGTCAAATTCTTAGTCGACACGCGCCGTGGCAGGAGTATAATTAATTAGTATAATTAAAGGGCGCTTAACGAACTAACAAATCAGCTAACAAATCAAACAGGAACGACTACATAACGAATAGAAAATTAACAACATTAACAACGACAAGCAACAAGCAGCAACCAAGAACGGTGTACACAGCGATGCAGCACAGCAGTTATAGTTGGCCTTAAATTTACCTGATGCCCTCGTTCCATCAATCGTCTAGTCGTTCGCTTGGATGCGAATAACGTTTTTGTGTCCCTTTCCGGAGCGACTGTCACAGTAGACTAATGGGTAATGGCTCGATGTAAAGAGCCTTCAAGAGAAATATTAATTTTCATTTAGAATTCAGCCAACTTTGACGATAAAATATTACCTTCAGGATATCAACGAAGATGGTAGTGGATCTTTCTCTAGAACTAGCACCTCCTCATGGACTTATACTAGAGGCTCCTTTTAGCAGTTTAATGGATGCCTTCATGAATACTATTATGAGCATAGTGAGTTCCCAGTAAACACGCTGTCATGTAATCGTATACATTAATTTCTGCAGGGAGTAATATGGATGCCTCAATATCTTGTTAATAAAATCCTTGTGGATCCGTTGAAAGAGTACGATCAGTCAATGATGGAAACGCATCAGCGTATAAAAACGTTGTAACTACAGAATTCAACCTATTCAAATATAGACTGCTGAGCAATGTTTTAGAGTCATATGTCCGATCTTAATTATGCATGCCGAAGATGACCCACTTCTTTCAGTGGCTCTTGGCAGGAAAGTTCATGTGGGTGTGATGAATCGTTGCAATTCCAGTAATTTTCAGAGCTTTATTTGCCCTATTTTAAGACATGTAACAGTGTTGCACCCAGCATTGCTGAATGTGTCTTAGGCCTATGTTATACTTCGGCGACGCTGTTATCGGCGACGTCGGCGACAGTGCTACTCGGGCGGCTACGCTCAACACTGTCACCGACAATAGCGTCGCCGAAGTATAACATAAGCCTAAGTCGACTTAACTATCACAAGCACTCTTGTCAATCTGCTGAAAGAAACATAGAAACTTCTCGAATTTTTAGGACTGATCGCTCCTTAACTTTACTGTTCTTCTTGTCCCAGTCACTTTAATTTCTAAGCACATTGTCTCTATGTTGGCTGTAGTTCACAGTTTAGGGCGGAAACGTTGGTCGTTCAGTGGTAGTGTTCGATCGTGTTATTGCGCGAGCACACACCGACACGAATTGATACCACACAGCTTGTATTCGTTGCGATACTAAAACTTGGGTAATTACG
The DNA here is from genome assembly GCA_947359475.1 of Heligmosomoides polygyrus bakeri. Lineage (NCBI taxonomy): Eukaryota > Metazoa > Nematoda > Chromadorea > Rhabditida > Heligmosomidae > Heligmosomoides > Heligmosomoides polygyrus. The sequence goes on along the minus strand of OX375868.1, from coordinate 98,508,857 downwards.
CAATTTATATACTCAGTAACCTACAATAGATCAAAAGGCACATAACGGATTACAAGGCATATCTATCGTAGGAATCACAAACTCAAATGCAATCGAGTAATACAGGAATATCGCGTCTTTTTTTTCTGCACATTCAGTGAAAATCAATAATGCGAAGGTCTGCATAAGATAAATGAGGTCAAAGATGAATGTATAAAAATAGAAGATCTAAAGACATGTGGGAAGGGGTGTGGGCGAGGACTGAGGAGGGAACAGCGGCAGTCGCGACTACTTGCGGTAGTCAGCGACTCCGAACCTGTTTTGAGAGCAGGGCTTCAACTTCTGCGTCTGCGTTGCCTTTGACTGCGGACCCCCGCTTTCTCAAAGTTCTGATCGCGGCATAGCTGCGATATAGTTGAAGACTGGGTGATTTTATTTCTCGAAAATTTAGCAATCGGCAAAATCTGCTTCTCGAGATGTACAATACGTCGAATTTGATTCATCGCGGAGTTATGGACATAATTATATTCAAAACGCTCCTGAATTACTAACACTTATACCGTGGGTTCCATTCTTAGTCATTGTTTGACCTACTACAAGGTGTATCAAAATTTTCATAATACATTGCGTTAATCAGTCAGCACTGGAAAATAAGGTTGTATAATACAGCATCTCTGCCGTGGTGGTTGCGTCGCGAGTCGGATTTCTCATGCGAACTTCTATATATGTGAGATTTAGAGAGATATAGGCTCTTTTATGAACGTGTTGACTATGAAACCTACGTACAGGTAACTGGAGAATTCAGAGGTGCCCTTTTCACTGAGCATGAATGACCATTAACTAAGAGGAGGTAACATCTAAACATTAGGTTGTCGGATTATAAATGTCGTTTTTGCTCAAAAAGAAATTTCGCCACAACAAAAGAATGACCATACTTTAATACAAGTGGTAATGTATATTTTTATCGATATCATCTCGCCAACGTCCTTACAAAGAACAAGCACACGTGTAGTTTGTATGGGATCCGACTCGACAGCTTCCTTTAATTCCTGGCTATGGACACCTTCGGGACGCCGTTGATGTTCTTCGTCTTCAAGGCTCTCATCACCGTCTTGGAAACGTTGAAACCTTCGCTGACATTGACGAAATGATGGGACTTCGTTACCGAATACTTCAGACAAGATGCGATGGGGTTCTGCAGCAGTTCTTCCTTTCTTGAAGTCGTACAGCGAGCAAAACCGCACTCGCTACTTCTGCTCGATCATCGATAATCTAAAAAATTCTTTAAACAACAAAACTTCTCAACGAATCGGAACGAAACATTGGCGAAAGATGCCTTTGAAAACGCTCCTTAGACACGTTAAGGTACATGATCCAAGATATAACAATAGCAGAGAAATGGCAAATCGAAAACAGACCACATTTATAGTCCGATAACACGATATTATTTCATCGTGGCTAAAGACCTTTACACCTGCGACAACTCGGTGGCCCTATTCTTAACTCAACGACCGCGCGGGAAATGGCGTGTTTGGTGCGTGGAACCGCGCGGACGCGCTAATCTCGTGGAATCACTACTTCACGATATTCCAAATGAAACTCCCTCTTAATGGGCTAGCCAAACATTAGAGAATGCCAAAGCAGGTTTGAAATCAGAACGTAGAAGATGTATTTGCTGCTATTAGAAAGTATGCAGAGAAAAATGGCGCAGTTTTTAAAATTTTCACAAGAAATGTCACTGTTTTAAAACCATTTTTGTAAGATGTGAGTAGGTGTTTGTGAATAGTATCGAGTTTTGTGAAGCTTGAACAGTGTCTAGTGTTGATTACTTAAACTATGAAAAAGCGAGAAATGGGCCGCATCGAACACTTCTATAACCGCGGGCTGAAATCGCCTGCGCGATCGTCAATAGGTTTACCATACGGTAAGCACGCAGTCTGACCCTCGCGGCAAATCTCGCTGAGCCACACTTTACTGAAGATTTCAATTGAATTCAATTTTCACAATTATTCAATAATCTCTCCACTCCAACACGGCTTCCAGAAAGGGGAATCGACGGCTATGCTTCAAGCAACGAGCGGCGGGTATTCTGTTTGTGAAGAAGGGAAATCAGTAGATGTTGCAACGGATACGCTACTTCATGTAACCCCAGGAGCCCCCATTAACGGGCGGGATACTCCCTGAACGACCGTTCCTTGGAGCAGTACAAAAACATTGATCGTCTCTGAGGACAGGGAGATTCGATTGGGGTAGGATGTTGAGAAGTAAATACTAGATGGAAATTCCCAACTTCTCTCTTCTTGAAACCTCGGCATGGTGAGTTATTATTTTGTCAGTATGCAGTCTTAACACCCAGGTCAAGTTGTCCAACGGAGTAGTTAGCGTGAAGTGGTATTGTAAGCCAAGCTCCAAGAACATCTTAATTCACGCCAGGTCTGCGCATCCTATTGCTGTGAAGCGAGCTGTAATAAGCAACACGTTTCGCACAGGAACGGGAGTGTGTACAGGTCCTAATGAACAACAGGAATCGTTGTAGATAGCTCCCAATATAGCCGCTTCAAATGGCTATACTTCGTTAAACCGTCAGCCCACATCTCACGATAACCGCCAGAGCACACCCCAAACAAATAGGATACCTTTCCTGCTTCCCTTCATCTCCGATAGAGTCACTGCTGAAATTCAGAGAGTTATTGTAAAAGCACAACTGCAGGATGATGTTGTCTTAGTGGGCATTTGCAACGACACCATAAGACGGCAGTTAGTTTGGAATAGACTCTACAATAAGCAGTGCGTATCGGAGAATTGCACTGTATGTCCAACTGGGAGATTGGGGAATTGCTCAAAGATCGGAGCAATTTATGAGATCGAGTACTTAGCATGCAATGCAAAATATATAGGGGAAACGGGAAGGGTTCTGGCAGTACGTGTAAAGCAACATCTAGCCAGCAAAAGGCGTGGATTACCAAGCAGTCATCTTGGCAAACATAGAAATGCACACAACGGGAACGACTTTGAGGTGAAGTGTAGTATTCTGGCCATTGAGGGGGAGACATCGGCAAAAAAACATTAGAGGCGTTTTGGATTCTTAGTAGAAATCCAGTAATGAACAACCGAAATGAGTGCCTCTCTGTTACGAGTGACTTCTTGCCATTTTTGTCTCATTGTGAACTACGTGACCGGTCGGCGACAACCCCTCCCCCCCCCCCCCCCTTCAGCGGAACATATAATACTTTCTAGCTATCTTGTAAAGAGCTGTTCTAAGCAATTATTCTATCATCTCTTGTTGCAGGGATTTTGTTGAACGTGCTAAAATGAAAGACGTTGGAGCCTCGACGTAAGTTTTACTTGAGATTCGTTGCTTTGAGTTAGTTCTGGGATCCGATTCATCAACGACTTACATAACTTTAACAGAGAATTTGCAGCGATAAACTCAGATAACGCGGCAGTTCGCTCACCATATCGCTTGATAAGCCGCGCTATCAGGGATTTCGGCTGTAATTTTCCCTGTTATATTGCTGTAAGATGTTGATGAATCCGGCCCCAGCTTGTATGTCGCATGCGCTAAATGCCTATATTTTGCTTAATAGTGAAGTTGAGATTGTTTTGTTGCTCTTCAGGATATTATTTCTATATTCTGCATTTCTGTATTTTTTAACCATCTTTCTATGTCTTTACGTAGTGCGTTTCAGAAGTTTGTATCCACTCAATAACTTATCCATATCTCGTTTTGCGTTTATTTCTGCAAGCCCGCCCTAGCTCCACTAGATTCCTCGTAGTCGAAAATAGGTAACCACTCATTTTCGAAAACATTTTCAGTCTAACACGAGAATCGGACTTTTTGGAAGAAAATTGGTTGAAAATTGGTGTTTTAAAAGTATGTGTCCACTCCGAGATTTTAAATCTCTCCAGACGTTGCGCGCATTCTGGGGGAGTTTTTATCAAAATATAAGCAGCATAATGTGCCCCTAGCACTACTCAGTCCACGGAACTTTCTTTTCTACTGAGGAGCATGCTCAAATTCGAGCCCTACGTGGCCGGCTTAACATTTCGTGTAATCGCTCGGCAAATCAGTCGCTCGCATGGATGCGTCAGCCGTTGTCTTCGAAATTCTGAGGAATATCAAACTGCACCTGCTTCCGGTCGTCCTCGTCCCTTTCGATCCAGTATGACAGAAGAATTTCTCGACTCACGAAGAATTCGACGTGGTCAGCCAAGCAAATTCGCTCCATGATGGATACTACGGCCTCAAGGACGACGGGTTGGCGTTCCATTAGGTCGGGACAACATAACCGCAGAGAGTCCATGCAAAAGGCATCTCACCCTACCAATATTCATAAGCAGACAAGAAGAGGATTCGCGCACAAGAACATCGGGACGCAGTGCACAAGGGAGGCCTCCTTGATTACATCGATGCTTCGAATTTTAATCGCTTCTAACTTCAGGTAATCTTCACCGATGTAAAAAGTTTAATCTCGACGGTCTTGATGGATATCGCCATTACTGGAGAGATCTGCGACAAGTTCCCATCGTCTTCTCGCGGCCTAGCTTCGGAGGCGGTTCATTGATGGTGCCTCAGGCGCCTTTTATATTCGCGCTTCCGCGCGGCGCGTCGTGATGGTTGACTATAGGCCCATGCACACTTCTGCGACAGCGCGGCGTGGACATGATGAAGCATAGGGCCGCGACGACCGCGGCGCGACACTGGGACACGTGCCGCAAGGAGGGGGCATGCACACTCTTGCGGCTGTCGCGGCGGCTATCGCAGGCGACGCCGCGTTGAGTGCCGCAGGCTGTAGTGGTTCAAATCATTCCTGGCGGCGCGACATGCACGGGGACGTCGGCTCCGTTGCCTATAACGATGCTCTAACGCGACCGCGCCGCGACCGCCGGATTTCGCGGAGGTAGCCGTCGCCCCACTTGTCGCGCCGCGGTGTCGCAGAAGTGTGCATGGGCCTTATCGGTTTTTCGCGCCGCCGGGCGGCGCCGCACCGCATTCATACTCCGCCGCCTCAAAATACCACATTTGACGGAATTTCGGGCTAGGTATTCGGCGAATCGCGCCGCTGGAGGGAAGAACGTGGCGCGATTCGCCAAATACCTAGCCCGAAATCAGCTGCGGCAGACTCGGTGTGGAGTGGGTTATTCCGGGGTCAGACATAACTCCAACGCCGCGCGAACCCTTCCTGGCGCCGCGCGCGGTGCGCGACGAAATTGGACGAGCTGTTCCTGTCGGACTGCTTCCGAAGGAACGGCTAGTAATACTTCCGACGTTGCGGCTCGTGACTCGCGCTAGAGCGCAGAAGTCGACTGTCGATCGCGTTTTTCGCGTAGAGGGGGGGGGGGCAGTAGTTTGGTGAGACACGTCTGATGCCTCCTGGAAGGCAATTTTATGCGTACTGGAAGGAATTCTATGCCCACTTCTATGCGTACCACGCTCATACTAATGTATTGTAAACCGGTAGCAAATTAAAGTGCATAGAATTTCTAGAATAGAATCCTAGCGAAGTTAGTGTTATATCTCCATATATGTCTATCGCGCGTGAACTTCCGAATATTGCCTATTACTCGTAGCTTCTTGAAGATTGCTTCTTAAAGTGGGAACGTCTGTTAACAAAGCGCAAACGGAATGAGACTCAATCTATTTCAAATGAACGAAGGGAAACGGCCAAGAACCTGATGAGGAAATTCGAGACCAAAACTGGGCCGGGATTATTAAGCAGAAGTTTCGGAAGCAAGTGCTTGTAAATTCCGGAAAATTTTCACGAATTTCCTTTGAACAGTTGTCCTTGTTATCAAGCGTTAAAAGTTTTCAGGGATAGTTGAGACGTGAGACTTTTGCTAGGATTCAGAGGCAGCTCAAGGGCGCACTAACCCATAGCATTTCCCTTAATTCTTCCTTTGCTCCACACTTGATTGTCACCTTTCTCCAACACACTTGTCACATGTTCAATTGCAGCTTTAACACTGGCAAAATTTCGTATTCCGCGGCTAACCGAGCGCCACCGAGCGCACGTCCGCGTTTCCGCGCAGCGACGTCGCGTTGGAGTTACGTCCTGGAGGCGGGATATTCACCACCGAGATGAAACATTTTGCTATGTCCTCTCTCTTTTGGTTCCCTAACTATCAGAACAAAAAGGGTGTAGCGAAATTATGGCACTATTGTACTTTCAGGACTCGAGGAGAGGTCGAAAAAAATTGACCAATCTTTTCCCAGTGGGAGAGGGAGGGGTATTTAGGGTGCTGATCACGAATCTGACATCCGTTTTTCGTAGTGGAGTTTGAGCGAGATCGGTGACCATCACCTTAGTCACCCGTACCTTACATAACCTAGGAAGAGAATGGAGATCTGTAGACGTTCACGAAGTTTTACCTGCTGTGCTAAAGATACGTTTAGTGCACAATGGTCCCGGAATAGCCATATGAAAGAGAATTCTGAGTGATTCTTGACAATGAGTACCTTCCAGCAATTCTACTTTCGAACCCGCACATGTTGCAAAATAAAGTCGTCTAGTGTCACTTGCATTGCAGGGGACTCGACTCAATACCACATCCACCAATTTCAACCTAGGTTGAGCAGAAGACTTCGACCCAGGCTTTAAGAGAGGATTCGTCGCTCCGCACAGAACTCCCTCCACTAACATTGACAAGATGATTTCCGCTGATCAGCCAGACGAATTCTTTCTGTTTTGGTTCTTCAGTGACTCATGGACCGTCTCTTCCGTCATCCGCTATGGCACACGGACCGTAGCACGTAGAAGTTGGTCGTCGCGTATCTATGACGCTTCCCTTTCTAACTGCAATCGCGCAGCGGCGCGTTAAGGCGCCACTGCGCGACTGGCCGCGCCGTGGTGGGAGTATAAAAGCCTGCGCCTTATGTAGCAGCGGAGAGTTGGAGCTCGCTTTCACACCAAGCCGAGCGAACAGCCAAGAGTACCAATATGTGCTAGGTCTCGCTGTTACCCTACTTGAGAGGTAGAAGACGGCAGACACACGTTTTGCAGCAACGCAATGCTCCCGTTCATGTGTCCAGGTCGACCAAAAATTGGCTCCATTGTCATAACATTTAAGTAATGGACTGATCGGCCTGTTCTCCTGACTGTAACCCGATGGACAACATGTGGCGCATCTTGGTTCGCCGAGTCTACGCAAATAACCGACAGTTCAATGACGTGGTGGTGATTTTGATTGCATGGGACACCATCGAAGACAGCATGATCCAGAACCTTGTCAGTAGTCTAAATAATAGGTTGCATGATGTTATAAGAAATAATGGTGGTCCGATCGATTTTTGAATTTAATGCTTGTTCTGCACAAGTGGATACATACTTTTGAAACACCAGTTTGTTCCGTAAATGTAGCATACATTCGTTAAATGAACGCGATCGTTTCGAATAAGTACCATACTACATTCTAACGAATGCCATTGCTTCTTCAGATTTGTTGTTGTCGTCATGCTCATATTCCTTGCTTTCTGTACATATATCTTAAATCATGTAAGTAGTTTCTTTCTACCTTACCCCAATTTTTTATTTCTGACCAATTATTCAGAGTAATCGACTGTCTTTCCGAATCGTCCGTCTGCCGCTGGCTCTTCAAGCAATTAAGTATAATGTGACTACAGATGAGAAAACGACAGAATATACACGCTTAAAAGTCAAGAGAAATACTTAAGATGCTGAAAATGCGACTGTAACAAATTAATGAAGGGAAAACTAGAATGGAATAAAGGTATCTATTGTGATTTTGATTGTGTGTTGTTATGAACAATGTACGATAAATCCTCAGATGTAGTGAACGTTGCTCATGTTCGCAGATGTTCGGCGATAGGGATCGCGCCGCACACTCGTCTGAATTCTTACATTTTACACTCGATTGATTGTGTTTCGCTGGAATACTTCTTATAACAACACCGCAAAGTGGTCATGTCGACTAACCTGTGTTTTTTATTCTTCTAAACTTCAAAACAAAAAAATGCGAACACACGATTTGCGAAAAATGCGGGTACGGTCTGGAAGGTTCTACATTGCTACTAGTGAGGCTTTTGAAGACTGTTGAGATTCATATAAAGCACAGGGCATCAAACATTCTGTGACGTCCAAATGGTCAAGGCTGCGCCGTGCACCTGTCTGAAACCTCACACTTCAGACTCGATTGGATGTACATGGGCTGAGTGCTTGTTGCATCATCATATGTATGCATTAGGGTGTGCAGAAAGTTTTGCAAGAATTGAGTGATTTTATTCAACAAGTAATAACAGCAATAGAAACGATAGATCCCTGTTTGACGTAGTCGCCATCTGTATCCACGATCTTCGCCCAACCATCAGGTATAGCAGCGATCTCGTCTCTCCAGAACGAAAAGAAACATGAAGCGATTCAATCTTCCACCGGGCGCTTGATGTCGGTACGATCGTTGAAGGCGAGTGGAGGTGTGTTGGGATCTTCTGAATCCTGAGAGAACGACGGGGTGGATCAAGGTCTTTATTGCGCAGGATGAAAGAAGGGTATCATACAAGAATCCTGAAAAGCTGCAATGGCTTTCTCTAGACCGCAGGCCGCATTCCGTTCCCAAAAGACGAGGGCACTGGAAAAGGAACTGCCCTCATTCTTATCTTCCTCAGATGGCTGTCTTTACCTGACATCCTGCCTGAGGGCAAAACTGCGACCTCCGAGGTGTTTTGTAGACAAGTGCGAGAGATGTTTACCCAGCTCCCTCATTCCGCGCTACGGCGTGGGAAACTCTACATGATCATGGACAACGCGAGACCCCTCCATAAGAAAGCAACACAGGGCGAGCTGCGCAGACTGGGTATCACATGGCTACCACACCCGTCGTACTCTCCAGACCTTAGCCTCTGTGATTATCATGCCTCCTGAGCCTCCAAGCTTTCTGTGCAAGGAAGAACTTCAACGATCGTAACGACATCATACGCGCAGTGGAGGATTGGATCGCTTCACATTCCTCTTCGTTCTGGAGAGACGGAATCGCTGCTATACCTGATTGTTGGACGAAGGTCGTGGCTACAGATGGCGACCACTGCAAATAGTGATCCATCGTTTCTGTTGCTGTTATAACTTCTTGAACAAAATCACTCAAATCTTGCAAAACTTTCCGCACACCCTAATATATACCCTTTTCAGTCAAATTGGACACCCTGTCAAGCAATCCTAACGCGTTTGAAATCAAACTGGACATCATCTAAATCAAAACGAGCTGATTCCACTTTAAACTGGAGACTCTTCAAAATGGTTAGAGTAGTTTTTTGTTCAAGTAGTTTTTTAGCATGACTTTCTTTGAGGTTTTAGTTCACCTATCCAATAAGTGGACACGTTGTTTGGATTTTATAAATGTCTCTTTTTTAGGAAAAATTATGGTTCAAAGCTGGTTTTAAAGAGCAGGAAGGCGGCAATTTTTTGGCTTCAAATGAGAAGATTGCGTCATGCACTCGTCCAAGAAGTCGTTTCATTCGACTGATAGCAAAACTTTTGTTTGCATGCAGTTTTACAGTAAATGATGCATCAAACACAAATGTAACGATTACAGATATCTTCACTTTAATGGTTCGTGTAAGCAGCATTTACACATTCAGTCAAATAAAAATCGTGACGAACTTTTTGAGTGCATGGCTCAATCTGGTGTTTTAATGCGCTATATAATTGCCGCCTTGTTTCGCTTCAAATCAAAACTCTATTTACTATTTTCCCTCAAAATATAAAAAATATTATAGAATTGTTACACCCAACATGGCAGTTAGACTAAAAACGGTGCTAAAATGATGTAAAAATTATATAAAAATGAATATAAAATGATAGCTGTTTTCCTACACTTTAAAACAAAATTTAATTCATCATTTTTTACAAAATAAATTTTTATAAATCATCAAACAGTGGGTATTTTACTGAGGCAGATAAATTTAAAATATTCAAAGGAAGTTATACCGTTTTTCTTGACCAAAAAATTATTCAAAATATCGTGGAAAGTCTGTAGTTTAACCTGAAAGAAGTTTGTCATGATTTCGAAGACGTCGACGTTGTTTCAGAAGCATAAGACTTGTTTAGAAGAGTGTCCAATTTGACGTGAAACTGGTATATGCCATTTTCACGTCGAATTAGACACTTTTCAAATCAAACTGGACACTCCTCTAAGGCCCCGTTTATACCTCGTCGTGAGGCGACGCAACGCCACGTATAGTGGCCATATTGATTGTGCGACGCGATCGATCAATTTGGCCTCATTGCGTGGCCATCGCGTGGCGCCGCGACGAAGTATAACGTCCAGCCAATGACGGGGCCTAGGCCAGCCAATGAAGTTCGAAATCAAAGTGAACGTCTATCAAATCGAAACAAGCTTCTCACACGACTCCTCAAGATGGTTAGAATATTTCTTTGTCCAAGGAAAGCTTAGAATAACTTTTTTGAAACTTTCGTACTTCAGCTTCCGAGTCGGTGAAATAATCTTTAAAAAATTTTATCTTTTGAGAAAAAATATTAAATTCAGCTTTGTTTTGAAGCGCAGCAAAGCAGCAATCATGTAGTGCATTAAAAGACTTGATCGCGCCATGCGCTCGAGAAACAAGTTGCAATGTTTATCTGATAGTGTAAATACTGTTTACATGCATCACGAAAGTCAAGACATGTGCGTTTTTTAGAAATGTTCATGTTGCACTGCTTGCCGGTGTAAAAACGCACGCAAACAGAAGTTTTGCTGTTAATCGAATGAAAATCGTGAAGTTTCGGACGGAGACGTGGCGCAATCTGTGTTTTAGTAATATGAAATGGCCGCTTTCCTGCTCTTTAAAACAAACTTTAAATCATTGTTTTTCCTCCAAATATGAGAAGTAAGTCTCCGGTTTAATGTAGAAGAAGTTCATTTCGATTTGGAAGAGTTCGCTTTGATTTGAAAAGCCTTAGGGTAGCCTAGAAGAGTGTTCGATTTGGTTTGAAAAGTGTCCAATCCGACGTGAAAGTGGTAAATAAAAACCTAATGCAGTCGTCTATCTGCCTCTGCACGTCACAGCGTCTGACGCAGAGTTCAATGGCTAGTGAGAGGCTCATTACGCATTTCTACTCGATGTATTATAAAATGTGGATCAATAAGAAAGCTACGGTATTTTCACATGTGAATTTGAATGCGCACTGTATCTCGTATGATCGGGACCGGCACAGCCTTGTCTTCTTGGGTATTCTGCTTTAAAAACTTCCGCGTTTCCCGTGCAGAACTGAAAATTCGAAAACCAGGGGTCGATTCATCAACGACTTACATGTCTTTAACAGAGAATTTACAGCGGAGAACTCAGATAACCTTAGCTAGTAATCTCTGTTGCGTTATTCTCTTGTCCCTCCACAGCAGCCTCTGCTGCCTTTGAGTTCTTATTTCCATTTTGCCTATCCAGCCAGGTTGCAACTTCTACGTATTGTAGTATTTGGCTAAGCCGTTATCTCTGGCCCATAGAATGATACACGATACGGTTAGTGTTCGAAAAAACCTCTGGCACAGCAGTGCTTTGTGAAGTGCAGTATTCTTTCTTACTCTTTTTTATACAATGCAGGAGATTCCCATGGGCCAGTGCCCAACGTGCGTATTTAGCTTAAAGAGGTGCTACCATACACCCGCGCTGGAATGACATTGTCAGTTGCGCTGGAGCACCCTGGCGTGGAAGTCTGTATTTGACCCTTCCAATGCTCAATTTCTATATTCATTCTTTCACTGCTGGCTGTAATTCGATCGACTAGATTAACTAGAATACAGGATTAGTGGGCTTATTCGAGCTGGTCCTGCCAATAGCTGACTGGATAGAAGAAAATGGATGATGAAGTTATCAATTTTCTTCTTATACTGCAGTGGCTGTTCAATTCCTATCGCTCGTCTTACGCTAGCTTCTCTGTTTTGTGTTTTTACGTTTTAGATGTTATCATGCTTAACTTTGTATTTTCCGTCATCCATGTTTGGGCGCACGTGTAGTGCATGAAATAAATAAATAACGCGGCGTATCGCTCACCACATCCCATCGCTTGATAATCCGCGCTATCAGGGATTTCGGCTGTATTTTCTTGCTGTTGTTTTTTCTTGCTGTTGTTAATTTCTTGCTGTTGTTTGCTGTGTTAAATTGCTGTAGGTCGTTGATGAATCCGGCCCCAGACCTACAGAACTGAAAATCCTAGGGCTCCGCGAAAGGAACCGACCCAATGACCTGCTCAATCGACGGAGAGCGGACATGGTCGATGACTCGGAGCCACTAGTGCCTTGTTCAGCGCTGGTTTTTGCCTTGCCGCTTCCTCTTGTTCTCCGTGTTGTTTTGGCTTCCTAGTCGTTCATTTGGATTCATCCGTTGCACATATGTTGGATAATCTCAGATGGTGGAAGAGAAGGCTGAGCTGAAGTCAGCGGCTCGCCATTCCAAATTTACATTACCTGGTTCTGAGAGAGGTTTCTCGCCTTTTTTTCTTGATCCATTAAACGGTGTCATTTTTGGATTTGTGCAGATTAAACCCCGAAATTGGACCATCCAACGCGCCTGTGTGCCAAAATAGGGCACAACCTGGAGCATCTTCCTTTCTCATAACAAAAGCAAGCTGCCTTTGTATTAGGTTGTAACGAATTGAATGGCACTGGCTCGCGCCATTTTTGGCGCGTCTTTACGCGTTTGATCAAGAACAAACCGTAACATGTGGCATATCGTTTAGAAGCGCAAACTTTGCTCTACCGGCGAGTACCAAATTTTCTATGTAAAAGTGGGAAAACTTTAGAGTTTTATTGACTTTTTTGCAGATGGACAAAAGGGTAATCCGAGGCATTTACTTGTATGAATTCAAGCTGAGCACTACAGCTAAGGAGGTGGACGAGAAGATCAACGCCGCATTCGGTCAAGGATGTTCCACAATTCGGACGGCGTATCGTTGGTATCAGAAGTTCCGGAATGGAGACGAGAGCTTGGAAGAACATGAAGGTCGTGGGAGGCATAGTGATGTTGATGAGGACAAGCTGAGAGATGTGGTAGAGGAGGATCCACACAAAGGTACCAGGAAGATAGCGAAGGTTATTGGCGTCAGTCACAACACAGCTGCCCGGCATCTGAAGGAAATTGGAAAGACCAAAAAGGTGGAAAGATGGGTGCCTCACGAGCTGTCTGAGGAGCAAAGAAACCGACGATATGAGATCTCGTCCGCACTGCTTCTACGGAACGAAACGGACCCATTCCTTGATCGCATCGTAACCTGTGACGAGAAATGGATAATGTACGACAACAGGCGACGATCGGCACAGTGGGTGGACAGCGATGAGAGCCCCAAGGTTTTTGCGAAGCCGGAATTGCACCAAAAGAAAGTAATGGTGACAGTATGGTGGTGTTCGCTGGGAATTATTCACCACAGCCTCCTCCCTCCCGGTGAATCCATCACGGCAGAGAAGTACTGCATTGAAATTGAAGAAATGATGAAAAAGTTGAAGGATATCCGGCCGGCCTTGGTAAACCGAAGACGAGTTCTCCTTCTGCACGACAATGCTCGCCCCCATGTAGCACGAAGGACGTTGCAGAAATTGAATGAGCTGAGCACTGAAACTCTACCACATCCTCCGTTTTCTCCCGACCTCTCCCCAACAGACTACCATTTCTTCAAGCATCTTGGCGACTTCTTGGTAGGGAAAATATTCAAATACCATCAGGATGCCGAAAGTGCCTTCGAAGATTTCGTCAATTCCAGAACTTCTGATTTTTATGGTACTGGGATAAAAAAGCTTGTGTCACGTCGGCAAAGATGTGTAGAATCAGAAGGTTTTTATTTCGATTAATAAACTTGCCTACAAGCCGAGATATTAACTGTTTAAATTTACAGTGGTTCAGTGCCATTTATTTCGTTACAACCTAATACGTGCATGGGGCAACATCCCAACAAGTACTAATCTCTCGTTTAATTTCAGAGAAACATTTAGCTTTGCGTCGAATGGAGCTGAGTCGACTACGAAGAGTCTTTGCCTCAGCAATTTTCGGCGAATCTCAAAAAACACCGTCGTCTTGCAATTCTGCCAGTCTTTGATGCAGCAGCAGCAGCGATCTGAGCCTGATGCTTCACTTTTTGTTCCTGAAGTTCGTCGGTCGTGTTTTGCAGTGCGCGACGCCGCCTCGTTCCCCTTCGACAGACGTCGTTTCTCCAGCCCTGTCGTCGTCGACGTTCTTGTTCAACCCGCTCGATCATGATCCCCGCCGCGTTCGATCAGACATCTTCGATCGTGTTCTTCCCTTGTCGTTCTCTCGTCTTGTTAGCGCCTATCCGACACCATATGGTTGTGTCGGGAAGTTGCTTTGTCTCCGGTGACCTTGTGCTATTCATTTTCTGAAGACCTTAGTGACCACAGTCCTTTGGGCTATGGTACTACTGCTGGTCCTGGTGTCCAGGTAGAGATAAGTAGGAAGTCTTTTTGCTTGACGAAGTTTCAAAGACAAGCACTGGAAGTCAAATAAAAAATGAGGTGAAATTTTGCGAATATTCCAGCCATATTTTACTTTGCTGACATAAATCTTAACACTGCGATCTTCTGCCCTCCTTCCATGCTTCAAAACTCATTTTCCTTCCTTTTAGTATCCAAAACAACTCGTAGACCGTCCAGCATAGTTGTGTTTTTGAGAAATTTCATCGATCGAATGAATGAGCGAATTTATTCGATGTCGACGATTTTTGAGCGAATGAACGAACGAATTTATTCGCTCATCCATTTTTTCTAATGATCGACAACTAAATTAGCCTCATTTTTCGGTTATTCGAATAGTCGAACAAGTTTTCCGAATCATTGAAGTTTATTCGATATTCGAATGAAATTATTCGATTTTCGATAATATTCGAGAATGGCTGCCTTTCGATGTTCGAATTCGAACGAATACTCGAAAAGATAGAAATATCGAATATCCGACTATTCGAAAAATCATTCGAATATATTCGTTCGAGGGCGCGTGTAGCGCAGTCGGAGGAGGCGCGACTCTCGCGTGCACCCGATACCAGGTTCCTGGTTCGGATTTCCCGCCCAGGCCAACCAAGCCTTCCATCCCTCCTGGGTCGGTGAATTGGTACCAGACTTGTCTGGGAAGGATAAAGCGCTGACTTGTTCATCGGCTGGCCACCGCAAGTCATTGTATGGCCAAATACGCATTCAAATCGCCTCCACGATATCTCGTAGAAGTAGAATGCGTGGCGCTTCCCAAAAGGGATCGAGTAACGCCGTCCTTTATCCTTTATATTCGTTCGAGCATAGTTGTACCGTCTAGCACATTTCTTTTTAAGGAAGGCCGTCCACTAGCGATTCATTAACAGAAACTTCTTCCAATTTTTTCGTGTAGACTTGATCGAATCAGGAATATCGGCAAATTCCAGGAAGTGTTTACAACTTTTTCCTTCCACTTAATATATGGACAATCTCTTCGGTGTTTCCAAGTGCCCTCGTCAATTCATCGGCTTCACCTTTTGTACTATTTAACAGGAAAAATCCCTCATGGGACACGCCACGCATTCTACTTCTGCTTGGAAGTTCGTGGACGAAATTTGAGTGCAATGTCCTACATTGACCAGCCAATGGACAAGTCATTAATTTCTTCGTTCCAGACAGATCTGGTACCAGTTCACCGATCACGGAGGATGGAAGGTTTAGCATGGGTGGGACCCGACATGAGAATTCTCGCTTCGGCAACACACGATAGCACCAGTACCTTCGACTGCGCTACAACTCCTTTTTTCGGAGTTTTAAGCAGTTCACCCTGCTTATCCTTTGAATCCTTGAATCACCCAAATAAAAAAGAAATGGATAACGTTGCTTGAAGAGAATGACGAATATTGAAAGTTCAGACACGGGAAGAGGTGCCGCCTGCAGGTGAAAAATAGATGAACTAATCGAGCACCGCTAGGTGACCTGATTTTGACCTATAGGTGAGCGGTCGCGTGTAGCGCAGTCGGAGGAGGCGCCGGCTGTCGCGTGCACCCGATACCAGGTTCCTGGTTCGGTTTCCCGCCCAGGCCAACCAAGCCTTCCATCCCCCCGGTGTCGGTGATTTGGTACCAGACTTGTCTGGAAAGGATAGAGCGCTGACTTGTTCATCGGCTGGTCACCGCAAGTCGTTGTATGGCCAAATACGCATTCAGAACGCCTCCACGACATCCCGTAGAAGTAGAATGCGTGGCGCATCCCAAAAGGGTTTGAGTAACGCCGTCCTTTATCCTTTATCCTTTATTCTAGGTGAGCGGTCGAAGACCTATAGATGATCGGATTACGGTATAGGCTAGCCATGCAGAAATTATACCCTTGAAAATCGGTCGAAGGATAAACAAAGGAGTCAATCAATCCCTTTCGGGATGCGCCACACCCTTTACCCTTAAGTTGATTTGTGGAGGCAATTTGAATGTTTATTTGGTCTAAGGAATGTTGGCAGCCTCTCGATGGGCACGTCAGTGCTGTAACGTTTCCAGACAAGTCTGGTACCAATTCGCCGACCCCGAAGGGATGGAAGAATTGGATGGCCTCGGCAGGCGATCCGAACCAGGAACCTGGTATCGGGTGCGCGCGACAGCTGGCGCCTCTGTCCACTGCGCCAACACAAATGATATGCACTTACAACCGGTAATTGATGCTATTAGTAATTATACAATATCTATACGTATCTCAATAACTCAATCTCGTTTCGAACTGCTTACTGCCCTGTCCAATGTGCGCCGTTTTCACATCAAATTTGGCAGTTTTCAAATGAAATTGGAACTTCTTTAAGCAAACCTGACACTTGAAATCAAACTGAACATCTCCAAATCAAAACCAGCTCCTTCGACATTAAAATAAAGACTTTCCAAGGAATTCTAGAGTAATTCTTTGTTCGAGGAAAATGTAGTGTTACTTTACTGAAAATTTTATTTCAACTGCTACAACAATTGAACACATCGTGTTTTATAAGAATTTTATTTTTAAATAAAAATAAAACTGAGACGATATGAGGATATATATGTTTAACGAAATAAATTTTGCTTCAAAGCGCAAGAAAACCGCAATTATTTGGTGTGTTCAGGAAGGTGATCGCGCCATGCATTCGACTCGACCGTCGCAATTCCCATTTGATTCGTAGTGTAAATGCTGCTCGCCTGAAACAGTGATATGGAGATATGTGCATTTTTATAATTATTTTAGTTGTACCGCTTACAATTGTGTTACTCCATGCAAGCAAAGAATTTCTGCTATCAACCATGACACCAGCAATCAAATGAGTATCGCGACGATCTATTTGAGTGCACGGCGCGACCTCCTTTTTTAGTGCACTGTGTGATTGCTGCCTTCCTGCATTTTAATACAAAAATTCATTCCATTATTTTTAAGGATAAAAAATATAAAACTTAAAAAATATAAAAATAAAGTAAACCTTCGAAATAAAGTTTTTATAAAACCTCAAACAGTGCGTTAACTAATTGTAGCAGATGAATTTTAAAAAATTTTGAAAAGACGATATATTAAACTTGACCATTAATTGAAAGTGGTTTTATTATTTTTAATGATAAAAATATATAAAGTAAAAAATAAAAAATTTAACAATTATAAAAATAAAATAAAGCAAGTAAAACAATAAAATAAACTTTTCTAAATTTCAAACAGTGCTTCCATTTATTTGCGTTGTTTCATAATTTTTAAAGATAAAAATATAAAGTAAAATATAAAAAGATAAAATTATATGAAAATAAAATGGAGTAAGTAAAACATTTAATCAATTTCTGAACCTCAAACAGTGCGTTCAGGCATTGAACAGCTGTATTAAACATTTTCAAAAAAAGTTGTACTAAATTTGCGCTATATGGTACTTCGTTAATTTGAAAGATAAAGGAATATAAAATGAAAGATAAAAAAACATAAAAATGTAAACTAAAATAAAGTAAGAACATTAAACGTAAAATTTTCATAAAACTTCCAACAGTGTGTTCACTTATTGGAGTAGCAGAATTTAAAAAATTCAAAAAACTGCTAAATTTGCGCTTTAGTTGAAAATTGTTTCATTTTTTTAAGTATAAAAATATAGAATAAAATACAAAAAATTAAACAGTACAAAAGATTGAGTAAAAACCTTCGAAATAGAATTTCTATAAAACTTCAAAGAGTGCGTTCACTTACTGGAGCAACTAAATTTAAAAATTTGAAAAAAAAGTTATACTAATTTTTCCATGAACGAAAATTGTTCCATCCATCCAGCAGAGTCCTTATTTTGGTGCGGAGAAGCTCGTTATGATTTGGAGGATGTTCAGTTCGATTTCAGAAACTTCAAGTTTGCTTAAAAGAGTGTACAATTTGATGTTTTTAGTGTCTAATTTGGCGATAAATATGCATACGTACCCGTCTTGATCTCTTAGGGTTGCAGACGGCAGCGCCATGAGTGTCACGGGCACCGCACGAGTTGCTCCTGCTGCCATCGAGGAGGAGCTGAACACTTCGAAACCCAAGGAACCACTCGAAGAATTCTCCGTAGATGACTGTACTACGCCTACGGCAGCGAAGAAGGCTAAACGCAGGAAACTCAGCAGAAAACGATACGCTCTGAACGTGTAAGTCTGTTTAGTGGTTTTTTAATCTTCTTTGTGGTATTTATTTATTTATTTATTTATTTATTTATTTATTTATTTATTTATTTATTTATTTATTCTATGTTAACCAAGCTATACAAAAATTGCAGTATAGCTAAGAGAAGCACACGTGTATTTATCTTACAATTTCTATAGTATTTCTTGTTAATTCCTATAGTGATTGGATTGATTAGTCAGTGATTAAGTATGAGCAGACGTTCTCCCCTCTTCCTTTTTCCATTCTTTTTTCATCCTTTTTTTAAGAAACGAGGAAATTAGGGAAAGTAAAATGTACACCCTACTTGAGAACAAACACAGGGTGGCTCAAAAAATGTATACACTGTTTGAAAGCTGATAACTTTGCTCACAGTAAAGGTAGTCAAGACTTGCTTGCTGCCCATATGAAAGCTTAAAAAATATAAATTTTCTGACATATGAGAGGCATGGAATGCGCCATGCACTTGTCTGAAATTTTCTTTTTAAAACTCGATTGATTGTGTTTCGCTTGAACACATGTTATAATTTCTTCCCAATGTGACCGTTTTGATTGATTTGAGCTTATTTTAAAGTTCAAAACTTAATTACACATTATAGCTTGCGAAAAATGAAGAGTATTCTAAAAAAAGCAAAGGTACTATATGAAGGGTTGTAACATTGCTGCTAGTAAAGCATTTGGAGATATTTGAGACTCACATGAAAGCGCAGGGCAACAGGATTACTGTGGCGTGCAGGTAGTCAAGACTGCGCCAGGCTCCCGCCTGAAACCTTGCATTCCAGACTCGATTGATTGTGCATGGGCTGAATGCTTGTTACAATCTTGCTGCTACTTGATCACATTAACCGGTGCTGTGCTTCTTTTAACGTTTTGAACTTGACAACCTCGTGAAAGACACGTTACATGCGAGTTTATTGATTGCACGATTTAAATGTGAGCAGGAGCCGCATTTTACAAGACACATTCTGTGGACGAATGAAGCAACATTTAAGCTGAATGGAAAGGTCAATTGGCATAAACTGCAGCTATTGGACGACGGAAAACGTTAAAAGAAGCCCAGCACAGGTTAATGTGGCCAAGTAGCAACAAGATTGTAACAAGCATTCAGCCCATGCACAATCAATCGAGTCTGAAATGCAAGGTTTCAGGCGTGTGCATGGTGCAATCTTGACTGTTTGCAGCCACAGAGTTCTCGTTACCACGCGCTTGCATATGAGTCTTAAACGTCCTTAAAACTTGACCAGCAGCAATGTTAGAACTTTTCGAACAGAAACTACAATTTTTTTAGAATACTCTTCATTTTCGCAAGATATAATGTGTAATTAGGTTTTGAACTTTAAAATAAGCACAGATCAATTGAAACGGCCACTTTATGAAGGAATTCTAACATGTATTCAAGCGAAACACAATCAATCGAGTGTAAAATGGAAAATTTCAGACGAGTGCACGGCGCATTCTATGCCGCTCATATGTCAGAAAACTCACATTTTCCTAGGCTTTTATATGAGCCCTTAACTTCTTCAGTACCTTTACTATGAACAAAGTTATCACCTTTCAAACAGAGTCACCCTGTATAACCGCAGAAGATATTAGTGCATCCCTTATCAGCATTCGTGATTAGCCCCGTTAATTAACGGAGTAGCTATAAAAGCGAGGATGGTTAGAGCAGATTCGAACCTTCGGTCTCTTCCCCAAGCGTCCGTCGCCCTATCCCCTAGGACATCGACCGCCGTCGCTTAGGACGAAACAAACCGCTAACTGTGAGAGGTTATTTCGCTAAATATTTCATCGGCTGAAATTCTTCATTGCGGGATTCGAGTCGAGATACTTGCATTTCAGTATATCTGAGACAAGCCGCTTCTGTTCATAAACACTTTTCCGCCGTTCAGACCAGGGGTATACGTCTAACGATTGACGATTTACCGGATTTACCTGCGTTTTTGTTAAATTTTTCAAACAAAATTTAACGACGAAAAGGTTTTCGTTAGGTTGCAATGAAAACATTTAGTTGAGCGTTTAGTGTGCACGCGACGAGCCACGCTATGGTACGATATGCGCCCATATCGATTCATCGCGTTGCGCGATCGACATGGGAGCTTAGGCCCCGTTTATACTTCGTCGCGGCGCGACGCGATGGCCACACAATGAGGCCAAATTGATCGATCGCGTCGCACAATCAATATGGCCACTATACGTGGCGTCGCGTCGCGCCGCAACCAAGTATAAACGGGGCCTAAAGGCCTTCGCACACTTTCGCCGCCATGCGGCGCGACACCACGATTGCCATAGATATCGATTTGCCTCGCGAGGCGATTCTGCGTCTCTGCCCCATGCTTAAAGATAGGGCTGCCGCGTGGTGGCGAAAGTGTGCGAAGGCCTTAAGGGCCTGTTCATACTTCGCGACAGCAGCGACAAGAGCGCAGCGGAGTGGCGTGCGCGGCGTGCGGAAGTATGAACAGGCGACAGCAGCGACTAGAGAGACAAGAGCGGCTGGAGCGACAACTCCGGCCCTCGAGTATGAACACTTTTCGGCGGCGCGCGCTCGGTTTTAATCGATATGCATGTTTTGCGCTGGCGACAAGTCGCTCTTGTCGTGAAGTATGAACAGGCCTTAAGGACGGGGACATACTTCCATCGCTGCGATGCCATCGCAGCGCTCAACTCAAGGCTATTCCGCCGCGCGCGGCTGAATAGTCAGAGAAAACTTCGCCGTGGCCGCCGCAAAAGCGGCGACTAGCACGCGCGATGGCTTCCCGCCCTCATCGCGGGCAGGGCATACTTTTTCGCGCCGCGCGCGGTGTTTAGCGCTCGTCCCGGGCGGATCGCCGTCGCGCTCCCTTGCAGAGCGATAAGCGTTGCGACGAGCGTTGAGAACTCCACATCCTTTCGCGTCGCTCTGCAAAACTCATCGCCGCGATTCCATTGCGGTGACGGGAAGTATGCACGAGGCCTAAGACCTAGTTCACACTTGCTACGCCACGCGCCGCGGCACGACGATCGTCATAGATATCGATTTTTCGCGCCACCCGGTCGATATCTACTCCGAAAACTTTATTAATGTTTGGTTTTGGAACGTTAATGCTATTTTCCCGTTTGGACGCGTGTAGCGCAGGCGGAGGAGGTGCGGACTGCCGTCTGCTCTGCTCAGCCTACTCACAAAGCCATTTCTATGGGGTCAACAGACCAGCGGTGTTTTATCGCATTTCCCATCCGAATGGAATGCAAAACAAGGCGTGTGATTCGTCGTGATCGCATGGCTAAACAGATGAATCACTGGAGGTGTGCGAACTGTGTACGGGTGTTTTTTGACCGCTCCGTGCTGGTTAGTGGCGAAGTGTTTTTAGAAGTGGAGACACGTCCGTAGAGACGCAGAGCCCACATAGCAGGCCAACCACTACAGTATCGGCAGAGCTAGGCCAGTGTATACTTTTTCTGTAATGCATTCCATAAATTACGCACTTTTCCTGTGCAATGCGACCGCAGCCATTTCTTCTTTTATTAGGTTGTAACGAAATAAATGGCACTGAACCACTGTAAATTTAGACAGTTAATATCTCGGCTTGTAGGCAAGTTTATTAATCGAAATAAAAACCTTCTGATTCTACACATCTTTGCCAACGTGACACAAGCTTTTTTATCCCAGTAGCATAAAAATCAGAAGTTCTGGAATTGACGAAATCTTCGAAGGCACTTTCGGCATCCTGTTGGTATTTGAATATTTTCCCTGCCAAGAAGTCGCCGAGATGCTTGAAGAAATGGTAGTCTGTTGGGGAGAGGTCGGGAGAAAACGGAGGATGTGGTAGAGTTTCAATGCTCAGCTCATTCAATTTCTGCAACGTCATTGCAACAATCATATTACCTACATTGTCAGTCTGGCACTCAAAATAGACATAAATGCCCTTCTACCTTTGTGTGAAGAACGTCCGAACAGAAATCGTCTTCCAGCACTAGTGCGCCTTCCAGGGGCCAGATTCATCAACGATACCGCTGGTTTCATTTCGCCGCGGATTCACCATACCGGCCTACGTAGTATGTGATACAGAGAGATGCAGAGGTACAGAGATACAGACACAACAACCGCCATATCGTTACCGGCCTGTAAGCGGTTGATGAATCTGGCCCCAGCACTAGTGCGGTGTAATTACGTACTCCACACTCCGTTCGTCGCCCCAGTCGCTCCAGTCGCTCCCGGCGCCGGCGCGAAGTATGAACAGGCGACAAGAGCGACAAGAGCGACAAGAGCGACAAGAGCGACTGGAGCGACGGCGCCGGCGCTCGAGTACGAACACTTTTCGGCGGCGCGCACTCGGTTTTAATCGATATGCATGTTTTGCACGAGTCGCTCTTGTCGCGAAGTATGAACAGGCCCATACATGGCATCGCGTCGCGCGTCGCGCGCATACTAAACGACCCTTAAGCCATATTGATTGAGCGACGCGATCGATCAATTTGGCCACTTCTCATGCCGTCGCGTCGCTTGGCGTCGAAGTATAAACGGGCCCTAATGGGGCAAGGCGCCCGAAAGTTTCCGCGCTCCATTGGTAATCGTCACTAGGTACTAGTTTCAGATCTGTGCGGTATAATTGCATTTGTATCTCACCCTCTACAGAAAAAAAGTGTTCGAGTATTTCAAATTCGACTAATTAACACTAGAAATCGCGCCATGCACTCGTCTGATTCGCTTGATTGATGTGGTGTGTGCCACCATTACACAGCCCCTTTGCAGCAGATTTCACATCTTTTATAAATCCGATTTGTTGAATCTCCAGCTTAAGTAGCAGTCCTGATAATAAGAGGTGAATCCAGCTCATAGCTCGACTTCTTTTTTGTCACGAATTTGCGAGAGGTCCGGCAACGATTGCCTGATTTGGGCGAGTTTGTGCGCCGACAACTTGCACAAGGCTGTCGGTATTGCTGCGAGTTGAGCCTGATAGTTGGTTCCTAGATGGACTCTTGTTCTTCCCTATTTAGCTCTCTTACCTTTAAGCAGATTGCTGGATAACGCGTTCAACAGCAAGGTCCGTTAGTTGCATAAGAAGCACTTAGAGCCCCATAGGCGTCAGAAAAGGTGTCGCACAGGCGTCTCGTCCGCAGTTGCAGACGGTGCCGCTAGAATTTCGGCCAGCTGATCGAAAAAAACATTCCGGCTCGGGTCGCCACATTTCCAGAGCAGCGTGGAGGGCTAAGCTGTGATTCAGGCTTGGATGCCGTTTTCGGATTCTCTGATGCCAACTCTGTATCGTAGTGTATCGCCGAAGTTCCCCTTAAACCTCTACAGTTGGTTAAACGTTCGAATTTCGGAGAACATTGTGTAGTTGTGGTGTTCTTCCTGGTTTTGATGAATTCTTCATGATTTTCCTGGGTACTTTCTTCAATTTTAATAGCGCAAAGTGGCTCAATGAAGGTCACTTCGTGGCCGTTCCTTTCAAATAGCATATTATATGGGTTGAGCATGAGGTTACATCATCGACGTAATCGAAACGAATGCAATAACGATAAAACCGCATAAAAGCGTGATAAAATCTGTCAAGCAACTACGGAGACGAACCAAATGGGCAGTCCTGCAACGGTACAGTGTTGCCGTAGACTAAAACGGGGGCTGGATTCATCAACACTTACAGCAGTTTAACAGAGAAATGACAGCCGAAGACGCAAATCCCTTTTTTCTGCACATGATTATTTCTGCTTCTCTTTTCCTCGAATTTAATGCACGTCTTCTTAACGTACAAAATAAATAAAGGCGCAATGTGGCTCGGGGGGGGGGGGGGTCACCACCCCTACACAACGGTTTGTGCTTTTTGAAACCGGAATTTTTTTGCAGCACTGGTGTGTTCTACCCCTACAGTGAACTGAGGTAGGCCATTTCCGATGTAATTTCACACACACGTATCCTTTACAAAGGCGGACAACCACTGAGTAGGGGGTGACCCCCCCCCCCCCGCCGAGCCACATTGCGCCTAAATAAATAAATAACGCGACTTAACAGCAATCGCTATGGTGAAATTCTCAAGAACAGAGGCAGCGGACGGTTAACATTGGTCTACCGTAATCTTCACGCGCGTTTCTTTGTGACTGGTGCAATCACAAAGGACGTCAGAAGATGACGCCTGAAGGAAGTGAATTCGAATTCTGGAGACAAATGATGGGTGATGCTTCGTCTCGACTCATCTAGGTTCACTTCTCCTTCAGGCATCATCTTCGGACGTCCTCCGTGATTGCACCAGACACAAAGAAACGCGCGTGAAGATTACGGTAGACCCAATGTCAACCGTCCGCTGCCCCCGTTCTTGTGTGAAATTCCCGGGTGGATGCAAATGCGCACGATTTTGGGGGCGGGAACAACGGCAGTGGCCGCCATTTGGGACAAGTTGTCGCCTTGTCTCGCGCCCTCCGCGCCAACCATGCTCTCCTCGCTGTCTGACACATTCTTTCACCGCCAGCGTATACAACCATGCTACTCTAGTCGACAGGCCCCTCTTTCACATGTGTGCTCTCTCAAAACGGCGAATGAACGATAGCAAATGACTGAAAAACTGAGGAACTCAACCGTTTTCTGAAAAACCTGGCATTAAAACAGTTCCATATTCGATTATGAGCTTAAACATGCGTGAGACAAGCCTCGATTCTCTTGACTCAAATCAGCAAACGCGCACGTGGAATCACATGAGCATCGCCGCGACTGCTCGTCCCCAGTGCTGGAGACCCCGCCCCCAAAATCGTGCGCATTCGTGCGCACCCGAAATTCCCTGTAAAGGATACGACGCTCCTGCCGTCGAATTATAGACGGCGTTACTTTCGTAGCGTTTTTGATGAATCCCAATTCGCGCTAGTTTCTCTGTAAGACCGTTGTATTGTGAATCCGCAGTGAGATATTACCGCTGTGACGTTGATGATTCTCGCCGCAGGATGAGAAAATGTTGGACATTATGGCGCATTTTTCCCGCTTCCTCACGTTTCGAACTATAGCGGCGTTGAGCTGACATCGTCGTCGGTCTAAGAAAAAATTTCAAAGAAAGTCGTACTAAATACTCTTTGGACGGAGAACTTCCTTTACGTTTCTAGGAGTTTCTAGCAGTTTTAATTATAGTTTAATGTGGAAAACGTTCGTCTTGATTAGGAAGTTGTGCAGTTTGTGTTCAAAAGCGTCAGGATTATTATTATTATTTATTACATGGCTAAAATACATGTGAAGAACAATGCAATCAGAAACTGTATAAAACGAAGTCCAGGATGAGATTGGCGGTGCAATCCCAGTTGGTGGTGGCCACCTTAAACGACTTCCCAACGCCAACTTGGAGCCGGATTCATCCACGACTTTCAGCAATTTAACGGTCAAAATACTGCCGAAGTTCCTGGTAGCGCGGCTTATCAACAATATGATGAAATCAATGTTGCCTTGTTGAGCTAGTAGCCAAGGTTGTTATCACATTTATTGAACTCGTTATCACATTTATTGAACTCGGCTTACGTTTTGGCGACTTCGCCTTCGTCAGAACCTGAAAAAGTCGAAAAACACACATGAAACTCTCCTCTCAAACACCATTTCATACTAGAGAGTACTAATCTTGAAGAGAGATAGCGGCAAAATCCAGCATGACAGTTCTGAAGGAGCGACTGATCTTATAGGTGGATGCCGAGAAGGACCACCAGTCACCCGAAGCTGGGTGAATGAGTCTACCTGATCTGACCCAAGGTATTTAAGTCGGGTTATCCCGCGGGGTAGACTCATTCACTCACGTTCAAGTCCATCTTCGAATGACTGGTGGTCCTTCTCGGCATCCACCTATAAGGTCAGTCGTTCCTTCAGAACTGTCATGCTGGATCTTGTCGCTATCTCTCCTTAAGATTAGTACTCTGTAGGATGAAATGGTGTTTGAGAGGACAGTTTCATAAGTGTTTCTCGACTTTTCTTCAGGTCCTGACGAAGGCGAGGTCGCCGAAGCGTAAGCCGAGTCAAATAAATGTGATAACAACTATACTTGTGCTCGAATAATCGAATTCGAATAATTATTCGAATAATTTATTCGAAATCGATTTTCGATTATTTGATTAATCGAGTTCCGTAAATTCGAATAATTATTCGAATTCGATTATTCGAGTTTAGCGAATTCGAATAATTATTCGAATTCGATTATTCGAGTTTTGCCAATTCAAATAATTATTCGAATTCGATTATTCGAGGTTTCCAATTTCGAATAATTAGTCGAATTCGATTATTCGAGGCTTGAAAATTCGAATAATTATTCGAATTCGATTATTCGAGGTGCGAAAATTCGAATAATATTCGAATTTCGAATACGTGGTTGTTTCGAATGTGGCATAATGATGATTTTTGTGAGCGGCGTTCACTTCGGTGACGATTGTTTTCGATAGCACACTGTCGAGGAGCTCACCGTAACGAAAACGCATTCAATCTCCTACTATACATAGAAAGGTAGTGTGTTTGTGTGTGCGTGTTTCCATCAGTCCATCACAACTGGCGTGGGGAAATGGCGCATTGGCGATACTGGCCGCAGTTGATGGCGATTGACTGCGGTCCGAAGCTTCAGCCGTTGGGGTCTCGTCGATCTCGCTGAACACAAATTTGAAGTTCGTTTTTGAAATTATCGCTTGAAGTTGATCGAGCTATTGATTTTCTATGGAGAATTCGTTGAAGCGAATCAATTGTATGACCGGTCTTCGTCGATATTTTCAAAATCTAACTTCACATTTGCGTTCTTTGCGACCACGACTGTCATCGATGTCATACACTTGAATACTCTACGGAATTTGCACAATAAACACAAATTTCGACGGAAAATTAAAAATGAATTCAGATTCGTGTTCAGTGACCTCGATTACCTCAGGCCTGGAGTTTCGATCTTGTTGAGTGATATTTACGAAAAATCGATAATTTGATTAATATCTCTTGATGGCAACCGTTACTGCAAAAACTAACTTAAGATTCGTGTTCAGCGACCTCGATTACTTCGGGGCTGAAGCTCACAATTTGCATATATGACACGACTGTATACCATTTTCAGTTGAAATTCAAAGTTTTTCAAATCAAATTCAACGTTGTTACACGGGGAAGATTCCAGAAGAACGCTGAAATTTATTTCAAAAACGTTGAATTTCGACTGAAAATGCCGTATAACTCTACAATTCGGTTGGCTGACGATTCGTGTGAGATAATGAAATGAACAAATGGAGTGAACGGTTTTTTTTTTTCGCAAAGGTTTGCACTTGTGCGTAGATGTTTTACGCACGTATTTCTGTAGGAATTTTTTTGTAGGATTTGTGTTTGCAGGAAAAAAGTTCTCATGTCTTGCCATTTAACGAGTATTGTCAACGGTTCTGAGAAGATATTGAATATCTTCATTATTTGCTTTTTTTAAGAATTCAAATCTTTTATTTTGCCCCTGGCGAATGTTGTCGTTGAACTTCTCGAGCTTGTCTTTTCCCTGTTTTACTTGCTTTATACTGCTTTGCAAAAGTGCAGTAGTAGACTTACATTTCTCATAAATATTCTCATCCGTTTGCGGATATTCTACTCTTACTGTGTACTCTGTGTACGATACCACAAGATCTTTCAGCGTTGACGCGCTGCTCATGATCGGGGCTCTGTGGAAGTGCAACGCCATTTTATGCGGGACTTCTCGTAGGTCTCTTTGAATTTAAGAGATAGTGTTCCTAGTGTCTTGGACACTGGGAGTTTCTTTCGGTGATGAAAGAGATTTTTTTAGTGCTATATGCACAGAAATTTGCGGCTCTGGGCGTAGTTACGCGAGAGGCTTACGATTCTCTTCATTATAGAGAATGCGATCTGCAATAGATCGACTTGCGGCTCTAGGCGTAGGGACGCGAGAGACTTACGATTCTCTTTATTATAGAGAATGCGATCTGCAACATATCGACTTGTTGCTCTAGGCGTAGGGACGCGAGAGACTTACGATATGGCTTATTAGGCCGATGCACCAAAATATACCCGTTGTCCGGATAGCGGAAGAGGTACAGATAGCGAAATGTTAGAGGAGTAACGAGTTTCTACTTCTGTACACAATTCAGGATGGTTCAGTGGTTGATCATTTATATGTAATGAGCAGGAAAGGGAGATAGGACCATTCGTCACAACCGCATAGGAGCACTGTCGCGTACGCCGCTACCTTCTGGCCATGGTGACCTGTTCCGCCCATGTACAGTGGGCTGGTGCCTCTTCTGGTAGAGGCATCGTCGTCGCCGACGATACTTTACTACATTTACTTGAGCCTACACAATGCGCTTTTGGAGTAAGTAAACGTATCAAACGAAATTGGCTAACACAAAAATCGCATCGTTCTTATTAATACACCGCGGTGCAAAATTATAGATACCCCCGATTTGTCCATTAGTACCCGAAGGATCCGCTGCCTATGCTCAGCGGTTGCCGTCGCATTCCTCACTATCGAAAGCCTCTATAGAAGAATTTTAAGCAGGTTATCTCATCAGTGCAGGATACCACGAACTTTTATTGAAAATTTAACGAATGGAGACCGGTGCAAAATATAAGTTCCCTTCGTAAAAAACCTGATTAATCACAAAAGTCCCTACAGACAAAGTAAGATTAGTACTTCGTCACATCACCTTTGTTGCAACCATATCGAAAATTCTGTTTTTCGTACTACTGATTAGGTTATCAATAACAGTTCGCTCAACATTGGCTCATGCCTGAAGTATGGCGTTCTTCAGATCAGAAAGCTAAGTGTAAGTGGTTTCATTTTTGCACACTTTGTATACAAGAATGCCCCACAAGTTCTCTATCAGCGGTGAGATCTGGAGGAAAACTAGACCACTGCAAAAGTTGAATTGTATTAGAGTTGAGCCAACCTCTTATAAACCTTGTGGAAAAGGCACAGAATAACTAACTACAAGGTTCTTATTTGCATTGGCGGGTTCCTTTACTCTATGCTACTTAAAGCATCGATAAGGAACAAATACCTGGGTCTTCACACATTGGCTTCTCGCAGGAAATTCTTTGATATTTGTCGGGTTTATAAGTTAATCCACTTTTCGCGCGTTGTAGGCTCCAAATTCTTTGATCTGCGTGCGCCTCAAGCAAAAGGGGAGCCTGAGAAGCTTCCCATCAGTCGACCTAAGAGTAAGCTGAAGGTGGCCCTTTCTCCTCATAGGACATTGGTTTGACTCGTTCTAGGTGTGTCTTCATGTTGTTGTGTTGTTGTAATACTTTTTTCTGCCTCTTGCGCTTATCGCGAACGTATTGAATAATTAAATAAAATAAAATAAACCTGCAGTTGACTGCGATACGTGTGTGGATGCATTATCTTGTTGGAAAATGAGGTTGTGCCTACGAAGTCTCCTTAAATATGGCAAAAGGTGATCTCGGAGCAATTTCTGGTAGTCCTCACTGTTCATCCTACACGAGACGAACTTCCGAAGCGAACGAGACAAGTCCGCATCCAGAAAACGCAGCACAACCATGAGACTTTCACCGTAAAAGTTGCGCCTAGAGGATACTCGACCTCTTTTCTCAGATCTCTCCAGTAGTTAAAAGAAGTGATCTTGATGGGCCCGACGGGTGCAGACACTATTCGAGAGATTTGAGGAGAGAGAGAAGCGAGTATTCTACAGGTGCTACTTTGTCGGTGGAAGTCTCATGGTTTCGGCTGCGTTTTCTGGATAAGAACTTGTTGCCTTGGAGTTCGTCTCGCGTAGGATGAACAGTGAAGATTACCAGAAATTGCTCGGAGATTACCTTCTGCCATATTTTAGAAGATTTCGTAGGCACAACCTTATTTTCCAACAAGATAATGCATCCATAAACGCATCGCAGTCAACTACAGGTTGGCTCAACTCCAACAGAACTCAACATTTGAAGTGGTCTAGCCGTTCTTCAGATCTCAACCCGAAAACTAGAAAGCTAGTAGGACATTCTTACACAGTGACAAAAATGGAACCGCTGAAACATCGGTTTCTGATCTGAAGAACGCCATACTTCATGCATGGGCTAATTTTGAGCGAACTGTTATTGATAACCTAATCAGTAGCATGCAAAATAGAATTTTCGATATGGCTGCAACAAAGGTGATGTGACGAAGTACTAATCTTACCTTGTTTGTAGGTACTTTTGTGATTAATCAGATTTGCTATGAAGCGAACTTATATTTTGCACCGGTCCCCATTTCTGAAATTTTCAGTTAAAGTTCGTGGTATCCTGCACTGATAAGATAAACTGCTTAGAATTCTCCTATAGAAGTTTCCCATAGTGGGGAATACGATGGTAGCATTACTGGACCTCGGCAGCGGGTTCTTCGGGTACCAATGGACAAATCAGGGGGTGAACCTATTTTGCACCGGGTGTATTAGGTTATAATAAAGTTTATTCGATTATTCGATTTTTTCGAATATTCGATTATTCGGAAATTCGAATAACCAAAAAATGGGGTTATTCGATTATTCGGAAATTCGAATTACCAAAAATGGGGTTATTCGATTATTCGGAAATTCGAATAACCAAAAAATGGGGTTATTCGATTATTCGGAAATTCGAATAAACGAAAAATGGGGTTATTCGATTATTCGGAAATTCGAATAACTAAAAAATGGTGTTATTCGATTATTCGCTCATTCGAATTTTCGAAAAATGGGGTTATTCGATTATTCGTTCATTCGAAAAATTTTAAAAAAGCACAAGTATAATAACAACTTTGGCTAACAGCTCAGCAACACAACATCGATTTCACCAAATTGTTGATAAGCCGCGCTATCAGGAATATCGACAGTATTTTCTCTGTTAAATTGCTGGAAGTCGTTGATGATTCCCGCCCAAGTTCTTACGAAATCGTTAACGAGCGATCACCACCAACTAGGATCCACCTGGAAGGATGTCCATTTTGACGTGAAAGTGGCATATACCATCACCGTGACTCTCACGTTCTCGTCTGCTCCCCTCATACTACAGAAGCTTATTATAGGTTGTGCATTTGATTCGTCTTGTTGGTTATTTAAAGCTCACAAACAAATGTACTAAATCTAAATGGTACTGATAAGTGCAAAAATCGATAGGTATACTTTTCTTGGGCAACCAGTTGTTCCTATCGCGGACTATAAACAGGTTCTGGGGCCGAACTCATCAACGCGCATAGCCGTAGGTATGCAAGCTAAAGAGCGTAAACGTACCCATTATGAGGCATACGTGATAAACCCTACCCGCCATATCGTGGGTATACCAGTGGGTAGAGGATACTCGACGATCGTCGTGGGTATATCTGCGATTTTATTTTATGCATATTCAGCATTCATTTGGTAAAGAAACCATAAGGGAATCGTACCCACTACCCGCTGTAGGTAGCGGTTACGATTCGTATTCATGGAAGGAAACAAGGCTAAGCTAGAAATAAGGGCCTGTTCATACCTCGCGACAAGAGCAACTCGTAGCCCGTGCAAAACATGCATATCGATTTAAACCTAGCTCGCACCGCCGAAAAGTGTTCATACTCGAGCGCCGGCGCTGTCGCTCCAGTCGCTCTTCTCGCCTGTTCATACTTGCCGGTTCTGCGCACGCCATGCGCGCTGCGCTCTTCTCGCTGTCGTCACCCGTGCAAGAAATGCGAATCGATTGAAACCGAGCGCGCGCCGCAGAAAAGTGTTCATACCCGGGCGTCGGCGCTGTCGCTCTTGTCGCTCTAGTTGCTTCAGTCGCCTGTTTATAATTCCGCGCGCTGCGAACGTTGCTTTTGTCGCTGCTGCTGCGAAGTATGAACAGGCCCTTAAGGCCCCGTTTATACTTCCAACGCCGGGCGACGCGACGGCATGTAAAGTAGCCAAATTGATCGATCGCGTCGCTTAATCAATACGGCCACAATACGTGGCGTCGGTTGGCGTCGAAGTATAAACGGGGCCTATGCCCCCCCCCGCCCAGCGCGACAGAAGGTACACCCCTGCTGGGGGTCGTGGCGTCAAGACGTACAGCCGCTGTTCTGCGGACTGGAAACTTTTGTTTTGCATGTCAAAGGTTTCGTAAGGTAGCCGTTGGACTCTCGATGAAGCCTAGAGGTTGGTGTGGGTGAGCAAGGGGGACGAGAGGAAGATCGCACGTCCCCCCCCCCCCCCCCCCCAGCAGGGGCGAGTGTACCTCCTGGCCGCCCCCCCCCCCCCCCCGCACACGCCACGGACCTATGCTTAGCCAATGGGCAGCGACGCAGAGCTCGCCGCCGGCGGCGTCCCTGCCCTAGCCTTAAGGCCCCCACAGACTTCTGCGGCAGCGCCACTCGCCGCTATGGTTAAGGATAGGGCAGGGACGCCGCCGGCGGCGAGCTCTGCGTCTCTGCCCTATGGTGAAGCATAGGGCCGCGGCGCTGCCGCAGAACTCTGTGGGGGCCTTTAACCATTGCGGCGAGCGGCGTTGCCGCAGAACTCTGTGGGGGCCTTTAACCATAGCGGCGAGCGGCGCTGCCGCAGAAGTGTGCGGGGGCCTTAAGCCTCACGCGAAACAGCTGAACTCACTGGAGCGCCATTTTGTCAATAGGGCGCGGATTCCTCGGCGGTATGCGGATATACCCACGACGATCGTCGAATGTTCTCTACCCACTGATATACCAACGATGTGACGGGTACGGTTTATCATGAATGCATCATTGAGGGTACGTTTATCCCTACATTCCGCATACCCGCGGGTATAAGCGTTGGTGAATTCAGCCTCAGGAGTTTGACGTGATGCGGCTGCGGTGCGGCAGCTGAGGTTATCGGATAGCACACGTCATAACGGCTCGCAGTTGCTCTCTACACTGCTCGAGCTCTCACATCTGAGCGGGAAACACCTTGTCTTAGCTCTTGCAGCCAGTTTTCCGGCCTCTTGTCCCTCCTGGTTTCACACTGTCTTTTTCAGCTCGCTTGATCATCGCTGCTGATAAGAGCGGCTGTTGTCCTCGTGTTTTAATGCCCTTCTTAACCGGTGTTGTTGACGCTGCAATCGGTCACCCATCGTTTGGCTTAGTCAGCCGGTCCGCCGGCCGGCCGGTCGCTCGCACTTTTCTTTCGCCGCCATTCACGTGGCCTCAGCGAGGCATTCCGACGGCGGGCGACGGTGTCGAGCAAATAGCTGGCCGTCGCTGATTGCACCTCCACGGGGCTAGACAGATCGCAGCTGTTTTTCGCGTGTATCTACGTCATTGCTACAGCCGCCCGTTGTGCTGATCTTTGGGTGTTGTTCAGTTTCACTCACTTCACTCTCACTGGAACTGCTGTGCGGCGGTCGTCTCTCTGCTGCCCGCGCCGTTCGGCACACCATCACTGACTCACAGAGCGGATTGCTGCTGCTATTGCTGCCGCTACTGCTGCTATCACTAACCCCATTTGATTGATGTCCTTTCTAGTAAGGTGAGTCCTCACGAGAATGTAGAAATTTCTGACTTTTTTGTTAAGAAATGGATGAAATTCCAGCATTAATTCAGCTGTTGCGGAGAACACCATATGAGTCTCAAGGCACCTATCCTAGATAGCCATTAGACCTAACCACCTGCTGCCGTGGCAGTGTGCCAGCGCCTGTTTACGTCATCCGAGCCGTTGTCATTAGAGCTCGTTTTCGTCGCCCAGGGGAGTACGCACTAGGCTAGGGAAGGGATTGCAGGGTGTGTGCGATCCAAGCTGCTTGTGTGGAAATTGCTTTCGTCGCCTAGGGGGTGATGCAAAAACGCAGGAACGCAGGAGAGCCGAACCCCCGACCTCGTTCGTAGGAAGCAACGCCACTACCTCTGTCCCACGCCCCGCTTGATCGGAGTGCCATCGCAGGCATGCAAGACATCGATCGAATGCCCACGTGGACGCCGACACGATCCGCGATGCAATGGCAGCAGCCACACGCTACAGTATCGCGGATTGATGAGCAAACCTGCACATCACTCCATGGAATGTATCCGCAGAAAGTGGTTAAGACTAAGTAAGACCCCGTCCTAGTGGGGGGGGGGGCGTGGACACTGCAGCAAACTAAGACTTTAACTACGGGAAAAATGAAAGCGAACGAAGGTGAAGAACACACCAATGCTGCATATTTTTTTTTTTGGTTTCGCTCAACGCAAAACGTTGTGTATCGCTGTCCTACATGGTGACCCCCGATCCTATTGCGTCAGAGCACCTTCCAAATGTCCTAGCCCTAAAGCCTGTCAGGGTGGGCCCTTCACTTTTGACCTACATTCAAATACAAACATAGTGTCCCCTGCGGCTAGGACATTGCATGGGAAGGTGCTCTGGAGCGAATAGGTTTGAAGGGGGGCCGGATCTATCCTAGTCCGGGGGGGGGGCACAAATAAAAAAGTATTATATGTACAAATTCACTTGAGACTTACCGAGCGACTCCTACAGAACAACACTGGACCCTAAACAAGAAAAACTCACAAAGAAAAAACGAAAATTACATTTGTTGAGGTTGTAAGCCGGCATAGTTGTGTGCCCTCTTCACTATGTGGGATCCTGGTCATAACATGTCAGGCGGCGGTCAGTACGTGGCATGCGGCTTCATACGGTCTATTCACCATGTTAGATCCTGGTTATAACATGTCAGCCGGCGTTCAGCACGCGGCATACCTCCATTCCATCGCTCTTTGCCCGCCGAGACGGTTGTAAACCGCGGCGATTTTTTATTTTTTGTTTGTTTGTTTTTGGTTTCTTTTAGGTTGCAATTCGTTCTCTAGGAGCCGCTCGGTAAGCCTCAATCCATTCTGTTACCTACTTTTTAATTATGTGCCCCCGGACTAGGCTAGATCCGGGGGCCATCATGTAGGGCTGTCCTACACAACGTTTATGAAACTAAAAATTTAGCACCAAGGCAAAAATTCAACACTAGTGTGTTCTACACCTATGGTCACCTGAGCTAGGCCATTTCTAATGTAATTGTCTATGTAATTGAATATTCTCTATTCGCCTTGGTGCCTTCCTACCAAGACGAATAGAGAATATTCACTGAGTACATAGTGATGCATCCCTCCTCCCACCCTCCCAATACCCCCTCCCCTCCTTGAACCTATTTCCGCCGGTCGGGGAGGGGGGCAGAGGCATGGCTTATCCCTTATCCCATGACATTACCTCCGTTTAGGATATCCCCATGACCTTTTGTTTAAAGGTGACAATTATAGAATCCTTGCTGTATATGCTTTTATTCTGCCGTTTTGCAGCTTGCTTCTGTCACTAACAAGGTTGGTCATCCTGGCTCACTCCAACTTATACATTACCTCTTACTGGTTTTTCTTCGATTATTCGTCATAATCACTTACAAACGTCCCGGCTAAACTGTCAAATGTTACATATTTTCGTGTTTTCTGTGTTATTTATATTGACTTCGTGAGTGCAGTTGTTTGCGGGATGCTACTATGAGGGGCCACCCCACATTTGAACGAGTTTTTACCCGTTTGACCTAGACCCCTCTCGCTGCAACTTGCATTACACGTATGTACGCGTCAACTTGCGTACAACGTGGGAAATTCCACGTCACCATATCCGCCTGCTACGCTTAAGTCGGTCGAAGCCCATGAGCTGCCCCCCCCGTGGTATCATTGCGCCCAGTTGTTTTCTATGGAATGGGAGAGTTCAACATAATTCAATACTGAACGCATACAGTTCTTGGCGCAAAGCGGCTTGGGTGGGGGGTCACCTTGTACTGAGTGGGTATCCGCTTTGGTAGGAACGCTCGTGAATGCCAAATTACATCACAAATGGCCTAGCTCAGTTCACCACTGATTAGAACACACCAGTGCTGTGTAAATATTTTAATTTTGTTCAATAAAGAATGGACTGTAGGGCTGAATTTCATGGTAACCCCCCCCCCCCCCCGAGCCGCTTAGCGCCCAGTCCTTACTAAACCGTTTAAAGGCGGCCACCACCAACTAGGATTGCACCTACGTTTGTTTCACTTTTCCAGCAGTGCTTCCTTCGGACAAGGATAAAAGTGGCGCAATACGGGTTCATGGGGTCGTTCCCTTCTCGGCGTGGATATCTTCATTGTGCAGCGTGCAATAGAATGGAGTGTTTCGTTTTCCTATGTTTTCCTACGGATATTTTGCCTACAGAATGACTTGCGATGGTCAACCGATAGGCAGCTCAGTATTTCATCCTACCCAGACAAGTCTGATAACAATTCGCCAATCACGGAAGGGACGAAGGAACTCAGTACCCTGGGCGGGATCCGAACCATTAACCTCGATTCAAGGTGCCCTGGATAGCGACTGTGGTATCTGTGCCAGTGACACCCGTCGTGAGCGAAAAAGAAATTGTAATAGAGCCTTTGGAAAAATATCCAGAAGCGCTTGTTTTCGTCATTTGTTTTTTATTGATTTTTCAACTTTTGTTTGATTAGAATTGTGTTTCATTATTTTCCCATTTCTTAGCACTATTGCAGATCCTTTCAGCCTACTAATATGCACGTGCCAAGCCGTTGTCGTTATCTTCCTAGTCGTCTTTGTTGTCATCCCGTTGTTGCTCACATTGTTTCCGCACATCATGGTCAAGATGTTCTTCCTCAACTTCAGTGAGTTTTTCATGTTTTGAACACTTTTTGGTTCCAGTGTATCACTGTGATAGGGTTTTATAACTAAACTTTGGGTTCCTACTTCGATTTGAATCAGAATTGCCTGATCTTATGGGCATAATTGTCATCGGATTGACGGGTGGGGAAAATTTGCCCTGTTCATTTGTCAGGATACTGTGGGATGTGCTCTAGAGGTTCGTGTTTTCAGTCTGTAAAACGAGGACTCTGTTCTAGTTGGGGGAGGTCACTTCACCCTGTCTTTTTGACAGCGCCGGGAATTTGAAAGTGAACTAATTCACAAAGACGGCACACTGAGCTAGCATTTGGAAAGGTATTTATTTGCAATTTCCAAGTCAGGAGATACTCGGGTTCGACTCCCGCCTCAAGCAGAGACTTTGCTGACTTTGCTCTCAAATGCCACCCCTGAATGGTCGTAGGACGCCTAGATGAAGGCGATAAAGGCTCGGATAGCCATAGAAAGTTCAATTTCGATTTTTTCCGTTTAAGGAAGGATACCAATGACCGACTATATGAACTGCTCCGCGAATAATGTAAAATCAATAGGAAGAGCTTTCTATCTACATGGCGAGGCGGGAAATATTGGTGTTTGGTCAGTTGTTGTTTTTTTTTTTCATTGAATTCGACCGAATTTTTAATTTTTTTGGCATATTCAGGCACATGCTACCAGCATCCCTGTCATCTGATTATCGAGAAAAGGGAATTCATCCATCTGATGAAGAGATGGAGAGGTCGCTAGCCCTAACCAGTTATCCCATCATTCTGTATCTCCATGGAAATTCGTTTGACAGGTGTGTGGTAAACGATGTTCAACTTTAGAGCTCTTTCCTAATTGGTGGGGGCAGGTTGATGTTTTCATTCCTCTACGGTGGGAAGGCGTTTTTTTTTTGTTATGGCAATACGTCCACGGTCGGAAAAACGTTACAGTACACAACCTACGAAGATCGCGGCTATTTGCAGCGGGGGTCCGTTTGATTGGAGCGCGCCATGGTGGCTGGAGCGCGCACTGCCAGCAACGGGGCTGGCTACGCGTGAGTCCGCAGCTGTGTTCCACGGTGGTGAACTGAGCGAGAGCAGAACCGGGCTAGAGAAGAGACTCCAGGGCGGGCACCATCCAAGCCGCTCGTGTGGAAACTGCATTCCTCGCTCAGGGGGATTCCGCGGCTGAGTTCTGCGCTCTTCGAGCGCAGAACAGGCTAGGGAAGGGACCCCAGGGTGGGTGCCATCCAAGCTACTTGTGTGGAAACTGCATTCCTCGCCTCAGGAGGAGTCCGCGGCTAAGTGCTGCGCTCTTCGAGCGCACAGCAGGCTAGGGAAGGGACTCCAGGGTGGGTGCCATCCAAGCTGCTCGAGTGGAAACTGCATTCCTCGCTCAGGGAGAATCCGCGGCTAGGTTCTGCGCTGTTCGAGCGGCGAAATACATATGGCTGGAAAAATACGCAAAAATTGCACAAAAAGTTGCACAGGTTAGAACCCCCTAAATCCCAAGCAATCAGCTGAGATGCAATCACTGCCACAAGGTGATAACCGAACCACCGACCTCTCTCGCGTTAATCGACGCGCTGCCCACTGCGCCACGATCTGCTCATCGGGACTGCCATCGCGAGCGCACAAGACATCGATCGAACGTGGCAACGTCAACGCCGACGCGCAATCTCTAAGCTAGGAGGGCGCATACAGCAAAAGACCAACGGACCCCCGCTGCAAATAGCCGCGATCACCTACGAATGATCCGATGTTGTCTGCGCC
Source organism: Heligmosomoides polygyrus bakeri (assembly GCA_947359475.1). Classification (NCBI taxonomy): domain Eukaryota; kingdom Metazoa; phylum Nematoda; class Chromadorea; order Rhabditida; family Heligmosomidae; genus Heligmosomoides; species Heligmosomoides polygyrus. The sequence continues at coordinate 98,470,054 of OX375868.1, read as the reverse complement.
CTCTCTGCTTGGAGATCGCGCTTCGCAGCGGAGCGCGGAAACTTTCAGGCACCCACCAACCCCCTTACACTTCTTCACTTGTCGGACATGACCTGCCTCGTAGAGCATCACAAATCAATTTTTTCTCCTTTTTGGCAATATTTTGTTTCTACGCTTAAGTTTTGACTTATTCAGTAGGGCTTTGTTTAGAAAATGACCTTAGATGTTTTGAAATGAAGCATTTGTATCAATTGTCTCCACAGTTCGACTTGTTAGGTGGGGTTTAGTGAAGAAATCGTTAAGTGGTAATCTATAATGACCTCATGTTTCGACCCCTCCCTTAAGATCCACGATACTCCACCATTGCAGTGCTCTCGTTAGTAAGACCGGTAGCGAAACCTCGTGATACTAGTACAGCGTGCGCAAAAATTATGGCGACAACGTAATCAAATCGCTAAAAGCGAAAATACAGGACTTTCGAGAAACCAGCGATGCGATAATGTTTATTAGTCTATTGTGAACTATACACAACATTGAGATTGGAATATATCTCCGTCGGCGTCGATACAGGCTTTGAGACACTTCGGGAAGGCATCGACGGCGGCACGCAAGTATGGCTCGTCGAGCTCATCTCACGCCTTCTGGAGGGCTTTCTTCAAAGAATCCACGAAGCGGTGTTTCCCGCAGGCTTTGGCTTCCAGAACTCCCAGATGGTGTAATATATCGGATTCAAATCCGGAGAGTTGGCTGACCATTCATGAAAGCTGACGAAGTCCGAGAAGTTCCCTTTGCACCAGCTCTGCACCATTCTCGCTCTGTGAGCTGGAGCTTCGTCATGTTGGAAGCTCCAGGAGCGGCTGCCAAAGTGAGCACTAGCCCAGAGTAACAGTTCGTCCTTCAGAAGGTCCTAATAGTTCTCATTGATCTCCATTTCTCATTACATCCGGCGGACCGAGCGCGCCGGTTCCTGCGAATTCGTCCACGTACCCTCCTGATGTTGTCCGTAGTTGTCACAGATAGGTGTTTTCCTCGTCCGGACCTATCATCCTCGGTTCTCGTAACGCTGGTGAATATCGCGTGCCGAGAAGCCTCGACGGTAAGGTTCAATGTTTGAAGCACGGTGGCACAAACGTTTCGACATGTTGAAAAACTATCTATTTTTATGCTTGACTGAGATGAGCATAAACAGGTTGACGCAGTAAAGACAAGAAAAGTACAGACAAAAGCAGTCGCTGAGAATAGGAGGCCAAATTGTTCGCGCATGTGCTGTCGCCATAATTTTGGCGCACCCTGTATAACGAGGTTATGAAAGACAATCACGAGGTTTCAAGATAAGACGACATCTAGAGTAATTCCTTAACCTATAACCCCACCGAAGTCGAATTGATGAAACAGCTCGGGTAAAATGCTTCATTTCAAAACAACTAGGGTCATGTTCTAACCAAAGCCCTACTGAAGAAGTCAAAACGTAAACATAGAAACAAAACAACGTCAAAATGCAGAAGCAACTGATGTGTGATGCTCTACGAGGCAGGTCATATCCAACAAGGGAAGACGTGTGAGGGGCTACGAGGGCGCGCGAAAGTTTCCGCGCTCCATTGCCAAGCGCGATCTCTAAGCAGAGAGTGCGCAGACAGCATCAGATCACTCGTTGGTTGTGTACTATAAGGGCACTTTCCAAGATCGTATCCAAAACACCTGTCAACTTTAGGACCATAGCGCATCGCGTTGAGTTGTACAATCTACTGAACAAGCTGGATCTCCATGTGGTTGCGTTTGACTATCGAGGTAGGTTTTCTAACTAGGATACTTAACCCAAACGTTCTTCTTTTCCTCCTGGTGCCTTCAGATGGCGTAGAGAACCACTGCTGCAAGCGTCATGAACTCAGGTTTCCCTTCTGCGTCATTAGTTTCTGACTTCATAAGAAGTGGAGGAGGTGTTCTGAACCTTAGAGCTCAAGAGCAGGGAAATAGGAGCGTGGGTAAAGTGGACATGAATCATTTCTATTTCAGATGGCTCTTAGTTCTCCTTTCCTTCAAGCCTTTAAGCTCTGTTATGCGCAGGGTCACTCCATTTGTCACTGCCGAAAGAAAGCTCATATTTCCTTGGCCTCTTTGGATCTATCCTAGTCCGGAGCGACAGAAATGAAAATTATGTAACAAATTGACTTGACACTCACAGAGCGCGTTGAAGAAAACAGAATAAGGCGTAAGCTGACAAATTTCACAAAGAAAAACCAAAAAATTAGCACACGGTTTCACCGGTTGTAAACAGACAACGTTATGCGCCCCTTCAACATGATGGATCCGGGTTATAACATGTCAGGCGGCGGTCAGCACGCGGCATGCGGCTTTATTTGCCACCATACTATGCTAGCTCCGTGTTATAACATGTCAGGCGGCGGTTAACTGTGTTTGAATGCGCTTTGCCCGCCCTGATGTCCTTAGAACCGTGGTTATTTGTCTGTTCTTTTGCTTGTTTGTTCGTTTTCTTCTTTGTCTTAGGTCCTATTCTGTTCTCTTCAATCCGCTCTGTGAATGTCAAGTCAATTTGTTACATAATTTTTAATTCAGTGCTCCACCCCCCCCCCCCCGGATTGGCTAGATCTGCCTCTTTCCTTCCGAACAGCTCCTTTGAGCCCTCGAATAGCACAATACTGGAGTTTTCTCTGTTCTTTATGGGTAACATCTGCGTCTGCAGGCTACGGCGACTCCGACGGAGACCCGAGTGAGCCCGGTCTGGTAAACGATAGTCGTTTGGTGTATGACTACGTGAAAAGTCACTGCAAGAACAATACGCTCATCGTTTGGGGCCACTCCATGGGAACAGGGTAGGTGTTTCCGGTTCATATGTAGCCTAGCAGCTGTTTTAGGCCTCGTAGAAAATCGTATGTTTATTCCGAAGAGTTTTAGGCTTTGTAGGGCTTTACGAGAACTTTCCAGAGTGTCGACAAAGCTAGTGATGGACCTTTGCCAGGAGGGTAAGCCTCCTCACGGTCTAATTCTTGAATCTCCGTTCAATAACCTCAGAGACGCCATTATGAAGCATGCGGTAAGCATGGTGAGTGAACACGGATGTCTAGGAAAGACTCCAAAGACTCTTGCTAACGAGTTTGCCTATTTATAGCCACTACGATGGATGCCAGAAAGCTTGGTTCAGAGTGTAATTATAAAGCCACTACGTGATTTCGAACTGACCATGGAGACTGATAAGAGGATAAAGAAGTGAGAAAGTTATCTCAATAATCCCTTATTTTTTGTTTGCGTGTACCTCAAACTTGGGTAATTGAACATTTATTCCTTTTTTTACAATAATTATTAGGTGGTCCGGAAAGTTCTGGCGATTTTGACTGGTCTACTTTAAGCGATCCTAACTTTCTCCATACTCACCGGATTCAGCCGCAATAGACATCATTCGAATCAGTACAGTTTTTCCAACGCGATACTAGTTGAGCAATTCCATCGGCGAAAAACTAAGTGGTCGAGATGTTGATCAAGATCAGTGTTGTCAGTGCTGCCGCTCGGCGACTCAATTGATCTGGGCATAAAGTGCTATTTAGAGTCACTTGTCCGATTCTGATCTTGCATGCCGAAAACGATCACGTGATTCCTGTCATCTTGGCGCGGAAGTTAAGGGTGAGTGCTTCAGTCCGGATTGGTCATGGAATTTAGTTCGATTCTATTGAAATTTATGGTGTCTGCTTTCATTCGCTAGTTCAATAGCAAGTCCTATATAAACCATTTTCACGTCGAACTGGACACTTTTCGAGTCAAATTGGACAGCTCTAGCTTCTAAGCTAGCCTTAAGACTTTTGAAATCAAAGCGAACTCTTTCAAGTCGAAATGGCTTTCAGGCAGGTCAAACTATAGACTCACTAAAATGGTTAAAATAATTTTTATTTGAGGAAAATTTTAGTATAACTTTTTTGAAACTTATTTAGTGTATCTGCCAGAATGAGTAGTAATTTTGTATTTTTTAGGGGGAAATAATAAAATAAATTTTGTTTCAATGCGCGCGGCAATCATTCACTGCTCTAAAAGGCAAGATCGCGCCATGTACCCGTAAAGCTAGTCGCGATTTTTATTTACCTGAGAGTGTAAATGCTGCTTGCATAAAGCATTAAAGTGAGGGTACAATTACTTTTGTTGTATTGTTTATAAGTGTGAAACAAACAAAAATTTTGCTATCAACCGAATAGAACTCGCGAAATCTTGGACAAGGGCTTGGCACAATCTTTTTTGGCACTAAAAATGGCCACGTTCCTGCTATCTAAATAAAGCAAGCCTTAACCATTATTTTTCCTAAAAAAAAATGAGAATTTTGTAAAATTTCAAACAATATTGGGTAGGTGAATTAAAACTTCAAAGAAACTTTTTCCTTGGACAAAAAATTATTCTCATCTCAGGTTAGAAACCTGCGTGAGATACGCCTCATTGAACTCGTCGCGGGCAAAATGTGTCTTTCGACATGGGATGTTGCTATAGCAAAGAAAGCGCAACCTCTTCCTGCTTGACACCGTCATCTGACCGCGTTTCTGAGCGCCTGGATCCAGAAGAGGTCCCTTATGCGCGCAAGAAGCGTCTGGAGTCAGAAAAGGTGACACCGTCGTCGTACGAGGAGCGGCCGCATTCAGAATTCAACATGGGGTGCTGCTGCAGCCGAGGAAGCGCAGCCTCCTGCTTGACACAGCGGAAATTGCGCGCGTTTCTGAGCGTCCTGATTCCGAATACGTGTCACCGACGTCTGCCGTGAGCATGGCAGGACCACTAATCGTTAGGGGGTGGTGGAGAAGGGAAGTAAACGAGACCTCTAGGGTGGACCAGGAGAGTACCAGGACAAAAGAACAACATGGAGGAGGGAACAGGACAGGGAAACCGGCAGGAAGAGACCAATAAGAGGGTCAATTGTGGAAACAAAGAAGTGGGCCAGGAGTTGGGACCAGGGGGTGGGGAGAGAAGGGGGAGGTGGGGAGACCAGTAAACGCGGACCAGCAATTAGATCCAGTAGGAAGAACCGAGTGAGGGGGAACCTGACGTTCGGATTCGGAAGACATGTCAACGATATCCGGAAATACAAGCATTTGGGCATGAGAACGGTTGCGGAGGAACAACATGAGGGCAGAAGTACTGCGCTGCACAAACCAATGGCGGTACTGGGCGGTCCGGAGAGAATGTCTATTATGATGATCGCACGGAAGTGGTGAATGGCTTGATGCCAATAAAGTACGCATCAGATCCTAGTTGTTAGCGAGTTTTAAGTTTTAGAAAAACTATTTTAAGTAGGTCAGTAATGTTGCAAAGTCGCACCGTTAGACGTGTCGGAGCTCTTGTGCTATATATTGCGTTACTATTGAAGGAGTTAGCCTGACCATTCAAGAATATTGCAGAAGATGTTCTTCTAAGAATTTCGGCTCAAGTGTCTTGAAATTGTTACTGATTCTTCGTTGATTTCTTGAAACGTGAGACCTTCAAGTTCAAGTGTTTCGTCTAATAATAATCTGTTCAAGGATGAGGCCGTGGCAGCTTCTCGAGACGTGAAATACGTCGAATTCGAGACGGAGCGAAATTACAAGCACAAATTCATATATTTGGCACCGGAATTGCCTTCAATTATTCCGTAGGTTTCATTCATGTTTGCTTGTTCTCATCTTCTATTCCGCTTTTTTTTGTTTTTTCGCTGTTTTATTATTATAGTTGAAAACTATTACGCATTAGGATACAGAGATGTTTGTTGTGCAATGAGCGCTATTCTATTTGGCTATAGAGAAGTGCTGGAGCAGACAAGAGTAGATAATTTTTGTTACTTATCTGGTTGTTGCCGCCTTTTTGTTCAATTATATTTAGTTCATTATCCGGATGTATCCTAATTGGAGGTGGATGTAGTGATTTGCATCTATATTCCCATGCTTAGGATTCTACGAAACCTTAGGCTGCTCTTCCATCATGCGAAGACTTTTATTTATACCATTTTCACGTCGAATTGGACACCTTTCAAACCAAATTGGACATTTCACGTCAAATTGGGCCCTCTTCTAAGCTAATCTAAGACTTTTCAAATCAAAACGAACTCTTACAAATCGAAATGAGCTTCTACATTAAACTAGAGTCTCTCCAAAAATGTTAGAATAATTTTTTGAAGGAAATTTTAAGTATAACTTTCTTTGAAGTTTTAATTCAACTACACGATAAGCGAACAAATTGTTTGAAGTTGTATAAAAATTGCATTAAAAAAACAGTGATTCAAAGCTCGTCTTGAAGAGTAGGAAGGCCGCTATTTTCTGTTGCCAAAACAGAGATTGCGGCACGCCCTAGTCCGAAACTTCGCGATTTTTATCCCATTGATTGCAAAATTTTTGTTTGCATGCAGGTGTCACACTTGCAAGCGGTTCGACATAAACAATTGTAAAAAACACATACCCAAGCTTCTTGCTGCATGCAAGCAGTATTTACATCATCAATCTAATAAATATTGCGACTTGCTTTTTGAGTGGTCGGTCTGGTCTTTTAATACACTAAATGATGGCCACTTAATTGCGCTTTAAAACAAAATTTAGTTGACTATTTTCCTCAATCTAAATATTTTATAGAATTACCAAGCTCATTCGGGCATCTGAACTAATAAAACTTTTCAAAAAAGTTATACCTAATTTTCCTTGAACAAAAAAATTGTTCTAAGTATCTTAGTGAGTCAGTAATGTAATCTGCCTGAAGGTCATTTCGATATGGAAGAGTTCGCTTTGACTTCAAAGGTCTTACAAGGAAAGGTTCCCAACTCTAGGTTGGCTTTTGTGATGCTGTTTTTACAGGATGTAAGGTCGTGTGGGCGGAGTCCAGAATTACGGTTAGTTTTTGCTGAACGCTTTTTTAAAGACCGGAAAACGAGGTGTAAAAATGTGTGCGCAACAATCATCAACCCCCATTACATCACACGAGGTGAGCATCGGTAGCGCAGTCGCTAGGAGTGCCGCCTCATAAAAGCACATCGTCGGGCTTTTGAGTTCGAGTCTGCATACTGCCAATACTTGTGCACATATTAGTTTGTTGTTATTAGGCTGCCTCATGACCACAGGAGTCAATTTTAGACCATCAATGTTTACACAATTCAATATTGTCTATTTATTTATTTATTTATTTATTACAATGCACATATTTGTGCGCCATAAATAGTATATGTATATGCAGATATAGATATCTCGATATATAGGCAGTACAGTCGTTATAATCGCGAGAACAGTCGAGCAATATGGATATAGATAGTATCGTCGTTATAGTCCGCGAGAAGAATTGAACACTATCGATATAAATATCGGAGCCCATGGTTGTAATAGAGCAATGTCGGGAACGTCTGAAGAATTGTTATTATCTATCTTTATAATAGGATGCTAGTGTTATGTAATAATAGTAAGGTTGTCCGTCTCCGCTATTGAAAAAGAAACGGTATAATTATTGTAGCCTGTCTTCTTCTAATGATTTCTAGTTTTCTTCGTGTAGCAGCATAAATGAAGAGCGAACGTCATGCTTCATTATTATTATTATTATTTGTTACATGGAAACCCATGTTGACTGTATATTATACGACACTACAAAACAAACCAACGAGAACGAACAAGGAATAAAACGATTATGCAGAAGTAAGATTGTAGAAGAACATACGAAAAGAGAGCAAGTTCAGCATTACGGATCCAGGTGTTTTTCGATAAAGGTTTTGAATGCATATAAGGATTGTGGAATTGTACGATTTTTTACTAATTTTAATGTGGCTAGATGTTGCCCTGTTTACGAAAAAATGTGCTCGACAACTGAGCCTGGCCTTCGGTACGATTAACTTCAGCGCACCGCCCCTCGTAATGGACGGCAGCGCAGTCAGGAATCCAGGTGCAATGCCAGAGGTTTTGGTCAAAATCTTGTGAACCATTATCAGATAGAATTTCTTCCTATGACAAGGTAACGTTGGAAGTTTTAGATTGATATTTCTAACGGCTGATCGAGGTATGCCATCATAGAATCCGAACATCCTTATAAAAAGCTTCCTTGTAAAACTGTTCTGTAATTTCTTCAGCTTTTCAATAAGTTTCTTTTTATGAGGATTGAAGATAACGGTGCCATAAGGCCCGTGCAGACTTCTGCGACATCGCAGCGCGACAAGTGGGCGACGGCTACCTTCGCGAAATCCGGCGGTCGCGGCGCGCAAAAAAGCACCGTTTTAGGCAACGGGTTCAACGTCCCCGTGGATGCCGCGCCGCCAGGAATGGTTTGAATCATTCCAGCCTGCGGCACACAGCGCGGCGTCGCCTGCGATAACCGCCGCGACAGCCGCAAGAGTGTGCATGCCCCCTCCCTGCGGCACGTGTCGCAGTGTCGCGCCGCGGCCGTCGCGGTCCTATGCTTCATCATGGCCGCGCCGCGCTGTCGCAGAAGTGTGCATGGGCCTATACTCGACTAGGGGTCTTATGTAAGTCTTATATGCCCTAATAATGATAGTTGGATCATTGGTTGTGAGCGCTCTGAAAACCATAGATGAACCATAGGGTACGCTTTCGTTGCTATTCGCACACAGTGGTCATCAAATACAGGGTGGCTGAAAAGTTCGGGCAATTTTTTGCGGCGCTACTTTTGGCCTTGAAATTGAGGTTTTTTGTTATTTCTGTTGTTTCCGTTGTATTCCTCGCGCAATTTTGATCTAGAATCTGTTGCTCCAGTTTTCTCGTTTTCAGTTGTGCTTGCGTTATGTCTCGTGAAAGTGAGCGTATCACCGTCGTCGAGCTGCACAAGACGGGAATGAGGACCGCGGACATAGTTCGAACAACCGGCTTCAAACAAAGGACCGTCTACAAGATTGTAAGACGCTACAAGGAGACTGGCGGGACCTCGGACCGTCCCCGCAGCGGCCGTCCCACCACTGCGACAACACCGGAGAACATCAACAAGGTTCGTTGTCGCATTCGCCGTAATCCTGAGGTGTCGATGAACAAGATGGCTACGGATCTCGGGATCAGTAGGGAACGAGTCCAGCATATTGCCAGGAGGAAGCTGGGATTACGCAGCTACAAAGTAGCTCGTATTCACTTCCTCAACGACGCGATGAAAGCTGAGAGGTTGAGGAAATGCAGGCGAATGCGTCAGCTGGTCGGCGATGGTCGCTTGTCGAAGGTGCTGTTCACCGACGAGAAGATCTTCACGGTCCAGCCGGTTCACAACCATCAGAATCGCCGGCAGCTGCTTAAGAAGGGTCAGCAGAAGACGTCGGCCGCAAGGACCATCAGCCGCCGCCATTTTCCAGCCTCGGTGATGGTGTGGGCTGGAATGTGCGCTACCGGAAAGACGCCGCTGGTCTTCATGGAGCAGAACGTCAAAATTAACGCTGCCAGCTACCAGCAATATGTCCTCCGCGACGTACTGGAGCCGTGGGCGACGAGCCATTTTGGCGAAACCGGATTTTCTCTTCAGCAGGACTGGGCACCAGCGCATTCCGCCAAATCCACGATCGCCGTTTGCGAGGAGCTCTTCCCAGGGTTTTGGAGCAGGGACATCTGGCCATCCAACTCGCCTGATCTCAACCCGATGGATTATTCTGTGTGGTCGATCATGGAGCAGAAGATCTCCACTACAAGATACGCCACCGTTGAGCAGCTGAAATCGGCGTTGTTGAGATCCTGGGACGAGATTACAGCGGAGCAGTGTGCGACCATCATCAGCGACTTCCCAAAACGACTGCGAAAATGTATTGAAGCCAAAGGAGGAAATTTTGAGCACTTGTTGTGAATTTTCCTGTTGTATTATGTTGTTGTTGATCTAATGAAGTTTCTGTTATTTTTGTTTGTAAATCTTTGGCGTTTATGTAGTTTTTTCGTACTGCTGAAATACTTTGAAAAATTGCCCGAACTTTTCAGCCACCCTGTACAGTTTAATAATTTGAAGAACCAAGATAATAACTCCCATGGTTCGTTTCGCCACCTTCATTCAGACGAACCTTGTAAATTATAACACTTCCCCGGTGGCTCATCAGTGAAGAAAGAGGTGTTATAATCTACTTTGATATTTATTTATTTATTGTTAATATAATAATTTTGTATTTTGTATTTTGTATTTTTTATATTTTAACTATTTATTTATTTATTTATTCTATTTTTTGACAGCATTATTTCTTAAATTTTTTACTATAAAATGTTAAAACGAAGATATTGATTGAATTGCACACATATTTAATTTTAGAAAAGATTTTATTACAATTCGTTTAAATTTGAAACAATTTTAAAACATTTTTTGCTAAAGATTGTTAGTGAAAAATAATAAACTTACAAAATTCTGTTGCTACGGCCACACTCCTTCTTCTTTCTATATAAAGTAATTCATACTGTGCTCTATTGTACGGTATCAGGATAGATATTGTGATATATGTTATCATTACGGTATTCATTTCATTCTTCACACGCTGGGAATGGAGGTGCTACTTACAAGTGATTCTATTAGAAAATCACTACTTTTTTCAACGCAATTACGATGTTTATTTATTTGTTTGTTCAGAATAAATTTATAGTTCAATGGAAGGAGATGGAAAACTACTTCGAACTATTTGAGTGTTTTTATAAAGTTTATTGCTTTATTATAGTTGTCTAACATGCTGTACTTATATAGTATTTGCCTGTTTTTATTCAGACACTTTCTTATATTTTCGGCAATAAATTCTGTGCTATATCCATTATGTGTAAGTATTCTGTGAAGTTCTCTTATCTTAGTGCAAAAATGTTGAAATGTTGAACAGACAGTAGCTATTCTAAGTGTTTCTGTGTAAATGACATTATGTTTAATTCTGATTGAAATCTGTGAGTCTACGTGTGGAAACCTATTTACTTTAAAATTGAAAGAATCTGTTTTGTTGTATAGGTTGTTTTCAATTTTATTATTTACGACTTCAATAGTTATGTCGAGATAGTTACATTTGTATTCACTTTCGTGTGTTTTTTTAAAATTCCAATGTGTTTTTATAAACTAAAGTAAGTATGTAATCAATGTGGCTTTCTTTGTAATTATGAACTATAAGTATGTCGTCCATATATCTAAATGGCTTAAACAATTGGTTTCTATTTAAAATTGTATTCTTAGAGTATTCAAATTCAAACATAGACATGGTTAAGTCAGCGAGTAAAGGGCTGAAGTTACCTCCTTGAGGAACTCCTTTATTTTGTTTAAATACTATACTGGCGAATATGCAGTAACTATTTTTCAATAAGTAGTCTATTAAATATAAAAGATCCGTTATATTATAATACCTATATTTATTATTTTGAGTTGAGTTATCAGTATAGAAAGTTTTATATCCATTACATGCTATGAAATTTTTTCCAGAATTTTTGAAGCAAAGAATAATAAGATTTTTCATTTTTTCTAATATAACAGTATGAGGCATGCTAGTGAACATGTCTGTAAAATCAGCAGAATACAATTTAACATTATCTGCGTCAATACTTGCTAGTTCTGGTGTTATGAAGTGTGAAAGTTAAGACTCTTGTTAACCAGGAAACCAAAGTCCACCATTTCCTGAACCTCATTTATAGATGTGTCGCCAATCTGGTAATCAAACACAGGGTGATTAGAACCAATATGCAACAATTTAGTTTTCTTCTTGGACAGTGGTAGCCGCCAGTCTTCGGACCATTTCTGAACCACAGAGATGGTATGCTGTAGCGTTTCACAATCGCTGGAACTGTTTACACAGTGGTAAAGCTTGATGTCGTCTGCGAAAGCAATACATTTAACGCTAGATGAAGTGATGAGAGTAGGAAGCTCATAAGTATAGATATTAAACAAAACCGGAGATAGGGCTCCGCCCTGGGGAACTCCGCTGAGGAAATATGTCGAGATAGTCAAGATGTCTTCATTCTGAACTTCATTGATCTTAGGTACATATATTACATATACGCATGATAAATATGATAAAAATTGTCGCCACGTCAGACAGATTTGTCGGGATAGTCCGGAACCAGAAACCATCACACATCCATTTAGTTCACATCCTCAATCCGAAGTATTTGTAAAACATTTAGATTGCGCAATTTTTTTCTGAAGTCCGTAGAATTTCTACATGAAATCAAATGCTGTGGAAGTTGATTAAGACATCTAGCGGTTCGCAAAAAGAATGAATTAAATGCAATGTTTCCTATGGAACGGTTCGATTTACGGTGTTGTATTGCTAGAAATATTGCTCTTCCACGACTTGAGGTAGTTTTTCAACGATGCGTATGTGCACCATATCATTTCTATAGAAATACAAGGTCTTATTGCTCTTCCCTTTTTAGTCAACAGCTATTGTACGAAACTATGGAACAAGAAAAACACAAGCGCGCGTCACATCAGCAGCCAAAAGCCACTGAGGAACAATCTTCTCCCTGGCAAAGAATGACCACTTCTTCTTCGTTGAACGCATAATCCGTGGGTGTAGGGAAGGGTTCTGGGTGAATATCGACGTAACCAACTGCCACCCATGAAAAAAGCACATATTTATTTATTTTATTTATTTCGTGGCGTGAATCACATTGGAAATGCACGCATAAAATAAGGTATAAACAAACCCGACGAAACAAATAAACCCAACTGCAAGGAATCAAAAACATGCAAGTGAGAACGGAATAACCTATGGAAGTTTACTTCGAATGAACAAATGCTTAAAATGAGAGACAGACATAGCAAGAAAATCTTCATTATCACCGATGAGAAGGTTTAGCTCCCTAAGGTGTCTGTAAGTGAGGAAGTTAGACCTAACTTTCGACCTTGCGACCGCTGTATACAATCTAAGTCTACCTGCTCTGTTAATCGTAAGTGGTACTCCAAAAAACTCCACAGGATTTACAGACAGTTTCCTGGTGAGGATTTTGAACAACATAATTAGGTCTGCTCTTTTTCTTCTTCTGCTTAAACTGGGTATGCCGAGCAGCTTAGCCCGCGTAGAACCGTTAGGGATGTCTTCGTAACCCATTTTGTAGCACCTCATGAACAACTTACGTGTGAAGTTATTCTGAACACTCTCGAGAAAGTCGGTGTCCTTTTTTTTGACAAGGGTTAAAAATAGAACTACCAAACTCCATAATTGGTCTTACGTAGCACTTATGGGCACGCAGAAGAGCACCCGGACCATCTGTTTTTAGTACCTTGAATAAATTGTAAGTCCGGAAGCTGGCCTTTTTTACAAGTAATTTGTAATGTAGGTCGAATCTGAGCTCGCTCGTTATAAGGAAGCCTCTAACATCTGAAACTTGCTTCAAGTCCACGCCATTGAGTCTGTAGAGCGGAGAGTATGTTTGGTGCCTTGATTGTATTACAAGGCATTTGGTCTTTTCAGCAGCAAGTGGAAGATCCCAGTCTTCTGCCCACTCGCCAACGAAATCAATAGCAGCTTGAACCTCACGAGAGCTGTCGGCTTTGTCCACTTTTTTGTAGATTTTCACGTCGTCAGCGTACATTTTGCACGTCACACCGAACCTAGACACAGAATCAGGCAGCTCATAGATATATAGAAGGAAAAGCAGCGGTGACAATACTCCTCCTTGAGGAACTCCACTAGTCGCCGAAAAAAAATATGAAGGGGGAAATAGAAAGCCTTGGTTTGCTGTAAGCATTGATGGTCTAAAATTGACTTTTGTAATCATGAGAAAGCGTAGTAGCAAAGAACTAATATGTGATAAAGTATTAGCAGTGCGCGGACTCGAACTCAAAAGCCCGCCGGTGTGCTCCTATGAGGCGGCACTCCTATCGACTGCGCCACCGACACACATCTCGCGGGGTGTCATAGGGGTTGATGAGTGCTGCGCACACGTTTTCACACTTCTTTTTCAGGGCTTTAAAAAACGTTCAGCAAAAACTAACCGTAATTCTGGACTCCGCTCACACGGCCCCACGTCCTATCAAAATAGCAAAGCTCACCTTGAGTTGGAAACCCAATTTGACGTGAAAAGTATCTAATTCGATGTGAAAATGGTTGTATATTGAATTCTCCAAGTATTCCTATTGCAGGACATTTATCGAGTACTCGAAACAGGCTTCTAGTCAACCTTCGTCAGAAGCGTTGTAACTATGGCGCGAAGTACGTGTGTTCTCAGCGTCTGCACGGATATGTCCCAAAAAACACGAGTAAGGGTACCGCATTATGTCATGTATTCCGAAAGCCTTGATTTGCTGGTTCTAATCGAGGTTCTCCTGTATGTCTTTCCTTAAGTCGTTTGAGTCTTAGATTTAACTGTTCATGTAGCATTCTAGGCCCTGTAGAGAGCTTGCTCTAGCGTTGTAGCTCTAAGCATTCCCATTGTTGTCGACGTGCTACTAACCCTCTTCATAGGGTCACATTCCTGTCTGCTTATCATCGATGTCATCTCCTTCAAGCGTCGTTCTGAAGCGTTTCTGCTCTCTGTATACAGTGTACCTCATCATTCGTGCATCTAGTCGATTCCTCCTCCTCCTCCTCCTAAGACTTCCATAGTGCTACTGTGTATGTTTTTTCGAATTTCAACCGATAGAAGCGAGATTCGCCCTTCATTTTGTGCTTTGTACGCCATAGTCGTCGTTCCCCTCTTCGTCTTGAGCTTTTTTTTACTGATGGAGAAGGTATGTGATGAAGTGTTGATTTTTATTGCGTGATCAGGGAGAAATTAGGAGTGCTGTCAAGTTTTCCTCCACGTTGTACAAATGCATTTATTGGACGTTAACAGACTCACTGACACCAGCAGAAATAAAGCTGTACGTCAGATGCGTAAATCGATATATCGGAGAATCCGTAGGATCGGAGTTGCTCCTATCGTGGATCTAGGCATCGAGTGCAAAAGATTGTTTGTCCACCGCCTGCAGTGTACTGTAGCATCTAAGGTATGAGACAACGTCGAGCTTCATTCGTCTATCTGGAAGACGGCGGAGAATTCCAGAGGTGAGCTAACGTGTTCAAAAATTTCAAGGAATTTCGGTCATTTTCTGTGCGGTTAATCGAAAGTCGTAAATGGCTGTTGTTGAAAGATAGCTCAGGATAGGACGTCTCAGAAAACGTTGGAAAAATTCAGATGTACGGAGTAGGATTCAAATCCGGATAAGCTAAGCTTTAACGTTTCGAAGAAATTTATTAACACAAAATATAAAGAAAATTTGGATGCATCCTAGTCGTGGGGGGAGGCCCATCTTGCCAATATAAAAGCGTTAGTCCGTCTGTCCGTGTGTGTATGCTGTGAAGCGATGGCACAACCACTCGAATGGTAAATTTTACCATCCTGCTATTCCCTTTGCATATATGGTCCCGTTCAGAAGATCATAGTGAGCGAAGCCGAAGCAACCCTGAAGAAGATGAAGTCAGGCAAAGCCACTGGTCCCGATGACCTGCCAGCCGACCTGTGGAAGTCGAAGGGCTGGTGCCCTGCTGACTGGCTGACTGAGTTTTTCAATCAGGTTGTTGCTGAGAAGAAGGCGCCCGAGAGCTGGCAGCAAAGCACGACCATCCCGATTTGGAAGAAGAAGGGCAGTCCTGCGGACTGTGCTAGTTAACGTCCAATTCGCCTTCTTTCGCACACCATGAAAATCTTTGGGCGAATTGTCGATGGACGTATCCGAGATATCGTCCAGCTTTCTACGAATCGGTGTGGTTTCGTCTCTGGCTGTGGCACTGTTGATGCCATTCACGCTGTTCGTCTTTTGCTAGAGAAGCATAGCGGGAAACAGAAACCGGTGCATTTTGCCTTCCTAGACTTGGAGAAGGCCTTCGACCGCGCTCCACGAGATGTTATATGGTACGCGTTGCGACAACATGGTATCCCTGAAGAGCTTATTGAGTGGCTGCGCATTCTGTACTCTTGTCCAAGGAGTCGAGTGCGAGCGCCGTCGGGCACCTCGACGGAATTTCCCATCGCTGTAGGGGTGTATCAGGGATCTGCGCTATCTCCGCTGCTCTTCGTGTTCATGATGGATGCGATCTCACGAGATCTTCAGATGACAACACCTTGGACACTGCTCTATGCTGACGACGTCATGCTTGCATGTGAAGATTAAACCGAACTCGAGCGACAGGCACAAGCGTGGTGCGATCGCTTGGCATTGTTCGGACTAAAGCTAAACGTCAAAAAGACTGAGTACTTTACGACAGATGTGAATGAGCACGGATCTATTAAGATCAATGGTACTGAGCTCTCACGAGTTACATCCTTCAAGTATCTCGGATCAACAGTCACGTCCGATGGCAGCCTAAAGTTGGAGGTGAACGCGCGTGTAAGTGCAGCCTGGTCCAAGTGGCGGTCGTTGACTGGGATTCTCTGCGATGAGACAATACCTGAGTACCTCAAGTCAAAGGTGTATAGAGCAGTCGTCCGCCCAGTAGCGACGTACGGTGCTGAGTGCTGGCCTGTGACGAAGGAAATTGAAAGCCGCCTCTGTGTAATGGAGACGAAAATGCTACGGTGGACGGCTGGAGTTACGCGTTTGGACCGCGTTCGCAACGACCCCACACGACAGAGGTTCGGTGTCGCCCCGATAGCCGAGAAGCTGCGCGAAGCTCGTCTTCGATGGTACGGCCATGTCCTTCGCGCTAATGACGACACCGTCCGTAAGATTGGCTTGAACCTTGAGGTGTGCACCCTGATCAAGCATTTGATCGGGAGAACTGGCGTCACCACACCAGAAGAGCGGACCCCGTCACCGAGCGGGACTTGTCAAACGAAGGTAACACGCGCTTACATGTAAAATTTGTCAAAATTACCATACCGTGCAGTCGATTAAATCGACGAAAAGTGTTACGAAAAATAGCGGAAAATGGTGAAAGTCGAAAAAAGAGGGTGAAGGGATTCGATCGGACGACCAGCACAGATCGATACTGTCGATTTTTCGCCGGAGTTATCGATTTTCGCCTATATTTAATAGATAGGAATGGGCGTCATGAGATCATGATGGCCGATTCATGGAGTTCACTGCGACCAATATCGATCGTTTGTATCGATTTTTCGACCGGTGCTGCCGGTTTTCGCTCCAACGTGATCCAGTGGAGTAGGTGGGAGTCACGCAACCGTTTTTCGAACGATTTATTATCGCTCGTTGGAATTACTCCAATATGACGGCGTTCAGACATGATCTACAGCATCTCAACTGTGTCGACCGAACAAAATACAACAAAATCTATTGACTGCCAATTTTTCTGCAGTTTAGACCCTTCGGAGTGGGAATTGCACGAATGCGCTGAACAGCGAACAAAATTCATATCAGTCGTTTCGAGAACCTTGCTTTAATAAGCGAGCTTTAATACGTCATTAAACCAATTCATTCTGTTTTCGAAGTTTGGGGCAAAGGTCCAAGCAGACGTCGGCCGGTAGGCCTCTGAACGTCTGGTAACTAAAAATTGTGCATCTAATTGACTTCAGACTCACGGAGCCGCTTCAAGATGACAAAATAGGAACCTAAATACAAACAAGCAAGAAACATGAAAATGCCGCGGTTGTAAAGACGTCGCGCAAAGCACGTTGAAATACAGCTGACTGCCGCCTGACATGTTATAACCGGGATCCATCGTGTGAGCACATGAAGCCTCATGCCGCGTGCTGACCGCCGCCTGACGTGTTATAACCCGCAACCACCATGGTGATAGTCGCTCATAGCTTTGTTTGTTTACAACCGTGTCGAAGCCGTAAGCAATTTTTCGTTTTTTTTTGTGAATTTTTTCAGACTAGACCCTATTTTGTTCTCTAGAAGTCGCTCCGTGAATACCAAGTCAATTTGTTACATAACTTTTAGTTATGTGTCCCCCCCCCCCCCGTTGATGTCCTTGTCAACACGCACTTGGCCATGAACATCGATTCGTCCGAGTCTCTGGCAACCCAAATCGGAAGTCTGCTGCGGCTGAAGCGAGGTAGCCCGTTGGGGCACGCGACGATCACAGCCAGCTTTGACTGTGATCGTCGCGTGCCCCAGCATACGACCACCACGACGAACAGCTGGAGAAGTTCTATAAGGAAGATCACACCTTCCACAAGGTGATCGTCGGCGACTTCAACGCCAAGATCGGGCCACGAAGATCGACGAAAAACTTCACATAGGAACCCACGGTTTGGAGTGGAACGAGCATAGTGAAAGGCTGTCTGAGTTTATCATGTCGACCAAGACCATCCATGGAAACTCACAGTTGCAGAAGCCTCCCTCCCCACGATGGACCATGGAATCTCCCGGTGGCCACTTCCACATCGAGATCGACCACATCATCTTCAATCTCAAGTATTTCCTGACCGACGTTTCCGATGTCCCCAAGTTCTACACGGGATCGGACCACTTCCTCCTTCGCGCAAGGCTCCGCTTTTCGCGTCAAGGAGTGAGGGCCGCGAAGTTCAAGAAGAGGAATCCCAGAACGACCATCAACTGGGACCTTTACACCTCTCTTCTGGTTCTGGACTGGTTCTATTTGCCCATTTGGAACGGTGGAACTCGACGGCGACCAAATCGGATCCAATCGACGGACAGCACCAGCCCTCGGACACGAGAGCAGCGACGAGGACGAAGCCCGGCCGCTCAGCGGGAGCGGCCGGGGGCGAGCCACCGCTCAGCGGGTGTGGTGATGGCGATACTGGCGACCGAGCCGGTCAGAGACGACATAGGCACGCACCCTCTGCGTCTCTGCCGGCTTTTAGAAGCTTCGGCGATGACGACGTGTCGATCGACACGTTTGACCAGGTTTGACCTGGTCGATCGACCGAACCGGCCCAGCGACGGCGACGACGTGTGCAGACCTATCGGACGCGAGTCACAATATGCGCTCTTCGAACGGCGAAACGCATACTGCTGGAAAATGCGCAAAAAATGCCTCAAAGTTGCGTGCACGTCGAAACTCCCCAAATCCCGAGTAGTCAGCTGAAATGCAAGTGTGCCACAACGCTGGGGAACCGAACCTGTAAAGGGGAAATCCTCCGCTGGATTTATTATGGGGAATCGAACTCTGGACCACGTTCCTGTGAAGCACAACACTATCCACCCCGACAACCGACCACATCCGGTGCGGGCGGTAGGGTGTGTAAACTTCGCGCTCACGCCTTCACAGGCCTTCTTTCGACCACGGAAGAGCAAAAAAAAAAACTAACCATGGTTTTCGACTCCCCACACGGAACCCTACATCTTGTAAAAATTGCATCTCAAAAGCTCACGGCACTTTGAAGGCTTTCCTTGTCAGGGTTATGTTTCTCACCACGGATGTTTCAACTAACTCGTTTCTACACAATTTTCTGGCATTTGTCACATATATGAGTTGCTGTTTTACTTGTCCGCTCTGCAAATAAATAAATAAATAAGCAGGTGTTCCCTGTACAGTCGTTATTAGTGAGCATGAAACAACACAACAAATGAAGGGATATGATGAGTGGTAGCCAGGAGCTACTTGTCGAATGCGTTGTACTCGTTGATATGTGAAGGAATGGCCAATAGAGCCGCGGAAGAAGATGAGCTAGGCGATCTCGATCTGTACACTTTCGTCGTTGTCGTCGTTCTTCACGGTGAGCACGATGACCGGCGGATGAGCGTAGCCGTGAAGTTGTTCGTACGAACGCAGTTGCTTCATGGTGTGCACGATCAACACGGAGAGCAACGCCCACACGGCCGGCAGCACGAACTCCAGCGCGACGAATGTCTGGAATGTGTATCGATCGAATGAGTGGGGTATCGATTAGCCCGCGCAGATTGTCGACATCGGCCGCTGAAGTGTAAACGCGTCTGTCCTAAGGCTCCGCTTATAATTCCATCGCTGCGCGACGCGATTTTAACGAAGCGAGTGTCGCATCGCGTCACGATGCTTCGGAGGAGAATAAGCGCACCGAACAACCGCGACGCGGTCACACGATTACGCAAAATTGCGTATTTGCATACACGTAATTGTGCAGACATTTACGAAACGCTGCAAAGGACAACTGGAGCAGCAATACCGTGCTCAAATCCACCGCGATCAATCGCATTGCGTCGATTTCGAGAGCGACGCGCTTCGACGCTGAGCGGCGCGATCAATCAATTTGGCCTCAATGCGTGGCCATCGCGTCGCTCGGCGTCGAAGTGTAAACAGGGTCTGAGAGTAAGGGCAGTGGAAATGCTACTCACCCGATCTTCGCTGGTCGACTCCACTCGAGTCAGCGTCTTGTTGAAGGCTCGCACTGACCAGACGACTGCCCTGCAAGGTGTGACTGATTTTTACAATTTTCACGTCCAATTGGACACATTTAATCAAACTGGACACTTTTCAAACTAAATTGGACATTATTTTGAACAAAATTGATGCTTCTGAAGAAAAGTTGTGCTATCGATTTTTTCAAATATTTGAATGGTTTCGAAAGCCTAAAAATATTTCGAATATTCGAATTCGAATATATTCAAAAAGCTCTTTTTCTGAATATTCGATTCGAATGCACTCGAAGAACTCGATTTTTTGAATATTCACATTCGATTATTAAAATTCGAGTGAAAATCATTTGAATACCTACTTGAATAGGTCATTCGAGCACAACTATTAGGTTGTCCCACAAGTCCACGCCGTTTTTTCAACGATTCATTGCGGATTTCGCCGGCGGTCTCTTGCATAGTGCTGCACAGCTTTCGAAAGGGAATGATTTGCTCTACCAGAAGATGTGTTGCATTTCTTTTTTCATCATGAATTTTGTCAATTTTTAGGTCGTTGAAGTGAAAAGTGAAAAAGTGGCCATCTGCGCAGTCGCTTCTCTTCGCTTAGGTTTGGAATTTTTCGCGCAGTTTTTATAGCATTTTGAAGACAACGTTCAGTACTACAAGAATACGTGTTGGTCCTATTTGCTCATTTGTCCTTTATTGATTTTCAGGTCATCAAATTGGGACGTCCGACTTTTCCGTCCGAATTTTTACCGACAGCTCCTTGTCTGTGGAATGCTTTTTTGCTGCTTGATGTTATATGTAGTTCGAAAGAGGATGTCTTGCTCAATAAGAATTTGTGTCGCGTTTATTGGCTCATGCTGATTTCTGTCGAATATCAACAACTGAACAAGGAGAAAGAGTTGTTGGTCAAGATGATTTTTCTCTTTTTGGAATTTTGTTGATATTCGATACAAATCAGCATGAGCCAATAAACGCGACACAAATTCTTATTGAGCAAGACATTCTCTTTCGAACGACATACAACAAGCAAAAAAATCCTACCACAGAGCAGGAGCTGTCGGTAAAAATAAATCTTCCCCTTCGGACGTCCCAATTTGATGGCCTAAAAATCAATAAAGGACAAGTGAGCAAATAGGACTAACACGTATTCTTGTAGTGCAGAACATTGCCTTCCAAATGCTATAAAAAACTGTGAAAAAAATTCCAAACCTAAGCGGGGAGAAGCAACTGTAGGCGATGGCCACTTCTCACTTGTTACTTTTCACTTCAACGACCTAAAAATGACAAAATTAAAGATGGAAAAAGAAATGCAATACATGTTCTGATAGAGCAAACCATTCTCTTTGGAAAGCTGTGTACTACTTACAATGGACTGCCGGCAAAATTCGCAATGAATCGTTGTGAAAAAAACGGCGGAGACTTATGGGACATCCTAAAATATTCCAAAGTCAGTGTGAACGTCTTCCAAATCGAAATGGGCTTTTTACACTTTAAAGAACAGATTCTCCAAGATGGTTAGAGCAATTTTTGTTCAAGAAAGATTAGATATAACTTTTTTCGAATTTTTTATTAATTCAGCTGCCCAAATGAGCTTAGCGGTTTTATAAAAATTTTATTTTTTGAGAAAAAGTGGTAAATTTTTATTTTTAAAAAATGCAATAAGTTAAAATTTCTTTTAAATGCGCAGCAAAGCGGCGATCATTTAGTGCATCGCGCCTTGCTCTCGAAAAGCTCGTCGCGTTTTTTATTAAATTGGTAGTGTCAGTGCTGCTTTCATGAGGGTGGGCGTATATGCTTTGTTACATTTGTTTTTATTATGTCGCTTACAGCCGTGAATTTCCATGCAAACAGAAATTTTGCTATAAATCGAATAAGAATCGTGACGTCTTGTACGATGGCGTGGCGCAATCTCTCATTTTGTCACTTAGAAATAGCCGTATCACTGCAGTTTAAAAGAAGCTTCAAACCATTATTTTTCATCGAAAAATGAGAATTTTATAGAATTTCAAACAATTTGTTCTCTTATTGGTAGGCGAATTAAAACTTCAAAGAAAGTCAGAATTTTTTTGAAAATTTTTCTTGACACAAAAATTATTCTAACCTTTTTGGAGACTCGCTAGTTTAATATAGGGGAAGCTCATTCTGATTTGGAAGAGTTCGCTTTGTAGTGTCCAACTTGATTTGAAAAGTGTACGATTCGAGATGGAAATGGCGCATATTGTAGTATACGCCATGCGCTCAACTTCCGCATGATGTCGTGGAAGCGATTTTCGTTCGTGCCCTTACCTGATGAGAAGAAATAGAAGCTGAATCATTGTACATGGCAACGTGAGGACATGCTTCCTGGTCCACATTGCCGCTCCCAATCCCAGCACACAAGTGAATATGTCGCCGAACATACGGGCTACCTGCAACGAAAGACTTTGCTAGGGATTTTAGAGTGCTATGCACAAGATTTGATGATGAATCGCCAATCATTCAGTGAACCATGGCGTATTTCGATTGGTTTTGTGTCATGTCAATCACTGAGCTACTATGGCACTCGACAGGAATGAATGAATTCCAAGATTTGGACTAGCTGTAAGCAAACGCGATTGAAAAGGACCAATCTTCACAGAAGATATCCAAATAAAGGGAGAGTGCACGGCGTAGCTCTACAGGTCGAAAACGTGCGAGTCCAAGGTGTGATTTATACTTCAATGCGGCACGGCTTGGTGAAGGCAAACAATATCGATTAGGCTGTGCAGCCGATCGATATTGGTGCTTTCGTAATGCCGCGCGACTGGATGACTGAAGTATAAACCTCGCCTAATATCCTGTCCATCATAGACCTGGTGGCCTATGCAGAGCATATATCGATTTTCAACTGGCAGTCGCTCGGTATTAATCGATTTGTGTGCTTTGATCGAGCGACTAACTAGGAGACTACCTCAACGCTACATCGGAACGGTCCAAGTGTTGTATATGGGCAGAATCGCCTCTTTCTGGGAAGCACAAAAATGTAAGTATTTCGATCCCAATGCAAGTCTGCGTTGAGTTAGGGACGATTGAAGCTGGGTCTTGGCGGCGTTAACCCTCTGCCTGCGCGCGAAGGGCGGGCTCAAGTTGGCTGGAAACGGCGATGACGAATGAGCGGTGGTGGCGCAGTGGGTAGAGGGGCGGCGTATTCCCCATGATCGTTGTTTGCAGCCAACTTGAGCTCGCCCTCCGGGTGTAGGCAGAGGGCTAACGCGTTCCTAACTCTTCGCAGAATTGCATTGGGGTCGAGATATTTGCATTTTGTGGTTTCCCAGAGAGAGGCGATTCTGCCCATATATAACACTTGGGCCGTTTCGACCTACCGATAGTCTTCTGGTAAGTCGTTGATGTCGCGGACTATGAACAGGGCCTACTCATTCTAAACTGCAGTTATGCTCCTGAAAATCAGTTGCTCTCTTTTCTTCGAATATTCGAATGGTTTCGAGTGCTCACATAATTTGAATATTCGAATTCGAATACGCGTGTAGCGCAGTCGGAGGAGGCGCGACTGTCGCGTGCACCCGATACCAGGTTCCTGGTTCGGATTTCCCGCCCAGGCCAACCAAGCCTTCCATCCCTCCGAGGTCGGTGAATTGGTACCAGACTTGTCTGGGAAGGATAAAGCGCTGGCTTGTTCATCGACTGGCCACCGCAAGTCATTGTATGGCCAAATACGCATTCATGTCGCCTCCACGACATCCCGTAGAAGTAGAATGCGCTGGCGCATCCCAGAAGGGATTGAGTAACGCCGTCCTTTATCCTTTATCCTTATCCTTATGAAAAACTCGACTTGGTTACTCGAATTTGAATACATTCGAAAAACGGGATTTTTTAAATGTTCCAAGTCGAATGAAAATCATTCGAACACCTGTTTGAATAGGTCATTCGATTCATTCGGTATTCTAAGCGAAAGAACGAAACAGGGCTAAATGTCCGAATCCCTTCATTTTTGCCCTGTGCCAAAGTGGCACAGGGGGTCCTCATAGCATCAGACTCGAATCCATAACTGGATCAATGCATCCAGATGGACACGTCTGGCGCAGAACAGCCGCAACTGACGTTTAGCGGCTGGTCTGACTGCTGGCTCCAACGTTGCCTTTCGGCTGATCGCAACATCGAATCGTCGTGGCTGTTCTGCGCCATCAGACACCTCTGAGGTCCGCTACTTTTATGGCCATTGAAAGATCTTCGTTTGGGAAGCTACGAAGGACCTAGATGGAGAGGGTGCAGTTGAAATCTGTCTACATTCGTGTCAAGTTTGCGCAGTGTTGTGTCTGACGGTGAAACGGTGAAGAACTTACGAGATAATAGACGTCGAAGCTGTGAAACTTCTTGTAGAATCGCCATGAGTTCGGATTTTCCACGCTGTCGTCCCTGAAATGATGCCTGCAAACGAATCGAAGAATCAAGTAATGAATCAATCATTCAGAGATTTATTTACAAAGAACTTAAGTGCTACACTTTGAATATATACCACATTCACGTCGAATTGGACATTTTCACGTCAAATTAGACACTTCTAGCTAACCTAAAACTTTTGAAATCAAAGCGAACTGCTCCAAATTGAAATGAGCTTCTTCTACGTTAAACTAGAGACTCTACAAAGTGCCAGAGTAATTTTTTGTTCGAGGGAGATTTCAGTATGACTTTCTTTGAAATTTTAATTCACCTTCCCAATAAGTGAACACACACATTGCTTGAAATTGTATAAAAATTTTATTTTTTGAGGAAAACAATGGTTTAAAGCTTTTAAAGGACGGGAAGACGACCATATTTTTAGTGCCAAAAAAGGATATTGCGCCGTGCCCTCTTCTAACAAGGAGAGTCTCCAAAGTGGTGGCGAGCTTTTGCGAGGCAATTTTCACGGGATGTAGGGTCCCGTGTGGGGAGTCCAAAACCGTAGTTAATTTTTTCGGATACTCTTCTGTTGTCGAAAAAGACGTGTGGAACTGTGAGCCCGAACTTCTTCACGCCCTATTGCCACTCAACCGAATGTGGTCGGCTAGTGCAGTGGATAGCGATATCGCCTCTCGGCTGCACCAAGCGGGTTTAACGGTTCGATCCCCGGTGTGGCCATAATTTTTGCCTACATCGGGTCGTTATTATTATGTGCTCACGTGACCACAGAAGTCAATTTGTACACGATTAATGCTTTTAGTGAGTGTTAAGTGTTTACCGGTATCAGACTAAATTCATGACTTATCCCGTGAAGTATGTGTATTTGTGTGCATTTACGGTATCGCTGCTGATATGATACAGGGCAAATATGATCCGTAGAGAGGTAATTCAAATGAAGGCAGAAAAAGGCTACACTTACTTTCTAAAAGCGTTAATCGAGTACAAGTTGACTCCTATGGTCACGTGGACACATAATAATAAGGACTCAATGTGTGCAAAAATATGGCTACACCGAGATTCGAACCATGAAGCCCGCTCGGTGAGGCCGTGAGGAGACATTGCTATCCACTGCGCCAGCCGACCACATCCGGTTGGGCGGCAGCAGAGCGTGATGAGCTTCGCGAGCCACTTTGGAGGCTCTCCTTGTAAGACACAGCGATTTTTATTTATTCGATTGATAGCAGAATCTCTGTTTGTATAGAGTCTGACACCTGTTAACGATACAACAAAAATCAACTGTAAAAAACACACATATCCTAGCGTTTACACTATCAATCAAATAAAAATCGGAACGATCCTCCAGTGCATGGCGCGGTCTGGTCTTTGAATGCACTAGATGATTTCTGCTTTGTTGCGCCATAAAACAAAATTTGATTTACTATTTTCCTTAAAAAATTAAAACTTTATAGCATTATGATACCTACTGGAGCAGGTGAATTAAATAATTTCAAGGAAAGTTATATCAAATCTTCCTTGAACAAAAATCATTCTACAGGGTGCGTAAAAAGTATTGACGCAGTAAATGGCGGTTGTGGAAAAAGTATTGCGCAGTAAGTTTTAAAATATTCATTTCGGAAATATGGAAAATGAAACACGACAGAGTAAGTCGTAATTTCTTGCAAACACGACAGAGTAAGTCGTAATTGACATCGGCTACTGTGAATACAGGAGCGAAAACGGCGGAAAAATTCATGAGCACGCGCCGCAAGTATTCGCTTGCATTTTGTTCCGTGCTTCGAACAGGGTAGCCTTCTGCGACTGGTCACTTCTGTTGAAAGTAGCACAGACCTCATTCTTCAAAATCACCTAGAAAGAGTAATCCAGCGGATTCACGTTTAAGCTGTGCTCGCCTGAGAAGCTGTTCACACCTGCGCGCGTTATCTGTTTGCCGTTATGGGACAGAGGTTGACAATTTTTGATTTGAACGTTATCGTGCTTGAACATCTTGTAATCATTATCTGTTATAACAGAGCCGTGGCTGACGTTTAGGTTGCTGACCTCTTTCCTCACCAACCGTTTCGAACAGCGGCAAATTCTCTTGTTAAGGAAGTATACAGCTGTCTGGGTAACAGACAAAAAAGGGCCACCGTAACGGTGACGATCAAGTTTCTTCAGTTTTTTCTTGAGTGTTTTTTGAGCACAACACAGACAACAAAAATAACACACAAAAACCTAGAGGGGTAGAAAGAGAAAGCTGGAGCTGAAACAAAAAGTAGGTGCGTCAATACTTTTTACGCACCCTGTAACTATCTTGGAGAGTCTGTAGTTTAAGCTGTAAGAAGTTTGTTTCCATTTGGAAGAAGTTCACCTTGATTTCAGAGGCGTCAAGTTTGATTAGAAGAGTGTCCAATTGAGCGGGAAAATTCTTCCCGACGTTGACGTTCCCGTTCAGAATTTCTCGGCGGATTTTTGTTATGCGGAAAGTTTTCGCATGAGAGCAATCGTGTCAGCGTTGACGCGACTGGCTTTTTAAATAGATTCCCCTTCGGCGAATAACTCCCAAATTGGCTTAGCCACGACGGTTGTTTTGTTCGTAGTCGACGTCGAGAAATTAGACGACGACGGCAAAAGCTTGCTTTAATTAGCGAAGAACGGGCATTTTTTTCTTTGTAGTTCCGACGCCTTCTCGAAAGTTTTAGGTCGAAACTGCGAAAAGTTGTGAATTTAATGACCAGCTAGTTCGGTAGTGGTCGGTCGATCAATGTTGCTGGACTGATCGACAGCCACTTCTGAGCAAAAATCGATACTATCGATCGAGGCCGATTGCGCAATCGATAATTCGATCGACAATGTGCTTGATTCGTGTGGTAGTCACTTTTAACAGCTGACATGGGGGAAGAGACCGATATTACCCATAGTGATGCGAAGCCCTTTCATTGGCCATTAATTTTGCATGGACGAACTGGAGAACTGGCAGACGCTACGACGGAACAAACTGGGTACTTGAAAAGAAACCAAGGGAATTTTCGGATCTATCCTAGTCGGGGGGGGGGGGGCAACCGTAAGGTGCCAATTGCCTAGGTCATCCCATGCCCATAGCCATCCATATCCGCTAAGTTTAATCAAAGCCATCGCACTATGGGACAACAGCTGAAGCTCTTGTAGAACGGCAAGATAGGGAATGGAGGCGCAAAACAGTGTACATATGCCCCCCCCCCCCCCCGCCCACTCCCCTCCGATAGGATAAGCCCTAATTTTTTAAAATCTAAATCTAACAAAATCAATCTAAAGACGCCAAAACCGCTATACTAAATGGTAATAGAATTCTTATCCTTCGACTGGGCGCGTGGAGCGCAGTCGGAGGAGGCGCCGGCTGTCGTCTGCACCCGATACCAGGTTCCTGGTTCGGATTTCCCGCCCAGGCCAACCAAGCCTTCCATCCCTCCGGGGTCGGTGAATTGGTTCCAGACTTGTCTGGGAAGGATAAAGCGCTGACTTGTTCATCGACTGGCCACCGCACGTCATTGTATGGTCAAATATGCATTCAACTCGCTTCCACGACATCCCGTAGAAGTAGAATGCGTGGCGCATCCCAAGGGGATTGAATAACGCCGTCTTTATCCTTATCCTTATCCTTATCCTTCGACTATAGGAATGCAGACAAGCCTATTTAGAAAGCGCTGGTAAGCAGAAATTTTTGTGTACTTCACTCCAAGAGATTAAGCCGTGCACTCGTTCGTGATGCTGCAGCGTTTAGTTGATTGGCAATGGTCTAAATGCTGTTTTACAAAGACCAACCTATCCGGAAAGATTCGCAGTTCACCGTTGAATAACCTTCTGTAAACGGCATTTTTATCGTCATTCAAGTGAACTACTAGAAGAGTGTACGGCGCGATCTCGTTCTACCTCTCCTAGAAGAATTTCGGTTTTATGCGCTCTAAAGTAGGGTCTGAAGGCGTTTCTAAGAATTTTATGGTGGTTATTCTGTTGTAAGCATTTTCTGTGGCATACAAATCAGAACGAATTTTTTAAGATCCTTTTCAAAATCAAAATTTACTTGGATTTTTTCAAAAGGTAGCCAGCTTGCTATTCTTTGTCCAATTTTATTTATTTATTTATGCGCCCATGGAGGGCACGCTAAATTCCAGTGATTCGAGGCTAAACAACAAGAGAAAGAACGCAATAGGGCAAGGCGAATAAAAACGATTAAAAACGGGTTGAAAAACGCGACCAAAAAAGAAGGCTACAATTGTGGAATGCTGAAGAGGAATGTTAGTCATCCTTCCGCTATTGAAGCATGGACGATAAGGAAAGGCGTTAATCAATCCCTTCCCAGATGCGCTACGCACTCCACTCCTATGCAATGTCGTGGAGACAGTTTGATCATGTAATTGCCCTTTACAACGACTTGCAGTGGTCAGACAATGGACAAATCAGTCAGTTTTATCCCTTCCCAGACAGATCTGGAATCAGCTCATTGAATCCGCGGGCAAGTTTTAACGATAAGTGAAGGTTAAGCGAGTAGGAGGAGCCTGAATAGTTTTGGTCGGGGTCCCGCCCAGGCCAACCAAGCGTGTTATTCTTGCGGATTCAATGAATTGATTCCAGATCTGTCTGAGATGGAATAAAACTGACTGATTTGTCCATTACCTGGCTACTGCAAGTTGTTGTAAAGAGCAATTACATGATCAAATTGCCTCCACGACGTTGCGTAGGAGTGGAGTGCGTGGCGCATCTCGAAAGGGATTGATTAACGCCTTCCGGATCTATCCTAGTCCGGGGGCCACATAACTAAAAAATATTATATGCAACAAATCCACTTGAGACTTACCGAGCGGCTCCTACAGGGCAACATGGGAACCAAACAAGAAAAGACACAAAGAAAAAAACGAAAAATTACATTTGTTGCGGTTGTAAGCAGGCAAACTTATGTGCCCTCCTCACCATGTTAGATCCTGGTTATAACATGTCAGGCCGCGGTCAGCACGCGGCGTGCGGCTTCATGCGCCCTCCTCACCATGTTAGATCCTGGTTATAACATGTCAGTCGGCGGTAGGTACGCGGCATGCCTCCATTCCGTCTCTCTTTGCCCGCCGAGTCGGTTGTAAAACCGCAGCGATTTTTTATTCCTAGTTTATTCTTTCGTTTTTTGGTTTCTTATAGGTCTCATCTTGTTCCCCAGGAGCCGCTCGGTAAGTCTCAATTCATTTTGTTACCTACTTTTCAATTACGTGCCCCCCCGCGACTAGGATAGATCCCGCCTTTCCTTATCGTCCATGCTTCAATGGCGGAAGGATTGCTCGAGGTGCGCTCTTTTATACAAACATTGATTATCCCCACTGTCGGGCGCAAGTTAAATAATTACTGTTTTTTATTATATTTTTACTTTGATTTTTATTTCACAAGAATGAAGCTAGCTCTAGGGCTTTGTAGTTTTATAGGACTTCTAATATTCAAAAAATCTGATTTCGTTGAAATTCGTCAGTTTTAAGGCTGTTTCTTTAAGGCGGAAACCAGCTGGTAGAGCAGAATTTTGCCCCGCGAGTGCGGTCGCGATGCGGTGACCCGTTTATCATTGCCTGTATTTTGAGGAGTAATGTAAGTTTCTCTTTTCTCTTTTCGAGTAGTGACGCTTGGGATGCCCACGAACATAGTAAGGATGGAGCTGCTGAAGAACCGACTTAAGGGGCGACCTCATTACCAGCTGGGGCTTTGCCCCAGTGATCGATAATCACTCTTGAAACCTACCCGATGGGCGACGTATGCACGTGATTTTAGTCTAAAGTTCTCAAATGGGAACGGAAATCGTTGAAATCGGTCGATAACTGCTATCCTACCAAGGAATTTGCCTAGAGAAATGGCCACATATTTGTGTAATTCCGATTTGACTTCCGACTTGAAATGCTCAATTGTATGAGTAATCCTTTAACATGTTCGGCAAGACCAAAACCTGCAAAACTTTTCTAGCGGCCATTAATTTTTCGCCGACAAACGCAGACAGCGACGGACTTATTAGCTGTTTTATAACGAATTCAATTGCTTCCTGGTGAAATTTGTTCCCGCCATCATGTTCGTGTGAATGTCAACTTGGAAGTCTAACCCCTAGCAGCGATTGTTAATGATGATAATGCTGATGGAACTATGAGGCCCTTACTCCGGGCATTGTACGGACAGATGCACAGACAGACAGACGAACGGATTAGCTACTTTATGTGTGGTAGAATTACACTTTATTTATCTCTGAATTATTTCATTATTTTCTTCAAAAATAAACCAGCCAGAATTGAAGGGCTGTGCGGGGTTAGTGGCGTTTAAACGAATCTTTCGGAATGCGCCATGTATTCAGTTTACACGCTGCTGCGCGGAGAACGCCACTCCATTTAAGGCGCCTTTTTACCACTCCATGTAGGCCACATTAACGACATGTACCAGAGTAGGGAAACTTGTGGTGGAACGTACCTTAGTAGATATGCCCAGTGCATGATGTCGACGAAACAGAGGAGGATAAAAATGGCTTTCAACAAGTAGAACTGTCGTTTCGGATTGAATGCCGACCATGCCTAAAAAGGATTAAAAAGTTGGAAAAATTAAGGAACATTTCGAGAGCGCACTATGGAGAGTGTCAAAGTTCTAGATTTGTCGTGAATGCGGACAGCATTGAGAGATGGGAACGCAGAAGACAATATGGCGGCATTGGATGAGTGTGCCGGTTAGAGAATGTGTTTCTGTACGGTGTTCTGGTAGGTTTTGATTAGCTGTAGCCTTCCTATAACGATGTCCTGCTGCTATCAAAACTCTAGCGCCAGGCGGGACTCGATCCAGCACCCCCTGCTTACCGAGTAGAATGCTACGCCATTACACTATCGGCACTGTCTGAACGAACCCTGTATCTACGACACTTTGTGGTATCAATCAAGGTAGATCAAACAGCGCTGGTGGTGTAGCGACATGGCATCCTAGCCGTGAACAGGAGGTGCTGGTTCGAGTCCCGCCTGGTGTTAGAGTTTTGATCGTAACAAAACATCGTTACAACGGTTGAGAACCTCAGTAACGGCCGCTTGAAGGCGTGGTACGCGGTAAGAATATAGTGCTTAAAAAAGGATCAAAACCATGGCGTTTTGTCGCTTTCCTAGTTGGTGGGACGGGGCGCAAAACGTAGCAGCTGTCTTTTTTGTTTGTTCGCCGAAAAGCAGGCGCTAACCGATGACGTGTAGCTCTTTCTCATGTGAGAACTAGTCGAAACAGGATAATACAGCTTTTATTGGGGCATTTATGCGGCCGACGCCATGTGGCGTCACGCACGCGATCGATATAGGAGCTTGTCATTGCATCGCGTCACGCGTCGCGTGCACACTAAACACTCCCTTAGTCAAACTGTGTAGAGCTCATTGGATCTAAGCTCCCGTTTAAACTCCATTTGCCGCGCGAGAATTATTTCGAATTATTGATTGGGTCGCGTAAGCTAATCGATATTGGTCACTCCCATTATGACGCGCCGAGGGCGAATGGAGTATAAACGGCGCGTAAGCTTTTAGAAAATGGAAAGCTTCGCTTGGAATTCAAACCCCGATGTGTTTCAATAACCGCGAAGAGGCTGCTGTTCGGCTGTTAGTAGCTGCTTCATCGTCTAGACAAAGGAAATCCGGGCATAGCTCTCAGCATAGCCGGTTCATTACCGATCTCTTGCTGCGTTCTCGTCCGATAATAACGGATGAGTGCCGGATAAGCTCCTCTGAATGATGCCAGAGCAGCTTAGAGAAGACAGGACGGGAGCTTTCGTTCTCCAACGGTAACCGCCACTTTTCTCAGGAACACAGAGAGATCCAGGAGATTTACCCGCTACAGCGTACGGCTCTGTAATGTTTTCTAGAATTGGATTGGCGTATTCTCAAGGAGGTGATTAGTAAGGCTCTTTCGAGAAGAGTCTTCAGGGTTATCTTTGGATTAGGTTATGACCGTGTAGCCTTTGTCGAGGACCCTGTGGTTTACTTAAGGACGCACGGATTGAAATGAAACTATCACTGACACACAACCGGCTGAAAAGCTCCGTGGTTGGTACAAAACTGAAATTGCGACGAAGGATGCAAAAGAGCCACGATTTTTGAAAGGAAACGAAGTGCATGGCGCACACCGGCTGGAAGTAAATCAATAAATGTCCCTAAGCGATGTGACCTCTTTATTTCTAGAATTAAAACTTGAAGGATACAAATTGTGAGGTTATATGAACGCCTTATGGGATGCGCCACGCGTTCCACCTCCAATTGGATTCCGTGAACAATTGAAAGGTAAACCCGGTCTATACAATGACTTGTAGTGGCTAGTCGATGGAGAAGTCAGTGTTTTAGACGTCCACCGCTCTCCGAAGGAATGGAAGCCGTGTTGTCTCGGGTGAGACTCGAACCTGGAACCTCTGTTCAGGGTGGTAATGGGAGACGACGCTGCCTCCGTTTGCGCTATAGAGGAGTCGTCGTCGTCGTCGTCGTCTCACCTGTGAGTTGTCGATGTTGAGATTGCGCTGATTCTCGATGGTCGGCGAGTTGGCCGGCGATCCGTTAGCCGAGTCCTGCGCTCGGACGGTGTATGTACGAGAGACTCGAGAGGGAGACTGTCGGTCCTGGAACGAAGTCTCGTGGAACGTTACGGTACACCGTAGCGGTTACGGTAACCGGCTGCTTACGTCAACGTTGTCCTTCATAACCTCGCCATTCAGTTTCAGCTCCAGTGTGTTCGCACGCGATCGCCTTCGTCCGTCTTTGAAGTGTAGATCGATCGTGCTTCGTCGGGTGGAAGCGTCGCCTTCTTTGATCTGAAGATTCGGTGGATGGAAATGTGAGAATTTTCAAAGTTGAGAGGTGCGTGACGCCACTTGGCGTCTCCACCCCCTCCCGACTAGGATGACGCGAAAGAGTTGTCAGCTAGCGGCTCAAGAGAGCAGTGGAAAGCTGAGTGTTCTCTAGCGATGACGAGTGTCAGCGAACTAATCGCGAGGCGTAAACACACTGAAGCCGTTATACGCTTATGAATAACGGAGCATTAGAAGACAATGCAGGTTTTTCTCACCTTACGTAAATTGATTCTCTTACACGGATTAATAGAGCTCAAGGAAGAGTAATCGTAATTGCAGTGAGTCATTCGGCCTAGAGGGTTCATCTTACAAGCTGGAGAAAAGCTTCAGTAATAGGCGATGAGCTCTCCAGGTCAGTGGAAGACCAGGAGGATAGGATGGATATGCGCAATGCCCGCCGAAACTTCGCCAATTTCAAGACCAAGATGACCGCTCTCCGACGTCCTGACGGAACCATCAATTCTTCCAGAAGGACCATGGAGAAGGTCATCTACGACTTCTACTCCGATCTCTTCGATAGCCACGTCCACCTGCCCCCATGCCATCTTCCGCAGGATGGATACGTCATCCCCTCTGTTCTCCCTTCCGAGATCCGACACGCCATCTCGTCGGTGAAGAAACGTACAGCACCCGGTCCTGACAGGATCAGAGCTGAACACCTGAAGAACCTCCCGCCAGCGCTCATCAACACCTTGGCGCGGCTCTTCACACGCTACCTGTCGGAGTGCAAGGTTCCATCTCAGTGGAAGACCAGCAAGACCGTTTTGCTGTACAAGAAGGGAGACGTGCACGACATTGGCAACTATCGCCCGATCTGCCTGTTGTCCGTAGTCTTTAAGCTGTTCACTCGAGTCATCCTGAATAGGATCAGCAGAACGCTGGACGGAGGACAGCCATGCGAACAAGCAGGATTTCGGAGAGGATTCAGCACGATCGACCACATACACACCATTACGAAGCTCATCGAAGTGTCGCGAGAGCACAGGCTGCCGCTGTGCCTTACGTTCATCGACCTGAAGAAGGCATTCGACTCCGTCGAAACTGAAGCGGTCATCGACGCCCTGCTCACCCAGGGTGTTCTTGCTCAGTACATCAGGGTCCTTCAAGAGCTGTACAGTGGATTCACGACCAAGATCTCACCACTCTACAACGACGCCGTCATCGACGTGAAGAAAGGAGTTCGGCGTGGGATACCATATCCACGAAGCCCTTCAGCGCCACCCTCGAAAACGTCATGCGCGAACTGAATGGAAGGACATGAGAAAATCGACGGCGGGCTACTGCACCATCTGCACTTCGCTGACGAAGTCGTGCTCATAACACCGAGAATTAGCCAGGCGGTTCGAATGCTGGCCGACTTCGATCGTGTATTAAACATCGGATCCGACCCCATTAGTTCGGATTATTCTCGAGTGACCCATTCAAATAGGTATTCGAATGGTTCCCATTCGAATTTGAATATTCGATTTCGAGTGTTCAAAAAATCGCATTTTTCGAATGTTTTGGAATTCGAATTTCCAAGAAAATCTCGTTTTTCGAATGTATTCGATTTCGAATGCTCGACAATTTTCGGTACTCAAAACCATTCGAATATTAATTTTGGCGAGAGCACAAGTGTAGTTCGGATCCGTCATTTTTTTCGAACCCAAGTTAGAAGGGTTCTTCGAGCAGTGGAATTTTTAGAAACCCCACGATCTTACGGCGATTGATATAGCTGCGACTTCCACCAAATCGGATTCTCGGGTAGTTGACATAACTGATCTTAATCAGAAGTCTGATGTCCTATCCGAGTCGGATGTCCCATCTATATGGATCGTCCAAAAATTCTTCTTGTTAAAGCTACTCTTATCTGAATCATTCTGGGATCCGGGGCTTTTCAAAAAGGCAATATTCGCATAGTCCTTTCGACCAGTTCTGAAAAAAATGACGGGTCTACCCTACTGTAGTTGGGTTTTGTGGACGTTTTCCTCTAAAATGAAGTGGGATTTGGAAGGGCAGTTTTCTCTAAGGATTTTGACGTCAGCGCCAAATCACAACGGGCGGCTCCGTACTCAGCTATTCGGCGCTACCTTAGTTCCGTCTATTAGCGTAGAAGGCGTTGATCAGTCCGCTAGCGGGATGCGCCACGCATTCTATTTCAACGGGATGTTGTAGAGACAATTTGAATGCGTATTCGGCCAGTACAGTGACTTGCGGTGCCAGCCGATGAACAAGTCAGCCCTTTGTCGTTTTCAAACAAGTCTGCAGCAAAAGGAATAGAAGATTAGTTCGGCCTAGGCGACAAAACGGGACCATTAAAAAGCGCGGTCACATGGGCCAATTCGTCGACAATTAGGTGGACCGGCCATGTAATACGTTTCGTAGACACCTGGAGGACAAGAGCCGTCACCGACTGGATGGTCAAGAGAACACAGGGCGCCCACAAACGATTTGGTCAGCCTTCTTTGTGAAAGAACGAGCGAACGATATGGTGCTCTGGGTGCCCATCCGAGTGAGGAGGATCCAATGGAGCACTCTGGCACAGGAACGACAGGAACGAGTAGAGAGTTACTGGCGCCCGCTCGAGGAACGCAATTCATCAACGGAACGACAGGCGATGCAGTCGTCGAAAATTAGGTGGGCCAGTCAAGCAGTGTTGCTGGGCGAAAGCCATAACACGCTGGATTCTGGCCCTCTCGGAAAGAAGTTACTACGACTCCAGGAAGGCCTTGAATAAAGAATCCATCGCTTCTCATGTTTCTTGAGCGAGGAGGATCAAGTGAGCTACACTGGCACGCGAGAGGGATCAATGGAGATGTTGCTGGCCCTATGGACGTCTGTGATGGAAAGAAATACTGAGACTATTACGATAAAGATAACGGACGGCGTTATTCAATTTCCTTTGGAATGCGCCACGCATTCTACTTCTACGGATTGTCGTGGAGGCGAATTGAATGCGTATTTGGCCATGCAATGACTTGCGGTGGCCAGCTGATGAACAAGCCAGCGCTCTATCCTTCCCAGACAAGTCTGGTACCAATTCACCGACCCCGAAGGATGGAAGGCTTGGTTGGCCTGGGAGGGATATCCGAACCAGGAACCTGGTATCGGGTGCAGGCGACAGCCGGCGCCTCCTTCGACTGCGCTCCACACGCCCACTATTACGATAAGGAAGTGGAAATGGATTTATCCGCCTCCTTTTGTTTGAGTTCCTTGAGATGGATCTAAACTGGAAAACCGATGTGAGGAAATGAGGAGGTAGAGGCAACAGAAAAGAGTGTAGGAACGAAGAGTTGTTTGAAAATGAATGAACGCGAAAAAAGCTCAAAATTGCTTCAGAAGCCCTGCAGAATTCGGCTGAATCTACCAGTTGACACCGGAGAAGGCCGCAGAATGCATGAAATTTCCGTAGTTCGTCAACACTACGGCTTACGTACGTCACTACCGCCAGCGCCTTCCATTCCTGGGACTTACCCTTATCCCCGTCGTCGTTGTTTATCCGACGAGGCTGGCCGGCTGAAGCTTAGCCCTGCTCATCCGGCCGACTCACAGCCGCACACACTCACCTCTACATCGACGGTGTTCCGACGTGATCCGTTCGCCGAACCGCTGCTCTGCTTCAGGATCACGCGTCGCTTGTTGCCGAGTTCGATCTGCAAGGAATTGGTTGGGGTTTGGAGTTTAAGGACGAGTGAGCACCTAAAGACCTGAAGGATGTCAAGGATTGAATGTGACCATTCTGGAGGTTGACAGCCTCGTAATGAATAAAAAACAGGCTGCAAAATGCAAGGCTGCCAACATTTTTGTGGTTACAGTGAACGTTGTTGCGAAATAAATTGCCACCGTCAGCGAATAAATCGCGGTCTTTTACGTCGACGTTCACAACAACAAAAAACG
The DNA here is from genome assembly GCA_947359475.1 of Heligmosomoides polygyrus bakeri. Classification (NCBI taxonomy): domain Eukaryota; kingdom Metazoa; phylum Nematoda; class Chromadorea; order Rhabditida; family Heligmosomidae; genus Heligmosomoides; species Heligmosomoides polygyrus. The sequence continues at coordinate 98,432,892 of OX375868.1, read as the reverse complement.
AAGCACATCACTAATACTTTAGCTTACAAGGAAAGGTTCGTAACTCATGATGAACTTTTGCGATGCTATTTTGACAGGATGTAGGGCCCTGTGAGCGGAGTCCAGAACCACAGTCAGTTTTTGCTGAACGCTTTTTAAAGAACGGAAAAAAAGATGTAGAAACGTATGCGCAACACATGTCAGCCCCTATGACACCCCACGAGGTGTGCCTCGGCGCAGTCGGTAGGAGTGCCGCCTCATAGGAGCATGCCCGGGGGGGGGGGGTTCAGTTCGAGTCCGCGTGATGCCGCCATCTTTGCACATATTAGTTTGTTGTTATTACGCTTTCTCATGATCACAGGAGTTAATTTTACACCATCAGTGCTTACAACAATCCAAGTCTGTCTATTTGCGCCTTCATATGTGCTAGATTTTCAACAATGCAATGATACCGTAACTGCGCACAAAAACGCATACCTTACGATTAAATATTGTGAAGCCTGGCCATATTGGTACATAAGTGTACCAAAAAAGTCGTTCTCATCTGAACGTGTTGTCGGCCGACTACTTTCCACCTTCACACCGGATAAAAGAGCATAAAATTGAAGAGCAAGACTTTTTTTTCTAGAGAAATGATATGGTACAGATATGCATCGTTGAAAAACTGGCACATATGAAGGCGCAGATAGACAGTCTTGGTTTGTTGTAAGTAATGATGGTTTAAAATTGATTCCTGTGATCGTTAGAAAGCGTAATAACAGCAAACTAACGGGTGCAAAAATGTTGGCAGTACGCGGACTCGAACTCAAAAGCCCGTCGGTGTGCTTCTATGAGGCGGCACTCGTACCGACTGCGCCACCGAGGCACATCTCATGTGGTGTCATAGGGGTTGATGAGTGTTGCGCATACGTTTTCACACCACTTTTTCAGGTCCTTAAAAAGCGTTCCGCAAAAACTAACTGTAATTCTGGACTCCGCTCACACGCCCTACAGCCTGTCAGAATAGCATCGCAAAAGTTCGCCATGAGTTGGGAACCTTTCCTTGCTAGATCTACTATCTCCGAAAGCTACAGCATATCCCAACCATATTGGATTTTATCACAATGTCAGCAGCTCTGGATGAAAGCTATCGATATCGATCACCTGCGCTTTCCAGTCGATATTGACTGCCTTCAGAACGCCACGCCCTCCGGTGCGTTAGTTGTTCGCTCCTTCGAGTAAATCATACGTGAAGTGCGCCTTGAATTAAAGGTCGGCGCCAGATGCTTGGTGAGGTTCGCTTTCCCGCGGGACCCCGAGTCATTCATCCTTCTGAAGGACGTGAACACCTGCACAAATCTTGTTCGGAGAAAGCCAAAATTTGGAAAGGTCCTTCGGCCTTGTGTCACACGACGTCCGCGTCATTGGTGCTTAGTGACGTCTATGTTCGACCCTGCAGCGTGCCAGAGTGCTCCAGTGGGTCTTCCACGCTCGAGGAACACCACGAGTCTTTCTTGTTGGGAATTCATGAAGCGCGTCATATTTTTCGCCCAGGGCTCTCACGAAGTCCGCATTGATAGACATTCCAACGCTTTTAAACGTGGGATCACGCGCGGCTTCCTTACAGCAGGCGCGAGCGAAACGCGTTGCATGACTGGCCCACCTAATTTTAGCCGGACTTTCAAGGCATCCTATCTTGATGGTCTCTGTATTTCAGTAAACATGTAATGGCTGCTCTGTATCAGCAGCTCAGCTTACGTCGTAATGGTTGCCGGCTTGCTCTTAGGGCTGTCAGCAACGTCTATGTTCGACCCTGTAGTGTGCCAAAGTGGCCCAGTGGGTCTCACTCGATCGAGGAACACAACGACTGCATAATGCTGGTTCAAGGCTTCCAGGTGGACCAGATATTAATGGGCGCATTGATGTTCTTTTGAATGGCGGCGATATACGCGAAACACCGTTCATGAACGACCCACCTATTCTTCGACGACTTCACCAAAACATCGACGTTTTCTATACATCGAAAAAGCTGGGAACGTCGAATTTACGCTCTCATCTGGTTACAAAGGCCAAGAGTAGTGGAGCAATTTGGCGCGACAGTGAAAGCGGAGCACTCGGCCTTACTCGGCTCTTCGCTGTCCGTGTCTAGCAAGCGTGAGGGCTCCAGGTTGTCAAGGGGAATGAGCCTTGGACTATTAGATTGCTGCCGGATTATGCTAATAGTATGCTGATTCACCTGTCATGACTGCTCAGGTCAGCAGCCGTAGTGTGACATAGTTGGTGAGAGGCGTCACTGTCGCCCAGCCAATGTATCGATTGATATTGATTGGCTTCGATTTCGCGACGAGGTTAATTGAATCTTCCGTCATTGGATGTTTAAAGTGCAATCAGGCCTACTTTGGAACACATCACCTAGAGGGGTAGATGATAAAGGTCGGCATTAGCGAATCCTTGTTCGGAACGCGCCACGCATTCTGCTTGTCCATGACATCGTGTAGACAGCTTGAATGCGCACATAATGGCCTGAGATGACCAAGCGGTGAACCGCCACCGTTTTCGTTTCCCAAACAGTTTTGATCGGTGATAGACCGGTTCGTCTGGCCTGGCCGTCTGGCGAGAACTGGCGCCTACAGGAATCCTGGCCGACTGCGCCACGTGCGACCAGAACCGGTCGATTTGTATCGATTTAAAATGCATTTTCAAGATCACACAAAAGTAGGAAAAGCCACTTCTTAAGCTCTCCCAACGATGTTTTATTGAGATCAAAACTCTAGCGCCAGGCGGGACTCGAACTCGCACTTCCCTCTGACCGGGCAGGAATGCTCTACGCCATTACACCACCGGCGCCATTTGATCGAACGCGACATCCACACCTCGTGGGACCCATCAGCACTCAGCCGTATATCGGGATGAGCTGGCCGCTAATGCCAGCATGGAGCCAGTTAAGTTGAATTTCTTGATAGAAATGAAGTCATTTTTTAAGCCTCAAGAAAATGAACTGAATCATTTCTAACAAGATCCTCAGCTTGACTGATTCCATGCTGATATCAGCGGCCGGTGCATCTCAATATGCGGGTGGGTGTAGCAGGATCCCACGAGGTGTGGATGTTGCGTTCTTTCAAACAGCGCCGTTGGTGTAATGGCGTAGAGCATTCCCATCCACTCAGCAGGAGGTGCGGGTTTGACTCCCGCCTGATGGTAGAGTTTCGATCGCAACCAAACATCGTTGGGGCAGCTTACAACCTCGATACCAGTCACTTGAGGCTTAAAGAAAATGATTTGAGCGAAGTTTCGGTTCCTTAGTCGTGGTATGTACGCTAGGAGTTTCCCTGGTACCAGTCGTTAATGTGGATTACATGGGGATGTAACCACGCCTGGCAAGCAGGCGGGCATCAATCCAACGAACTTACGTTAGCCAATCAAGACATCGATCGCGTTTTCCCCACACGATGCGATCTGATTAGTCTATTGCGTCCTCGCATCCCTATGTAGGCCACATTAACGACAAGTAGCGCTTCCAGCAAGTAATAAGCTGGAAGAGGTGCACCAACCAAGCACACGTTAACCAATCAGGAAATCGGTCGCGTATACCCCATACGACGCGACCTGATTGGTCTAATGCGTCCTCTCATCCTCGTGTAGGCCACATTAAGGACAAGCGCCGTTCCCGGCAAGTAATAAGCTGGAACAGGCTTCATAGCCTAACTAGGGAAGGGCTTCGACCTCCCATGGAACTTCAAGTTGGGACCAGGATCATTAGAAAGAGCTCGGAATGCTGATTTCGAATATGGCTGTCAAAACTGCAAAATGAAACTCCTGAGAGAGTTATGGCCTGCCGAAATCGGGTGGCCTCACTACAGGCTGGCCGTGCGACACAGCTGCCGCGAGAGTGGTGAGCCATCGGGGCTCCTAAGAAAGACCAGTCAGGTGCGGCGGTAGCGCGGAGGTAGTGCTCCTGGTCGTCAGGTGCGACGTCGTTGGTTCGGTTCCCGTTGCTGGCGGTTTTCTTGCAAATCAGAATTTATCTTCAATATACCTTTTATTCTGAATTGTGACACGTGTCTGATTAAATAGCCGGGAAAACTACCATACACGTTTGTAAAAATACTTGAAGGCAAAAAACTGCTCTGGTTTTAATGTAATGACAGTTTTTCCCTCAAGCATTTTTACAAATGTTTATGGTAGTTTTCACGGCTATTTAATCACATACGTGTCATTATTCAGAACAAAAGGTCGTTTCGAAGATAAACTATGATTTGAAAAAGAGCACCAATGGGAACCGAACCAACAATGTTACGAGCAGGAGCACTACCCCTGCGCCACCGCCGCACCTGACTGGTCTTTCTTAGAATCCCTGATGGCTCACCACTCTCGCGGCAGCTATTTCGCACGGCCAGCCTGTGATGAGGCCACCCGATTTCGGCAGGCCATAACTCGCTCAGGAGTTTCATTTTGCAATTTTGACAACCATATTCGTAATCAGCATCGCGAGCTCTTTCTAATGATCCTGGTCCCAACTTGAAGTTCTATGGGAGGTCGAAACCCTTTCCTAGTAAGCCTAGAGAATTTAATGTAATTGCGCTCTTGAATTTTTTTTCGAATATTCGAATGGTTTCGAGTGCTCACGAATTTCGAATATATTCGAAAAAACAGTTATTCTAATTATTCGACAACTCCGATTTTTTGAATACTCAAACTCGAATACATTTGAAAAAGGCGGTTTTTGAATTCTCGAATTGGAATGCGTGTGAAAAATGCGGTTTTTCGAATATTCGAGTTCGAATACTCAGATTCGAATGAAAATTATTCGAATACCGATTCGAATAGGCCAAACACAAATACAGGAGTTAGTAGATCTCTGATCCTTCTGATCCTCTTACGGTTGCTTGGTTTGCCACTGGCTCTGTCCTATCCAACTTCTTCAAGATCCAGGCCAGCAAGAATTTCAAGTCCCACTTAGTCCCAAAGGACGGGTGCATAATCATCAAGTGATCAAAAATTCAGGTTCCGTAATACAAGGACGATACAAAAAAATCGCAAAAAACGGAGAAAAATTGCAGGTGAAGAGGTTTTCGATCATTAGGGAGAAGCGCCCCGCTTGTCTGTGATCGCAGCCGGCTGTTCTCAAGGCAACAGAGGTAGCTGAACTTGAAAACGCTGACTGACAAGTGACTGACGCCACTTCCTAAGCACTGGTCGTTAGCGTTTTTTGCTTTAATAGGTACCCTTGATGACGACAGCTGAGAGCCTAGGGCCTTGTCTGCAATGCAACTGCACAGAGAACCTGCAAGAGCTATGATTGCTGATCGTTGCTAAGGCCAGAGTGCACCGAAAGCAACGATCATACTGAGCCGACTATAGTATGTTAGGCTTCACAGCCACAAAAAGTGGAAAGAAGCCTATAGTTCCTCATTAAGCGATCTCGGATCTCTCTCGATAGAGAACCTTCGGGCTCTGTTGTTAAGAGGAATCTCGGACCGCTTGTTGCAGGGCCTCGTGGCGCGTCCTCGGGTGGTGGATAGTGGAATGAATCGCGAACCGAATGCCACCATGTACTTCCCAGGAGAGGTGCAGGGGGGCGGACTCCTTGCTGCCGCTGTGTCGGGTCGACCCGTTCCTTGCGTGCGGGAGCGGCATTTCATGCACATTGTGCGTGTGTGGATTCGCATCTGCGCGGATTGTATCGTGCTGCGTCGATCAGGCTAAAGGCCTACATTGGGGTACATCAAAAGGCGATTCGAGGCAACCTTAAGGTCTCGCCCCGTCCCTTAGGCAGTCTGACTGGCTGCCCGGTGTTCCTCACCCACACGACAGAGCCCGACTAGCTAGCCGTGTGCACTCAGTCAAACACATCAGCACTAAAGGGCCTCATTCCCCTGACCCCGGAAGAGCCCGCATTTCTGCAGCGATGGGAGCGAGTACGGAGCGGCTGCTGAAACCTCAGAACCTAACCAGGCTGCGCAAATTGTGAAGGATGTGCTCACAACGCCCGCACGCTCGCATCGGAAGCATCCGTCGAGGACTTAATGATGCGAGCCAGGAAGATCACGACGACGTCATCGGACCGACCAAGACGAGAAGACACCACCCCCCTACACGCCGACTATGACTCCGGAGAAGAACTGTTCCTCGGAACATGCGACAAGAGGGGAGTAGGCAGCGTTGATGTCCTTGATGGTAATGCACATCGTTGATTCGTACGAGTCTTTGGCAAACCGAATCGGAAGTCTGCGATTAAAGCGATGTGGCTCCGTATCAGATACGAATATACCCGTCGTGTACGCTCCATCGTCCGACAACGACGACGAAAACGTCGAAGCCTTCTACGTGAAGCTGAAGAAGTTCTATCAGGAAGATCACACCTTCTACAAGGTGATCGTCGGGGACTTCAACGCCAAGATCGGGCCACGAAGGTCTCCGGAAGAGCTTCACATCGGAACCCACGGTTTGGAGTGGAACGAGCAAGGTGAAAGGCTGTTTGTGTTTATCATGCCGGCCAAGGCCATCCATGGAAAATCGCAGTTATAAATGCCTCCCGCCCTGCGATGGACCTGGGAATCCCCTGGTGGCTAGTTCCACAACAAGATCGACCACATAATCTTCAACCGCAAGTATTGCCTGACCAACGTCTCCATTGTCCCCAAGTTCTTCGGACCACCGCCTCCTTCGTGCGAGGTTCTGCTTTCGCGTCAAGGAGAGAAGGCCGCGAAGTTCATGAAGAGGAGTCCCAGAACGAGCATCAACTGAGACCTCTACACCTTTCTTGCCGGCTTCGGGAAGATGCCGTCATGGAAAATATCGACAAAGAGTACGAGCGCTTCGTGAACCATCTCCGCGATAGTGCTAAGGGGGCCGAGAGCTTGAAGACCACCAAGAGACGTCTGTCTCCGGAAACTCTCGAGCTGATACGCCAGCGTGGAGCAGCACGAGCGTCGGGCAACTACCAACTGACGTCCGAGCTTGCGAAGCTATGCAGAGCGGCGATAAAGGAGAATCTCAAGGAGAGAAGGGCGAAAGTGTTGGCTGAAGCAGCAGAGGCAGGGTTGAGCATCCGCAATGCCGGCCGGAACTTCGGCAACTTCAAGACCAAGATGGCCGCTCTCGGATGTCCCGACAAAACCATCACCTCTTCCAGAAGGACAATGGAGAAGGTCATCCACGATTTCTACTCCGATCTCTTTGATAGCCACGTTCACCTGCCTCCATGCCATCCTCCGCAGGATGGATGCGTCGTCCCCTCTCTTCTCTCTTCCGAGATCAGACACGCCACTTCGTCGGTGTAGAATCGCAGAGCACGTGGTCCCGACAGTCCCGTATACCTGTAGCCGTTAATGTGATGATGAGATGGAGGTGTGTCAGACCATTCATGGGACATCGACTGGGCGAGCATGGGTCTTATTTGCTGGAGAGCGTTTGGTCGATGCGAGTTGGGGCCATCAGCTGGAACCCTTACGCTTCTTTTGCCGGCATCTGGGAGATACCTCCATGAGAACATCCAAGGCGAGAACAACTGGATGCGCAACAATGCTGAGGGAGCTAAGAGTTCCAGGACGAAGGAGAGACCAAGTCCTCGACTGATACAAAGGCGTGGAGCAGCATGATAGTTAGGCAGCCAACGGATGTCTCCGAATTTGCGCAACAATGCGGGGAGACTGGAGATGTGAGTTTTAATGATAAAGGAACCTGAAGAGGCGGCTGTAACCACCCCATCTGGTGGCTCAGCAACTTCAGAACTGATGTGATCGCTCTGGGATTCGCTTTTGTCTAGGAGGGCAATGAAAAAGGCCATACACGGCTTGTACAGCGGACGTGTTCTCTATCCTCCGTTCCAAGGCCATGAAAAGACCGTAAGAAGAGATGAGCTTAATAATTGGCAGAAGATCGGCTATGGACAGACGTTCAGGAGTGCCAGGATTGCCCTCTTGGCCTCAGAATAGGAGATAGATGAGGGTCTTCCTGTTCCGATGCTCTGGACCTCATTAAGTCATCAAGAAGATGAAGACGGAGGTCGCTCTCGACGATTTATTCTTCGAGCAACGGGTTCATGAAGACTATTTGGAGAAGGACACGGGCCTTGCTGTGCCGGAAAAGGAAAAACGGTAAAATCTGGTGATTGGACGGATGTCCACACAGAGCTGGCCTCATAACGATGTTTTGTTGTGACCAAAACTGTAGCACCAGGCGGGACTCGAACTGCAGCGCCTGCTGACCGCACAGGAATCCACGCCATTACACCACCGGTGCCGTTTGATCGAGCGAAACATTCACACCTCGTGGGAACCATCAGCGCTCATCTGTATATCGGGATGTGCCGGCCGGTTTTATTAGCAAGGAGACAGTTAAGCTGAAGGTCTTGACAAAAATGATTCAGTTCATTCTATAAGCCTCAAGAAAATGAACTGAATCATTTCTGTAAAGTCCTTCGGCTTAACTGACTTCATGCTGGTAGGAGCTAGCTCGTCCCGATATACGGGCGAGTGCTGATGCCAATTCCACGAGGTGCGGATGTTGCGTTCGATCAAACAGCGCCGCTGGTGCAATGGCGTAGAGCATTCCCGCACGGTCAACAGGAGGTGCAGGTTCGAGTCCCGCCTGGCGTTAGAGTTTTGATCGCCACAAAACACAACTTTATCAGAGCCTACAACCTCGATACCAGCCACTTGAGGCTTGAGGAAAATGAATTGAATCCTAGAGGCGGCCGCCTGGCCATGTAGTGAGCCGCTTCGGAAAAATCCGCTACTCAGTGCTTCGTCTTCTTCTGTGCAAAGACGACGTGTGCAGGCCGCCTCGTCTGCCCTTAAGTGGCCTAATCGCTTTCATTCGAGACAGGATGTGAAACACTGACGAGTGTCGAGAGAATCAATAACTAACCAACCATCAAAGAAGACGTGCGTCTGGTCAAACGTGCAGCACTTCTGAACGCGACGTCGGCTGCTTGTCGGTCACAGGCCCCTCAGAGGAAGTGGCAGTAGCGGCAGCGACCCGGGCGACAACACCGAGAGCACGTGGGGGATGAGTGAGAGAGAGGATGGGATCAATTGGGTGTCGCCGCAGTAACGGCTCTAATCCGAATCACCAGAGATCCTTCCTGGCCTTCCATGGACTTGGAGGTTGCCGTGTTGTCGTCGTCGTCACTGCACTGGGCGACGACACAGCCAACAGTTGAGGAAGAGCGGCTTCACGTGGCCGCTTGGCATCCTTCCACTGCCTCGGCCGGAAATTAGCGGCCAGTCCTCGTAACGAGGGCGCAAAGACGATGACCGCTTTTGACGTCGTCATTCGACATTCGGACGCATAAGCATCCACAGGATTTGTTTCGGGTTCTGCCATCCCAGAACATGGCTAGCCAAGCGGCTAGTTATCGCGGCATCATCACTTCAAATTAAATTAACCTATGCAGAGTAGTAAAGGTTTATTTCGTCACTACGCCGCCTTTGTGTGCCGACAACATTCCTTCAAAATGAGTAACGCCTGATGGGATTCCGGACTTGACCTGAGTTTGGGATCACCGAATTATGAAAGAGGAGTCGATCTGAGGAGAAGTGAGGAAACTTCAGAAAACCTCCAGAATTGTCTCTTTAACGTCCGGATATAGAGCACGTGTGACAGACGTGTGGCACAAACGTTTGGCGGGGTTCAGAAGACCTGTCGCAGGCGCTGTGTCGCAAGTGTCCGGATTCTGAAGACGTCACAGAGATCGTGAAAAGAAAGATAATTGGACCCGTTTGCAGAAGCTCCAGATTCAGATGGATTGTCGTACTCGTCGAGTCAGAAGCGTCTATATTCAAAAGACGTGTCACAAACATCATCTAACGAGTTTTTTGACAAAAAACCCAATTGAACCCGTTTGCTGAAGCTCCAGTTTCAGAAGACTTGTCGCAAGCCTTGTGTCACAGCCGTCCGGATTCTGAAGACGTGTCAGAGGTGTCGTGCCAAAAGCGTCCGGCCGGGTTCAGATGACGTGTCGCTAGCGTCGTGCTACAAGCGTGCATATTCTGAAGACGTGTCACAGACATCATGTGACGAATTCTTTGACGAGAAAAGTAATGGGACTCATTTGCTGAAGCTCGCAATTTAGAAGACCTATTGCAGACGCTGCGTCCACAAGTGTTCGGATTCTGAAGACGTGTCACAGACATCGTGTAACATGTTCTTTGAAAAAGAAACTAATTGGACTGTTTTTCTAAAGCTCCAAATTCAGAAGACCTGTTGCAAGTTTTGTGTCACAAGCGTCCGGATTTTGAAAACGTGTCACAGATGTCGTGTCACAAGCGTCCATATTCTAAAGACATGTCACAAACATTATCTAATGAACTTTTTTGACGAAAACACTAATTGGACCCGCTTGCTGAAGCTTCAGATTCAGAGCAGGTGTCGTTAGCGTCGTGTTGCAATCGTTCGTGTTCTGAAGACGTGTCACAGACTCGTGTAACGAGTTGTTTGACGAGAAAACCAATTGGACGCGTTTACTGAAAGTCCAGATTCAGAAGACCTGTTGCAGTTTCCGAATCACAAGCGTCCGGATTTTGAAAACGTGTCACAGACGTCGTGTCACAAGCGTCCATATTCTAAAGACATGTCACAAACATTATCTAATGAATTTTTTGATGAAAACTTTAATTGGACCCGCTTGCTGAAGCTTCAGATTCAGAGCGGGTGTCGCTAGCGTCGTGTCACAGTCGTTCATGTTCTGAAGACGTGTCACAGAGTCGTGTAACGAGTGCTTTGACGAGAAAACTAATTGGATGCGTTTACTGAAACTCCAGATGCGGAAGACCTGTCGCAAGTGCCGTGTCACAAATGTCTGAATTCTAAGAAGTGTTACAGACACTGATCGTGTTACAAGTTCTTTGGAAGGAATACTAGTTGGGCCGTTTTCTCTGCTTCTGATAATCTGCTGACGTTCTTAGTATTTGATTAGAGCAAGCCTAAATTACTGCACTGATCAATTGCCGTGAATATAGTGGAGATGCGGAATCATCCGGATATAGGGGATGTTCATCACGGATATAATAGAGTTGTAAACCTGCTATCCAGAAAGTTCAAATCCCGTCGGAGGCAAGAATTCTAATCGCAACAAGCCGCAGTTGTAACAGAATGAAAGGAAGCCCTGTGAAGTCCAAAACAACCAAAGGCGTGCCGAACGGAAGCTGTCCTTTGCGCACTAGCATGGATAAACACTTCCGCTGGGAAACAAGATTAATACAAGACGCGGCCGTGTTGTTTTCGCCACCGAGAGCAGAAGGAAGCCACAGTCAGAGCGAAAAGGAGATTAAGAACGTGGCGTGACGGCTCCAAAAGGGCCCAGATGCTGAACAGCAGCGCGGGGAGTGTACGACGAAATGAACTGGTTCGTTAATGGCCCGACGAGCAGAGGCAGAAGCAGCAGCAGCAGTGGCAGCAGCGTGAGAAAGGCCCTCAAATGCAATTTGCCAAAGCGATTGTGACGGATTGAGAGTAATGAAGAGAAGCCGACGCACAACAACGGCGACATCGGCGATCCCTCGCCGACAAGGCGTCATTTCCGTCGCCGACGCCGTTGTATGTATTAGGTTGGAAAAAAAGTCTCTTCACACTTCGAAATTTTTTTTACCCTTCCCCTTGTAAACGCACTAGCCAATGTTGATTGCTGATTTCGTAATCCTATCACACTTGTCTACCGTTCGCACGCGGACACAGGTTAAGACTCTTCTTGTAATTCGTTATCCACCCAATCTTCCGAACTCAATGCCAGATCTACCTCATGGCCGTTTTCAGCACGGCATTCTTCATGAATTCATTAAAGAATCCACAGCACGTCAGGCAGCAGACCAAATTAACCATATATATGGCTTGGGATCTACTACTCATCGCGCCTGTTATGAGTGGTTCGGAAAGTCTTTAAAAGGAGATTATTCACTGAGGGCAAAGCATGGTCAGGAAGGCCAAGTGGATTGGACGACAGTGAACTACACCATCTTCTTCGTACCGATAGTTGGCAGACGACACGTCAGCTGGCAGAGAAGCTTGAAGTGTCTCATAGGATAGTAGGAATCCAAAATCCGAATCTTGGCTTTCATGGAAATTTGGAGCTTGGATTCCACATGCCCTGTCAGACACTCAGAAAGGTCGACAGCTCTCCATCGCTGCTTCTCTTCTGTCCAGATAAGGAAGAAAATCGTTTCTTCCGCGGATTGTGACAGGCGAAGAGTCCTGGGTTCTGTGTGCCAACTTCCGAGGAAAAGGCAATGGGTACAAAAGGGAGAGAGCCCTAAGTCTGATCTCAAGCCCAATGTTCACGAAAGGAAGATTTTCTTGAGTGTTTGGTGGGATATCAGAGAAGTGATTTATCGGCAAACTCTCAAAAGTGGAGAGACACTTACTGCTGTCACATACTGCGGCCAACTCCACAAAGTCGTCGCAACTCTCTAAGAAAACAGGCCGGAGAAGTCGAAGGTGATGATCCTGCATGACGATGCAAAACTACATGTTGCAAGACTCACAAGAGAAACAATAAAGGAGCTGGGCTGGGAGGTAATGTCACATCCACCGTATAGCCCTAACCTTGTTCGTGCCGACTACCATCTCTTCCATGCTTTCAAGCAGGAAATTGGAGAGAAATATTTTGGAACTGATGAAGACCTCAAAAATTGGATTCATCAATGGTTCGACTCCAGAACTGCAGTCTTTTAAGCGAGAGGAATTGGAAAATTACCCAGTCTTTGGAGAAGTGTAGTGGGACAAAATAGAGTTTATCTCAGTTGATTTGACTTTGTAGTTGTGAAGTAATAAATCTTTGAAAAAAATGAAAAGACTTTTTTTCCAACCTAATACTTACGAGCGCCGGATTCTATAGCGTTGGTCACGTGGAGGAGCAGGCGATCTGAAGGTGCAACCGATATGATTTTGAGACGCTAGTGCATATCAGTAAAGCCGTTGGAATGCGCCACGCGCTTGGCATTCGATGTCTTTTGGAAGGAGATGACTTCGAGGCTTAATATTTAAAATTAAAATTTTTTGGTAGTCATCGTTAATGTCTCACCGGGGAATGCCTTCAGCTTCCAACAGAATTTCGGACAGAACCTCTACCATGTGAAGGAGTTTGAAACGCCGACTACAAACGCGTAGTCCAAATTTGCTAAATTAATCACCTGAGCGAGTACCTGCTGGCGAAGGTTCGCGCTGTCAATCGCATGTTGCGTGCACTGATGAAGCGCTGGGCGGAGCGTTGCGTAATCGGCGCTGTCATTAGCCGCTGCGACAGTTACGGCGGCGGCGCAGTGGCAATGTTCTGGTGTTGCAGGATGGTGGTGGAAGGTTCGGTCCCCATCGATGCTGGTGTTTTTGCATTTGTTATTTATCGTCAGTGACACCATTTATCCTCATTTCCAACATATTCTTGAAAAAAAAAACACCTGGTAAAAACTATCGCATACTTTTTTCGAGCTCCTTGAAAGTTATATTTTAAAAAATAGGTATGTATAAGGGAGGGTGACGAGGTTAGAAGCACCAACTTTGCCTCATTTCCAAAGAGCTCGAAAAAGGTATGTTAAAGTTGATTCCAGTCGTTTTTTTTTTCTTCAAAAATGTGTTGCAAATGCGGATAAAGGATGTCACTGACGATAAATGGCGAATGCAAAAACACCAGCATCAATGGAGACCGAACCTTTCACCACCATCCTGCAACGCGAGAACATTGCCACTGCGCCACCGCCGCATCTGTCGCAGCGGCTAATGGATACGCTGATTACACAGTGCTCAACGCTTCACCAGCACATATACATGCAGTCGACAACCCAAACTTTCACCGGCCGATACTGGCTCAGAAGATCTATTTAGCAAGTTTGGTCTGCATATTTGTAATCAACTTTCAAGCTCTTTCGCAAAGTATAGGTCTCTTTTCGGAGTTCAATGGGAAGCTGAAGGCATTTCCTGGTCAGAAAATTCAGATACATTAATAAATACAAAAATAATACATAATATATATATATATGCGCCATAAAGAATATATATATATATTCTTTATGGCGCACAAATATGTGCATTGTAATAAATAAATAAATAAATAATTTCTGATTTTTCTGATTTTATCTGATATAAAATCAGATATAAATAAATAGGTGCGTGATTAGAAACAATTAATTTTTTAATCTTAAATCCTACATCTCGAAGCTATATCCCTTCAAAAGGCATCGAACGCCAAGTGTGCGGCGCATCCGAACGGTTTCGTTAATACATGGAGGCGCCTCAAAATCGTATCTGCTTCACCCCTAGACCATCTGCTCCTCCACATGTTCAACCGCAGCTATGATGGTCATAGAATCAGAGCGCTATCGCATGGCGCGAGTCGTCGAAAAGTAGGTGGGCCGGTCGTTTTGCAGACACCCTCTCCATGTGAGCCATCACCGACTGGATTGTCAAAAGAACACGGACTCCAATCATCGGTTGGTCAAACTTCTTCGAGAAAGCCCTGAACAAGCGATAAGACGTGCTTCGTCTCCTGCGAGCTGGGAGGATTCATTGGAGCACTCTGACACGCGACAGAGACGAATGGAGACCTTGCTGGCGTCTATTCGAACAACGTGATGATCAGCGGGAAGTCAGGTGGTACAGATGAAGAACAAGAATTATTCGTCCTAACCGAAATGCGAACAACAGCGGACGCGGTAACGCCAGCCAATTAGGCATCATCGAAGGAAAATGCACCGCAGAGGGCGTGTGCGGCCGGTCCTGAGATTGGCTGTAGCTTGTTCGGTCAGTCCTCTGATTGGTTGTGATTGTCTGGAGCGCTCCAGCCGCTCCAGACAATCACAACCAATCAGAGGACTGACCGAACAATAGGAAGACAATTCCCAAAAGGAGGGCAGTTGCATCAAAGAGAAGAGAGAAGGTAGAAGGTCGGAGGTGCTCCTTTTGAACGACAAATTCCAGCGGCAATCTGCGAATACAAGACACCTCCGAGAGCAACCAACTACTCGGTTTTCTGCGCCTTTTTTCCTCGGGAAGGAGTAGCGCGTAATAAACCGAGGAAGAAGTCGAGGAAAAACCGCGGCACGAATGGCTGTTCAGCCTGGCAGTACCTTGCCTTCTCATTTCTGCGACGATTTTGACAGATGAAGATGCGCACCCGTCACACGCCGTCGTCCCCTACGGACTGCCTCGGCCATTTTTTTCTTTCGCCACGACGTCAACAAATGGAGAATTCATTGCTGTCAGCGCGAGATGCGCCACCCGATCCTAGTGTGCACCAATGTCATATTAACCCTGGGGCCTGAGGACGCGGTCAAGTTCAGCAGTTGCTCCGATAGACGCCATGCTTCGAACTTTTGTTTGGTGCTGAGGATGTTCCTGGCTTCCGTGGACCGGCGGGAGATACTTCGGGTGTTCCAACGGACATTGACTGTTCTCACTCACTGGATGATGCCTTACAGTACATAGGGCTGAAAAACCGATTAAAGCGACCGTGAAACTGGGCGGAGCCCTATCAGCACAGGATGGAATTTTGCTTAACCAAGCGAAAACTGCGACGAGAAAGGGCATTTCAACAGCTCGTTTCTGTGAATTAGCACAACAGCTCATATCCCATGGAAAATGAGCTCACTGCCGTAAGGTAAACCTTGTGGGCGGAGATCTGTTGGTACTGGGCGGAGCTTTACTGTCCAAAGTACCTATACTGTCCGTGTCGCGTTTTTTCTACAACAATATCGCTTGGGTCACTTGTGCCAGTATATTGTTGTGGAAAATCGCGTAGAGCAATGCACAGCACAGGTATTTTAGACGACAAAGCTCCGCCCAGTGCTAGCATAGCTCCGCCTACAAGGCCTCCGCACGGTGGTGGGCTCATTATCAATGTGTTATGGGCTTTTTGCTAATGCACAGAATTAGGTTGCTGAAGTTACCTTTCGCATCGTCCTATGTGATTGGAATGGTAGAACTCCGCCCACTCTCATATCCTCCTGGTACAACTCCGCCCTAAATTTTTATCCTATGATGAGTAGAAGGCATTCAGCCATTGGGTCTAGATTTCTTTGTGCTCTTTGCGTTTCTTGGTGCTTCGATGGCTATTTTTCGTTTGTTCCAAGGTTCCATGACAAAGGCCTGTTTGGCGCAGTTGGATAGAGGAGGCGTCATCGCACGTGGACGAATTGATTTGGGGTTCAGTTCCGCAGCAAGTCCAAATCCTAATTGTTGTTTGAATAATCTCTTTATCACCAGATTCAGGCAGACAAGCGTCTATATCTGTGCTTTAAGATGATTTACGTACTTCGAGAGCTATTCAAAGCCACGGACAGCTGATCAAACGAGAATCGATCGATATTGGCCTAACCGATCAATTGTGTTTACTTGCTCCGAAGTGTTTCCACCGTTCATCAGATCCTCGTGATTCCCACTCAAAACTACCAACTCCGGACGAAAATCGATAAAGTTGATCGGATGTGGTCCGCCAATCGATATTGGTCAGTTATTATGAAGCTCATCCATTGACCGTTATACTTACTCGATTTCCTACTTGAACAGGTGAACAGGCAAGATGGCAGAGGGACGAATAATCCGTCCGCCTGTCCGTCATTCCGTCCGCGCTAAATTAATGGCAGCGTGACATGCGTCACATGGCATGCCTCTCAGACAGACTTTACAGGCACTGGAGGTCTACGAAGAAGTCAAGAACGAATTTTTCATTTACTCAGAAGTCAAGTAACCACCATATACATATGAATGACAAAAAATACAGATAAATCTTCGACACATAACGAAGGCGATAATTCGAAGACGATGAGCATCATGATAGGAAAGCGCTCTAGCAGCTTACATGTCAGTGTTTGTGCGTGCAGGTACCCATAGAGATGACATTTCTTCAGAAATGTCTGTGCAAAGAATGAAGGAGAGATTAGGTGACAACCGGGCAGGGTTAGGTCTATCTGGAGCGGGTGTTCGGCGCACCGAGATTCCCATTTCAAGCTATCAGCACAGGGCAAAAATCGATAAGAGCGATCGATGACTGTCAGCCGGTAGTATTTAACTGTTCTGAGGTTTCCCTTTGAATCAATAAAATCGATCGATAATGGTCGGTCCATCGGTGGGATTTGCCTGCGCTGAAGCGTTTTCACCGTCCAACATATTCTCACGGTTCTACCTTGAATCTATCGTCTACAGGCCAAGACTGGTGAACTCGATCAATAATGGTTGGCAAATCGATGTCCATCGACCACTATACTCGAAGGACTTACACTTGAAACTATTAGTTCTGGAAGAAAATCGATCGATGATGGTCTGCCGATCGATATTGGTCAGTGGTTGTGAAGCACGGCCATAGGTCATTATCTCACCGTGAGAATCCAATCCCAAGCAGAGATCAATAATTCCGTTCGACGGGTTGAACCCTCCCTATGGCGAATATGCCATAGCAAGGGTCAGATGGGCCGGCTGGGCAGACATACAGAGTGACGCATGGACGAATTAGCTCCCTTATGTTGTGAATGCCCAACTAGGGTCTAATCTGATTCCATAAACGCATGAAATTATATTATAGAACAAATAGGGGTTAGTGATAACACTTATTATGCTTAGGTGAACAATGCGAGATAAGCATAATTGCATAACATCCACAGGTATGACCTTACGATACCGTAAGTAGGTAAATAAGATATTGCAGAGATACTACACTGTAGTCGCAGTACACCCTTTTAAGACTAGAGGTTATCAGCCTCCCTGACTAATATGTATATGTCATGCTTTCAGAGTCCTCCCCTAGAAATTCCGTATATAAACCACTGTGAATCATTGTTTTGTTGTTCTCTTGAAGTAATAAAGTAATAAATAATTTATTACAAGTTACTGAACACACATCCGTTGGTGAACCACCAAATTGTGGGAGTGAATATGCCCTCTTCCATGCAAAAAGAACAATTTGGTGGTTCACCAACGGATGTGTCTTCAGCAACTTGTAATAATTTATGTATTACTTTATTACTTCAGGAGCACAACACAAACATTAACTCACAGCGGTTTACACATGTACGGAATTCCTGAAGGAGGAGCCTAAAGGTATGAAATATGTTGGTCAAAACGACATAACCTCTAGTCTTAAGAGGATTACCGCGGCCAGAGTGTAGCATTTGTGCATTATCTTATTGACCTACTTACGGTATCGTTAGGTCATACCTGTGGATGCTATGCAGGGATGCTTATCTTGCATTGTTCACCGAAGCACAGTAATTGCTATCATTCATTCCTATTTGCTCTATAGTATAATTCTATGCATTTATAGAATCAGATGTACATAGACCCCAGTTGGGTATTCACAACACCTTATGTGAAGTGGGGCAGGTAATTCGTCTGTGCTTCCAGCGTTCTGTCCGCGCAAAATTAGCGACCGCACTGCATGCTTCACAGTGTGTGAACAGAATGATCCATTATCAACCATTATCAATCTCCCCGAACATTATTATGGTCACTAAACAGGGTCCGCAAGGCCTATCGTTGACCTGCAGATCAATATCGGTCGATATCCTCGGCTTTCGATCAGAATTGATCGCTTCATGTAGGAACTTATCGATTTCCATGGACTTTCAGGGCTGTTCATACTCCAACGACAGAAGTGACTGAGTCGCTCATGCAAAGTATACGAATCGATTAGTGCCGAGCGATTGCTTGGCAAAATCGATATGCACATAGTCCCGTCACGAACCATGAACCTTTATGACAAATCCTCAGTCAGTCGAGCTGGCTGGTCTGGGGATAGAACGGAAGCAGAGCAGCAGCGTCAGAAGTAAATTACAGCTCGTAATCACGAATAGTCGTCGGAAAAGTCGTCCCAGCGAGGGAAATTGAGCTTCAGGGAAAATTTCCGATAACCGCTCAAGTGCTGCACGAAGCAGTAACTTTGATGCCAATTCCGGAAGCTTGTTCGCGACAAATTTCCGACTTGTTGCCCGAAGCTGTCCGTGCTCAGCGCGGTTCGTCCATTTCTAGACGGCTAGTCTCGGTCTGGTGGTGAAACGAGACCAAACGCCGGCATCATGAGTTCGTCATCAAGCTGACCTCACTCTTGAGAAGTTCCAGCTCAGTGCCTGTTTATGGTCTGCGACGGCAGCGCGAACGAGTTGCACGTTCAATGCCTACAAATCGATATGTAAACTGATCGTCAAGCAAAAATCGATATATGTAACCTTTGCTCGGGCGACCGATCGCTAGACCTGACCCTGTACCCGCGCGGACGGCTGCGAAAAACGTATGAGTGCTGGAGATTCGTGAATAGATCGATAAAATCAATAGCGATCGATTAATGACGGGCGCTGTCCTCTAGCGGCGAGTCGTTCAGCATCAGTAACCTTCGCTTGTAGACGAGGTCGTAGCCCTGAAAATACATCGAATTTCGAATTTTTGTTGTTATGTCTATGACCCACATGTGGGTCAGTGGTGTGAAGGTAGCCATCAATCTACTGTATGTCTACCGTGCTCCTTAATTGCAATGGGTAGAAGTCGCTAATTCGGCCTACATGAGAAGGTTGGAAATTTTTCCTACATGAAACCATCAATAAGTTTTGACCCATGAAAACGCCACGTAGCACTGGCGGTACTAGTCGTGAATGTGACCCACATTGGGAGGCAGGAACTCGTTAGTCATTTTTCCTGTTTTGTTACGTTTAGACCCATGAAGAGGCCATATCGCGTGGGCGGTACTGGTCGTCAATAAGGCCTACATTTCGCCGTTTTACCTCGTTTTGACCGATCAAGAGGCCATATATCATTCCCGATACTTGTCGCTAATGTGGCCTACATTGGGGAATGGGAACTGATTTACTCATTTTTCCTGTTTTAGCTTTTTCGACCCATGAAGACGCCATGATGCAATGGTGGGACTAGTCGTCAATGTGGCCTGCATTGGGGAACGAGAACTCATTCACTGTTTTCTCTTTTTTAACCTGTGAAGCTGCCACGGAGCATTGACGGCACTAGTCGTGAATCTGGCCTACATTGGGAGGCAGGAAATTTTGCATTTTTTATGCCTTGTCTTGTTTTGACTCATGAAGAGGTCATATCGCGCAGGCGGTACTAGTCCTTAATGTGGCCTACATGCCGAGGCGGGAGCTGATTCACGGCTTCTATTGAGTCACTGCCATTGCGGGCTATGAAGGTCGGCCGGTACAGAGTGTAGGTCGAGCTTACAAAGATGTGTATAGTGTATGTGGCACATGTCGTTAATGTGGCCTACATTTAGACATAGGAACTGATTTACTAATTTTTCCTGTTTTATATTCTTTTTTACCCAAAGACGTTATGGGGAGATTAAGACGTTATGGTGAGTTGAGGGAATAGTCGCCAATTTGGCCTGCATTGGGGAACTGCTTTACTAGTCGTGAATGTGGCCTACATGCGAAGCAGAAACTTATTTGTACCTTTCCTTTTTTGTCTTGTTTCAACTCATGAGAAGTCCATATCGCGTGGGCGGTACTAGTCGTTAATGTGGCCTACATGCCGAGGCGGGAACTAATTCAACGGCTTCGATTAAGCATTGCGGGCTAAGAACGTGGTCCGGTACGGAACTAGTTTATTTAGGCATACAAAAAAGTGTATGGAGTATTTGGTACATGTCGTTAATGTGGCCTACCTGGAAGGAGAATTAGGCCGATCAGGATGCTTGTGTTATAAAGGCATGCCGCTAAAAAGGGACGTATATGGTCGATGATCTGATTGATCCTGATAAACCGGTGCGTCCCCATCACCCCAGTGTAGGCCACATTAGCGACTGGTATCGTATACAAGGTCTGGCGAACTAAGCATACCTGATTGCAGCAGAGCCGCTGACACTGTGAGCTGGAGGCAAAGTGGTTCAGATTGAGCTCGGGCGAGCAGAACGAGTAACTGAATCGAACGCAGCGATCCGCCAACGGATCGTAGGTGAATTCGATTCGTTGCACGGGCGGTGACGACGGTGACAGACACACGGACAGCGGTGGCCGCATCTGTAGGCAGAACGACTCTGAAATCAATTTCGAGGTCTATTGGTAGCCAGCTCTTTTTTTTTCTCCGAAAAAATATGAGGTAAATCAGTAAGTTAATTATACAAGACCACGCCCACTATGAATAGGGCCACTCCCACAAAGCATTTGAGCGCAACAAGCAAAAAAGTGAAGTCTTTGGGTGGTGCAGAGGTGTGAAGTATCTTATCCTGATCTACTTTATATAAAAAGTAGTCTCTGCGTTGTTTTGTATGTTGGTATGCTCGTCGGCGCTAAATTAATGGCCGCTCGAAGATCTCCTTAGCGCGAGGTCAAGAAGACGATAAAGATAAGGTGAACCTAATAGTGTTGTTTCTGGATAGGCTTTTCAGTGTAGGGGACAGTATCGATCGACTAATCGATATCGATTGATATTATCGATTTTCGATTAGATGATTGTATGAGTTGCAGATCGCGTGAATATTCTGGATGTTGGGTAGGAAGGACAGCATGTAAACAATGACCACCGGGTCAATATTGATCGATATTATCCAATATCCGTTGAGGTTGAACAATATCGTTGAACCCGTGTTGTATTCCAGTCAAACACAGCAGCACTAAAGGGCCTCATTCCCCTGACCCCGAAAGAGCCCCCATTTCTGCAGCGATGGGAAGGACGAGTACGGAGAAGCTGCTAAAATCTCAGGGCCTAACCAGGCTGCGCAAACTGAGAAGGACTAGGATGACGATATGTACTTACAACGCCCGCACGCTTGCGTCGGAAGCATCCGTCGAGGACCTGATGATGCAAGCCAGGAAGATCAAGTACGACGTCATCGGACTGACCGAGACGAGAAGACACCACCCCCTACACGCCGCCTACGACTCCGGAGAAGAACTGTTCCTCGGAACATGCGACAGCAGGGGAGTAGGCGGCGTTGGTGTCCTCGTCAACACGCACTTGGCCATGAACATCGATTCGTACGAGTCTCTGACAAGCCGAATCGGACGTCTGCGACTGAAGCGATGTGGCTCCGTGCCAGCCTTGACTGTGTTCGTCGCGTATGCCCCAACATCCGACTACGACGACGAAGACGTCGAGGCCTTCTACGTGGAGCTGGAGAAGTTCTATAAGGAAGATCACACCTTCTACAAGGTGATCGTCGGCGACTTCAATGCCAAGATCGGGCCACGAAGGTCGCTGGAAGAACTTCACATCGGAACCCACGGTTTGGAGTGGAACGAGCAAGGTGAAAGGCTGTCTGAGTTTATCATGTCGACCAAGACCATCCATGGAAACTCGCAGTTCCAGAAGCCTCCCTCCCTACGATGGACCTGGGAATCCCCCGGTGGCCAGTTCCACAACGAGATCGACCACATCATCTTCAATCGCAAGTATTGCCTGACCGATGTCTCCGTTGTCCCCAAGTTCTACACGGGATCGGACCACCGCCTCCTTCGCGCGAGGTTCCGCTTTTCGCGTCAAGGAGAGAAGGCCGCGAAGTTCAAGAAGAGGAGTCCCAGAACGACCATCAACTGGGATCTCTACACCTCTCTTGTCGGCCTTTGGGAAGATGCCGTCATGGACAACGTCGACGAGGAATACGATCGCTTCGTGCACCATCTCCACGATAGTGCTAAGGGAGCCGAGAGCTTGAAGACCACCAAGAGACGCCTGTCTCCGGAAACTCTCGAGCTGATACGCCAACGTGGAGCAGCACGAGCGTCAGGCAACTATCAACTGACGTCCGAGCTTGCAAAGCTATGCAGAGCGGCGATACAGGAAGATCTGAAGGAGAGAAGGGCGGAAGTGTTGGCTGAAGCAGCAGAGGCAGGGCTGAGCATCCGCAATGCCCGCCGGAACTTCGCCAACTTCAAGACCAAGATGACCGCTCTCCGACGTCCTGACGGAACCGTCACCTCTTCCAGAAGGACCATGGAGAAAGTCATCCACGACTTCTACTCCGATCTCTTCGATAGCCACGTCCACCTGCCCCTACGCCATCTTCCGCAGGATGGATACGTCATCCCCTCTGTTCTCCCTTCCGAGATCCGACACGCCATCTCGTCGGTGAAGAAACGTACAGCACCCGGTCCTGACAGGATCAGAGCTGAACACCTGAAGAACCTCCCGCCAGCGCTCATCAACACCTTGGCGCGGCTCTTCACACGCTACCTATCCGAATGCAAGGTTCCATCTCAGTGGAAGACCAGCAAGACCGTCTTGCTGTACAAGAAGGGAGACGTGCACGACATTGGCAACTATCGCCCGATCTGCCTGCTGTCGGTAGTCTACAAGCTGTTCACTCGAGTCATCCTGAATAGGATTAGTAGAACGCTGGACGAAGGACAGCCATGCGAACAAGCAGGATTTCGGAGAGGATTCAGCACGATCGACCACATACACACCATTACGAAGCTCATCGAAGTGTCGCGAGAGTACAAGCTGCCGCTTTGCCTTACGTTCATTGACCTGAAGAAGGCATTCGACTCCGTCGAGACTGAAGCGGTTATGGAAGCCCTGCTCACCCAGGGCGTTCCTACTCAGTACATCAGAGTCCTTCGAGAGCTGTACAGTGGATTCACGACCAAGATCTCACCATTCTACAACGACGTCGTCATTGACGTGAAGAGAGGGGTTCGACAAGGGGATACCATATCCCCGAAGCTCTTCAGCGCCACCCTCGAAAACGTCATGCGCGAACTAGAATGGGATGACATGGGAGTGAAGGTCGACGGCCGGCAACTGCACCATCTTCGCTTCGCTGACGACATCGTGCTCATAACACCGAGCATCACTCAGGCGGAGCGAATGCTGGCCGACTTCGATCGTGTATGTGGAAGCGTTGGACTGCAGCTGAATCTTACGAAGATGATGTTCATGAAGAACGGATGGGTTTCTGATGCCCCATTCTCGCTCAACGGAACGAACATCTCCGAATGCTCCAGCTATGTGTATCTGGGTCGCGAAGTCAACATGGCCAACGACCTAGCACCAGAGCTGAGCAGGAGGAAACGAGCGGCTTGGGGAGCTTTCAAGAGCGTCGAAGAAGTCGTGAAGAAAACGAAGAACGTCCGACTCCGTGCCCACCTATTCGACTCCACTGTTCTTCCTGCCCTAACATACGCCTCAGAGACCTGGGCTATACGAAAGCAGGATGAACACGCGATCAGCGTCGCGCAGCGTGGAGTCGAGAGGACGATGCTCGGAGTGACACGACTCACGCAAGTGAGAGAAGGTCTCCGGAGTTCCGAGCTTCGCCGACGTTCGAAGATCAGAGACGCTGTCGCATGGGCCAAGTCGTCGAAAATTAGGTGGGCCGGCCACGTAATGCGATTCGCAGACACCCGCTGGACGAGAGCCGTCACAGACTGGATTCCGCGGGATGTCAAAAGAACACCAGGACGCCCACCAACGCGTTGGTCGGACTTCTTCGTGAAAGCCCTGAACGACCGATATGACGCTCTTCGTGTCCCTCGAGCGAGGAGGATCCATTGGACCACTCTGGCACGCGACAGGGACGAATGGAGACGCTGCTGGCGCCCGCTCGAACAAGTCGATGATCAACGGGACGACAGGTGATACAGGTGATACAGGTGATCCGTTGAGGCGATGTAGTTTGGAACAGATCTCGCCACTCCAGAATACGGTATATGTTGTGGTTGACGGGAAACAACAACAATCGATCAATCGACATTGATCAGCTAGTCAGGACAGAGCCTAAGGCGCTGTTCATACTTCGTGACGGGAACGATCGCCCAGCAAAAATCGATACGCATGTTTTGTTCGGGAGACCAGTCGCTCCCGTCATTCCCGTCGCAAAGTAAGAACAGGTGCAGGGGCCCATTTATATTTCTGACGCCGAGCAACGCGATGGTATGCATAGTGCTTGAATCGATCGACCTCGTTTCTCGATCGACTTGGCCACTATGAACAGGTCGCGTTGCCGCGCATCGTAGTATAAACGTAGCCTAAGAAAAGTAGTCGCGGTCGATCAATTTGGCCCCACGCAATGAGACCAGATTGATCGATCGCGTCGCACAATCAATATGTCCACTATACGTGGCGTCGCGTTGTGCCGCGACGAAGTATAAACGGGGCCTTACGGGTGATGTACTTAAAGCTCCGCCCCTTATCTAAAATGGTACCGTAGATCGTCGCACTTGTTGAAGTCAGCCAGAATTTCGGCAAAAAGCACATTGCACAGTGCACGGTTAACAATAAAGACAGGATCCCGCCCATTGTGAACAAAGCTACGTCAATTAAATCTAAGCATAATTGGCAAGAAAAGGCTAAATCCAAGTATAGGCCAAGCCGTTGATGCTGGCTTTCGATAAGTAACTAAGTAACGAAGTCCCGCCCACCAATTTCAAAACTCCGCCCACACAGTGTTTGACAGTGGGTGAAGGGGATTACGGCTGCAAATGGCGTGCTAATGCAGGCAAGGATTTCATTCTATAGGACTCTACTTGGCACCTATCCCACGACCACGCCAATTACATTCAAAACGCCACCCACAATGTTTGAACCGGCTGAACTCGCTGTTAAAAGTAGGCCTGGTCTCGTCAGGGTCTTGCGCCAAGGTAATCCAGCTCTTGCAGGGAGTAGAGGTGAAAACTTGGTGTGAAAATAAAGTCAAAAGTCCCGCCTACTATGAGCAGAACCCCGCCCTTAATGCAGCATGCTACACCCAACAAAAGAGAATAGTTACGTATTTCCGCATATCAAATAAGTGAATATTCACATTCCTCCCCTTAACTAACCTCGTTTATTCCGCAGCCCCGCCCAGTACGGCCAGGACTCCGCCCATGACATGACGTGGACCCAGAAAATGAACTACATAATTGTCTGTTCTTAGCACTGAATTAAAGCTGTGGAGGCTATATGTTTTTGCCTCGCCCACTGATTCAAAAATTCAGAGTATTATTATGAGGGGTTTTTCCTCATCGGAGGTACATACTTCCAGGAGCTCCGCCCTTTATCGACAGATTTTTGGAACTGGTCGCCATGAGGAAATGGGACGCGCTAGCTAAGCGGGGCACCGTTCACGCCTTGACACTCGTTCGGTCAAATGACGCCCATTCTGATTGGCTTGCACGCAGGCCACATTCCAGTCCAGCACATTTTCACAACTGAGCGCTTAGGAATAAGATCCAAACCTGGTGCTTGGCAGCAGTAGGCTTCGCCGGATGCGCTCGTTGTGCAGACGTATCCCGTAGGGCAGCCGTAACCCTGAAGAATGGAGAGGATTTCGGGAATAAATGGATGCTCTGGTTTGCGCCATGCACAGGTAATTGCTCCAGAATCGGAGAATTGTCGATAAAGGGCGGAGCTTTCGCGAAAAACGTCCTTCAGTCTTACCGTTGTGGCATCGCATCTGATGGGTAATCCTTCTCCACCGGTGGCGACGTCTCCGTGTGGGCAGAGAGGTGTGTGCTGAGGAAGCGGGAATGGTAGCACTGGACTGACCATCGGAAGGGCTAGAGATCAGAAGAGTTCAGGTAATCACATTCTAAAGCTTCAAAGCCTCGAAGAACGTACAGCTAAACTGAGTCCCATTGTTGCCGGCTGCGCAAGCGTTCAAGCAGTCGTGGACGTTCGCGAAATTGTTGGCGTTACCGCCTTCGCCAGAGTAGACGAAGTGAAGGCAATGACCGTAGTCCTGAAATAAGACCCACTGGACCGAGTACACCAAAAACGGCCATTATTTCAGCTCGCGACGAAGAAGCGCCTACCTACATATAATGGGACAAATGCGAAACGCTAAGGCCTATGTTATACTTCGGCGACGCTATTGTCGGCGAAGTATAAGATAAGCATAACTGTCCCACGGACCAGATGACTAGATGCCAAACCGTGGCAGTGGAAGCGTCGCGAATATAGTGACCGTTTATAGTTGATTCCATCCAGCTATTTGACGACCATATAGCTTGGGACCTATTCATACTTGGGGATGATAGAGGCTGAATCACCTGTATATAGCTTGCATATCGATTGATGTGAGCTGTCAGCGCTAATCAGTACCCATGTTTTTCACGGATGAACCATCCGTAGGCGAGGTTTATATTTCAGCGCAGTCACAGCTACGTTATGATAGCTACGAATGTCAGCTAGATGGCGAAGACGATCGATATCAGTAATTTTCGTTATGTCGCGCTGACCAACGGTCGAAGTATAAACCGCACGTTAGGTGGTGCTGCGCGAAAATAATGACCGCGTCTGTGTTCAAGTTATCACTCGGGCCGCGTACCAAAAACGGCCATTATTTTCTCCACAACCTATAATGGGACACTATTGCTGTACCTACCTTGGAGAAGAAGAACCTTGAGATGAACATGGTACCGTGTCCACTGGCCACCGGTTGGTCACAAGGCGAAGGTGGTGGTTTGCCTGAAACGATACTATAGAATCAGTCGCTGCGGAGTCCTACCGTATCCTTATCGATCAATACGCTTCGGAACATCCTGCCGTAGTCCGTGTTAATCACATAATTACGTTATGAAATTTACTTTGAAATGTGTCTGTTCCTTGAGTTGGCTATGAGAGTTCAAGGCTAAGCCTCTTGCACGCTATACAGGATTCATCAACTGAACAGTATCGATTTGTCAATCAATGGCGATCGATGACATCGATTTTTCGCTGATGGAATTCATGCATGTTCCTCATCCATTGACTTATTTTCACATTTAATGTTTAAAAAATTTCGCCAGTAAATGATTCAGATAGAAATTACATGAATATGACTCCACGGGCAGGCTGCATAGGTAGATATCATCATTTATGTGCAAATAATGAATAAATAAAAATAGACGACGTAATAAATTATTTGTCTGAAATAATATCGATTGGTGAATCAATGCAGATGGATATTGTCGGTTAATGCACAGGGTTGATCATATAAATTTCATCTCATCGATTCAACAACTGAACTGTATATATCTTCAATCAATATCGATCGATAGTATCGATTTTTCTCAGAAAGCTATAAGATCGATCGATATTATTCTGATTATATGCTGGTCGTTGGAAGAGATATAACAATTGGACAGCATTGATCTACCAATCAATATCGATCGATTTTGATAGACCGGCTGCTAACCATAAAAACATAATGCGTATTCCAATAGAAGTTGTCAAGGTTGACTTATACTCTTGTTTTGCTAATTTTAAAGTACATTTTGGCGAAGAAGGCTTGAGAACCCATATGACACCAAAAAAGAAGCACAAGTAAGAGAAGGAAATGAAACCGTCCATACATGCTGTCTCGCAATCGCTTCTTGACAGGAAGTTATTCCGATTTCCACCGTAACCGTTATAGATGAAAGAGACACACGCTGATATGGAAACACTGAACGACCATCGATGACTGCTCTCGAGACCGTAGCCGGCATCTGGCGCTGGCAGGCATTCTGAAGAAGTCAGTAGCGTTCCCGGAAAAAGGAAGAAATTCAGAAGCCCTGAATAGAAGACGGAAGAAATAGACAGCAATGTTGTGTAGTTGTCCAGCGAATATGAAAGTGATGAGAAGAAGGGGTGAAAAGAGAGGAATCACAAGGCAAACAGTACAACGGAGCAACTAACCCGGACGAAGAGAGTCGGACACTGGCTGATGTATAGGCGCCACTCTCTGCACCTGCTCCGGGCAGCAAAATCCGGCACCACCAAGCGTCTTACAGTACGACCCAGTCGGACAAGAGGATGTCGACGATTCCGCACAGCTGAAGATGTCTCCAATTTCGACTATTTACTCGGTTGTTTACCTGCTTATCAGTGCGTTTACCTCGCGCTTCCATCAACTGTCGGCAGAGGCTCACCGTCGTCGCAAACGTTGCTGCCTGAAGCGCAAGCAGCTTCACATGCTGAAGGCGTCTCGAAGTTGTTCTGATTGCCCTGAAGGAGTAAACCTTGAGTTATGGTTAGAGGCGGGAAGGAGATCCCTACGCACCTGAAACCCGTGGAAGATGAACGGCTGGCACTTCATGTAGCTGCGATCGTAGTACCATCGGAGAAGCGTCGACGAGCCGACACCGGCTTGAACCCGCTGCTCACACGGCGGCGTATCGGCTGTTGAAAAATAGAAAGAAATCAAATATTTTATATTGATTCTAATTTTAAAAATCGTTTAAACACGTCCAAGGCAATCAATTTAATGATTAAAAAACAGAAATAAATATGCAAATTTAAAAATAAATTAATAAAATAAATAAATAATAAAATAAAATAAAAATAAATTAATAATAAATTTACTCACCTATTACTGGACAGCAAATACTCTGGCCGTCGCCGACTTGGCAGAACGTTCTTTGTGGGCAGGTGACATCTTCCAACAATTCGCACATAATCACCACTTCACCGTACAGGGGTGTATGGCAAGGCGACACCAAGTTGGTATCGTTGTCCTGTAAAGCTGATAATGCTGAATATCGATTTATTGATTTATCGATCGATATTCCTGACTGTGGCATTGTCTATAGCTAGGTTCCAAGAACGTGGGGCGTTATACCTCCGAGTGGCGGAGCGGAACATACTCCCGCGCTACGGCTGTTGCTGGCCGTCGTGCCTCATTTTTGCACCTGTTTTGACCGCGCGTCGCGATGCGTCGGCGCCGCTGTGGTGGACGGGAGTATACCATAGGGCTAATTGATCCCTAAGGGGTCGTTTAGTGTACACACTAAACAAGGCCTTATACTTCCGAGTGGCGGAAGCGGAACATACTCACACGCCAGGGCTGTAGCTCGTCGCCGTGCAGTGCACAGCGACGAGCAACGGTCGCGGAGGGGGGAAGGGCGGGCGGGCGCTTGTCGTGCCCTATTTTTGCACTTCTCTTGACGGCGTTGCGAGCCGTCGCCGTCCCTGTGCAATCCCGCGTCGCTGCGGCGGGCGGGAGTACACCATACGCCCAAGGCCCCGATTATACTTCGACGCCGAGCGACGCGACGCCACGTATTGTGGCCACGTTGATCGGTCGACGCGACCGATCAATTTAGCCACTATTCATGCCGTCGCGTCGCTCAGCGTCGGAGGTACTTATAAACGGGGCCTAAGGTCTCGTGCATACTTCACGTCGCCGCGATGGAATCGCGGCGATGAGTTTTGCAGAGCGACGCGAAAGAATTTGAACTTCTCAGTGCTCGTCGCATCGCTCATCGCTCTACAAGGGAGCGCGACGGCGATCTGCTCAGGACCAACGCTAAACAGCGCGCGCGGCGCGAAAAAAGTATGCCATGGATGAGCGCGGGAAGACGTCGCGCATGCCGACCGCCACTGTTGCGGCGGCCGCGGCGAAGTTTCCTTTGTCTCTTCGACCGCGTGCGGCGAAATGGCCATGAATTGAGCGCAGCGATGGCATCGCGGCGATGGAAGTATGCCCCCGGCCTAAGGGGTCGTTGAGTGTGCGCGCGACGCGCGACGTGATGCACGTGTAGTGGGCAAATTGATCGAGCGACGACGAATACCGATGCTGATGAATGTCATATAAGGCGATTTGGCGGTATTTTCACCGTTGGAGGGCGGTATCATGGATGATGAGCAAATCAAAACAACTGCTCCGATATAAACTCTTATATCACCCAAGCGGTATATAAACACGAAGGATACGGGTGTCTCAATTCATTTCTTCCTCTCCCGGACAACTTCAATAAAGCTACGAAGAAGCGACTGTTATCCAGCACAGGCGGCTAAATCCGTTTGGACACCAACATCCAAACTGGAGACTTTTCTGGCGTGTTGAATCGACTTCCGAACGCGTCTTTACGAGCAAGCCCCACCACGTCAGCGGTGCTGCACTGGTGTAACACGTCACGTCGTCTACACGTCTTGTAGACGGCGGCTAGCTGCAAAACTAGCGGTCGTGACCTGCTTAGAAGTGGATTTCACGAAGTTGGCTGAGCTCGAATCTATACCAGAAGGAACGGGGAAGTGGGCAGAATCCCCCAATACGGTGCAAAAAATGCCGCGAAATCCAGTAATTTATATTGTGCTGTGGAGCACTCTTGAGCTGGATAATACTGAAGCAGTCCCAGTGTAGAGGGGCATTCAGTTTTCTCCTCATGTAGGTGGACATATATCAACCTACAAGCTCCGCCGGTGCAATCGACATTGAGTTTTGGAAGTTTTTGTCAGGAAGCCTGAAGCCGTGGATGTGCTAAATCCCATTTTCTACCGTGCCAACCCCTCCATCTTCTGGGCTACATACTTGATATTCTTAATGTATTCTTCCCCGTGCTGTTAGGCAAGGAGCTCGTTAGAATGGAAGCGCTTTCAATAGATTGTACATACAATACGTTCGACGTCGGACACAATAGCTATCGCAACCAGGCGATTCACTTCCAGTTTTTTCGATCCACTCATTCAGCAGTATACATTGGATCCGATCAAAAATCTTCAGATAATTGGATGATTCAGATAACTTGGATTTTGTGGACCCCGGATTTTTGGATGATTCGAATAACGACAATTTCGCGGACTCGGATTTTTGAATGATTCGGATCGGGCTATCCGAATCGGTTATCAGAAAATGATTCATTCGGATGCAATGTATACTCAGCAGTGCGTTTGTGCACTGTTCTGTGATGACTTTGCAGATCCTTCGTTCGCAGTCCCCTCTTAGAGTTCTGTCAGCTCCGACTTCTAGTCCTTGCCAAAACTGTCTGTCAAAAACGCCTCATACTTCTTATCTGCGAGAGCACTCGTGTGAAAAGATTTTGAAGAAGTGAGCGAAATCTCCATCGTGTGTGATTAAGGTTCCGAAGGTGGGAGCAAGTCTATAGCAGCGGGTTCGCCTTCTTGCTCCTTCACAACATCCAAGGGCCAGATTCATCAACGACTACGACTTTAGATTGCTGTAAGTCGCTGACGAATCTGACCCCAGATTGCCTAAGAAACTGTAGAACGAAACGCTATGCACGTTTATCTAATCAACATAGATCTGGAAGGATAGCTAACTTTGCTTGTTTGGGGTAAAGCTATCAGAAATAGAGAGGATCAGGTTGGACCCCCCTCTCTAGGTTTGCAACCGAAAATGAAAGTGCGCCATCTATCGGACCTGTAAAGGCCTGTTGTGGACATGGGTTTAACCAGTGCAGCGTCAGTGACATAATGGACCTTGCACGTGAGAACGTGTGTTGGACGTGGATCCAACACGCCAGGAAAGTCTCCAGTTTGGAAGTTGGTGTCCAAACGGATTAAGCCAGCACAGGCGGTAAGCGGTTGATAAATCTGGCCCCGGCTGATGAACCATCACGGTAAGTAAGTATCATGTGCTTTGCCTTAAATACTAGAGCCATAAAACATGAAAATAATTTTAAAAATTAGTTCAAGACGATTCCGTGAGAAAATTCTTAGCGACAGTAAGCACTTAGGACTTTTCGATCTATTTTTTCAATATTCAGTCAATATTGTTTGTATTTTGGTTAGCATCGCGCGATAGAAGTGGGAGTAGTGGAGGGTATTTGGAGCAGTGAACAGGGTTGACGAAAAGTAGGCATTGCCAGCCAATCGATATCGATCAGTATCATCGATTTTTTGAGACAGAGTTCGCATTAATTTGGTGGGCGATGAATAGGCGTGGCAACAAAGAAACAGCCTCCCGTTTCCATGTAGGCCAAATTAGCGACAAGTGCCGCATTTTATGACAAAAACTATCATTATGCTCTCTCCGTATGTGCCCGGAATTTGCATAGATGACACGTCTCTAAAGACCGACAGGGTGGAAGTTAAAGGAACTCACCGTCTGCTTCGGCTCCACCTCCAAAGGTCCCTTTTGGCCCTGGGAAACTGGGAAGCTTCCATAGGCACTCAGAGGTCCCTCTTCGATTACGGGACGCGAGTAGGTCACCGAAGTCACGCCAGAAGGCAACTGCTGCAGCTGAAGCCCCAAAGGACTCGGCGTAGCGAAGACTGGTTGCCCAGGCAGAGTTTCAGATTCAGTGGAGTTGTTGTTGTTCTCCAGGATCTGCTGGAACGCCTCCACGCCGTGCTTCACCCATTCCGGATGCGGCGTCGATGGACGTGAGGCGAAGTGGCCTGGATAGACCGAGATTACTTTGTCGGCGGCACTGACGCTGCTCTTAGCATGGCTATTGGGAATGCTCGGATTGGAGATGTAGAACATCGGAGGCATCGTAGGCTGAGCTGGGAGACGAGGTGGTTCTGGAGCCTGAGTCATCAGGACAGGAGCGTAGACGTCCTGACGAGGCGGAGGAACATGCTGCGTGTTCGCCTGCCATGCTCCAGCCAGCAGCTCCTGCAGTTGTTGTTGCTGTTGTAAGGCACTTCCCGGCGGTTGAAAGGGCGGTTGATGTACTGCTTCGCCACTTCCTCTACCACTGGAATCGGGCAACTCAACCATATTTGGATAGCGGTCGAGTTCCTGGAGTTGAGACATCACTGGAGAAGGAGTAGCTGCTGCCGGTTGCTCAGATGAGGTCATCAGATGCTCGAAGATGAAGTTAAGCTCCTCTGTTGGTGTCGGCTGCGTCGCCGTCGGCTGAGAAGGTCCCTGCTGACCTGCAGGGCTCTGAGGAAGAAGAGTCACTTGTGGGAACGGTGGCACGAACTCTGAAAGAAGATACGATTGAGGTAGAAGCAGGAAGAAAAGGAGAAGGTCGCTACACCACCCACCTCTAGGAAGGCTTATAAGTGTAGGATAGTGTTCTTCCACGGAAGTGGTGTACTGTAGCGGCTCCGCAGATGTCAGCGAGAGACCGGTATCGGTGACTGGTGTTGCTAAACAAGAAGTGCAGTGAAACGGCACTTTACATTACTGATGACAGGACTTACGAGTGCTTGTCTCCGCTGAATGAAGCTCTTGGAAGATTCGAGTAGCTGGACGAGTGCTCATTGTGGATATGGTGGTCATGACCGCAGGTGTACTGTACTTCTTGTTCTTCTTTCCTTAAAAGAAAACAGGTACTCGTTGATATATGAGCAAGCGGAAATGTGCCAGTCAATCAGGGCACCGACAGAACTCGACCTTCTGAGCACCCCTATTCGATGCTGGCGGCTGCGTCCCTCCACCTCGTTATGTAGTCCATAATAACGACATATACCGAAATGCGGTCTACGGAGAACATAACGTGCCAGTCAATGACGTCACCGGCCGGAAAATATGTCGCTCCTCGTCTTCCTCAAGCCAGGACAATCCGTTGGGTCACTCTGGCACGCGGCAGGGATGAATGAACTCGCTGCTGCTTGCCACATTTGCATCAGACAAGTCGTTAATGCGGTCTATGGAAGACGTAGCGTACCAATCAATCACGTCACCGGCCGTATCCACCCTTGAGTGGCATGCCGTTTCTATTCTACGCGTCCTGATTGGTCTGATGCGTGGTCCTGCCTATGTATGCCTTATTCGCGACTAATAATGTTCTGCCTCTCTGTGCATTTAGTTGCCTATTGTTAAGTCCAGCTCTGACACTCGAACATACACATTTCGAGCTGAACGTAACAATAGGTAACTAGAAATGCACAGAGGAGAACATTGTTAGTCGCGAATATGGCCTACATAGGCGGGAACACGCATCGGACCAATCAGGACGCGTAGAGTCGGCATGCCACTCAGGGGTGCATACGCTCGCGCGTTACGCTCTCCATAGACCGCATTAAGGACTTGAGCCGAGGAAGCTCTGCAAATGTGGCAAGCGGCAGTGAGTTCTTCATTCCTGCCACGTGTCAGAGTGACCCAACGGATTGTCCTGGCTTGAGGAACACGAGGAGCGACGTATTTTCCATTCAGATCCTTGACGAGGAAGTCGACCGAAGCGCTGCTGGGCCTCCTGACATTTCGAATCCCGCGAATCGCAGTCGGCTCCGGCGTTCTTCGATCGTATTCAGAGAAACGCATTGCTGGACCGGTCCACCTAATTTTGGATAGCTTGACCCGTGCAACAGTGTCTCTTTTTCCCAAACCACGCCGAAAATCAGAATTCTAGGCCCCGTCCACGTATTTATGTCTACAAAGGGACCAATCAGACTGATAGGGCCGCGTGGAACTACGAGGGGCGTGTGCGATATATGTTCCATTCGTTGTGATTGGCCGGTTCGTTCCCGTCTCCTCATTTAGGCCACATTAACGGCATAGGGCTTAGGAGAGCGTTTTTTTTTAAATAAAGAGCTCCAGAAACAAGTGGGACACGTCAGCTCTTGACCTTCGAGTTGTCCAGACTGGCGTCATCAGTGCCTTCATCTAGCTTAGCCGCCTGCCACAAGTGCCCAGTGTATCCTTTCTCAAGCGGCATAAGAACGTTACTGGCTTAATACGCTTTTAAATCGCCTCCACAACGACATCCCGCCGAAGTAAAATGCGTGGCGCATCCTAGAACGGATTGATTGCTATTCTTCATCCTTTTGTCCTTTAAATCTTCACCAATACACACTTACGGAAAAAAAATTGAGGGTGAGTTAATCAGTAACTGCTCGGAATGCGCCACGCATTCTACCTCGACGGTTCATCGTGGAGGGAATTTGAATGCGTACTTGTACTCAGCTCAATGGATTACCGTGGACAGCTGATAAGCAGGTTAATATACCACCCCTCCCAG
The DNA here is from genome assembly GCA_947359475.1 of Heligmosomoides polygyrus bakeri. Taxonomy (NCBI): domain Eukaryota; kingdom Metazoa; phylum Nematoda; class Chromadorea; order Rhabditida; family Heligmosomidae; genus Heligmosomoides; species Heligmosomoides polygyrus. Next base: position 98,397,472 of record OX375868.1, on the reverse strand, counting down.
ACAAGTGTGGTGCCAAACCTGCTCTAAACGGCGGAAAGCTTTGGTGATCTGGATGTGACTCGAGCAACACAACACAAGACATTTTTAGGAAGTGTGCTCCAATGTGTTATGAACACGCAACATTGAAATAAAGCATGCCTTAACTCACTTCCGAGACAGAGTCGTTCGCACTTCGGCTTCTTCAGAAAGCGATTCTCATTTCCTCCATCGCCAGAATAGAAGAACAGCTCGCACTGTTTGGTGTTCTGGAATGAATAGCGTAAGTCTTACCAGGAGGCTATCTCAACGGTAGGAACGGCTCAAGTGTTGTAATCGTCTCTCTCTCTCTCTGGGGAACAACAAAATGCAATTATCTCGGCCCCAATACAACTCTGCGCAGAGTTAGGGACGACGGAAGTTGGGCCGTTGGCGGCGTTAGCCCTCTGCCTGTACGCGAAGGGCGGGATCAAGTTGGCTGGAAACAGCGATGACGAACGAGCGGCGGTGGCGCAGTGGGTAATCGAGCAGCGAAATTCTCATGATCACTGCTTCCAGCCAAATTGAGCCCGACCTCCGCGTGCAGAGGGCCAACGCCCCAATGGCCCAACTTCCTTCGTCCTAACTCTGCTCAGAATTGTATTGGGGTTGAAATATTTGCATTTTGTGCTTTCCCAGAGAGAGGCGATTCTTCCCATACACAACACTTGTGTTGTTCCGAGCTACCGTTGAGATAGTTTCCTGGGGTCGGATTCATCAACGACTTACATTACTTTAACGGAGAATTGTAAGCTTATCAAGCGATATGGTGAGCGATAAGCCGCGTTATCTAAGCTTTTGACGCAGCTTATCGTTCACCATATCGCTTGATAAGCTTACAGTTCTCCGTTAAAGTTATCTAAGTCGTTGATGAATCCTAACCCTGGTAAGCAGTTTTACTGCCAACGTTTCGATTCCTTGCCGAAGGAGTTCTAGTTTCTCCGGACCTACTGAACTCTTACGGCAAGAAACCGAAACATTGGCGATACGACAGCGATATGGCCTTCTGGTTCTACCCGTCTTCAACACGGGCGCATTTTTAACGGTTAAGGCTCAAATGGCTTAATGGATTGACGGCATGTTTCCTTGAAGTCTGGCTTAACGAGCTAATGAATTTGTCCGAAATTTAACGGGATTTTTTAGAGGAATTTTTCCTCAAAAAGTTTAGCCTTTTCTTTTTAGCCTTCACTAATATTGCAGGCCTCATCCCCTATCGATTAGGACTGCCCCTGAAAAGCATGAACTCAGCAAGAACTGGGCAGAACCAATCCGCTTGTCCATAAAGAAAGAGAATAGCGTTGAGCCTTAAGAGATGTTCTGACCTTGTCAAAGTAGTAGCGCGGTATCCTGTACGTCCCGTTGCCGATTTGAGGCGGCAAGTCGCAAGATGTTCGGACGGGCTTGCCTGGAAACTCACCTGCTGAATCAGAAATGATAAACGCTCTTGCAATCAGAAGGAAACGACGTAAAATTGAAATGGAACGTAGAAGTCAACAGGAAAGGAGAGGTACCATTTCCACAGGCTCTCGTGCAGTGCTCCGAATCAGCAAATCGGTTGGCGTTTCCGCCAATGCCGAGAAAGACGAATGGCAGGCAGGTCGTCTGCGACTCGTCGAAGTACCACCTGAATGAGAGGCATCGTTGCTTTTTCGACGCTTTCTGGGGCCGGATTCATCAACGTCTAACCCGCGGGTATAAAAGGATAAAGGACGGCGTTATTCAATCCCTTTTGGAATGCGCCGCGCATTCTACTTCTACGGGATGTCGTGGAGGCGATATGAATGCGTATTTGGCCATACAGTGACTTGCGGTGACCAGCCGATGAACAAGTCAGCGCTTTATCCTTTCCAGACAAGTCTGGTACCAATCAGGGATGAGCGGATAACAAAATTTTAAGACTCGGGTAAGGGATAACGGACAATTTTTCCCAAAAACGGCCGGATAACGGAAAAACGGATAACGAACAAACAGCAAAAATTAAAACTAATTTTAAACCATTCTTTCTTTAATAGTAGGTCGGGATTTGTAATATTGTCCACGTCACAGTCAAATGAGCAACTTTTAACCATCTTATCGGTGTTTTTCTTCGAGGCGCGAAGTAGCGCACTCTGAGAAGGCGCCGACTTTCGCATGCACTCCGACTCAATGTCATTGGTTCGGATTTCCAGTCTAGGTATCAGGATTCCACGAGAACGTTAATGCACTGACTTGCCCATCGACTGGTCACCACAAGTCATCGGCCAAGTACGTATACCAGTATTGAGCCTGCAGCTCGTCAACAGCTGCTTCTACTGTTCAACAACTACCCGTAAGTCTATCGGCCGCAAAACGTTTGGTTGGGACTTCGGCCCAAACTTCGAAAACAAAACGCTTTGGACACGACGATTAATTGACCCTTCGGTCCCATTAGAGAAGAAAAACTGATCTTGCTTATCACATAGAATAGAGTAAGGGGAGATCCTCAAAACGATTGACGTAAGCCTTGTCCCACCGAATTAGTGCTATTCCCACTCCGAAGGGTCTAATCTGCAGAAAAATTGATAGTCAATCGGTTATTCAGTCAATCGATACTGTTATCTTGTTCTGAAAACTGTCTGAATCTCTTTAGAGTATTTCCTGCAAGCGAGAATATTTCTCTTGAAGAAACTGTCATGTGACTCCCACTCCAATTGGCCAAATTTGGGCGAAAACCGATACCATCACAATCACATCCCGATTGGTCAAATCGAGGTGATGAACGACAACTCCGATCGAAAATCGATGCTATCGATCAATAGTGGTTGTTCGTTCGAATACTTCCACTCATTCGTCCAGCCTGGTCATTCCCGCTAATTTTGGTTCATTTCCATCCATTGCACATGAGGATAGCCTTGACAGATTTTACATGCACGTGCGGGTCATCCTTACACGTTTGACATGTTTTTTGCTAGTTCACATAGGTTTGCGACAACACACACACACACACACACACACACACACACACACACACACACACACACACACACACACACACACACACACACACACACACACACACACACACACACACACACACACACACACACACACACACACACACACACACACACACACACACACACACACACACACACACACACACACACACACACACACACACACACACACACACACACACACACACACACACACACACACACACACACACACATACACACACACACACACACACGAACAGACAGACTAACGCTTTTGTATATAGTAGAATAGGATAGGATGTTAAAGTACTGGCTTTGCACCCACCACTCGGAAGTTATGCCCAAATAGTTTCAATGCGCTGAAAGATCGCGCACATAGAGGACGAATATCTGGCGCATTCTTAAAACGAAGTGATTCGTTATTCCTTTCTCCTTTTTTCCAGACAGTACATTATGCTAGAAGGAATTTTGGTTAAAACCCCACAAATAGAAATGAGCTGCAGTGTTCTGCATTTCAGAACGCGCTATGAGCAGATTAATAGTTTGGCCTAATTATTCCATTGAAAAGTAAGAGAAGGCACCGACCTGGCATAGCAAACGTATCTCGACTATCAGTGGAAGAAACACAAAACGATTTTTAAAAATTTTCCTTATATTCAACAAAGTAATCATAAAGGTCCCAGATTTTGTTGTTCGTTATCCGGCCAAAAACCACCGGATAACGAACAACAAAACGGATAGGCCAAAACCCGCCGGAAACCGGATAACGGATAACGGATAACGGTTAATCCGCTCATCCCTGGTACCAATTCACCGACCACGGAGGGATGGAAGGCCTGATTGGCCTGGGCGGGAGATCCGAACCAGGAAACTGGTATCGGGTGCACGCGACCGTCGGCGCCTCCCCCGACTGCGCTACACGCGCCCACCCGCGGGTATAGGGGTAGAGATGCCCACGATGAAGCCTGCGACTCTTATCTCTACCCCTTATACCCCGCATACCCACGGGCTTAGTCGTTGATGAATCCGGTTCCTGGTTAGTTGCGAGCCCTTTATAGGTTATGAAGACGTTAAGACGCGCAAAGGTGGCGTGGCTATGAAATATCCAACCATCTCAGCGGACCACTCTTTCCTACATTCCAAGTTCTTTAGGAATGTGTTTAAAATCATTGATTTTAAGTAATCCTTGAGAAGAAAGAACCAAACATTACAGCCGATAGTGTCAATACTGCTGTGCCAAACGAGGTTATAGCTGGGTCAGTTTATTGAGCGGCCTGACGTTTCGACCTGTTCGTCGTCTTCAGAGGCTTAAAAGTGGTTCAACACTTTAGATTTGTCACTTACCCGACCGAGCGCCTTACCTAACCTCCCCCCTCGATATTGTCCTAGGTGCCAAAACGAAAAACCCCAATGAATGAAAGATAAACGCACCCGCTGATCCACCATTGACGCGGGGCGACGTCGCTACCACTGTCGTTAGTAGCCGAGTGGTAACTGAGACATACCGTTTCATTCCGCACTGATTATACTGACAAGGGAAAGATACTAGGTGACCAGGGGACTTTGAGATGAGACGTATATCACTGGATGCGGTTTTGAACGCTCATTCCAAACATGTATTCCGTTTCTGCCATGCGCATCTGTGAACGGAGTTAGGGACCATTTTGATATCAGGCTCCTTTGCCCTCTAGGTCCACGCAGAGCGGGCCAATCACAAGAGAGAGAGAGAGAGCTCAAGTAGGGTTGAAACTGAGCTGCTTGCCGAGCAGTGGTGGCGTAGGGGGTAGAGGAATGGCGTGGTGAGACGGGCTGGTTTATGGTTCGACTCCCCTGTGGTGCAGGATTTTTGTATTTCCTAAAAAAAGATCTGCCACGATCAACCAAAGCTCTGTATGCCAAATGGCGAAGTTTGGGCGAAATGGCGAAATCGATTACGATGATTCCACCACTCATACTTACAAGTGGGTGATCAATGCCTGAAATAACCCCCTTGGGCGAATTTTTTTCGACACACGGGGTCGGTAAGGACAATACTGCCGACTTATCTTCCAAACTACGTTCTCACCAGCTGTTGTGTTGGCGTGCCTTTTGGAGGAGTTCGCTCCTTCTGATACTTCACGCCTTCCTACAAGGCAAGAGAAGAAGATGGCTAGCAGTTCCGCATCCATCCAGCGAGATGTGCAATGCGGGAGCATCGAGGTAGATCGTGGCAGATCTCTTTTATTAGGTTGTAACGAAATAAATGGCACTGAACCACTGTAAAATTAAACAGTTAATATCTCGGCTTGTAGGCAAGTTTATCAATCGAAATAAAAACCTTCTGATTCTAGACATCTTTGCCAACGTGACACAAGCTTTTTATCCCAGTAGCATAAAAATCAGAAGTTCTGGAATTGACGAAATCTTCGAAGGTACTTTCGGCATCCTGTTGGTATCTGAATATTTTCCCTACCAAGAAGTCGCCAAGATGCTTGAAGAAATGGTAGTCTGTTGGGGAGAGGTCGGGAGAGAACGGAGGATGTGGTAGAGTTTCAATGCTCAGCTCATTCAATTTCTGCAACGTCATTCGTGCTACATGGGGCGAGCATTGTCGTGCAGAAGGAGAACTCGCCTTCGGTTTACCAAGGCCGGCCGGATATCCTTCAACTTCAACTCATCATTTCTTCAATTTCAATGCAGTACTTCTCTGCCGTGATGGATTCACCGGGAGTGAGGAAGCTGTGGTGAATAATTCCAGCGAACACCACCATACTGTCACCATTACTTTCTTTTGGTGCGATTCCGGCTTCGCAAAAACCTTGGGGCTCTCATCGCTGTCCACCCACTGTGCCCATCGTCGCCTGTTGTCGTACATTATCCATTTCTCGTCATAGGTTACGATGCGGTCAAGGAATGGGTCCGTTTCGTTCCGTAGAAGCGCAGTGCGGACAAGATCTCATATCGTCGGTTTCTTTGCTCCTCAGACAGCTCGTGGGGCACCCATCTTTCCAGCTTTTTGGTCTTTCCAATTTCCTTCAGATGCCGGGCAGCTGTGTTGTGACTGACGCCAAGAACCTTCGCTATCTCCCTGGTACCTTTGTGTGAATCCTCCTCTACCACATCTCTCAGCTTGTCCTCATCAACATCACTATGCCTCCCACGACCTTCATGTCCTTCCAAGCTCTCATCTCCATTCCGGAACTTCTGATACCAACGATACGCCGTCCGAATTGTGGAACATCCTTGACCGAATGCGGCGTCGATCTTCTCGTCCGCCTCCTTAGCTGTAGTGCCCAGCTTGAATTCATACGAGTAAATGCCTCGGATTACCCTTTCGTCCATCTGCAAAAAAGTCAATAAAACTCACAAGTTTTCCCACTTTTACATAGAAAATTTGGTACTCACCGGTAGAGCAAAGTTTGCGCTTCTGAATGATATGCCACATGTTACGGTTTGTTCTTGATCAAACGCGTAAAGACGCACCAAAAAATGGCGCGAGCCAGTGCCATTTAATTCGGTACAACCTAATAGGAAGTGCAAAAATCCTCTGCATCACAGGGATGTAGAACCATAAACCACATGTCTCACCACGGCTCTCCTCTACCCCTGTGCTACCACTGCTCGGCCGACAGCACAGTTTTAACCCTACTTGAGCTCGCTCTCTTGTGACTGGTCCGCTCTGCGTGGACCTAGAGGGCAAAGGAGCCTGCTGTGAAAATGGTCCATAACTCCGTTCACAAATGCGATAGCAGAAACGGAATACATGTTTGGAATGAGCGTTCAAAACCGCATCCAGTGATATACGTCTCATCTCGAAGTCCCATGGCCATCTAGTATCCTTTTCTTGCGAGTATACCAGTGTCATTGATCCTGGTATACCCAGCATAATCAGTGCGGAATGACACGGTATGTCTCAGTTACCACTCGGCTACTAACGACAGCGATAGCGACGTCGCCCCGCGTCAGTGGTGGATCAGCGGATGAGTTTGTTTTTCACGCGTTGGGGTTCTTCGTTCTGGCACCTAGGACGACACCGGAAAGGGGAGGGTGGTAAGGCGCTTGGTCGGGTAAGTGACAAATCTAAAGTCTTGAACCATCTTTAGGTCTCTGAAGATGACGAACAGGTCGAAACATTAGGCCGCTGAATAAACTGATCCACCTCGTTTGGCACAGTAGTATTGACACTTTAAGAAATTGCCGAGGTTCTACGAAGAGAGAACTTGTAGATTGCAGCCGATAGGTTTAAACCAACATTTTCCGAGCGATTCCGCCTGGTACGCCAGCATCCGCCGGCGACTTGCATGGGTTAGTGCCGCGCCAGGGATTCTCTGGGTGATAGCTGGCTACGGTTGTTAGAACCAGCCGAGGAATTGGTGTCGTTGCTGAGCTGTCGAGTGGCGACGACGGGTCTACTTCCACAGAAGTCGTCATGTTGCCTGAAAAAATCCCTAAATCTTGCTGCTTTAGAACTCTTAAGGTCACTCAGCAACCAGTAGGCAACAGAAATGGAAGGAACACAGAAACCAGAAAATCCAAAAACGCCAAAAACGGAAAAATGAGAAAACAGAAATTCTGCCCACCACTGGTAGGCAACACAGTCTCAAATGCATTGCAGCTGGTACATGTCGTTAATGTGGCCTACATGGGTAGGTGGAAATGCATTAGATCAATCTCGGCGCATCGAATGGACTAACACCCAGAAGGGCATTTGGCCGTTCGGTGCTCTTGATTGGCTGCCGCATTCTAGACCGTCTTGTAGACCACAAAAACGACTTGTACTATGGTTTTGAACAAATTTAAGGAAAAGTTCAAGTATATAAAGCCTAGGAAATGTGGAGTAAGTCCGCGTTTATAGTTCCGAGGTCCAGAGTTTACATGATACATCAGTTTTTAAGACTTCGACCGGTTAGGGTAGGTACAAGCGCGAAAATCTTCAGAATGAGTTTCTGGTCCTGCTTTGACTATATTTGAAGGAATTTCATTACATTTTCGCAACAGTTGTGGCATCAGGTCAGTTTCTAAAGGAAAATTTTGATGGAAGATTGTTGTTCTCGTTTAGTCTTCATGACCACAACTGCTTTACTCACCCGCAGCTACCGTATTCTACCGTAATCGGCCGACATTTCCAAATGGGTCCCAGGCTCATAATGAACACCCAAATAACCTCAGGAAAAAAATCGGGCGAAAATGCTTGTTTCTTGACCTTTGAAGTCGTGAAAATACAAGAAAAATGAAGAGGAAAAGAAAAGAAAATTGTATCCTGAATTCTTCTAAAATCTGTCGCAGCTTCATTTTCTATTTAACACATTGACGACAATCGCTTTTTGCTGCAGAAAGCCTGGGACACACGCGCGCGCTATGAGCCACCGGTGGGTCATAATGTCCCTCGCGGACCACTTTTTTGTCTAGTGTGTTTTTTCCTGTCTAACTTCGCCTATGAGGGTTATTTGGGGTGCTGATTACGAATCCGACATCCGTTTTTGGTATTACGGTGGAGTACGATAGGTTACGGTAGGTACGGGTAATCGCCGACAGCGTCAGTCACCCGTACCTACCGTAATCTACTTTAGTCTACCGTAATACCAAAAACGGATGTCGGATTCGTAATCAGCACCCCAAATAACCCTCATAGGCGAAGTTTATGCAAAATCGGTGACCATGTCTCCGACAGCATTGCTCACCCGTACCCACCGTAACCTACCGTAATCGGCCCACATTTTGAAAAAGTATGTCAGATTCGTGACCAGCACTTCAAATAACCTCCTTAGGAGAAGTTTCGGTAAAAAATACTGACTTGGATTGATTTGATTGTAAAATTGGTCTCGTTCCTAGTAAATTTTTTTAATTCAATATATCTAATAAAAGCAAAGACAATTGACTTGCATATTCCTGTTGGATGTTCTCCTATCACAAGTAATTAGGAAACAGAGAAAACATCTATAAAAAACCGGCGGCAGGAGTACAAAAAATAGCGCGAAACGTTATGAGCCACCGGTGGCTCATATTGTCCCACGCGGACAGACACGTATGAGCCACCGGTGGCTCATATTGTCGTCAATGTGTTAAAGCGTGTTTAGCTTAAGGAGGTCGTCCAGTTTAGCATAAAGGATAATAAAGGATAAAGGACGGCGTTATTCAATCCCATTTGGGATGCGCCACGCATTCTACTTCTACAGGATGTCGTGGAGGCGAGTTGAATGCGTATTTGGCCGTACAATGACTTGTGGTGGCCAGCCGATGAACAAGTCAGCGTTTTATCCTTCCGAGACAAGGCTGGTACCAATTCACCGACCCCGGAGGGATGGAAGGCTTGGTTGGCCTGGGCGGAAAATCCGAACGAGGAACCTGGTATCGGGTGCAGGCGACAGCCGGCGCCTGCTCCGACTGCGCTCCAGGCGCCAGTTTAGCGTAGAAAAGAAATTCGTATTCAACAACAGATCTAGCACCTAAATGCAGGTAGATCTGACGAGTACTAGAGTTAAAAATAAAAATAAAATAGCGCAAACAATTTTTTGCGAAAAGGACGCTTTTGGGCAGAAAACTTTAAAAAATTGTATTTTTTTAACAATACATACCATTCATTATATTTGAGAATAAATCACTTGCAATAAGCAAGACTTACGTGTGGTGGGAAGTAGCGCGTGAGGTGTAGTAGTGATCGCTGTAGGAGGACTTTTCTCCATTGGGTTCCCATCTCCGGGCGAGATTGAAGTTGAACGAGTAGCATTCTGAAGAGCAGGAAGTGTTGCTTTACACTCGATTTTCTGATTCAGTAAGTAAACGAGAAATGAACTGGACCTTGATTTCAACCGACGACTTCATCATAGGCGACGGCGGTGCAGTTGGTGTCGTTGTGGTCAGCGGTTTCTTAGTGAGTTTTTTATTCTTCGAGACTTTTCCTGACAAGTTCTGTGGCTCGCCAGCTCCTGAAATTGGTCCACAGAATGGTGCTCTCATTGTTTTCGCAAAATCTGCTTGGACGTATATATAAAAGAAGCGAAAATGGAATAATGTGAGCGGGACTATTAAGCTGTCGGCGAAAACCCTACCAACTACCCCATCTTCACATCAAATTGGATACTTTTCAAGCCAAACTGGCACAAGAAATGTCTAATTTGATTTGAAGTGTCGTACTTGAAAATAATATATACTTTTCACCTGTGAACCGCATCATTAAACAAACTCATTAAAAACTGGCAGGTGAGGATAAATTGGCGTATAGGCCAGATATCCATTCAATATTTCATGAAGTACAATGCTTGGCGCATTCCAGTGAGAATTGATTAGCGCTACCTTAATCCCTATAGCGACAGTAAACTTCACGAGTAAAAGCCAGGGTAACCTGAAATTTCGCTTCCTTCATTCCCAACGGCTGGGCGGAGTTAGGCTCCGTTTATACATCGTCGCGACGCCATGTATAGCGGCCATATTGATTGTGCGACGCGATCGATCAATTTGGCCTTATTGCGTGGCCATCGCGTCGCGCCGCGATGAAGTATAAACGGCGCCTTATGGTGAAGTGGGCGGGAATTGGAGAGCTCCAGAACCAAGGTACTTTTGTTTTTTTTTTTTAAGAGATCTTTTCCCTCACATTTACATCTATCATAGAGTCAACTGTGCTTCTATGCTCTGGTTACCGGTTTTGGACTACTTTGTTGATTGCACAGCGCGTGATCTACCTACACTTTGATTAGCTCGCGCGATCTCAAATCCCGCGTAAACGATGTTAACGACTAGTACCCTTATTTCTCAAACTAGGCGTTCGATTTTTTGAATAGAGCTTTAAAAATATGAAAAGGAGCATTAAATCAGAAAATTTGCAAAAATTCCGTCGTCCTGCTGGCCTGTTCATAGTCGCGACCGCAGAGGTGATCGCCCGCTCAAAGCCCCGATCGATTTTTGTCAGCCGAATCGATATGTACGCTCTGCGCGGGCGATTCAGTCGCTGCCGTCGTCGACTATGAACAGTCAGCCGCGACGTGTGAGCTGGGACAGTTGGCCCACCTCGACAGGCGTCCTCGCACTGCTCGTAGGTCATGAAGCTGTTCTCGTTGCCGCCCAGGCCGGTGTAGTGCAGCTGATGGCAGCCGTCCGTCGTCCAGTCGTAGTAGAACCGTCGCATCGTCTGGGTTCCGTGCCCGACAGACGGCGGCAGATGACAGCGATTGGGAACTGAAGGCATTCGTAGATAAGCGTGTAGCAGTTGAAGTACTAGTGGTCACAAATCGCAAAAATAATGGGAGTTTTCCTTCAAAATTGCAGCCTTCAAACACGAAAATTCTGCTAAAATTGCGAATTTATGGGCAGAATCGGTCGATAGTTTTGCGCGGACGCAAGCGACCTGATTGGCTGAATACATAAATCTCCAGCTGATAGAAATTCTAGCAGTTCTAAATTTACGGTGAGAATCGGTTGATAATTTAGCGCGGACGCATGTACTTAGGTGAATGAATAAAATTCCAGGTGGAAACCCACATTTTCTGCTCCTCGGGCAGCAATAGTAGCTGGCCTCGTCGTCGCCCTCGTGACACCAAAAACCCGACGGACACCTGCAGTGAGACGGATTCGGCGGGAATTTTCGCCGAAAAATAAAAAAAAAACGTTTCAGCCGAGGAGCCGGCCGCTAAGCAAATCGAAAGAACGTGACGAGGACTGCTCGCGATCGCCTACTTGTGTTCGGGCAGCCACGGACGCGGCTGACAAGGACGAGGCCGATGATCCTCCATCAGCAGAGGGATACCGTCGGCGCACAGTAGAGTGTAGTCTGAACGAGGCAGAGATCTAACGAGAATGGGTAAAAAATCAATAAATCGATAAAATGGCCTGGAAAGGAACGTTCTAACACGTCGTCAAGGCCAACAAACCGTCATAGTTCACGGAGGCGGCAATCCGCGGTTTGACGAGAATATCGGCCAGTGCTGCGGCGGTGAATAGAAGGAGGACGCACAACGGCGACGGCATATGCGGGCGGGGAGTACAGTCGTGCCCCGCTCAGGTCTTCGCAATTTTTTCGGCTGAGGTAGGAAATCGTCGATATTTCGGCTAGTCGAGAGAGAGAGAGAGAGAGAGAGAGAGAGAGAGAGAGAGAGAGAGAGAGAGAGAGGAGAACAAGAAGGCTAAGAGACCCATAGGCAGTCTGCGGCCTGTGCGGCTAGTCTCAGGAGGAGAATCAGCTGAATATTACGAGGAGAAGGTTAGAATCAGAGGGTTCGAGGGCATTAGCTCGCGAACCTATAGTACCATTTTCACGTCGAATTGTACATTGTACACTTTTCAAATCAAATTGGAAACACTTCTAAACTAGCCTAATAAAGAATAATGAAGGCGAACACATAAAATTATATAAAAAAAATTCCTACTCCAAATTGATTTGTTTCGCCACCTCCTGACTTTTGAAATCAAAGCGATCTCTTCCAAATCGAAATGGGCTTCTTCTACACTAAACTATAGACTCTCCAAAAAGCTTACCAGGGAAGGGTCTCAGGCGTAGATCTGAACGGGGGAAATGAATAATACTGCTGGAATCTCCACCCTTCATGTAGTAGAAAGACATGTTTCGTTTCTGCTGAGTCCTTGAACCAAAAGAGCTACGGGTCCTCGAAGGGGGGGGGGGGGGGTACAGTAGCGCACCGCCACAGGTGTCCACGTGCATGCGTGCGCGCTCGCTGTTGAATTGTAAGCGGCGAAAGGCTTTGCGGCAAGCGAGTCGGTGGCTCATTAGGGTAGAGGGCTGCTTCAAAGGTGCTAGACCAGACGTTTGACCCCCGTGCCATGCACTCCTTTTGCATTTTTTCATAACCGCTGCCTCCATCACCAATTTGCTTCCTACACATCTCCTATACATTTATTTCACTCTAAATTGGCAAAAGCCGTACCTGCTGTGAGGTTCGCTTAACATTCGCTGAAAAACACAAAACGTTGTATAATATTAGGTTGGCAACTAATTTCGTGGACTCTCAAGAATCTTCAGAAAAAGTATTTATTAACAAATAACAAATGACAATCTTTCATCAGAATAAGATCCTTCGGAACGCAGAAGTGCTTCCCATATATCAGGTAGCTCGTCTATACCACGGCCATAGAATTATTGTGCTTTTAAGGCCAAGAATCTTTGGAGGTGCATTTTGACCCGGTCCACATTATTAAATCGTCTTCCAACCAAGAAGTACTGCACCGAACTAAAGATGATGTGGTAGTCACTCGGCGCAAGGTCTGGGCTGTAAAGTGGATGAGTTTGACATTCCCAATCAAGGTCCTCTATTTTTTGAGGCGTCCGGTTCGCTACTTCCCTCCGTTTGGTGGTATCAAGAAGGCATTAACCTCTGGGAGCTCGTCAAGAACGGTTCCAGCATTAATGCTGTAATCTACTCTTCTCAACCTGGTCGCGCGCAGGCTGGACTCTGCTGGAATCGGTTCAGACAGATTTTCAGGAGCGGAATTATCTATCAGCAAGATAACGCCAGATCACACGTCACGAATCGGGAGCTTCAAAAAATCGAAGACCTTAGCTGGGAGCGTCTAACTCACCCACCTTACAGCAGAGGCTGTGCGCCAAATGAATAGCACCTTTATAGCTCGCTGCAGCACTTCTTGGTTGGAGGACGATTTATTAATGTGGACCATGTCAAAATGCACCTCCAATGATTCTTGGCTGCAAAAGCACAAGAATTCTACAGCTGTGGGATGGGCCAGGTAGCTGATAAATGGGAAGCAGTCCCGCGCTCCAACAGATCTTACTTTAGTTGAAAACTGCTATTTGTTATTTGTTTATGAACACTTTTGTTGAAGGCGCTTGAGAGTCCACGAAATTAGTTGCCAACCTAATACAAAAAGTGACAGATTGAGTGAAGCACAGTTCAAAGTGAACCGTTACTTGAGAATTTAAAGTGAAATAAATGTAGATGTGGAGGAAGTAAGCTGATTTAAACCGACATCAAGGCATTATTATACTTTCACGACTCCACAGGTCGAGGAGAGGTCGGCGCTCTGCGCTCTGCGCTCTGCCCTTTCGCGGCGGGATCCAGAGCGGAGACGTCGATGCGGGCGCGCGATCGTCATCGGGGCGCGTTATTGTTAAGCACCAGTCAGTCCCGACTAGAAGCAGTACAGTACCTCGCCGTCACCGCTCCCACTGATGATGAGTCAAGCCGCTGAGCGGCGCCGCTCAGCGGTTTCGCCGTTCGCCGTCGCCACTCAGCGGCGCCGCTCAGCGATTTCGCCCGCCGCTCGCCGCAGAAGTCTGCGGGGGCCTTTAGGGGTGACTAGAGCTGTCGAGGTCATGGAGTGTTGATCACGAATCAGACGCTTTTGACAATTTAGAGTGAAATAAACGTGTAGGAGATGTGTAGTAAGCAAATTGGTGAAGGAGGCAGCGGTTACGAAAAAATGCAAAAACAGTGCATAACACGGGAGTCGAACATCTGACCTAGCACCTGTGAAGCAGCCCTTCATCCTGCCGAGCCACCGACTCGCTTGCCGAAGAGCCTTTCGCCGCTTCCAATTCAACAGCGAGCACGCACGCATGCACGTGGGCACGTGTGGCGGTGCGCTACTGTACCGCCCCCCCCCCCTTCGAGGGCCCGTAGCTCTTTTGGTTCAAGGACTCAGCGAAAACGAAACATGTTTTTCTACTATATGAAGGGTGGAGATTCTCGCAGTGCTATCCATTTCCCCTGTTCAGACATACGCCTGAGACCCTTCCCTGGTTAGAATAATTTTTGTTCAATAAAAAATTTAGTATAACTTTCTTTGAAGTTTTAAGTGATTTTCCAATAGGCCCTTTCTTTGAAATTTCATGAAATTCTCTTTTTTTTCGAGAAAAAATAATGACTTAAGTCTGTTTTAAAGCGCAGGAGGGCCGTCATTTTTTAATGCTACAAAATAGATTGCGCCATGCACTGTTCACAACCACATAGCAAAAGTGAAGAGTTTCACACTTGTAGACGATGCAATAAATACAATTTTAAAAGCAAAATTATTCACACTTTGATACTTCATGTAAACTTTACGCTATCAATCGAATAAAAACCTCTACGAGCGACTTTTGAGTGCATGGCACAATCTGGTCTTTTAATGCACTACATGATACTAAATGATTGCTGCTTCAGTGCCTTTTTAAAACAACATTTAATTTACTATTTTTACTAAAAAATGAAAATTTTATGAAACTCTCACACTTATTCGGGCAGCTGAACAAAAAACTTTGAATGTTATGCTAAAATTTTTCTTCAACAAAGATTAACTCTAACCATCTTGGGGAGTCCGTAGTTTAATTTGTAAGAAGCTCGATTCGATTTGAAAGACGTTCATTTTGGTTTTAAAAGTTCCGGCCTAGCCTAGAGTAGTGTCCAATTTGACTTGAAGAGTGTCCAACCTGATTTTGAAGGTGTCCAGTGCGACGCTAAAATGGTATTAGGTTGTAACGAATTAAATGGCACTGGCTCGCGCCATTTTTGGCGCGTCTTTACGCGTTTGGTCAAGAACAAACCGTAACATATGGCATATCATTTAGAAGCGTAAACTTTGCTCTACCGGAGAGTACCAAATTTTCTATGTAAAAGTGGGGAAACTTTAGAGTTTTATTGACTTTTTTGCAGATGGACAAAAGGGTAATCCGAGGCATTTACTTGTATGAATTCAAGCTGGGCACTACAGCTAAGGAGGCGGACGAGAAGATCAACGCCGCATTCGGTCAAGGATGTTCCACAATTCGGACGGCGTATCGTTGGTATCAGAAGTTCCGGAATGGAGATGAGAGCTTGGAAGAACATGAAGGTCGTGGGAGGCATAGTGATGTTGATGAGGACAAGCTGAGAGATGTGGTAGAGGAGGATGCACACAAAGGTACCAGGGAGATAGCGAAGGCTCTTGGCGTCAGTCACAACACAGCTGCCCGGCATCTGAAGGACATTGGAAAGACCAAAAAGCTGGAAAGATGGGTGCCTCACGAGCTGTCTGAGGAGCAAAGAAACCGACGATATGAGATCTCGTCCGCACTGCTTCTACGGAACGAAACGGACCCATTGCTTGATCGCATCGTAACCTGTGACGAGAAATGGATAATGTACGACAACAGGCGACGATCAGCACAGTGGGTGGACAGCAGTGAGAGCCCCAAGGTTTTTGCGAAGCCGGAATTGCACCAAAAGAAAGTAATGGCGACAGTATGGTGGTGTTCGCTGGGAATTATTCACCACAGCTTCCTCCCTCCCGGTGAATCCGTCACGGCAGAGAAGTACGGCATTGAAATTGAAGAAATGATGAAAAGTTGAAGGATATCCGGCCGGCCTTGGTAAGCCGAAGGAGAGTTCTCCTTCTGCACGACAATGCTCGCCCCCATGTAGCACGAATGACGAAATTGAATGAGCTGAGCACTGAAACTCTACCACATCCTCCGTTTTCTCCCGACCTCTCCCCAACAGACTACCATTTCTTCAAGCATCTTGGCGACTTGGTAGGGAAAACATTCAAATACCAACAGGATGCCGAAAGTGCCTTCGAAGATTTCGTCAATTCCAGAACTTCTGATTTTTATGCTACTGGGGTAAAAGAGCTTGTGTCACGTTGGCAAAGATGTGTAGAATCAGAAGGTTTTTATTTCGATTAATAAACTTGCCCACAAGCGGAGATATTAACTGTTTAAATTTACAGTGGTTCAGTGCCATTTATTTCGTTACAACCTAATATATATCATATCAATGAAAAGTGTAAACTGCCACTGCGTTCTCCACTGCGCAGCATCAGATGAACAGCATTCGCATTAACAATAAAATAAAGAAATGTGAATGTTCCGGAAGAATGCGTGGCATAATTACTTTACACGAAGAATTGTTCACATTGGACCTTCTTAGAATGAACCTACTAAAAATATCGTTTTTAAGAAAATTGTAGTTTCGTTTTTTTCAAACAAAAAATTAATTTGCCCTTTTAAAAAAAGGGTGCGTGCGACGCAGTCGGAGGAGGTGCCGCCTGTCGCGTGCACCCAATACCCAATATTCCTGGTTCGGATTTCCCGCCCAGGCCAACCAAGCCTTCCATCCCTCCTGGATCGGTGAATTGGTACCGACTTGTCTGGGAAAGATAGAGCTCTGACTTGTTCATTGGCTGGCCACCGCAAGCGGATGTACGGTCATATACGCAGTCAAATTGGTTTCAAGCTTATTGCAATGTGCAGGAGAGTAGCAATTATCGAAGGGTATTCTGAATCTGTTATGGGATACGGCGCATAAGAGACGATTGTAATGCGTATTTAGCCTGCACAATGACTTTCAATATCCAGTCGATGAGCAAGTCAGCGCTTTATCCTCCGCAGGCAACGAATTCACCGACCCCGGAGGGAAGAAAGGCATTGCTGGCCTGGGCGGGAAATTCGAACCAAGAACCTGCTGGTATCGCGTGCACGCGACAGCCGTCATCTCCTCCGACTGCACTCTATGCGCTCTTAAGTAAAACAATGAACCTGAATTAATTTTCAAGCGCAAAAAGCGGCAATCGTTTAACGTATTAAAAACAGAGATCGCACGCAGCATGCGCACATTTAGATCGTTACGGCGCACCGGTGGAACTTCTTGTTTTTAGCGAACACATGATATGCCATTTTCACGTCAAATTGCACACTCTTCTGAACAAACGCCTAACGCTTTTGAAATGAAACTGAACGTCTACCAAATTAAAGCGAGCTCCTCCCACATTAAACGAGAAATTTTTCATTTTTTATGCAAAATTATGAATATTTGCGTTATCTTGGCTTTTTCCCTCACCCCTGACGTCGCTATAACCATAAAAGTCGGCTATACTCAATTCTCCGTGGGATGCGCCATGCATTGTACTTGTGGGGGATCTATCTTGGCAAACTTGAATTGATATCTGATCTTATCTGCCGCTTAACAGTGCAGCCGATGTTTTGTCTTTGCCAAACAGGTCCACAATCAACTCACCAACGCCGTGGAGGACAGGGTTCGCCTAGATTCGCCTCTCACCAAATAACTCAACACATTGTTTGAAATGCTACAAAATTTTCATTTTTTTTTGCGGAAAAATAATGGCTTGAAGCTTTTCGCGTTTTGTAGATCAGGAAGGCGGCTATTTTTTGAGCGTCAAAAGCGGAGATTGCGCTATGCCCTCGTCCAAGACGTCCTTATTTTCATTCGAATGATAGCAAATTTCTGTTCGCATGGAGTTTCACACCAGTAAACGATACAACAAAAACAGTTGTAAAAAACACACATATCCTTGCTTTGATACTTTGCTCACACTAAAGTTTTTCTTGAACAAGAAATTATTCTAACCATCTTTGAGAGTCTATAGTTTAACCTGAAAAACGTTTGTTTCACTTTGGAAGACTCTTTAATTTCAGTAGCATCAATGTTGTTTAGAGATGCCAAATTGGATGTGAAATTGTAGGACAACTTTTATAGGACAACTTTTGTTAGAAACAAATTACTTCAACTTTTTTCCATTGTGTTCAATTGCATATAAAAAGCGTGAACTTGAATATGGAGTATGTACAGCGTGGATTGAAAAGTTTGATTTGACGTGAAAATTGATTAAATAAACACTCAAAATTCCATCACTCCTAATATGCCACTTGATAGTAGAATGCGCTGCGCATCCCACTGGGATCTTCTGGTCCGTGATCATATAAAATCGCAGTTAGAAAGAGAAAATCATGAAGATGACCAATAAGAATGTTAGAGAAAGTATAAAGCAAAATATGGATGAAAAGCGCGAAAATGTGAGGAAAGTATGAATTTTCAGAGAATGTTTGACGGTACAGGTGCAATTACAGGTCAAAATGTGATGTTGTTAGGCAAAAAATCGCCATTAATTTCACGCCGGGCTACATGGAGAGGATGTCCAGTGGACAGTCGGCTATTATGCAACTGTGCGGTGACCACATAGCGCGCATACGTTGAGTTCGGACGGGGATCGCTGCCTCCGCCGGCGTATGATCGTGGTCGATGAAGTGCTTGACATGAAGCACGAGCAAACAAAATCAAAAGAGCTCTCGGCGACGGCGGCGCTTCGCTTCTGAATGGGAGCCGGCGAAGGCGTGAAATCCGCGCACTTGAGAACGATCACGAACAATCGTCTCAGGGACGGCGGCTCATGCACTCCGCCGCCACCGCCGCCGCGTCTTCAGGAACCGCCAGAACTGTCTACGGGAACTCTGAAGCAGAAGACGGACGACGGCGTCACGGCGAGCAGATCTGGGGCCACGCCAGCTGTCGCTCTGACATGTACAAATAGATCAGCAGCAGCACAGCAGCGGTTCCGCGCTCTGACAGAGCCCGGAGAGGGCCACGCGACGAGATTCGTCGAAATCTCCCCGTAAGAGGAGTGCTTAGCAGCAGCAGCAGCGACGACCATCAGCGGGCAGTCGGACAGGCGATGAGCTGCTTGACGAGCTGAGCTGAAGCGCTTTGACTTCTCACAACCGAGAGCACAACTGGGCACTTGACAGCCTATGACGGTAAAGTGGAACTAAGGAGCTCCGTTCGGAATGCGTCACACTCTCTAATACGTCCTCAACCTCTTCCCAACTCCGAGACTATCAAATCGAATTGCGTCGACGCAGGTCAAGGTACTGTAGCGTTACAGTACACGCTTGAGGAATTAATAGTCTTCGCGAGAACTCGACGACACCCGAAGACATCCAAATTGCTCACGAGAAAAGGGTCTGAACGACGAAAACGATTACCAAAGCCTGAACCTCCAACTAGTGGAAAAATGTGTTCCATTTTCGCAAAGTGCCTGAACCTACCGTGTTAGGGGCCCTGATAGTTTGCTATGAAATCGCATCTTCAGAAGGCAATGCCTCCCAAACATCGAATGTGCAAAAAATGCAAAAATACTGCAAGATAAGGAATCGAACGTCTGACTCGCGTTTCCGAAGCAGTATTTTTGCATTTTTTTTTGCACATTCGATGTTTGGGAGGCATTGCCTAGTGCGACTGTGCGATTCCATAGTAAACTATCGGACCTTTAACTCGGTAGGTTCAAGGACTCTGAAAAAATGGGACATATTTTGCTACTATTTGTAGGGTATGGGCGCGTGTAGCGCAGACGGAGGAGGCGCCGGCTGTCGCCTGCACGCGATACCAGGTTCCTGGTTCGGATTTCCCGCCCAGGCCAACCAAGCCTTCCATCCCTCCGGGGTCGGTGAATTGGTACCAGCCTTGTCTCGGAAGGATAAAGCGCTGACTCGTTCATCGGCTGGCCACCGCAAGCCATTGTATGGCCAAATACGCATTCAAGTCGCCTCCACGACATCCCGTAGAAGTAGAATGCGTGGCGCATCCCAAAAGGGATTGAATAACGCCGTCCTTTATCCTTATCCTTATTTGTAGGGTGGAGCGCTCTTTGACTCGTCCTGAACTTCTTCCTAACTACTGGCTATTTCCTATCAGATCAAATTGCAGTCGACCCAGCTCGAGGTACTGTAGTGTTACAGTAAACGCTAGAAGGTGTAACAGCTTACATGAGAACTCGAATAGTACGAAAAGTTCAGGCGTATTTCTGAACGACGAAAACGTATACTTAAGTGGGAATCTCCATCCTTTAAATAGTGGAAAGATGTGTTCCATTTTTGCAAAGTCCCTGAACCTATCGAATTAGGGGCCCTATAGTTTGCTAGGAAATCCCACAATCGCAGAGGGTAGTACCTTCCAAACATCGAATATGTGAAAAATTCAAAAAATACTGCCAGGCAAGGATTCTAAATCTCGTGCCTGTAAAGCAGTATTTTTGCATTTTTTCTCCAAATACTTTTTTTTTTTTGAAGGTGTTGTCTAGCGCGACTGTGCGATTCCATACCAAACTATCGGCTTTCTACCTTGAAAGATTCAATGACTTTGTAAAAATGGAACATATTTTTCTACTATTTATAGGATGGAGATCCTTATCGCAGTGTTCAATCACATTTCAAGTGAAATTGGGCACTTTTAAAGGTAGCTGGGTCTTTTTGAAACCAGATTTAACATGGGACAAGTCAAAATGAGCGTCTTTCTTAGTAAATTAGATTCTCTATGAAGTTTAAAATAAATTTTTATCCTAGGAAAGTTTGTACGACTTTCTTCGAAAACTTATAATTTACCTCCCCTCCCCCAAAAAATGAGTAATGTGTTTGAAACCTTATAAAAAAAATTTTCACACGAAAAAATAAAGGTTTAAAAGATATTTTAAAATGCTGGAAAGTATCTATTTTGAGTAGAACGAAAGAAAAGAATGAAACGAGAATCACGACCTGTTGAAGGAGTCGCGCCGTGCACTCCTTCAACAGGTCGTGATTCTCGTTTCATTAATAGCTGCTTACTTGAAACTGCGAAGTGAAAATACGTCCGTATTCTTCAACTGTTGTTGATCTATCGCCGACTAGTGTGTGTATATCTGTGCGCACGGAGATTTTTTACTATCAATCGAAATAAAACCACGATGTGTAGGACGTGTACGCGGCGCGATCTTCTCTTTCAACAAACTAAAAAAGGTCTGCTTTTCTGCACTTTAAAGTAAGCGGTCCATGTCGCGAATGTGGGCAGCATTGGGAGATGATCACGAGCCAGCCAACGGGATAAAAACTAGTGAGTGCCCGCTGCAATCTAGAAGGCGCTCGTATTGATTTGGAAGATGTTCAGTTTAGTTTCAGAAGTCCTCAGTGGTCCGAAAGTCATGTGGACGTCGTAAACTGGGGAGCTGAGAAATTGAAAAAGACTTCTGTGTCGAATATAGATCTCAGCAGCATTAATTTGACCTGAGTATTCCCGTGAAGTCCCCGAAAATTCCGGATTACCCCAGTATCTCTCTAGGAAAACAGAAATCTAGACTGATGACGACGACCAGACGAAGTTAGCCCGTGAGAAAAAGACCTGCAGCCTAAGAAGCAGTCCTAGTCCTCCTCAGCTCCCTTCTCTCGTTTCAAACATGACCTTTTCTCAAACAACACACCGGCCACTCGATCACGACGTTCATCTCCACCCTGACGACGAGATTTCAATCAACGGGGGTGGTCGCCGCTATCTCCAGCCGCCTGCTGGCCTCCGCCGACGTCGGTGCCTCTTATCAGGAGGGTAAACAGCGTCGCGTGCACGCCAAAGTGGGAAAAAAGTGGGCGACAGAGAGGCAGGCCGTCTCCCGAGTGGGAACGTGGTCGCTGAAAGGAAGGCTGGGATGGTGAAAATAGCTGAGAGGAGAACCAGGCTACTTTGGAACTTGCTGGAATGCGTTCCATTTTGGGTGCTGAGTTCGTATCCTAATTGGCTGGCGTGTGTTCGGTCGGTGCTCTGGTTGGTTGTGATTACTCGGGTCTATGTACCACCATGTAGGCCACATTAGCGACTATTGTCGACTGTGTTTCTAACCGGATATTCTGGAGCTCAATGAACGAGTGACTTAGGATTGTTTGTTCGAAGCCTCGTCTAGGCTATCCGACGTCAGCCATTCCCTTTTCTACACCTTTACGGAATTTCAAGGCGGATTCTTCAAAGAGGCCTAGAAAAGCGAGTGCACTGATGTCGAATGGCCTTGACGAGGCTTCTAACCCACAATCCTATGCCGCTCGTTTTTTGAGCACCAGAATATCCTGCTAGAAGCACAGTCGACACTGGTCGTTAATGTGGCCTATATGGGGCTACATTGACCCGACTAATCACAACCAATCAGAGTGCCGACCGAATACGCGCCAGCCATTACGACTATTTATGCTATGCCCGCCGGTTGTGGTTTAAATGCTCTGGTGAGATAAGAGCTAATCGAAGTCAATCAGAGCACCGACCGAACATGCGTCAGCCAATCAGAACAACAATAGCGCAGGCGCTCTATATGTGGCACGCTCGTTCGATGCGGCCTGATTGCTCTGGCCCCGCCTCCCCATGTAGGCCGCATTAGCAACCAAAATCGTATAGTTCAAGACGTAGTGGTTAGCTCCTAGCGCTCCTTGAGCAGAGCAGCTGCTAAGCAGCAGGTTACTGCACTAAAAAATTTAAAAAAATTAAAATTAAAATACCATAAGGCCGTCCAGCCACGAGCAACTGGCCGCGATGGTCGCGATCCAGCGACGGTGGCAGGTAAACGCGGACGTTGAAGCGGGGCACGGCGACTGGCGTCTGAATCCCTGCTTTGTTATGAAGACGAGTGATAATGAGGCAAGTCCACTGACCACGGAGGGAATGCTGACGATCGCCGAAGAGATGAGGAAATTCAGAAGTACCACGAGCATCTTCACCGTTCATACCATCTTCTGAATATCGGCATTTTTACGATTTTATGAATAAAAACGAATTAGACAGGGAGCAAAGATACCGCTAGTCACAGGCAGCCGCGATCTCGGATGAAAAATTAAAAAAGAACATCTGGAGGCCTGTTTATAGTCGGCGGCGCGAGCGGCTGGGTCGCCCGTACAAAGCATATGAATCGATCAATTACGTTGTATTGACTTTCATTCTTCGACATGGGAGTTTTGAAGGAATTAAAGAATTTTTGGCTCTGAAGAGCGCTGTGGGATCGCCACCAAGTTGATCCACCCATTTAATCACTTCCACGGCCCGCTGAGGAGATGGTTGCGTCGCGCGAACTGCAGTGAAAGCTAATATACCTGGTAACCAACGAAATAAGCATTGTAGACCTTGTTCTAGGAAACAGCGAATTAAATCGAACGTGTCAATCATATAATGATAGAGCACTGCGATCGCGGATCGGATTTGAAAGCACGGCGCATTCTCACGCAAGAATCATTCACGCGCTTTCATAGTCCGTGACGGCAGCGACTAATTGAACAAGATCTGCAGTGCTTATTCCAATGGTTTTCGAGTTTTACAGCTTGCACCGTAGGCAGAATGTAGTTCGCGCCACGCACTCATCCCTAATTGGGTCGTGCAAGTGATTGAATGGTTGCACAACTTCATGCACCTTTAAGATGCCGCATTGACTTTGTCTAGATGAAGTTACCAATGGTTCTCACAGCTCCTGTGTTCAGCGACTTCTTGTTTCTTCAAAAGTCTTATCTCAAAGAATAGCTAAGAACACGCCATGCACTTTGTTCGCATTGGAAATCGCAGAACTGATTACATGGGCACATTGACCCGCATAATTCTAGTCATACTTGACGGCTTTTGTTATGTGAAAAATTTACAGGCCTGTTTACAGAAACATCACCGTTTTGACAACTGAGGGAGGCAGGACGAAATGCGCCATGCACTTCACTTCCAACGGGAATCGTCGAACCGATTGATTGTTTCTACAGCGAACTGATAAACTCCAAGTGCAGAGCGTTATGTATTCAGTAACTTTCCAATGTTTTTTTTTCTGCTGTATGTGATGAAGACCGGTATGCGCCATGCATTCGGTTCTCACAAATCGTATCACTGATAACGAAAGGTTCCCAACTCATAGTGAGCTTTTGCGATGCTATTTTGACAGGATGTAGGGTGGTGCGAGCGGAGTCCAGAATTAGAGTTAGTTTTTGCCTAACGCTTTTTTAAAGGCCGGAAAAAGAGGTGTGAAAACGTGTGCGCAACACTCATAAACCCCGATGACACCGCACAAGATGTGCCTCGGTGGCGCAGTCGGTAGGAGTGCCGCCTCATAGGAGCACCGCCTCATAGGAGCACACCGACGGGCTTTTGAGTTGAGTCCGCGTACTGCCAATACTTTGGACATACTAGTTTGTTGTTATTACGCTTTCCCATGATTATAAGAGTCTATTTTAGACCATAAGTGCTTACAACAAACCAAGACTGTCTATTTATGCCTTCATATGTGCTAGCTTTTCAACGTATCTGTACCAATCATTTCTCTAGAAATAAAAAGTCTTATTGCTCTTCCCTTTCAGTCAACAGCTATAGTACAAAACTCTGAAACAAATGAAACAGTAAAACAAGTTGTGTGCAGTTACTTTGCAGAATCATTGGTGATATGGTATGACATGATAGTGATGCAGATACGCATCGTTGAAGAACTAGCGCATATGAAAGCGGAAATAGCCAGCCTTGAATTTTTGTAGGCATTACTACTTACTTTGATACTTTGATGGTCCTTTTGTCTGCTGGAGGTCTTCTCAGCGGGGACCACAACTCTTCCGGACCGCTCGATCTCTGGCTGTTTGCATCCAGTGAGGCAGACTCCGCTCTCTGAAAGATCTTGAGAATGAGTCTGCCCATTGCGTTGGCGGTCGTCCCAGTGGTCTCTTATGGTCCCTCGGGAGCCATTCTGTGACATGGAGACTCCATCTATCGTCCTTTCGTCGAAGCAGGTGTCCGGCACAGCGATATTTGGACTTCTTCGTGTACTGCAGCGGGTCTGCTAATTGCGACTTCTCCCGTAGCTCCGAGCTTCGTAGGCCTTCTTGCCATTGCTGACGAAGGCTTGTTCTCAGAAGACGTCTCTCCAGTGCACGATGCGTAGTTTGCATCGCTCTGGCGATTGTCTTGTTGTCGGGCCAGGTTTCCGTCACGTAACACGTCGCAGGCAGTACAGCGGCGTTGAATATCGAGGCCCTGAGGCCGGGATCCTTGACCTGATCGGTGACTTTGCGAATCGAACTAAAGACTGCCCATGCTGCGCGTCTCCTGTTGGGCGATTTCAGGAACGAGGTCGTTATCCATGTTCAGCTCTCTTCCTAGATAGACGTAGGAGTCGACCTGTTGTAGAGCAACTCCATTTAACCTTACGAGTCCCGTGTCACACCACTGGTTGACCATAAACTGTGTTTTGGACATATTCATGTCCAATCCAATCTTCATACCTGCCACATTAAGCTCGTTCAGCATTTCCTCGACTTCTGCCGTGCTGGTTGAAATGAGAACAATATCGTCGGCGAAGCGAAGGTTGCTGATCCGTTTACCGTCGACAAGGTAGCCTTTATCGTCCCAGTTCAAGTCTTTCATGGCATCCTGGAGTGCCGCTGTGAATAGCTTGGGAGAAGTCGTGTCTCCCTGCCGTACTCCTTTCCCAATAGGAATTTTAAGCTTTCGATCGAACAGCTGGATGGTGGTCGATGTGTTCGAGAAGCATTCGTCGAGAAGTCGGATGCAGGGCGATGGTATACCAGCGTGCACAAGTGTGTTCAAAACGGCGTTGATTTCCACAGAGTCGAACGCTTTCCGGTAATCCACGAAGACAAGGACAAGTGGGAGGTGGTATTCGCGGCTCCTCTCGATGAGCTGTGAGACAGTCTGAATATGGTCCATGCAGGAGAAATCCTTGCGAAACCCTGCTTGCTCCACTGGCTGATATTCATCCAAGCAACGCTCCATGCGATTAAGCAGTATCTTGGTGAAGATCTTGTACACAACCGAGAGAAGACTGATGGGTCGATAGCTGTTGATATCCTCCTGCTGACCTTTTTGAAGATTAGAACTGTTTTCGACTCCTTCCATGAGTCTGGAATCCTACCAAGTCGAAGGTAGTGGTTGAAGTGCTTGGCAAGAAGTGAGCAGAGGGCACTGCCACCCTCACGAAGGAGATCAGCAGAAATGCCGTCCGGTCCGGGAGCAGTGCCCGGCTTCATCCTTCTGATGGCATGAGCAACTTCTGATTCCAGAATGGGAGGTACTTCCTCAGCTGGTGGCATCAAGCATTTCGGGACAGTGATGGAAGAACGGAACAGATCTGTGTAGAATTCTTGAACGATGACCTCCATCGCTCTTCGAGACGTTTATGTTGTTCCATCCTTATCCACAAGGGCTGACATTGTTGCCTTCTGATCGCAGAGATCTCGTTTGCAGCGCTTTATGCTTGAACCTTTCCCAGCGGCTTCTAACAGCTTCAATCTTCTGTAGGCTTGAATGGACTCCTTCACTGCAATTTGACTAGCCTTCGAGATGGTGACTTTTTCCAGATGGGAAGCGTTAGGATCCAGTTTAACAGCTCTTCTTTGCTCCAAGAGCTTAATCACATGTGCGTTGAGTCTTGAAGCAGACGGTGATGTGGCTCCGCAAGAGCTGCTAGCACATTTCAACAGTCCTTTGGAGAGAAGGTCGTAGTCTTCCGATGGATCTTCAAGAAGATTCCAACCTACGACTTTATTGCATATTCCAACTCCTCAGACTTGAATGTGGGGATCCTCACCGGTGCCGGTTTATGAGTGTCACGCTTGAACATCCTCTTTTTGAGAGTCAGCTTCGCACGGACAAGACGGTGATCCAAGCCGGTGTCAAATGAAGACAGCACTTAGACGTCGAACAGACTCCAGCGTCTGTTTGTAAGAACATGGTCGATCTCCTAACGTGTTTCTCCATTTGGGCTTTCCCAGGTCCATCGTCGGTTTGAAGGCTTCTTTAACATAGAATTTCCATGGTAAAGGCGGCACGCGGATAGGAAGTCTATCAGGCGCTCTCCGTTCTCGTTCCTTGAGGAAGTTCCATGTGGTCCTAGCCTCCATTCGTCGTGATCATTCGTACCGACGATAGCGTTAAAGTCACCAACAACAACTTTGTAGTAGCTCTTCTCGTCGTTGACAGTCCTTTCGAACAGCTTGTAGAATTCCTCCTTTTCTTCATCTGTGGCCGCAGATGTTGGAGCATATCCATTTATGATGGAGATGGTTCCTTGATCTTTGGTTTCCAGACGAAGAACAGCTTCTCGCGAACTGATGATCTTGTAAGAGTCTACTAGGTGGTGCACTGTCGAATTGACGAGAAATCCAACTCCGCCAATATTCTTTCTGTCCACCTTTGCTCCGATAATGAGAAGCTCGTTGTGGTCGGTCCTTCTTATGGTTTCCGTTCTTCCTTTCGTTTCCTGCAGGGCGATAACGTCGTATTTGATGTTGCGGCTTCTGTAGAGCAGGCTTCTGCTTTACAGAAGCTGCTTATAGGCATTGGTGGTCTAAAATTGACTCCTGTGATCATGAGAAAACGTAATATCGATAAACTAATACGTGCAAAAATATTGGCAGTACGCGTAGTCGAACTCAAAAGCCCGACGGTGTGCTCCTATGAGGCGACATTCTTACCGACTGCGTCAGCGAGGCACATCTCGTGGGGTGTCATCGAGGTTGATGATGGTTGCGCACGCGCTTTTACACCTCTTTTTCCGGTCTTTAAAAAAGCGTCTAACAAAAACTACCTGCAATTCCAGACTCCACTCACACGGCCCTACATCCTATCAAAATAGCATCGCAAAAGCTCACCATATGTAAGTTGGGAACCTTTCCTGTCAGTGAAGGACCACCATCTTTTATCTGTCAGATGTTTGTATGCTATTCTTTTCAGCAGATCATACTTTTGTTGAGTGGGATGGCGATATAATGTCTTCCCCTGGATGAAGGACGGAGTGTGCCGTGCATTCACAATGCCTTTGGCCGATTAGAAGCGATAGATTGGTCACTTCCTCTTGCTAAAAGCAGTTGTCGGGATCTATGAGAGCTTCCTTTGCAATGGGTTCGCAACACCCTCTGGCCCACAACGGTAAGGAAGGCAGCATTTGCTGTCGATTGCCTTAGTTTTCGCAATGGTGAAGCTGATTGAATAAAGATGTCAGTCATACTCCGTTGTGCTGAATTCACAGTGTCTTTTTCGTTTAATGGTCAAATAAATAAAGGTCTTTGTCGAATGTTATGCTGTCATAGCGATTTCTCAAACGAGAATGTCGGGTGATTGAATTGGAAAGGCAGGATTTATACTTTAGTGCCAAGGATCGGATTCATCAACGACTTACAGCAATTTAACAGAGAAATTACAGCCGAAATCCCTGATAGCGCGGCTTATCAAGCGATATGGTGAGCGACAAGCCACGTTGTCTGAGTTTTCCGCTGTGAATTCTCTGTTAAAGTTATGTACGTCAGTGATGAATCCGATCCCAGGTCGGCACGGCGTGAAAGCTACCAATCGATGAGGGCTACTAATACCGATCATCTGGACCGTCTAATCAATATTAGCCCAGCAACCAAATATAATTTCTGCCTAATCGATTATTTACTCAAGTCTTATGTTTCTGTCAGGGACAAATTTGAATCCTTGATGGCTGCACGAAGCGAAATTCGATACAAAATTGAAAAAACTCGAAACTCCGCCAGGATAACTGAAATTAGTCCATTTGAACGCTTCATGATCCAAGAACAATAGGAATCCCTCGTTACCCGTAAGAAAATGAAGAGCTTAGAGATGTAGTGTTACATTTCCGCTAGAGGGTCTGCCCTTCTTCACTCAATAAACCCTACACGAGCTCAATGATGGGGAGCTCAGCAATGGTATAACGGATAGCGGTACTGCTCAGCAAATAGGCTAGTATGGGGGTTCGAGTCCAGTTGGCACGTTTCCTGGTAATTCTGTACCTTTTTCAAGATCCTAACCACGTTTCTTTGGATAACACTTTTTTTACACCATCGATTTGTAGATTAAGGACGTTATAATCAAGTGGGAGAGCCAAATTGGCAGTAATGGGGGAGCTGCCCTGGGCGTGGGCTATGTAGGAGCGAGCGCTGGAGATAGATCGCAGAACAAAAGCTTGTACACCGTGCAACAGGAATGCAAATAACTAGCTGCTCACTCTCAGCACTACAACCTTCTCGGTAGAAGACTGTATAGTTGTGGTTTTGAGGAATTTTATCGATCGAATAAATTCGATGTCGAAAAGTTCCGAACAAATGAATTCATGAATTTATTCGATGGCGAAAAATTTCGAGAAAATGAACGAACGAATTGTTTCGCTCATCAAATTTTCGGATGATAGAAAATCGAAATGAGCTCCCATTTTTAGTTTATTCGAATTTCCGAATAGTCGAATTTGTTCGAGTTAGGCTTTATGCCTGAAGAATAGAAGTTTATCTGATATTCGAATAAAATTATTCGATTTTCGAATGGTACACGAATATGGCTCCCTTTCCATGTTCGAATTCGAACGAATGCTCAAAGATCTGGAAATATCGATTACCCGATTATTCGAATAATCATATGAGTATATTCGTTCGAGCGCAGATATAGTATACTCCTGAGTATCCGCGTCTCGCACATGCGACTTCCAGATTCTGTTCGCCGTCGAAGAATGCAGCGAAGTCATGCTGCTATATCAACAGTTGGGATCTATCCTAGTCCGGGGGGAGGGCCACATAAATAAAAAGTATTATATGTAACGAATCCATTTGAGACTTACCGAGCGGCTCTTACAGAACAACATCTAAACCTAAACAAGAAAAGTCGCAAAGAAAAAAAAAACGAAAAAATTGCATTTGTTGCGGTTGTAAGCAGGCAAAGTTGTGTGCCCTCCTCACCATGTTGAATCTTGTTATAACATGTCAGGCGGCGGTCAGCACGCGGCATGCCTCCATTCCGTCGCTCTTTGCCCGCCGAGACGGTTGTAAGCCGGGGTGATTTTTTATTTTTATGTTTGTTCGTTCGTTTTTTAGTCCTTTTAGGTTCCATTTCGTTCTGTACGAGCCGCTCGGTAAGTTTCAATTTATATTGTTGCCTATTTTTTAGTTATGTGCCCCCCCCCGGACTAGGATAGATCCCAACAGTTGTGCTTGTTCAAATATTTTCGAATAATTATTCGTTTATTATTTGAATAGTCGAATATTAGATATTCTAGATTTTCGAATATTTGTTCGAATTCGAACATCGAAAGGAAGGCATATTCGAATGTTGTTCGAAAATCGAATATTTTAACTTCATTCGAAAATTGAATGCTTTTATTCGAATATTCAATGAACATGCATTCTTTAAGTGCAGAAACTGATTCGAACGAATTGTTCGTTTAAATAAACGAAGGGCTTATTCGATTTTCGATCATTCGAACAAATTGATGAGCGAATAAATTCGTTCATTCATTCCCTCAAAATTCTTCGACGTCGGATTTATTCCTTCATTCATTCCTTCGATAAAATTTCACAGCTATGTTAAATCGCTAAAGTTGAATCAGTCAGTCAAGAACAGTCAGGGTTAGCTCACCGTGCCTGAATTCTTCGTTGGATTCCAGTCTTTAATGGAGCCGAATGAGCTGCTTTGCTGCATTCAGCACAGCCAGGAGGATGATAACCTTGCTTCGGGTAAGGGTTGCGACCAGGGTTCGAATCGCTGGTGAGACCGAAGGGGTCTTTTCTAGGGGATTTTTAAGCAGTCCTTGCAGAACTGCCAATCATACAAAAAAACTTTGACCACGGCATGGCTGCGTGACGTAAAATTTGATAATTATTATAAAAAACTCGACATTTTGATTATTGAAGGGTGATGCAGAGAACATGGTGTTTGCTTCGAAGAGCGAGACCAAGCTTCAAGTTCTCTGATGCTGCTCTCACAGGGTGAATCGTCGGGTCACATGGGTAAAATTCACAGCTTCATTCTCTCAGGCAGCCCATGTGACTAGTCTTCTGGCGCCAGATCTTCCCGCGAAGATATTCAATCCACTCGCAAGCCACATTGTATGGAAGTTGGGGCGGTGTAGTGGTTATGAGCGTAGCTTCATGGATGGGCGATGGAGGTTCGAGTCTCGCCGCCGGATACTTTTTTGCAAACGCTGTCCTTCGAAAATAGCACTGAATTCATCACCATCCCCTTCTTCCGCACCGAAGGAGCATCGTGCAGTGGATAGCAACGGTGTTTTACGGTCTGACAAGGGTTCGGTGCCTATAACGGGCATTTTCCATTTGACGGCGGACAGCGGTAGGCGTCGATTTTGATTGCTGGTCAAAAATTCGATCTCCAAAATTTCTCACGAGTTCGTTTGAAAGGCCTATTTCATCTTTCCTGCGACCAGCAACGGATATTTGCAGCATTTGGGTGCTGTGTGGGCCCTGTCCCAATCGGTGGGTGCTGGCTTGAACATGTGCAATACCACGCCTTTCTCCTGTTTTGTCTGCAGTTTTAAGCGAAAAAAGCTGCTTTACTGCACTACGAGAATAGAAAAAAGACGATCCGGAGCCACTGAAGCATTGATTTCGCAAAAAAAAAATCGCAAAAACAGCTGATCGAATGTGAAAAATCGTCAACGAAGACTTGATCTCAATCCAATCTGCGCGGAGTGAGCCGATCAATGGTCAAATCCCGGCGATGAGGAACGTTGACCTCAATCGAATCACCGATTGACCGGCAGACGGTAGACGGGCGGTGCGAACTCAAGACGGGCGGTGCAAACTCCAGCGACGTCGCGCGCGACTGGCCGCGCGCCGCCAGCGGATGCGATGCCGCGCTCGATCACGCGGCGATTCGACTAAAGGCTCGTGCACAGTTCGACAGCGCAGTGAACCACCCATGTTGTAGCATAGGCGGTTCACTGCGCTGTGCCACAGCGCGGAGCCACCGCGCGGTGAGGAGCCGTGCACACTCACCGCGCAGTGGCACCGCGCGGTGTCACTGCGCTGAGGGAATCGGTGCTCCCATTTTCACCGCGCTGTGCCGTGGTGTGGCGTGTGGCTCTCGGGATTGCGTACCATGCGCGCCTTTGCTGGCAACCTTCCAGCTACGCAGCGCTACCGCACCGCGCCGACGTGGGAGATGTGGCAAAAAATGAACCCCTCAGCGCGGTGCCACAGCGCAGTGAAACTGTGCATGAGCCTTCAGAGCTCCCCGAAACGGTCAGCGAGTTCACATCGTCGCGCGCGACAGCGCGGTGGCCGCGGATGGCAGCGACGTCGCGGTCGACTGTGCGACAGGTCTGCCAAGCCAGATTCGGACGCCGAACCGCTCCGCTGCGACGTCGTGCGCGGTACGCAGCGTCGCCCGCGGACAAGGGACCATCGCCAGATCGCCCGGTGTCGTCGGGATCCTGAGGCCGGCTCCTGCAATCGATGGGCGGCGAATGAGCGGTGCCGCGTGCGATGTCGCGCGCGAGGTGCGAAGTCCCTGCGACGCCCCGATAGGCGAAGCAGAGCGGTAGATAGACGGTCCGTTTCTGCTGGGTGCCTCGTGCAGGATGGTGTGTTGTATAGGAGCGCCATCTCGGGAGGAGCAACAGAGGTTCAAAACCCGTTGGTCGGGTTTGGTGTTTTTACGTCGCTGCTTCCTGCGAAGAAGGCATTGAAATCATTCTTACAGGTTAGTGAATCGTTCGAGTTTGGCGTGTGGGTAGCGTTGTTCATCAGTATTATGATCGTGGTTCAAATTCAGTAGTGGTTGTTCCTCCTTTTGTTCAAGCGTTCGCACATTGATCCCGATTGTCGATCAAATTTTCGATCTTTAAAACGAAGCTCTACGGTAACGCTGGAGTCCGCTTAAAAGCCTTCTTTCTCATTTTTCTGCGAGTAGCGCTGATATTTACGCCATTTCGGTGCTGTGTGAACCCTGTCCCAATCGATGGGTGCCAGATTGAACATGTGCAATACCACGCCTTTCTCCTGTTTTGTCTGCAGCTCTAAGCGAATAAAGCTCCCCTACTGCCCTACAAGAATAGAAGAAAGGACGACCCGATGCCGCTGAGGCATTGGTTTTGCAAAAAAATCGCAAAAACAGGTGATCGAAGGTGAAAAACCGTCAACGAAGACCAGATCTCAATCCAATCTGCGCGGAGTGAGCCGAGCAATGGTCAAATCCCGGCGATGAGGAACTTTGACCTCAATCGAATCACCGATTGACCGGAAGACGGTAGACGGGCGGTGCGAACTCAAGACGGGCGGTGCAAACTCCAGCGACGTCGCGCGCGACCGGCCGGGCGCCGCCAGCGGATGCGATGCCGCGCTCGACCACGCGGCGATTCGGCTCAGAGCTCCCCGAGACGGTCAGCGAGGTCGCAGCGTCGCGCGCGACTGCGCGGTGACCGCCGCTCGCAGCGACGTCGCGCTCGACTGTGCGACAGCTCCGCCAGGCCAAATTCGGGCGCCGAACCGCTTCACTGCGACGTCGTGTGCGGTACGCGGCGCCGCCCGCGGACAGGCGGCCATCGCCAGTTCGCGCGGTGTCGTCGGGATCCTGAGGCCAGCTCTCGCAATCGATGAACGGCGAGTGCGCGACAGGGCGAATGTCGCGCGCGAGGTGCGAAGTCCCTGCGACGCCCCGACAAGCGATGTGCGGGATGCGGCGCAGTGGATAGACGATCCGTTGCTGCACGGAAGAGTGCAGAATGGTGAAGTGGAGAGGAGCGCCATCTCGGCGATTAGTATCAGTGGTTCGGATCCTGCTGGTCGAAGTGGGCGTTTTTGCGTTGCGTTTTCGCGCGAAGATAGCATTGAAATAGTCTTTACAGGCTAGTGGAGCGTTCGTGGATGGCGCAGTGGGTAGCGACTTTGATCGATGTTATGATGGAGGGCCGTTTCCGTGGTGGTGTTCTTCGTTTTAGTGAAGCGTTAGCACAATGATTGCCGACACATCGGCATTCGTCTCAGAATTCGTATTTTTTAGTGTTTTTCTCGAATATTTTCACATTTTTGACGCTATGTAAACGTTTTTCCAGTTTGTTGTGGCCAGTCTAAACGTGTGCAATACTGCGTGATTCTTGCATCGTGTATGTTGTGATGTGTGCGTTCTCTTCGGTGTTTTGTTTTTACGGAGAAAAATTAAAAAGCACTTGTATGTGTTAATTTTGTAGGTAGCAATCATTATGACACCTCTGAAAGTAGCTATCTTGATCTGTTGTCTGTCTGTGGAATTCAGACGTCAAAGTGTAACTTCTACAGAAGACAATCTCAACCATAATGGAACACGGTAGTATAAACGGCACCTCTACACGCTCAAGCACCCTGACTTTATTCTAAAGTCTTCTAATTATGTAGCACGTAGTCCATCGGACGGATTCATCAAGCAGTAAACAAAGGTAGAGATACCGTTAGGTGAAGGGTAGAACTAAGTTTCAGGTGAGAACAGCTGATCTCACTGGAGCGCCATTTTGTCAATGGGGCGCGGAATCCTCGCGGGTATGTGGAATCCCCACGACGATCGTCGAGTATTCTCCACCCGTTAGTATATCCACATTGTGGCGGGTAAAGTTTGTCATGGATGCCTCATCGTGGGAACGTCTACCCCTATACCCCCATACCCGCGGGTACCGGCCCCTGGTAAGCACCATGGGGGACTCGAACTGACATCCTAGTGCATTTCATGGTCAAAACGTTAGCCACTACACCACCTACCAAGCTGAATAATCTACTGTCAACGTCGGCAATCCACCGGTGATCTTGCGGAAAAGAATTATCCACTGTGATGGGAAGTTGAAGATGGAAAAGTGACAATCTCCTAACCCATACTTGGGCTAGGCAAAGGAAGAATGTATCTTTCCTTTTTTCCTTCTATTTCCTTTTTCTCCTATTGCTATTCTATCTACTTTCTATCACCCATTACAAAAACCTACTGAACGAATGACAAAGCTCAGAAGCAGAGAAAACCCTGGCCCACATGTGGATCAGACGAGGAAAAATATACGGAAGAAGTGACGGAAAAGAGTGGCTGAATTCAGAGCTGCTCAGAATGAAACGTCTCGTTTAGAACGCAGAAGCCAGCCGAGCTCCGCATTCGATGTGCTTATGTCCGCTTATGGAAGGATTAGACGCTGCTCGATCGCATTGTCAAACAGTGGGGGCGTCCGTCGAGCGCCGAAAGTTGCCTTTATGGTAGCGCTACAGTTGCGTAACGCAGCCTGGCTGGACGACGTAGGACCTACCGTTGGGCTATGAAGAGTTTTCAGAACGAAACATGGCGCAAAAGTGGCTCATGTAAATGGATGACACAGTAACAGCTCTAATTATGCCAAACTAATTGTCAGACGGTCATTATAATCGTGTGATAACCACCTTAAACGGTCAGCAATTGACGAGAGTCGACACAGCTCGTTAAACGGTCATTAATTTTGCACGGACACATGAGCAGACCGAAGGCGGACTTGCCCATTTACAATAGGACTCCCACTCACTTAACAAGTGTATTGCACCGCTTTACACTGTTTTTAAAGTGAGTGAAAGTCCTAGCGTAAATGGGCAACTCCGTCCTACGCTTGTCCATGTGTCCGCGCAAAAATAATGGCCGATCGATGAGCTACATCGATTCTCGTCAATTGCTGCCCGTTTGAGGTGAGGATCACGCGATTATAATGGCCGGCTGGCAATTAGTATAATTAGAATTTCTTCTGTGTTATCCATATATATGACCCAATTTTGCAGCATGTTTCGTTCTGAAAACGCTTCCTATTCCAACGACAAGTCCTACGTTGCCCAGCCGGGCGGCAGCGCAAGACAGAGAACCACCTCAAGACTGTTAAAAAGAAAATTATCGAATACAAACGACAAATAAAGACAAGACACTAATCCAGTGAACGAGGGAATAGCCGAATGCGATACCTAGTCTGGGAAGGGAACTTGTCAGTATTACTTACTAGCAATACATGGGACACTGTAAACACATGTATTAGGTTGGCAACTAATTTCGTGGACTCTCAAGCGCCTTCAACAAAAGTGTTCATAAACAAATAGCAAATAACAGTTTTCAACCAAAGTAAGATTAGTTGGAACGCGGGACTGCTTCCCATTTATCAGCTACTTGGCCCATCCCACAGCCGTAGAATTCTTGTGCTTTTGAAGCCAAGAATCCTTGGAGGTGCATTTTGACATGGTCCACATCAATTAATCGTCCTCCAACCAGGAAGTGCTGCGGCGTGCTGTAAAGGTGCTAGTCATATGGCGCACAGCCTGTGCTGTAAGGTGGGTGAGTTAGACGCTCCCAGCTAAGGTCTTCGATTTTATGAAGCTCCCTATTCGTGACGTGTGATCTGGCGTTATCTTGCTGATAGATAATTCCGCTCCTGAAAATCTACCTGAACCGACTCCAGCGAAGTTCAGCCTGCGCGCAGCTAGGTTGAGAAGAGTAGATTACAGCATTAATGCTGGAACCGTTCTTGACGAGCTCCCAGAAGTTAATACCTTCTTGACACCACCAAACGGAGGGAACGTAGCGAGCCGGACGCCTCAAAAAATAGAAGACGTTGACTGGGAGCGTCAAACTCATCCACCTTACAGCCCAGACCTAGCGCCGAGTGACTACCACATTTTTAGTTCGGTGCAGTACTTCTTGGTTGGAAGACGATTTAATAATGTGGACCGGGTCAAAATGCACCTCCAAAGATTCTTGACCTTAAAAGCACAATAATTCTATGGCTGTGGGATAGACCAGCTACCTGATAGATGGAAAGCACTTCTGCGTTCCGAGGGATCTTATTTTAATTAAAGATTGTCATTAGTTATTTGTTAATAAAGGCTTTTGCTGAAGATTCTTGAGAGTCCACGAAATTAGTTGCCAACCTAATAAAACATGGATAATATGACAATCAATAGCGAAATAACAACTAAAAGGACAGTAAGCCGATGTTACAAAGGAAACCTGACAGAACTACCACCACATGACGCCGCCATAGGTTGAAACACGATAATCAAGGAAAACGTGGTCAACCGTGACTTTTTTCCTGCTTTGTCTTGTTTAGACCTGTTGTAATACCATACGACGGCAGCCTTATCAGCTTCACTTATACCGTCCACGTCAAATTATACCTTTCCGATCGACCTGAACTGTGTTCTATGCATGCTTGACGATTTTAAAATCAAACTGAACATCCTCAAAATTAAAGCGAGCTTACTTCACATTACACTGGACTCCCGAGAAGGTTGGAATATTTTTTTGGTCAAGGAAAATTTAGTATCACTTTCTCTAAAATTTCTTTTAATCACTCGCCCCATTAAGTTAACACATTTTTAGAAATTTCATAAAAATTGTATTTTTTCAAGAAAAATGGGCTAGAGTTTGTTTTAAACGGCAGGAAAGCAGCAATTTTTAATGTTAAAAGAAGATTGCCGAAGGTTGCGCCAAGCATTCGTCTAAAATGTTGCGCTTTTCATTTCATTGATAGCAAAAACTCTGTCTGTATGGAGTTTTACGCTTGACAGCGGGTACATCAAAAACTTTTGCGGAAAAAAGGCATATCTTCACTTTGCTACAAGTGGACTGCATTTGCATTGTTAATCAAATTAAAATGGCCACAGAGTAGTGCTAGAGTAGTGCAGTGACGAGATCTCATCCTTTCGGCCTCGTTTATACCTCCAACGCCGAGCGACGCGACGGCATATAAAGCGGCCAAATTGATCGATCGCGTCGCTCAATCAATGTGGCAACCATGTGGTGTCGCGCCGCTCGGCGTCGAAGTATAAACAGGGCCTTAAGAGAGCGCGTAGTGTGCATGCGACGCGCGGCGCGCTGTAATGAAAGGCTCCCATATCGATTCATCGCGTCGCGAGATCGATATGGAAGCTTACCATTACATCGCGTCGCGTGCACACTAAACGCTCCCTAACACGCTAGATACTGCTACCTTTCCGTACTCTAGAACAAGCTTGAGCAACAATTTTCCCAAAATTTCAGAATTTTATAACATCTCAAACAGTCGGTTCCCTTATTGGAGCAGGTGAGTAAAAAAATTAAAGAAACTCGACGAAGAGTGCCTAGTGTAGTGTGGAAGAGTGTAGCTTTAATTTCGAAGATGTCCAGTTTAAAAGTACCAAACTTGCTTAGAAAAGTGTCGAATTTGATCTGAAAAGCGCAGAATTTCAGGCGAAAAGCTCTCTCTCAAAATGGTCATTGCACCGTGTAAGGCCTAGTTTATACTTTCGCCGCCACACGGCGCGCCACCACAATCTCCAAATATATCGATTTTTCGCGCCGTCCGATCGATATCTATCTCGACTATGGTGAACCGCCGCGCAGCGGCGCAACTACAAACCAGGGCTAAAACTTCTATTTGTGAGAAAGGCAACGCCGTGCACTTCATTATTTTCGGAAATGTAGTGGTGAGTGAATGAGTGTCAAGTTCCTAGAGATGTACGCCTCACTAAAGAATCGTCAGCCTTCTGCCACTGTGTCAAAGACTCCACTTTTTTACGTTTCAAAGTTACACAATTAGTACACAGCTCACTCCTTCATACATAACGATCTGCAAACAAACACGGCAAATATGAACAGCAGCACAGATTGTCGGGATCGAAAAATCGCGTTAGAGCAACAGAGATACCGGATCATTGACGGAGCTTCTTTTACCTTACATACACAACATGAGGACGAGTGACGACGAAGAAGACGTGGTGGTGAATTCTCGGGCAGAGGTTTATAACAGCACGATGAGGCACGCGTGGGAAAAGCGAGCAGCGAGATCCGCTTACGAAGATCATCAGTGGCCGTACTTCTGGAACTCCCATTCTCTGTTGTCCAGCGGGCAAACCTGAAGTGAAACATTTCAGAAGGAACGCCTGAAGAGCCTGCAACGTACGAGGTCGACGACCAACCTGTCGAGTCTTCAGCCAACGCGAGATGCAGTGAAAGTGAAACGCATGGTTACAGTTGCCCCACGCCACCGTACACTCCTCCTTCTGACCCGTACTCTGGTTACCCTGAAATGGTCGTATATGGTATGGGACTTGCAGATATATAGAGTGCCTCGTCTCACTCTCTGTAGATGAGATCGTTCAGATGTTGACCAAGATTGTCATCAACTCTATTACGGCTGACGTTTCGGCATTGTCGCCTTCTTCAGAGCCTGGAAAAGTCGGAGATACTTGTGGAACTGTTCCCCAAACACCATTTCTTCCTACAGAATACTCTTCCTAAGGAAAATAGAGGCAGGATTCCATATCCCAGATACAACTCCCCTTCGTGATGGATGACGTTGGACCACCAGATACCCGTGGCTGGAAGGAATCGTGGGTGAATGAGCTCCGATCCTAAGGACCACAGGACTTAAGGATCCCGGAGGTCAGATCGAGCCGATCAAAACCCACAGAGCTTAAGTCGTATGGTCTTTAGGATCGAAGCTTATTCACCCACAACCTCTTCCAGCCACGGGTGTTTGGTGGTCCAACGTCATCTACCTCGAAGGTTAGTTGTATCTCGGATATCGGATCCTGCCTCTAGTCTCATTTGGAAGAGTATTCTGCAGGAAGAAATGGTGTTTGGGGAACAGTTTCACAAGTGTCTCCGACTTTTCGAGGCTCTGAAGAAGGCCAGAACGCCGAAACATCAGCCGTAATAAGGTTGACGACAACTTGAGCGTAATAAGGTCGACGGCTGGACGATCTTATCTATTATGCCAAGATGTATTGAAAGCCGAACTTGGACAGTTCTCCTCTCACTATTGAAACTTAAAACGTAACGGCAGAGAACCACAGCGCTTGCCGAGGGTGGGGTGCGGCATGCATTCTACTTCTGCGGCTATACCGTGTATAGTAGGCATATGACCAGAGGAAGTTCAGCCTCGACACGTCGGCGTAGAAAGACTTAGCCAGTCAATCTCAAGCGTCTCAACAAGAAAAACTAATTCGTCCCCACAGGAATCGGTCGTCAATCATTTTCTTCTACCGGCTTCGTTATAGTATAGGCGTATTCATAGGAGATTTTCCAAAAGCCGTCTATTTTCGACCAATTACGCTAAAATTTCCTCTAATAACAGATGTAGACACTCGAAATGCCTTAGAACCCTTAGCGAAGGTACTTAACGAACGTGGACAAACCTGATTTGCTTGACATTCGATACACAAATCCATGATGTGATTGCGACAGATTGCACAGTTATCGACTTGGATGTCCCATGCCCACAGCGCTACTGCACTCCATTTCTTCACCTAGAAGAGTCTGATTTCACACTTCAGACCGACACGCTTCCGAGAACACTGCCGAGGATGGGTATACGATGTATGAAAACTAATTTTCAGCTGCCTGCTCTGGGCGCTTAAATTTTTCACGGCTGGTAAGATGTACGGCTTTTAACCAAAATTTCAACGCTTATCAAAAGTTGAAAGGAGCTCGGAACCACCGAGAACTGAACAGAAATAAATTCAATGTTCAAAAATCTTGAATTTTAGAACCTCGGTACAGTGAAATTTTTAGACTTTGCTCAATTTATTCTGCTCTTAAGATATTTTCTACATCATTTTCAATTATTCTGATTTCTGATAGCAAACGCCATTGAATGGATTGCCTGGATGTGTACACGTGTACACGCATACTCACACCACTTATCAATCACAAAGGATGGGGCAAATAATAGTCTTATTTGAAATTACATACACCTCTTCACTTTGTTCAATGTGCTCTATGGCGGACTGAAATAAGTTCTCAGCACGACTGAGCAGAAGAGACTTGCTCATAACAGTACAATTAAGAAATTAAGTTGGGAGCATCCCTAGATAAAGTAGATGAACACTACAGAATACTTCCTTCTTTCTTAACCTTAACCGGTCAGCAATTGACGAGAATCGATGCAGCTCGACAAACGGCCATTAACTTTGCGCGGACTGATGGACAAACGGGTGGGAGGCCTACCAGGGGTCAGATTGATCAGCAACTTACATAACTTTAACAAAGAATTCACAGCGCAAAACTCAGATATCGCGACTTACTTCGCTCACAACATTGTTTGATCAGCCGCGCTATAAAGGATTTCGGCTGTAATTTTCTTCCTTAAATTGCTTTAGCGCGCTGACGAATCCGGCCCCTGCTCAACATACTACTGTGGAACCTCTACTCAAACCGTTTAAGTAAAGTGTAAAGCGGTGCAGTGCAACCCAGTGGACCACCGTATAACTCTTTAGAAGCAAATAATCGAATACAAACGACGAATAAAGACAAGGCAGTAATCCAGAGAACGAGAGAATGGCCGAATGCGATACTTAGTCAGGGAACGGAACCCGTCCGTACTTACTAGCAATACAAGGGACACTGGAAACATGGAAACAGGGAAATAACAACTAAAAGGACAGTAAACCGGTGTAACAAAGGAAATCTGACAAAACTGCCATGACGCCGTCACAGATTGAAACAGGATAAAACAGGGAGGTGACATAGCGTGACGTTCCTATTGCTTTTTCTGTTTCAGACCTGTGATAACAGAAATGAATTTCGGATCTATCCTAGTCCGTGGGGAGGGGGGGCACATAACTAAAAAGTAGGGAACAAAATGGATTGAAACTTACCGAGCGGCTTCTAGAGAACGAGCTGGAACCTAAAAGAAACCGAAAACGAGAGAACAAACCAAAAAATAAAAAATCGCCGCGGTTTACAACCGTCTCGGCGGACAAAGAGCGACGGAATGGAGGCACGCCGCGTGCTCGCCGCCGGCTGACATGTTATAACCAGGATCTAAGATGGTGGGGAGGGCGATGGAGCCGCATGCCGCGTGCTGACCGCCGCCTGACATGTTATAACCAGGATCTGACATGGTGAGGAGGGCACACAACTTTGCTGCTTACAACCGCAACAAGCGTAATTTTTGCGCTTTTTTCCTTCATGACTTTTCTTGTTTCGGTCTCATGTTGTTCTGTAGGAGCCGCTCGGTAAGTCTCAAGCGGATTTGTTACATATAATACCTTTTAATTATGTGCCCCCCCCCCCTCCGGACTAGGATAGATCGTGAATTTCTTTTGAAAATAGCGATATCACACCGATTTTAACATCAATCTGCACCGTTTTTGTGGAGCATATATATTGTGTGAGAAAGTCACATGAACAACACGTGTCGTTAGACCTTACCGCCCCTTGGTAAAAGAATTACTAGTGATAAATTCCCAAATAAAACTTCATCAGGCTTACTGAAGTCACTAATTTGCCTATGTTAAAAAGGATAAAAAAGGATAAAGGACGGCGTTAATCAATCCCTTATGGGATGCGCCAGCGCATTCTACTTCTACGGGATGTCGTGGAGGCGACATGAATGCGTATTTGGCCATACAATTACTTGCGGTGGCCAGCCGATGAACAAGTCAGCGCTCTATCCTTCCCAGACAAGTCTGGTACCAATTCACCGACCCCGGAGGGATGGAAGGCTTGGTTGGCCTGGGCGGGAAATCCGAACCAGGAACCTGGTATCGGGTGCACGCGACAGTCGCGCCTCCTCCGACTGCGCTACACGCGCCCCGCCTATGTTACCCGCATTTTTTAACGTTAATTAGGTACCACATCGTGCAGCATAAATAGAACCTCGTCCTTTATTCAACCAATTCACAAAATATCTTCTATTAACGCCAAGGTTTCGTCTTTTTCT
Organism: Heligmosomoides polygyrus bakeri; assembly: GCA_947359475.1. Classification (NCBI taxonomy): domain Eukaryota; kingdom Metazoa; phylum Nematoda; class Chromadorea; order Rhabditida; family Heligmosomidae; genus Heligmosomoides; species Heligmosomoides polygyrus. The sequence continues at coordinate 98,354,600 of OX375868.1, read as the reverse complement.
ATACCTCCATCAGAATATCGGCTACCGTTTACAATGCTTCATCTTTATCACAGAGAAAAAAGAGCAAATGTCTTTATAAAGCTCGCTGCGACAATACAGGAATAGTGATGAACAACAGCGCGTTATTTGAAAACGCCTGCAGAAAATTGACTCTTATTTACAACGGAAAATGGTAGCAACTTTGGAAGAGACACTGCACTCAACCATAAATGATCATAGCACATTCAATTCAGTTCACTTCTCAAACTACGTCTTCCTTACATCTAGGTAGCACTTTTCTAGGCACCTAAAAAGACAAAGTTGCTGGATCAAGAGCCGAAATAAAGCCGTCTGCAATCTCGGTAACAGTCTACAGGAACGCATCCTGGTTCAGTTGCTCCAAGGGAGACTGAAGTGAGGGTAGCGCAGCTGCGGAAGCTCGTTCTGTGGCATCCTTATAAGGCCTTGTTTTATGATTAAAACCAGTTTCTTTAAGCCTCAGGTGGCTGGTATCGAGGTTGTAAGCTGTTACAACGATGTCTTGCTGCGATCAAAACTCGAGCGCCAGACGGGACTCGAAGCCGCACCTTTTGCTGACCAGACGGTTATGCTCTACGCCATTAAACAGCCAGCGAAGTTTGATCAAACGCAACAGGGATGAGCAGATAATTTTTTTTGAAACCCGGATAACGGATTACGGATAATTTTGCCCAAAAATGACCGGGTAACGGAAAAACGGATAATGAACAAACAACAAAAATTAGAACTACTTTTGAACCATTCTTTCTCCAACGGTAGGTCAGTAAATGTAACACTGTCCATGTCACATGTCAAATAAGCCACTCTTAACATTCTTATTGTCTCCAGCTTCTCTCTTCTTGAAACCTCGGCATGGTTAGTTCTTGTTATTGTCAATACTGCGCCAACGAGGTTTTTAAGGTGGATCTTTACTCCAGCCTTAGGCCTTGTTTAGTGTGCGCGCGACGCGCGACGCGATGCCATGTGTAGTGGCCGAATTGATCAATCGCGTTGCTCGATCAATTTGGCCACTACACATGCATCGCGTCGCGCGTCGCGTGCACACTAAACAAAGCCTTACGTTTCGACTAATTCGTTGTCGTCAGAGGCACATAGATCCACCAATCTTGCTGAGCGCAATCGCCCTCTGTAAGTAGATCAGTAAGAGCGAAGATTCGCTATTACTGGTCTACTATCAGAAGGCGATTCTTATTGGTGTTTTTCTCCAAGGCACGTGGCAGTGCAGTCGGAAGTGCCGCCTGTCGCATGCTCTCCGACTCAATGTTCTTGGTTCGGATTTCCTTTCCAGGTCAACCAAGCCTTCCATGCTTTCGGGCTCGATGTATTGGTACCAGGCTTGTCCGGGCAGGATAATGCACTGAATTGTTCATCGGCAAGTCATTGTGCTCGCCAAATACGCATTCAAAGTGCTTCCAGCACATCACGTAAGAGTAGAATGCGTGCCGCATCCTGGACTTCCGTCATCTTATATTCGTTATTCATGTTTTCAACTGCAGTGAAGTCACTATGGATAGATCCCACGGGAATTTCTGGGTTTGGGTGGGGTAGTCGTTAAAAAGAGTCGTTTTTGTTTACTCTCCAATTAAATTAACACTAATTCTTACCCAGATCGAGTAAAACTCTCTCTACTGCTTTGGAAAGCGTAAATTGTAAATTGTGCTAGTGCCAAACATAGTTTCAAAGAGCGCTAAAAGGTCGTGTAGATGCGGAGTATCTGGCACATCCTTAAAACGAAGTGATTCCTATCGATGTTTGTCCTTTTCTCCACTGATCGGCTGGTTTTTTCCAGATCGTACATTATGCTAGAAGGAATTTTGGTGAAAACCCCGCAAATAGAAGTGAGCAAGGCAGTGTTCAGCATTTCAAAACGCGCTATGAGCAATTAGATAGTTTAGTCTAATTACAGCATTGAGAACTGAAAAGGCACCGACCTGGCATAGCAAGCGCATCTCGACTGCCAGTGGAAAAACACAAGACGGCTTTTTTAAGCTGTCCTTGTATTCAACCAAGTAATCACAAGCTTGTCACACTTTGTTGTTCGTTATCCGACGGATAACGAACAACAAAACGGATAGACCAAAATCCACCGAAAACCGGATAACGGATAATGGTTAATCCGCTCCTCCCTGGTCAATCCCCGGCCCCAATATTCGCCCTACTTAACAGAATTGCCTCGTAGGTGCGGCTCAATTCTTCTTCAAATGCCTCAATTGTGATCTTTTGCAATCAATTTTTCTTCACTAGCTCCAAGGATAGCTATGTCCCACTACGTGCGAGATTCACCAACGACTTACAGCAATCTAACGGTGAAAATACCGCCGAAATCCCTGATAACACGGCTTATCAACCAGCGATATGGTGAAATGTTCCAATGTTTCACTATTGATAAGAGGGCTACAAGGGATTTCGGCAGTATTTTCGCCGTTGGATTGCTGTAAGTCGTTGATGAATCTGGCTCTGCGCCTCGCAGAACTACTCCCTCGTCACCTACCTCGAATCTCTTCTTGTCTTTCGACGACACCGCGCTGTTCTCGCCTTCCTCAACCTCCATCTTCAGATTGTCCTCGGCCATCCTTAAACGATACCTATGGACAAAATCACGGCTTCTCCTAGAAGGAACCAGGGCAACGATATCTGCAGCGGAATCACACTTTTAGAACAAGGAGCGATGTCGTAGTTGTGTAGAAATTTATGCAACACACTGAACAACGAAACGCGATATGTAGTACACATGAGGCTTTTACCGTAACAATGAAAACTTCACAACACAGACGGCGCTGCTGAACCGCGACTAGACCGGAGACAAATGAGGAACGAGGGAGGGAGACATGGGCAAAATCATGGAGCATTCACATCACATGAGCCAGAACTAGCTATAATACTACTTTCCGTAGGCTGGGTTCATAGTTCAACCGCGCGGCGACTTTAGTATAACCTCTTCCACGTCAAGCTGAACACAACTCAAATCAAATTGGACACTTTTCAAATGCAAATTGGATACTCAACCAAAGAAGATTGACACTTTTGACACCAAACTGAACATCTTCCAAATCAAAACGAGCTTCTTCACATTATAATGGAGACTCTCCAAGTCGGTTTAAATAATTTTCAGTTCAAGGAGGAAGTCCAGTACGACTCTCTCTGAATTTTTTTTTAAACTCTATCGCCCCAGAAAGTGAGCACACTGTCTGCAATTTCACAAATTTTTGTTTTTAAGGAAAATAATGGATTACTTCTTGTTGTAAAGAACGGCAAAGCAGCAATCACACAGTGCATTAAAGGAAGAGATCGAGGCATGAACTCGACTTCATCACCGCAATATTTATTTGACTGATAGTCTAGATGCTGCTTACCTGAAACAGCGACGTGAAGACATGTGTTCTTACTTTACCGTCCACATCTGTGTTACCTCACACAAAACCAAATTTTTGCTACCAATCAAGTAAATATCGCAATGATGAAGTCGAGTTCATGACGCGATCTTTTTTTAATGCACTTTGTGACTGCTGCTTTGCTGTGCTTTGCAACAAGCAGCTATCCATTATTTTCCTTGAAAACAAAATGTTTGTAAATTTCCAGACAGCGTGCTCACTTTTTGGGGCGGTAGAGTCGAAAATTTTCAAAGAAAGTCATACTGAACTTTCTCCTTGAACTAAAAACTACTTAAACCTTCCTAAACAGTCTCCATTCTAATGTGGAAGAAGCTTGTTTTGATTTTGAAGCTGTTTAGTTTGATTTCAAAAGCGTCAAGCTTAGGCCTCTTGTATACTTCCGAGGGAGTGTCCGCGAATCGTGCCGGGATCCTTCACCTGGCCAATCGCCGCGCCCCGTCTTACAAAGTATACCAGCTCCCTTATCTTACATCGGCGGATCGCCGCCGATGTAAGATAAGGGAGCTGGTATACTTGGTAAGACAGGACGGAAGGCTGTTGGTCGGCAACGTCGTTTAACTTTCGGCGCCGAAAACGCGCTCCATTGCGACGCGCGCCATCCCGGCCGACAACGACCTCTGCGGACGTGCTGTGGACACTCCCGCGGTAGTATACCTTAGGGCCTGTTCATACTTCGCGACAATAGCGACAAAAGCGACAAGAGCGACTGGAGCGACGGAAGTAGTGTGGTGTACGTAAATAATTACGCATTTCACACTACATTCTTCGCAGACGGAGTGTGGAGTACGCAATTATTTACGTACACCACACTACATCCGTCGCCCCAGTCTCTCTTGCCGCTTTTGTCGCTCTTGTCGCGAAGTATGAACAGACCTTTAGGCCTTACTTAGAAGAGTGTCCAATTTGATTTGGAAAGTGTTCAGTTTGACATAAAAATGGTGTAGACCCCGTCCTACTTGATACGCAGTTAAATCGTGATATGTCGCGTGGACCTATGGACAAGTGGATACGTCTGTGATTACCGTAATGGGGCACTCTGTTAACTTCAAAGGAAACGGTGACGAGATACGAAATGGCATGGCTAGCACACAGCGCGACATCAAGCTGCTTCCCGCCGCGAGCAAGACGGTACCTGCCTGCTTCAAACCTGGGGCTGCCTTAGTCAAACAATACAATACAACACAAAACAAGGTGGTTAGCATAGGAAGAACTATGTACACACACGATTCTGGAGTCCAGCCGGCCTCCTACGAGTGTTCATGGTGTCGAAGCATTTGCTGCTGTCTCTGCTGCTGCTGTTGCTGTTGCTGCTGCTGGGCGACCATACAGGCCAGCGCAGCCTGCATCACTCCTCCGTCGCCATAGGCGTTGTCAACTTCATCCAAGCCATCGCCTGTCTCTTCGTGATCTCCCTAAAACAGCAGATTCTACTTCAAACAGTCAGAAATGTGAAATTTCGGAAACCCCTACCAAATGGACCGACTTCTGAATGTTTGGCACTATTGTACTTTACGGACTCCAGAGGACGAGGAGAGGTCGAAAAAAAATTTCGCCCAATCTTCGCCCAGGGGGTTATTTGGGGTGCTAATCACGAATCTGACATCCGTTTTTGAAATTTCGGCCGATTACGGTAGGTTACGGTAGGTACCGGTGACTAAGGCTATCGAGGTCATAATCACCGATTTCGCCCAAACTTCGCCTAGGGGGTTATTTGGGGTGCTGGTCACGAATCTGACACCCGTTTTTCGTTTTACGCTGGAGTACGGTAGGTTACGGTAGGTCCGGGTGACTAAAGCTGCCAAGGTCATGGTCACCGATTTCGCCCAAACTTCGGCTATAGGGGTTATCTGTGGTGCTACGGGTGAGCACAGCATGCAGGCGGTCCCGCAGCGATCGCCTGAAAGTTCGCAAATCAGCGGGAAACCATTTTGCGGGAAACTCTTCGATAGGCTTAATCGAGAGATAGCCATCTAAGCATCATGGCCCTCCAGGCACTGTTCCACAACGCCGCCAGGAAGAACTGTGCGACTTCAAGCTGAAGGACGTCTTTGACAAGCTAAACATATACGCAGCCGATTTCCAGGAATGGCTAAGAAGGATGGGATTGCTCGCAATCGGTGACCATGACCTTGGCAGTCTTAGTCATCCGCACCTACCGTAGCCTACCGTACTCCAGCGTAAAACGAAAAACGGATGCCATATTCGTGATCAGCACCCCAAATAACCCCCCCCCCCCTTAGGCGAAGTTTGGGCGAAATCGGTGATTATGACTTCGACAGCCTTAGTCACCGATACCTACCGTAATCTACCGTACTTCAGCGTAAAACGAAAACGGATGTCAGATTCGTGATCAGCACCCCAAATAACCCCCTAGGCGAAGTTTGGGCAAAAAAAATTTTTTTTTTCGACCCCTCCTCGTCTTCTGGAGTCCTCCGTAAAGTACAATAATGCCGAATGTTTTGATAGGATCACCACTCCATCTCTGGCTCTGTATGGGCCCAACCTTTCTGGGAAAGTAACACACGAGTTCTGACACAATTCCATTGTGTATCGAAGCTGTCGCATGCGTGATTGGGGGGGGGGGGGGGGGGAGGGAGGAGCTGGCAGCATTTAGCATTTTACAGATAACGGAAAACTCTAGTGTACAGGGTGGCTCAAAAGATGAATACACTGTTTGAAAGGTGACAGCCTTACTCACATAAAGGTAACGAAGAACTTGAGGGCTCATATGAAAGCTTGAGAAAATAGAAATCTTCTAACACATGAGCGGCATGGACTGCGCCATGCACTCGTCTGACATCTTGCATTTTACACTCGATTGATTGTGTTTCGCTTGAACACATGTTATAATTTCTTCACAAAGTGGCCGCATCGATTGATTTGTGACTTTCTTGAGGTTTAAAACTTAGAAACACACTATAGCTTGCAAAAAATGCAGAATATCGTTAAAAATCCAGGTAATATTTGAAGGTTCTAACATTGCTGCTTGTGGAGCTCTTGAAGACGTTTAGGACTCATATAAAAGCAAAGAGTGAAGCGATTTCTGTGGCGTGTAAATAATCACAATTGCGCCATGCCCCTGCCCGAAACCTTGCATTTCGGACTCGACTGATTGCGCATCGGCTGAGTGCTTGTTACAACCTTGTTACCACTTGGCCACATTAACCTGTGCTGTGCTTCTTTTAACGTTTAGAGCTTGACAATCACGTAAAAGACACGTGACATGAGAGTTTATTGATTGCATCACTTAAATGTGGGGAGGAGCCTCATCAGTCCACAGAATCCATTTTGTAAAATGAGGCTCCTCCCCACATTTGAGTGATGCAATCAATAAACTCTCATGTCACGTGTCTTTCACGTGATTGTCAAGCTCTAAACGTTAAAAGAAGCACAGAATAGGTTAATCTGGCCAGGTAGTAACACGATTGTAACAAGCACTCAGCCCATGTACAAACAATCGAGTCTGAAATGCAAGGTTTCAGGCGGAGCATGGCGCAATCTTGATTATTTGCATGCCACAGTAACCCGTTACCGTCCGCTTTCAAATGATTCTCAAACATCTTCAAATGCTTCATTAGCAGCAATGTTAGAACGTTTCATATACTACCTGCCTTTTTTAGGATACCCTGCGTTTTCCTCAAGCCGTAGTGTGTTTCTAAGTTTTAAACCTCAAGAGAAGCACAAACCAATCAAAACGACCACTCTGTGAAGAAATTATAACGTGTATTCAGGCAAAACACAAGAAATCGGGTGTAAAATGCAAAATTTCAGGCGAGCGCATGGCGCATTGTATACCACTTATATGTCAGGAAATTTCTATTCTCCTATGCTTTCATATAAGCTCTCAACTTCTCTGGTACCTTCACTGTGAGCAAAAGTATCGCCTTTCAAACAGTGTATACATTTTTTGAGACATCGAAGGTACCAGAGAAGTTAAGAGCTTATATGAAAGCATAGGAAATTAGAAATTTCCTGACATATAAGTGGTATACAATGCGCCATGCACTCGTATGAAATTTTGCATTTACACCCGATTTCTCGTGTTTCGCCTGAATACACGTTATAATTTCTTCACAAAGTGGTCGCTTTGAATGGTGTGTGCATCTTTTGAGGTTTAAAACTTAAAGGACACTACGGCTTGCGGAAAACGCAGGGTATCCTAAAAATGCAGATAGTATATGAAACGTTCTAATATTGCTGCTAGTGAAGCATTTGAAGATGTTTGAGAATCATATGAAAACGGACGGTAACGAATGGCGTGCAAACAGTATGTTAAGATAAGCATAAACAAGAACATTCGACCAAAATAATCGAAGAGAAACCACTAGTAGGTAATATCTGACAAGAGAAGGAGGTATGGGGACAACAGGTGACCATGAGACATTGAGATGATATGTATATCACGGAGTGCTACTTCGAACGCTGACTCCAAATATGTGTTCCGTTTCTGTTCAGCGCATCTATGAACAGAGTTATGGGCCATTTTCAGCTTGGCTCCTTGGAACTCTTACTGCGCGCTGCCAGCCGTGTAGGCTGGAAGCTGCGCTGGCCGAAGAGCACTGATAACGTAAGGGATAGCGGAGCGGCGTGGTGAAAAGGGGTGGTTTGTGATTCGACCCGGTGATGTAGGATTTTTGCACTTCCTAAAAATGATCTGCCACAGTCAAGCAAAGCTCTCTTGGTCAACTTGCAAGGTTAGACGGCTTAAAATTTGGGGCTTTGTTGGATTTTGGCTCATTTGCTCTATTGGTCAAAGCGAGTGGCGTCTCGAAGTTAGGCTTCCAAAGCGATTGGCTCTGTGAGATGATCAGTATTCCTTTTCACCGTAATAGAAGTTTAACAAATCTATGCAGCCAAAAAATGGTTCTAGTCGTTAATGTGGCCTACATAGGGAGGCGAAACTGAGTCATCTAATCACAAGTAATCAGAGCACCGGCAGAAGCGTCTTCTCTTCACCATGTAGACCATATTAACGGTTTGTATCGAAACTTTACTACATCTAGAAGGGCCATCTTGCTCTACAAGAAACGGGACGCGCACGACATTGTCATCTGTAGTCCGATCTGCCTGTTGTCGGTATTCTACGAGCCGAGTCCTGGCTTACTCTAGCCCACTAGGGAAGAACACGGTGATGCTGGGGCTTCGAGGTGAGATGTATACCACGGGATGCGGCTTCAAATGCTGACTCCAAATATGTATCCCGTTTCTGCTGAACGCATCTGCGAACTGAGTTATGGACCATGTTAGCCTGGCTCCTTGGCCTCCGACTGCGTGCTGCCCGCCCGCAGGGGTGGCGCAAGGGATAGAGGAGCGCCGTGGTGAAACGGGGTGGTTTGTGGTTCGATTCCCCGGGGATGCGGGATTTTTGCACTTCCTAAAAAAGATCTGGAACGATCAAGCAAAGCTCTCTGTCTAATCGCAACGGAAAATCTCACCGGAAAGGACTCGACTTCGCACTGAAAATTCCATACGGGCACGGAGATCCAATTTATTATGAATAATTGCTATAGACATGGAATAAAATGTTGTCTTGTCACCATGTTTAATGCAACCATTCATAATAAATTGGTTCTCCGTGCCAGTAAGAAGTTGTTAGTGCGAAGTCGAGTCCTTTCTGGTGACATTTTTCGTTGCGATTAGACAGAGAGCTTTGGTTGATCGTGGCAGATCTTTTTTTAGGAAGTGCAAAAATCCCGCATCCCCGGGGAATCGAACTACAAACCACCCCGTTTCACCGCGGCGCTCCTCTATCCCTTGCGCCACCCCTGCAGGCGGACAGCACGCAGTCGGAGGTCCAAGGAGCCAGGCTAAAATGGTCCATAACTCCGTTCGCAGATGCGATCAGCAGAAACGGGACACATATTTGCAGTCAGCGTTTGAAGCCGCATCCCGTGGTATACATCTCACCTCGAAGCCCCAGCATCACCGTGTTCTTCCCTAGTGGGCTAGAGTAAGCCAGGACTCGGCTCGTAGACTACCGACAACAGGCAGATCGGGCCACAGATGACAATGTCGTGCGCGTCCCGTTTCTTGTAGAGCAAGACGGTCCTTCTAGATGTAGCAAAGTTTCGATACAAACCGTTAATATGGCCTACATGGTGAAGAGGAGACGCTTCCGCCGGTGCACTGATTTCTTGTGATTAAATGACTCATTTTAAATGCCTCCCTACGTAGACCACATTAACGACTAGAATCACTTTTTGGCTGCAACGGATAGATTTATTAACCTTCCATTACGGTGAAAAGGAATACTGATCATCTCACAGAGCCAACCGCTTTGGAAGCCTAACTTCGAGACGCCACTCGCTTTGACCAATACAGCAAATGAGCCAAAATCCAACAAAGCCCCAAGTTTTAGAAACGACCATTAGAGCCCTTATCCTCACTGACCTCATCATGATCCATGTCCGGCTCCTCCTTGGGCACTGCGTTTCCACCACCAGCGCCTATAAATGACTGCAGAATCTGGCTGGCGGACTCGTGATGCATCCCGCTGAAGTCTTGCTCGGATGATGTCGTGCATGGACGAGGCGGAGAGCACCCTGAACCTACACGTAGCTTATAGACGTTCGTCTGCATTGAATCTTGGTGATACAACCTGCTGTAAGAGGCCGAGCCTTGTTGTTCGGCTTCGGAGGAAAGCATCGAGCCGTGAACATGCGCAGCTGATAGCCGAGCCTCTTGCGGTTGTCGATGATCATGCCCTCGTCGCCGTTATGGATAGCCTGAAGCTTCTGTTACCATAGGACAGTTTTCCTAACAAGGGCTGGGTCTAAAGCTTATCTCTGAACGTGGAGGGCTAGTATATAAAAAGAATCTATAGTTCATTTAGTATAAAGGTGCGTTTCTCTTTTGCCAAGTCGTTAAGCTAAACGAGTAGGGAACCCTTAAACTTTACGATAGAGTCAGCTCCTCACGAGCGCTGTGGTCTTCTGTACGCCCGCATGCCTGCGCCGGTAAGCGGGTCGAGGCGCAGTGGATAGCTGTGTTGCTTCATGCGAGGGATGTCGAGAGTTCGGTTCCCCTGCATTGCGATATTTTTGCATTTCAACTAATGATTCAGACGTGAGGGGTCCTGACGCTTACAGAATTTTCCGGCCTTTTCTGCTCATCTTTCTAGTCGTATCCGGTGAAATGTAAGACTCGTCTGCTATTGACTGGTTTTTTATCACAAGGCAATAATGAGAGCTTCAACATAACGGTTCATGAACGTTAAACACCAATGTTACACGGGCACGAAGTGAGACAAAAGGGCTGGTCAGAATACGGGCAACGCTAAAAGCTACAGACTCTTAACAGCTTGTTTCCCTACATGGAGCAATGAATTCGGTAGGGAAACAATCTGTAAAAAGTCTGCAGCCTTTATTCGTTGCCCGCATTCTGACCAGTCCTTCTGTTTCAAGCACATTCTGCCTGTCTCTCATTGCTGTCGAACGTTCATACACCATTATATTGAAGACCCTTCGCATTACCTCGTGATTAAAAACCGGTCAGTAACAAGGAAGATCACAACAAGGTTACTTTCCACAGTATACATCTAGAAAATGTGCAGAAAACGCCAGAAAATTCTATGGACGTCAAGACCCCTCAAATCTCAACCGGTTAGTAAAAATGTAATATGCTGCAACACACGAGGACCGAACCCGACCTCACTCTCATGGAGCAACACTACTATTCGCTGTGCCCCGAACCGCTGGGTGGGAGACCGTCGCGGGTGTACAAATGACCCGCGCCAGCGCTCATGAGGGCATTCGCTCCCCGCTGCGATTCATAGTAAATTTAAGGACCCTATTGGTTTGGTTTAACGACTTTTTGAAAGATAAACTCACCTATATACTAAAAAGGAAGGGTTCCCAACTCAAGGTGAGCTTTTGCGACGTTATTTTGACAGGATGTAGGGCCGTGTGAGCGAAGTCCAGAACTACAGTTAGTTTTTGCTGAACGCTTTTTTAAAAGTCGAAAAAAGAGGTGTAAAAAAGGGTGCGCAACAATCATCCCATCAATCTATATGACACCCTACGAGATGTGCCTCGGTGGCGCAGTCGGTAGACGTGCAGGCTCATAGGAGCACACCGGCGAGCTTTTGAGTTCGAGCCCGCGTAATGCCAATATTTTTGCACAAATTAGTTTGCTGTTATTACGCTTTCTCATGATCACAGGAGTCAGTTTCATGCCATCAATGCTTACAGCAATTCAAAATTGCCTTTTTGCGCCTTCACATGTGGTATTTTTCAGCGATGGGCATTTGTACCATATCGTTTCTCCGGAAATAGGCTTATTGCTCTCCCTTTTAGTCAATAGCTATGGTACAAAGCTACGGTGAGTACATATGAAGGCGCAAATGGACAGCCTTGGTTTGTTGTTAGCATTGATAGTCTAAGATTGGCTCATGTGATCATGAGAAAGAGTCATACCAACAAACTAATACGTGCAAAAATATTAGCAGCACGCGGACTCGAGCACAAAAACCTGCCGGGTACTTCTATGAGGCGGCACTCTTACTGGCTGCGTCACCGAGGCACATCTCATTGGGCGTCATAGGATCTATCCTAGTCCGGGGGCCACATAACTAAAAGGTAGGTAACAAAACGAATTGAGACTTACCGAGCGGCGCCTAGAGAACGAGTTGGAACCTAAAAGAAACCGAAAACGAACGAACAAACAAACAAAAAATAAAAAATCGCCGTCTCGGCGGGCAAAGAACGACGGAATGGAGGCATGCCGCGTGCTGACCGCAGGCTGACATGTTATAACCAGGATCTAACATGGTGAATAGGGCGCGTGAAGCCGCCTGACATGTTATAACCAGGATCCAAAATGGTGAAGAGGGCTTTGCCGGCTTACAACCGCAACAAATTTAATTTTTCGTCTTTTTCTTCGTGACTTTTTCTAGATTAGGGTCCTATGTTGTTCTATAGGAGCCGCTCGGTAAATCTCAAGTGTATTTATTACATATAATACTTTATATTTGTGTGCCCCCCCCCCGGACTAGGATAGATAGGGGTTGATGATTGTTGCGCACAGTTTTTACACTTCGTTTTCCGTATTTAAAAAAGCGTCCAGCAAAAACTAACTGTAATTCTGGACTCTGCTCACAAATTCCTACATCCTGTCGAAACAGCATCCTGAATCTCACCTTGAGTTGAACCTTTCCTTGTAAGTGTATATGGAGAACCTTCCTACAAGATTCGCTTTCCCCGTTCAGAGATACGCTTAAGACTCTTTCTTTGAGTTGATCATAAGCGCTACCCACCTTGACATGCTTCAGCACATCCGACTTCGCTATTGTCTGCCATGTCTTCTGACACACCGCGCACTGGTATAAGTTCAGCTTGATATGTCTGAAGAAGAACGAGTACGGCATGAATCCTTCTGTTCTCAATCAGATCCAAAAGGAAACCGAACCCACTTCGTATTAGCATGGTAGACCAGACTGGAGCGCTGGTTCGACACCTTCAAGCCGCAGATCTGGCACGTCACGGCGTCCTTCGGCTAGAAGAAGTGACTCCATTTATCACAGCAGATGATGACCTCCGCACTCCTCACGACATCCAATCAACTCACAACATAACTGACTTTCCTAATCAGCTCTTCTCCCTCTCCTATCAGCGCCGCGAAGTCCATCCCTGAGCTCATCGCGTCACTGGCGAAGTCCATCGGCGACAAGTCGGCCAGCGCAGACGATGGACCGGCGCCGGGCGGGAAGTTGCTGGCGTAATTGGACATGTGGTGGCCGTGAGATATGTGCAGGTGCGCAGTAGTGTCCATCGAGCCTGAAAGGCAAACGAATTGGTAGTCGCCTCGGAATGCGCCATGACCTCTACAACTGTCCGGGAGCACTTTTTGAACATGCTCGGCCTGTACAATGGTCAGAGCTGTAGTAATTCCGGCGTTCACCAACCGAAGGCGAACCAGTGAAAGGCCTCATCGCCTAATCATACCAAACACGATCCACTCTTGAGTAGCCCCTGCTGCCTACAGCGCTACGGTTAGCCTCAGAAAACTACGTAATTGACTCATTACAGGACAATTGTCGCGCCTATTACCGCCTAGACGAGCCCTTTTTAATAGAATGACGCCGTATGCTGCTATTGAAGCGACGCCCCAGTCTACATATTTAATTACCACCTGCACATGGGGTGGCATATGTTCACGTCGTGGAACGTCTGAACTGCGAGAGCAACACCATTTTCATGACGAATTGGACACTTTTCGAATCAAATTGGACACTCTTCTAAGTTAATTTAAAGACTTTTGAAATCAATGCGAACTCCTAAAAATGGAAACGACCTTCAGGCAGGTCAAACTACACACTCAGTAAGATGCTTAGACAAATACAGGGTGTCTCAAAGAATGTATACACTGTTTGAAAGGTGATAACACTGTTCACTGTAAAGGTACTGAAGAAGTTAAGAGCTCATATGAAAACTTAAGAAAATAGAAATTTTCTGACATATGAGAGGCATGGAATGCGCCATGCACTCGTCTGAAATTTTCCATTTTACACTCGAATGATTGTGTTTCGCTTGTATACAGGTTATAATTTCTTCACAAAGTGGCCGTTTCGATTGATTTGTGCTTATTTTAGAGTTCAAAGCTTAAATACACATTATAGCTTGCAAAAAATGGAGAGTATTCTAAAAATAAAGGTACTGTGTGGAGGGTTGTAACATTGCTGCTAGTAAAGCATTTGGAGATATTTGAGACTCACATGAAAGCGCAGAGCGACGGGATTACTGTGGCGTGTAAATAGTCAAGATTGCGCCATGCTCCTGCTTGAAACCTTGCATTCCAGACTCGATTGATTGTGCATGGGCTGGATGCTTGTTACAATCTTGTTGCTACTTGGTCACATTAACCTGTGCTGTGCTTCCTTTAACGTTTTGAACTTGACAACCTCGTGAAAGACACGTTACATGCGAATTTATTGATTGCACGATTTAAATGTGAGCAGGAGCCGCATTTTACGAGACGCATTCTGTGGACGAATGAAGTAATATTTACGCTGAATGGAGAGGTTAATTGGCATAACTGCAGCTACTGTACGACGGAAAACGTTTCAAAAAGCAGGTTAATCTGACCAAGTTGCAACAAGATTGTAACAAGCATTCAGCCCATGCACAATCAATCGAGTCTGAAATGCAAGGTTTCAGGCATGTGCATGGCGCAATCTGGACTGTTTGCACGCCACAGAAATTATGTTACCCTGTGCTTTTATATTATTTCCAAACATCTTTAAAAGGTTCACTAGCAGCAATGTTAGAACCTTTCAAACAGGAACTTCATTCTTTAGGATACCTTGTATTTTCGCAATCTGTAGAGTGTTTTTGAGTTCTGATCCTTAAAAGAAGCACAAATCAATCGAGACGGCCATTTTGTGAAGAAATTGTAACATGTATTCAAGCGACACACAATCAATAGCGTGAAAAAGGCAAAATTTCAGACGAATGCATGGCGCATTCCATGCCACTCATATGTCAAAAAGTTTCTACTTTTTTAAGCTTTCATATGAGCCCTTAACTTCTTCCGTACCTTTACTATGAACAATGTTATCACCTTTCTAACAGTGTATACATTTTTTGGAGACACCTTGTATTTTGTTCAAGGAAAATTTGGAACAACTTTCTTCGAAATTTTCTAGTTCATCACCCGCAACATGTGTAATAATTTCATAGAATTTTTAATTTTAGAGAACAAGTAATAAATTAAAAATTGACTTAATGTGCAATAAGGTGGTAATCATTGAGTGCATTAGTAGTCCAGATCGCCCAATTCATTCAAAAAGTTCGCCGCAACCTTTACTTGATTGATAATGTAAATGCCACCCACATGAACCACCAAAGTGAGAATATGGCTTCTCTGCTGTTTTAATTTTTAGAAGTATTGTATGATATTGCTGTGTATCTAATGCACGTGTCTATAATCCATGCCTTAAAATAAATATACGATCTTCACATCGAACTGGACACTTGTCAAGTCAAATCAAACACTCTTCTAAGCTAGCCTAAGATTTTTGTTCTCAAGTTTATTCATCTACCCAATAGTGACCACATTGTTTGAATTTTTATAAAATTTTGTTTTTCTAGGGAAAATAATAGCATAAAGCTTGTTTTAAAAATCAGGAAGGCGGCCATTTTTACAGCCAAAAAAGAGATTGCCCCATGCTCTCTTCCAAGACGTCGCTATTTTTGTTCGAATTATAGCAGAATTTCTGTTCGCATGGAGTTCGACACCTGTTAAGGATATAGCAAAAACAACTCTAAAGAACACACATATCCTCAGCTTGACGGTTCATATAAGTGGCATTTACACTATCAATCAAATGAAAATCGCAACGAGCCTTTCGAGTGCACGTCGCGATCTGATCGTTTTATGCGCTATAATCTTGCTTCTTTGTTGTGTTTTGGTACAGATTTCCATCTATTATTTTCTCTCTAAAAATAAAATTTTTATAAAATTATTGCACATGCTGTAACAGGTAAACTAAAAAAAATTCAAAGAATGTTGTACTAAATTCTTCTTTAACAAAAATGATCCTAACCATCTTGGAGTGTGGAGAGTCTGTAGTTTAAAATGCCCGAAGGTCATTTCAATTTGAAAGAGTTCACTTTGATTCCAAATGTCTTAAAGCTAGCTTAGAAGAGTGTACAAACTGATTTGAAAAGTATCCAATTCGACGTGAAAATGGTATAAATAACAAATGTAATTTGTTTGGAAATGCATTATATTCCCAAAACTTGTCAGGGATGGGCCATGATTTCCAATTTCACTTAATATGATATTCTTTTCTATTCTTTGCTGTGTACTTCGCCCAAACAACTACGTATGGAGGAAACGGATGAGAAGTTAAAAGCCCTATCCTATCCTGGTACCACCCACTTATACAGAAAAATGGAAGCAGGGGCAGGGGAACCTAATCGAACCTACAGAGTTACCCGATGCGCCTTTAGCCGTAACCCTCCACGCTCACTTCAAATTCAGGCTAAAGACTGCGAAAATATTCTCAAACCGGAATAATTCGCCATGGAATGCTGTGTAGATGTGCCGCTGTTGGTGATGTTCCGCGAAAGATGAGGTACAGCTGACGTAGGCGTGACTGGAACTCCTGTCGGTGAAGTCGACGGCGGCACAACGCCTCCTGAGCTTGCAGACGAGCCTGATCCTGGCGGCACGACGGCTGTATGTTCTGACGATGAGCCGGACTGTTCAACAGATGACGGGAAGCTGTCCGGGTCTTCATACTGAAACGGGTGCACTTCTTGACAAGAATGTTGGTGCTTGATACTATTCATTTGCTGCACACTTTGAGGGCTAAATCCATTTAGACACCCCGTGGCCCAGATGGCCTTGCTGGCATGATGGGTCCATTTTACGCTCCAGTTCTGAAGACTGAAGTTCGTAACTCAATACGTGCTTAAGACGTAACCTGACATGAGGACGTGACGCGTTTTTGGCCCTTTTTAATGACGTGACAGAAAAATCAACAGGTGTGCAGTGGTGTCCATGCGGCTTCCGACTACTTTGAGCGGTTAAGGATGGAAACGTTGGTTTCGTAACCTATTTGAAAGCACAAGGCGTTCTTAATGTCCAAGTTCGACGTTCCTGAAACCTGGGTACCCTGTAACGAAGTTTCAATCTTCCTTGCATGCAAGGTTTGGCATAAATTTCTTCATTGCGACTGACGCTTCGACGAAATTGCCTTTCTCAAGGGTTGAAAGAAGCTCGAAATGTTTCGTTATCCAGAATTCATTGGGTCACGAACGTCGCGTCTACCCTTACAGAAGCAACGTGCTTCTAACAAGGAAAGGCACCAAACTTACGGTGAGCTTTTGCGTTGAAATTTTCACAGGATGTAGGGTCCCATATGGGGAGTCCAAAACCATAGCTAAAATTTTCAGAATACTCTTCTGTGGTTGAAAAAAGGCGTGTGAAAACGTGAGCGCGAAGTTCATCACGCCAAGCAGCCACCCCGCCGAATGTGGTCGGTTGGCGCAGTGGATAGCGATGTCGCCTCTCGAGCGCACCGAGTGGGCTCTATGGTTCGGTCCCCGTTGTTGCCAAAGTTTTTGCATACATCGGGGACAGAGCCATACAACCCACTCGGTACGCCCGAGAGGCGACATCACTTATGTTACTTATTATTATGTTCTTGCATGATCACAGGAGTCACTACGCACACGATTAATGCTTTTAGTAAAAATAAGCCTTTTGTGCATTCATTTGAGTTACCTCTCATCGTATCGTATTCGCACTGTGTCATATCAACAACGACCCCGTATTGTCAAACTTTTATGTTAGCGATCCAATAGAATGAGAGAATGCAAATACAATGCATTGATAGCAACTCAAATGACAGCAAAAAAGGGGCTATATTTACTTACTAAAAACATTAATCTGTGTAAATTGGCACCAGTGGTCACGCAAGAACATAATAATGGTGACCCGATGTATGCAAAAACTTTGGCAACAACGGGGATCGAACCATAAAACTCTCTCGGTGCGCCCGAGAGGCATCACTATCCACTGCACGAAACGACCAATTCGATGGGGTAGCAGCATGGCATGATGAACTTCGCGCTCACGTTTTCACGCACCTTTTTTCGTCCACAGAAGAGCATCCCGAAAAAAATAACTATGGTCTTGGACTCCTACTTGGGACCCTTCACCCTGTAAAAATTGCATCGCAAAAGCTCACGCTAGTCTGGAGGCTCTCCTTGTAAGAGTACGAGGAAATGAGATAATCATCTGCGCAAGTTAATCCATCGATATCTCGCGATATCCCACCATCGCCAAGAAGCGCCTCCACTGGTCACCATGGAGCAAGTAAGACATATCAGTTTGGTCAAATATACTGCTCCGAGTGTCGGAGGGTTAAAAATGTACACAAAGCAGTATACGCTCTCACAAAGTGATTAAAGGGAAGCGTTTACTGGTAATGGAGATGCACACGTTTGTATTGCCTTTTATTCCCTTCTGCAGGCTGTGCGATCCCACATACTGTTTTATGATCATTTTCAACCCTCCGGTATTTGGAGCAGTATATTTTACGAACCCGATGTCTTACTTGCTCCATGGTAACCAATTGAGCCGGTTTCTTGGCGCTGGTGAGATATCGGCGAGTTAGTTCGCGCAGATGTGATATCCCTCTTAGGGCCTGTTCATACTTCGCGACAAGAGCGACTCGTCGCCCGTGCAAAACATGCATATCGATTAAAACCGAGCGCCGGCGCCGTCGCTCCAGTCGCTCTTGTCGCTCTTGTCGCCTATTCATACTTCGCGCCGGCGCCGGGAGCGACTGGGGCGACGAACGGAGTGTGGAGTACGTAATTACATCGCACTAGTGCTGGGAGGCGCACTAGTGCTGGAAGGAAACGATTCCTGTTCTGACGTTCTTCAAACAAAGGTAAGGAGGGCTTTTATGTCTATTTTGAGTGCCAGACTGACGATGTAGGTAAGATGATTGTTCGCTTCTGTCTGTTTCAGTTTCTAACAACTTTTTTGACTAAAGATATAACTGTTTGCTGGTGTCTGTTTCAGTTTCCAAAACTAATGCAATTGAAGTTGAAGTTCGACGTGAAGACCTCTATTCACTTGATATTTTAGGCCACGATGTAGACGTTATGGTGCAGTTACGTACACCACACTACATCCGTCGCCCCAGTCGCTCTTGTCGCCTGTTCATGCTTCCGCGCGCTGCGCTCTTGTCGCTGCTGTCGCGAAGTATGAACAGGGCCTTAGCACTCTTTGAAGAACGTTGTTCCTTTAAGGGTAGACCCGACGTTTCTGACCCAATGAATTCTACAGAACGAAATATTTCAAGTAAGACATACCAAGCCTGGCAGGCAGAGAGGATTAAAATTTAGTTACAAGACGTTCTGTCGAAAATACAGGTATTTCAAGAGGCTGAAGGAGTTTAAACCTAAACGAAGAAAAACCAAAAAAGCAAGATTTTCAGAGTAAGAAACTCCTTTAAGAATCGACTTCGAAACAAACTCTAGGTTGCCCTATAGCACAAAATTTTAAGAAAAAACTTCTAAACGCAAAGAAACGTAACGCTGGGAGCGCACCTTTTCGTGGAATAAAGGCCCATGTCCATTGGATGTGCCCAGTCCCAGGCTATCGTCGGACACACTGCGATGTCGAAGACATGCTCGCATCTGGAATATCAATGGCTTATGGCAAGCTGTGACAGTCTATACCAGCTCGTGCATACCTTCAGCTTCAATTCCAACGACTTTCGCTCTCCCTCGGCAGTGAAACGATACCTGACCTGGAACGAACGTGGTAACCGTCGACTCGTAGGAAAGGAAAGGACATGGCCGACCAGCCACGAGATTCGCGACGGCACTGCGTCAAAAATCCCACAATAAGTCGGGGGAAAGTTAATAGCCGTCCAAGTAAAGCAAGCTCCAATCAAACAGAAGTAACCTGAACTCACAAAGAACTCCTTCAGCCCATGATCGCTTTTGCAGTGTGAAATCAGCGCGTATTCCGTGGGGAACTTGGCAAACCGGCATCGCTCGCACCTGGAGATAGAATACTAGAAACGAAGAGTTTCCACTCCAAGGAGGAGTCAATGCCCCTGTGTCACGCACTGCTTTTTAGTGGAACTTTTCAAATCATAATGGGCTCTCTTTTAAGCAGATTTGACGCTTCTGAAATCAAACAGAACATATACCAATCCAGAACGAGCGCCTTTCAGATTAGAGGCTCTCGGAGAAGATAATTTTCTGCCGAACGAGAATCTCGCATGACTTTCTCTGGATTTCCTTAAAAATTCACCTGCCTCAATAAGTGAACGCGCTTTTTGACACGATATAAAATTTTCATTTTTGAACGAAGAATAAAGCTTTGAAGCTTGTTCTTTTGGTACCGAAAAGCGGCAATTTTAGGCTATTGAATACTAAGCTGCGCTGTCGCTCACCTTGACACGTAACAGAAATGAATAAAGCTGTATGTTCGCTCAATTTGACAGCAAATAGTACGACAAGAGATAGGGGCTTTCAAATAGAGAGCCTCTAGTATTCCTAATGCTCCCGGGACTAGAAGGAACCCACTGGGTCACTCTGGCACATAGAAGGAATTAATGTGTGGCATCACAACTATCATGCTGGTCGATAACAGAACAGCATCTGATTAAATTTCCTCAAGAAAATGAACTCACTCGTAGGGACAGTAGTTTAGATGGTCACTAGCTATGTGAATCTCTAGCTCCTCTGGCGTCGGAAACCTGACCGAATCGCCAGCACAGTCTAGACATGGATATGACGTCGACGATATGTGATTCTGGTTCATCTGAAACATAGAAATTTGCTGAAGGAAGAAGAAAATAGAGACCTTTTTGATCGGAGACTTGAGCCCCATTTATACTTCGACGCCGACCGACGCGATGCCACGTATAGTGGCAATATTGATTGAGCGACGCGATCGATCAATTTGGCCACTTTACATGCCGCCACGTCGCTCGGCGTCGGAAGTATAAACGGGGCCTTGCGCTTTCCTAGTTGGGAAAGAGGGCGCATCCACGCCATGTGGCCTCACTGTCGAAGTGCAAAGCCACTACCATAAACTGGCCTCTGCATTTTTTATCGCCTACTAGGAACCCTAGCAAGTGGAAACCACCAAAGGGCTTTCAATTTTACAAACATTTAAAGAAAAAATCAGTAAACCTCGTCCCACTTTGACATTTCCGAAGACCTAGAGCAGCATTTCGCCAAGTAGCTCGCGCCAACAAGGGTATGAATAAGACTAATCCAAGCAATTAAAGCCCTACATAACCATGGAAACCGCTACTCACAGTGAAGCTATAGCTCGTTATTTTTAGTAAATACGAATTTTCGCAGTACAATAACGAAATCCTCTATGGTACTCGAACAACAAACAGCTGGACGTGGCCTTCAGCTTCTTTTTGATGACTGATAAGTAACCCGAACGAAGCGTCGGGGCTTAAATACTAGGAAAAACCGATTTGAGCACAAAATAACAGGACTGCTCCTTCTTCTCCATAGGATTCCTTGTGAAGGATCAGTGAAATTACCAAAATTAAACTACAATTTTGTTCACTCACAATTACAGAAGCTGCGACGACATGCGATAGAATGATAAAGGTCAGCCAAGTTCCCTTTAGAATGACGACGTTCTTACTAGGGTTCCATGTTTTCAAACCGTTACAGTAAGAACAATCGTTGCGGGATCAACATGTCTTCAGATCAGTGCTGGCACCATGCCAACTCCACGGTTAATCAATAGTGGAGCTATGGAAAGGGGAGAAAAAGCTTCATACTGTTTGAGGGTTTTTGGTAGAGCATTTTGGGGATAAATGCAATCTGACGTTGTAATAGATGAGTATTTGCTTCAGCGTAGTCAGGAGTGATACAAGCCTTCTGTCCATACCTAAGGATAGCCTTATTTTCGACTTCTTACGGCGTCGTTTTCGTGGTATCTTAGCTTTTTGGGCGCAAAGCGGCTCGCAGGGTGGGATTACCATGTAGGACAGCCCTACACAACGTTTTGTGTTGTACGAAACCAGATTTTTTCGCAGCACTAGTGTGTTCTACCTCAGTGATGAACCGAGTTAGGCCATTACTAATGTAATTTGGTATTAACGTGCGTTCCACCCACGGGGGTCACCATGTGCTGAGTAGTTATCCCCCTGGGTGGAACGCACGTTGATATCAAATTACATTAGAAATGGCCTAGCTCGGTTCATCAATGGGGTACAACACAATAGTGTTGCACAAAGTCCGGTTTCGTACAACACAAAACGTTGTGTAGGGCTGTCCTATAGGACATGGTATGGTAACGCCCCACCCCGAGCCGCTTTGCGCCCAAAAGGCTAAGAAACCACGAAAACGACACCGTAAAAAGTCGAAAATAAGGCTGCCCTTAAGTATGGACAGAAGACTTGTATCACTCCCGGCAACGCTGAAGCAAATACTCATCTATTACAACGTCAAATTGCATTTATCCCCAAAATGTTCTATCTACCAAAAACTGCCTCAAACATTATGAAGCTTCTTTTCTCTCCTTTCCATATCTCCACTATTGATTAATCCTGGAGTTGGCATGGTGCCAGCACTAATCGGAAGACATATTGGTCCCGAAACGGCCGATCTTACGGTAACGGTCTGAAAACACGATACCCTAGTAAGGACGTCTTGTTTTAGAATGCGCCACGCACTCGATTTCTATGGGATATCTTTTGCGCGTAAGCAATTTGAATGCATATTCGGCCTATACCATGGCATTCGCCACTAAACAACAAGGGGCAGCAACAAGTTGCCAGAGACTAAATCGCTTGCAGAGTGCTGAAATTCGAAAAGTTCGGTTTCGCCGTATCAGAGGAAAAATGCTCGAGCTTTCCTACAATAATCCGGCGATCGTTGCGGGACCACACGGTAATTGGTTTCTGGAAGATGTTCATGGTTCGGACGGCAGCAATTGGTCGGCCGTGCAAGTCATCCGTATCGATATTTGCCGAATGATCGCCCAACAAAAATCGATACGCATGATTTTCCAGGCCGACGAATCGCTCTCATCGCTACCGTTGCGAAGTATGAACAGGCTCTAATGTTGGCTACGCCACCGCTTTCGCTCAATGTTTTTCCCCTTTGAGTTTCTGATTTTTTTGACTTTTTTAAGTGCTCGGGGTTACCAGTTCAACCAATACCAATACGAGGTGGTGTTACCTATGTTGTCACCATTTTTCCTAATTTCCTTTTCGCCTTGTTGTGAGGTTTGGACGCAATACGGGTATGGAGGTGCACTCTCCTGACAATGAATTTTTCTTGCCTTTTTCATACTGGAGCTCACTATTCTAGCACAACCTGGTGTAAAGGGGGCCTCCTCTAGAAAATCAAAGTTTTCCATCCTACCGGAGCTGTCAAGTCTACGAGGTACTGCGGAGTGTTTGATAAACTTACAACCGAAAACGTCTATACGTCCGAGTTGTACACCGTAGTTTCGGAGTAAAATTCAGGCGAATCGTTACGGGATCACGCAGTTACCTATCCTGCCCCGCTAATAGTGTTGGGGTGGGGGCTTCTAATGGGCAGAAAATCCCCTAGAGCGTCGTTAATGTCGCTTATCCCTGACTCCAACGTATAGAGCCTGTAGTAAGGGCGTTCCATGGCTAATAAAAAAAGAGGTTTGAAGCGCGCGGCTGTAGGCGTTGCGCACCGGACAACTCGGACGGGTTTTTTCCGGTTGTAAGTGTATCGGCGAGTGTACTGCAGCTCCCATTTTCTTTAAATCTTTCGGGATTGCTGACCGAATGCGATAATAGACGCGAAAGAAAACGACGACGAGCACTGAGCATTGAAGAAACTGGAAAAAAGACAGAATAGGGAAGGAGACAGACTCATCGTTAGACGCACGCAAAAAACGGACGATTTTCAACGCTAAATTCAAGCGATGCGGACGAGTTTTCCCTAACGCCACCCGACAAGCTGAACGGAGCGGAAAATCAAGGAGGAAATAGCTGATGCTGATTCAGTAGCCACCTTATTAAGCTAACCGACGAAATTAGCCATGGAACTGCACCTCCTCTACCAATTTTCGAGTCACCTCGATATTCTGTGGTCCTCGTTGATTTCCCTTGTGTTTATTATGTTCTCCGATCAACAGACCCGAAACACTTGGAGAAAATGGCCGGCAAGCATAAAAACGTGGAGGAGGAAAGAAACGTTGGAGAAATAATGACGGAGCGTTCAACATCATCACGTATTGATTGGACTAGGACAGTGCTGTCACGTGGTCCAGCAACGACAGCCCCGAGCACTGTGGGAGAACTCGTCCAATTATCGACGGACAACTCGTCGCTACCCTTGGCGGTTCAGTACCGGGCTAACTATTTTCATGACAAAGGATGAAACTCTGTAGCTTACTATGAGCAATCAATGAATATACCTCGAAAAATCGCATCAATAGGGCAAGAATGCTAGATGTTGTAGAATTAGTCAGTGTTTTAAGCGTCAGCATGACTAACTCCACTAATGAGCTCATTTTTAAGACTGTTTGATACACTTACAACGGGAAAAGAACCCGTTCAAGTTCTCCACCGTAATTTCGAAGTAAAAATCAGGAAAATCGTTGCGGAACTACGCAGTTGTTCATCCGGCACTATTGTACTTTCGGGACTCCAGAGGTCGAAAAAAATTCGTCCAAACTCCGTCTAGGGGATTAATTGGGGTGCTGATCACGAAGGTAACATCTGTTTTTCTTGTTACGCTGGAGTACAGTAGGTTACTGTAGGTACCGCTGACTAATTGTAAGATATGGCCATCGATTTCGCCCAAACCTCGGCTACAGGGGTTATCTGGGGCGCTACGATAGTGTCACAGGATGCAAACGGTCCCGTAGCGATCGCATGAAAGATAGATTTTTCATTTTATTTTATAGCGTTCCTTGGAGGGCGAAATTGATGACCATATCTTAGCCACCGGTACCTACCGTAACCTACCGTACTCCTGCGTAAAACGAAAAACAGACGTCAGATTCACGATCAGCACACCAAATAACCGATGGCACGTAAAAACACCCCCACGTGCAATCGATTGGGTCAGCCTCTCGCGATGGGGCGCGCTCGCGCACCGTGCACTGGAGCCGATCACGCGGCATAGTCCACTGACTTAGCAGAGGGGAGCAGGAGTTTACATGACGGAAGAGAGTGCCGACTTGACGTAATTCGAAATTACATTCACGGTCCGCCGTATTTCACAATAAACGCTAAGGAAAAGCACTTTGCAAGAGCTGTTACGAAACTGAGGCACGGTAGATGCTAAACAAATGCACTTTGGAACTGCTCTTACGATTCGTGGTTGTCGATGCAGTTGCTTACCGATTGTATGCGTCACACACTCAGTTTTGCTCATACAGACCTCTTGAAATCCACATTTTTTAAAAGAATCGCATCAATTTCGACGTTATTATATGGGTTTGGTCCAAAATGCCGGATTTAAACAGTTATCTCTCCTCAGAATTAATCTTAATGAAAGCTAAAAGAACCTACATGCCCTTGGTGATAATGTCAAAGAGTTCCACGGTTATGAAATGGAAGGCTTCCAGGGATGAAGCATGGGAGTTTGAGTTGACTTCATCATTTTGGCCTTAGGGTTAGGGTCTCCGCTCTCCACTACTGGTCTTACATATGTTTTATATGCGTGCACTAAAAGTTGTCTATCGTCTGTTCCAAGACATCTAAAGATAAGGTACGTGAACTGCAACGCTTATCGAGCAGAGCACTCCGACCCTCCCAATCTCATGTGTACATTTTTCTCGGAGGCATGTAGATTTGACCACTCATGAAACTTTTCCAATGCACGATGTATTCTCTCCACATTCAATTTTCCTATAGATCTTGATATCATTTGCAAACTGCTTACAAATAACGCCCCTTCCCTCAAGAATTAACGTCAGCTCAGCTACGTATATATCGAAGAGAATTGAAGAAACGACCCCTCCCTGCGGAACTCTGCTCTTCACTAGCTTGCAGACTAAAAAAGTACCTCCTATCTTGACTTGAACACTACGTTCTGAAAGTTAATTCTGTATCCATTTACACACTAAGGCGTGGAACTTCAGATGTTCAAGTTTTGCATAAGTCTAGAACGGTCGACGCTATCGAATGCTTTAGAAAAATCGAAGTAAATTACATCTCATGTATCAATGTACATGGACTTGTACATTATCAAAGTAAATTACATCACATACTACATGATACTACGCGTTATCCGTTGCTCGCACGTTGCACGGGTTATTCGGTCTTCAGTAGTACTGCCATGTGCTCATATCGTTTCCAGTTCCATCGAAACTGCTAAGCCAGTGCACTATGCCGCGTCGCCGGCTCCACTGCGTTGCACGGTGCGCGCGCTCCATCGCGAAGGCCTGACCCAATCGATTGCACGTGGGGGTGTTTTTACGTGCCATCCAAATGACCTCCCGAGGCGAAGTTTGGGCGAAATTTTTTTTTCAACCTCTCCTCGACCTCTGGAGTCCCTGTCCTAGTCAGTCGTCGCCGCTCACGATATTTGCAACTTTTTCTTCAGTTCTCCTAGTGATGGGGAACAGAAAATAGAATGAATAATAGGGGACGAAGTAGCAACTCAACATTCAGAATTGGCGATTGATTAGGACAGAGATAACAACTGCGTAGTTCCGCAACGATTTCCCTGAATTTCACTTCGAAATTACGGTGGACAAGTTGTACGAGTTTTTTCGGCTATAGGTGTATCAGCGAGTATTTCTAAAATGGTTTTTCCCTCTCCGAAAACGCTTAGTCATACATCAAACAGCGTTTTATTCTACAAAATGAGCAAACATTTGGCGATTCCTTTGGGGAATAACGAAAAGGTGCTGTGAATATGGTCGAGAGGACGATGACGAAGGAAATGTCGTGTAGGGAAACTGATGAGGTAAAGCTCTCGAGGCCTAAACGGTGGTCTAATGGCAGCTGGACCCACTTCCCGTCTATAAATGGCAGGAAACACCTGAGTTACGGCGCTTTTCCTGCTATTTGGGAGGAAATCCACGATAGAAATCTCGTTCGGGGAAGCAGTTGGACGTCTGGGAGTAAAGAAAGGATGGCTGGCAGGACAGTCGGTTAGAAGCAGCCGTAAAAGCAGAAATGATGACAAACAACGAACGAACCTCTCATGTGAGTGGAGTGGAGTGGAGTGCTCTGTACGGATACAGGTAGGAGACACGGCGACGGACGGCGGCACGACCGACGATCGATGCCGATGGGGCGCTCGGTTCCTCCCTCTCTCTCCTTCTTTCCCTATTCTCTTCCTTCTCTCACCGCACTATTATCGGGTGGGGCGACGAGCGACGAGAGACCGCACGGGGCGAGGAGGAGGACGAGATGAACGATAGGCGAGGGGGACGGGGACGGCCGCCACGACTCAGCGCCTTGACACACGGGGAGGAACGCACACACACGGGGAGAGAAGCCGGCGCCATGACGAGGCATGGAGGGGAGACGGAGGAGGATGACCGTCGCGCACGGCGTGGATCTCGTCGCGCGCGGGCGCCGCGTGCGGCCGGATCGTCGCCGCCCCGTGCGCGGGGCAACTCGTCCGCCGCGGTCGAGGGTGCTGTGCATCGCTATGGAGCTAGGTCAGAGCTAGAATAGTACAACAGGTACTGAGACACTTCGAAATCCTACTCGTCCAGCCAGCCATATAAAGGAAAGCGCTCGACGTTGGCCTTTCCCTATGGAATGCGCCGTGCACTCTACTTCAGGATGCAGATGCAGAGCAACTTTAAGACCGAATTCCATTACATTGCACCAATACCATTACACGGCCTGTCGTGAATTTGGGTGTGTGGTGCAGTGCGATTGCACCACACACCGTCGTCTCTTTTTCCCTCACGCCTCATCACTCACTTGTCCAGTTGGTTACGAAATGAGCTTACCAGGATACTATCTCAACGGTAGGTCGGAACGGCGCAAGTGTTGTATATGGGCAGAACCGCCTCTCTCTGGGTAGTAACAAACTGCAGGTATCTCGACCCCAATACAATTCTGCGCAGAGTTAGGGGCGACGGAAGTCGCGGGTTGGCGCCCTTTGGTTCACGTGCTCCACAGCTGACGGGCGCGCGCGGGATGAGGGCTCGTATCGCGGCCAAGCGCAGTGCTCAGGTGGCGCAGTAGGGAAGAGCTCGGGCTCGTAAACGCGGGGTCGGGGGTTTGGATCCTGCAGAGTGCGTTCGTTTTGCACTTTTGCAAAATCCATGTTTATCATATAGGTAATCCACCTAGGAGTATTATAGTGTTTTATAGAGCATGTTTACATATAACATGCTTCAAACTACAGATTAGCTAGAATGTTCACTTCTGTGTGTCACTTGTTTGGAGCCTATTTTATGTGACCGTAGTTATGTAACGATAGATATTTTGTGGCACTAGTTAAAAGTTCTGACTCCACCGACAAGACTTCGGTCAAAAAAAAAATTCCGCTGAAACTTCGTCTAGGGGGGTTATCTGGGGTGCTGATCACGAATCTGATATCCGTTTCTCACGATTCGGCTGAATAATATAGATACAGGAAGGCACAGGATTACATTCTTAAAGTTTCTGCCGATGACGGCAGGTAGAGACAGAATCGTGAAAAACGAATGTCAGATTCGTGATCAGCACCCCAAATAACCCCCCTAGACGAAGTTTCAGCAAAATCGGTGACCCTGCCTGGACCACCCTTGTTAACGGTATGGGTAGTCTCCGACCGAATCGTGAAAAACGGATGTCGGATTCGTGATCAGCACCCCAAATAACCCCCTAAACGAAGTTTCAGCGAAAATTTTTTTGACCGAAGTCTTGTCGGTGGAGTCGGAACTTTTTACTAGTGCCACCAAATATCTATCGTTACATAACTATAGCTTCACACAAAATAGGCTTAAAATAAGTGACACACAGAAGTGAACATTTTAGCTAATCTATAGTTTGAAGCATATGTTATATGTAAACAAGCTCTATAACACACTATAATACCCCTAGGTGGATTACCTATAGGATAAACATGGATTTTGCAAAAGTGCAAAACGAACGCATTCTGCAGGATCCAAACCCCCGACCCCGCGTTTACGAGCCCGAGCTCTTCCCTACTACTCCACCTGAGCACTGCGCTTGGCCGCGATACGAGCCCTCATCCCGCGCGCGCCCGTCAGCTGTGGAGCACGTGAATCAACAGTGCGCCAACCCGCGACTTCCGTCGCCCCTAACTCTGCGCAGAGTTATATTGGGGTCGAGATACCTACAGTTTGTTACTACCCAGAGAGAGGCGGTTCTGCCCATATACAACACTTGTGCCGTTCCGACCTACCGTTGAGATAGTATCCTGGTTAGATGAGTGAAAATGGAGCAACACACATCACTTGTATCCAGAATTCGGCTAGCTACGTGGGTTTTAGTTTCAATTGAGCCTAGAGGAGTGGAAACGGAGCTTCACACATCATTTGCCTCTAGAATTCGACTTCCTAAGAGGGTTTGAGTTTCGAACTGAACCTAGATGAATAGAAACGGAGCTACACACATCACTTTTGTCCAGAATTCGACTTCCTTAAGTGGGCTTCAGTTTGGATGTGAACCTAGAGGAGTGGAAACGGAGCATCACACATCGTTTGCCTCCAGAATTCGACTTTCTAATTGGGGTTATAGTTTAGAACTGCACCTAGATGAATCGAAGCGAAGCATCACACATCACTTGTCTCCATAATTCGGCTAGGGAAAGGGCTCCAGGGTATGTGTCATCCAAGCCGCTCGTGTGGAAACTGCTTTCGTCGCCCACGGGGAGTCCGCGGCTGGGTTCTGAGCGCCCTGGAGTCCCCTCCCTAGCCTGATTCTGCGCTCTTCGAGCGGCGAAGCGCTTACGGCTGGAAAAATGCGCAAAAAATGCCTCAAATTTACTCACACGCCAAAGCTTAGATCTCAAGTATCCGGCTTAAATGCAAGTGAAAACCCACGCACGAGAACCGAACCCCCGACCTCCCTCGCAGAGGCGACGCCACTTCCACTGCACCACGACGCGCTTGCCGGTGGTGCCATCGCGGGCGCACAAGACATCGATCGAACGTGGCAACGTGGACGCCGACGCGCGATCTCTAAGCTAGGAGGGCGCAGACAGCAAACTGCACTAGCCACGCGCAGATTTACGACAATGGCCATGTAATGGCATTGGTGCAATGTAATGGAATTCCTTTAAGACCTCATTTTACAATGAATGGCTTCTGAGCGCCTGCCGATCAGAGGTGAGCGGAATTTATGTTTTCTGATTTTCTGGCCATTTTGGGAATTTTTTTCTGTTTTCTGGGAAAATTACCGAAATTAGTCAGAAAACAGAAAATAGCATTGCATAGAGAAATTTTGCCATAAGCATCCGATCTCCAAATTTTAATCCATATCACAACAATGTAGACTACATCAAAAAATGCTCTTAGGCTCCTTCAAATTCGAAAAAAAAACTGTTTGCGCGATGGCTTCCACTAGAAGTTGCGCCATGCACTCGTCTGATTCGTTTGATGGATGGTGTAGGTGTTACTGTCACGCAATTCCTCCGTAGCGGATTTCACGCCTTTTATAAACTGAATTCGTTGAACAAGTGTATGGACCTGAAAGTTGGGCCAGTCACGCTTCAGGTAGCGACGTTGTTTTCAATTGAGAGGATAGTTTCTCATCCGAAGTTGCCGCATCATGGTGAACACCCTTCAAAATAAGTTGCCCACATTTGGAGTCAAATCGATCATCTTCCAAAGCAAAGCGATCGTGCTCCACATTAAACCAGACACCCATTAGGAAGGTCGAAATTTTGTTCACGAAGAATTCGCTATCATTTTCTTGGGGAATTTATAATTAACCTTTCCCATCAAAGGCGATTACACTGTTTGAAACCTTATAAGGTTATTTTTCTAGGAAGAAGGAAAATATATCACATATTATTTTAAAGTGCAGGAAAACAGCAAACTTTCAGTGTGTTCAAAGAATAGGTTTCCCCATGCCAGCATCCTCCTTTGATGGAAAAGAAAATTTTTATTTACCTGCAGTTATTCACTTTTAAACGGCACACCAAAAACAAATGTAGAAAATACCTATATCCCTTTTGGCTTTCTAAATAATCAGCATTTGCACTCTCAATTAAAGAAAGATCATGCCGATGTAGATGAGGTCATGGTGGATTGCTTCTTCTTATACAATCACCTGTATCACCTGTTCATCGACTTGCTCGAGCGGGCGCCAGCAGCTTCTCCATTCGTCCCTATCGCGTGCCAGAGTGCTCCAATGAATCCTCCTCGCTCGAGGGACACCAAGAGCGTCATATCGGTCGTTCAGGGCTTTAACGAAGAAGTCCGACCAACGCGTTGGTGGGCGTCGTGGTGTTCTCTTGACATCCCGCGGAATCCAGTCGGTGATGGCTCTCGTCCAGCGGGTGTCTGAGAAGCGCATTACGTGGCCGGCCCACCTTTCGACAACTTGGCCCACGCGACAGCGTCTCTGATCTTCGAACGTCGGCGAAGCTCGGAACTCCGGAGGCCTTCTCTCACTTGCGTGAGTCGTGTCAATCCGAGCATCGTCCTCTCAATTCCACGCTGCGCGACGCTGATCGCGTGTTCATCCTGCTTTCGTATGGTCCAGGTCTCTGAGGCGTATGTTAGGGCAGGAAGAACAGTGGAGTCGAATAGGTGAGCACGAGCCGGACGTTCTTCGTCTTTTTAAAAATAAAAAGGATAAAGGACGGCGTTACTCAATCCCTTTTGGGATGCGCCACACATTCTACTTCTACGGGATGTGTGGAGGCGATTTGAATGCGTATTTGGCCATACAATGACTTGCGGTGGCCAGCCGATGAAGAAGTCAGCGCTTTACCCTTCCCACACAAGTCTGGTACCAATTCACCGACCCCGGAGGGATGGAAGGCTTTGGTTAGCCTGGGCGGGAAATCCGAACCAGGAACCTGCTATCCGGGTGCAGGCGACAGTCGGCGCCTCTTCCGACGGCGTAAATACATCAAAACTATGTAAAAATTTAGAATATCTGGATCATTCCTCTTTCAAAAGCGATTTCCCCGCATTTCCGTTTTATAAAACTTGTTTCTGTTTTTGTGGGTATTGAATGGCTTCAATGGCTTTAAATCGAATGTAACATCCGACCGAAAAAGGTACATAAAAATCCTTTAAAAACAGGGCAAGGAGCGAAAAACCGTATTTTGATATTCAAAATATAACATTACAGAACTCAAAACCTAGCGTAATGAATAAAATAGGCAAAAACTGACTCTCCACTAAAGTTAAAAAAGTTCTGAACGGTTTTTCAAGTTAAATAAATTCAGTTATGTTTACTCTGTTCAAAATCGGCAGTCTCATCAATCGGAAAATCTCATTCATATCCCGATGCGTCTAGATTCTTTTAATATACAACAGACTATCTACGTTACAGAAACCTTTAAAAGGGAATTAAGCAAGTTAGAGAAAAGACGAACCTTTCAATAAGCAGAAAAAGTCGAGTACATGGCTCAGCCCCGCGAAAACTTGGAATAATAAAGGCCATGTCTTTCGTCGTTGCGCTCCTTTTCTAGTACAAAGCTGCAATGATCAGATGTGGAGGCGATTTGAATGCGTATTTGGTCATGCAATGACTTGCGGTGGACAGCCGATGAGCAAGTCAGCGCTTTATCCTTCCCAGACAAGTCTGGTACAAATTCACCGACCCCGGAGGGATGGAAGGCTCGGTTGGCCTAGGCGGGAAATCCGAACCAGGAACCTGGTATCGGGTGCAGGCAACAGTCGGCGCCTCCTCCGGCTGCGCTACACTCGCCCACAGTATGCTTGTGCGGTTTCGTCCGTGTCTCGCAGACGTTCACAATATTATACACTTATACAGTTACTACACGTTCATTACAGGGTGTTCCAAAATAACGTGATGAAGGTTTGACGTTCTCCCAAGCGAATGTATTGATCTGCAGCAACAGCGCCATCTTTTGTGCGTATGTTTCTGTCCGTGTTGTAATTTTCAAGTTATATTAGGTTGGTGCATAAGTTCTCGGACATTTGGGGCATGAAATATTTGTTATCACAACACACGAACAACAATATCAAATCATTCGAAGTAACCACAATTTTACATCAATTGTCTTTCGCCAACGTGATGGTAAGTCATGGATGCCTTTTCTCCAAAACGTGGCCGGACGTGATTCGAAAAAATGTGAGCAGTGCCTCCTTGACATCCTCTCGGTTCCTAAATTGCTGGCCGTCCACATAGCGTTGAAGGCTTGAAAGCAAATGATAATCAGATGGAGCGAGATCTGGTAAGGTGGATCTGGAAGAGCGATCCATCCGTAGTCCGCCAACTCAGCCGCCTTCGCTCTAGCAATATGCGCTCTAGCGTTGTCGTGTTGAAAATACACCTTCACTTGCTCTCCTCGTGTGGTTTGAAGCTGGGCCCTCAACTTCCTCAGTTGGTTGGCGTAAACCTCTGCCGTCACTGTTATTCCTTCGTCCAGCAGCTCCCGGTATTCTACGCCAAGAACGCTCCACCAAAGGCATAGCATCACCTTTTTCACGTGAAGGTCGGGTTTCGGAACGTCCTGTGCCTCTCCAGTTGCGTCAACCCACTGTGCACGCCGGTGATAATTAGAGTAGAGTATCCACTTCTCATCCCCGGTGACAAGGTTGTCCAGCCATCCGTGGGTACGTCTGAGGGTAAGGAGAGACAGAGCGACATCGGCTCTGCGATCCATGCCATGTTGTGTCAAGTCGTGAGGTTCCCAGCGACCCAATTTTTGCACCTTGCCAGTCGACTTCAATCCTCGAACGACTGTTGAGTGACTAACACCAAGAGTGCTTGATAGTTCGCGAGTGGTTTGGTATGGGTCCGCTTCCACTCTACTTCGGAGGCCATCCAAATCCAGTGTCATCGGGCGCCCTTCTCGTTCATTATCTTCAACGGAGAATTCGCCAACTGCAAACTTCGAGAACCACTGGTACGCAGTACTTCGAGCAGGAGCACTCTTGTTGTAAACATCCTTCAGGCGACGATACGATTCGTTGGCATTGAGGCCGATTGATGCAGGAATAACATGACGTGCCGAATATGCGTCTCAGTTGGGATGAATTGCTTAGCCATAATAGCTGACGTTAACAACACAGAAGTAAATGTTAGGAACAGTTTTCTAGCCCTTTCCTTTCTCTATCGATCAATCATTTACGCGTTGATACATATGTGAAAGTTGGCGGGAAAATGCGCTTTCAATTCAGGAGAGATCAAATGTTCGAGAACTTATGCACCAACCTAATATTTTGCATCAGCTACGGTTTTTCTCAAGATGCCAAACCATCGCACTGCGATTTTGGAGCTTCATCATCAAGGAAAGCGCCAATGCGACATCGTTAACCTGCTCAGTCGACTGTCTCCACAGAAACTCGTTGATATAAGGAGCTTGGCTATGAAGGTGATCGTCCAGGATAAGGAAGAAATCGCGCTGTCACTGCAGATCCGGAAAATCACCGAAAAGCGAAGATTCCAAATTTGAGGGTCTCTTGAGAATTATCTACCGTGATATCTGTGTCAGTCGCACACCACTGCATCGAATAACAAGAAGGAAACTCAAGGACTCAAGTCCTACAAGTCCCATAAAGTCCAGCTCCTGATGGACAAGAATAAGCGCGAACGGCTCCATCGACACCGCAAGCTCAAGCCTTCGGGTCGCAGGTCGCGGGTGAGAACGAACACTGCTCAGTTGTTCACAGTGGAGTAGGCTCACAACCACCAAAACGACAGTATCTGATCTGGAGAGGCTCCAGCCACCTTTGCCATCGCCGAACATCGTCAAAATCCGCTGGCGCTCATGGTTTGGGGAGAAATCTACAGCAATGGAAGGACCAGGACCCTGGTTTTTGTGGACGAAGAAGTAAAAAATAAATGAAGATGTGTACCGACGGGACATCTTCGAGGCTATTGTACCTTTCTGGCCCCAGAAGCACTTCAGCAATGCGGGGTGGATGTTTCAAGAAGACTCAATCCCTCACACGCGGCGAAAAGCACGCGGTGCAAGCCAATTCCGGACTTCGTTATCTCTGCGAAATGACCACTGCACTCCCCGGATCTGAAGGCGACGAACTACAGCGCAGTTCCATTTTGAAGGCCAGGGTCCGTGCCAAGCGCCACCACAGCCCGGAGGCCCAGAAGGAATCTCTGCGTCTCGAGTGGGAACGACTATCTTCAGATGACCTACTGCCCATCGCCAAAGTCTTCACCAACCGTTTTGAGTTCTTTATTTGCGCCAAAGGGGGCCACTTCGAATCCTGTCGAATATATTAGGTTGTCCCACACGGAATGTCGCATACATTGTGGCATTCTTTTCACAGTTATTCGCACTGGTTGTGAGCTCACTTGGGGTTAATTTTTTACGGCGCTTCATCTTCTACATTTCCTGCTTTTACTACATTATTCCCTCGTCGGTCTCTAAAATTTTAGCCTTCAGACAACAATGGACAGAAAATGATTGTGCGCGCGTGCCTATCTTCGACTTCAAATTGAAGAAATCCGCTGTGGAATCGCATCGTTCGTTGGCAGCTGCATTTGGGGAAGATGCCGTTTCCGAAGGATAATGCGAGCGGTGGTTTCAACGTTTTGCCGCCGGCGACGAAAGTCTTGAATACGAAGAGTACGGAAGACAGGCGCCTATCCTGGATAACGACCTTTCACGGACTGCCGTTGAAGGTGATCCGACAAGGTCGACTCGAGAGCTTGCAGTAGAGCTTGTCTGCTGTAAATGCTACTCCAAACCCTGCTCCAATTTCAAATCCAAATCGAGTTGACACGTCCTCTACCAACCAGCTGCATGCTCATGCGAGGTCTCATATAGCAAAAGTCGTTCAGCAGAAAATTGAGGAACTTGGTTGGACCGTTTTGCCTCATCCGCTGTACAGCCCTGACATTGCCCCATCCGACTACCACATACTCCGCTCGATGCAGCACACCTTGGCTGGGAAGAAGTTCGCCGACTACGACGAAATCCGGATTTGGGTGACCAACTTCCTCGACTCGCGGCCAGCTCATTTCTTTACAGACGGGATCCAATCTTTGCGTGTTCTTTGGAGAAAGATTGTTGATAATTGTGGAGAACATATCACCGAATTAAGTTAGGTTTTGTTGTTGTTGTTGTATGAATTCAACTTTTCGGTCTGAAGCGACATACCTTGTGGGACACCCTGATAGTGCTGCCTAATGTCTATGTTGTTGTTATTTATGTATTAACCCGACGTTCAGCGGCCTAGCTGCCGCCAAACGTCTGGTTGGGGGCTTCGCTCCCAAATCCCGAGAATAGAACAACCCTAATCATCCTCCATTCTCCTTTAGGGCTTCTTACTTTTATTAAGTTAAAAACAGGTTTTACCATATAGATTAGTGCATCGGGATATGGTAGAGCAGAATCTTTACTGTTCCTATGGAGCCCATCCACCCTTTATCGCATGCACGCTGTTTATTATCCGAAGTACCCGTTCTCTACGTGGCAGAAACAGATCATGAGAGTCCCAATCTACTTCTTTCACTCCCCCCCCCCCGCTAATACTTGCTTACCTATGTGCTGGCGAGAGTAATAGTTAGTCAAGCACTGACATGTGACACTGAGTTCCGACTCACATTGTCGCGACGTCTATGACACTTCTGCACCCCGACACACGTGCCACGACTTCTGTGATCCGTCTTCAGAAACCCGACGCACATTGGACGATATTGAGGGAAAATACTGGCTCCCCTTTATTCTCCGTCTAGTGGTCCTCCTTTTCTGATCCCCTTTTCACTGGTCCCGCTCCTACTGGTCTCCCTTACTCGGAATCCCTACGCAAGTTTTCGTCTGCGGCCCGCCTTCTGAATCCCTGCGCACGGTGGACGACGTCTAGGGGACGTCCTCTGATTCCCTGCGCGCTTGTACGACGTCTTCGGCACGTCTTCTGAATCCCTATGCACGTTGGACGACGTCTAGAGCACGTCTTCTAAATCCCAACACACGTTGGACGACGTCTGCGTACGTGTTCTGAATCCTGACGCACGTTGAATGACGTCTTCAGCACGTGTTCTGAATCGCAACACACATTTGACTATGTCTGCGATGTGTCTTCTGAATCCCTGCGCACGTTGGACGACGTCTAGGGGACGTCTTCTGAATCCCTTCGCACGTTGTACGACGTCTTCGGCGCGTCCTCTGAATCCCTATGCACGTTGGACGACGTCTAGAGCACGTCTTCTAAATCTCAATGGTACATGATGTTATAATACAAATGTTACACCAATGCGGCAATTCTGGCAAAGCGGCGCAATTTGCGAAAGAATAAGCCACAAGGGCATCTATGCTAGCGTCTTCTTTAATTTAGCGCCTGGTGTAGACTCTGATCGGTTCGGGTCCAATGTCCTCCCATGAGTAGATGAACCGGTAGCGACCACAGGTCCGATGATTGTCGCCAGCCGATCAGATGGATGAGGGACCCCAAATGTGGCTGTCTCCATGACATCTTGTGGAAGCGGAGAGCAGTGCGCATTCCAGAAGTAACGTCGTTGAACTCCATTCGTTCTTTCTTGGACATCCGGTCAGCCTGCGTGTCAAAGAGAAGAACACGGCCGGTGGTGGTTCACCCGGCAGCCGGGCATTGTGTGGGTGCTGCTCCTGGCAACCGACGGACACTTCGACTTTCTGCGGCCGTCTCTATACGAATTCGATGAACCTCGGCGTACTCCATCAGCTCTCTTTTCTGCTCTGCTTCGTTGTTCCTGCACAGAAGGGTAAGCGAGTTTGATGTTCTGGGTATGGCTGTTACCTGTTAGGGTAAGGCAAGGCGTTGGTCGGACACTAGGCGTGTTAAGATTTTAACGCCGTGTAAGAACGTTAATCTTATGGTTAGTACATCGCTACTTCAGAACATCAGTTCATCTTGAGAAGGGGCAGAGTAGGTCTCTTACTCCGTACTTTCATACAGTATCCTACATATACAGAGAAATCGTATAGAGAAACTTCAGAGATAGATAGTCCTCCATCGTCCTTTTGGACTTCTAAAAACCATTTAGGATGCCGATTCCTCCCAGATAGAGGACGCTTTTCTTCAGACAAGGTAACGCTCTATTTTTCAGCGTCACCACTCTGTTCTCTGGGACAATTTGCCTGTTCGAATGGCCCGAAGTGCATTCCGAGGTCGTGGCTTTGCGATGGAGCACGAGACTGCCCTGACGGAAGCGACGAGACGCACATCCAGTGTCATTCTCATTTGTGTAAGCCGCTTCAGCTACGATTTCTTGGCGATTTAGGCAAAAAAAAAAGCTTTATAGGCGTTTTGGAAAAATATTCGAATAAAAAGAATGAAATTTGAATGTGGCGCAAGCAGTGTATGTGGTGGCATGTGGCGCCACCTCAACTCCCTTCTACCGACGGGGTTCTACCCAATGGAATGTTCCATTCCGCCAAGTTCGAGGAATAAGGACGAGATTTGCCTACGAAGGACGCTTTCTACTCCCTTGACAGAAGCAGCAAATCAGTTCAGCTGGAGGGGAAAAGAGCTGTAATGACCAGCCTTTTCACGTCAGCGTAGAATGCATGGCGTACGCCGAAGGGGGAATTAAGGCGCTAGGTTTAGCGCAGCTATTCCACAGCAGTCTTACTCACTTCGGCGAATGTCGTGAATGTGGGCAGCATTGATGATGGGAGAGCGTCAGCCAATCAAGCTGCACTGAATGAGTGTGGCAGTCAAAGACGGCGTATAAGGTCGGTACCCTGATTGTCTGGGGAGTTCCCACGACCCTAGTGCTGCTCACATTCGCAACCCTGAAAAAGGAAAGGTCAGAAGCGTATGTCTGAACGGGGAGTGTGAGTCATATAGGTGGAATCTCCGCCCCTCAATTAGTACAAAAATGTGTTTCTTTTTTGAAAAGTCGTTGAACCCAAGGAGTTAGCGGTTCATAAAGTTACTATGGAGTTCGCGATTTACGAGCGCTCGGTGCACGGGGCGCAGTGGGCAGTGGTGTTGCTTCATGCAGGGAAGGTAGGGGGTTCGGTTCTGCTGCGTTGCGACATTTTGTCATTTCAATGGCTGGCTGAGATTTGAGGGGTGCTGACGTCTGCACAAATTTCAAGCATTTTCTACCTTCTCTATGCCTTCGCTACGCGGGCACTGATTTGAAAATTAAAATTCATTTGTAAATTATTTTGAATTCTGCTTCTACATTCTATTTCCTTTTCTAAATTCTTATCCTACTTATATATACATATATTGTAATACATATTAAAATTATTATTAAATTATATTAAACAAGTGCTCCGACACGCCTTTCGACGTGTCTCGCACTTGCGCGCTTAGAGGATCACTAACCCACCTTAGAGGATCACTAAGCCAAGATCACTCACTTCAAGCAGCTGCTCTGCTTGTGCAGCCTTCTCGGCACCTTAGCAGTAAAAAAAAGGTATTTGAAAACCTTAGCAATTTCGAACCTTGGTCTACCTTCTTTAAGATCAGGTGAGTAGTTCTTCGATAGGAAGCCATCCAGCTCTCCCCCTCCATCCTCAACATCTCTTCAACGTCGGCACTATCTTCAGACAGTTCAGAAACGTAATTTATTTGCGTTAATCAGTGCTTTCGTCCTCAGACTGTTGTGGAGCACTCCTTCGGCCATAGTACCCGCGTGTCTCCCACCCCCCGCCCCACCCTGATCGGTTAAATCTGGGAGAAAACCTCCGGTCATTCGATCGATAATATCGGTCGATACTGGCCTCCACATTGAAACTTTCCACCTGATGTGGAGCACTCCTTCAGCCATAATACCCGCGTGTGTCCCACCCGCTCCCCACCCGGATCGGTTAAATCTGGAAGAAAACCACCGGCGTGTCTCCCACCCCCCGCCCCACCCTGATCGGTTAAATCTGGGAGAAAACCTCTGGTCAGGACCTCGATTAGCCCCAGTGCTGAAGTTTCGGACCGCTTGGACGACATCCATAAAAAATCGATAATTTGATCGATATCGATTGATGGTGATGTACACGTCAAACACGAACTTCATAATCATGTTCAGCGACCTCGTTTACCCCCAGGGCTGAAATTGGCGACGTGTTCGGCACGTCTACGGCTCGTCATGCACGGTCGCCGGCGTGTTCGGTACGTGTACGGCTCGCCATGCACGGTTGCCGACGTGTTCGGCACGTCTACTGCATCGCCTGGCACGATTGCCGACGTGTTCGTCACGTCTACTGCATCGCCTGACACGGTTGCCGACGTGTTCGGCACGTCTACCGAGTCGCCAGGCACGTAGAAGGCGTCTTGGTATTTTCCGCTATTTTCTTCCCTTAATTTGTGCCCCATAATTTCCCCTATTTTATGACTCATCGCGTCGATCGATAGTGTGACTCATAGCTTAGCGGATTATTATATAGTGTGATATATTTATTTATATTTTTTATATTTGGATACTAATACCTAACAAGAACTATTTTGAATTAAAATCAAATTATTAAATATTTGAAATTTTTGTTCACGTATTTTTTATCCTTATCCCTACATATTTTTCTTTTGATTATATTTTGGTCAGCCTAACAGCCAATCTGACTGCGGCTATGCTTCGCTCAGAAATCGTTGATATTGATATTGATCGATATTGATTCGAATAGGCAATCGATTTTCACGCGATTTTCAATTCAAAGGTATTTCCCGGAATGCGGACGTTTAGACTTTGTTAATCTGTTGAGAGCTTTGTCCAACGGCTATCATATTTATTTATTTATAATACTACTGCTTATTTTTGGCAGCAAGGTTCGCATGATGCTCATCTCGGACGACCGATTTGAGAAAAAATTGATAATGTCGATCGATATTGATTAGCTAATCGATACTCATTTTTGTGAGGGCAGCCTATGCTCATCATATTCGTTTGATGCTTGCATAAATCTCAGCTTGATTGTTGTTTTGCTTTGCGTTTCATATGTTTGTTTCGTTTTTTCTTCTTTTCTTCGTTCAAGTGTTTTTTCTTCACAGTATTAGGTTCTGTTTTTTTTGGTTTTATTGTTGCCTGGTAACACTCACTGTTTTAGCGCACATCATTGTGCATAAATAAATAAATAAATAAATCATCCGTTCTGTAAAGAAAATCGATGGTGTCGATCGATACTGCTCGGCGGATCGATAGATACTTGGTGCTGTGAAGTCTGTCTAATGGCCATAACATTCACATGATGTCCTCTTCGAACGTTACCCTGATCGGGATTAAGCACTATTGACTGAATTGCTGATTGTCGTCAAGTCCGCAATTAATTTTGCGTGGACGGACGCATGGACAGACGAACAGACTAGTGGATTAGCCCATCTGTGAATAGGAGAATTTCTGCTGCCGAGTGTGTCTTGCGTTCTATTCAATAGAATGAAACAATGACATCTATTGAAACGTCTTCAGATGTCTCTCTTTCCAGCGAACACTAGCTGCCTTGGCGACCAACCCGAGTGCCGACATGGCGGCGTGCATCGATGCATTCCGCAGGACTGGCTCTGTGACGGACATCGGGTGAGTGGCCATTGAGTAGTCGCTCTTATGGGATAAGGACCAGGGAAAGATCCGGGTTTATCGATCCGTTTCCACGAGGTGCGCCATGCATTTTAACTTTCCGGCACGGGCTGGGAAGATTGAGTGGACGATTGTTTCAAATAACAAAGTCATTGACCCAAGAATAACGAGAGCGGGATCGAACCTGACGATGGGTTGAGCTCTTCTCTAGCGTTTTGTCGTTGCCTTTCAAACTACAATACCGCTCAAATTCTTTGCAAAAAAGACGCTTTACGACGGATTAATCCGTCACAAAGCGTCGCATTGCCGTAACTCTTTTCAAAGTTACTTGTTTAAAATCTAATTAACACCGTTAGAAGCCCCGTCTCATTTTCTATCCAGCGATCTAAACATCGTCCAAAACGATTGCACAGTGACCTAGTTATGAAGCTTTTGCTTCCTCGGCTCCGTTAATTGATTTACGACCCCTCCGAGATCCCCAGTGGCATGTCCTTAAGGCTTTCCGTTGACGAGGTTCATCGAGACTCAGAAATCCTCTATTGTTCAGTAGATCTGTATTTGTTACGTATCAGTTGTCATTGTGGTACTAAATAGTGCTAAATTTGAATAACATAGGCCCGATTTCAGATAAGCGCAAACGCGCGGAAACCGAATTAAGAACTACCCAACTAGTAGCCTGCTACAAAAGGCAGTATTCTACTATTTCATAGTGGGAACGATAGTCTTTGAAAAACATGTGAAATTGCTTTGAGAAATGGACAGAAATGACTAGATTTCCTTTTTTCCAACAAGTGATTGGTCCAATCTCAATATGCAGCGTAGTATTTCTCCTATCTTTGAACTTCGGTTGCTGCTGTACAGGATAAGTACGAAAGCCGTGTTTTTTGTGGTCTACTGTAGACCACAAAAAACACGGCTTTCGTACTTATCCTGTACAGCAGCAACCGAAGTTCAAAGATAGGAGAAATACTACGACGCATATTGAGATTGGACCAATCCCTTGCTGGAAAAAAGAAAATCTAGTCATTTCTGTCCATTTCTCAAAGCCATTTCACATGTTTTTCAAGGACCATCGTTCCCACTATGGAATAGTAGAATACCGTCTTCTGTAGCAGGCTACTAGTTGGGTAATTCTTAACTGAATCTTAGGTTTCCGCGCGTTTGCGCTTATCTCAAATCGGGCATATGTTATTCAAACATGGCACTATTTAGTACCACAATGACGCTTGATGCGTAACAAATACAGATCTTCTGAAACAATATAGGATTTCTGAGTCTCGATGAACCTCGTCAACGGAA
Organism: Heligmosomoides polygyrus bakeri; assembly: GCA_947359475.1. Classification (NCBI taxonomy): domain Eukaryota; kingdom Metazoa; phylum Nematoda; class Chromadorea; order Rhabditida; family Heligmosomidae; genus Heligmosomoides; species Heligmosomoides polygyrus. Next base: position 98,311,868 of record OX375868.1, on the reverse strand, counting down.
AGCCTTAAGGACATGCCACTGGGGATCTCGGAGGGGTCGTAAATCAATTAACGGAGCCGAGGGAGCAAAAACTTCATAACTAGGTCACTGTGCAATCGTTTTGGACGATGTTTAGATCGCTGGATAGAAAATGAGACGCGGCTTCTAATGGTGTTAATTAGATTTTAAACAAGTAACTTTGAAAAGAGTTACGGCAATGCGACGCTTTGTGGCGGATTAATCCGTCGCAAAGCGTCTTTTTTGCAAAGAATTTGAGCGGTATTGCACATACCCTTCAGAATACCATGGCAGTTAGGTAGACGAGTATGGAGAAGGTGTCACATTGCCAGAAGGAAGTATTGCTTCCTCTGCTTTTAGAGGCAGTAAACCTTCAGAGGTCAACTAGAAGAATTACGGTACTGATCGGTCCAGACCACAGATAGAACAATTTTCCACTCTGTTTTAACCCTGAAGCCTTTAAATAGGCGAAATATGCATGGAACCTACTTTAATATGCCTTAGAAGTAAAGTGCGTGGAGCGTTCCAGGAAGGGACTGCATGAGGCCGACCTTGACCACTTAAAAGCTCTTAAAAAGCCATTGCTCGGACAGAATCATCAGAATTAACCGGTTTTAGGACTGCGACAACGGCGAGGACGAGATGAACTGCGTTAAGGACGTCAGCCAGGTTCAATGTGGACCTACTCAACACAGGTGAAGAAGTTGACGTTTTCAAGGGCTGTTGGAGCTTGTCCGATTTGCAATTATCGCGGAAATGACTAAGCTCCCTAGAAGCTCAATTAACCTGCGCTTCTTGGCCCAGTGGGGTCCCTTGAGGAAGTGGTTGATTGTTTTAGGGCTTCGTGAACCTTGCAAGAAATTCCGCAATTCAATGATTGTTATGAGAAGCAGATTATGGACGAAGCCATGAAGTGGGGTATTCATAGAGGCCGGTTCCTCGACAGAACGAACAGTGGAACTGTGATGTGTACGACGTTTGCTGTTCTTTGTCCTTGGTTTCTTCTTCTTCGTCTTCACCTCCTCCACTTCTAAGTGGCGGAACCCAAGGGATCGAGTTTGTAAGGTGTACGATTGTACAGGACTAGGTCCATCCATCAGAATTGTGGCATAGAGTATTCGAATGAAGGCACGTCACTCTTCCCTGTGGGATTCACTCGAGTTGGGCGCCAAGCGAGGGTATAAATACCCCTTACGAACACTTGATAATTCAGCTTGTGGTTGTGCTTTGTAGAAGCCGCTCAAGCTGTTCACTCGAGTCATACTGAATAGGATAAGCAGAACGCTGGACGAAGGACAGCCATGCGAGCAGGCAGGATTTCGGAGAGGATTCAGCACGATCGACCACATACACGCCATTACGAAGCTCATCGAAGTGTCGCGAGAGTACAAGCTGCCGCTGTGCCTTACGTTCATCAACCTGAAGAAGGCATTCGACTGCGTCGAAACTGAAGCGGTCCACGAAGCCCTGCTCACTCAGGGTGTTCCTATTCAGAACATCAGAGTCCTTCGAGAGCTGTACAGTGGATTCACGACCAAGATCTCACCATTCTACAACGACATCCTCATCGACGTAAAGAGAGGGGTTCGGCACGGGGATACCATATCCCCGAAGCTATTCAGCGCTACCCTCGAAAACGTCATGCGCGAACTAGAATGGGAAGACATGGGAGTGAAGGTCGACGGCCAGCAACTGCACCATCTGCGCTTCGCTGACGACATCGTGCTCATAACACGGAGCATCAGTCAGGCGGAGCGAACGCTGGCCGACTTCGTTCGTGTATGTGGGAACGTTGGACTGCTGCTGAATCTTACGAAGACGATGTTCATGAGGAACGGACAAGTTTCTGATGCCCCACTCTCGCTCAACGGGACGAACATCTCCGAATGCTCCAGCTACGTCTACCTGGGTCGCGAAGTCAATATGGCCAACGACCTAGCGCCGGAGCTGAGCAAGAGGAAACGAGCGTCTTGGGGAGTACTAAAGAGTGTCGAAGAAGTCGTGAAGAAGACGAAGAACGTCCGACTCCGTGCCCACCTATTCGACCCCACTGTTCTTCCTGCCCTAACATACGCCTCAGAGACCTGGGCCATACGAAAGCAGGATGAACACGCGATCAGCGTCGCGCAGCGTGGAATTGAGAGGACGATGCTCGGAGTGACACGACTCAGCAAGTGAGAGAAGGCTCCGGAGTTCCGAGCTTCGCCGGCGTTCGAAGATCAGAGACGCTGTCGCGTGGGCCAAGTTGTCGAAAATTAGGTGGGCCGGCCACGTAATGCGCTTCGCAGACAACCGCTGGACGACGTCACCGACTGGATTCCGCGGGATGTCAAGAGAACACCAGGACGCCCACCAACGCGTTGGTCGCACTTCTTTGTGAAAGCCCTGAACGGCCGATATGACGCTCTTCGTGTCCCTCGAGCGAGGAGGATCCATTGGAGCACTCTGGCACGCGACAGGGACGATTGGAGACGCTGCTGGCGCCCGTTCGAGCAAGTCGATGATCAACAGGACGACAGGTGATACAGAAGCCGCTCGAGGAATAAATGTCAGTGTGGTCATGGTCACGCCGCTGAGATTGGGAGGTTACACTTACTGGGTGGCTACCAACTAACAAGGGAAGTCCATGAACTTCCGCCAAAGATTCTCAACGAGACCTATATGATTTTGTAGGGCATGAGACGAGGAGCACAAAAGTGCTCTTCGTTTTTGCTACGGGCCACCGGGTGATCCGAAAATGACGAAAAACTGTCGCAAGGCAACCTCATGTGATTGAAGGGATGCAGTCCACCAGCAGTGCCGAGTTGGCCGAGTGGGTAGTGTTGAGGACTCGTGAGCACGAGGTCGAGGGTTCGGATCCAAACCTATGCAAATTGCTGCAGTGATTTTGCACCTTCTGCCATACCATGAAATAATGTCAGTTTTTCGTTTTCACTCTACTGTGAGCCATTCTCTCTTGCACACTCCTTGCATTATTATATGTTACATGGAGTTGTGATTGCGCAGAAACTGCGACCAACAGTTTCGATTGACTTCGTTTTCACACATATTCCTGGCGGCTTGTGTTTTTCTTCTTTCTAAAATTCTAAAATTGATGGACATGTGCTCTTATTCTTCGACTGCACTTTTATCGACCATTTTTCGGTAAGTTTGTTTTGCGTTAGTTATCTGTTTTGATACTTTGCACAAGGAAAGTCGACATCACAGGGGGGTACACCAAGGGTCGGTTCTGAGTCCGTTCCTCTTCCTGCTGACGCTTGACTCTATAGTGAACCGCCTTGAGGAAGGCCCTTTCAGGACGATCCTCTATGCGGACGACATCACCCTAGTAGCCGACAACCAGGAGGAGCTGAAGGAGAAGGTGCAGCTGTTGCAGAGAGCCCTCGCAGACAACGGCCTACGGCTGAACGTGAAGAAGACGAAGTTTATCAGCTCTGAGCAGTGCGCTGGATCGATCCTAGACTGCCAAGGGGAAGCGATCGAGAAGGCGGAAGAATTCCGCTGCCTCGGAAGTGACCTATCCGAGGAAGGAAGTGTGGACCAGGTGGTCAGGGGACGAATAAACGCAGCCTGGATCAGGTGGAGGGAGTCCACAGGGATCCTCTGCTACCAAAGTTGCTCCAGAACGCTCAAAGACAGGCTCTATAGAACAGTTGTGAGGCCTGCCCTCCTCTTCGGCAGTGAGTGCTGGGCACTGGGTAAGGAAACGCTGCGGAAATGAGGATGCTGAGGTGGGCATGTGGATGGACTCGGGACAGGGTGCGAAACGACGATGTTAGGGCAGTGACGAAGACAGCCCCGATCCAGCTGAAGATGAGGGAGCAGCGCCTGAGGTGGTATGGACACGTCCTCAGAAGACCAGAGAATCACCCCATAAGGTTGGCCCTAGATTTCAAGGCACCCGGAAAGCGTCCGAGAGGAGCCCCAAGGAAAAGATGGAAGGACGTCATCAGGAAAGATCTCGCCGAAGTCGGTGCCACCGCAGATGAAGCCCTTGATAGGATGAGGGGGCGACAGATCACAAGAACAGCGGACAATGCGACTGCACGGGACCAAACGCTCTGGAGAAGAAGAAGAAGGTCTGTTTTGACACTTTGCTAGTGTATGCATGCTATGTTTGCTACTGTGTTTGAGCGCGTCCTACGACGTATATAATAAATAAATAAATATTTTTCATATCCTACTATATATAAGCGAGAACGGTCGTTTGTCTGTGGGTGAGTGCGTGTGTTTGTGGATGTGTTTGTTTGCACAGAAGTGCTGAAGGAGTGCGTTGGGAGGAAATATGGGGAAGGGGGGGGGGTTGTAGTTGTCACCAGTTGTCAACTGTTGCAGTTGTCGACAGGCGTCCATGTTCAGACGACATGTCACCAATGTGGCGCAAAGGACGTTCAGGTTGAGAAGAGGTGTCACCGATGTCGCGCAAGGGGTGTTCGGATTCAGACGACGTGTCACTGATGTCGCGCAAAGCTGTCCCGACTTGAGAAGACATGTCACCGACGTCGTTCATCAGGTGCCTGGATTCAGAAGAAGTGTCACCAATGTCGCGAAAGGCCTTCCAGACTCAGACGACGTGTCACCGATGTCGCGCAATGCACGTTAAGTTTGAGAACACATGTCACCGACGTCGTTCAACAGGCGTCTGGGTTCAAAAGACATGTCACCGATGTCGCGAAAGGCCTGTCCGGATTCAGACGACGTGTCAACGATGTCCGGCTTAAGAAGACATGTCACCGACGTTGTTCAACAGGCGTCCGGGTTCAGAAGAGGTGTCACCGATGTCGCGCGAGGGTTCCGGATTTAGACGACGTGTTACCAGTGAAGGTCGGACCAGCAATGGGGACCGGTGAGGGGCATCCAGTGAAGGGGAAACGATGAAGGAGAAGAGAGGGGTCCAGTGAAGGGGGGACCGGTGAATGAGGGGGGAGGGGTCCAGTGAAGATGGGACCGGTGAAGGGGGGGGGGGAGTGGTCCAGTGAAGGGTGGACCGGTGAAGGAGGGGGAGGGGTCCAGTGAAGGGGGACCGATAGAAGGTTAACCAGTGAAAGAGGGAACCAGGTGAAGGGGGACCGGTGAGGAAGGTACCAGTAATGGGGACCGGTGAATGGGGGGGGGGGGAAGGGGTCCAGTGAAGAGGGACCGAAAAGGGTTGATGAATAAAAGGGGGACCAGTGAGGGTGGGACCAGTGATAGGGATCGGTGAAGGATAGGATGACCAGCAAAGAGGGGACCAATAAGGGGAGGTCCAGTGAAGGTGGGAGCAGTAGTAGGGACCGACGAAGGGGGGGGGGGGGGGACCAGTGAAGGGTGAACCGGAAAAAGGCTGACAATAAAGGGGAACAAGTGATAAGGGACCAGTTAAGGGTGGTCCAGTGAAGGTGATGGACCTGTTTTGCCCTATTCCGCTATACCATTCTATATAGCAAAACCAGTTTTTTAATGAATGAGAGAAGGGCTAAAGAGGAGAAGAAGACGTTCGGGGTGTTTTATTCTCCGGGTTTGGGGCGAAGCCCCAACCAGACGTTTGGCGGCCGGCAGGCCGTTGAACGTCTGGTTTTTCATAACGCATGTTTCTCTCTTGCGAACACCTTGGTTGAAGACGGGTCAGCTCATACACGATTGATGTGTCTGTGCTGACCCGTCTTCAGTCAAGGTCTTCGCAAGAAAGAAACATGCGCTAATAGTACATCAATTGTAAATACATGGTCGACAAGGTGCATATCGAGCGCAGACACTTTGGAAGGAAATCTGCGTGGAAACGAAGTCATACGAAACTGTTGGTCGCAGTTTCTGCGTCTAATGCATGAAGTGTGTGAAAGAGAGAATGGTTCACAATAGTGTCAAAATGAAAAAAAATCTATATGATTCCATGATAGTGGCAGAGGATGCAGAACCACTACAGCAATTTGCATAGGTCTGGATCCGATCCCGGGACTTCGTGCTTACGAGTCCCCAACACTACCCACTTGACCAACTCGTCAATGCTGGTGGATGGCATGCATCCTGGCGATCGCATGGGGGGGGGTTGAGCGTTCTATCCCCGCGTCCCCCCGGCCCGCCCACTCCTACAGAAATTCTGCACGGGTCCCTTGGTCATCTCAGTCCCTGTATAGAATCTCATACCCCAAAGCACTCATTTAAGCTGCGACAAGCGCTGCCTGAATGCTGATCATCTGTGCGACCGTGTGCGAGACTGCGAAGACGGATCAGACGAAGATGAACGACGATGCGCCGGCACGAGTAAGTACAAAGGTGAGTTCCCAACTTCTCTCTTCTTGAAACCTCGGCATGGTGAGTTCTTATGTGTCAGTATTTTGTGCCACACGAGGTTTGTAGGTGGATCTTTATTTGCGGCCTGACGTTTCGACTTTCCGTCGTCTTCAGATGCGCATAGGATCCACCGCAGGGCTGACGATCGCCCTCGTTAAGTAACCAGTAGAGGCGAATCTAAACCGAATCACAAACCTCGTGTGGCACAAAATACTGACACATAAGAACAAAGGTGAGTGATTCTCATCTGCTTAAGACCTTTGAAAACTGCTTGAATGGGTTTGCTGTTTCAGCGACAAATGGTCCCAAGAAGGAGAGCACCGAGAACTTCAGAAGGGTCTTCAGCTCAAGCGTAACGAAGTCTATAGCCGTGACTGCTTCGAAGATGACGACGAGAACATCAGAGCGTATAGAAACCTCTACACTTCCCAGCAATTTCTCTACGTCGAGATTACCGCCCAGTGCGGCTACAGAATCAAGACGCCCTGGAGAGCTGCTCCAGAAGTACGGTTTCCCCGTAACGAGCAGCTCCAATCGTACGGCGACGTCATCGAGTGGGACTCTCCTCGGAAATTCCACCACAACCCCACAGCCGTCCACTGAAGTCACATTCATGAAGTACCTGAAGTACAAGGTGGTGGAACCGGTGAAGCTCGTGGAAGTCTCAGGCACCCTCAAAGTCACGCAAGACGTCAGTGAGAACGCTACTGTTCCAGCGACGACGATGACACCCGGAAACTCATCTGCAGTGAATTTGAAGTCGAGTTCGAGCAACATCCGTCGAATGCCTGAGAAACTCCCGAATTCGCTGCACAAGAGGGAGGCCAAGATGGACAATGCGACGATGGAGCCGTTGACCGAAGAGAAACAGCAGAAAGCGGAGCAGAAACCATCTGAAGATGCGCCAATTCAACCGGTCGTGGAGGAGTTGCCGCCGGTGAACTCCGTCGTCGGAGTGCCGATTAAGCCAATGAATCTATAGCTCTGTGTTCATGTTTGAAATTGGGTACTTACGTAAGACGATGGAGCCACAGCTATAGAGAGGATGACTCTGAAACTCCAAGCGGACTACTGCGAGTGAACGTGGATGACCCCAGATATAGTTCACCGGTGAAATTTCACCGGCAGGTGACCGGAATTTCATCAGCAGTAGAACTAGTTACATTGAGCGGACGCATAAAAAGAATTATGGGCCCGTTTATACTTCGACGCCGAGCGACGCGACGTCACGTGCTGCGGCCACATTGATCGAGCGACGAGATCGATCAATTTGGCCACTATACATGCCGTCGCGTCGCTCGGCGTCGGAATTATAAATGGCGCCTATGGGTTCCCCTAAAAATACGCCTCGATGTCGCATCATAGAAATTTCGTCCAATTTCAAGAAAAATGCGATCATTCTGGTGTCGGATTCATCAACGACTTACCTAACTTTAACAGAGAATTCACAGTGGAAAACTCAGATAACGCGGCTTATCGCTCCATATCGCTGGATAAGCCGCGCTATCAGGGATTTCGGCTGTAATTTTCTCTGTTATATTGCTGTAAGTCGTTAATGAATCCGGCCCCTGGCCGTCAATTTCTTCGATTTGTCCTTGCAGGAGGCTGCCACGAGTGTATGAGATCATTAAAGATATAGGCGTAAGATGACGCGTAATTTGTGTAATTGTGTGCAAACACCATACTGTGAACGCTACACACGAGACAAGTTAAGAAAACACTTATTCGAAATCCGATTGCACCGCTGGAGGAACATCGGCCACTAGTGTGCGAAACTCCTTTCACTTATCGGTGAATTTTACTCGCGTACTTCACCGAAAGTTCACCAGCAGTTGACCGCTAGGGGTTTCAGAATTATCCTCGTTACAGCTGTTCTCGTTCGCATTGTGTAAGCGCCTAAAATCTTATCTGTAGAATGTATTTACCTTGTAATTATTTGTTTAGAATGAAATAAAGTCGTGTAGAATAGAATGGTATGCTCCGTGAGAGCAGAAAAAATGCTCCGGTGTACTCAGAATTTCGTTGTTTAACAACGAAAAGTGGGCAGTAAATAATGAGATGCGCATTTTCACGGAGGAGGGCACGATTTTCACAAAAAAACGATGAAGAACAATAAGCAACAACATTTAGGGCATGACTATAATCACAACAATGAAATAGAGGTGTGTAGCTTTTTTTTATAAGGTCGGATTTCATTAGGTTTATCTATTAGGCCTGACCAAAGGTGTCAGCCATTTTAATGTATTGAGTGTTTTCTTCGCAGTTCGGAGTGCTACGCAGTGCGTAGCAGCCCGCACAACACTGTCGCCGAGGTCGCCGAAGTATAACATAGGCCTTACAAGGGAAGGTTCCCAACTCATGGTGAGCTTTTGCGATGCCATTTTGGCAGGATATAGGGCCCTGTGGGTGGAGTCCAGAACAACAGTTAGTTTCTGCTGAACGCTTCTTTAAAGACCTGAAAAGGAACCTGAACGCGTGCGCGCAACTATTGTCACCCCCTACGACACCCACTGTGATGTGCCTCGGTGAAGTGACCCGACCAGAATACACAGAAAACAGCACTGCCACGCGGATTAGATAGTATCGCGACCGAACGCGTCGGAGATCACCTCAAACTTGGGTAATTAAACCTTTATTTTAAATAAACATAAATAACACGCGCACACGTACGAAACAACACATCAACAACATCGATGGCAATGAACTATAATGAGATAAGGCAATAAGATGAATAGACGCGATGATACATAGATGACTACCCAATATGCAAGGCACTCGACAAGATAAACGAAACGTATATGCATAGAGTAACATATGAACAAGATATACGAGAGATTACAAACATGAGAACAAGACAAAACGATTACAACACTAACATATGCATGAATACAAAAGAGTACACGGAAAACAACGAACACAACAAATTATGAACACAATAAGAACCCCAAGGTACGCGCAAGGAGTGAGACGAGAGAAACCATGATCAAGAAACACGCACAGACTGAAACCCCGCCTAACAACCCTTCCCGGACGCGCACAGCCGCTCGAATGACCGCAAGCCCATGAAGAAGGCTGGAAGCGCCGATTCCTAGGAAGACCCTGAAAATCAGGAAACCCAGAGAAATAGCCCGGGGAAGGAGGAGACCCAGAGCGCGCGCAGCAGTCTAAATGGGGCGCGGAATCCGTCAAAGGAGACGACTTGTCGTCAATCGGTGGCGCAGCGGGTAACACTGCCGCCACATAGGAGCACACCGCCGGCCTTTTCAGTTCGAGTCCGAGTGCTGCCGTTGTTTTTGCACGTATTAGTTTGCTGTTATTACACTTTCCTGTGATCACACGAGTCAATTTTAGACCACCAATGCTTACAACAAACCAAGGCTCTCTATTTGCGCCTTCATATATCCGAGGTTTTCAACTACTCATATCTGCGCCGTACTATTTCTCTGGGAATAAAAAGTCTTATATTTATTAAATTAAGTCTTATGCTATTATATCCTTTTTAGTCAACAGCTAGGGTACAAAACTATGAAACAAGTAAAACACAAGCGCTTGTCACACCAGCAGCACCTTACAGAAACCAGTGAGGAACAAGCTTCACCCTGGCAAGGAATGACCACTTCTTCTATGTTGAACGTGTAATCTGTGGGTGTAGAGAAGAGTCCTGGGTGAACATCAACGTAACCAGCTGCCACCCTCGCGTATGACATAAACAGCCGAAGCATCGGAGCGCAGAGCTGTCGGTAGGTCTGGCTTATAATCTGCAATCAAAAGAAAAGTCACGGGTTGTACCCCTATTGTATAATACTTTATCCCAGTTACCTACTCTCAATATACCATCTCGTAACATGTTCCGGATGGCCTCTTACCTGCTACCTCTAACCTGAACCGCCTCTTCTTCCTGACAGTCGATATCTCCATAAATGGCGTCCAGGAGAGTCTTTTTATGGCATCCGCAACCGCAATCTCTCTCTCTTGTCGGAAAAGTGAAGGCCTGTGTGAAGGTGGAAAGTAGTCGGCCAACAACACGTTCAGGTGAGAACGGTATTTTTAGTGCACTTATGTACCGATGTGGCCCAGGTTCATAATACTCAGCAGTAACATGAGCGTATGTGCAATTACGGTATCGTTGGTGGTACGGTATGCTATGGTAGTGGCACAGATATGCATAGTTGAAAAACAAGCGTTATGAAGGCGCAAATAGAGAGCCTTGGTTTGGTCTGAAAAAGCTGCCGGTGTGCTCCTATGAGGCGGCAGTGTTACCGGCTGCGCCACCGAGGCAAACCACCGTGGGTGTCGTAGGGGTTGATAATAGTTGCGCGCACGCTTTCAGACCCCCTTTTCAGGTCTTTGAAGAAGCGTTCAGCAAAAACTAACTGTGGTTCTGGACTCCACTAACAGGGCCCTACATCCTGCCAAAATAGCATCGCAAAAGCTCACCATGAGTTGGGAACCTTTCCTTGTTAGACTCTTCACGGCATGGTTGCGTCTTTCTATAGATTTTCCAAGCTCGTCACTACCTTGTTAATCGACTTTATTGGCTAATGTTTCAGCTGGATCGCCTTCGCCAGAAGCTGAAAGGGTCAAATCAATTAGAAGTCACCCCACCAAACATCTTCTCAATCTTACAAAATTCAATGCCAAATCTTCGAAACCCTGCGCAATAGAGAGGATCCAAGTACCGTACCTCTCCATAGTCCACTGAGTGGCAAGCGAAAGCCGCACAGGGTGGAGCAGGGGTGTAGGACAGCACCTACCCCAGAGTAAAATGCGAGACTGAGGTAGGGCTTGAGCTCGCTCTTTATGTACAGGCATTCCCTCTTCCGTTTGACATTGGGATCCATGTAATAGATCCAGAACGTCTCATGGCGTTCTGGATCTATCCCATGGATCCCAAAGTTTGCGCGCAAACGTTTGAACCTCGTCCCCAGAATCCTCACCTCAAACGCCAACATCCCCCTGACATGACAATTGATCCTGTGGTACCTAGGGCAGTGGATGCTCTCAGCTTCTCCTTATCATCTAGACGCTCCTTTATCCTCAGTTGCAGAGCACGGCCGGTTTTGGCGATGTACTCCTAGCTACAAGCTTGACAGGAGTAGAATACACCCGATGCGTGCAGTCCTTTCCCGCTGGGAAAACCACACAGTTAGGGGTTCCACAGGTGCGGTCATATAGGGCCTGTTCATACTTCGCGACAGCAGCGACAAGAGCGCAGCGTGCGCAGCGCGCGGAAGTATGAACAGGCGACAAGAGCGACAAGAGCGACAAGAGCGACTGGGGCGTCGGGCGTAGTGTGGTGTACGTAATTGCACCATAACGTCTACTTCATGGCCTAAAATATAAAGTGAATAGAGGTCTTCACGTCTAACTTCAACTTCAATTGCATTAGTTTTTGGAAACTGAAACAGACACAAGCAAACAGTTATATTAGTAAAAAGTTTCCGGAAACTGAGACAAACACAAGCAAACAGACATATTTTTAGTCAAAAAAGTTGTTAGAAACTGAAACAGACAGAAGCGAATAATCATATTACCTACATCGTCAGTCTGGCACTCAAAATAGACATAAAAGCCCTTCTACCTTTGTGTGAAGAACGTCCGAACAGGAATCGTCTCCTTCCAGCACTAGTGCGCCTTCAGCACTAGTGCGGTGTAATTACGTACTCCACACTCCGTTCGTCGCCCCAGTCGCTCCCGGCGCCGGCGCGAAGTACGAACATGCGACAAGAGCAACAAGAGCGACAAGAGCGACTGGAGCGACGGCGCCGGCGCTCGAGTATGAACACTTTTCGGCGGCGCGCGCTCGGTTTTAATCGATATGCATGTCTTGCACAGGCGACGAGTCGCTCTTGTCGCGAAGTATGAACAGGCCCATAGTCGCTTGCGAACCAACTGGGTCTTAAGTTTGTCAGATGAAAGACCAACCACCGTGTCGTGACTTTCGCCACGCCACACTATAACTATAACTGTTGAAGGACGCAGAGTCTCTGCGCCCCTTTGGTCACGCCGCGCAAGCCGTCGAATACGCAGCATCGATTCGCTGCGTCGAAGTATGAACGCCGCGCGTGCGGCCCACTTCGCCTGCTGCGGCCGCCCGGCCGGTTGTGTCCGCCCGCCGTCCTCTTGTCAAAATCCGGTGGACACCGTGGATTCCGGAGCGAGCCGAGTCAACCGCAGCAACGTCGAGGAGGAGCGCAGTTACAACAAGGAGGAGGAAGATCGTCCCTGGCATGGAAGCCAGGAATAGGTAACCGCAGGTGCGAGGCAAGGAGTACCGCCTCGTGGGCACACACCCCAGGCAGAAGCTCGCAGGACCCTAGCGGGCTGTTGTGTGCCCCTAGTGCGTGTAGATGGGCAGGTTGAGTAACTCGTAGTCACGTGTATTTTTAAGAAGTAGTAGAATGTGTGGTATGTTAAATCTGTATGATCATCTGTGTCTGCGGGAGTTACGAGAAGATTGGTGGAGACTAACATCTTTATCGCTCGCAACACTATAAGAAGATGAGAAGGCGCAGAGACGTGTGGGGAGGAGCGCAGAGTCGTAGGCGCCAGGGAGCTAAAGTCCATCACAGTTCCGTCCCAATCTGCTGGGGCAGCAGGGCCCTACGTAGTTGGTGCCGCGTGGCTGGAAAAGAAGAACATAAGCGTACTAAGTCCCACCGATACTGCGATACACGTGGCCTCGGGTCTGGACAACCGTTAGCGATGCCGGCGGCGGCCAGCCAGGGGCACGACACACCGTAACTTATTTTTCCCGTCCAGATCTTCTGACACGTCCGTGTGGAAGTGCTCACTTCATCAACGAACGGCACACGGAAGAGAATTTTCATAGTTAAGTGCCTTTTTTTACCACCCCCCCCCCTTATGGTCCGGAGGGGTGTTTACGAAGAGAATAGCCGTTGAGAGTGGCTACTTCCCGAGCCACCTCCAGGGATTCATTCTTATGGTGGGGAGGATTTTGGCGTTGACATAAGAATTCTGGGGTTCACCCGTCGGCGCGCAAAGCCCTTGAGGCGTAATACATCTATTCCAGGGATCCCAAAGCTAACAGAAAGTGGAATGAATGCTTGAATATAGTGCAGTGTGGTGAGGTGCGGTATTTGATATGATATGATATGATATGATATTTATTACATAAGTAGTTACTTATGTAGAATAGTTAGAGGAATATAACAAACATCCACCGAACAATAAAACAGCAACTAAACAACTATTGAAGTACTAACAGAAATACAAAAACTTTAAAACAAACGTTAGGAAGGATGAAATAAAAGCGGAGTGAGAGAAACCGAGAAGGAAGGTCACGTAACTAAGGAAAATGGTTGACCACACCAGACTAAACGACGTAGGACATCAAGGAGCGATGCTATTGAGGATATGTTTTTTGAAGGTACCGTAGCTTAACATTTTGGAATTGTTTTTGGTAAGTTTCTCAAACAGCGGCAACGTTCTATTGGCAAAAAAGAAGCGACGGCAATTGGTTCTGGCAGGCCTTATTTGGAGTTTCTTGGCCCCTCCCCTGGTGGTAGACGGTCTAAGTGAGAAAAAATCCTCCAGCTTGATGCCACAGCTACCGGAAATCACCACCTATATATAAAAGAGTTTGTCCGTCGAGTGATCTAATCTAAGTGAGATACGCCGCATTCGCCGCATCATCCACAGCGAGAGCGGTCAAATGATCTAACCTAAGTTAGGTACGCCGCATCACCTATAGCGAGAGCGGTCGAATGATCTAACCTAAGTTAGGTACGGCGCATCACCCATAGCGAGAGCGGTCGAATGATCTAACCTAAGTGAGGTACGCTGCATCACCTACAGCGGGAGCGGTCGAGTGATCTAACTAATTGAGGAAGGCCGCATTATCCACAGCGAGAGCGGTCGAATGATCTAACCTATGTGAGATATCACCTCCTATCACCATCACCATCACCACCTATATAAAACAGTTTGTCGTGGAGTGATTTAACCTAAATGAGGTACGTCGCATCATCCGCAGCGAGAACGGTCGAGTGGTCTAACCGAAGTGAGATATGCCGCATTATCCACAGCGAGAACGGTCGATGATCTAACCTGAATGAGGTCCCCTCATCATCTACAGCGCGGGCAAAATTTGCTATTGAACGTGGGATGTTGCTGCAGCAGGGGAAACGCAGCCCTTCACTGCTTAATACAACAGCACTACGCGCGTTTCTGAGCGTCCAGATTCAGAAGCCGACTTCGTGCCACTAGCATGAGGAGCACTACTAAAGGGGTAATGGTTGAAGGGGGACTTTGAAGGTGGAGAACCGACGGCGATCAGGAGGCAGCGACCAGGAGGAGCATCGTAATGGTCGATGGGGAGAGCAATGAAGCAGGCCAGGAGGTGGCACCAAGAAGAGTTTATGCAATATGTAGGGATCATTAGGGAGTTACCAATCAGGGAAGGGGGAACAGTAAGGAGGATCAGCAAGGGGATCCATTACCATTAAGAGCGATCGGATTTAGAGGATGTGACACCGATGTCACACAAGGGCGTTCGCTCGCCGTCGTCGTGTCGTGAGCGTTGGAGGCCTTCTTAATTGGGGTAGAGTAGTAGGGAGGACCCCGAGGGGGGGGGAGAGAGAGAGAGAGAGAGAGAGAGAGAGAGAGAGAGAGGAAGGATCTACCTGGAACAAGGGACTTGGTGGCGGGTCCAGGACGGGGAACGAACAAGAAGGGAGCCGTAAGGGAATTCATACGGGGAACAAGGAATCAAAAAACCCTACGTCGCGCAGCAAGCATCCTGATTCTTAATACGTGTCATCGACCGTGCCGTGTGCATGGGAGGACCACTAAGGGGTGGTGGAGAATGGCGGTAAATGGAACCTCTATGGTGGACCAGGAGAGCGACCATGAAGGAAAGGAAGAATCTGGAGGAGAGGCCATGACAGGGAAACCAGCAAGAAGAGAACAGTAGGTGTCAATAGTAGAAACAAAGAAGTGGGCCAGCAGTTGGAACCAGGAAGGAGGGGGATTAAAAAGGGGAAGGGAAGACCTGTAAAGGCGGACCAGCAATTAGATACAGTAAGAAGAAACGAGAGAGGGGAATCTGGCTTCGGAATACATGTCAACGGCAACTTGAAACGCTAGCTGTTGAGCATGAAAACGATTGCGGAGGAACAACCTGAGGGTCAGAAGTACTGCGCAGCACAAACCAATGACATTACTTGCCGGTCAGGAAAGAATGTCAATGATGACGGTATCGAAGTGGTCAAGGGCTTAATGCCGATAAAATACTCACCAATTTCTAGATGCTAGCGAATTTTATGTTTTACAAAAACTACTTTCCATAAGTCAGTGAGGCTACAAAGTCGCGCAAAGCGCGCAAGTGCGAGACACGCCGTTAGGCGTGTCGGAGCACTTGTAATTTTATGAAGCAGCAGAAGATCATTAGCAACTCTCCGTGTTGACAATCTTCGAAGGTTGAAGTTAATATTTCTCTCCATGCTAGAGGGAATGTGGTCGTAAACAAAACCCAGATGTCTAATCAGAAGCTTCCTGGTAGAATTGTTCTGGACTTTTTCCAGTCTATCAATAGTGGAACGTTTGTGAGGGGAGAAGACCGGAGTCCCGTATTCAACAACCGGTCTGACGTACGATTTGTAGGCTGTGATTAGGACTGTGGAGCCCTTCGTAGATAGAGCCCTGAACAACCTGGAGACTACCGCTGTCGCCCTGTTAGCAACGATTTCACAGTGTTTATTAAAACAAAGATTCCTTGTAATTAGGAACCCTAGGTCATTAACCTCGTCCGTCCTATTATTTGGGGATCCATCAATGTAATAAGAATTTTCAGAGTTCCTTGCACCTAAATGAAGTACCTTTGTTTTTGCTTTTGAGAGCGGTAGTTTCCAATCAATTGTCCGAGCATGTAATGCATCAATCGAATTCTGTAGAGCCTCGGAATCACTAGTGGACTCTATAACTCGAAAAATTTTAATGTCGTCGGCGAAAGCGCTAAACTCCACCCCACTAACGCTGAGTAGTTGAGCTAACTCATGAGTGTATATATTAAACAGAATCGGTGAGAGAACTCCGCCCTGCGGTACGCCACTCGTTACAGGCCTGGGACAGGAGATGAAATTGTCAATGCGAACAGAAAAGGTCCAGCTCTCCAGAAAAGCAGCAATCCATGCAACTATTCGAGGATGGACACCAACAGCGTGAAGCTTTTGTGCCAGTTCCAGGTGCGGAACCCGGTCAAACGCTTTTTCAAAGTCGAAATAAATTACATCAACATTTTTGCGATTATCTAAGGCGGCCGTCCACTTATTCAAATTTTGTAGCACTGCGGTTACTGTGGATTTCCTTTTTTGGAACCCATGTTGACACGAGGGAATAACTGAGTGATCGTCAAGATGAGCAACAATCCGTTTTTTCAAAATTTTTTCGAATAATCTTGCAAACAACGAGGTGATGCTGACGGGTCTGAAGTTAGCCGGATTGGTATGCGGGGGCTTTTTAGGGATGGCCGTTACCAACGAGTGTACCCACCTGCTAGGGACCTCTGTTCTCATGAAGCTAAGATTGAAGAGATATGCTAAAGGTCCTGCAATAATGTGTGCAACCTTTTTAATAAACGTTAATGGGATCCCATCAGATGGGGTTGATGCTCTCCACTAGCTGGCTTTCAAAAAAATGACGTTGAATTTTGTAAGGTTTGGGAGATATTTGGTGGTGTAACACCTAACTGATTTGACCCTTTCAGGCTAGAGGAAGGTTTTGGAACTATTATGTAGTGTAGCCCACGCTGCTTTAAATGGATGTTAGATGCCCGCTAGAGTCCGGGAGTTTAACCCATTATGGCTGCTAAAACCTAAGAGTTTATTCCATCCTTCGCCCGTGAAATATGGAAAGTTCTGTTTGGCTGAGCCTAGCGAAAGAGAGCGGTTCAGCTTTCGCAAGCCGACTACGCCACAATCTTTAGATCTTTCAGCGTCTACTCAAAGTCAACGAGTGCTACTGAACGTATCATGACAGGGATAGACCCAGATGTGTTTTCCATGGCTCTTCTGATATGCCTGGAGTGTTCGCCTCATCAGTTCACCGCTCTTAGGGGAATGGTGTCTCATTTACTTCGCCATTCTCTCCTGAGTGGTTTAACTAATTCCACTAACAATGACCAACGAAAGGTCGACAGGTGAGTCTCACGCTGGTTTTCTACGACGAGCATGTTACGGAACATGAGAATGCCATAGGCGCCGACTCTTCGGAGGTGACTAACCAAGACTCGATCGGTCAGCAGGACATGATGGAGGCGGACGACGGTGCTGCTCTTCAGGGTGAAGTCGTCGTCGCCGACATAAACGATGCTCCCAATCCACTAACAGGAACACTGGACGCCACCCAGAACGAGGCGCAGACGTCGTCGCAGCTGAGCCGACTGCCCGAACAGGACGCGTTCACAGCGCTCCTGGCGCTGTCGGAGCACGTCTCCTCCAGGTTCCCTCTGTCGACTCCTCCGCACAGCACCGACGATCAGCAGCCGACGGAC
This sequence comes from Heligmosomoides polygyrus bakeri, assembly GCA_947359475.1. Lineage (NCBI taxonomy): Eukaryota > Metazoa > Nematoda > Chromadorea > Rhabditida > Heligmosomidae > Heligmosomoides > Heligmosomoides polygyrus. The sequence goes on along the minus strand of OX375868.1, from coordinate 98,294,089 downwards.
GATCTCCACACGGCTATTGCAGCCGAAGAAGAGCCGAACGAAGCGCCCACTCTGCTTCAGATGAACGAGCCGCAAGTTCTGGAGCCGATATCCGTGTCGCCGAGCGGATGTGAGCGGAGTCAGGAATCGAGCGACTCTTCAAACACGGACAAAGGGCTGGAAATGCCGATGGTACCGGAGTTCTGTGAACGACGGCAGATCGGGTATCAAATCGTGCGACATCATTCACCGATGAGGAAGGGAGAAGTGCCTGAATCGGACACTTCCGTAGCAGACAGCGAAGACGAGCACGAAGACCATGGAGTTGTGAAGATACCGCTGAGAGCTGACAAGCTGATGAAGATGCCCGTCGTCGCCACAGCTCGTGCCACTGAAGATCATATGGAGAAGGCCTCTGCGAGGACGTCAGGTAGAACACCCCAAAAAGACGTTGCCAGGACTCCCCTGAAGACAGCTGAAGCGTCCACGCCAAGTGTGCTTCAGCAGGCTGATGAGGCTGGGCTTCTGGAGCAGCAGGGCAGTGTGAATACTCCTCGAATGACTGAGAAGGTGCAGCAGGAGACGGAGGTGAGCACGGCTAGTGCTCAAGAGGAGCAGCTCCGGCAGAGCACCATGAGGATGCCGGGAAGAACTCCTCAAGAAGACGTCTCCAGAACTTCTTTGAAGAAAGCTGAGGCAAAGGCGTCAACATCAGCCCAGCGGGAAGATGAAGCCGGCCTTCAGGAACAACAAAAGCAGGTCTCCACGAGATCTCCGGGCGAAACTTTCCCAGAAGACGTCGCCAGGACCCCTCTGAGGACAGCTACAGCGACGACACCAAGCCAGCCCCTACAGGCCGATGAGGATCCATGGAAAGAGCAGTACGTCGTCAAGACTCCTCTGAAGACAGCTGAAGCGACGGAGTCAACATCAGCCCAGCAGGCAGATGAAGCTGGCCTTCAGGAACAACAGAGGCAGGTCTCCACGAGGTCTCCGGGCAAAACATTCCCAGAAGACGTCGTCAGGACCCATCTGAAGACAGCTGAAGCGACGACGCCAAGCAAGCCCCTACAGGCCGATGAGGATCCATGGAAAGAGCAGTACGTCGTCAAGACTCCTCTGAAGACAGCGGAAGCGACGACTACAGAAACACCCCAGCAGGCAGATGACGCTGGCCTTAAGCAAAAGCTGGAGCAGCCCTCGATGAGCAACCTGGAAAGGAGATCCCATGAAGACGTCGCAGGGGCTCCTCTGATGACGGCTAATGCCACAACTCTAAGAACACCTCTGAATGCAGATGACGATGGTCTCCAAGACCAGCACGGTGGCGTGAAGGCACCTCAGATCCACCAAGAAATTGATGTAGCCACAGCTCGAGCCCTAGAAGACGTCGCGGAGACTCATTCGATGCCAGGATCCCATGCCAGAACTCCAACGCCCTTGCCGGCAGATGAAGATGATCAACAGGAGGCAGTGGACCAGGAGGGCGCGACTGCTTATCAAATAGCCGAGAAGGATGACAATGAGCTGGTTACAGCTCGCGCTCAGGAACAAGTTAGCCAAGGATTGGTGACAACAGGTCTTCTGAAGCCCTCTAAAGCTATAGAAGAAATGCTCGACACCGTCGTCTTCAGCGTCATCAGCCATGAGAAAGTGGTCGACGAAGAAGTCGTAGGAACTTCGATGAATGCAGCAGATGTCACCGGGCGAGAAGCTCCTCAGGATAGCGCAAAGGCCCCCCAGGACGTCCAGAAGATGCAGCAGGCGACGATCGTAGCTAAAGCTCCAGCTTCTGAAGAGGAATCAAAGCGAAGTCTCACAGGTACACCTCAGCCACCTAAGGAATTCCTAGCCATTAAGGATGAACTGGAAAGGGTACTCTTTAACGTCGTCAGACATGAGACTGTGCTCGATGAGGAGCTTAGTAGGACCGAGGCGAGGAGGCCACAGCTTGAGGTCTTCACAGCCCGGGGGCAGGAGGAACACCTGAGCCTATCCAGCAGAAAGACTGCTCAGAAGTCCACCCTCAGCAAACTGGAGTCTGACATGGTCACAGAACGAGGTTATGGAGAACGAGAGTCAAAGAGCCAGAACGTCGTTCAAACTCCTCAGAAGTCCGACCAGATAAAGCAGAGATCTGGAACTGCTTCTGCACGAGATCAGAAGAGCATAGTAGCACCTTCTGCTCCGAACACCCCTCAGAAGACGGACCAGGTCAGGGTGGAGACCGAGATGTTCACAGCTCCTTGCCATGGAGAACAGCTGAGCCAGAGCTTCACCAGAACACCTCAGAAGGTCGAGCAGACGTCGGTGACTGAGATGTTCACAGCGCCTAGCCACGGGGAGCAGCAGAGTCAGACAGCTCTAAAGACACCAGTGAAGTCGGAGCCAGTTCAAGGCATAGAAGATCGGCTGGATACTCTGGTCTTCAACGTCATCAGACACGTGATGGTGCTGGATGATGACCTTCCCAAAACACCTCAGAAGAGCGCTGACGTTTCTAGAACGCCTCAACAAGACAGGAAGGGAGTGATTACGCCAGCAAAGGAGCTAGACATGGTAACAGCACGCAGTAGGTTCGGGGAACAACCGAGCCAAGCTAGGGTAACCACAGCCAAGAAGGCAGAAGAACAGAAGGCACTTGATGAGAGGCTGGAGACCAGCATCTGGAACCTAGTCAGCCATGAAGCTGTTCTTGGTGAAAACGACTCGATAGCCACGAAGAAGACGTCAACAAAGCTGCAAAATGTAGCTGACGTTGGAGTGTCCACTGCCCGCGAGGACGCTACAACCCAACAGATTCTCGCGAACTGGCTCGAGCTGGATGTCGTGCGTACTACGCTCCATGAGCAGACGGACAACGTCATCTCCAGAAGCCTTCAGAGCGAACAAGACACCCCGGCTAGCCAGTGGCCGAACACCGACCAGGAAATCACGACGGCCGTCGCCAAAACGCCGGAACCGAAGCAGCAAGCAGAATTCTCTCTGGCGAAGATGTTCCCAGCGCTCTTCGGCCGAAGCGCTCCGGTCGTGGAACAGGGCTCTGCTGCCGATGCGCAATCTGACGCTGCTGCTCCCGCTCCTCCACCGTTGGCTAGTAGTCGATTAGCTCCGTTCAAGCTGCCTCAGCAGCCGGCTAAGCCACGGAATCCGAAGCAGGACGTGACACGATTCCGGTCCGAATACGCCAACAAGTTTGCCATCGGCAGTCAGCATACGGTCGACTTCTTCAGCGGCTCGTACGACGATGTGAGTGCTATAGAAGGCTGTTCTCTCCTGCGGATCGTTCGACGATGTAGCTAATTCCAGGCCCAACGCGAGGCGAGGAACGGTGTCAGGCTGATCATTGTCTTCATTCATGATCCGACATTGGAGGCGAGTTTTTGAGCCAAGAAGAGTCAACTAAACCTATCCTGGATCTATACTACTGGAGGGGGTGGGCACCGCTTGAAAAGTGAAACAAACACTAACAGGGCCAGATTCATTATCGACTTACAGCAATCGAACGGTGAAAATACTGCCGATACCCCTGATAGCGCGGGTAGTCAACAAGCGATATGGTGAAATGTTTCAGGACTTTGTTATACCACCGCTCACGCCGAGCGACGCTTAGGCCTATGTCATACCATCGCTCACCCCGAGCGAAGCCCAATGATATGCACCCATATCGATCCCATCGCGCCGCCCGATCGATATGGGAGCCTATCATTAGGCGTCGCTCGGGGTGAGCGATGGTATGACAAAGGCCTTAAGATCTAGTTTACACTTGCACCGCCACGCGGCGCCGCGGTCGCCATAGATATCGATTTTCCGCATCGTCCCAGCCCACTGGACACGGTGGTGAACGCCAGAGTACAGTATCCACTCCTCATACCCTGTTGTGAGATTGAGGATCCAGACCTGGGTGCATCTGATCGTGAAGGCGAGGAGAGAAAGTGCTGCGTTGACCCTGCGGCCCATGTCGCGCTGGGTCAGCACGTGGGGTACCCATCCATCAAGTTTTCTATTCTTGTCAATGGACTTCAATCCAGGAACCACGGTTGATTGGTTAACCCCAAGCTTGACTAACATTTCGCGGATGGTCTGGTGTGGATCCGCCTCAACTTGGTTCCGAAGCACATCCAAATCCAGCTTCTTTAGGCGCCTCGACTTGCCTTCATCTTCCATGGAATAGTCGCCATCCTTCAAACTTCGAGAACCGTTAGGCCCCGTTTATACTTCGTCGCGGCGCGACGCGACGCCACGTATAGTGGCCATATTGATTGTGCGACGCGATCGATCAATTTGGCCTTATTGCGTGGCCATCGCGTCGCGCCGCGACGAAGTATAAACGGGGCCTTAGTAAACACCTTCGAATAGGGGCTTCTTCCTTCAGACGCTTGTAAGATTGGTTGGCGTTTAGTCCAGAAAATAAGACAAACAACGTCACGTTGAGGATGTGGGCATTAAAAGGCGAGGCTTACGAAGCCATAATCGCTGGTTGTAGACTATTGAAGTGACCGTTAGGAACGGTTTTGTAGAGCTTTTTTTCCTCTGTCGATTGGCTAGTCAGGTGTTTTGACCGGCGTCCAAATTGGCAGGAAAACCCTGCTCAAATGCAAAGAGTCGCAAATGTCCGAAAGCTTTAGCATCAACCTAATATATGTAGTGATTTCCGTCTACATTACCCCTTTTCTTTCTGCAAGAACTTCAGCCTTAGAGGGCTATGATTCCAATGTACTGGATGTAGTTGCGTGGCATATTATGACATGCGTAATTGACACGTTTGCCCCCCCCCCTGACTAGGAAAGATTCCTCATCCTCATAGCCAACTTAGGCCTATGGTATACTCCCGCATCGCTGCAGCGACGGGCGCGGGGCAACTGTCAACGGCGCGCCTTCGCTGCAGTGGCGGACGGTGCAGCGGTGCGCGGTTGTCATTTGACGCGCCATCGCTCCCGCGATGCGTCGCAGAGGGGTGTTATACCTTTGCGTCGCGGGAGTGAAACATACTCCCGTGCGGCGTCCGTCGCAGCCCGTCGCTCGTCGCAGTGCACTGCACTCGAGTCACAAGTCACAATGAGGTTCTATTGACATGTCCGGCACAGAAATGTTCCAATTGGAGGGCGGTTTTTTCGAAGTCATGTTTTTCTAGCGGTTTTTTTTTTTCGCGTCTTCGCTGACTGCAGCATTTCTTTTGATTCTCATGTTCTCACGATTCTCACGATTCCGTGCTGGACACGTCACGATAGCCCTCTCGTGCCTGTGGGTGGTAAGGGAAACGAAAGAAATGCATCAGTGGGCACAGCCATGGCGAAAACCCCCTAGCGAAATATCATTTGCAAAAATTGAGCCTCAACTGGGACGATTCCATGCTGGACAAGTCACGAGAACCCTCTCGTGTCGTGTCAATACAGAAACGTCGGTTTCCGTGCCTGTGGGTGGAAAGACAAACGAAAGAAATGCATCAGTGGGCACAGGCATGGGGAAAACCCCCTAGCGAAACATCATTTTGCAAAAATTGAGCCTCAACTGGGACGATTCCATGCTGGACAAGTCACGAGAACCCTCTCGTGTCGTGTCAAGTACAGAAACGTCGGTTTCCGTGCCTGTGGGTGGAAAGAGAAACGAAAGAATGCATGAGTTGGTACAGGCATGACAGGACCCCCCCCCCCCCCCCCTCCCCCCTAGCAAAACATGATATCGACGAAATACCCTTGAAAACAACAATCCCACAACGGTACGCGGATCAGAAGGCGATAAAACGGGAATAAAACGCGAAATCATTAACGAAGCGGTCGAGAAAACAAGGAATCCAGGAAAAAGTGCACTGAATCAGCTGATTCACTAAAATTCTGCAAAAGTCTCCGTCTGCAGAACTGCGTAAACTATGTCAACCTCATCGATGGCGACGGATCGCGACGCGCATCGCGAGCCGTCTCGTCGCTGTGCACTCCCGCGTCGCTGCAGCGGACGGGAGTATACCATAGGCCTAAAGGGCTCACCGACATATCGAAAGCTGGTTCTTCCACGCGTAGCCGCGCAATGTCGAGCAAGGCCCTTCGCGCGTCGTTGCGCGGCTCCGCGCGCCAGGACCCACGTTCGATAGGGTGGGTGAGCCCTTTGACAAGGGAAGTGTCTGAAACTTATGTCTGAAAGGGGGGAGCGAGTCATATAGGGGAATTCTCACCCCTCAATTAGTATGAAAATGTGTTTATTTTTTGCCAAGTTGTTAAACGCAAGAAGTAGGGGTCACAATGGAATACGGCGCAGCCGCGTTTGTGGATCTTGTACGCCCGCGATGCTTCGGCAGAGAGTGGCTCAGAGCGTAGGTGGGTAGAGATTTGACTCATGTGAGTGAGGTCGGGGGGTTTGGTTCCTCTGCGCTGCTGCATTTTTGCATTTCAACTATTTGGTTAAGAATTGGGGGATTCTGACGTCTAAACCATTTTCAGACGTTTTCTGCGCATTTTTCCAGCTGTACGCTGTGGTATTCAACATGGTGATGTATAAATGTTCAACACCAGTGGTACACAGGTGGAAAGTGCATGAAGCAGCACTGGCCACAATACGGGCAGCGCATAAGGGTTACAGGATTTCACAGCTTGTTTCCATACATGGACCAATGACCTCAGCAAAAAAAACATCCCGCTTGGATTTTCTAAAGAGACCAGGATGTGACGTCGGAGGTGGTTAAAATGAGAAACGAGGTGTGTGGATCCCGCAAATTAAGCTGAACGGCATCGATTCCCTCTCCCTCATCTCTGCCTGTTACCTGGAAATCAGAGGTCTGCTGGAGGTTTTCTAAAACCTAAACCAACAATGTCCGCCGAGTGGTGATCCACCAGTTCATGCTGAAGTGTGGCCCACCTTTAAACAAGGAACCTTTGAGGGAAAAAATCAAGCTGGCCGAAAGGATGGCAGGCATACTAAAGGACTTCGAAGCACGTCAACTTGAAGACGAGTGGCTGGAAGTGGTGGAAGAAGAAGAAGAAAAAAAAGATTGGGATCCGCGAGATTTACAGCGTACAGCTGGAAAAATGAGCAGAAAACGTATGAAAATGGTATAGAGGTCAGAATCCCCAAATCTCAACCAGTCAGTCGAAATGCAAAAGTGCAGCAGCGCAGAGGAACCAAACCCCCGACCTCTCTCACATGAGTCAAGCCTCTACCCACCTGCGCTCCGAGCCACTCTCTGCAAAGGCATCGCTGGCGTACAAGACCCACAAACGCGTGCTGAGCTGTATCCCATTCTGGCCCTCTACTCCTTGGGTTTAACGACTTGGCAAAAAATAAACACATTTTCATACTAATTGAGGGGTGAGGATTCCCCTTATATGACTCGCTCCCCCCGTTCAGACATCCGCTTCAGACCCTTCCCTTGTGAGTCCAAGGGGTATGTCTTCTACCGACGCCTGTGGGTGTTTTCCCTTTTATTTTATATTCGATGTTTTCCGGATCTCATTTTTGCATTTTAACCTAGTGTGCGATCTATCACATCCTAGTGTGCGATCTATCACATCCTAGGGTGGACCTATCGAAATCATTGCACCCACCCAATTCGGATAGCGCCCTCTTCTATAATATAACATAGGATAGACATTCCTTTGAGTGTAATTCAATATTTTAAGTTTTCAGGACTCTTCCAAACTCATCAACGAATCGCTGAACACGATCGAGTTCGGCGATCTCGTCACAACACATAATCTGCTAGTTTGGGGAGTGTCAAACGACTCAGAAGAGGGAAAATACGGTAACTTACATATTAAACCATTCTAGCCGCATAGTGCTCAGAAAGATAGGTACCAGTCGTTAATGCGGTTTGTAAAGGATTACTTGCTGGCTGGTGCGCTACCCACAGGCGACCTAGAGGGTGAGATGACTACTCTTCATCCCCAGCCTCCGGCTTCTACTCACCTTTGGTGTCCTCCGATGGGCAGCTGCAGTGGTCCGAGAGCCCAGTTATATTGGCGTCGAGGCGTCGCCGTAGTCTTCGGTGCTTCGCAATAAATCCAGATAATCCAGTCGTCCGCCGCTCGCTACATGGCACAGTCCAAATCGTCGCACAGTTCAAAGAATCCGCCGCTCTCTACACGGCACAGTGCAGGAATGCCGAGACCGCCGCTCGCCGCACGAGACAGTCCATGAATGAATTTTATGGGCTCGCGCCCGCCGCCCGGGACTCCGGGGACAAAGAAGCAGAGTGGGCGAGAGATCATGCCCAAGTGAAAGAGTCTCGACGACTCCAGACCCCTTCAAATTTGGCACTGAGTATTTGACAAACGATTGAACAGAACGCGCTAACCGACGACCGTTCATAGGACAGTCGTCACAAAAAACAGTATGTACATTATTTACAGGTTTACATGGGGCGCCGAGAACATTTTGGCTAATTACAGCTATCAGAACGCTGAATGAACACGTGTCTCCAATCAAGGCCCGAAAGTATTCGCCTTCTTGGTAGCACGTCCGGTCAATGTGTAGGCTGATAGTTGGCTAAATGCGTTCCCGCCTCCCATATAGACCACATTAACGACTAGTACCGAGAAAGGAAATTAAGTTTGCATATTCATAAAATCGTCGACTTTATCGGAGCAACTTCAGTGGCATACAATCTTCACGTGAACAAGTACCCGTTCTTGAGCCTAATGTGCCCACGAGCTGACAATCGATTCTTCTCGGTAAGCTATGAGTTCTTCAAGCACGGTATTCAGAAGTGGGTGATGTTATGCGGATAGACGCACACTGAACTGCGAAGCCATGTCGGACCGACGTTTATGCATATTTTATACTTTCGCGACCCGTCGGCGACAGTGTTGAGCGGGTCCTATGCAGTGCAATACTGTCGCGCATGGCGTCGCCGAAAGCGCCACAGGGGTGTTAGGCCCTGTTTATACTTCGTCGCGGCGCGACGCGATGGCCACGCAATGAGGCCAAATTGATCGATCGCGTCGCACAATCAATATGGCCACTATACGTGGCGTCGCGTCGCATCACGACGAAGTATAAACGGGGCCTTAGGCCCCGTCCATACTTTAACGCCGTGCGACGCGATGGCCAGTCATTGAGGTCAAATTGATTGATCGCGTCGCCCAGCGTCGACGCCGGCCCACCGGATGCATAGCGTAAACCCGCGACCAATCGCGCTGTTCAGAGTCGGATCGTGCCGCTCTCGAGATCAGCATATGCGATTGATCGCGGTGGTTTGGGCACGGTATTACTGTTCCAGCTGTCCTCGGCAGAGTGGATAAGCACTTAAATTTTACTTCTTCGTTGTGTTTTTCTTTCATGCTCATTGCTGATGTCCTCTGCTTCGTTGTTTTTATGTTCTTTTTGTTGCGCTTGAGACGTCTGTGACAGATTTTGAAAGAGGCGGGCCCGCTTTCGGTCCACAGGTGAGTGTCGTTTGAATTTTAACGTCACACGATGTTTATTTTGACTTTCTTGTTATACCCGACACTATGAGCAAGACTAGGAAAACACTCAACGGGAAAGTAAAGAATGACCGCTACTTCACGTTAAAACTACAAAACACACCCACCTCTGAGCAAAAATCCCGCTCGCCTCATTCAGACCTCAAGAAAGGTGTCATGAATTCGGAACAATAGTTGTCAAGAACATAACGAAAACAAAGCAGAGGACGTGAGCAATGAAAACAAAAAACGAGAAAGAGAAAATGCTGAGGAAAACTGAGTAAGGCGAGAAGGACCCGAAAATCTGTGCACAATTGCGTGCGTGCAAGTAGCAATTGTGCGCAATCGCGTGAGCGCGTTATGGCTATTCAGAGTGCTCATCGTCGTCCGAAACAGCGCGACGCGATGGGACGCATTGCTCCCTTTGAATTGCGTCGCCGGGCGATGGGGTATAAACGGGACCTCATACTCCCCGTCGCTGACGCTTGTCGCTGGCCCGGGACCGGAGCAATAAGGCCCCGTTTATACTTCGACGCCCAGAGACGCGAATCGACGTATAATGGTCATATTGATTGAGAGACGCTATCGATCAATTTGGCCACTTTACATTCCGTCGCGTCGCTCGGCGTCGGAAGTATGAACGGGGCATAACATATGCCTCTTAGGGACCGTTTATACTTCGACACCGAGTGACGCGACCGATCAATTTGTCCACCATACATGCCGTCGCTTTGCTCGGTGTCGGAAGTATAAACGGGCCATAGGCCCTGTTTATACTTCGTCGCGGCGCGACGCGATGGCCACGCAATGAGCCCAAATTGATCCATCGCGTCGCACAATCAATATGGCCACGATATGTGGCGTCGCGTCGCGCCGCGACGAAGTATAAACGGGGCCATAAGGCCCATGCACAGTTCTGCGACAGCGCGGCGTGGCCATGATGAAGCATAGGGCCGCGACGACCGCGGCGCGACACTGCGACACGTGCCGCAAGGAGGGGGCATGCACACTCTTGCGGCTGTCGCGGCGCTTATCGCAGGCGACGCCGCGCTGAGTGCCGCTGGCTGGAATGGTTCAAATCATTCCTGGCGGCGCGACATGCACGGGGACGTCGGTCCCGTTGCCTATAACGATGCTCTAACGCGACCGCGCCGCGACCGCCGGATTTCGCGGAGGTAGCCGTCGCCCCACTTGTCGCGCCGCGATGTCGCAGAAGTGTGCATGGGCCTATAGGGGTTGTTTAGTGTGCACGCGACGCGCAACGCGATGCACGTGTAGTGGCCGAATTGATCGAGCGACGCGATTGATCAATTCGGCCACTACACACGGCATCGCGTCGCGCGAAGCGCGCACACTAAATGGCCCTATAGACGCACGCTCCAATTCCTGCCCATAGCCGGCGCTATTGGTTGGCTCGACTCGCTCCAACGCCGTTCACAATCGATTAGACCAGATCTCTACGACAGAAGCGCAACGATAACGATGATGCTGTTAATCGAACATCAGGTCAAGGAACGTGCACAACATTACGCAACGCAACACAAGAATACCTTACGCGCAATAGTATCTGGTACCTAATATCGATTTTTGCTGGGCGATCACATCGTATCAATCGATATCTACGCTTTCGCATTGCTCCCATCGCAGAATATGAACAGGCCTGAAGAAATCGCAGGCTTGACTGCCTGATCCGCATTTAGAGAACCTTGACCAACAGGCGATATAGAGCTAGAACTGCATCTGCGTCATTTTACACTAACCATTTAGGCTCGTCGAATCACCGGCTTCACGCCTGCTGCCGAGCTTGTGAATAGACTTCAGAAGTCGATCGAAATCGCTCGTGTGGACCTAAAAGATCTACGAGAGCAGAAGTAGGTTATCAGAGTGTACACCTAGGGCGCATACTAGGTCATGCGGACGCTTGTGACACGCCCATCAATTTAGAATCGTGCACGCGGCCGCGCGCGTCTGACGGAAAGATCAAATCCGGCAGATTTCAGGGAGAAGCTCCTCGCTGATCGACGTCTAATGGAAGAGCAGGAGAAGGCCTATAAAGAAAGTGCCGAACGTGACAAGCAGAAGATACTCGAGGCTAAGCGAGCTCGTCAGGAACAGAAAGAGGCCGAGGAACGTGAGAAGCGGAAACGGACAGAAGCCGAGGAGCGTAGGAAGGTAGGATCATACATCTTTCATCGGTTCTTCTGAGCTAGACAAACGCTTTCGCAGGTGATCACTGCTCAGCGCGAGCTGCTGCGTCAGGAAGTCCTTGTTGAACCCGTTGGCAAAACGAAGGATGTGGTGCGCGTGCAGGTTCGATTCCCGTCCGGTCAGAAGTTCACCAGGAAGTTCGCCCTCGACGATAGTCTGGAGGTTCGTTCACGATTCTGTAGACCTCTTGTAGTCCTGAACTCCGATGGCATTCACTAAATCGCTCGACAAAGCAGAGTAGTATCGATTACCTGGAAGCGCTCCCCGCGCGAAAATCGATATGTATACATTACCGAGGCGGCTATACGCTGTCATCGCCGATGTCACGTACTATGAACAGCCCAGGAATAGTCTTCTAAGATATCTAAGATAGACATATAGATATATGGAGAGCACAAGGCTCCGCCCACTATGAGCAAGGCTCCTCCCTAATTTAGGACACCCCCATAAAAAGATTACGTTCCTGCACTCACCTCTACATTTATGGCTTGAATATATGGCACTCCAACTGCTGAGTGACGCCGCTCATTCCATAACCCCGCCCAGCGCAGGCAGAACCCCGCCCATAAAGTTTGTATGAACCTCAACCACCTTGGTGGGCACTATGGGCGGGGTTCTGCCCGCAGTGGACGTGGTTACGGAATCAGCGGCGTTCAGCAGTTGGGTCCATATATTAAACCATAAATGTAGAGGTGAATACAGTGAACGTAATCTTTTTGTGGGCGTGTACTAAATTAGGGAGGAGCCCTACTCACAGTGGGCGGGGCCTTGTGCTCTTCATCTATCATACCGCTCTTTCATGCGTTATTCCTCACAAGAAATGAAACAGCTTGACGCCGAACCTTGACAAAACAAGGCTTGAATCTTGCAACGAATTCGGCGGATATTCAGGGTGTGGGTGGGCGTGGTCTTGTCCACTATGGGCAGAGCTGGAATATACTAACTTGGAGTTTCAGAAGGTGTCATATTTTACCAGGCCGTCCTAGTTGGTTGCAAAGCATTCGGGGCGGAGTTCTGCTCACTATTGGGCGGAGTCTTGTTCATGTGACGTTTTCGTCGAAGTTACGCCTACTTTAAGTCACTTCAGATCAAATTTAGTGGGTACTAGTCACTAGTGTGTCCGAAATAAGGTTTCTAGATCTACCAGACCAATTAGGCCACATCCAATGGGCGTGTCACATAAAGAGGGCGCCAAAGCGGATCGATCACCTGATTGGCTGGTGCGTGTTTAGTAGATGGCCTGACTGGTTATGAATGGCTGGCGCATTCCTGTCTCCTAACGTAGGCCACATTAACGACAAATACGCTAACTGCAAGGCGGCTAGTCAACGACCTAGCCTAAAAAATCCGACCTATTGTATGAAGGGCATAGCTTCAGGATGTGGAGATTGACTCACATATGGGTCATCTGTAATCCCCGGTAGGTACGCCCGAACAAATAAGTGATTTTACACTATTCCAGAAGCTCTTCGCAGCGATCATCTGCTCTGAAGATTGTCCGATCTTCTTCACTGTGGCCGCCGGTTTCCCTCGCTCGCCGATCCATTGTGCTCCAGAATGGTAAGCGCTTTTCAGGCTATTCGGAATTTTGTGGGCGGGGCTAACTAAAGGAATACCGAGTGTAGTAGACATTACCCATGCAAGAGATGAGAGGTTGTTCAAACCTTCATCGATTGATCGGCGCGGCGAATCGATATAGGAGTTTATTATTGCGCCGCGTCGTCCAGCGACGTAGTATAAACAGCACCTAAGACTACTTTGCGAGGCTTTTCAAGTGAGATTTATACTCACGCAAGCAGCGTTGCAAAATGTGAAATGTGTATCGATTCGGCGGCGCAAACAATCGATATTGATAGCCTTCACACCGCCGCGCCGTTTCGTGACTGAAGTATAAATCCAGCTTTAGGGACAACACCACAGCATTTTTATGTGGGAAAATGTGAAATGAGAGAGTCATAGTGACCGTCGTGCCGCAGGGGCTCTTAGAATACTGTGAGAATAAATGTAGGACTGCTTTCCAGGTACCACAAAGTGCTGTGCGAACAGATGGCTGCCGACGGTTTCGCTCCGACGACGTTCAAGCAGCCCTCGTCGTTCCGTGCCGCCGGTCTCAGCGGTGCTGTCGGTGTCTTTGTGAACAACTACGGCTCTTGAAACTGTTAACACTGATACATATATCGCTCAGAAAATAAAATTCCAATTTTTTAATTGAATATGGACATAGTCGTTAATATGGCCTATACTGGAAAGCTAGCCAACCAGGGCAGCAATGTTCGCGGTTTAACTGGTTTGTTTGAAGCACTGATTGGTTCTGGAGTGTTCACTTTTTCACCCATCCCATGTAGGCCACATTAACGACTAGTACAGAATATGGCGTGCAGCGTCGCAAAGACCTGCACCTAGGTCAACTAGAAGACGGCAGAGGGGTTGGTTGGTTGAGAGGTACGACATAATGAGAATTACAGTATCCTATAATTGTGCACAAGTGAATAATCGAACATTCGAATTCGAATAATTCTATTCGAAATCAAATATTCGAATTCGAATATTCGAAAAATCGCGATTTTCGAATGTATTCGAATTCAACTCGCACAAACCGTCATAGGATAGGATGAGGGTTCGTACGGTTACGGTTCCCAGTCGAACTAGCTTCTTTAGTCAATCGGCCCTCGGTAACCCCCCTTCGCATGTTGAACAGTGGTGAGCGACATTTCGGTTTTCTGGTTCTATGGCCATTTTGGACAAATCTTTTCTATTTTATGTTTTTTGGGAAAATGGCCGAAATTAGTCAGAAAACAGAAAATATCATGTCAAAAATTTTCTCCGGGTAGGTGTCCGACTGACAGATTTTTGTCTATATCACAACATCGCGGACTCTACAGCACAAAATGTTCTCTCAAATGCGAAAATTTGCGCGATGGCTTCCATTAGAAATCGCGCCATGCAGTCGTTTATGTCAAAATGGGTACTTTTCGCATTATGTTAAACACTTTTCAAAATAAGCTGGGTCACCTTTGGTTTCAAAGTGTTTAAAACTTTATAAAATCTTTATTCTTTATAAGAAGAAGGATACAACACCATTTATTATAAATTGCGGGAAAACAGCACGTTCTCGGTGTGTTTAGAAAATAGATGGCCTCATGCATTCGTCCAGCATCTCAAATTTCCCTTGATTGATAGCAAAAATTTTGCTTTCGCATAACTATAGACTTGTAGACGGTACAACAAAAGCAATTGCAGAAAAATACACATATTCTTAATGCAGTTCCTAACTAGCAGCATTTGCACTGCATATCAGTTAGGTAGGGCGCGTGTCGAAGGAGGCGCCGGCTGTCCCTGCACCCAATGCCACGTTCCTGGTTCGGATTTCCAATTCAGGCCAACCAAGCCTTCCATCCCTCCGGGATTGGTAAATTGGTACCGTAGTTGTCTGGTAAGGATAAAGCGCTGACTGTTCATCGGCTGGCCACCGCAAGTATGGCCAAATACGCATTCAACACTCCTCCACGACATCCCGTAGAAGTAGAATGCATGGCGCATCCCAAAAAAGATTGAGCAACGCCGTCCTTTCCTTTATCCCTTATCAGTTAGGGAAAAATCATGCCGGCCTACATATACGAGGGCACGGTGCGATCTCTTCTTTTCATTAAAAATTGCTGCATTACTGCGTGTTTAGATCATATTTGAATGGTTATCCTGGTTACAAAAATTAAAATTTCATAAAATTTCAAGTTGATCAACTTCCAAAGCACTGCGCTTAATTCACAGTGAAATGTTTGAACTACAAATTTTCAACAAAAAAAAACTGGAGGATTTGTATTAATCACATACTCCCGGTTTTATCTGGAAGGTGTTCTGTATGGTTCCAAAACTATCCAGTTCACGTCGATAAGCGTCCAATTTAACGTGACATGGTATAGAAGGGTTGGTTATAGGTGAAAATGCATACTTAGAACAGACAGCTAAAGCGATCATTTCGAAATTTTCAATTTTCTGGCGTTTTTGGGTTTTCCGTTTATTGACAAACTCGATTTCCTCTTTTCTGAAAAAATCGATTTTTTGTTGTCTGTTTTCTGAGAGAATTTTCAAAATTTCTGCAGGTCCCCGATACTGACTACAGTACTCGGGAGGGGGTTCTGCGCCTTCCGAGTACTATAGTCACTACCGTATGACGTCCCAGCCTCTACACTGACTTTACTACTATGACTCTTTATCATGGTTTGTGATGGGGCTTCTACGTCAGGCGGCCTGTCATCCTGAACCAAACGCTGTCATTTTTACAATTTTTGCAAGACATAACGTGCTGGATGGATGCGTGTAGCGCAGTTGGAAGAGGCGCCGGTTGTCGCGTGCATACGATACCAGGTTCCTGGTTCGGATTTTCCTCCCAGGCTAACCAAGCCTTCCATCCCTCCGGGGTCGGTGAATTGGTACCAGACTTGTCTGGGAAGGATAAAACGCTGACTTGTTCATCGGCTGGCCACCGCAAGTCATTGTATGGCCAAATACGCATTCATGTCGCCTCCACGACATCCGTAGAAGTAGAATGCGTGGCGCATCCAAAAGGGATTGAGAAACGCTGCCCTTTATCCTTTATCCTTTTTATAGCGTGCCTGAGCCGCGCGTCGAACATGTGGTCGTTTCTACATGAGGCTACACTGCTAACCACTAGACTAACTCGGCTCTGGAGTTATTGGCCCCAATACAGCATTTCGGTGGCGCCACGGCAGAAAGCGGGCGCTTCGTGTTTCCTTATCGATTCTTTTCGTTTCAGACCTACTACACCGTGCATCCTCAAAACTACATTCTCACGGCATCGTACTTGACGTATAGTATCCCCTATTGGATTAAGTATTATACTAGACCCAGCTGGGCACGTGTAATACTGTCGGAAGAGGTGCCGGCTCTCGCCTGCACCCACCAGGTTCATGGTTCTGATTTTGCGCCCAGGTCTACCAAGCCCTCCATCCCTCCGGAGTCAGTGAATTGGTAACAGAGTTGTTTGGGAGGAGTAAGGCTTTGACTTGCTCACCGCCTAGCCACCCAAGTCATTGTATGGCCAAATACGCATCTAAATCGCCTCCACAACATCCTGCAGAAGTAGAGTGCGTGGCGCTCCCCGAAAGTGATTGACTAACGCGGTCTTTCACCTTTATCCTTTATGCTATACTCAGCTAAATGTACCAGCGACTGATTTAGGCCAAATGCCGACTACCAGAGGAGCTCAATCCTTGACTGGGAAGGGTCTAGGCTCTACAGTAACCTAAAGCAGTCATGAGCTCAGCCAGCCCGGTGTCAGACTCAATTAACCACGCAGTGATGCCTATACTCCATGCCCACCCCTGGACCACACCGTGGCAACTACTACGGGTATGAACCAGGTGTCCAGTATTTCCCAATGTATCGCTGCAGTCCACTCAAGTGGACATCTGATCCACTGAATGCGTCACATTCGGAAGTCAAGCCCCTCACTGCAGTGTGTGTCAGCCTATTTGCACTCCGGGATTGATCGATGGGACTACCGTATACGCAAGCGGTTCGAGTGGATTAGCACTTTTTCAAGTGCAGGTGTAGCTTACCTGGACAATAGAGCGTTGCACGCACTGCACAGGATTAGGCTGACGATTCAGCGAAGAAGAGTGGATGTTGAGGAAGATTAAGACGGTATCCGGTATTTGAGGATCCAAAATGATCCTGAACACTTGTTGTCCTTCATATTTACTATTCCGAGGGGAAAGGCACCCCTATGTATTAGGTTGTAACGAAATAAATGGCGCTGAACCACTGTAAATTTAAACAGTTAATATCTCGGCTTGTGGGCAAGTTTATTAATCGAAATAAAAACCTTCTGATTCTACACATCTCTGCCAACGTGACACAAGCTTTTTTATCCCAGTAGCATAAAAATCAGAAGTTCTGGAATTGACGAAATCTTCGAAGGCACTTTCGGCATCCTGTTGGTATTTGAATATTTTCCCTACCAGGAAGTCGCCAAGATGCTTGAAGAAATGGTAGTCTGTTGGGGAGAGGTCGGGAGAAAACGGAGGATGTGGTAGAGTTTCAATGCTCAGCTCATTCAATTTCTGCAACGTCATTCGTGCTACATGGGGGGCGAGCATTGTCGTGCAGAAGGAGAACTCGCCTTCGGTTTACCAAGGCCGGCCGGATATCCTTCAACTTTTTCATCATTTCTTCAATTTCAATGCAGTACTTTTCTGCCGTGATGGATTCACCGGGAGGGAGGAGGCTGTGGTGAATAATTCCCAGCGAACACCACCATACTGTCACCATTACTTTCTTTTGGTGCAATTCCGGCTTCGCAAAAACCTTGGGGCTCGCATCGCTGTCCACCCACTGTGCCGATCGTCGTCTGTTGTCGTACATTATCCACTTCTCGTCACAGGTTACGATGCGATCAAGGAATGGGTCCGTTTCGTTCCGTAGAAGCAGTGCGGACGAGATCTCATATCGTCGGTTTCTTTGCTCCTCAGACAGCTCGTGAGGCACCCATCTTTCCAGCTTTTTGGTCTCTCCAATTGCCTTCAGATGCCGGGCAGCTGTGTTGTGACTGACGCCAAGAACCTTCGCTATCTCCCTGGTACCTTTGTGTGGATCCTCCTCTACCACATCTCTCAGCTTGTCCTCATCAACATCACTGTGCCTCCCACGACCTTCATGTTCTTCCAAGCTCTCATCTCCATTCCGGAACTTCTGATACCAACGATACGCCGTCCGAATTGTGGAACATCCTTGACCGAATGCGGCGTTGATCTCGTCCGCCTCCTTAGCTGTAGTGCCCAGCTTGAATTCATACAAGTAAATGCCTCGGATTACCCTTTTGTCCATCTGCAAAAAAGTCAATAAAACTCTAAAGTTTTCCCACTTTTACATAGAAAATTTGGTGCTCACCGGTAGAGCAAAGTTTGCGCTTCTAAATGATATGCCACATGTTACGGTTTGTTCTTGATAAAACGCGTAAAGACGAGCCAAAAATGGCGCGAGCCAGTGCCATTTAATTCGTTACAAGCTAATATTAGTTTATTCTGGTGTAAAAATATTGCATCATCATACTAATATTGCCACAGCTCAGTTTGAAAATTGATTAAAAGAAATTAAAAGATTAAAAATGAAAGAATTAAAAGAAAGAAACTGAAAACAAAGCTATGAAGTTGGAATCTCAATGCTATTACACATATGAAGGATTCATTCTATTAGACATTCGTCTGTCCATCTATCCGCGCAGAAGCAATTGCCGCCTTTATGCTTTCAAACACCTCACCATGGTCAGCTGAATTGTTCGATTTCTGTCCGTTTGAGGTTGGAGAATATAGTGGCTCTGCTTTCGACAAATAAACAGCGTTGATCGGTCAATCGAAATCAATCAATCTCTAGTAATCAATCTCGCTAAATTTTCCCCACAAATGGTGGACTGGAGGGCAAACTAGGTGATGGCAACTCCGGTGTACACGCTTTATAGTGAGCGAAAAGTACACATTTGCCAATCAATATTGATTGGTGTTCGCGATTTGGGTGGAAAATAATCAGTTAGTGGTGATGGTTGACAACTGTAGTCCGTCGTCGTATACTGGAATCAGAAAAGAAAACTAGACTAGTAGTACAAAACAGATAATCCATCCGTCCGCCCTAATGTCCTTTCGTCCTTTCGTCCGTCTGTCTGTCTGTCCACTCCAAATTAATGACCGGTGTTTTTGCTTCACATCTAAATCGATGAAGCCAACCTCTGACCAAAGTAGACCGCTTTAACTGGCATCATGCGAATATATGAGAGCCAATTGAGGAACGCCACACCGGGTAAGCTGTATCGGCCAATAGATATCGGTCGAATTTATATCTGTCGATCGATCTATATTGTCGATCGATTTTTCCAAATGAAGAATCAATAACGCCAACGCTTATAATTTTCACCTTTCACCTGATGTTCACCTGCAGGATTTGAACCTGTAATGGTTCAAAAGTAAAGATTTCCACACCGCACCTCTTTTCTGACGTTTATAGCGCATATCTAATCATGATTAGGCCCGCAGTAAGAAGCTTGGCTGCTTGCTACGGTAATCGTATAATAGACCCTCGACGGAATTACTACTACGGCTACTCTAACGCCTCTAATAAGAGCTCACCCCAATTACAGAACAATTACCGACAGATTGACCGCATTTGTCCGACGATTTAATTGCATGGGAACCGGCGCCGGGATTCCTTTGGGGAAGCGAGACTTCTGAATGTGGACTGAATCACAAAGGCCATCCGTGCTTACTGGTTAACAGGAAGAGTAAGTTACAAGCGCATCGTCGACCTTGTGGATTCACGACTTCATCGGTAGAAGCTACCTGAACTTGGGCCGTTGTCTGGGCCATCCAGCGTCAAAGTTACGAAAGAAATTGTTCTTATAGGCTTCAGAAGCCACTTTACTCATAGAATAAACGGTACATGTCGCGAAGGTGGGCAGCATTGGGGGAGCGATTGCGCCGGTCAATCATAGCCAGACAAAGCACCAGCCAATCAGAGTACCGACCGCTACTTCTTCTCACAATGGAATGCGCATTCGATACGTACTGATTGGTTGGAGCGATCCATCTCGCAATGCTGCCCACGTTTGCGACATGTACCGAATATAAGACCCCACAATGCCAATCCCTTGTCTGCGTAGCTCATTCATTACCTAAGAACCCTCTTAGCCGTGCTCAGTCGGTTCGCACCATCTCCCTCGAGATGTCGGGAGTCCTTTCCCCGATGGTTCCCGCCGGATTTCCTCCTCTGCTCGAGGAAGAACTCCATTGTCAGCGTCGGTCGCGGCCGCTTTGATGTGCATTGTTCGGGCGTTGTCAGCGAGTTACCAAGGGTGACAGGACGACGATTCCACTGGCCATGTCAAACAAGCACTTCGCCAACGGTAATCAGCTTCTGTTCAGCACCCTCAGATCGTTGACTTCACACCTAGATGAGAGCCACTGGACGAGGTCATCGATGGCGGAGGCGGAGTGGAGAATAGCGACAGCGATACCGTTCAAGAAGATGTTGTGGAGAACGCTTGAGACACTGGCGAAACTGTAAAGCAATCTAAAAGCACCTCCTAACGTGGCTGATTTTTGAAGCGAAAATTGCCTGATTTATTTCCACTTTTAGTTCTAATAACTTCTGCCCTATCATAGTCGCCTGATAAGAGCCGTAGAAAGAAGCTGGACACCAGAAAAATAAACCGTGAAGATGATGATTTCTTGGACGATGAGTACGATAACTACGACAACAAAGGAGAAGAAGATGATGAAGAATTGGTGGGGACATGATGGGGAACTAGTACAAAAGGAAGGCAAACAAAGGAAGGAGGAGGAAAAAGGCGAGAGGACAAACAAGATGAAGAGAAAGGAGAAGAAAAAAGGAGAAGAGAGAGCTAAGAAGTGAGAGAAGAAAAAGAGAGAGAAGAAGAGGAAGGCGAAGAAGTGGAGGAGGAAGAGAAGGAAGAGAGAAGAGAAGAAGACAAGGATCAAGAAGAAGTAGTAGGAGAAAGAAGAGAAAGAAATTCTAAGGAATAAGAATCGGAAAGTACTAGCAGGAGGAACAACAGTAATAAAAAAAGGAAAAAAGAAAGAAAGGAAGAAGACGATTGTTTGAGAAAAATGACCACCACAACGAAGAAGAAAAGACGAAAGAATTAGAGGAAAAATAAGAAAAAGAAGGTTACGACGATGACGATGAAATATCTATGGAGGAGGGAACAAAGCGGGAGAGGGATGAGTGTAGGGACAAGAAGAAGTGGAAAGGAAAAGAACGAAGAAATGCGACAAGAAGAAGAAGAAGAAGGAGAAGAAGAAGAAGATTAGAGAGAAAGGAAGGGAGAAGAGGAGAAAAGAAAGAAGAACATGAAGAAGATACGAGAAAGGAGATGGAGAAACATAATTTAAAAAGTTTGACGAACTTTAACAAAAGCGAGGAGATGGAGGATAAAGAGGAGTAGGAGAAGGAAGATGAAAACAAGAAGGACGAAAAGCAGAAGAAGAAGAGGAATAAGAATAAGAAGGAAGAAGAGCACGGCCACTTCGACGACAACCGAACGAATGGGAGGATGAGGAGAAGAGGGAGGGGATGAAAACAAAAGCGAGGAGAAGCATTACAGGTACGAAAAGGAGAGAAGAAGAAAGAAGAGGAAGACGAAAAAGGAAAGAAAGAAAAGGAGAAAGAGAGAAAATGTACAAAAAAGACGATGTGAAAAGATAAAAAAGGAAAAAAGAGCCGTGAAGAGAAGAAAGAACAATGGAAAGAAAAAAGAGAGAAAAAGAGCATGTAGGTCAAAAAAGTAAATCATGAAGAAACGAGTGAAGAGGAAAGAAGAAGAAGAAAGACGAAAACCATTTGAGGAAGGAAAAGAAGGAGAGCAAAAAGCTGAAAAGGAAGAGGAAGAGGAAGAGGAAGAAAGAGAATATGAAAAGAAGAGAAAGAGAAGAAAGAGAAGAAGGGGAGGAGGATGGAATGGAAAGAAGATGGCCATGAAGAAGAGGTTGAGTAGAGAGAGAAACCAGAAGAAGAGAACGAAGAGAAGGACAAAGAAAACGAAAAAGATAGAGTGGAAAGAAGAAGATGATGAGGAATAAGATCAAGAGAAAGAGGAAAGAGACAAGAAAAAGAAGAGAGAGGAAAAGTACATATGCAAAAAACAAGCAACAGGAGGAAGAAGAGACAAGAAAATAAGGAGGAAGAAGGAGAATAGGACAAGGAAAAAGGTAATAGGGTAGGAGGAGAGAAAAAAGAAGAAGAGTCGGATAAAAAGGAAGAAGACGAAAAAAAGAAAAAGAAAGTGAAGAATAATCTTGGGAAGAAGATGCACCGGAAGAGAAGGAAGATGAGTACGAAGAGGGAGGCAAGGAGAGAAAGAAGAGAAATAAAAGGAATAGAAGGAAATCAGTCCAAGGCATGAAAGGGGCTTACAAGAGATTTCCTCTAAAAAAATCTTTGGTTTGCGCCACGCACTCTACTTCGACGTGATATTGTGAGTCTTACGATTACTTATGTCTGGCTAAAACCTCAACCAACGCTGGTCTGCCTTACGTCGCGAAACGTCTTCCAATGTTCTAACATTCCTTAGCTAAAAGGGGATGAAGATGGCTTTGGAGTAGAATCCGTGCGATATGTCACTGCGCCAGATACTTCAGAGGTGATTGAGACTGTGAAAATCTTTATTACAATTATTATTATTATTGTTAAATTACTGAGTTATCCAAACGGTCGTGTAAGGTAGCCCATCTTCGCTCCGGCTGGCTCGAGTCCTCCGTAGAACGACGCTCCGAGCGTGTAGATGGGTTCATCACCTTCTGACGAGTCGGGCAGGACATGGAGGTACGAGCCCATTCCCTGAAGAAGCCTGAGCTTAGGCTCAAAGTCACTCGAAGATCCCTAAGGAGTTACCTGCTTGTTGCCGTTGGCCGACATGTCCACTACAGAGTAGTACGGTCGTAGGATGCCCAGCAATTCGGAATCGCCACCGCCGACGAGGCCACCGACCTGGAAAGCACTCCCTGAGATGGATCTCCGACGGCAAAGTTCGGTGGTCGCGCAGTCGGTCCGAGCCAAAGCCGGGCATTGTTTGCCGAGATGAGCTGCTCACAAAACGACTCGTCGAGGCGGCGGCCGGCTGCTCCAGCTCCCTGCACTAAAAAGCCCCGCCGAACCGCTCACATAGCCGCCTCTCGACAAACAGCCGCCGATATTAGCCCGGATATTGTCGATCAACTAAGTACACCCGCTCCACTACTGTAATGC
Source organism: Heligmosomoides polygyrus bakeri (assembly GCA_947359475.1). NCBI lineage: Eukaryota > Metazoa > Nematoda > Chromadorea > Rhabditida > Heligmosomidae > Heligmosomoides > Heligmosomoides polygyrus. The sequence goes on along the minus strand of OX375868.1, from coordinate 98,270,738 downwards.
ACACCGACCGTCGTGTATGGGCAGCTTAGCTGCGGCTCTTCGACACACTCACTCACCTCATCCAGGTCCTTCATGCCCTGCTCGCTGTAGCCGAAGTTGTTGTCCTTCGTGACGTCCGGCTGCTGCTCGCCATTCTCGCCTGAAAATGCGCATCGGGATGGGGAGGGAATTGGGCCCTGGTTCGACTCCGTTCGAGGCCAGCAGAGCGCTCATTGCTCGTGGTAAGTCGGGCCAAAAACGTTATTCTAAAGAATTCTTCGTATGGGCATCACCAATCAAGACACACTAGACTTCGAACTTGTCGACAGTCCGGCCCACATAGGTGGGCGGGAAGCTACTTTTGGACAGTCTGGCCTGCATGGGTAGGCAGGAAGCTACTAGCCGACAATGAGGCGCCTTCACGGATAGGAAGGATTGGGTAAGCAGAAAGCTACTAGACAACAGTACTGTCGACAATGTGGCCTGCATGGGTAGGCGGGAAGCTACCAGTCGACAGTCTGGCCCACATAAGAAGGCAGGAAGCAACTAGCCGACAATGTGGTACCCGCATACATATGAAGGAAGGTACTTGTCAACAGTGCGGCCTGCATAGGTGGGCGGAAAGCTGCTAGTCGACAGCCTGTAGGCAGGAAGCTACTTGTCGACAATGTGGCGCCTGCATGGATAGGAAGGAACGCACTTGTCGACAGTGTGGCCAGCATCGGTAGGCAGGAAGCTACCAGTCGACATTATGGCCTGCATATGAAGGCAGGAAGCAACTAGCCGACAATGTGGCGTACATGCATATGAAGGAAGATACTGGTCGACAATGTGGCCTGCATGGGTAGGCAGGAAGCTACCAGTCGACAGTCTGGCCCGAATAGGAGGGCAGGAATCAACTTGCCCACAATGTGGTGCATGCATAGGAAGAATGTACTAGTCAACAATATGGCCCGCATGAGCGGCGACCGTACATGCTTTACCAGAGTAGCACCGTTACTGGCTGGCGCATTCCCGCCTCCCATACAAGCCATATATCGACTAGTAACCTCGCCTTTTTTACCGAATTGGAGAAGGCGCCGACTCTCGCCTGTAGCACGAATGGGCTCAAAGTTCTCGTCCCGCCAGGTCTAATGCCCGTCAAGATATCTCCTACAAGAACAATGCGTGGCGCAATCTACCATGAAGTTGATCGACGTCAAATTTTACTCTTTCTGCCTTCAAACTGCAAATCAAGAGTCGATATCAATACACCAATAAAGAACCTATTCAGGGTAACCTCACGATATCAGGAAGAAGTAGAGTGCACGGCGTATCCCAGGAAAATCGATAAAATCGATTTTTGCCTAATACCATTCGTATTTCATTCTATTGACATTTTACTACATACGAAAGGGTCCAACCGCACTACAGCGCGAAAATAATGGCCGTTAGAAGGGCTTCGTAACCCATTTCGAAGGAAAAAAGGGTTTCATTGAAGAAGACTTTTCACAGTCAAAAAATGCCTCGAACATTGGTTCGAAAAGAAACTGAAAAGGTGGAAGAACCACAAGCAAAGACCATACATAAGAGGCTTAGCCCGTCAGTGAGTCCGTCTGTTCATCCGTCGGCGCAAAATTATTTGCCGTTCCAGTCAGTCGACATTCTTGGGTCCTACTCACGGTCAACCGTTTCAGATGGACATTACGGGAGCATGGTGGCCGCGCATGTATTGATTTCGCAGTATGTAAATAATATCGATCGGCTAGCCTATATCGATCGATAATTCGCGATTTTTGGGTCGAGGCTCCATCCAGTATTGGCCCATGAGATTAGGCTGGCTGTTCTACTGTATATACAAGTTCAATTCAGCCGTCTGTTATTATTTCCTTCCATCCGTCAATCCGCGCCAAATTAATTGCCGCTGTATTGATTTCACACCTGCCTTGACGTTATCGATCTCTGCTCAGGATGCAGGTGAGCATAATGCAAGCACGTTAATCGGTGAAATGACTTCAGTGGAACATACAGTGTCGTTCAATCAATAGTGGTCCGCGCTATCGATTTTGCTTAACAAAAGGTGTTTGAGGAGCAAATGGTGAATATGCAGCAAGCGAAAACCGTAGGAAAATCAATATCGTTCGATATTACAGATGATCGCCCAGAAATGCCTGTTTCAAGTGGGAGTCAGGACAGCAAGGCCTTAGAACAAGTTTACGGTATCAAATGACCAATCAATGCCGATCGATATCACTGATGATCGCCCAGAAATGCCCGTTTCAAGCGGAAACCACGCAAAAATATTTTCTGATGAACAGAAAGGTCTTACAACAAGCTAACCATATAAAACGTCCAATCGATGATGTCGACCGATACTGTTCATCACGTAAAAATGTATTCCGACGAACAGGAAGGCCTTACGAGAGTAAACAGTGTGAAACGGCCAATCAATATCGATCGATTTTACCGCTGGTCACTCAAAAATGCCTGTTTTAAGTGGGAATCGCGCAAAAATATTCTCCATTGAACAGGAAGGTATTGAAAAAATAAAGAACAGTACCAACCGTCCAATCAATATCGATCGATATTACTGATAATCGCCCAGAACTGCCTGTTTCAAGCGGGAATCACGCAAAAATATTTACCGGCTTCCTGTTTCAAGCGGGAATCAAGCAAAAGTATTTTCAGACGAACAACAAGGCCTTGAAACAAATAAAAAACGGTATCAACCGTATAATCAATCGACCGACACTGTTCGTCATGCAAAAATGTATTCTGTTGAACAGGAAGGCCTTATGAAAGTCAACAGTATGAAATGGCCAATCAATATCGATCGATTTTACCACTGGTCGTTCAGAAATGCCGGTTTCAAGTGGGAACCGCACAAAAATATTTTCCAGTGAATCAGTTTCGATCGACATTACTGATAATCGCCCAAAACTGCCTGTTTCAAACGGGAATCACGCAAAACTATTTTCCGGTGAACAAGAAGACTTTGAAACAAATAAAAAACAGTATCAACCGTCCAATCAATATCCATCGATATTACTGATAACCGCACAGAACTGCCCTTTTCAAGTGGAAATCACGCAAAAGTGCTTTCCTGTGGACAGGCAGGCCTTACATGAAGCAAACGGTATCAATTGTTCAATCAATATAGATCGATATTATCGATGTGAGGGAGCAAAGCCTCAATGGTACTGTTGTTGCTTCAATATAAGATCACAGAATCTCAATTCAATGAATAAGTATGCCTAGCTCCTTGCAGTGTCCATGACAAAGTCGTTTTGCAGCAATATGGGGAAGTAGCCAGAGTAATGGCCACCGGCCGACAAGCGCGAATCGATCGGTTTCGGCTCGACTCCGCAACCAGGCGAACGAAGTGCTCCGACTACCCGTCAGACGACTGACGAGGCTCTAAGACCGTTATATAGTACAAATATGCCTTCAGAACAGGCTGCATCATGTTAAGGAAAGCCGGAAGTAAAATGCGTGCCGCATTCCAAATAGAAATAGACCAGCGACGGCGTCTGCCGTTTGGTCACGGACTGTATTGACATTTCATTCAAAGGTTAAGGAACACAGAGCTGAATGATGGTGTTCGAGTTCCAACCCTGTCTGGGACTAGAGTTTAACTTTTATTTATCTAATCATTTTTAAATTACTGGTAGATTTTGAAAGTCTCTTAAATTCAAGCAATATTCCTGACCTTGAATCTTGTTGTACTGTCGTGGAACGAATTGATTCATCCACTTCGAATCGACCATTTGCATCACATCGGCGTAGGTGTGATGAGCTGAAGTAGGAAGGTCTTCGTTGTACTATCATAAATAAAGATTTGAAAACTCGGCAGGAGTTTTTCTTTGCAAAAAAGACATTTTTAGTAGCGGACCTTCAAATATTCGCACGAAGAAGTCTCTTTAAGCTGCTGAACCACCGAGAAAAGCGCAATTCTTCTGGTAAATCAAGTTGAGAAATGAAAAATATGTAAATATCTAAAGATGTTTTTAAAATTCGGGAATTCTACTGCTTTCAGCAATTTTTCCATTTTCTTCAAAATTGTATTCTACGATAAGAATAGCATTCAGTATGTGAAAGACGTAGCATTTCGGAAGTATCGTAAGAGCCAGATTGGACCCTTTGTAGCGCAGTCGACAGGACCTGCGGCTCCTCTCACCTCAAATGTGTTAAAAATGAGATTATAGATCCTCGTAGAAGATACGTCGTCAAATGCAAAAACGCCGACACTGACGGGGACCGAACCCACCACCTCAATCTTGCGAAGCAAGCACCCTACCACTGCGCCGCCGCCGCAGCCAGCCGCTCCTCCGATTACATAGCACTGCACCCAGCGCTGTGCGGGTGCGCCTAACAACGCGAACTTTTGCCGGCCAAAACTCGCTTATGAGATCCATTTAGCAAATTTGGTCTACGTAGCTGTAATCAGCGCTTCGAGCTCTTTCACATGATATAGGTCTCTATCCGAAGTTCCAAAGTGGGAAGCTGGTGGCATTCCCTAGTCAGATATCGACTAATTAATATACGGTTCAGCTACCAATTAAGCTTAAGAAACTGTTCACCTTTCAAAAATTCTTTGGAAAAAATGAAAAAAATCTTCGAAAATTCTCGTGAATTGGTGGCAGACATGTCTACGACGGTCAAGGGACGGGTATCTCCTAATTTGTCCCCCTGGTAAGGCTTCTCAGGGGCCAAGTACGCATTCTAGTTTTAACCACGACATTCCATAGAAGTGGAGTGCGTGGCGCATACCAAAAACAGAATGATTAACGCCACCATTTATTATTTAATTCTCTATCCCAAAGCATACTTAGCAAACGGTAGGGATAGAGCTCAACATCTAGCATAACGACGGGATGCGCCATGCACTTCACTTCTGCACTGAAGCTTTTTAAAACAACAGTTATCCGTGACAAACTTATTTAAAAGAGCAGTAGTCTTCTTCAGAAACGCAAAGAATCCTCGCAACATTCACGACTTGTGACGATTTTTGGAACGGCCTAGGGTGGTGCAGTTGGAGAAAGCGCCACCTACGAGCGAACAAGCCGATTTGGTTCAATTCCACGCCCAGGCTAACCACTTCACTCATCGAAAATTTGGTGGCAGACACCATTGCAAATGATGATGAAGTAGGCCTCACTGTCTAAGGCCCCGTTTATAGTTCGACGCCAAGCGACGCGACACGACATATAGTGGCCATATTGATTGAGCGACGCGATCGATCAATGTGGCCACTTTACATACCGTCGCGTCGCTCCGCGACGGAAGTATAAACGGGGCCTAATGGGGGTATACATTATTTCCACGTCGAATCGGACATTTTTCAAACCAATATGAACAGTTTTCAAATAAAGTTAAGTACTCCTCCATGCTAGCCTGAGACTTTTGAAATCAAAGCGAACTCTTCCAAATCGAAATCAGCTTCTTCTACATTAAACTATAGACTCTCCAAAAATGTTCTAAAAAATTGTTCAAGGAAAATATTAGTATAACTTTCTTTGAATTTTTAATTCAGCTACCCAATAAGTGAACACATTGTTTATCTTTATCGACTTTTATTCGACTGGTAGAAAAATTTCTGTTTGCATGCAGTTTCACGCCTGCAAACGGTGCAACATAAACAATTAAAATATACACATATCCTCACTTTGATGCTGAATGTAAGCAGTATTTACACTATCAATCAAATAAAAGTTGCGGCGAAATTTTTCATTGCATGGCGCGATCCAATCCTTTATTGCACCACATGACTGCTGTGTTGTGGCGCTTTACAACAAACTGTAAATTATTGTTTTCTCAAAAACTGAAAATTTTTGTAAAATTATTACACTCATTCCGGCAGCTGTACTTAAACATTAAAAAAAAAGTTATATCAAATTTTTCTTGAACAAAAAATTATTCTAACCATTCTAGAGAGTCTGTCGTTTAACTTGTAAAAAGCTCGTTTGATTTGGAAGGCGCTCATGTTGATCTAAAAAGTTTTGAGCTGGCTTAGAAGAGTGTCCAATCTGATTTGAAAAGTGTTTAATTTAAAATGAAAAGTGTCCAATTCGACGCAAAAATGGTATATACTTCGGTTGCTTGGCGGCTTTGGTGTTGTGAAAGCCGCCAATATCGATCGATCGTGTAATCGATAATGGTGAATTTCACACCGCCTGACGACCAAACTTAAAATTCCGCCAAAAAGATATGTTGATCAGTAGGATGGTAGAAGGCAGGTGTAGAACAGGAATGAGAATGCATCTATGTACGCTGCCCCGAAAATGTGGAATACGTGGCGTATCCCACAAGGGAAGGCTAATGTCGATAAGTAGCTCTAACCTTGAAGGCTAAAAAAGTGAACCACTACCAGCTGGATGGATCTCGAGTCCCCGTTGGGAATTTTAAAGCGAAAAACCAAAGACGAACATAGCAACACAGTGAGGTTTTATCGCTTGAAACTCGTTAGAGCTCGAAGATGAAAGCTACAGCGGCACTTTCTCCTCACCTAGAAGTGCCAGAAGAACGATGCTAGACCAGCACATGGCGTCGGAGATGTTCCGCTACGGATCCGGCTCGACTACGTCGTAGCTGAAGATGAAGTACGAGGAAAAACGGCCGAAGAAGTCCGTGGAGAGGCGGCGCGCGACGGCGGAAGATCGTCGAGAAAAACGACCGGCATCGGACATTCACCTCCTCCACTTCTCCATAACCGGACACACGGCTATCGATCAGCGAAAGTATGACCCGCTTTCACCGCGGGAGATAACGATCAGCGAGTGAGTGATAGCTGAATGTGTCATTCGTCTCGGCGCGAAAATAATGACCGCAGGGGGTTTGTGTCGGATCTTTAACGTGGCGGGAGATACGGCCCACCACTGCTTCGAAAACGTGTCACAGACGTCATGCAACCAGGATCTGAATTCAGAAGGCTGTTCCAGACGTTGTGCGACAAGCGCTCAGATTCAGAGTACCGTCTTTGACATTGTGCAACAAGCATCTGAATTCAGAAAACGTGTTTCAGACGTCGGATGGTCGTTACAGCTACATATAGGAAGTTTGGATCTTCTACCAATGTCGATCAATATTATCGATTGGGAAAATTTTCGTGTTCAACATGGAATACTGTAACGGCAGAAGAAGCGACAGCTCTTGCTGTTTGACACAATGGCAATTACGCTCGTTCACGAGCGTTCGGCCTCAAAAGACGTGCACCAGACGTCATGCAGCGAGTGCCTGGATTCAGAAGACGTGTCCCGAGTGCCGCGCAAAGGGGCTTCACGAATCCAGATACAGAAGAAGCGCCCCAGAAGTCGGATGGGCTTCACAGCAAGCACCACGTGGAAAGTTTCGATTACCTATCAACATATTATCGATCGATATTATCGATCTTTCACTGGCGTCGCCGGTTTTTATCGCGATTTTGTAGATGATGGTTGCGAACGTGTTGACCAACGATGGATTTCCTAACAAGTGAAATGTCTTAATCGGTCGACCAGTATTGATCAAACTTATTGATTATTCCAACGATCGGGGCGGAAGTCACACAAATGTGATGGTCGATAGATCGATAGATGTGTTTTGTGTTTCACAGCAAGTGGACAGCATCGATTTGGTGACCAGTATTGATTGATGTTATTGATTTCTTGACAAGTGTTGGTTTTCACCCGGATTTCAACGATCGATTTAAGAGCCGGTGACCAGTATTGATCGATGTTATCGATTGGGCGATCGGTATTGATCGATCCTTTTGATTTCTCGACAAATGTCGGCTTTCGCGCGGAATCCAAAGATTGGGGCAGGACCACGCGAATATGGTAGCCGATAGCAGTGTTTCACAGCTGATAGCACTGTTTCAATTGGGCGACCGGTGTTGATCGATATTATTGATTTCTTGATGGTGTCGGTTTTCACCCAGATTTCAGCGATCGATTTAAGAGCCGCGCCAATATAATGGTCGATAGTTGTGTTTTACAACACGTGGACGCATCGATCGGGCGACAAATACTGATCGAACTTATTGATTATTCCAACGATCGGAGTAGAAGACACATGAACGTGATGACCGATAATTGTGCTTCACAACAAGTGGACAGCATCGATTAGGCGATCAGTATTACAGTATCAATCGACGTTATTGATTTCTTGATAAATGTCGGGTCTCGCCCGGATTCCAACGATCGGTGCAGGACCCACGCGAATACGGTAGCGGATAGCAGTGTTTCGCAGCAAGTGGACAGCAGCGATCGGGCGACGAATGGCGATCGATATTATCCGTTTTTGCTCGTTGCTGACGGTTCGCTCGTCTATCGGAGTAGAAAGCTCTGACATTAAAGTGGAGCTTTTGTAGAGTGGAACATGAGCACGTGTTGCACAGTGGGAGGAGGCGCGGGCTGTGACATGCACCTTGACTGAAGGTTCTTGGTACGGGTACGGCTAGGTCAGCTAAGGCTTCCATCCGCTTGAGGTCGGTGCCTGACTTGTATGGGAAGGACAAACGCTGCCTTGTCTATTTTCTGACCACCATAAGTCATTGTATAGGCTAAATAGACATCCATGTTGTCTCCACGATGTCCCGTACAAGAAGAATGCGTGGCGCATTTCGCAAAACGATTGAATAACGCTGAACATCGCCCCTTCTTCCCCACCCCTTTCCCAAAAACGTGAACATAGTACTTGAAATTTCCTATTATAAGATACCAGTCGTTCGGCGGCCTAGCGGCTGCCTACGACTGGTTGGGGGCTTCGCCCCCAAACCCCGAGAATAGGACGCCATGGCCGCTACGGGTTTCCTATTCTTTCCTAGGCCTTCTGACCATTATGTTAATCGAGATGGATCGGCTGATCTTCCTCAACGTGATCCTCAAAAAATCGATAATATCGATCGATATCGATTGGTCGACTTCAGATTCGTGTTAAGCGACCTCGATTACCCCCAGGGCCGAAGTTTCGTGCCGCTTGAACGTCATCCTCAAAAAATCGATAATATCGATCGATGTCGATTGATCCGACTTCAGATTCGTGTTCAGCGACCTCGATTACCCCCAAGGCCGAAGTTTCGCGCCACTTGAACGCCATCCTCAAAAAATCGATAATATCGATCGATATCGATTGATCCGACTTCAGATTCGTGTTCAGCGACCTCGATTACCCCCAAGGCCGAAGTTTCGCGCCGCCGACGTGTTCGGCACGTCTACGGCTCGCCATGCATGGTTGCCGACGTGTTTAGCACGTCTACGGCTCGCCATGCACGGTTGCCGACGTGTTCGGCACGTCTACGGCTCGCCATGCATGGTTGCCGACGTGTTTGGCACGTCTACGGCTCGCCATGCACGGTTGCCGACGTGTTCGGCACGTCTATGGCTCGCCATGCACGGTTGCCGACGTGTTCGGCACGTCTACGGCTCGCCATGCACGGTTGCCGACGTGTTCGGCACGTCTATGGCTCGCCATGCAGGGTTGCCGACGTGTTTGGCACGTCTACGGCTCGCCATGCACGGTTGCCGACGTGTTTGGCACGTCTACGGCTCGCCATGCACGGTTGCCGACGTGTTTGGCACGTCTACGGCTCGCCATGCACGGTTGCCGACGTGTTCGGCTGCCGCGCCCCAACTCAAAGTGGGACGGACGGACAGTGTGACGGTGTGACACACACAGTGACACACACACACACACACGCTTGCTGCTTTATATATAGTAGGATAAAGAACGGTATATAAGAAATGTAAGAAAGACTAAAACAAAAACTATAAGGGATTTTAAATCTTTACTTTTTCAGTGATACTCGTGGTTTTATGAAGTGAAATTTCACTGTATGCATGAACGGAATACGCCATGCGTGCTGCTAGTACATCGCGATTTTTACTTTATTGATTGAGTAAAAATTCTGTTTTACATAGTGGGGTAGTTATGCATTAGTCGGACGCATGGAGCACTCCGATCTATTTCAAGCACATTAACACTATCAATCAAATGAAGTTAATGAGCTGCTTAACAACTGCATGGCGCGATTTTTTTCGTTGTTCTGCACTTACCCTTTTCAACTCCTGACAGAACACTTTGACGTGTACAATGTGCGAACGTCTTTTAACTATCGAAGAGAAACTCCGAACGCAGTTCAATGGTATTTCACTGGTATAAATATTTTGGATGAAACGGAAAAATTTTCGACATCGTCAAACCTTCTCGGACGACATTTCGGGAAACGGCAGACTCCTTTCTCTTTTATAAACTGTGCGTAACCGAATTTAAAGTTGTTTTAAAAATTCACTTAGTCTTGCATCGAGAATTTATCAATCGCCTATACAGAACAAGTGCTCCGTCACGCCTATCTTCGTGGCTCGCACTCAAGCTATTAGGTTGTCACGAAATAAATGGCACTGAACTACTGTAAATTTGAACAGTTAATATCTCGGCTTGTAGGCAAGTTTATTAATCGAAATAAAAACCATCTGATTCTACACATCCTTGCCAACGTGACACAAGCTTTTTTATCCCAGTAGCATAAAAATCAGAAGTTCTGGAATTGACGAAATCTTCGAAGGCACTTTCGGCATCCTGCTGGTATTTGAATATTTTCCCTACCAAGAAGTCGCCAAGATGCTTGAAGAGATGGTAGTCTGTTGGGGAGAGGTCGGGAGAAAACGGAGGATGTGGTAGAGTTTCAGTGCTCGGCTCATTCAATTCCTGCAACGTCATTCGTGCCACATGGGGGCGAGCATTGTCGTGCAGAAGGAGAACTCGCCTTCGGTTTACCAAGGCCGGCCAGATATCCTTCAACTTTTTCATCATTTCTTCAATTTCAATGCAGTACTTCTCTGCCGTGATGGATTCACCGGGAGGGAGGAGGCTGTGGTGAATAATTCCCAGCGAACACCGCCATACTGTCACCATTACTTTCTTTTGGTGCAATTCCGGCTTCGCAAAAACCTTGGGGCTCTCATCGCTGTCCACCCACTGTGCCGATCGTCGCCTGTTGTCGTACATTATCCGTTCCTCGTCACAGGTTACGATGCGATCAAGGAATGGGTCCGTTTCGTTCCGTAGAAGCAGTGCGGACGAGATCTCATATCGTCGGTTTCTTTGCTCCTCAGACAGGTCGTGAGGCACCCATCTTTCCAGCTTTTTGGTCTTTCCAATTTCCTTCAGATACCGGGCAGCTGTGTTGTGACTGACGCCAAGAACCTTCGCTATCCCCTGGTACCTTTGTGTGGATCCTCCTCTACCACATCTCCCAGCTTGTCCTCATCAACATCACTATGCCTCCCACGACCTTCATGTTCTTCCAAGCTCTCATCTACATTCCGGAACTTCTGATACCAACGATACGCCGTCCGAATTGTGGAACATCCTTGACCGAATGCGGCGTTGATCTTCTCGTCCGCCTCCTTAGCTGTAGTGCCCAGCTTGAATTCATACAAGTAAATGCCTTGGATTACCCTTTTGCCCATCTGCAAAAAAGTCAATAAAACTCTAAAGTTTTCCCACTTTTACATAGAAAATTTGGTACTCACCGGTAGAGCAAAGTTTGCGCTTCTAAATGGTATGCCACATGTTACGGTTTGTTCTTGATCAAACGCGTAAAGACGCGCCAAAAAATGGCGCGAGCCAGTGCCATTTAATTCGTTACAACCTAAAAGCTGCTCTACTTGCACAGCTTTCTTCCCTGCCTAGGAGTACAAAAGGCTCGCAGTACGTACAGTATCTAGTATGAGAGGGCGATCTATTGGTTCCTCACTACTAGTCCTCCCCTAGTGAAACGGTCCCCATTGCTGGTACTGGTCCCCCTCAATGATCCACCCTTAGCGGACGACGTCTTAGGCACGCCTTCTGAGTCCACAGGCACTTTGAACGACGTCGTCGTCACGTCCACCTGAATCCCAAACACGTTGAGCGAAGTCTTTGGCACGTCCTTTAAGTCCCAGGCACGTCATGCGACGTATTCCGCACATCTTCTAAACCCCCTGGCGCGCAGAAGACGTCTGGGTATTTTCTGCTATTTTCGCGCCCCGTAACTAGATCAGTTTTGATTGATGGTAATCGATACTTCAAAAACGAATTTCAGATTTGTGTTGAGGGACCTCGACTACCTCCAGGGCTAAAGTTTCGGATCGCCTGGACGACATTCACAAAAAATCGATAGTCTGATCAATATCGACTGATGGCGATCGATACCTCAAAAACGAATTTCAGATTCGTGTTCAGCGACCGCGATTAGCCCAATGGGTAAAGCTTCGGACCGTCTGGACGACATCCACAAAAATCGATAGTCTGACCAATATCGATTGATGGCGATCAATACCTCAAAAACGAACTTTATAATCATGTTCGGCGACCTCGGTTACCCCCACGGCTGAAGTTTCGGACCATTTTAACGACATCCATTAAAGATCGATAATTTGTCAATATCGATCGATGGCGATCTACACTTCAAAAACGAATTTCATAATCATGTTCACCGACCTTGATTACCACGAGGGCTGAAGTTCGGGACGTGTTCGGCACTTCTACGGCTCGCCATGCATGGTTGCCGACGTGTTCGGCAGGTCTACAACTCGCCATGCACGGTCACCGTCCTGTTCAGCTCGTCTGCCGAGTCGCCAGGCACGTTTGGCGACGTGTTCTACTCGTCTACTGAGTCGCGCACGTAGAAGACGTTTGGGTATTTTTCGCTATTTTCTGGCCTTAATTTGTGCCCCGTAATTTCCCCTATTTTATGATTCAACGTCGATCGATAGTGTGACTCATCGCTTAGCGGATTATTATATAGTATGATATCCAAAATGTGCGCGCATTTTTGGAATGGTCAAAACATTTCTCGCACTCTTCTACCAATGATAATATTCCGATAACCCGTTAGGCGCAGAAAAACAAAAAATAAAATTCTGGTGCGCCATGCTGTCGTTAAGCAGCTCATTAGCTTCACTTGATTGATAGGGTAAATGTGCTTAAGTGGAATATTAGGTTGGAAAAAAGTCTTTTAATTTTTTTCAAAGATTTATTACTTCACAACTACAATGTCAAATCAATTGAGGTAAATTCTATTTTGTTCCACTACACTTCTCCAAAGACTGGGTACTTTTCTAATTCCTCTCGTTTAAAGGACTGCAGTTCTGGAGTGGTACGATTGCTGAATCCAATTTTTGAGGTCTTCATTCAATATATTTCTCTCCGATTTCTTGCTTGAGAGCACGGAAGAGATGGTAGTCGGTAGGGGCGAGGTCAGGGCCATACGGTGGATGCGGCATTACCTCCTAGCCCACTCCTTTATGGTTTCTCTTGTGAGTCTTGCAACATGTGGTTTTACACTGACAAGGGAAGGGTCTGAAGCGTATGTCTGAACGGGGGGAGCGAGTCATATAGGGAGAACCCTCATCCCTCAATTGGTTGGAAATGTGTTTATTTTTTGCCAAGTCGTTGAACCCAAGGAGTAGGGGTCACAATGGGATATGGCGCAGCACGCGTTTGGGGGTGCTACGCCGTATCTCATTGTGACCCCTACTCCTTGGGGATGCCGTATCCCGTATCCCGCGATGCTTCTACAGCCAGTGGCTCGGAGCGCAGGTGGCTAGAGAGTTGACTCATGCGAGAGATGTCAGGGATTTGGCTACTCTGCGTTACTACACTTTTGCATTTCATCTGATTGGTAGAGATTTGGGGGATTCTGAGGTCTATACCATCATCAGACGATTTCTGCGCATTTTTCCAGCGGTACGTTGTGGTATTCGACATGTTAATGTATAGATGTTCAACACCAGTGATACACAGGTACAAAGTGCACGAAGCACCACTGGGCACCTTACGGGTAGCGTATAAAGGCTACAGGCTCCTCATAGTCTGTTTCCATACATGGACCAAAGGCCTCGGGAAAAACCATCCTGGGTTTCCAAAGGAGACCACGTTGTGACGTCGGAGGTGGTTCAAATAAGAAACGAGGTGCGCGGATCCCGCAAATTAAGCTAAAGGCATCGATACACTCTTTCCCTCATGTCTGCCTGTCACCTGGAAATCAGAGGTCTGCTGAAGGTCTTCTAGTACCTAACACCAACAATGTCCGCCGACCGCCGAATGGTGATCCACCTGCTCACGCTGAAGTGTGGCCCACCCTTGGACAAGGAATCTTCGAGGGAAGAAATCAAGCTGGCCGAACGGATGGCCAGCATACTCAAGGACTTCGAAGCACGTCAACTTGAAGTTGACGAAGACGAAAAGCTGGAAGTGATGGAAGAAGAAGAGGAAGATTGGGATCCGCAGGATGAACTGATGGACGTGGAGAGGCAAGCAAGCAGTTGGCATATGATAGCGTTTTCGGGTGGAACTCTTGTTTCGGAGGAAAGGGTACGTCTTCAATTGGATTTCGGTTGAGTGCTCATAACCATGGAGGAAGACACCGCGATTCACTACACAGGCACTTTGTACCTGTGAATCACTGGTTCTGAACTTTTACCACCATGTTGATTACCACAGCGTACAGCTCGAAAAATGCGTAGAAGACGTCTGAAAATGGTATAGACGTCAGAATCCCCCAAATCTCAACCAATCAGTTGAAATGCAAAAATACAGCAACGCAGAGGAACCAAACCCCTGACCTTCCTCGCACGAGTCAATCCTCTACCCATCTGCGCTTCGAGGCACTGGCTGCAGGCGTACAAGACCCCCAAACGCGTGCTGCGCCGTATCCCATTGTGACCTCTCTACTCCTTGGGTTTAGCGACTTGGCAAAAAATAAACACATTTTCAAACCAATTGACGGGTGAGGATTCTCCCTATATGACTCGCTCCCCCGTTCAGACATGCGCTTCAGACCCTTCCCTTGTGAGTGTCTGACAGGGCATGTGGAATCTAAGAACCAAATTTCCGTGCAAAGCCGAGGTTCTTCAGATGGATTCCCACTGTCCTATGAGACACTTCGAGCTTCTCTGCCAGTTGACGTGTCGTCTGCCTACTATCGACACGAAGAAGATGGAGTAGTTCAGTGTCGTCCAACTCACTTGGCCTTCCTGATATTGCTTTGTCCTCGAGTGAATATCTCCTTTCAAAAACTTTCCGAACCACTCATAACAGGCGCGATGAGTAGTAGATCCCAAGCCATATATGGTTAATTTGGTCGGCTGCCTGACGTGCTGTAGATCCTTTAATGAATTCATAAAAAATGCGTGCCGAAAATGGCCCTGAGGTAGATCTGGCATTAAGTCCGGAAGATTGGATAGATAACGAAGTACAAGAAGGGTCTTGACCTATGTCCATGTGCGAACGGTAGACATGATAGGATTACGAAATCGGCAATCAATACTGGCTAGTGTGCTTACAAGGAGAACGGTAAGAAAACTTTTCGAAGTGTGAAGAGACTTTTTTCCAACCTAATAGAATGGAATGCTCCGTGCGTCTGATTAATGCATATCGACTCCACAAATTTGTTTTTCTGTACCGGCGCAAGTCGAAGAGAATTTTGTTGAATTTAGATACGGTAGGCACAGTTTAAAGTGGACTAAGGAGTCTGTTGTTTACCGAAACGTCGGCCAAAAAGGATTTCACAATCTCGAAAACTTTCTCGTTTCATCAAACCTATTTTAATTATTTATTTATTTGTACCAGGAAACGGACACAGCGTCACAGTGGTTGGATTTTGGATGGGTGAATCTGATGCCGGTTCAGGGTGCGTGGTAGGGTAAGGGTTCTCGCAACAGACCGGGTCCGAACCTGCTAGCGTGCTTCTCCTCAGGCTGCTCAGATATTTCTCCATCAGACCACATGACCTGGTGAATTTGCTTCACTTAAGGGCTCAATTGTACCATTGTTCGTAGTACTAGACCTCTTTGGGCACGTGCTGGCGCAGTCAGAGGAGGCGGCGGCTGGCATCGGCGCTCCGAATCATCCGTTCTTGGTTCGGGTCCCCTCTTGGGCCGATGAATTCCTACCAGACTTGCCTGGGAAGGGTAAAACACTGACCTGTTCATCGAGTAGTCACCGCTAATCATTCCGTAGGGCAAAACAGTCTCATATTGCTCCATAATATCCCGTAGAAGTAGAATACATGGCGCATCCCGAAAGGGATTGATTAACGCCGTCCATTACCCCTTTATCCTTTTTAAAGACATTTCAAATCAGAATGGACGTCATTCACACAAAACACTCTGAAAGATCATCATAAAAATTAAAAATTAAAAACAAAAGAATTTTAAACAAACAAATTAAATTAAAAAAAAACACTCGCATGAACTTGCATCGAAACATCACTAATCTCTAAAAACTAATTACACTTCTAGAAGAGCCGAAAAATCCTTACTCTATTGGCCACAAAAAATATTGTGTTAATCCACAAATGTAGAAAACCAAAAAAAATTCAGATGCGCCATGTACTCGACCAGCACGTTATTGTTTACCTGACTGGAAGTATAAATGCTGCTTAAGTACACCCACACGGTGGAAATAGCAGTACGTTGTTTGCAGCCGTTTCCAATACACGAACAGAATGCGTTATGCGTTTGATTATTGTACAGTTTACGCAAACAGAATTTCTGATATCAATCAAATAAAAATTGCGAAATACTGAAATGCATGACATATTCTTTATTCAATTCGGATAAGGCAATGAGCGAATCCATCTCGCTTTAGCTTCGCCACGCTTACTTTTAAAGAGTATAGTGGAGGCTATTTTAGTGCGTATTTCGCCTACACGGGCGCCTCGTAGCGCAGTCGGGGGAGGCGCCGGATCAAATCACCTGTATCACCTGTATCACCTGACGTCCCGTTGATCATCGACTTGCTCGAGCGGGCGCCAGCAGCGTCTCCATTCGTCCCTGTCGCGTGCCAGAGTGCTCCAATGGATTCTCCTCGCTCGAGGGACACGAAGAGCGTCATAGCGGTCGTTCAGGGCTTTCACGAAGAAGTCCGACCAACGCGTTGGTGGGCGTCCTGGTGTTCTTTTGACATCCTGTGGAATCCAGTCGGTAACGGCTCTCGTCCAGCGGGTTTCTGCGAAGCGCATTACGTGGCCGGCCCACCTAATTTTCGACAACTTGGCCCACGCGACAGCGTCTCTGATCTTCGAACGTCGACGAAGCTCGGAACTCCGGAGGCCTTCTCTCACTTGCGTGAGCCGGATCAAATACGCTTCAAATTGCCTCCATGACATCCCATAGAAGTCGAATACGTGGCGCATCCCAGGAAGGGATTGATTGGCACCGTCCTTCATCCTTTTATCCTTCCATTTGGCCTATACAATGACTTGCGATGGCCAGCCGATGAACAAGTCAGCGCTTTATCCTTCCCAGACAAGCCTGGTACCAATTCACCGACCCCGGAGGGATGGAAGGCTTGGTTGGTCTGGGCGGGAATTCCGAACCAGGAACTTGGTATGGAGTGCAGGGAACAGCAGTGGCGCCTCCTCCGACTGCGCTACACGCGCCTTTTTCTTCTATAACTTGCCTTCCTTTCATGAGGGAGGGAGCGCTACAGATGTCCATAAGTCGTTTCCGAAGCAACTTGACCGTCGATTACAACCTTCATAAATCTCAATTTTCAATCTCAGTTTATAACTTTCTTTCACCTCTTTCCGAGTTCTGTTATCTAGTTGTCTGCTCAGTGCTGTTCTATTTTACTTTCTATTTATAGTTATTATTATTTATTATTCCACGGATCTCCCTCGATAGAGAGCCTTCGGGCTCTCTTGTTAAGAGGGATCTCGGGCCGCTTGTCGCAGGGCCACGTGGCGCGTCCCCGGGTAGTGGATAGGGGAATTAAACGCGAACCAAATGCGACCGTGTACTGCCCAGAGACGCAGGTGGGATGCAGGGGATGGACTCCTTGCTCCTGCTGTGTCGGGTCGATGCGTTCCTTGTGTGTGGGAGCGGCATGTTCGTGCACAGTGTGCGTGGATGTGTCCGTGACTGTGCGGATTGTAACTGTGTCGGCTCGGCCAAAAGCTTGCACTCGGTAGACTGGGAGTACATGTAAGGCGATTCGAGGCCGCCTTAAGTCTCGCCCCGTCCCTTCGGGCAGTCTGGCTGGCTGCCCGGAGTACCCCGCCCGCACGACAGAGCCTGACTAGCTACCCGTGTTGTATTCCAGTAAAACACAGCAGCACTAAAGGGCCTCATTCCCCTGACCCCGAAAGAGCCCCCATTTCTGCAGCGATGGGAAGGACGAGTACGGAGAGGCTGCTAAAATCTCAGGGCCTAACCAGGCTGCGCAAACTGAGAAGGACTAGGATGACGATCTGTACTTACAACGCCCGCACGCTTGCGTCGGAAGCATCCGTCGAGGACCTGATGATGCAAGCCAGGAAGATCAAGTACGACGTCATCGGACTGACCGAGACGAGAAGACACCACCCCCTACACGCCGCCTACGACTCCGGAGAAGAACTGTTCCTCGGAACATGCGACAGCAGGGGAGTAGGCGGCGTTGGTGTCCTCGTCAACACGCACTTGGCCATGAACATCGATTCGTACGAGTCTCTGACAAGCCGAATCGGACGTCTGCGACTGAAGCGATGTGGCTCCGTGCCAGCCTTGACTGTGTTCGTCGCGTATGCCCCAACATCCGACTACGACGACGAAGACGTCGAGGCCTTCTACGTGGAGCTGGAGAAGTTCTATAAGGAAGATCACACCTTCTACAAGGTGATCGTCGGCGACTTCAATGCCAAGATCGGGCCACGAAGGTCGCTGGAAGAACTTCACATCGGAACCCACGGCTTGGAGTGGAACGAGCAAGGTGAAAGGCTGTCTGAGTTTATCATGTTGACCAAGACCATCCATGGAAACTCGCAGTTCCAGAAGCCTCCCTCCCTACGATGGACCTGGGAATCCCCCGGTGGCCAGTTCCACAACGAGATCGACCACATCATCTTCAATCGCAAGTATTGCCTGACCGATGTCTCCGTTGTCCCCAAGTTCTACACGGGATCGGACCACCGCCTCCTTCGCGCGAGGTTCCGCTTTTCGCGTCAAGGAGAGAAGGCCGCGAAGTTCAAGAAGAGGAGTCCCAGAACGACCATCAACTGGGATCTCTACACCTCTCTTGTCAGCCTTTGGGAAGATGCCGTCATGGACAACGTCGACGAGGAATACGATCGCTTCGTGCACCATCTCCACGATAGTGCTAAGGGAGCCGAGAGCTTGAAGACCACCAAGAGACGCCTGTCTCCGGAAACTCTCGAGCTGATACGCCAACGTGGAGCAGCACGAGCGTCAGGCAACTATCAACTGACGTCCGAGCTTGCAAAGCTATGCAGATCGGCGATAAAGGAAGATCTGAAGGAGAGAAGGGCGGAAGTGTTGGCTGAAGCAGCAGAGGCAGGGCTGAGCATCCGCAATGCCCGCCGGAACTTCGCCAACTTCAAGACCAAGATGACCGCTCTCCGACGTCCTGACGGAACCGTCACCTCTTTCAGAAGGACCATGGAGAAAGTCATCCACGACTTCTACTCCGATCTCTTCGATAGCCACGTCCACCTGCCCCTACGCCATCTTCCGCAGGATGGATACGTCATCCCCTCTGTTCTCCCTTCCGAGATCCGACACGCCATCTCGTCGGTGAAGAAACGTACAGCACCCGGTCCTGACAGGATCAGAGCTGAACACCTGAAGAACCTCCCGCCAGCGCTCATCAACACCTTGGCGCGGCTCTTCACACGCTACCTGTCCGAATGCAAGGTTCCATCTCAGTGGAAGACCAGCAAGACCGTCTTGCTGTACAAGAAGGGAGACGTGCACGACATTGGCAACTATCGCCCGATCTGCCTGCTGTCCGTAGTCTACAAGCTGTTCACTCGAGTCATCCTGAATAGGATTAGTAGAACGCTGGACGAAGGACAGCCATGCGAACAAGCAGGATTTCGGAGAGGATTCAGCACGATCGACCGCATACACACCATTACGAAGCTCATCGAAGTGTCGCGAGAGTACAAGCTGCCGCTTTGCCTTACGTTCATTGACCTGAAGAAGGCATTCGACTCCGTCGAGACTGAAGCGGTTATGGAAGCCCTGCTCACCCAGGGCGTTCCGACTCAGTACATCAGAGTCCTTCGAGAGCTGTACAGTGGATTCACGACCAAGATCTCACCATTCTACAACGACGTCGTCATTGACGTGAAGAGAGGGGTTCGACAAGGGGATACCATATCCCCGAAGCTCTTCAGCGCCACCCTCGAAAACGTCATGCGCGAACTAGAATGGGATGACATGGGAGTGAAGGTCGACGGCCGGCAACTGCACTATCTTCGCTTCGCTGACGACATCGTGCTCATAACACCGAGCATCACTCAGGCGGAGCGAATGCTGGCCGACTTCGATCGTGTATGTGGAAGCGTTGGACTGCAGCTGAATCTTACGAAGACGATGTTCATGAAGAACGGATGGGTTTCTGATGCCCCATTCTCGCTCAACGGAACGAACATCTCCGAATGCTCCAGCTATGTGTATCTGGGTCGCGAAGTCAACATGGCCAACGACCTAGCACCAGAGCTGAGCAGGAGGAAACGAGCGGCTTGGGGAGCTTTCAAGAGCGTCGAAGAAGTCGTGAAGAAGACGAAGAACGTCCGACTCCGTGCCCACCTATTCGACTCCACTGTTCTTCCCGCCCTAACATACGCCTCAGAGACCTGGGCTATACGAAAGCAGGATGAACACGCGATCAGCGTCGCGCAGCGTGGAATCGAGAGGACGATGCTCGGAGTGACACGACTCACGCAAGTGAGAGAAGGCCTCCGGAGTTCCGAGCTTCGCCGACGTTCGAAGATCAGAGACGCTGTCGCATGGGCCAAGTCGTCGAAAATTAGGTGGGCCGGCCACGTAATGCGATTCGCAGACACCCGCTGGACGAGAGCCGTCACAGACTGGATTCCGCGGGATGTCAAAAGAACACCAGGACGCCCACCAACGCGTTGGTCGGACTTCTTCGTGAAAGCCCTGAACGACCGATATGACGCTCTTCGTGTCCCTCGAGCGAGGAGGATCCATTGGACCACTCTGGCACGCGACAGGGACGAATGGAGACGCTGCTGGCGCCCGCTCGAGCAAGTCGATGATCAACGGGACGACAGGTGATTATTTATTACATGAACAGCATAAGAAATTATCGTTGTGTGTAAGCTAGATTGTCGGTGGTTCAGTTTATGTCTTTCGGTACACACATGCACCAGTCGTTCGACACATTTTACCTCAAACTTGGGTAATTAAACCAAAGCTGTAATTTTCACAAATACAATACACAACAGAGCATATTAATAACATCCTAAAAAGAATGAAAAATAGAAAAAAGGAACATGAGAAGAGCGCCATGTAAATTTTCCCATAATTTTTTATTTGCATAGCGGCACAAACTGATAAAGCTCTAAGAAAGATCTTTTATAATATTCCTCGAAGTCGTCCTATGATAGCGAGAAAGTCGCGATAGTGTGAATATAAACTTTTAAAGACCAATAACAACAGTAAACTCACGTTAAAAAAACTGAAAACAAAACTAATGTTCAGAACTAAAACTATACCTCGATAGAAGCTGTTCACTAGTCTCTTAAATCGTTGAAGTCTATAGATTTCAGAAAATTTTATGTACTCTGAAGTGGCTCGATGACAAAAGAAATCTAAGGTTTGATATGGGATTTTTTTTGTAAAGTTTCCTTTTTTTTTCTAAAATATGCCTATCTTGTCCAATCAGGGCCTTTACCTATAGACTTGTTCCTTATTAGTAGATTTTTTGTGGTGTTCCATACGTTTTACGTTGTCAAATTGTTCACTTCCCAATGAAGTAAAACAACTAAGAAGAAATGGAAGACATGGCGCATCCATCTCGGCTTGGTTATCTTCAGTTTCCGAAGCATAAAAGCGGCTGGCGCTCTGTCCACTACCCTCGAAAACTCCTTGATAAGCCATTGATCAAAAGTCGGACAAATTACTGTAGGATTACCGTAGTCGGCCGGTGTCAGAGAGGGATGTTCCCATTGTCGGCGCAAGTGCCAGTGGCATGACAGCCATTATCCGCGGATATCCGGCAGAGGAGGAAGACACCGGCCGGGTCCCGCCGTCCGGTTGCCGTCGGCAGAGGAGCTCAGGCGACGCTCTCTCATGCTTTTGTTGCCTTGTTGGTCTAACCCAATCATCCGCAACTACTTAATCCCGATGAAAGCCGCGCCGACGCGACCACCGACTCCGTCCGTCCGACCGACCGGCCGCGCTTTTGGCGTCGTATCACGCCTACCTGAGAGCCGCGACGATTTACCGCACTCGCCGCGCGGCTCGTCGCCTAGAAGCCCGTTCATCATCTTCTGATGGTCATCGAAGCTTCTCGTCGTTGTAGTCTTCGTCGATTCTTCAGACATCCGTCGCACTTTCTGCTCTTCTTTTTTCGAGCACCACGATTCCGCAGAATTTTCCCAGTCGGGAGGGGCAACTGTTGCGCACGTGATCCCTCCCATGCTACACAACCACCTCCTCTGAATTTCACGAAGGCCCTCGCATTCTGAAACAGAAGCTGAAGCTTTTGTACAAATTTAAGAGAGGAAATGGAGACGCAAATTATTTGATTGAAAACTAATGATAAGTCTCCGCCGTTTTGTAAAAATTTTATTCCGAATTTCCCCGAGAGTCTTTTGCACATGTACGTACTAAAATCAGAAAATATGTTTTTCCTTTCTTACATTTTAATTTTTGCATATTTTTAGGTCAAAAAAGGAATGTCCAAAAAAGACTAAAGATTTGCACAAACCTAAGAACAGAAAGTGGAAATGCAAACTATTAGGATGTAAGCTAATTCCCGCAGTTTTTTAAGCAAAAAAAAAATCTCAAAAAAATCAATGTCAAAAAATTTAAAAAAAGTCTTTAAATTTTCCTAGAAGTCATTTCCACAGTGCTATAGACCATTCAAAAATATTTGCTCTATGAGAAAGCGTTTTTTGTTTTGCCCCATTTCGATTTTTGCATATTTTTAGGTCAATAATGTGGAATGCCAAAAAAAAAGAAAGAAAAAAGACCATCGTTGACAACTCCCTCCCTCTGTCTATGTTTAACATTCTTCAAAAAAAAGGATAAAAGGATAAAGGACGGCGTTACTCAATCCCTTTTGGGGTGCGCCACGCATTCTACTTCTAGGGGATGTCGTGGAGGCGACATGAATGCGTATTTGGCCATACAATGACTTGCAGTGGCCAGCCGATGAACAAGTCAGCGCTTTGTCCTTCCCAGACAGGTTTGGTACCAATTCATCGACCACGGAGGGATGGAAGGCTTGGTTGGCCTGGGCGGGAAATCCGAACCAGGAACCTGGTATCGGTTGCACGCGACAGCCGGCACCTCCTCCGACTGCGCTACACGCGCCCAAAACTTTAATTTTAAAATTTTGCAAAATATTATAAATTATTCGAAAGAGAATAATGTTTGCCCTACGAGATCGTCTGCTGTGCATTTTCGTTCATTTTCATTTTCGTTAATTTGCAGTGCATTAAAGATGAGTGTCCAGAAGACGTACATTGTTTTTACCAACAGCTACAACTCTTTGTTTAACTTTTTTTAACCGCATTAAATGTATTTTAAAAAGACCTTTGTCTATTAAGAATAAAAGGATAAAGGACGGCGATCTTCCTCAACCCCTTTTGTGAAGCGCCACGTATTCTGCTTCTGGGGATGTCGCGAAGGCGATTTCAATGCGTGACATGCAGTGGCCAGCCGATGAACAAGTTAGTGCTTTATCCTTCCCAGACAGGTTTGGTACCAATTCATCGACCACGGAGGGATGGAAGGCTTGGTTGGCCTGGGCGGGAAATCCGAACCAGGAACCTGATATCGGTTGCACGCGACAGCCGGCACCTCCTCCGACTGCGCTACACGCGGCTGGTTACATATGTGTATATTTATTTATTTATTTATTTATTTATTACATGAGGATCCATAATAGTTACCGGTTCAGATGTCCTTCTTAGACAATTTCAGTACTGAGATCTTATACTGCTTTTGCTCTGGGAAACTGGATCTTCCACTGACCACCCCTTCAGTTCAATGAAGGAGCGATATCGAGCTTCTGAAGGCGAATACGAGTAAAACCTTTTGTCATTTTAAATATCGCAGTTAAATCACATTTCCTCCTACGACATTCAGAGATATGTGGATTGAAAGATCTGTTCCATGAAGTCGGTGAACGGATGGTGTTGTCTTCTCTCACGTACCCGTATCCAGAGTTTTCTAAGGCGATTTCAATCTTATATTTTGGACTAAGAATTGTGCTGTCATCTTCTAAAATTGCTCTAACATACGATGACTTATAAACAGCTATAGGTGAAGTACTGAGTTTGTTCGCAAACATTTGAAGAGGCTGCACACAATTCGATCATTTTTTCGATATTTTTTCAATGCGCTCCTTGAACGAAAGCTGTTGAGCGTCAAAAATTAAGCCCAAATCTGGCAATAAAGCCGTACATACTACCCATTTGTAAACATACACCACTTGGACTTTTTTGGCCTTCAACTGGTTTAGCCTTGTCGCTTTCAGGTCACTGGATCTTCTTTTCAGTGATTAATGAGCACAAAAAGCTATAATTCGGAAGTTCTTCTAGGTTTAGCACTTCGCAGTTCTAATAAACCGAAGAACACGTGGTAGCACAGTCCTAGGAGGCGCCGGCTGTCGCCTGCACCCGATACCAGGTTCCTGGTTCGGATTTCCCGTCCAGGCCAACCAAGCCTTCCATCCCTCCGGGGTCGGTGAATTGGTACCAGACTTGTCTGGAAAGGGTAAAGCGCTGACTAGTTGATCGGCTGGCCACCGCAGTCATTTTATGGCCAAATACGCATTCAGCTGGCCTCCACGAGATCCCGTAGAAGTAGAATGCGTGGCGCATCCGAAAAAAAAACTGAATGACGCCGTCCTTCATTTTTTATCCTTCATAGAAGAAAATTTTTAAAAAATAGAAGACAAATTAGATGAATAATTAAAATTTTACAATTTGATGTGGACAAATGCCTCTTCATTTTCATCGACCCCTGGAAGAACCATTTCGAACCCTTCCGACTAATTGTTATTTAATTTCGAAGCATTGCCCTAGGTTAAATTTTTCTACGTCATTTTAGGTAATCGATAAAAAACCAAGAATGAGTCAGTATAATCAATAAAAAGTCGGAATTTTATGAATTTAACTTCATTCTGGAATCTTGGCTATCGCAAATCACTGTGTATGCCAAAAACGCATTAGAAACGCCTCCACGATATCCCGTAGAAGTAGAGTGCACAGCGCATCCCAGAAGGGATTGAACGACGCCTTTCTTATCCTTTTAGCCTTTTATCCGTTGTCCACTGCTCCTTTCCAGTCACATCACCGTCAAACACCAATGAGCCAGCGCTAAAAAATCTCCAAAACATAGTAGTCGTCAAGTTGCAGAGTTTTTCCTGTAGAAAATGGTCGAGTTACCAAAGCTTATTCTAGATTAAGGCCGATGAAGTATCATTTACTAACTAGGTAAGTCGATGCTAATTGCTAGCAGCAAATTCCTTCTAAAAAAGAACAAAAGAGTAAAGTCAGCATTAATTAATATCTTCGGGGGATACGCCACGCACTCTACTTCTACGTGATATTAATGCGAGCAAGTATTTCGCCTATACAGTGACTTACCGGGTCCAATGGCAAAGTCAGTGTTTTGGCTTTCGAAACAGATATGGAACCAACTCATCAACCTCGGAAGGAAGTAAGACTTAACTGGCCTAGACGGGAAATCCGAACTCAGAACCTGGTATCCGGTGCACACGATGGCCGGCACCTCCACCAACTGTGCTACCGATAGTAGATCTTATCGTAATCGTATAAAGCAACATTTTAGCATCAAACAAGACTAACGACTACTACTCATGAATCAACACACAGTAAAGTCGCTGTATGTAGCAAATCGATCGACTCTGATTGATCAGGGGATCGATGTCCAGCTGTAAATATTATGCCTGCAGAAGACGTTCCTTTCATTCCAAAAGTAATCCAGAATCATATAGAATCATATACATTCCAAAAGTAATCCTGTCATATCTATACGTAAGTGACTTAAATGTGCAGGTGGTCTTGCCACACAATACAGAAGCTGGCTAATTTTTCGAATATTTTTTTCCAAATTTTAACGGCAATAAAACTGCTTAACATTTAGCGATAGGTAACTGAAAAAATCCTCTTGAAATCTAGCCCTTTAGTAGTCGCAGCTGTTCAGCAGAAATTTGAGAAGTTGTCCAGTCAAGAGAGGAGAACATCCTTCCCTTAAAACGTCACATCGAATTTCTTAGACATTTTTATTTACAATCTTTTTGATGGGCACGTGTAGCGCAGTCGGAAGAGGTGCCGGCTGTCGCGTGCACCCGAGACCAGCAAGTTCCTAGTTCGGATTCCCCGCCCAGGCCAACCAAACCTTCCATCCCTCCGGGATCGGTTGAATTGGTACCGAACTTAAGTGGGAAGGATGAAACGTTGACCTGTCCATCGGCTGTCCACCACAAGTCATTGTATGGCCAAATTCGCATTGATATCTCAACTACGACATCCCGTAAAAGTGGAATGCGTGGCGCATCCCAAAAGGGATTGCCTAACGCCTACTTTATCCTTATCTTTAGTTATTATTCCAGCAAATATCGACTTTGATTCATGAATCTGCGAGTCGATTCAGGCAATAGGTACATGTAGAAAAATTCGGTTTCCTAAACACCAATGCAGATTCACCAGTCTATACGAAAGTGGCTATTAATCTTTGAGAGTTGGTCTTATCATACAATACCGGTGCTGATTAATTATTTGCCGAAATTTTTTCAAATTTTTAGCCGCAGTAAAAGTGTTAGTGATAATTAGGTTTGGCAGTGGGTGACCTAAGGAATTCACTAAAAATCTAGTACTTCACTAGTCCTAGCCGTAAGGGAGAAATTGGCCAGTCATGGGATTAAACTCTAACACTGGCAACGTAAACATCCTTTACTTAAAAAAGATGTGTTTTTTTAATGATTCATCGGCAGGTATTCGCCTAGTGAGTACCACAACTCATCTATTTCTGGCGACTGCATAGATATACAGCCATGAGTTGCTAGAATACTACCGCAGAATAAATTCTCGATTCAGTTACAGCTCGAAAGTCGCCGGGCTTTTGCCCACAGGACTGTATTCTGAATACTCGGTACTATCTAGTATATATATTATCACCACTTCCCGTGAAGCCCAGAGATCGGGATCATTCTACCGGCTGCTCCATCGTCTTCCTCTCCTCTGAATTCCCAAGAGCAACCAGGAACCATTCCTTAAAAGTGTCTTCCACAACCATACACCTCTCCCGCTTTTAACCCTTCTTTCTGGCCGACACCCAAACAGGCAGTTGTTGCGCCACGTTCGCTGGAAAAACTTGCCAAAATCACCGTTATGTTCGCTGTAGTGGCGTCCAATTAGTCGCCTGCCTCGTCTTCTCCGCCGACGTTCCCTCTCCTTCCATTGAGGTGTTTTTTGGGAAAGCGTGGCGCGGCCTTGGCTGGCAGGCAGGCGGCCAGCGCCGCCCCAGCTAATCGACCAATAGTGCAGGCTTCGCGCCTTGTTTTTGATACGGCGCGGGGTACGGTAGAGCTCGTGCTCGCAGTGGGGAGGACGAGGTGGCGGATGGAGGCCGAGGTCTAAGTCCGGGAGGCGATACGGGGGCATTTGGGTGGTTTTGGGCACCTCTCGACCGTCTCTGTGAAGCACATGATGGGCGCGTAAGCAACTTCCAGCGCCTTCTGAAGCTTCCTGACGCCAGATGACTGATTCAAGTGCTTCTAGGCGACTTCTGAAGCTCCAGCCAGACCAGAAGAGCCCGCGAGGTTAACCCTTATTGGCCCGCTGACCATTCCAGAACGGTCGAGAAGCTGGATGACGAGGAGGAGGAGGACGAGGAGGACGAGGGGGCGGGCCGGGTGCACGGTCGCCGGCGCCGCCTCCTCCACCTCCTTCGTCGGGCCGCGCCGACGGCGCCGCTCCTCTTACCATCCACTCATATAAGAGGCAAATGAGCACTGACGTCGTGGCTCAAGTGTCGTGGCCAGTTGAGTTCGCGCGCGTGCGACTTTCGCCTCCTCCTGAAAAGCACCTTGAGATGGCCTGAGTACCGCTTGACATCGTCGTCCTCGTAGTCGACTGCCACGAGCAGTCAGCCAGTCAGTCAGATGCCGACGGCGGCTGCTGAACGGCGGCTGGCGGCGACGACGACGTCGAGCACCATGTCAGCTTTGACTTCGACCATCACAAGGTGCGACTTCATCCTTCTCCTTCAACTCATGCTTCTTTCCTCCTCCTCCTCCTCCTCCTCCTCCTCCTCCTCAGATGACGATGACGTTGATTGATTGTCGCACCTCGTTATAGTGGCCACGACGACTATGACAGCCAACGTTACTCCTGGAGTCGTCGACAACCCGACGAACGCCTTCAGTTTTCCGTCGCAGTCCGGACAAATGCCCTACTTCAACTTTCCCCCGAATTACACACCCGGCGGAGACTTCTCAAGGTAAACGTCGTTCTCTTCGTAATCTTACAGTACGCCTGCCATTGCACTTACTTCGTGGGTCGATCTCGTTCCTTAATTTGTCGCACTTCTATTGCTCTTAATCTCACATCTTTGTCAAAAAAGTACATACATTGCTAGAGCGTTCCATCTAAACTTCACTACCAATCAATAATCGATTAAATTTGACTCTCCAGTAACTAAACTTAAATAGCGGAAAACACAAAAACTTACATGGTAAAGCTACACTTACAGTAATGCTTGTAAAATTCAGTTATTTCTATATGATTGAAAGAGTCGTGGCCTCACACTGCATAGTGTCCATAAAATTTAAGTTTTAAGATTTTTTCAAATTGTTGGGCCTCAGTTACTGATTTTATGAGGCTGGTAGATCAAGCAAAGTCGTCTTTAGATCATATTTGGCAAAGTGTTTTTGTTCTCAAAACTAAATAAGTAGAAAGTTCGCTGATCCACTTCCTTTCACAGCAGTTGAAGGTGAATTTTTTCACCGCTACTCAACAAAAAAAGCTGTAGATCTTTCAAATACTTCAAATACCTTTATTTCAACGTAACTGAAAATATATTTCAAAGCCGATTCTTTGTGCAATGCGCTGCCTTCGAGTCGGAAAAAACAAACAAATTAAAAGCGCTAAAATTATATAAGCTAGACATACTCCTACTGTAGCCGCATTTATACTTCAATATCAATCAATAATCGATTAAATTTAAGGCCCTCAGTAACTAAACGTTAACGGCGGAAACCACACAAATTTACAAACTACAGTAATCCCTGGAATCATCAATCAATAATCGATTAAATTTAAGGCCCTCAGTAACTAAACTACAACAGCGGAAACCACACAAATTTGCAAACTACAGTAATCCCTAGAATCATGAAGAAACCCGAAAAGAAAAGCAAAAACAAAGCCCAAATATGGAAATCCCTGGACATTTTTTAAAATTACCGTAAGCTCTGTAAAACAATGCTTCCGTTTATCAAAATTGTCACTCCGCCAGCTACGAGTTCTTAGGTAGTTCAGAAAGCAAAATTGCTTCAAAACTTAAAAAAAGACTTTCGAAATATGTTTGAAAAGAAAATAGTTTCAACAGCTTTACCTTCTATTCTTATTCTTTCCTATTATTATTTCAACGTGGGAATATTCGTTCTGTTTTTTAATCATCTGTCAGTCAAAATCTACCAAAAATCTACCGCTCTGCTACCCGACAACGGCAAATAATTTCAACTTTCAGACTTTTCAAATTATGAACAGCAGCGGTACCTTCCTAACAATAGCTATCATTCTGTTCACAAGCGAGGGATAAGGCTGTTCAGCTTCATAAAAATTTATTTTGTATTTATGAATTGAAACAAGAAAAGTGCCTTAGATATTACCCGATCGATTCGGAATTCTGAGAAACACCAGTCACTGAAATGGATCAAGGAATCCCCAGTTGTAGATACCCGAAGACAAAGAAATTGAGCTTTGAAATAATCTTCTCTTATAATCAATAATCAATCAATACAGGCATCTCGTTGCAGTCGTAATCTCCCTCCAAGCCCACATCCGTTATCCCTTTTGAGCGGCCATGTTTTTTTGTTTTTGTTGCTCAAATAGAGTCAGACCTGTACGTTATGGGGCTTGAAGTGTTCGACATCTTGCTTCTATGCCTGTTCAACATTCGATCAATAAATTTCAATCGAATCAATAATCGATCGATCTGAAGTTAAAGCACCTCTCAGCCTTTGTTCTTGTTCTATATGCGCAAATTCTTCAATTAAAGACACTCAGTCCCGTAAATAAAGGTTCCACGACGTTCAGCGATCGATAAATATCTAAAGCACTCCGAAGGTCAGATGCTCAGTGCAGACGCTTAAGCTCTAGCGTTCTTCTGTGAATTTCACCTTCGAAAATGAGCCATCAAAAAGCTGTGGTTTTAGTCGGAAGCTTCAACCGCCTAAGAACATGAAGATCCTTTACTCTGAATCCTTCCGAACCTCAGAAGTATCCTCTACCATCTAGAAGTATCGTTCAGGAACCGATGCTTCTGCTTCTTTTCCTTCCTTTATTGACCACTTTCCCACGCTAGAGCAGCCTTTTTTGTGCTCAGGGTATTCTGCACCGCTGAGAACCTGCATGTTTGGACATAGGCTCTTATTTCGAGCAACAAATACATAATCAATAATCGATCAATATCGATTTGATGTGCTGCGCTTAGACGCTAAATGTAGTTGTGCTTTCGAGAATGAACGAAAGAATCCATTCGATGTCGAGAAAGAACATACGAATTCATTCGTTCACCAATTTCTTCGAACGAACGAAAATCGAATGAGGCCCACTTTTCGTTCATTGGACTATTCGAATAGTCGAATAATTTGTTCGAATCATGTTCTATGCTTGAAGATTTAAAGTTTCTTCTATATTCGAATGAAATTAATCGATTTTCGAAGAATACCCAAATATGCTCTTTCGATGTTCGAATTTGAACGAATATTCGAAAATCTAGAAGTATCGAATATTGGACTATTCGAATAAATTGTTCGAATAATTATTCGAATATATTCTTTTGAGCACAACTATAGATTTTCGTCTAGGAGGCAAACTATTCGCCGCTCTCCCAAATGACAGCTATTAAGAAGTTTAGAGTTGTCAGCTGTTGTTTTCTCAGAAATCTTTCAATCAATCAATCAATCAGTTAATTAATCAATAGCTATTCAAATTACGGTAGCCACTTCTGTAATTTGTAGGCCTGACGTTCGTCTTCAAGATGTATTTATATGTATGCAGGTCCAGACTAAAAATTCTGGAAGTCTAATCCCTTGGCTGATCCCAAGCTGTTAGCTCCGAAAGTTGATACGTTAGAGCACTTTCAATATGCGAAATCAATAAATCGATAAATCGATAAATAACTATCTAGAACACTGCTCTAGTAAGCTCGTCACCACGTCTTGAACACGCTGACCTTCAAGGCAAGACTTCACATCTCCAGAGATAAAAACCCCTAAAAACAGCTGCATCTAAATCTAACTTCTGAACAATAAATAAAACGATCGATAACTATCCAAAGCACTAAGCACACCGTAGTTGCTTGTGCGTCTGTCTTAAAGTCATTGAAATTCGAATAAAAATTTTTAGTTTCAAACTTCGCCACCTGTAGAAGCCCTTAGACAGCTCCACTTAAATCCGATTTGTAACCATTAAGCTAATCGATATCGATCGATAACTATTTAAATCACTGTGTGGCTGCCTAGGCTTTCCATCGCCTTGAAGACGTTGACCTTCAAACCAAGGCGTTTAGACTTGAGCTTCACCTCTCCAACGGTAGAAGCCCAAAAACAGCTTCACCTGGATCTGATTTCTGACCATCCAGTTAATCGATGTTGATCAATAGCTATTTGAAGCACTGTGTGGCTGGCAAGGCTTTATTATCCGCTTAAAGACGTTCGGCTTCAAACCGAGGCATTTAGACTTGAGCTACGCCTCTCCAATGATAGAAGCCGCCCTAAAACAGCTCCCCTCGAATCTGATTTCTTATTGTCCAACTAATCGATATCGATCGATAACTATTTAAAGCGCTGTGGCCCCCTCTGGCCCTGTAGGCGTTACCATTGCCTTCAAGGCGTTCATCTTCAAACCGAGGCTTTTAGACTTGAGCTTCGCCTCTCCAACGATAGAAGCCCTGAAACAGCTCCTTCCGAATCACTCTGATCCTCAAACTAATCGATATCGATCGATAGCTATTTACAGCATTGTGTGCGCGCCTAGGCTTTGCCGACGGCTCGAAGATGTTCGGTTTCAAACCGAGGCTTTTAGACTTGAGCTTCGCTTCTCCAACAGTAAAAGCCCTAGAACAGCTTCATCTGAATCTGATTTCTGATCGTCCAACTAATCGATATCGGTTGATACCTATTCAAAACACAGGAGCGGTGATTTAAAAACTCTAGGAACCCGCTGAAAAGCCTAATTTTTAACGTTCTATTTATACCTCATATTTATTTAATTAAATACATTAGTTTTGTTCAAAGAGATATGAGAAACTTTAAAAACGTTAAAAATTAAAAGTATAATAATTTAAAATAACTTATAAATCACTTTACTTCACTTTGAAAACCAAAAATGTTTCTCCATAGCGTAAACATGTTTAGAGGAGCAGTTAAGAAGCTAAATCCCGTTCGAGTACCTATTGTAGTTAGAAATGCCTTACCCGAAAGTTACTAGAAGGTAATACGATCAATCAATAGCTATCTAAAGCACTAGCACCACAAATCCCCACTAGAAAACCAATCAGTGCTCATTTTCAGCTGGGCGAATGCACAATCGACGGCCGGCTGGTACCAACCCGATCCACGATTCACAAGTAAGTAAACAGGCGGCGGCGGCGACGTCGTCCGTCCGTCCGTCCGTCCGATGTGAGAGTACGGTAGATGAGCGCGAGCGAGCGGCCCAGACGGTTTGTTGGCTGAACGCAACGCGCTCCGCGACTCAGAGTCTGAGCTCGACGACTGTTTGCGGTGTTACATCATCACTCGGCTGACTTTTTCGAGCCGAGCTTAGTGCGCCGGCCTGGGCGGCTTTTCCCTCGACGACGTCGGCGACGACGACTACATCGCCAAGATGCAGATGTAGATGCGCAGTTATTAGCGCGTCTAATTGATCGCGCCTTGTTGTACATAAACCGGCCGCGCGCCGGCCGCGTAGCAAATTATACTCTCAATTTCACAGCCGATTAACGTCGTCATCCGACACAACTCGTCCCCGGCTGCTCGGACGCTGGGCCCCGACGGGTATGTAGTGGTGGTAATGGTGGTAGTAATAGTTCTAGGTTACCGGTAGAAGATCCGTATTCGATTCGATCGCGCCGCCCCGTCGTGGAGAGGGGGGGGGGATGGGGCAGTGTGCACTGTGCCTGGCTGTTACCACCATACAGTACCTTAGCCAAAGATAGAGTGCGGCAGTTTAGAGACGCAGAGCTCCTCTAAGCGATTGCGAGCAGAACTGGTTTCCCCTCCCCTCCCACCATGACAAATTCCCACACTCACACACACACATACAGACACAGTCCCCGTCTCCCTCTCTAACGCCATGCATAAACACCCCTGGGTCTGTTGGACTGGGGACAAACTGGGGACGGAATGGGTAGGAGATGGTAAACACCCCCGAAGGACCTGATTCTGAAGGTCTATTCCACTTACCTAGCTGGAAGCTGGATGCCTACCACCTAAGAATCTCTGGAATAAGCTTCTATACCTAAAAGGACAGCTGGGCTAGGCTACGGATGCATGGATAGGCCCGTCAGGACTAGCCAGAAGAGGCCTCTGAATAGGAGATGATCATCGTTCCATGGTCTGCCTTGGCCTTCTTATAGTCACAAGAAGCTTCGGCAGCCTTCATTCTCTGTAGATGTCCTTTCTACGCTGTTCTGAAGCCTTCAGTGACCACATCTAGAAGATCCCAACCGTCATACCTACCTTACTAGCTTGCCCTAATAGAATTCGTGAGGTCATTCTTCTGTAGTCAGCCAACCTTAGGAGTCAGAATCATGAGAAGAATCCGGGTTATTCCATGCTCCGCCTTGGCCAAGAAAGCAACAAGAAGCTTCAGCAGCCCTATTTCCCTGTAGATGTCCTTTCCACGTTATTCTGAAGCGTTTCTTGAATTCATCTAAAACATTCCCCAACGTCCATACCTACCCGACAACCTTAGCTTGACCGAATTCATTGGGTAATTCTTCTGTAAGCCTTAAGAGCCAAGCTTAAAAGTCTGAATCACCAGAAGAATCCGGTTATTCTACGCTCCGCCTTGGCCAATGATAATGAAGCAACAAGAAGCTTCGGCAGCCTTCCTTCCCTGCACATGTCCTTTCTACGTTATTCTGAAACGTTTCTTGACTTCATCAAGAATATCACCCAAATGCCACACCTACCTAACTACCCTATCTCACAAATTCGATCAGGGTATGGTGGTCATATAGGTGTGGTTCTGAGTACCAACCCTGATCGAATTCGTGAGACGATTCTTCTGAAGTCAGCCAACCTTACTAGGGGTCAGAATGTTCAGAAGAATCCGGTTTATTCTACGCTCCGCCTTGGCCAATGAAGCAGCAAAAGCTTCGAAGCTTTCTTTCCCTGTAGGTGCCCTGTCTACGCTCTTCTGAAGTCTTCGATGAGCTCATCTAAAAGATTATCTATCTGCTACACCTACCCGACTACCTTACCCTGTTCGAATTCAGGTAATTTCGCTGTAGTTGGCCAATCTTAGGAGTCAGAATCATCAGAGGAACCCGGGTTCTACGCTCCGCCTTGGCCAATGAAGCAACAAGAAGCTTCGAAGCTTTCTTTTCCTTCAGATGCCCTTTCTACGATCTTCTGGTGCTTTTCTTGATCTCATCTAGAACACCACCCGACTACCTTACCCTGGTAGTGGTGTTGAGAAATAGTGCTGTCGTCAGAATCATCCGACGAATCGGGGGTTTTCCACGCTCCGCCTTGGCCTAGAAGCCGATAAGAAGCGTTCGCTCCCTGTAGACGTCCTTTCTGCGCTCTTCTGAAGCTTTTCCTGATCTGATCGGAAACGCAACATAACTGCCATATCTACTACCCTACTACCTTACCCTGGGTAGGCAACGATACCGTAGTCAATTAACCTTAGGAACGAAATGATCAGCCAGGGATAGCATTCATGGGTCAAAGGGTAAGGAACCTAACAGGACAGTCACGATTCTTGGCTTCCATTCCAATCCAGAACACCAAAGGAAGCTCCTTACAACTTCTATATACATATTGTAGCTCGACTAGGCTACATTAGCAACTAGAAGTGGTAGGTAAATTCCAAAGGAGCTTTCTGATGCAATCTACCGGGAGCAGTTACCCTAGTCTGTCCAGACTGATTAGGTAAGAATTCCAGGGCAAGAATGACTAGATGAGAGTAAAGCTTATTCTGCGATTGGTTAGAAGAAACCCTCGAGTTCAACCAGCCACTGTGAAGCTCTTCCTACCGCTTCAGCCTTACGTAACTCAACGTTCAGCTTCAAAAGGGCAAAGGTCGGTGCGCCGCGAACGCCTGACGCAACCGTCGGTGCAAGGTCTAATTGCTCCGGACAGGTTTCGTGGTCTATTCGGGTGGCAAGAACCTTCATCGACATGACGCCGTGGCGAAGAGGTGGAAGCACATAAGAAGGTTAGAATCTAGCGTCAGAAGCTGAAATCACGGATAAGGGTAGCAGCTGTCATACCGGAGGCATAGAAGAAGCCTTGTTGTGCTGGAACGAATCTTATAAGGTGAAGTGGTCACCAGAGTTGGGCTTGGCGAAGGGAACGTCCGATTATTGTCTAAATCTCGCAGATACGACCATGTGGGTGACCAAGGCCTTCTACAACAGAGTCAGAAGTTGGAAGACAGCTATATGTCTCATCGGGTCCAGCTCCGGGTGGTAAAGACTACAGTAATCTTGGGTAAGGTAGAGACGACAAATGGCTTCCAGTGCCGACCCTTATGTGGAACCTGGAAGAAAACCCCGAAAACTAATGAATCCGCAAGAGCTCCTTTGGTTCTGGAGCTCTATCTAGACTTTGAGAAGCTAGCCGTACCGCCTGCAGTAATCCTCAGGATAAGTTCGGCCTCGCGTAAGGGAGTTAAGACCGAAAAGCTACATGACCTCCTACCTCTATGCTTCAGTCTAAAGATAAGGTTAAGATCTTACAGTACCCTGGAGGTAAAGTACTTAGGGGTTCGTTTACAGTACTCCAGGAAAGGGTGGAAAGGCAGATGGGTCCTATTACTGGTGATGTACCAAAAGGATTCTGCTTAGGGGAAGTAAAGCAGATTTCGTTGGCTTCTGTCGGCACTGGAGATTCTGGTGAATTGAAGCAGAACGGATTCCGCTGAACAAGGTAGCTTCTGAATGGCTAACTTCTGGTGGTTCTAGTGACTGCTACAAGTGCAGGGACCCCTCAGTTCTCCTTGGAAGCGAAACCGAAGATTTCTTGGCTATTACGCCATCTTTAGCTTGATTTCTGCTCCTTTGAGGTCAAAGTTATTTTCTCAGGGCCGCTTCTGACCTCCTTATTCTTCTGCTCATTCCTCCACTTGTGGACTGATCGCATCTAAACAGCTCATTATAGCCTTCAAAATCAAGTGATCTCAACCGTAAGCTTCTCTCGAAAGTGGAGTGTTGAGAACATCTTCTTCTTCAATAATCTGACCCATCAGTGTGTCATTAGCTTCTGTGTGCAGTAACTTCTCCGCTGATCGCTCATCCACTTCACAGCCGCCACAAATCCCGTGTCACGTCACCACACCACCCAGTGGGAGCTAATGCAGAGGTCAATTGAGTGTGTGAGATTCTGGGCCCACAACAGGGGGTACCTTCGAGGGCAGTGGACACACACAAACGATCAGCAGCAGGGTTTCTGGACATCTGACGTCTTCATCAGCACCGTACACCTCGGGCTACTGTAGGAGTATGTAGTGGCTGAGTCGCGCTCGGTGACCCTGTTTAGCATATTGGATTATCACGCATTACCATTTCGAGAATGACGCAACGTGGCGAGCGGGAGAGTAACCCGATCCGACGAAGCTCATTCCCGGCTACTGCGCAATAGCACCACTTGAGGTGAAGTGATATGGGACTGGGGGTAAATACCGGGGGAGCAGTGGACCTGGAGAGTTCCTTTTTGGAGACCTCAGAAAGCAAGAAGGCTCTGACAGAAGAGAACGTCGGTAGGGTGAGAAGAATCTTCTTCGGCAGAATTTCGAATGACAAGGAGAGGTTGTACGGAGGTGCTCGTCAAAACTCTCGCGTCAGGTACATAGTAGGGGCTGCTTACGGTTGTCTGAAGAAGACCCAGAAGTCCCAGAAGCTAAGCCTTCTTCCCGAGGTCAGATGAAAGCAAAGCAGCCATTACCCAACAGGAAGCACAATAGGAGGTCCTCTTCCCAGGAACGAACTTCCGCAGGTCATTTCTAAGGCTAAAAGAGCAGCTACTAGAAGAGCAGATGGCGGAGGGCTCTACCCCTAAGTCTTGTCTAAAAGACCTCTACTGCTTCCCTTCCGAGTTGTGGAGCCTACAGTAACCCTAGAGGTACAGTAGCGTAAGGCTGTTAAGAATTCTTAAGAATATTCAGTTCTCTGAAAAAAGCCGGAAAGCTGGCTGACCTCTTCTTCCATATTGCAGAGCTCATAGAATGCGATTAGAGGCTATGTTGCCCACGCGTAAGGTAGTTAGGGCTAACTACGGTCACCAAAGCTTTCACTTTAGGTAGCCAGGGCGGCTTCTGGACGTCTGAAGAAAGTCTAGAAGTCCGTATTGGAATACTCCATCTGGTAATAAAGGCTTTAGACGACTTCGTAGCTGCTACGCCTAATTTCTGAGACCATCATGACCATTAAGGGTTATCTTTAGCAACTATCTTCTCGGCGAAAGTCCACCTCAAAAGCGAGGATAATTTCTTAGGGTTACCAGCTCCATTTGTGCTAAAAACCAAGGCTAGTAGAGTTCCTTTGGTTCTGAAGCTCCTTTTGGACTTTGAGAATTTCGGAGGCCCTCAAAGAGAAGAGAAAGAAGACGTCATCGTCGCCGTTGTTCATCTGCCCGCGTAAGGTGGTTGAGGCTGCATACAGCACTTTTAAGAAGGCCGAAAAGCAAGCTGATGTCCTCTTCTGCTCAGTTTGTTCCGAGCTGAAAAGCCTACAGTATCCACAAAGGTAGTGTAGTTCCAGAGTAAGATAGTTAGGGTTGCTCTTGGTCGTCTGAACAATGCCTAGAAGAGGCTAAGTCTTCTTCTCGGGACAATCGAAACACCCCTTGGATAGTAAAGGTGTTAGATGTCCTCGTAACTGCTGTACTTGAAAATAGTTGTTTCGGAGCCTCCTTCTGGACCTGAGAAAGCTAAGACTCTTGACTGAAGACAGAAAGACGTCGTAGGTCGGTCTATCTGCCCGCGTAAAGTGGAAAAGGTTGCTCGGAGGCTGGCGAACTGTTCTATGTAGCTCCACTTTGAAGTCTACAATATCCATAAGGGTAAGGCAGCCCCAGCGTAAGGTAGTTCGGGTTGCTTTTGGTCGTCTGAAGAATGCCCAGAAGCCGACCAAGTCTTCTTCCCTAGAGAGTCGGAATACCCGATAAGGTAGTAAAGACGCTAGACGTCCTCGTAACCGCTGTGCTTGACAATAGTCATCCAGGAACCTCCTCCTGGATCTGAAAAAGCTAAGACCCATGACAGGAGACAAGAAGATGTCGTATGTAGGTCGTTGTCCATCTGCCCGCGTAAGGTGTTTAAGGTTGCTTACGGCACTTTAAAGATGACGACCTCTTCCGCTAGTTAGGTTCCAAGCAGAAGAGCCTGCAGTATCCATAATGTAAGGTAGATCCAGCGTAAGGTAGCCAAAACTCCTTTGAGTCGTCGTTTGGTCCAGAAGGCGGTTTAGTCATCTTCTCGGAACAATCAGAATACTTCATAGGGTAGTAAGGGTCTTAAGCGTCCCGTAACCGCTTCAGTAACCGCCGCGCCTAAATTTTAAGATCGACAAGAGCAAGGACTTCCTGAGGGGTTACTATAGCGATCTTTGGCTATTTCCTGTTCAATGTAGAAGTTCGTTTCTAATAAACTTGAGAAAGTCTCCCCAATTCTGGACCTTCAGAAGCCAAGAGGCCCCTGAGTGTGGAGAAGACGTCACCGTTGTCTATCTAAATATCTGCCGGTCTAGTGAGTGTATGTGTAGCGCTAGTCGTCGTCGTCGTCGTTGTCGTTGTCGTACAAGGTCAAGAACGACTGCCATGAACTCCGGCCGGTGTTTGTCTTTGCCTCTTTTCGCGTTTATCGCGAGAGGGAGGGAGGGAGAGGAGGCGAAGGCGGAGGAGGAGGACATGCCAAACTTCTCCCGAGCCAGCCAGCTCCTTCTGCTCTGTCAGATGATGACGAGGCGATCCGGGGGCAGTAGCCAGCAGCCAACAGCCAATATCGTGCCGGAAATTGACACTTGGCCGCGAACAATTGACAGCCTATCGTAGTCAAATAATCGGCCATCGTCCGTCCGACGGCTGTCCGGAAGCGGATTGTTTGAGAGAGATCTTCGCGCCATGTGCGCAGGTGTTCCTTCCGATCCGATGGTAATCATTGCAGTAAATCGCTTCGGTGGCACGAATCTCGGCCTGAACATCGCCGCCTCGCAGGGACTGGTGAACTCGATGAGCCGACGGAAACGACGCGTGCTATTCTCACAGCAGCAGGTAAGCAGGCTGAAGAGGTCTTCAGAAGCAGAATGAAGGACCCTCAGGATCTGCCTAGTCGGGGGGGGGGGGGGCAGCGCTAAGGTGATATTTACATCCAGCATCTCACAACATGACACCACATTTTCTATTCAAGGGGGTTTTGAGAGGCAAAACAACGCGTGCCCTTCCGACAAGGAAAGATACGGCTCTTACAGTACCCCAGCTGCCATGAGGGAGCATGTGCATCCCTTAGGAATGCTAGGCCGACCTTCACGCCAGAATTTTTTTTGCCTCCTAATTGTCTAGATCACTGGTTTAAAGACTCTTACAGTATGCTCGAACGAATATATTCGAATAATTGAGTACTAAACTATGGGCACGGAGGAATCCACCCCTAAGGGGAGGGGAAAGATACCGTAACCCTCCACTGTTCCTCGGCGAGCTTCATATTCTTCTACAGCAAACGGAAGTTACAGTAGTCTGTTCTTCCAAAATTCCCATAGAATACTTCCCAATGGCTTCGGACTCCAGATTACTGGAATAGTTGAATGTTCGGAAACTATCCTAATCGGGGGTGGGAGGCTTGTAGTGATTTGCATCTCCAATAACTTTCTTGGGTTTCTACGACAACTTTAGCTGATCTCTCATTATGAAAGAGTTTCTATTTAAATTCAGGGATGCAATTGACATTTTAGAGTTGCCCCCCTCCCGACTAGGATAGATCCGAATAGTCGATTTTTCTAGAATTTCGAATATTCGTTCAAATTCGAACATCGATCGTTTAAAAGAATTGAATATTCGTTCGAATTCGAACATGAAAAGGGAGCTATTCGAACGATATTCGAAATTCGAATATCTCTTCTCTGTTCGAATATCGATTGAACTTCAAATCTTTAAGCACAGAACCAGATTCGAACAAATTGTTCGACTATTTTAATATTCGAAAAAACGAAAAATGGGGCTTATTCGATTTTCGATCATTCGAAGAAAATAGATGAGCGAATAAGTTCGTTCGTTTGAAATTTTTCGACACCGAATTTATTCGTTCATTCATTCGTTCGAAAAAATTTCTCAAAAGCACAGCTGCACCTTACAGTGCCCTAGCTGCCATGAGGAGCCATGAGGAGCCGTGGAGATCCCTAAAGAGTCCTAGGAAGACCCTTTCGGAACAGTTCTTTGCCTTGAATTTGTTTAGGCTAACCTGAAAGCTCAAACTTCCTGAATCACGGAAGATCATAATAGGCAAGTAGGACCCTTCTTGAAGACATGTAGTCAAACCCTGTCCTCAGACCCTAATGGGAATTCCGAAAGATACTGTAACATTCCACTGCTCTTCGGTGAGTTCCATACCCTCCTGCGGCAAACGGGAGTTACATTAGTCTGTCTATCATTTCAAGAATCCCCAGGGCACTTTTAAATGGCTTTAGAGCAAAGATTTCACCCACCTAGCCCTTTAACCTTGAGGGGTAGAGCTACCCTATTGTTCTTAAGACGCACTTAGGAAAAAATTCTACCGGCCCAGACCACATAGGGTCGAGTAAGAAACCTGTTAAAGCCATGGTATCGAACGGAGGTTCTCTCCTCTGACCCGAAAGGCCTAGACCATTAGGAAAGCAGCCATTTTATCGCCAAAACAAGAAGATATTGCGCCATGCCCTTGCCCAAAACGTCACGTCAATTTTTATTCAACTGATGGTGAACATTTCTGTTTGCATGGATTTTCACACCCATAAACGACGAAGCAAAAACAACAAAACGAGAGGCGAGGGTTCTTCACTAGATTGGATTTTCGGATAATTTAGGTAATTGATTTTTGGTCAGAAATCCGATTTGAACATCCAATGTGAGAATCGAAGATAGATCAGTCATTTCGATCATCCGAAAATCATTCTTGTTAAAGCCATTCCAATGCTGCCCACATTCGCGACATGTGCCCAGCCTCCTTGCTGTCAATCTTTTTAACCAGATTTGAGGAAAAAATGAAGGATTCGGATTTTCCGCCTCGGCCTCGGATCCAAGTAAATTCCTCGGCTGACTACGGCAGCTAGGCGGTTGGGCACATGTCGCGAATGTGAGCAGCATTGGGATGTGGGGACGCGCCAGACAATCAGATCGCATCGAAGAGGCGTGCCCTTCAGAGATGAAGTTTAAGTCGACACCATGATTGGCTAGATTATGTTTGGTCGGTGCCCTGATTGGTTACGATCGACTAGGGTGTTCCGACGGCTGCTTCTCCATCCGGCTGCTCTTATATCTCATTAGTGCTTCAGAATCCTAAACGCATAATCTTTTTAGCCGGATTTGAAGAAAAAATGAAGGATTCGAGTTATCCGTCTCAGGCTCGGATCAAAAGCCTACTGCCAAATAAATTCTTCGGCTGACTTTGACAGCTGGGCGGATGGGTACATGTCGCGAATGTGAGCAGCATAGAAATGTGGGGACGCGCCAGAGAATCAGATCGCATCGAAGAGGCTTGCCATTCAGAAAACAAGTTTATTGTCGGCAAAATGATTGTCTGGCGCGTCCCCGCATCACAATGCTGCTCACATTCGCGACATGTGCCCAGCTGCCTAGCTGTCAAAGTCAGCCGATGAATTTACTTGGCAGTAGGCCTTGGGCCGAGGTGGATAATTCGAATCCGTCATTTTTTCTTAAAATCCGGTTAAAAAGATTGACAGTTAGGCGGCTAGGCACATGTCGCGAATGTGAGCAGCATTGGAATGTGGGAGCGCGCCAGACAATCAGGTCGCATCGAAAAGGCGTACCATTCAGAAAGAAGTTTACTGTCGGCACCGTGATTGGCTGGCTTATGTTCGCTCGGTGCCCTGATTGGTTATGATTGACCGGGGTGTTCCCGCCGTCTCCCAATGCTGCTCACATTCGCGACATGTAGCGGCGACTGCTTCCCGTCCGGCTGCTCTTATATATCATTATGGATTCAGAACTCTAAACGCATAATCTTTTTAAACGGATATTAAGAAAAAATGACGGAGTCGAATTATTTGCCTCGGCCCAAGACCTATTGCCAAGTAAATTCTTCGGCTGACTTTGACAGCTAGAGGGCTGGACACATGTCGCGAACGTGAGCAGCATTGGAATGACAATCAGGTCGCATCGAAGAGGCGTACCACTCAGAAGGAAGTTTAATGTCGGCGCCGTGATTGGCTGGCCTGTGTTTGGTTGGTGCCCTGATTGGTTACATTGACTAGGATGTTCCCATCTCCCAATGCTGTTCGCTTTCGCGACATGTAGCGGCGGCTGCTTCCCGTCCGGCTGCTCTTATCCCATTAGGGCTTCAGAATAGCCTAAACGACGAAGCAGATGTCCACTGTCCACTTGCAGGTGAACGAGCTCGAGCGGCAATTCCGGCACAAGAAGTACTTGAGCGCTCAGGATCGTGAGATTCTCGCCAAGAACATCGGTCTCTCGCCCACTCAGGTACGTGGCTTGTGGCTTCTGAAAACACTTGACGATTCACCCCCCGGCCGTGCACCTGCCATTTATGACGCAACGGCGCGGTCGTTCAAAGGCCGTCGTCGTCGTCCGTCCGGCCGGCCCGGCCTCTCTATTCTGGTTCGGGCTAGGTGAGCGAGCGGCGAGGCTAGGCGTAGAAGTTGCTATTGTCCGCAAACACGTCCCGGCGACGAAAATTTTGGCCAATCAAGCCGCCGACACAGTCACAGTGGCTCCTCTTCCTCGCTAAGGAAGGACGAAAAACTTTCCATCAGAAGACGTCCAGACGAGCCGTGTCTATTTTTCAGGTGAAGATCTGGTTCCAAAATCAGCGCTACAAGCACAAACGACAGGACAAGGAGCGGGCGATGAGCAAGGGTGGCGGCCGCGAGAACAGCGAATCGCCCGGCAGTCACGAGGACAGCGACGGCGAGCCGATGTCAGCAGCCGAGTAGGTCCACGACTCTGACGATGCTCCACGGTCTTCTGGAGGTTCACCCTAGTCTTTCAGAAGCATCAAAGCCGAGAAGATCGACGTCGAAGAGAAGCCGTCGGCGTTCCCGTCGCCGGCCGTCAACGACACCTCTTGCCTGCCCGACATCAATAATCCGATTTATCAGCAGGTGCGTGCATGCACGGCTCCTTCAAAAATACGCCACTCTCGCGAATTACCGTAATCCTATCACGCGCGGCGCCGCGCCGCGTGTCGCATCGCGCGTCCGTCGCCGCGCCGGCTAACGAATCTTGTTTGGTGTCGTCGTCGCCGTCGTCATCGGGTGGTTTGAAATCAAGTGCCGGCAGACCCTTCAGCACGCATCCGGTGACGACGGCGACGGTGGTGATTCGAAATTCCAAATAAACGGATTACTCTGTCGCAGAGGTGGCTGGCTGGGATTCGGGAGCGATACGGGGGCTGTCTGGCTGGCTGGCATCGAAGCCAGGAACATCTGCGTTAGTTGAAGCCAGTCTGACGTCCAAAATCTTGGCGATCCAGTCGTTAGTCTAAAGGTTGAAAAATATTTATTTCTAGAAGAGTTCAGGCGAAGAAGTTCCTTATGTTCTCCCCGAACACGGATGATAAAGTGGTGTAGCAAGGGATGAATGGGCCCAGGGTTGTCCCCTTCCGACTGGGATAAATATCCGTAATTAGCTTCTTTTACATTCGCGAGAGGTTATATCGTAAAAATTTCAAGAAATTAAAAAAGTGACAATTCTTGAGAGGAAATTTTCGGAGTCAATGAATTGAAAAATTCAACAATTCTTGAGAGGAAATTTTCGGAGTCAATGAATGAGAAGAATCTAAAAATTTTACAGAGAAATGAGTTGAGCGATGGTTATACTACGCATATATTAGGTTGTAACGAAATAAATGGCACTGAACCACTGTAAAT
The DNA here is from genome assembly GCA_947359475.1 of Heligmosomoides polygyrus bakeri. Classification (NCBI taxonomy): domain Eukaryota; kingdom Metazoa; phylum Nematoda; class Chromadorea; order Rhabditida; family Heligmosomidae; genus Heligmosomoides; species Heligmosomoides polygyrus. The sequence goes on along the minus strand of OX375868.1, from coordinate 98,226,258 downwards.
TTAAACAGTTAATATCTCGGCTTGTAGGCAAGTTTATTAATCGAAATAAAAACCTGATTCTACACATCTTTGCCAACGTGACACAAGCTTTTTTATCCCAGTGGCGTAAAAATCAGAAGTTCTGGAATTGACGAAATCTTCGAAGGCACTTTCGGCATCCTGTTGGTATTTGAATATTTTCCCTACCAAGAAGTCGCCAAGATGCTTGAAGAAATGGTAGTCTGTTGGGGAGAGGTCGGGAGAAAACGGAGGATGTGGTAGAGTTTCAATGCTCAGCTCATTCAATTTCTGCAACGTCATTCGTGCTACATGGGGCGAGCATTGTCGTGCAGAAGGAGAACTCGCCTTCGGTTTACCAAGGCCGGCCGGATATCCTTCAACTTTTTCATCATTTCTTCAATTTCAATGCAGTACTTCTCTGCCGTGATGGATCCACCGGGAGGGAGGAAGCTGTGGTGAATAATTCCCAGCGAACACCACCATACTGTCACCATTACTTTCTTTTGGTGCAATTCTGGCTTCGCGAAAACCTTGGGGCTCTCATCGCTGTCCACCCACTGTGCCGATCGTCGCCTGTTGTCGTACATTATCCATTTCTCGTCACAGGTTACGATGCGATCAAGGAATGGGTCCGTTTCGTTCCGTAGAAGCAGTGCGGACGAGATCTCATATCGTCGGTTTCTTTGCTCCTCAGACAGCTCGTGAGGCACCCATCTTTCCAGCTTTTTGGTCTTTCCAATTTCCTTCAGATGCCGGGCAGCTGTGTTGTGACTGACGCCAAGAACCTTCGCTATCTCCCTGGTACCTTCGTGTGGATCCTCCTCTACCACATCTCTCAGCTTGTCCGCATCAACATCACTATGCCTCCCACGACCTTCATGTTCTTCCAAGCTCTCATCTCCATTCCGGAACTTCTGATACCAACGATACGCCGTCCGAATTGTGGAGCATCCTTGACCGAATGCGGCGTTGATCTTCTCGTCCGCCTCCTTAGCTGTAGTGCCCAGCTTGAATTCATACAAGTAAATGCCTCGGATTACCCTTTTCTCCATCTGCAAAAAAGTCAATAAAACTCTAAAGTTTTCCCACTTTTACATAGAAAATTTGGCACTCACCGGTAGAGCAAAGTTTGCGCTTCTAAACGATATGCCACATGTTACGGCTTGTTCTTGATCAAACGCGTAAAGACGCGCCAAAGAATGGCGCGAGCCAGTGCCATTTGATTCGCTACAACCTAATAATTGTGCTTTTGAGAAAATTTGTCGAATAACTGAACGAATAAATTCGATGTCGAAAAATTTCTAGCGAATGAACGAACGAATCTACCCGCTCATCAATTTTTTCGAATGGTCGAAAATCGAGCAAGCTCCATTTCTCGTTAATTCAAAAATTCCAATAGTCGAACAATTTGTTTGAATCAGGTTCTGTGCTTGAAGATTTGAAGTTTATTCGATATTTCGAACAAAACTTATCCGATTTGCGAAAAAAGTGGAAATATTCGATTTTCGAATTTTCGATTTAGTATTCGAATATGGCTCCCATTCGATGTTCGAATTCGAACGAATATTCGAAAATCTAGAAATAGCGAATATTCGACTATTCGAACAACTATTCGAATATATTCGGTCGTGCGAATCTATATACTGCATAGGAGACGGGAAAGATGTTCCGGATCACGGAATTTGGTCCTCCTGAATTGTATCACTGTACTTCTTTCAGCCGAGCGAATTACTGTATCGATGTTGCTCTATGGAATCCTCTAAATTTTCTCAAAGAAGAGAAGAATTCAAAGAATATATACCATTTTCAAATCGGACACTCTTCACGTCAAATAGGCACACTTCTACGGTAGCTTAAAACTTTTGAAAACAAAGCGAACTCTTCTAAATTAAAATGAGCTTCTTCCACATTAAAATAGAGTAGAATTTTTGAAAAAAAAAATTAGAAAAAATTTTGTTTAAGGAATATTTAGTATGACTCTTTCTTTGATGTTTGAATTGACTTTTTCACATCCCCAGTAAGTTAACACACTTTGTTCTGAATGTAAGCATTAATAAATAAATGAAAGCAATATGCCTAGGTCTCCGAATAAAAACTCATCTAAAAAAACTTCTAAAAATCTAAAAAAATACGGTGAACTGGCGCGCATTTGTCAAACGATATGCGGTAATGTATACCGTGTTTGAGTAGTATAAACAAGCCATTCATCCTTTCGAGTTCGACACCGGACATTTTTGAGAAGGGAAGGGTACACTGATATGTCCGTCAGCTGGTCATTGCTAGTGATTGTGCAGGCCAAGAACGCATCCATAAAGTCTACAGGGCATGCATTGAAAGTAGAACGCACGGCGCATCCCGCAAATGAACTGATCAACGCCGACTTTTCCCTCGTGTATTCTTTATTTTTTCGTGGATGAACATTTCTTAAATACCTTATGTTCACTCGCTGGAAAATGGGGATATTTTGTTGAATTAGGCCAGCTTTAAGGTGAGACGATGTAAATACATTAAAATTATGCAAAAATCTGGAACATCCAGTTCATTCCTATTATTGAAAAGGTTTCCTCTACAATATTGTTTCTATAAGTACTGTTTCTGTTTTCGTGGCTATTAAATTATTTAAGTGACCTTAAAACGAACTTATCCCCCGTCCAAAAAAAAGAACATAAAAATAGTTCAAAAAACAGAGTAAGAAGCGAAGGTCCGCATTTTTAAACAACCAAAACAAATCAAAACGCCAAGCCTAACGTATGTATCAAAGCGAATAAAATGACCAATTACTCACTTTTCACTGGAGTTAAAAAAAACCCCAAACATTTTTTGAAGTTAAACAAATTCAACTGCATTCACGCAGCTCAAGTCGAATGATTCAGTCATATCACGATGCCGCCAGTTTCTATCAGTGTACAATAGACTTTCTACGTTGTAAAACCCTTAAAATGAACAAGACAAGTTAGAAAAAAGTCGAACCTTCCAATAACCAGAAAAAGTCGGGTGTATGGCTCAGTCCCGCGTCCGCATTTCTTTTCTAGTATAAAGCTGTACTGATCAGCACCGATTTTCCTACCCTTATTTTTGAAGTCTCTAAACATTGACATCAGGGATGAGCGGATTAACCGTTATCCGTTATCCGTTATCCGGTTTCCGGCTGGTTTTGGCCTATCCGTTTTGTTGTTCGTTATCCGGTGGTTTTTGGCCGGATAACGAACAACAAAATCTGGCACCCTTATGATTACTTAGTTGAATGAATATGAGGACAATTTTTAAAAATCGTTTTGTGTTTTTTCCACTGACAGTCGAGATACGTTTGCAATGCTAGGTCGGTGCCTTCTCTTAGTTCTCAATGGCATAATTAGGCCAAACTATCAACCTGCTCACAGCGCGTTCTGAAATGAAGAACACTGCCTTGCTCATTTCTATTTGTGGTGTTCTCACCAAAATTCCTTCTAGCATCATGTACTAACTGGAAAAAACCTGTCGGTTAGAGGAGAAAGGAATAAGCCTTCATACGAATCACTTCGTTTTAAGGATGTGCCCGATATTCATCTTCTATGTACACAATCTTTTAGCTCATCGAAGCTATGCTTGGCATGTGCATAACTTCCGAGTGGTGGGTGGAAAGCCAGTACTTCAATATCCTATCCTATCCTACTATATATTAAGGCGTTAGTCCGTCTGTCCGTCTGTGTATATGTGATACAAACCTGTGTGAACCAGTAAAACACGTCAAACATGTTAAAGGTGACCCGCACGTGCATGCAAAACCTGTCAAGGCTATCCTCATGTGCAGTGGATGGAAACGAACCAGAATTAGTGGGAAATGACCAGGTTGGACAAATGAGTGGAAGTATTCGAACGGACTCGATAGTATCAATTTTCGATCGGAGTTGTCGTTCAACACCACGATTTGACCAATCGGGATGCGATTATGATTGTGCCGGATGAGTAGACCAATATTAATCGATGGTATCGATTTTTCGACCGCAGTCATCGGTTTTAGCCCAAATTTGACCAATTGGAGTGGGAGTCACACGACAGTTTCTTCGAGAGAATTACTCCCGCTTGCAGGAAATACTCCAATATAAAGAGATTCAGACAGTTTCTAGAACAGGATAACAGTATCGATTGACCGAATAACCGATCGACTATCAATTTTTCTGCGCATTAGATCCTTCGGAGTGGGAATAGCACTAATGCGGTGGGCAGCGGACAATGCTTACGTCAATCGTTTTAAGGATCTGCCCTTACTCTATTCTGTGTGATAAGCAAGATTAATTTTTTCTTCTCTAATGGGGTCAGTAAGGGTCAATAAACCGTCATGTCCAAGGCGTTTTGTTTTCGGAGTTTGGGCCGAAGTCCCAACCAAACGTTTTGCGGCCGATAGACTTACGGGTAGTTGTTGAACAGTAGAAGCAGCTGTTGACGAGCTGCAGGCTCAATACTGGTATACGTACTTGGCCGATGACTTGTGGTGACCAGTCGATGGGCAAGTCAGTGCATTAACGTTCTCGTGGAATCCTGATACCTAGACTGGAAATCCGAACCAATGACATTGAGTCGGAGTGCATGCGAAAGTCGGCGCCTTCTCAGAGTGCGCTACTTCGCGCCTCGAAGAAAAACACCGATAAGATGGTTAAAAGTTGCTCATTTGACTGTGACGTGGACAATATTACAAATCCCGACCTACTATTAAAGAAAGAATGGTTTAAAATTAGTTTTAATTTTTGCTGTTTGTTCGTTATCCGTTTTTCCCTTATCCGGCCATTTTTGGGAAAAATTATCCGCTATCCGTTATCCGGGTTTCAAAATTTTATTATCCGCTCATCCCTGATTGACACCCTGATCAATAAATTGAATTTTGGTTGATTGATTTAATTGATTTCTGCATGAAAATATTGACTCTTCAAATTCAAATAGTAGAGGTTTGCTTAGAGCTTTGACGTTTAAACACATTAAACACTAAACCACTAATCAATATATCGATCTTTTTGTCTAATATGAGGCAATACATCGTTGCCTTAGTCTTGGTCTTTAATGGATTGAACATAGAAGCACTAATCAAAACATCTATCTTTTTTGTTTGATTTGAAGCAATACGGCCTTAAGTCTTAGTTTCTAATGCTTATAAACATAGAACCACTAATCAATATATCGATCTTTTTTATTTAAACAATATAATTTTGCCTTAAGTCATCGTTTCTAGTGGTTTCAAACACAGTAGGACCACTAATCAGTATATCGATCTTTTTATTTAAACAATATAATTTTGCCTTAAGTCATCGTTTCTAGTGGTTTCAAACATAGTAGGACCACTAGTCAATATATCGATAGTTTTTGTTTGATTTGAAACAATACGGCTTTGCCTTAAGTTTTAGTCTTTAATGGTCCTAAAAACGGGATCATTAATCAATATATCGATTTTTGACTTATACTTCGATATATTGGTTCTTCAAACTTCAAGTATGGCCTTAGTTTACGTCATAGTTTTGGAGGCTTTAAGGCCAGAAGTCCGATCAATATATTGATTTTATCACATATCGAAATGATTTTTAAAATCTTAAACCAATTATACATTTTCTATCCAGCTGAACAGACTTTTTTTACGAATAGGATAGAGAAGCATTACATTGTATTTCTGATGATTTTATACGTTTTGTTTCGTTCGATTAGAGCGCACCTACGAGTTCAGTGAATAAATAGATAAATAAATAAATAAAATATCGATCAGTCGTTTTTGTATACCTTTCTTCAACGTCGACATTGGAGCTGTTCTTATCGCTTGAGATTCATTTGTATCTGAGCCCAGCTGCCGCAGCTACCGTATCCGAACTGGTTACTCAGATTAAAAAGCTCAGATTACTGTAGCCACGCATCTCTATTGATTTTTCGGTTATCGATCGATCACTGTTTTCAGGCGATGTATCAACAACACGCCGCCTACATCCCTCAAGGAATCACCTTCCCATTCGCTCAGGGTTATTCAGCCGCCGGTCAATATCCGTACTCACAATATCGATTGTAATTGCCGATCGATTAATTGCCGCTGCGTATCGGAAATCGATACGCAGAGCAGCGTTCTCTCCGTTCTCATCATAAGAGCATTGCATAGTTCTTCCGTCGAATACAGAGTATTGTCCGTAATGTTCGTCGTCGTTGATAGCCGAGCTCAACCACTCGATTAATTGTACAGTATATAGCGTGTGTCCGTCTGTCTGTCTGTGAGCTTCTTAGCCATCTCGCCGCCTCGTCTCTAGGAGACGGTAGCCGCGCCGAGTTGTGCATTCGTGCGTCATTTGTCGTGTTGTTCGTGTGCTAAATTATTTATTGCAGGTACCATCACCCCATCATATTGTGTAGGTATATGCGTGTCCGTCTGTGTGTGGGTGTGTGAGGTGCGCCACGCCGCCAGATCGGCAGACGCCACTTGAAGATGAATAAAAGTGTGCATTAAGAGGTGTTGTCCACTTAACACAAACGACGACGACGACGTCGTCGTCGGACGTGTCGAACGGAGTGATCTATTCACTTCACTCTCACCCGGCCCGTCGTCTGACCACTTGAGAGAACACAACACAGTCAGGCTCCGCCGGCCGGGCACAGATGGCCCACGCGCAACCCCGGCACTGGAACCCGTCCTCGTTCCTATCAGCAGCAGCAGCGGCAGCACAAGTGCCCTACCGTACTTGAGACTCTGATGGAGAGTGTGACGAGACGAGGTAGCACCTGCCGGTTGTCGAAGGCGTAGGTGGGCACTTTGTGGTGCGGGACGGTCGGGGTAAGGTACCTAAAGGACCGCAGCTTAGGGCTTGGTACCGGCTGGCTCTATGCAAGTGGGTGGAAAGTCAGCGACCAGTATGCGCCATATAAACTGCTCGCTCCTGGTTCTACGTACGGAGTTGGCAAGGATGGAGACAGTCGTGGTGGCTGACTCGGGATGCATTGAGTAATTTCGCTCTTGAGATATCCCTCTATTTGAGAGCGTAAAAGAACTTCCCATTCATGTCGTGGAGATGGGCAGCATTGGGAGGTGGTAGCGCGTCAGCCAATCATAACCAAGCACAGCACATTCCAAACACCGGCCAGCCAATCAGAGTACTGATCTTACCATCCTCTTTAAATGGCAAGCCAACGAAATGCAATCTGATTGGCTGGTGCACTCCGACCACCCAATGCTGTCCACATTCCCGACATGCACCGAATTTTCTATTGCATTTGTATTTTGTGTAGAAATTTTGTTTGTCCGAATTTAAGCGCCGTACCCTGTATGAAGTCGTAGGTGCTTCAGAAGCAATGGTCGTGGTCCGAAATTCGCCCTGTACTCCAGAAACCGATCGTTTATGGGTCTTGTCCTTGAGTTGACAGTTTCTGATTCATAAATTAGCCTACTGGCTTCTTCGGACGACATTGCCTAGTCCACATATTCCTTCTCAAACCTCCTTACCGTACCGAAGCAGAAAGCATGGCGCATTCCACCAAGGTTTTCCTAGTTCTCTGTTCTTAAAGCATCTTACACAGTCTCAGCAAGGCCTACGATGACTCAGCTCGGTGGCCTTTCACACCAAGAAGTGTGAAGTCACTCTAAACGTGTTTGAGGTGTGAAAAGCCTCCCGTAGAGGTGACCGTTCCTAGGAAGCAACAGTGTAAACCACGGCGTACAATAGCTCCGTGACCTCTGAACACTTACAGCAACAGCTGGTGGAGTACCCATCTAGGGAACAGGGAACAGTGGTGGCCTACAGTAGTCCCGAAGTTAGCGGTTTTCACTCTCGTCAGAACTTCTGAACCTTAAGAATGCATTCATCATCTTTTGACGCCAAAATGACCCGAATCAGTTACCTCAACTGATCCTAATAGAAGACCAAGAAGCACATTCCCATCCCTAAAACTAGTATACATACTTCCAGATGAGCCAAGAAGGCATTTCATCGAACGGCTTCGTAACGTAAGAAACTCAAGATATTTAAACCGATTCCCTTGGAGGCATCCTGGCGCGACTCTTCTGACGCTACCTGTCGGGTCCAAAGTTCCATCTCAGTGGAAGACCAGCAAGACCGTCTTGCTATACGAGAAGGGAAACGTGCACGACTTTGGCAACTATCGCCCGATCTGCCTGCTGTCCGTAGTCTACAAGCTGTTCACTCGAGTCATCCTGAATAGGATCAGCAGAACGCTGGACGAGGGACAGCCATGCGAACAAGCAGGATTTCGGAGAGGACTCAGCACGATCGACCACATACACACCATTACGAAGCTCATCGAAGTGTCGCGAGAGTACAAGCTGCCGCTGTGCCTTACGTTCATTGACCTGAAGAAGGCATTCGACTCCGTCGAGACTGAAGTGGTCATGGAAGCCCTGCTCACCCAGGGCGTTCCTACTCAGTACATCAGAGTCCTTCGAGAGCTGTACAGTGGATTCATGACCAAGATCTCTCCATTCTACAACGACGTCGTCATCGACGTAAGGAGAGGGGTTCGACAAGGGGATACCATATCCCCGAATCTCTTCAGCGCCACCCTCGAAAACGTCATGCGCGAACTAGAATGAGAAGACATGGGAGTGAAGGTCGACGGCCGGCAACTACATCATCTTCGCTTCGCTGACGACATCGTGCTCATAACACCGAGCATCAGCCAGGTGGAGCGAATGTTGGCCGACTTCGAACGTTTATGTGGGAACGTTGGACTGCAGCTGAATCTTACGAAGACGATGTTCATGAGGAACGGACAAGTTCTTGATGCCCCATTCTCGCTCAACGGAACGAACACCTCCGAATGCTCCAGCTATGTATGTGTATCTGGGTCGCGAAGTCAACATGGCCAACGACCTAGCGCCAGAGCTGAGCAGGACGAAACGAGCGTCTTGGGGAGCTTTCGAGAGCGTCGAAGAAGTTGCGAAGAAGACGAAGAAGGTCCGACTCCGTGTCCATCTACTCGACTCTACCGTTCTTAATGCATGCCCTATCATGCGCCTCAGAGACCTGGGCTGTACGAAAGCAGGATGAGCACGCGATCTGCGTCGCGCAGCGTGGAATCTAGAGGGTTCGGAGTGAATCACGCAAGTGAGAGAAGGGCTCCGGAGTTGAACTCCGGAGTGAACTTCCCGGTGACTTCCTGAATGTGCTTGACCCCGTCGCTGCCAAACATGAACTAATTGAAGATGAAATCCCGCACTTTTTCACTTTGAGTGCTCACCGTTCTAGTGAATAAAAATTTTGAACAACGCGTGGAAATTTAGCCATTCTTAACTTAAAATGATCGCTAGGAAACAAGCTTTTAAACAAAGTACGATATTTCAGCGGGTTTACTTTGAATTCCTTGAAAAAACAGGAATGTTGCAAAATTTACGACTAAACCTAATATTAAAGTTCAATCCTTAACTGCCTATACAGATGTAGATGCCTTATAAACAATCCAAATGCCACCTTAAATGACCCATTGTCGCTGTCCAACAAAGGTTCAGTGCATGGCGTCTTCGCCTTCAAAGATCAGAGACGCTGCCGCGTGGGCCAAGTCATCGAAAATTAGGTGGGCCGGCCACGTAACGCACTTCGCAGACACTCGCTGGACGAGAGCAGTCACCGAATGGATTCCGCGGGAAGTCAAGAGAACACCAGGATGGCCACCAACGCGTTGGTCGGACTTCTTCGTGAAAGCCCTGAACGACCGATATGACGCTCTTCGTGTCCCTCGAGCGAGGAGGATCCATTGAAGCACTCTGGCACGCGACAGGGACGAATGGAGACGCTGCTGGCGCCCGCTCGAGCAAGTCGATGATCAACAGGACGACATGTGATACAGGTGTGGCCTCTGGTGGCAGTGCTCTTCTTTGCTGAACTCTATGTATTGCAGCGATAAAGAGCAGAAATCTCGTGAAACCTTCACTGAAATACTGTCCACCTGCAGATGAATTTCTTCAGTGAACTATAGCAGACCATTCCTATTGACCGCTACCCACATACGTTCAATTGCATCCACCCACAGTAGACCGCTAGTAGTTTCAGAGTGGTCCTCGCCACAGCTCACCAACTGTGTATAGTTCATCGGTGAAATTTCACCAGTAGATGAGCGTGGAACTTGCCATTTTGGGCGGGAATTCAAAAGGGATTAAGACATAGCCTACTAGCTTGAAAATACGTCGCAAAACTTTGTCTAAAATCGCCCTACATAAACGCCGGGACTTGAACCAGTGACCTATGCCTTCTAGCCAGCTATCACTAGGGAGGACTTGAGACCGGATTTAGATTGGAGCTCATCCGTCAGAGAGTTAGGGTTTAGGTGGCTAGAGGGGCTTTCAAACCGACCTATGTTTCAAACGCCACGATTCCACCTTCCAGCCTGGGAAATAGCTAGAGTAAGATCAAGGAAGTTCAAGACTTTCCTTGAGACGACTTTATGTCCATAAAAAGTCGAAAGAGCATAAAGGATAAAGGACGGCGTTATTCAATCCCTTTGGGATGCACCACGCATTCTACTTCTACGGGATGTCGTGGAGGCGAGCTGAATGCGCATTTGGCCATACAATAAATTGCGGTGGCCAGCCGATGAACAAGTCAGCGCTTTCTCCTTTTCAGACAAGTCTGCTGGCAATTCTCCGATCCTGGAGGGGTGGAAGGCTTGGTTGGCCTAGGCAGGAAATCCGAACCAGGAACCTGGTATCGGGTGCAGGCGACAGCCGACGCCTCCTCCGACTGCGCTCCACGCGCCCAAGCCAAAGCAGCATAGTAGCTTTAAATCTCACGGCACCTATTAAGATGAAGTGTCCTCTGTCAGTGAGAAGTTTCTTGGTTATTAACTCCTAACTGGTCTCTAACTAAGCAGCGGCCACATTCAGGAGAAGCCGTACTTAAACTCGCACATAGCGCTCCTGTAAGTAGATAAAGAACCATATGCGCAGAAGAGCCCAAGAAGGAGCCGCCACCGCCGCCGCCGCTTCTCACCGGAACCATGCCCTCGCCGACCGCATTGTTCTAATTAGATAACATTGTGCTGGCGCTTAAAAGGTTTGGCCTCGCCTCGATTACCGTACGCGCTTTGGCGGCTCGCGCGGGCGGCTGCAGCAGTGCTTGTTTGTGCAAACTAATTGACCTAGGCGAACGTCTACACCCGCCGATGCATCGGCAGGCCCTGCGAAGCCCTTCCTGGGGACGCCTCCTGAACTACTGCGATTCAATTCCGCATGGAATGGACGAGGCGATAACACGTACACCGTGCTGGGCTCGCTGTTTGTCCACCACGAAGTGCGCCATTGATCCCGGAGGGGTGAAGTGTTCGTCAAGTACGTGCTTACCCACCAGCACACTGACTCCACATCCTTGATGGACGGCGGCGGTGGTGGTGGTGGTCACGGACACCCCGGAAGTCAACACAGAAAGTAATGACGGACACCCTTACTCGTCTTGACAACCGAGAAATGAACAGTCCAGTTGCCTAAGTGCCCAGGGAAAAGCCACTAGATGGCTGATGGTAATGCGAGTCTCATCCTTCTACAATGATCTCAGTTGTCTTCCCGAACACTAAGCAGCTTGTGTTGCTTCGACACGATGAACTGTGAGACCTTCTTCCAGTCGACCTTGATTGCTGGCCAATTCTAGGAGGAGTAAGCTCGTGCTTACCTACAGCCTTGAGGATCTCCCAGCGACGAGGAAACTGGGCGGCCTTATAACTGTACAGATGACCAAGCATGTTGGCCATTTTTTCGAAGAAGTTCATCTTTGTCGTGGCCATCTTCACCCTCAAACTTGGGTAATTAAACCTGACCAAACTTGGGTAATTAATTATGCCTCCAGCCAGAAGGAAATGCTCACAGCTCCCCTTTCGCTGTCGACATCAACAACCTCACCGCCATAGCACTCACCTATTACCCTAATAACCTCTTATTGCCCTTCTCACCTCTGGACTCGCCTAATTATACCATTTTCACGTCGAATTGGACACTCTTCTAAGTTAGGCTAAGATGTTTGAAATTTAAGCGAACTCTTTCGAATTGAAACGTGCTTCAAGCGGGTTAAACCACAGACTTAACAAGATGGTTCGAATACTTTTTTGTTCAAAGAAAATTGGGCATAACCTACTTTGATTTTTTTTAGTTCAGTTGCCCGAACGAATGGAATAACTGTATAGCATTTTTACTTTTAGATAAAAATAATAATTTAAAATTTGTCTTAAAGCACGGCAATTTAGCAATCATATAGTGCATTAAACCCGCTCAACAAGTTCGCGATTTTTATTTGATTGATAGTGTCAATGCTGCCTACATGAAGCGTCAAAGTGAGGATATCTGTGTCCTTTACAACTGTTTTTGTTGCAAGTGCGAAACTCCCTGCAAACAGATATTTTGCTGTCAATCGAATAAAAATCGCAACGTCTTGGACGAGGGCATGACGCAATCTCTTTTTTGGCACTAAAAATGGCCGCCTTCATGCTCTTTAAAACGAGCTTTAAACCATTATTTTCCCCAAAAATATGAGCATTTTTAATATATAAACAGAAAACACAAGAAAACAAAGGAAGGAAACAATTGTGAGATAAACAATGTGTTCACTCATTGGTTAACTGAATTAAAAATTCAAAGAAAGTTACACTCATATTTTCCTTGAACAATTTTTTAGAATGAGATTTTAGCAGCCTCTCCGTACTCGTCCTTCCCATCGTTGCAGAAATGGGGGCTCTTTCGGGGTGAGGGGAATGAGGCCCTTTAGTGCTGCTGTTTTTGACTGGAGTAACACGGGTAGCTAGTCGGGCTGGTACTTGTGAAGCAAAGGGCCCGTGGTGCCGTGGGGTTGCTGGGAAACATGTTAACGCGGCAAACCCACGGCACCACGGGGTCGGTACTTATGAAGCACCCGTCCTCGGGTGCCGTGGGTTGCCGCTTTTCCGTTGCCGTTGCCGCGTCAACATGTTTCCCGGCAGCCCTACGGCACCACGGGCCCTCTGCTCCATAAGTACCGTCGGGCTCTGTCGTGCGGGCGAAGAACTCCGGGCAGCCAGCCAGACTGCCCGAAGGGACGGGCGAGACTTTTGAGGCGGCCTCGAATCGCCTTACGGTGTACTCCCAGTCTACCGAGTGCAAGCTTTTGGCCGGGCCGACACAGTTACAATCCGCACAGTCACGGACACATCCACGCACACAGTGCACGAACATGCCGCTCCAACGCACAAGGAACGCGTCGACCCGACACAGCAGGAGCAAGGAGTCCATCCCCTGCATCCCACCTGCGTCTCTGGGCAGTACACGGTCGCATTTGGTTCGCGTTTAATTCCCCTATCCACCACCCGGGGACGCGCCACGTGGCCCTGCGACAAGCGGCCCGAGATCCCTCTTAACAAGAGAGCCCGAAGGCTCCCTATCGAGGGAGATCCGTGGTATCGAGGGAGATCCGTAGAAGTCCGATTCCGTGCCCACCTATTCGACTCCATTGCTCTTCCTGCCCTAACATAGGCCTCAGGGACCTGGGCTATACGAAAGCAGGATGAGCACGCGATTAGCGTCGCGCAGCGTGGAATCGAGAGGGCGATGCTCGGAGTGACACGACTTACGCAAGTGAGAGAAGGCCTCCGGAGTTCCGAGCTTCGCCGACACTCTGGCACACGACAGGGACGAATGGAGACGCTTCTGGCGTCCGCTCGAGCAAGTCGATGATCAACAGGACGACAGGTGGCAGGTGAATTTTTTAGAACATTTTTGGAGAGTGTATAGTTTGATGTAGAAGAAGCTCATTTCGATTTGGTAGAGTTCGCTTGGAAGGTCGAAGGTCTTAGGCCAGCTTAGAAGAGTGTCCAATTTGATTGAAAGGTGTCCAAATTCGACGTGAAAATGGAACATATGCCATACTGGTGGAGCAGCCGAAGATTCAACATCTTCGCGTTCCTAGAAGAACTCGTACCCGAAAGACTTATCCAGCATCGCTACATAGGCACTTGGGACGTCACTAGGGTTCAATTCAGCACACGGACAACCGAGAAGACAGTCAGTACGGCCAGCTGACAGCCGAAACCGTGGAAGTGCGACTTCTCTTATGCATCTGGCTGCTTCAGAGCGTTCGTATGCTGTCTGCTATTCTGAAGGCAACCCAAGGAGGGTAGAATCTTCAGCCGGAAACCATCGATGCTTGGGTCATTCGTGGCAAAAGACGACACCGTTTGTCTAGGAATTGTCGATGTCGAAGGGCTACATCTGATGAAAGACGCCTTCCGAGGGGCAGCCGGAAATTCGCGCTTGAACTTCGCTTCGTATATTTCTACAGAATCCTAACGCCTATCCATGTCTAGTCTGGAACGCAGCATTCCATCTAATTCGACGTATTCTTCGAGTTGAAGATGTTTCTTGGTAGACAGCTCAAAGATGGTGAAGGGTTAGTTTTTTAGGGAAAAGGAGACCAAGTAATCAAGAGTTTCTTACAGTCCCCGTAAGTTCTTCAGTCCCGTATCGTCCTCCATCCACTTCCGCCTAGGAACAACCACACGCCTCGACTCCCCTAGGGTAGCCACTCAGTTCAGAGTCCTCCCTGTGACTCCCTTAGAAGTCCAGAATTCCATGAGCCCTCTGCAAATCGGATTATCGCCCACACAAGGGCGTTTCTCGACGGTATGGTGGTGTTGGAGGAGATTGTAACTCAATCGCCTCAGCTCTCGGCACGCATTCGGCCACAACGTACCAACCAACCTGCAGATGCTTTCAAGTGGCCGACCGACAAACAGAGCCCAACACAATCGGCTCTCCCTCTCCTCTGTTTCAGCCGTTTATGCCCTCTTGAGCACCGCGCGGCGGATCACCTTGCGGGGACGTAGACGGACGTAATGGGACGCCGTGGACAGCGGTTCTTTCGTTTTTGGCGTGGCACCGATTGTTTTTCAGATTTTCAGAGCAAAAAAAAAGCCAAAACTGTCTATAATCCGAGTCGCGAATATGGACAGCATGAGGAGGGGTAGGAACGGGCCATGGACGTACCAGTCAGAGAGGACGAACAGGACGCAGGTACCCTGATTGGCTTTGACTGGCCGATGCGCTTCCACATTCCAATGCTGCCTACATTCACGACATGGCGCTCCTTTGCCCTCAATTGCCCACTATGATTAGGTACCAAAAAATAATAGAAAAAACCCCGTAGAAGTAGAATACGTGGCGCATCCCACCAATGTATTCACTACGCCATTCTTTGTCATTTTTTGTAAAATAGATCGTTAGTTCATATTCATGTGCAAATTAATTAATTATGAAAAATTAAAATATATTTTTTTAAATAAAAAAGACAGAAATTTACATTCCACGTGCGATTCTCGATGAATCTTGGCATCTTTGTCGTTGTAATAGACGAGAAGTTTCTTTAGCGTAGCCAAAGCTGTTACAAGTCCTTATTGCGGCTTATGTTTCAGCGTTGCTGCCTACTTCAAAGCCTCAAACTTGGGTAACTGAACCTCTAAGATAAACAAGGACTTGTAACAATCTTGACTATGCTAAAGAAGGTGTTCGTCTAAAAAGTACTGAATATTGGAAATTTAAAAAATATTGGAAAAATATTGTTAAAAGAAATATTGGAAAAGTATTGTTAATAATATATTAAAATTTTCATTTATTTTATGCTATTTTAACACTAAATGCCCGACTGAAATCTTGTTAAACTGCTGGAGGAAGGCCGACCACTAGTGGGGAAAATCCTTTCAATTGTCGGTGAATTTTATTCGACGACCAGGGATCAGTTGACGTTCCAATTCAGCGGAGATTCACCTACAGTTGACCGCTGGCGTTTCGAAATTATCCTCGGCCATAGCCATGCCATGCGGTAGAAACAAGACTGGTTCCCGACTACGAATAGATTGAGAATCTGCCTCTGAAGCGTCAATACCTCAGCCAACTTTGTATAGATTCAGAATCTTCACCTCCGCCCTGTGTTCTGTTCTGCTCCTCACGCTCACCTTCTCCTAGTCGCCCGTGGAAATTCCCATGCACAGACGGGGAGTCCACAGCGGGGCGCAGATGGTTGCAGTGTGAAGAGCAAGCTGTCTCAATTAGCACTTGAACAGGTGAGTTGGGTAAGATGCTCAGGAGGGGTCTTTGAGAGGGGTAGGGAGCCTCACTGGAATGAAAGCTTACGATGACGTAAGGTTTGGTTAGGAGCTTAGGAGATTGATCTTTTGGAACACTTCCCTATGCCTACCGTAGCTCAAAGGGTGTGTGTAGCGCAGTCGGAGAAGGTGTCGGCTGTCGCGTGTACCCCATCCCAGCAGGTTCCTAGTTCGGACTTCCCGCCCAGGCCAATCAAGCCTTCCATCCACTGGGATCGGTGAATTGGTACCAAGCATGTCTGTAAGGATACATCGCTGATTTGTTCATCGGCTAGCCACCGCAAGTCGATGTATATAGCCAAAAACGAACTCAAATCGCCTCCACGATATCCCATAGAAGTACAATGCATGGCGCATCCCAAAGAAATTAATTAACACCGTCCTCTATCCTTTATATATTTTTTAAAAAGGCTAACTTTATACGAAGATGTGATCAGGTAAAGTTATGATGAAAGGATAAAGGACGGCGTTACTCAATCTCTTTTGGGATGCGCCAGCGCATTCTACTTCTACGGGATGTCGTGGAGGCAACGCGTATATTTGGCCATACAATGACTTGCGGTGGCCAGCCGATGAACAAGTCAGCGCTTTATCCTTCCCAGACAAGTCTGGTACCAATTCACCGACCCCGAAGGGATGGAAGGCTTGGTTGGCCTGGGCGGGAAATCCGAACCAGGAACCTGGTATCGGGTGCACGCGACAGTCGCGCCTCCTCCGACTGCGCTACACGCGCCCATCAGGTAAAGTTAAAATTCAAAAATGGCGAAAACATTCCTTTCAAAAATTCCTCTTAATCCGAACAGTGTGAAGTTATTTGAGGCGCATCTACCGTCGTTCCCACTAAAATTTCGCTTTAAAGGAAACTTTTTATGTTTCTAAAGGTTTCAATAAAATATTTTCCTTTATTATAAAAAGACAACGCTGGGCTACTCCTCGGGTCTCTTGCCATCCCGCGGAATCCAGTCGGTGACGACTATCGTCCAGCTGGTGTCTGTGAAGCGCATTACGTGGCTGACCCACCTAATCTTCGACGAGTTGCCCCATGCGACAGCGTCTCTGATCTTCGAACGTCTGCGAAGCTCGTTGGCTAAACTCCGGAGGCCTTCTCTCACTTGCGTGAGTCGTGTCACTCCGAGCGTCGTCCTCTCGATCCCACGCTGATCGCGTGTTCATCCTGCTTTCGTATAGTCCAGGCCGCAGAGCCGTAAGTTAGGGCAGGAAGAACGGTGGAGTCGAATAGGTGGGCACGGAGTTGGACGTTCTTCGTCTTCTCCACGACTTCTTCGACGTTCTTGAAAGCTCCCCTAGGTCATTGGCCATGTTCATTTCGCGACCCTGATACACGTTGCTGGAGCATCAGAGATGTTCGTTCCGTTGAGCGAGAATGGGGCATCAGAAACTTGTCCGTCCCCCATGAACATCGTCTTCGTACGATTCAGCTGCAGTCCAACATTAGTCCAACTATAATTACCAAACTAGGGAGACGACGAGCGGTTTTGAGCCGAAGCTTAGAAAACTGAACTTCGTAAACCCTCTTTACGCACACTGTAGCCCAGATGGCTAGTTCGCCACAGTCCAGGAAGATAAGGCAGAATCATCCCAGCGAACCAGTCCTCCTCCAGTCTACCGTAACCGCCTGATGGTGGCGCTCATTACATGTCGTCGCTTTGACAGATGGTTTCTGCCACTTCAGAACGATTCTCCCCGGCGTCGCCTGTCCACTTCACGATTGACCCATTAATTCGCACACTGGCTGGCCGAGAGGAATCAGCGGAGCCGCTTATGGGACATGGGGGAATGCCCAGTACCTCCTGCTGTGGGGCTACGAACTGCTGCTCCGAACTAACCCGGATTGACTTGAGCTAATTACGCGTCGCCGTTCGGTGTGTCAGAGGCGAGAGGACTGATTAGAGGGCGCGCACCAGTTGCGCAACCCTACTAACGACCGTAACGAAGGTGTTAGCAGACAAAATACCGGCGACACCTCTGGAATGGGATAAACAGGCAGACAGATGCCGGGGAGACAGATGAAGTGACCCTCGTCCACATCAAAATGCTTTTTTTAAGCAATTGACAGTTTTTTAGTGATAAGGAGAAAATCGAAAAAAATTGTGGTTATTTATTTATTCATTTACTTATTGCACTTGTCTGTGTGCTTTACAAAAAAACAAACATAATCAAGGAAGCACATAAGAGAGCACAGAAAAGTACAAGTTTAACAGCATGTGAACGGCAAGGGTCGCGCCATGCTCTCACTCAAAACTGTACATTTTAGACTTGATTGATTTATCGTGGACTATTAGTTTGGGGGGGGGCAAAAGTAATGAGACACCCCATGCCGTGTCCATATACCTCGTGGCTGGAGTCAGGTTTCGTGCTTGTCGTATTTGTATGTTTGTATGCTACTTACTGAAGCCCATCTGAGAAGTTATCACTTCCGCCCTTTCCAGAAGCATGCCAAAACCGCAGTCTGTCTCATGCCGAAACCCCAGCCTGACGAGTCGACCTGTGTTGCGCAAATCTCGTCCAATTCCCAACCCCGAGCAGCCTGGGCTCAATATTCACGCAAGATGAGAAGTACGTCTTCTACCTTAACCTTGCCAAGCAGCGAGTCTGGGTGAGGCCTGGTAACCTGTTACCGACCTTCGTTCGGCGAGATGTTCACGGCGAGAAGCACCTTCAGAGCTTTTGGGTCTGCGCCCATGGACAGGTTTACCGGAAGCTGTTTACCAAAACCACGACGATGGACTCCAAGGTCATGGTTAACGAAATAGAAGAGATCGAACTTAACTCGAACTTATTCAGTCGCAGCGCTTCAAGAAGGTTCTCCTCTTCGACAACGCAGCACCCCATCGGGAACAAGTAACCACGGATAAGCTTGGCCAGCTGGGTTACGTTCAAATGCCTCACCCACCGTATTCGCCGGACATCTCTCCATGCGACTACCACCACCTCTTGAGCCTACAGGACTTCCTGGTCGGAAGGGACACAAGAACCCAAGCAGTCCTTGTCAACCATATCGAGCAGTTGATCAATACCAGGCCCAAGCAGTTTTGGAAGGATGGGATCAGAAAGTTGGCTGAGCGATTGCAGCAAGGTCCTTGCCCTTAATGGCGAATACATTCCTCAGCATCGTTGAGTTGTAATTGAGTTATAAAGAGATAAAGATTTTTTTTCATTTTGTCTCATTACTTTTGCCCCCCCCCCCCCTCCCCCTAATAGATGCTCCGGCCACGTTTTCGCCATAAATCGACCATATTCCTCTCATGTGCTCTTTCTGAGCCTCAAAAAAATGCAAGCGCTTATCGAATGTCCATTATTTTATGGCGACAAGAAAAAACGTTATAGGATTGCGCCACGAACTCATTCGAGACAGCAGAAGAGACTTCCCGCCTAGAATTAATCACTATTCACGTTGGTCAGAGAACGCAACAAACAAACGAATCATGTGATGTCAATTTTTTCACAGCTCCTGTCCGCCAAAAAGAATTTTCGAGAAACTTTTAAGACTTGATTGCACTCAAATCTCTTTGCGTCGGCTACAGGGTGTCGGAATTGTATGAGTAGACAGGCGCCGATATGTATAGTGTGTCTCAAAAAATGTACACACTGCTTGAAAGGTCATAACTTTGCTCATCATAAAGGCACTGAAAAAGTTGAGGGTTCATATTTAATCCCTGGAAAATCTAAATTCCCTGACATATGAGTGGCGTGGAATGCGCCATACACTCGCCTGAATCCTTGCATTTGCACTCGATTGTGTTTCGCTCGAATACTCGTTATAATTTCTCCACAAAGTGGCCGTATCGATTGATTTGTGCTTCCTTCAAAGTGTAAAACTTGAAAACGCACTACAGCTTGCGAAAAATGCGGGGTATTCTAAAAAATGTAGGTACTATTTGAAGGGTTCTAACATTGTTGCTGGTGAGGCCTTTGAAGATGTTTCAGGCTCGTACGAAAACACAGGGTAAAGAGAATTCGGCGGTATGTAAATAGTCCAGATGGAGCCATGCCCCTGCCTGAAACCTTGCATTTCAGACTCGATTGATTTTGCACGGGCTGAATGCTTGTTACAGTCTTATTACTACCTGGCCAGATTAACCTGTGCTGTGCTTCTTTCACGTTTTTCGTCCCCCAGCTGCTGAGCTATACCGATTAACCTTTCCATTCGGCTTGAGTGTTGCTTCGAGAGAATCCGTCTTGAAAAACGTGGCTCCTGCTCACATTTAAATTGAGCAATGCACTCTCATGTCGCGTGTCTTTCACATCAATGTCAAGTTCCAAAAAAAGTTTAGAAAAAGCACAGCATACGTTAATGCGGTCAAGTTGTTGCGACAAGCATTCAGCCCATGTATTAGGTTGTCCCATAAGTCCCCGCCGTTTTTTTTCAACGATTCACTGCAGATTTCGCCGACGGTCTCTTGCATAGCGCTGCATAGCATTCGAAAGAGAATTATTTACTCTATCAGAGCGTGTATTGCATTTCTTTTTTAACCATGAAATTTGTCAATTTTTAGGTCGTTGAAGTGAAAAGTGAAAAAGTAGCCATTTGCGCACTTGTTCTCTCCGCTTAGGTTTGTAATTTTTTGCGCAGTTTTTAACAGCATTTGGAAGACAATGTTCTGTACTACAAGAATATGTGTTGGTCCTATTTTCTCACTTGCCCTTTATTGATTTTTAGGTCATCAAATTGGGAATTCCGACTTTTCCGTCCGAATTTTTACCAAAACTCCGGTTCTGTGGTTGGACTTTTTTGCTTGGTGTTATATGTTGTTTGGAAGAGGATGTCTTGCTCAGTAAGAATTTGTGTCGCGTTTATTGGCTCACGCTGATTTCTGTCGAATATCAACAACTGAAGAAGGAGGGGGAGTTGTTGGTGAAGACGATTTTTCTCTTTTTGGCATTTTGTTGATATTCAAAAGAAATCAATAAACGCGACACATATTCTTATAGAGCAAGACATTCTCTTTCGAATGACATATAACACCAACCCAGAAAGTCCAACCACAGAGCAGGAGCTGTCGGCAAAAATAACCATCCTCCTTCGGACGTCCCAATTTGATGGCCTAAAAATCAATAAAGGACGAATGAGCAAATAACACTAACACATATTCTTGTATTACAGAACATTGTCTTCCAAACGCTAGAACTGCGCAAAAAATCCAAACCTAAGCGGAGAGAACAAGTGCGCAAATGGCTACTTTTCACTTTCCACTTTTCACTTCAACGACCTAAAAATTGACAAAATTCATGGTGAAGAAAGAAATGCAATACATGCTCTGATAGATAGAGCAAATTATTCTCTTTCGAAAGCTATGCAGCGCTATGCAGGAGACCGCCGACGAAATCTGCAGTGAATCGTTGAAAAAAACGGCGAAGACTTATGGGACAACCTAATACAATCAATCGAGTCTAAAAATCAAGGTTTTAGTCGGAAGCATAGCGCAATCTTGACTATTTACACACCGCAGAATTTTCGTTACTCTGCGCTTTCGCACGAGCCTGGAACATCTTCAAAAGCCTCACTAGCAGCAATGTTGGAACCCTTCAGATAGAACCTACATTTTTTAGGATACCCTGCATTTTTCGCAAACCGTAGTTCCGTTTTAAGTTTTTAACCTTTAAAAAAGCACGAATCAGTCGATACGGCCACATTGTGGAGAAATTATAACAAGTATTTAAGCGAAACATCAATCAAGCATAAAATGCAAAACTTCAGGCGAGTGCATGGCGCATTCCACGCCAGCGATATGTCAGAAAATTTATATTTTCTTAGGATTAAATATGAGCCCTCAACTTCTTCTGTACCTTTACTGTGAGCAAAGTTATCACCTTTCAAACAGTGTACGCTTTTTTAAAGACACCCTGTATATTAAGTCGTTGCATATGAAATGGCCGATTTTGACTGAAAACTTTGGCAGATCATAACTTCGCATGGAAGCAATTTTATCAATCGAAATAAGCACCATTACAATTAACATACCTCTCCCAGTGCGACAATAGCTTAGACATTCCATCTTTGCAAAAATCAGAACTACGAGAATAAGAAGTCATTTTCGACATCATCCTGGTTGCTGAATTTTTTGTCCTTCAAATGACGAGCTAAATACTTGAAAAAATGACAATCGGTAGGGGACAGATCTGCTGAATATGCTGGGTGTGGCAGAGTTTCGTAGCCCAATTCATCCGGTTTCTGGACAACAATTTTTGAAACGTGCGGACGCGCGCTGTCATGCAGCAGGATTGGGCGTCTTCAACTGACCAAAGTCGGCTGTTTTTCAATAAACTTCTGGTGCATCACTTCATTATCGGGACAGTACTTCTCCGCTGCGATACTCTCTCCAGTCTTCAACAACTTGTAGTGAGCTACACCAGCCATTATCCACCATACGGCGTGGACGGAGACTTGGTTTCGGCACCTCTTTGGAACTGTCATTTTTGTCCAGCCATTGTGCAGAGTGACGACGACTGTCAGAAAGGATCCGATTTCCGTCGCATGTCACGATCCTGCCCAAAGAAGGCTCCCTTGGATTGCGCATTCTTAACGGAACACAGGTGTCGTGGCGCTTCAGCATCTGACCGGCGGTCAGTTCGTGCGGGATCCATTTATCCAATTCATTTACTCCTCCGATCGCATTCAAGTGGCGACTGATGGCGCTGCCGTCAACGCCGAAATGCTGTGCTACCTCTCTCACAGTTTGACGCTGATCCGCTTCCACCATGGTTTTGAGTTGGTCGTCACCAAGGAATGATGGCGGCCTACTTCGGTCTTCATCTTCGAGACCTTCATCTCCAGATCGAAACCTTTCGCCAGTGGCGAATTATGCGTTCCTTAGCGAAATCCTCCCCAAATGCAGCGATGATGTCACGAGCTGCGGCGGCGACGTTGTGTCCACTTTTCCATTCATCTTCTGCAAAACGACGTCAAAAACTCGGCAAGCGGCAATTTGGTCACAAAAGCTATAAATGATAAGAAAGCGGAGATTCCACGCTTTCAGAAACCGTATACAGTGTCTGAAACGGGGACATTCGCAGCCTCGAAACATTGACCAGAAATTGTAGCAGCAAAATCGACCATTTCATATGCAACGACATAATACTAATTGGTTACAGCAAGCTAACCTATAGGAAGCAATTAAAAAATTGGAATCGTAGTGTCTTCGCCACGATGTCTTTCAGAACTGAAGTGTGTAGTGGAGAAATTCACTTGGTTCACAAAGAAATTCACTTGGTCAAGAAAAAAATCTTGAATATTAACGAAGAATAATTCTCGGGGTCCATGTCGCGAAAGTGGGCAGCATTGGTGGGTTGGACCGCGCCAGCCAATCATAACCAGTGAGGGCACCGACCAAATGCACGCCAGCCAATCAGGATACTGACCGTATGTACACGACCTCTATTTTCGCCTAGGAATCTGTGGAGATCATGCAAGTATAATACATTAAAGCCAGTGGACGGTAAGCTTCACCAAAAGGTATTCAGTATCGATAGGGTGATGATGACTATCGATCGATAACGCTGGCTTGTAGGATGAAGTCCAAACCAGCCCAGTAACTATTTAAATCTCGTGACAAGACAAATCTATCGAAGGAGAGGAAAGCCTAATAATTAAACCTTACGAAACATAAGAGGCCTAATCTGTCAGTCGGAACGTCTGTTCGTCTGTCCACGCAAAATTAATTTCCTCTCGAAGACTTTCATAACAAGCCGGTTAATTTTATCGATTGCTGTCTAGAATTGACTAGCTGAAGATCAATCGAGATCGTTCGGATATACATATTAGCTCCTTACTATCAAACAACCATTTGCCCATATCTTTAGAATACACGGCGTATACCACAAGAAGCTAGCAAGTATTTACGCACAAGTAGTATAACTAAGGTGTCAAATGTCCTATAAACAAAATAGGGTACTTTAAAACACATTTAAGGTATAATAGCATAAAGGAAGAGCAGATCAATACTGGTGTGCGCCATGCACTCAATTTTCCATGGGATTCGGTTTCTAACTTCTCTATAGGACTTGTCTCAACGTTAAAATCGACATTTTTCAAGCTGTTTATCTCAATTTTTGCTGAGTTTTCAGTGAATAAACGTTAGATTCTGAACTCTTCCCAGGCTAATGTCGAGTCATCTAACCGGTCATTAGTCCTTAACTCCTTAGCCACATCTAATGAACTAATTACAGGTGTGCCGAGAGCAAACTTCTCGTCGAGAAAGTGCGCGCCAGAAGGCGGTCATGGCAGCTCCGTGATCGTGTCGCGACCTGACAGTGTTTGGATTCGCTTCGCACTCAGCGCTGATGAATGAGGTGCTAAGAGACCGAAGTCAGCGGGACTCTGCAGGTGGCTGCGGACGGACTGCTCCAAGCCGCTGGAGCAACTCGCTCGACGTCGTCGCGGGGGATTCCGGCCACTATTTTCCCAACACACTTCGCGCTCTTGACCCGCGGAGTGTGGCGCTCGCTGATAGACGAGATGTTGACAGAGATTAGTGTGTGAAGCGTCGGAGATTAAGCTCAAATTTCACCCGCGATTCCCCCACGAATACCCGCAAACAGCAAGGTACTTGTGGTCCGTGTGCACATAGGTGTACACAGGGCTGTCAACGCTTAGGACACTGGAAATTGTGGCTTAGTGGGGAAAAATTAACCGGGGTTCACCCTATTGCGAGATCATATGATGATTTCGTAAGATATTGTAAGGAATTTCGGTTAGAGATTTATCAGATTTGCAGCTATGCAAACAAAAAACTCCCTATAAAGGAGTCATATGGGAAAATCCACATGGCACTAATCTCATGTTCCATTTTTTCTATTCTTCATTCTTTTGTAGAATGTTTTTAGGACGCTCTAATGTGTACTGTATTTGTACATTAAAATTTTGGTTCAATTGCCCAAGTTTGAGGTGAACTGTGTCGAACAACTGGTGTATGTGTGTACCGAAGGACATAAACTGAACCACCGACAATGTAGCTTACATCCTTGTCTGGGCAGGAGTCGGCTAGCGCTAGCATCTTCTCGATCTTTCTGCCATTGGACTATGTACTCTAGAAGGGATATCCTAAGCTCAGCTTAACTAGCACTTGTCGTAGGATCCTATTGTTCGGACAAACCAAAATCGGCCAGTATTTTCGCTACGGCTCAAGAGGACCAACGCAGCTCACCACCGGCGCACATGGTTCAGCCACTCGACCCAGAAGCGCGATCGTCGAGTACCCGGGACACCTGCGGTGACGCAAGATCACTGAAATCAATTACCGGCGGCCGATTCCGGTTCCCGAAAGCCGCCATCACACTCGAATATCTGGCCAGGTTGTCAAGGAGTTGACCTACAGGAGTCGGATACGGTATAAAGGATAAAGGACGGTGTTACTCAATCCCCTAATGCGGATGCGCCACGCATTCTACTTTTACGGGATGGATAACCAAACCAATAAAGCTGCTCTGCTTATGAGCTTCTTATGTTCCAATCTTGCTCTACCTTCTAAGACCAGGAGCCAGATTTATCAATCGCTTACCGGGCGGTAACGGTGAAAAGTACCGCCAAAGCTCAGATACCGAGATCCATTAGCATCAAGTATGGCGGTACTTTTCACCGTTACCGGACAGAAAGCGACTGAGCGTCTGCTCAATTTTGGTCACACGACGAAAAGCCTTTTTGTCAGAACGGAAGATTTCCACCGCTCCTAGTACTATGCTGGACGGAAATTTCTTTCCACACTTCTCTGGTCTGGTCCCATCCCACTGGTCCCCCACTACTGGATCTGGTCCCTTATTACTGGTACTGATCCCCATTACTGGTCCCCTTTACTGAAGCTGATCCCTCACTACTGGTTCCCTTATTGGAGCTGGTCCCCCATAACTGGTATTGGTCCCTCATTACTGCTTCCCCTCTTACTGGAACTGTTCCCCACTACTTGTCCCTCCTTGGTGGAACTCGTCCCCCATTACTGGAACTGGTCCCCACTACTGCCTCCCCCCTTAGCGGACGACGTGTTACTGAATCCCAAGCACGTTGGGCGACATATTCTACACGTCTTCTGAATCCAAGGCACGTTGAGTGACGTGTTCGGCACGTTTTCAGAACCGCCATGCACATTGGAAGACGTTTTTGCCGGCACGTCTTCTGAAATCACAGTCAAGTAGAAGACGTCCAGATAGTTTCCGCTATTTTTGCACCCCCCAAAAATTTGTTTTCCCCTATTTTCGACAATCGAAACGACAGCGACATCCTCAAAAAATCGATAATTTGATCGATATCTATTTCAAAAACGAACTTGAGATTCGTGTTCAGCGACCTCGTCTACCCCCAGGGCTATCCGGACGTCTTCTACGTGACTGGGGATTCAGAAGACGCCTGAACGATATCCGCAAAAATCGATTATTTGGTCAGTATCGATTGATGGCGATCAACACTTCGAAAACGAACTTCAGATTCATGTTCAGCGACCGCGATTACCGCAGGGCTGAAGTTCCCAGGCAGGCAGAAGACTCTATGGAATTTTCCGCTATTTTCCTGCACCGTAATTCCCTCCCCCCGCCATTTCCCCCTATTTTACGATTAATTTCTGCGGCGGCGGTGTCCACCGATAGTATGACTCAGCGCTTAGGGCGTTATTATAGAGTATTATTATTATTATTATTATTATTATTATTATTATTATTATTATTAACAATATTATTTGAATTTGAATAATTAGAGTTCTATTCGAATAGGATACGGTATAGAGCATAAAAGACGGCATTATATATACCATTTTTTCGTCGAATCCGTTTTGGGATGCGCCATGCATCATACTTTGAATTACGATTTGGGTTATTATAATTATTGCAATTACTATTGTATTCGGATTTAAATTATTCGGGTTCTGCTGGAATAGAAGTGGAAATATCGTTTAGACAGGGCTTTCTCTCCTGACTTTAGAAGGCAGACTTGGGGCTCTCTGAAGCCTAGTGCCGATGCTTGTTCTTCATTTTTATGTTATTTTTAATTTTGTTTGCATCTTTATATATACCATTTTCTCGTCGAATTGAGCACTCTTCTACGCTAGCTTTAGGACTTTTGAAATCAAAGCGAACTCTTCCAAATCGAAATGATCTTGTGGTCGTAGAACATTCTTGGAGCTTCTCTGCAAAGAGTATTAGATTGTGAGAAAGTTTCCCGCCACTCACTTTGACGTTCCGACAAATTTCTGGAAAGTGTTCTGGAACCTTTTTCGAATAACACATATATAGGCTGACCTATGACCGCTGAGAAAATCATTCTCTGCTGCGAACAAGCTCGACTGCTCCTACTTTACGAGTTCAAAAAGCAAAGCAGAGCAAGAATCGCGATGCTGAACGTATATAGAACGATGGGTCCTGCCAACGTCCCCCACGACGCAGCGAACATATGGTTCCGGAAGTTCAAGAACGGAGACTTCCGCTTGGAGGACCAACCACGGTCTGGAAGGCCAGTTGCACTGAAAGAGGAGCGCCTTCTGGAGCTGGTTCAGGAGGATCTACAGCGTCGCAGCCGTAAACTGGCAGAGGAACTCGAGTGCAGCCTCACCACTACAGCTCAACCCCTGCGTGACATTGAAAAGACCTGTAGACAAGGTGCATGGATACCGCATGAACTTAACAGCCACCAGCTACAGGTGCACCAGGATGCGTGCTTGAACTTCTCGACTTCACGGCGGAAAGTTTCCTGTCTCGAGAATGTGGTCACTGTCGACGAAAAGTAAAGTGGGTCGCGAAAGCGTCAGTGGCTCAGCCGTGGCGAAGCAGGAATTCCCACGCCAAGACCGGAGCTTCACCCGAAAAAGGTGATGCTCAGTGTCTGGAGACATTCACTAGGAGCTGCTACCTGCAAGCACTATTGACGATGTCTACTGCAGGCAGTTGAAGCAGTTCTTCGTGGGAAACAAGCCTACGTCTGTTGGGCTGATCGAAAAGTCTTGCAACACTTTACGCTACTACCTGTTAAATTTGTTAAAACTCTTACAGTAATGATCTTGTGTGGTGGCGTCACAGTACATTCTCGAAGCTTCCTCAGGGATACTATATAAGGCCTCGTCTAGTACGAAGTACAGCAACAATGTCAACGATAAGCAGCAGCATCCCACGACCTATCGTCTACTACGAATTTCTGCAAGGCCATTCCGCAAGGACGGCAGCCTCCAACATCTGCGCTGCATTCATGGAGGACGTCGTTCACTATTCCACAGTGGCCCGTTGGTATCAGCGCTTCAAGGCTGGAGATATCTCTCTCGAAGATCGACCTCGTTCCGGACGCTCCTCTGTTGCGCTGTTGTGGAAAAAGACATCTTGCGCGAAGCCGTCGAGGTGAAGCCAAATTCAGGCACTCGCGAATTGGCGGCGACACTTGGATGTACGCAAAGCACCGTCGTGAGGCAGCTGGAGATCCTTGGCTACCGCAAAATTTTGTCGTCTTGGGTACCACATGAGCTGCGGGACTCTAGCAAGGCATGCCGAATCAGCGTTGATGAGTCGCTGCTTCTTCGCCCGCACAGAAGACTTTCTGAAGGACATTGTTACTGGTGATAAAAGCTGGGTTCTTTATGTTAACCACACCCGCAAGAGCCAATGCGTCCCACGAGGAGAACCGGCTCCAAGACGACCGAAACCTGGATACCACGAAAAGAAGGTTCTTCTGTGATGCTGGAGACAGTCAGAAGGCATGCTTCACTGGGAGTTGCTGGATTGTGATACCACAGTCACAGCATCTGTCTACGCCACCCAACTCCACAGCTTGGCCGACGCCATGCGCCAAAAACGTCCAGAACGGGAAAATGTCTACCAGCTGCACGACTACGCGCGTCCTCATGTCGCAAAAGTGAGTCGCGAGAAGATCCAGGAGTTAGGCTGGGAAGTTCCGTCCCATCCACCGTACTTACAGACCTTGCTCCTTCCTGTTCAGAGCTCTGAAGCAGCATCTTCGAGGTAAAGAGTTCGATGATCGACGTAAACTCGAAATGGAGGCTTCTGAATTCTTTTTCTCACAGCCCTCGTAATTCTGGCGGAAAGGAATTGAAAGGCTGCCTGAAAGATGGTGCAGGATCTTAGACTTGGGTGGGGAATATACCGTGGACTGAGTTTTGTATATTGTATTACATTGTATTGCATTGTAAAATTGTTGTGCTAGTGTTGCAAGACTTTTCGATCAACCTAATACTTCCTGCACGTCGATGCGCGTCCATACGTTGCAAGGGAGACTCAAAAAACCCCGCGTTTCAGGTGGCATGTTCTGGCCCTCCCACCGTATTCAGATGACACCTGACTATTAGGGGGGGGGCAAAAGTAATGAGACAAATTGAAAAAAATCTTTATCTCTTTATAACTCAATTACAACTCAACGATGCTGAGGAATGAATTTGCCATTAAGGGCAATGATCTTGCTGCCATCGCTCAGCCAACTTCCTGATCCCATCCTTCCAGAACTGCTTGGGCCTGGTGTTGATCAACTGCTCGATATGGTTGTCAAGGACTGCTTGGATTGTTGAGTGCCTTCCGACCAGGAAGTCCTGTAGGCTCAAGAGGTGGTGGTAGTCGCATGGAGAGATGTCCGGCGAATACGGTGGGTGAGGCATGTGAACGTAGCCCAGCTGGCCAAGCTTAATCCGTGCTTACTTGTTCCCGATGGGGTGCGGCGTTGTCGAAGAGGAGGACCTTCTTGAAGCGCTGCGACTGAATACGTTCGAGTCGCAGGTCGATCTCTTCATTTCGTTTACCATGACCTTGGAGTCCATCGTCGTGCTTTTGGTAAACAGCTTCCGGTATACCGGTCCATGGGCGCAGGCCCAAAAGCTCTGAAGGTGCTTCTCGCCGTGAACATCGCACCGAACCAAGGTCGGTAACAGGTCACCAGGCCTCACCCAGACTCGCTGCTTGGTAGGGTTATGGTAGAAGACGTAGTTCTCTTCTTGCGTGACTATTGAGCACAGGCTGCTCGGGGTTGGGAATTGGGCGAGATTTGCGCGACACAGGTCGACTCGTCAGATTAGTGTTTCGGCATGAGACAGACTGGGGTTTCGGCATGCTTCTGGAAAGGGCGGAAGTGGTAACTTCTCAGATGGGCTTCAGTAAGTAGCATACAAACATACAAATACGATAAGAACGAAACCAGACTCCAGCCACGGGATATATGGACACGCCATGGAGAGTCTCAATACTTTTGCTCCCCCCCCCCTAATACCATCTGGTTCCTTCGTTGTTGAACCATTTGCAGGAGAAACAATTTGACGACAGGAGCAACTTGAAAAGCGCTTCACTGAGTTTTTTCGTCGAAACCCCAGGAATTCCATAGAAGCGGGATCTACAAATTACCTGACAAAGGGCAATATGTTGTAGACAATAATAATGCTTATGTTCGTAGGTCGTTGTATGTGTGGAACGAGAGGAGTAAATTCCAAGAAAAAGCTGCACAAGTGGCGGGATACCTTCCTTATAACCCAATATATTAGCACTCATGCTATTCCTTGGGTTTTATTGCAATGTCAGATTCACAAAAGCATCTTCGAGCGGTCATCACCGCCGTCGTTTACGCCACTGAGCTCGAGAAACCGGCGGAGAAGTGGCCGAGACAACCACCAGAGCATCTTCTTCAGGATAACGCCAGACCCATGTTGCTAAAGCGACCCATCAACAAAATCGAGGAGCTGGGCTAGAAGGTAGTACCCTTTCAGCGCATAGTCTCCTGACATAGCCTCTTCAGGCTGCCACTTGTTCCATTTCTCAAAGGATTTCTTGGCTAAGAAAGGTTTCCAGGATGTGAAGACGTAAGTGGGGTGGTCGCCGACTTCTTCAACTCCCGGCCTTCCCAATTCTAGGACAAAGAGATCGCTGACCTGTCCAATAGGTGGACCGCTGTAGTGGCTAGTAATGCTGCTTATATTGTTGATTGATTTGTATTGATTTGTATGCTGAATAAAGAAATAAAAGGGAAAAAATGAAACCCCTATCAATAGAATTAGATGCAAGTCTACACATAAAACATATGCAACTGTTTTTTTAGTTGTTTTTTAAATCACAAAATTCAACGGCACAGCAATCATGACTGAATGAAAATTTATTTTTTCATTTAAATATATTTTTTATTTCACGAAATCTTGTACATTCATAAACTCACTTCTCCTTGCGGAAGGTAGTAATAAAATGAGAACAACTAGTGATCATAGTCATCATGGTGATCGTATTTTTCCTTATAATTATATCAGCTGGACAGCCAATTTTAATAAGTCTGTTTATCAACTTTATAAGTTTTTCAACAAAATCGTTAAAAACTGTGCAACATCTAATTAATCTAAGTGGTTCTGTGAATATGATTGATTTTTTGTTCTCTGTAAATATATTTGTGTTAAAATGTGGGAATCTAATAACATAAAGGATAAAAAGGATAATAAAAGATAATAACATAAAATTTAAAATTATCTGTTTTCTTGTATAATTTTGTTACTAATTTATTGTTAATAATTTTGATATTGAGATCGAGATATTTGCAATCGAAGTCTGACTCATGCGTTGTTTCAAGCTGAAGAGAATTTTCGTACGTTTCACTAAGTATTTCCAGTATATATTCATTACTTTTATTATGAATTATAAGAATATCTTCCATGTATCTAAATGGATGTGTGTTTACTATCGATTTTGTGTTACTAATTTTTTGCAAAATTTATATTTAAATATTGACAACGTAAGGTCGGCAAGTAACGGACTCAATTACTTCCTTGAGGTACCCCTTCAAATTATTTATAAATTATGCTTGCAAAAATTGTAAAACTATTTTAGGTACATAAATACTCAGTAAAAACATTAAACATTCCGCTGTACAATATCTGTATTTATTTATAGTATTATTTTGGTGTAATAAATGTTATTATGTCCATTATATGCAACACATTTTTTACTCGCATTATTGAAACATATTTTTATTAATTGTTTAATATTTTTGGTATTATATTATGAGAAAGACTAGTATATATAATAGTAAAGTCTGCTGAAAACAGTTTACAATTTTCGAATTTTCTATTGATTTTACCTATTTTATCAGATATATTTATTATATCAATAGACCAATTACCATTGAAATTTTTACTCCCGATTTTATTGTGTTTATATATTTGATGAAATGTTGTTTTAGAAAAGCAAAAACTATGGAAATTTCTTTTGAAAACGGTTTTATGGAGCTATTATATGCTCCGGTGATAAATCTAAACTTGATTGGATTTTTGTGTAATTTTGTTAAATTATATATCAAACTATATATCAACGGGGGCGCGTGTGGCGCAGTCGGAGGAGGCGCGACTGCCGCGTGCACCCGATACCAGGTTTCTGGTTCGAATTTCCCGCCCAGGCCAACCAGGCCTTCCATCCCTCCGGGGTCGGTGAATTGGTACCAGACTTGTCTGGGAAGGATAAAGCGCTGACTTGATCATCGGCTGGCCACCGCAAGTCATTGTATGGCCAAATCATCTGTCACCTGTCACCTGTCGTCCCGTTGATCATCGACTTGCTCGAGCGGGTGCCAGCAGCGTCTCCATCCGTCCCTGTCGCGTGCCAGAGTGGTCCAATGGATCCTCCTCGCTCGAGGGACACGAAGAGCGTCATATCGGTCGTTCAGGGCTTTAACGAAGAAGTCCGAGCAACGCGTTGGTGGGTGTCCTGGTGTTCTTTTGACATCCCGCGGAATCCAGTCGGTGACGGCTCTCGTCCAGCGGGTGTCTGCGAAGCGCATTACTTGGCCGGCCCACCTAATTTTCGACAACTTGGCCCACGCGACAGCGTCTCTGATCTTCGAACGTCGGCGAAGTTCGGCACTCCGGAGGCCTTCTCTCACTTGCGTGAGTCGTGTCACTCCGAGCATCGTCCTCTCGATTCCACGCTGCGCGACGCTGATCGCGTGTTCATCCTGCTTTCGTATGGCCCAGGTCTCTGAGGCGTATGTTAGGGCAGGAAGAGCAGCGGAGTCGAATAGGTGGGCACGGAGTCGGACGTTCTGCGTCTTCTTCGCGACTTCTTCGACGCTCTTGAAAGCTCTCCAAGCCGCTCTTTTCCTCCTGCTCAGCTCTGGTGCTAGGTCGTTGGCCATGTTGACTTCGCGACCCAGATACACATAGCTGGAGCATTCGGAGATGTTCGTTCCGTTGAGCGAGAATGGGGCATCAGAAACCCATCCGTTCCTCATGAACATCGTCTTCGTAAGATCCAGCTGCAGTCCAACGTTCCCACATACACGATCGAAGTCGGCCAACATTCGCTCCGCCTGGCTGATGCTCGGTGCTATGAG
The DNA here is from genome assembly GCA_947359475.1 of Heligmosomoides polygyrus bakeri. NCBI lineage: Eukaryota > Metazoa > Nematoda > Chromadorea > Rhabditida > Heligmosomidae > Heligmosomoides > Heligmosomoides polygyrus. The sequence goes on along the minus strand of OX375868.1, from coordinate 98,192,909 downwards.
CACGATGTCGTCAGCGAAGCGAAGATGATGTAGTTGCCGGCCGTCGACCTTCACTCCCATGTCTTCCCATTCTAGTTCGCGCATGACGTTTTCGAGAGTGGCGCTGAAGTATGGCCAAATATGCATTCAAATCGCCTGCACGACATCCCGTAGAAGTAGAATGCGCGGCGCATCCCAAAACAGATGGAGAAACGCTGTCCTTCATCCTTTATCCTTTATATCTTTATATTTATATCTTTATATCAACGGAACTCTTTCTGTTCCTCCAACTTTAATTTTATTATTTAAACATAATATTTTATGTGTGTTGATAATTTCAAGTTCGTTCTCTTCATTATATATTTCATATGTTTGATTAAATCTTGAAATTTTCAACCCACTATTCTCTGAAACAATCCCCATTTCTTTTGCTAAAGTAATTAAATAGAATTTTTTACAAATGAAGTTATAGTTATTATTTGCCTTACCAAGAGGGCAAATAACAAAATTTTTCTTTAAAAAGTTCAATTATTCTATATTACATATACTTAATTTTTTAAAAGACTTATTGTTTTTTATATTAATATGATATAGTAAAGATTTCCATATTTTTTCTTTTTTAAGGTAGAAATCCTTTAACTTATGTTTATTTTTAATTTTTTTTATTCTTAATTTTCAATACTTTCATACCGATACCAATAGAGCATCTACAGAACTAAATAACTACGGTAAGACTACACAGTAAACCTTTTCGGCTCCTCATCTGTCAACGGAAACGCAAGCGTGACCGTCCAGCACAAGCACCGCCGAGCCATTAAGCTGTCGTCCTCGCCTACGCGGCGGCACCAACTTGGAGCCTCATTCGGTCTTAGTCCGGCTCCAACCGTGTTTTCCCCGTCTTCGTATGCAGCCGTGCTGATAACGAAGAAGCCCGCAGTCATGTGTTTTGCAGGTGTTCGTCGTCGGAGCAGCAGCGATGAGTCGCCGGTGCCATAATGGCGCCATGGTGGTCGTCTACCGCCGTGATTCATCCCATTATGTCAGCACCCAGATGCACAATGATACAGTCCTTATCGCAGAAAACCGCCTTCTTAATCGTCACTAAACATCTCGTCAGCTGCCGTTATACCGCGCTCTCCGAGGAGAAAGTGATTAGAAGAGCAAGGCGCATTTCTCCACACTATAAGGAGCAGTGAACACTGGAAAATGTCGTCTTTCGTGGGGTATTCCATCTCGATGTGCATCATACCTCAAACATGGGCAATTAAACCAGCGTGGAGCTGGTTCCAGGCACCTGTTTCGAATTTGCCGTCCGCACCAACCACGACTTTCATCCTTCAAGAAACGATGAATTAATATCAGATTAGTTTGGGGAGAGTAACACACTGACATGTACATCGTTGGCCAGCGCATTCATGGGAAATTACCTTCACGACATCCCGCAGAATCAAAGAGCATGGCGCATCCAAAAAAGAACGTCGTCCTCAAATTTTTCGATGATAGCGCAGCTAAACTGGCACTTGTAGAGCTGACATGGTGATGTAGTGTAGTGAGCTAGCATCCTGCCCGGAAAGTACAGGTTACAGTTCGAGTTCTGCATGGCGCAAGAGCTTTGAATAGAATAAGTCACCCTTATAACGGAACTGCAGCGCTTTCAAAGAAGAATTTAAAAGACAACTCGGGTAACCATCCTCAATAGGTCAACGGCAGAACAAACACGCATTCAAACGGCTTCAGGGGGGTGTATTGATCAATCAGGTAAGGGTAAAAAATACCACATGGTTATGCGAAGATGCACACGAGGATCGTCAAGCAATCTACGCTTACCACAGTACACCTACAGTGAATGGGTATGGTATATGATCGTGGGTAAGTCTTTACCTTTTAGTTCGCATACCCAAGTGTTTAATCGTTGACGAATTCCGCCCCAAAAAATCAGAAGACAGTTGACGTTAGCCGCCAAAAACGCTTCCGCCCAGAATAGAAACCCTGATCACACTATAAAGACCATTGTATTCTTGATGTCAGGACCCCTATTCTTAGCAGAAAGGCACAATGGTCGCCCACGGTCCCGATCACGAGGTGAGTGGTTCAAGCGTGAAAAAACCACGATAACGCAGAATGACTCAACAATGACGTATTGCACTTCTTAGCGCTTCTTAGCAACTTCTCGGCGCTGAATCATCTGAAGAATCTGAATCTCATCTCATATGAACTCTTCCCGTATCGCTCCTCCTAGCCAACTGTAAGAATTCTGCGTCGCTAAAGGTCCTTCTGGGAAAGGCCACGTTGTCAGCTAAGGGTCATTCGGGCATCTAGGATAAATATCTAAACATTATGAATAAATATATGAATAAGTAAAGCGTTTATTGGACCCCAACAGGTAGAAATCCAAATAAAGTCGGTAACGTTTTGACAACTTTCCATGCGGGACCTATGTACACAGTCCGAGAAAAATGAAGAAAGGGGGCACTATTGTACTTTACGGACTCCAGAGCACGAGGAGAGGTCGAAAAACTTTCTTCTAAAACTTCGCCCGGGGGTTATTTGGGGTGCCGATCACGAATCTGACATTCCTTTTTGAAATTTCGGCCGATTATGGCAGATTACGGTAGGTACCGGTGGCTAAGGCTGTCGAGCTCATAATCACCGATTTCGCTCAAACTTCGCCTAAGGGGGCTTATTTGGAGTGCTGATAACGAATCTGACACCCGTTTTTCGTTTTACGCTGGAGTACGGTAGGTTGCGGTAGGTGCGGTTGACCAAGGCTGCCAAGGTCATGATCATCGATTTCGACCAAACTTCGGGCAGGGGGGAGGGCTATTTGGGGTGCTGATCACGAATCTGGCATCTGTTTTTCGTTTTACGCTGGAGTACGGTAGGTTACGGTAGGTACGGGTGATTAAGGTCATGGTCACCGATTTCGCCCAAACTTCGGCTCTAGGGGTTATTTGTGGTGCTACGGGTGAGCACAGCGTGCAAGAGGTCCCGCAGCGATCGTCTGAAAATTCGCAAATCAGCGGGAAACCATTTTTGCGGGAAACTCTTCGATAGGCGAAGGCTTAATCGAGAGATAGCAATCTAAGCATTATGACCCTCCAGGCACAGTTCCACAACCGCCGCCATGAAGAACTGCGCGACTTCAAGCTGAAGGACGTCTTTGACAAGCTATACACTGCGACCAGAAAGTATAGGGACACTTAAAAATTGTACTTTTCGTACGCTAATCGATATCAATCGACCTGAATTTTTTACTGTAAAATTCGTTACGGCAAAGAAGTTCGAAGCAAAAGATTTTAGCAAAATCGGTTTGATGTGAGCTAAATATGAAAATAAAATATGGAGACACACCATTTTCAATTGACCAGAAAGTATAGGGGCACTAGTAAAAAACAACTTCATTGTCAAGATAAACAACAGTCGTTGATAACTAGTACTCAATTGGTCCTCCGCGGTTCATTGCAACATCTGCAAGTCGGGCTGGCATCGAAGCAGCACGATTTCGAAGTGTTTGTAGAGGAAGTTCATCCCAAGCGCGTAGAATTGCTGATCGAAGTCCTTGCAGAGAAGAATATGTCTGGTTATGCTCGTAAATCATCCTTACAAGGTGTCCCCAGATATTTTCCATTGGGTTCATATCCGGAGAACATGCAGGCCAGTCGAGAACTTCAACAGAATTTCTTCTGAGGAAGCCTTTTGTGGATCTGCTGGCATGCGGCGGTGCATTGTCCTGTTGAAAAACCCATCCCTGACCATCATTCTGTTGAAGGAATGGGAGCAGATGGGTTTCCAACAGTTGCTGATATTCATCTGCGTCCATCCATGCTGACGTGAAGGCAAGAGGGAGCTTTCCTTCTGCGTTTAATGCCGCCCACACCAAACTGTGCCGCCTCCAAAATTCCTTCTTGGGAAATACTCCTTCTCCTTGCGTAAGTCATGCCAGTAGAATCGGTTCCCATCTGGACAATCGAGGTTAAAGCGCTTTTCGTCCGAGAAGATCACCTGGACTATGAAATGTTAAAATACCTAGCGTCAGAACTGACAACGCAAAAAATCTGCCTTACCAGGATACTATCTCAACGGTAGGTTGGAACGGCGCAAGTGTTGTATATAGGCAGAACCGCCTCTCCCTGGGAAGTAACAAACTGCAGGTATCTCGACCCCAATACAACTCTGCGCAGAGTTAGGCGCGACGGAAGTCGCGTGTTGGCGCCCTGTTGATTCACGTGCTCCACAGCTGACGGGCGCGCGCGGGATGAGGGCTGGTATCAAGGACCGACGCAGTGCACGGGTGGCGTAGTAGGGAAGAGCTCGGGCTCGTGAGCGATGGGTCGGGGGTTTAGATCCCACAGACTGTGTTTCTTTTGCACTTTTGCAAAATCCATGTTTATCATATAGGTAATCCACCTAGGGGTATTATAGTGTGTTATAGAGCATGTTTAGATATAACATATGCTTCAAACTACAGATAAGCTAAAATGTTCACTTCTGTGTGTCATTTATTTTAAGCCTATTTTGTGTGAAGCTGTAGTTATGTAACGATAGATTTTTTGTGGAACTAGTTAAAAGTTCCGACTCCACCAACAAGACTTCGGTCAAAAAATTTTTTTGCTGAAACTCCTCTAGAGGGGTTATTTGGGGCGCTGATCACGAATCTGACATCCGTTTTTCACGATTCGGTCGGAGGCCATCCATACCGTTAACAAGGGTGGTCCAGGCAGGGTCCCCGATTTCGCTGAAACTTAGTCTAGGGGTGGATATTTGGGGTGCTGGTCACGAATCTGACATCCGTTTTTCACGATTCTGTCTCTACCTGCTGTCACCGGCAGAAACTTTAGGAATGTAATCCTGTGCCTTCCTGTATCTATATCATCCAGCCGAATCGTGAAGAACGGATATCAGATTCGTGATCAGCACCCCAAATAACCCCCCCCCCCCTAAACTAAGTTTCAGCGAAATCGGTGACCCTTCCTGGACCACCATTGTTAACGGTATGGGTGGTATGTTATATGTAAACATGCTTTATAACACGCTATAATACCCCTAGATGGATTACCTATATGATAAACATGGATTTTGCAAAAGTGCAAAAGAAACACAGTCTGCGGGGTCTAAACTCCCGACACCTCACTCACGATCCCGAGCTCTTCCCTACTACGCCACGTGTACACTGCACCGATCCTCGATACCAGCCCTCATCCCGCGCGCGCCCGTCAGCTGTGGAGCACGTGAATCAACAGGGCGCCAACACGCGACTTCCGTCGCGCCTAACTCTGCGCAGAGTTGTATTGGGGTCGAGATACCTGCAGTTTGTTACTTCGCAGGGAGAGGCGGTTCTGCCCATATACAACACTTGCGCCGTTCCGACCTACCGTTGAGATAGTATCCTGGTTAGTCCAAAGACGTCGTTTGTTCATAGAGACGAACTCGAGCCTGCTCCTTTTGTGCGTTTCTGTCAAACGTGGAGCAGACCGGAGCTGGGTATATACAACATTCCCATTGCGTTTTAAGCAGCACCGAATCGTTTCTTTCGAGACTTTCTTGCTCAAACTCTTGCGCACTTCCTCCAAACTGATTGATTTATTGGAAACCATTCGCACGATTTGCCTCTCGTCTCGAGTCGAAAGAAGCCTGGGACGTCCTGAAGACTTCCTCGAGTGATATAGATCAGGACTGCGTAGAAATTTGCTAATAACGTTCTTTGATCGTCCCAGTTGAGTCGAAATTTGGCGTATGCTGAGTCCTGCATCTCTGAGGGCCTTGACTTGAGCTTGTTCCTCTATTGATAGCATCGATCCGCGACCCATCCTTACAATGAGCAAATTATGAGGCAGTATATTGCATAGCAAAATAGTTTTCAACAACGTACCTTTCTCCACGCACCTTATTTGGTGGTGTCCCTATACTTTCTGGCCACTCAAAAACAGGGTCCCGTCACGTGATCCTTTCCCGTTCCTTGCCACCTCGGGGGATTTTGCCCATTTCTTTCGTATATATGTTTTTTTGCCGTGAGGAATTTCATAGTATAATTTTTAGATCAATTCCTGCGGGTAGCTAGCAGAATTACGCAATTCGCTGGTGTCCCTATACTTTCCGGTCGCAGTGTGCAGCCGATTTCCAGGAGTGGCTTAGAAGGATGGGATTGCTCGCAATCTCATCCCATGGCCTTGACAGCCTTAGTCGCCGGTACCTACCGTAACCTACCGTACTCCAGCGTAAAACAAAAAACGGATGTCAGATTCGTGACCAGCACCCCAAATAACCCCCCTAGGCGAAGTTTGGACGAAAATTTTTTTCGACCCCTCCTCGTCCTCTGGAGTCCGTAAAGTACAATAGTGCCAGAAAGGGCAAAAAGTATAGAAAAGTGAACTGATGAACTCAAAGCCAAAAAAAATTTCAGAACTCTGCGCGTATAGACATTCAGAAAGAAATGCAAAGGTGAGCGCACCTGCACAAATGATCTGCGACACGTTCCTTCCATGTCCAAGCCCGACGGAAGACCTCTAGAACGATGGAGCTGCAGTTCAAAGAATAAAAGGTGTTGGAGACAACTAAGAAAAACTGAAAGGTTACAGAGTGCGCACATCATCTAATTTGCCAAAAAAAAAAGCGAACGAAGAGAAAAACTGTAAATAATTATGCAGCAAACTGATCAGAAAGTGGTAGACGCCAGTCCTGATGGCTTAAAAACTGCAAAGCAGTTGATTTAAGTAAGACGCCAAGAAGGAACGAGAAGAACAAACGTAGGATATGCTTCGCTTCGCAGAAAGAGTGAGCGCAGAGGTAGAGTGATTTGGATTGCACAGTGTATGAGTGGGCCTATAACGGTCTAGGCCTGTTAAGCGGTCAACTCCAGTTCGAGATGTCGTCGGGTCACGTTGACACCCATGCGATCTATTTAAGGACTATTCTCATTTATTTATTTCCTGATTTATTTCACAGATTCATGGCTGCAAAATGGAAGGACAATCAACAAAGCGTGATGAAAAGTGTCATCAAAACGATGCCAAGAAGGCAGTAAGAAATAAAAAAGAACGACCATGAATAAAGACACAAATAAATAGAAGACAGAAGCTATTGCCGACTATGTGAATAAGCCTGATCTTGGAATAAAGGCTTGTAACTCGATACAGCTTTCACTTCTGACACTAGTATTTCAACTACAGTATGAACCATAAGTCCTACAACATAAACCTGGTCCTATGAAAAGGTTAGAAATGCGCCAAATTTGACACAATTTAGAACGGTGTTTGCTCATAGTTTGCAGACTATGGAGGAGCAGCAATAGTCATAATGGGCCACTTCTGGAGTGACAAGAGCCTTTAGATCGTATAGGTATTTTTGCAGCCGGCGTCGTAGCGCTTCCTATGGAATTTTATTCCCTATTAATTTCAAAGAAGATACTGGACAATAACTTTTCTATGCTGTGTAGAGCAAAGCGTTTTCTAAAAAACAGCAAATGAAGGAAAACCAAAAATCTGAAGATGCAGGATTCTCACAGGTAGTCTGCAGTTACGATCATCGGCAGATGGACGGAGAACCGCTACCACACCCTTTTCTTTTTGCTGTTAGAATAATAGCTTAACCAAGATGCACATTTTGCTCCTAATCAACGAGGCTGAAACCCCAAACATTTTTACTGATTTTCAGTTTTTTACACAAAAACCTAGGCTGTGAGGGGATATATTTTGGAAAATCGTGTAAGACGATCGGCTGCTATGCGTAGCCATCGTTTGCATATCATCAATCATTCCTGAACATATACTAAAGGGCGCGTGTAGCGCAGTCGGAGAAGGCGCGACTGCCGCGTGCACCCGATACCAGGTTCCTGGTTCGGATTTCCCGCCCAGGCCAAACAAGCCTTCCATCCCTCCGGGGTCGGTGAATTGGTACCAGACTTGTCTGGAAAGGATAAAGCGCTGACTTGTCCATCGGCTGGCCACCGCAAGTCATGGTACGGCCAAATACGCATTCATGTCGCCTCCACGACATCCCGTAGAAGTAGAATGCGCTGGCGCATCCCAGAAGGGATTGAGTAACGCCGTCCTTTATCCTTTTTTATTTTATCATCAGATTCCCCAGAGGTAGTGTTGAACACGCCAATATTTTGACCTTTCTGGGATCGCTCAGCTTTGAGAAACGTCATCAAATGAAGCTGTGGCTGAATACCCAGCCTGAACAACGCGGTCCAACTGCGCTTACACATTTTTGTTTATACTCTCTTCTCCTCATAGCTGAGACTTTGCCGTCCAGCGACGTCCGTTCCTCCGCTGAGCGGTGAATCAGCGGGCCTCTGAAGACCACGAACAGGAGCCGGATTCATCAACGACATACAGCAATTTAACAGAGAAAATTACAGCCAAAATCTCTGATAGTGCGGCTTATTAAGCGATATGGTCAGCGATAAGCCGCGCTATCAGGAATTTTGGCCGTAAGTTCCCTGTTAAATTGTTGTAAGTCGTTAATGAATCCGGCCCCAGGTCGATACGCTAGGCCGCTCAATAAATTAATCCACCCTACAACACAACTTCGTTCGGCACAGAGACTCTTACACATCATATCATGGATTCAACATTCTGGCATTCCTGTGGTACTTAACAATCTCACTGTCTATGGTGCCTTCTCTTCTTCGGACATGTTCTCTTCTATTAGCGAATCTTTTACCGTGTACGACCCTGAATTTCTTAACCCGGCCACTTCATTTCTACTCGGGCCGCTGTTCGCCAAAGCTATGGGCGCTCTGTTTCCTGAGCCAAGCAGTTTTCACAGGCTTCGGCGATCTCCATAAGCCGCGGAACCTCGAAGCATTGTACCAGTGCTGATACTTACATTGGTTGAGTGTTTCTTTTGTGCTTTCAACTCCTATAATATTTGAAGACTTGTAGTTCATTTTTTGCATGTATGTGATGGCTTTCTTCTGTGCATTCCGCTCTTTATTTGCTAGTGCTTGTTTGATCTGATATAAAGGTTTATTTACCCAGGTTTGATACGCTAAACGTTGGAGCGGCTTCATTTCCCGTATCTATTCCATGTGGCGTATTCATGTGGTACTTGGCAAACAACTAAGGCCTATGTTATACTTCAGCGACCCGTCACCGACACCACTGACGCCAACGTCGTCGACAGATTCTGTGGCGGCGTCGGCAACGTCGTCGACAGGAGAGCATCGGAGCGCAATAGAAGTACGGGGCAGTGTTGAGCATTTAACGACTGTTGCTTTACCGAGTTAACGAATTTACCAGCTGTTACAACGATGTTTTGTTGCGATCAAAACTTCTTGTGCCGGGTGGGACTCGAACCCGCACCTCCCTCTGACCGGGCGGGAATGCTCTACGCCATTACACCACCGAACGCAACATCCACACCTCGTGAGACCCATCAGCACTCACACGTGTATCGGGATGAGCCGGCCGCTGATATCAGCATGGAACCTGTTAAGCTGCAGGTCTTGATAGAAATGATTCAAATCAGTTTCTTTAAGCCTCAATTGGCTGGTACCAAGGATGTAAGCTGTTACAACGATGTTGTGTTGCGATCAAAACTTCTAGCGCCAGGCGGACTCGAACCTGCACCTCCCTCTGACCGGGCGGTTTTCACCGAATTTACCAGCATTTTCGTTAAATTTCTTTATCGAAGTTTAACAAATGCCTTTCGTTGAATCGCATTGAAAATTAAATTTTAGCGGAATTTTGGAAATTCACAGGAAAATTTAATTTATTTCGAAAAAGCTCTTCGTATAGCATCATTTCACAGTATCATGTCTGCTGTATCGCTTCAGAAAGCGAGGAAACACTACTTATTTGAACCAGTTTCTCTACCGCCGTCTCATATTTTTCTGTTTCAAAGCCGTCTTTCATATTTTGGTTGCTCCGTATCAGTTTTTCGTAATTCTTCACCGTTCTCTTCACGTTTTTTCTTCGCAGTTTTTATTTTGTGTCACTTGCTCTGCAAGAAAGCGAAAAGGCCTAGAAAACGCGAATAAAACGGGTGAGATCGACAGAAAGGCGAAGAAAGGTGACAAAGCCAAAGGAACGAAAAGATTAGGCCCACTCCCTCACCAAACACTCAGTGTTCCGGCAAGCTGAACGGATTTTCGTACAGCATTAGGCAATGGTTGTGAGACTAACCATAAAAGAACGTTGAGAGTAAAACAAAAATGGCACCATTGGTATAGGCAAGACGCGCGTTTTTGCACTTCTCGATTTCGGAATTCGAGGTGAGATCCGGAATGATGGCATGCCGGAAACGAAGGACCAACCCACAATCAAAATACTCCATCGCAGCGCATTTTCTGCCACCGTAGGATGACGTCGGCGACAGAAGTATAACACCCCCTGCGGAGCTCTCGACGACGCGTCGCCGAAGTAGGTTGTCCGAAAAGTTTTTAGAGTAATGTCAGGGAACAATGTGTAGTTAATAACTTTATTAACAACCACTATCATTCAACAAAATATTCACCATTATGATCTATTAGGTTGTATCGAAATAAATGGCACTGAAGCACTGTAAATTTAAACAGTTAATCTCTCGGCTTGTAGGCAAGTTTATTAATCGAAATAAAAACCTTCTGATTCTACACATCTTTGCCAACGTGACGCAAGCTTTGTTATCCCAGTAGTGTAAAAATCAGAAGTTCTGGAATTGACGAAATCTTCGAAGGCACTTTCGGCATCCTGTTGGATTTGAATATTTTCCCTACCAAGAAGTCGCCAAGATGCTTGAAGAAATGGTAGTCTGTTGGGGAGAGGTCGGGAGAAAACGGAGGATGTGGTAGAGTTTCAATGCTCAGCTCATTCAATTTCTGCAACGTTATTCGTGCTACATGGGGGCGAGCATTGTCGTGCAGAAGGAGAACTCGCCTTCGGTTTACCCCGGATATCCTTCAACTTTTTCATCATTTCTCAAATTCAATGCAGTACTTCTCTGCCGTGATGGATTCACCGGGAGGGAGGAAGCTGTGGTGAATAATTCCCAGCGAACACCACCATACTGTCACCATTACTTTCTTTTGGTGCAACTCCGGCTTCGCAAAAACCTTGGGGCTCTCATCGCTGTCCACCCACTGTGCCGATCGTCGCCTGTTGTCGTACATTATCCATTTCTCGTCACAGGTTACGATGCGATCAAGGAATGGGTCCGTTTCGTTCCGTAGAAGCAGTGCGGACGAGATCTCATATCGTCGGTTTCTTTGCTCCTCAGACAGCTCGTGAGGCACCCACCTTTCCAGCTTTTTGGTCTTTCCAATTTCCTTCAGATGCCGGGCAGCTGTGTTGTGACTGACGCCAAGAATCTTCGCTATCTCCCTGGTACCTTTGTGTGGATCCTCCTCTACCACATCTCTCAGCTTGTCCTCATCAACATCACTATGCCTCCCACGACCTTCATGTTCTTCCAAGCTCTCATCTCCATTCCGGAACTTCTGATACCAACGATACGCCGTCCGAATTGTGGAACATCCTTGACCGAATGCGGCGTTGATCTTCTCGTCCGCCTCCTTAGCTGTAGTGCCAGCTTGAATTCATACAAGTAAATGCCTCGGATTTGTCCATCTGCCTTTTGTCCATCTGCAAAAAAGTCAATAAAACTCTGAAGTTTTCCCAGTTTTACATAGAAAATTTGGTACTCTCCGGTAGAGCAAAGTTTGCGCTTCTAAATGATATGCCACATGTTACGGTTTGTTCTTGATCAAACGCGTAAAGACGCTCCAAAAAATGGCGCGAGCCAGTGCCATTTAATTCGTTACAACCTAATATCACATGTTGCCATCTTTCCGGTAGAGAGCGAATACCAGGAGCGAAGAACTCCGGAGACTTGAACAGCAAGAAGTTGTTGACAACACTTTTGACTTCCTCCCGATTTGCGAACTTTTTTCCAACTAAGAAAGACTCAGCGACCGAAAAACGTGGTAGTCACTGGGTACCATCAGGTGAGTACAGAGGATGGGGTACCAGTTCAATCCCAAGTTCCTCCAATTTCTTCTGCGTATTCTTTGCTGTGTGAGGTCTGGCGTTATCCATGAGAAAAAGAATTTTTCCTCTCCTGGGATTGCGATTACGTAGAATTTCGCACATTTTCTTTAGCTGAGCGCAGAACGCGTTCGAGTCTACCATGGAACCGGTAGGAACCAATTCCCAGAATACTGGGCCACTGATGTCCCACCAGAAGGAAAGCAACTCCTTTTTGTCGTGACCAGGACGTTTCGGCTGTGGTTGAGGCAACTCATCGGAGTCCACCTAGTGCTTACGACGCACCGAATTGTCGTAGACGCAATACCTTTCATCCATCGTGACGATGGAGTCGATCCAAGCAAATGTGCAGCTGGGTTGAGGAGAGAAGTGCAGATATCAACACGCTTCCGTTTGTCCTGAGGCGTCAAGTCATGTTGCACGACTCGAGGCAACTTCGCGACTTTGCCAGAAGACCGAAGAACATCGTGTACTGTGGACTTAGGAGTATTTGTACGGTCTGAAAGTTCGCGTACAGAAAGATCAGGTCGAGCACCGCAGGTGGTGAGTACGAGCTGTCTGTTCTGCGTATGTGGTCGACCTGTGCGTCGGGAATCCTCGAGCGATGTGTCACCGTTGTCGAACTTGCGGTACCAATTGAAGCACGTCGCCCGAGAGGGGGCTTGCTCATTCATTGTCTCCTGTAGAAAGCGATGGGCCTCGTTCGCGGATCGGCCGGAGCGGTACTGTAAAAGGAGAGCTGGTCGGTAGAGCATCTTCTTGTCGTCCATTGCGAAGGCGTCACTGGGGACAGGAGACGATGTGTCGCACATGCTGCTGTTGGTCACATCTACAGGACGTGAAACACAAATTTCCTAAGTCCGGCCCTCTCACAACTTCAGCCGGCAAAGATACGTTGTTTTGAATCTTACCATGCAATTAATCTAAAAACTTTCCAGACAACCTAATATAACATAGGCCTAAGGAACGAGCAGCCACTTCCACTCCTATCTACTGGCCACCGCATGCTTCAAGCACTGATTTTCTCGCTTCCTCTTCCATCACTTGCGAAAATTCGAGCATGGTCGCTCATTGTATGCACGGTCGAGTCACTAAGCTGTCGTCCACGCCTACGCAGTGGCACCAACTTGGAGCCGCGTTCGGTCGTCGGTGGCCGGCTCCAAACGTGTTTTTCCCGTCTTCGTATGCAGCCGCTCTGATAACGACGAAGTTCGGTCGCCATGTGTTTTGCAGGTGGCGCCGTGGTGGTCATCTACCGGTATGACTCTCACCATCACGATAGAAGCACACTCAGCAGCCTCACAACGGCATACTTCTTATCGCGGACAAGTGACCTATTCACGTCGTCACTAAACATCTCGTCAGGTGCTGCCATATAGTGCTCTCCAATGAGAAAGTGATAAGAGGAGCAAGGCGCATTCTTGAATATGTCCCGAGAACACTGAACACATTTGGAAATGTCATCCTTGTTCAAGGTTTTATGGCTGTGTGGAAGTCGAAGTCACAGAGATGAAAGAATAGATAATGCTATCGAGCCATTAATGTTTAATTTGTAAGGCAGAGAAGTGAGTAGTGGCAACTCGGCTGAAAAAGGGCAGGTCAACAACAGGCCAGTTGTTGACCTGCCCTATCCTGCTGAATCAGCAAGAATAGTGTTTTATAAAGGACCAGTCGTTCGTCGGCCTAGCGGCCGTCTACTGGTTGGGGGCTTCGCCCCCAAACCCCGAGAATAGGACGCCATGGCCGCTACGGGTTTCCTATTCTTCCCTAGGCCTTCTGACCTTTATGTTAATCGAGATGGATCGATTGATCCGACTTCAGATTCGTGTTCAGCGACCTCGATTACCCCCAGGGCCGAAGTTTCGTGCCACTTGAGCGCCATCCTCAAAAAATCGATAATATCGATCGATATCGATTGGTCGACTTCAGATTCGTGTTCAGCGACCTCGATTACCCCCAGGGCCGAAGTTTCGCGCCACTTGAGCGCCATCTTCAAAAAATCGATAATATCGATCGATATCGATTGGTCGACTTCAGATTCGTGTTCAGCGACCTCGACTACCCCCCAAGGCCGAAGTTTCGTGCCGCCAACGTGTTCGGCACGTCTACGGCTCGCCATGCACGGTTGCCGACGTGTTCGGCTGCCGCACCCCAACTCAAGTGTGACGGACGGACGGACAGTGTGACACACGCACGCACACACACACGCTTGCTGCTTTATATATAGTAGGATAAAGGGAGGTGTTACTCAATCCCTTTTGGGATGCGCCATGCATTCTACTGCCCGCCGATAGACAAGTCAGCGCTTTATCCTTTCCAGACAAGTCCGATACCAATTCATCGACCGCGGAGAGATGGCTGGCCTGATTAGCCTGGGCGGACCCGAACCAAGAAGCTTGACTTAAGATGCGCGCAACAGCCGGCACCTTCTCTGACTGCGCCCCACACGCCGAAACGCCGCCCCCTTTCCGCGGATCCCTAATGAACCATGGTCGACGACAAAATGCCTCATCAGACCATGAAGGCCGTACTATTTTCGCCGTCAGTGCCCCTATTCTTAGCCTCGCTTCAGAGCAATCAGAGCACAGTTCCGATCACGAGATGCGTGGTTCAGTTGGGGAAAAAGTCGTGATAGCTGGCCATGACTCACAATGACGTGCTGCACTTTTCTGATCCTTCTCGGCAACTTTTTCGACCCTGATTCATCCAACGGTCAGTGTAGTCAACAGCTAAGAAGGAGAAGCTCGCAAGGTTGAATCTCCATTGGAGTACGACATGCACCGAACCTCTGCAGGACACCTACGATGAAGCGGTTTCTAGTTTGCTTAAAGGCCGCCCATAGGCAACAGAGTGCAGAACCGCAATAGAACAACACTAGCACTTCCACTATGCCTGGATCTTTTATCGGTAGAAGTGCAAATGCTGCACGAATAAGGTTCAACGCCTTGCTGCCTACAGACGCCTTGAAAACAAGCCAGAAACCGCCTCAGTGTGACTCATCGTCGATATCCGGCAGAGGTTCAGCGCATGGCGTACTCCAGCGGAGACTCAACCAAGCGATCTTCAAAGATCAGAGATGCTATTGCATGGGCCAAGTCGTCGAAAATTAGGTGGACCGGTCAAGTAATGCGTTTCGCAGACACCCGCTGGACAAGAGCCGTCCCGACTGGATTCCGCGGGATGTTAAGAGAACAGCAGGGCTCGGATTCATCAGGCGGAGGGTATGGGTAGAAGTACTGACCCGCGTTGAGTGTAGGGCACAATTCGCGTTCATCAAACGAATCCAGGGTGAGGTAGAAGGTCCCCGGCAGACGTCCAGGGAAATGTTCAGTGCAATTGCAGAAATAAATTTCTTAGGCGCCAAAGCCAATCGATAATGAGGTGGCCTCTCCACTTTTGTTGGCCAATGTTGTTCTTCTAGTTAGGGGAGGAGGGGGAATGAGGGGGCCACGTTCGCAAAATTCTCTCCGACTAGGAGAAATATTGAAAAATTCACTAATTTAATCGGAAATTTCTCTCGACTGTTCCGGTTATTCCTCGCGATTTCGCATATTTTCTTGATGATGTAGTTCCAGAAGGCTTAACAAGTCTATTTTCAGGAATAAAAGCAGCTCAAAGGACCTCGTTAGAACAGCTGATTTCAGTGGAGCATATTTTTTATAAATGGGGCGCAAAATGGTAGCGGGTACACGGATGTATCCAAGACGATCGACGGGTTTCCTCTACCCACTGTCATACCCACGGTGTGGCGGGTAAGGTTCATCATGAATGCCACATCGTAGCTACGTCCACCCCTATACCCCTCATACCAGCGGGTATGCGCGTTGATGAATCTGGGCCCAGAACGTCCACCAACGCCTTGGTCGGACTTCTTCTTGAAAGCGCTGAACCTCTTCATGTCTCTCAAGCGAGAAGGATCCATTGGAGCACTCTGGCACGCGAAAGGGACGAGTGGAGACGCTGCTGGCGCCCGCTTGAGCAACTCGATGTGCTTAATATTAGGGGGGGGGGCAAAAGTAATGAGACAAAATGAAAAAAAATCTTTATCTCCTTATAACTCAATTACAACTCAACGATGCTGAGGAGTGTATTTGCCATTAAGGGCAAGGACCTTGCTGCCATCGCTCAGCCAACTTCCTGATCCCATCCTTCCAGAACTGCTCGAGCCTGGTGTTGATCAACTGCTCGATATGGTTGTCAAGGACTGCTTGGGTTTTTGTGTCCCTTCCGACTAGGAAGTCCTGTAGGCTCAAGTAGTAGTGGCAGTTGCATGGAGAGATGTCCAGCGAATACGGTGGGTGAGGCATGTGAACGTAGCCCAGCTGGCCAAGCTTATCCGTGCTTACTTGTTCCCGATGGGGTGCGGCGTTGTCGAAGAGGAGAACCTTCTTGAAGCGCTGCGAATGAATAAGAGCGAGTCGCCGGCCCATCTCCTCTATTTCGTTCACCATGGCCTTGGAGTTCATCGCGGTGCTCTTGGGAAGCAGCCTCCGGTAAACCGATCCATGGGCGCAGACCCAAAAGCTCCAGAGATGCTTCTCGCCGTGAACATCTCGCCGAACGAAGGTCGGTAACAATTCACCAGGCCTCACCCAGACTCGCTGCTTGGCAGGGTTAAGGTAGAAGACGTACTTCTCATCTTGCGTGAATATTGAGCCCAGGCTGCTCGGGGTTGGGAATTGGGGGAGATTTGAGCGACACAGGTCGACTCGTCAGACTGGGGTTTCGGCATGAGACAGGCTGGGGTTTTTGGCATGCTTCTGGAAAGGGCGGAAGTGGTAACTTCTCAGATGGGCTTCAGTAAGTAGCATACAAACATACAAATACAACAAGCACGAAACCAGACTCCAGCCACGAGATATATGGACACGGCGTGGGGTGTCTCATTACTTTTGGCCCCCCCTAATAGACGACATGTGATACAGGTGAGAGGCACGTCTACGAGAATTGAACTTATAGCAGTAGTAGTATGCTTTTCGATCCTTTTAGACCAAATAGTAGAAATTTTGGGTTCATGTCGCGAAGATGGGCAGCATTGGGGGTGTGAGCGCCAATCAGCGCTTTTAAAAGTATAACTAAGATGGTAGTGCGATGGGATTCTTTGTAGAGTTCTTGAACAAAAGCAAGTCCTTCAGAAATCTCTTCAAGGCACCTGGAAAACAGAATGGAATGCATTACTGTTCGTTTTTTTTCCAGAAGAAATTCAACAAAATCCGTTAAAAGGCATGTACAAGAAGAAAAAGTAGAGCCAATGTTTTGGGCTACGCTAAAACTAATCGAAGTTGTAAACTGAGCTGGAAATTGGGAAAAGGAGGGCCCAAACGTTTCGAAACTCGGAAGCCGTGAATTCAGCAGAGAAGTTGAGGACAACAGGTGATGAAGTCCTGGAGATGCCGCGAAAATTCGAACCGAACGGGGTCTAAGGGACATAGGCATCGAGGAGGTCGTCGATGGTCCGATGACTCGATCGATTTCAGTAGATGACATCGTGGGGTCATGTCGCACCGTCCTACCTGATCTCCATTCCTTGTCAGTGTAAGACTTAAAGACTTATTCTTCGAGAAAAGACAGGTGGCGCTTTGCCAAATACGGAGGCATGTTCTGCCAAAGTCTGCCTGGACGGGGAATCGAACCTTCCTCCGTCCCCATAGGCGAAACGTTCTTTACCTCCACGTATTTACACAAAGCTGGCCTATGGGCCGGTCTGATTAGTGGCTGGGGCTTCGCCCGCTGTTTGATCATGACCGATGTTCATTTGCTGCGATACCTACCCAACACAGCCATATAGTCAAGCGATTATCACTTTAATCGATAAACTCCAGGCGCAAATCAATAAAATCGATCAATCGTTACCTCCCATTCATATTGCTATGGTGAACCGAACAACATATTGACTCGATTCACTCCTTTAACTACTATCGGATCGCCATTTTGTACACGCTCCTCTGACATTTCATTCGATGCGACATTATGGTCTGGTGCGCCTCCCTCCCCTTCTTCTTCTTCTTCTTCTTCTTCTTCTCCTTCTGCGTTTGTCCCGCCTCGTAGCGGGGTTCGTTATTCTGATGTCATGACGCCACCTTTCCCGATCCAGCGCTAGATCAGGGTGGACATTAGCAACCTTCAAGCCCATAATGTTGCTATGGCCACAGAAAGGACTTTTCCCCTCGATCAGCAGTTCTAGGGTTAACTTTTCGGCAAGGGAACCACGCGAATATGGTAATCGCTCGGTAAACATTATCGATTGGTCTGCGGATTTCGATCAATTTTATCGATTTTTATCTGGGATCGGTTGGCGAGTCACACGAATACGTCAGCTGGTGGACAGAAGTTCCAATGGGCGGACAACATCAAATATCACTCATCTCACAAATATCGGTCTATTTTATCGATTTTCGTTTGAATTTATTCATTTTAGGTGGAAATTGCGCGAAAATGTTAGCCGCTGGGCAGACTTCACAAAAATGGACAATATCGATCGATTTTATCGATTTTAGTTGGGCGTTTAAGATTGGAACCGCTTGAATATGCTGTTGATGTTTGGACAGATTTCGCGACAGGTGAACAATATCGGTCATCAGATATCATTCGACTCATAGTTATTGATCGATTTTACTGATTTTTGCTTGTATTGATTATTTGAAGGGAAAATCGCGCAAATTTGTTGCTCTATGAACAAACACTACAGCATATAGACAATATCGATCGGTTTCATTGATTATTTAGTAGTGCGTTTGCGTTGGGAGTTGCATGAATATGTTTAGCGCTAGACTGATTTCACAGCAATAAATAAACACATAATAAATTATTAAATAAATAAACAAAATAATAAATTGGTAAAAATAATAAACAAATAAATAACAAGTAAACGGAATTGATCGATCACGTGGCGTTGACCGGCTTAATCGATAGTTGCATTTCATTTGAGGTGGAAATCGAGCAAATTTATTGGCCTTTGAACAAACATCGCAACATATAGACAATATCGATCGGCTTTATCGATTATTTAGTGGAGCGCTTAAGTTGGGAAATGCGCAATTATGTTTAACGGTGGACTGATTTCACAACAATAAATAAATAATAAAAATAATAATTAAGTCTCCCTCCCCATATAGGCCACATTAACGACCAGTGCCGACGCTTCAACTACAATTCAACGTACGGACGCCTCAACAACTCTGCAGATCGCGTGCCGAACCAAGCATTCCTTCAGTAAACCGCTTGCAGGTTATCGCATCACGTGGCGGCCGACTGTGTTCACCGATTCCAGCACTTCCGACAGCTGAGAGAAGCCGTCCGTCGTTATCAAGTGCACTCTGCACACCGCTTCGCTCTTCTAAATGTCAGCCCCGTAGCACGTGCTCACAAAAACGAACGGCTTAGCAGGCTAAGCTCCGTATCGAACGAACGGAAACTGTTCGCAAAAGCCATAAACAAAGGACGAATAGCATCGTCGAGACCTCTTTCACCGTCTCAGACCCTAGGGTACCCCGAGGAATCCGCTGAAAATCATTTAGATCGTGCGGTAGTTATTCGAAAGCATTGTCTGCCTGGGTTCTTTTGGCACGCGGAGAAATCCAGCGCATCGGAGAGACGAGACGGATTTCGACTGCATTAGAAAGATGGCGCTCACTGATAGTATACGTCTGTGTCCACTTTTCAAACCACCATCGAACGTGATCCGAGCAAATATCGATGAAGTCGGTCAGCACCACGTGATCGATCAATTCCTTCAACTTGTTATTAATTTTTTAATTTTATCTGTTTGTTATTTTACTTTTACTTATGTATTATTTACTATTTATTATTTATTATTTGTTTATTATGTTTATTTTATTTTACTTAATTATTATTTTTATTATTTATTTATTATTTTATTATTTACTTATTGTTTGAAATCTGTTCACCGTTCAACATAATTGCGCAATGTCCAACTCAAACTCTCCACTAAATAATCGATAAAACCGATCGATATATTCTATATGTTGTCATGATTGTTCACAGGCCAACAAATCTGCGCGTTTTCCACCTCAAAAGAAATGCAAATATCGATTAAGTAGGTCAATACCACGTGATCGATCACTTCCGTTCACTTGTTATTTATTTATTTATTTATTTATTTATTATTTTTACCTATTTATTATTATTTTTATTATTTATTTAGTATTTATTTTAATTATTTATGTATTTATTTATTATGTATTTATTTATTGCTGTGAAATCAGTCCATATATTCACGCAGCTCCCAACGCAAGCGCTCTACTAAATAATCAATAAAGCCGATCGATATTGTCTATATGTTGTGGTGTTTGTTCATAGGACAACAAATTTGCGCGATTTCCCCTCAAATGATCAACACAAGCAAAAATCAATAAAATCGATCGATAACTATGAGTCGAATGATATGTGATGACCGATATTGTTCACCTGTTGCGAAGTCTGTCCAAAGATCAACAACATACTCACGCGGTTCCAACCTCAAACGCCCAACTAAAATCGATAAAATCGATCGATATTGTCCATTTTTTGTGAAGTCTGCCCAGCGGCCACTATTTTCGCGCAATTTCCACCTAAAATGAATAACTCCAAAAGGAAATTGATAAAATAGGCCGATAATTGTGAGATGAGTGATATTTGATGTTGTCCGCCCATTGGAAATTCTGTCCACCAGCTGACATATTCGTACGACTCGTCAACCAATCCCAGATGAAAATCGATAAAATTGATCGAAACCCGCAGACCAATCGATAATGTTTATCGAACGACTACCCTATTCGTGTGGTTCCCATGCCGAAAAGTTAACCCTGATTAGCGATCAGTATTGTCGATCGAGAGGAAAAGCCCTTCCTATGGCCACAACGACATTGTCATTGACGGATAGACGGACAGACAAATGAACGGCTGGACAGACAGGCATACAGATGTTAGCTCTCAGTCGCTTTTCCGCCTCCTAAGCAAGCCGCATTGTGGACTAGTTCCATAATTATACGTATCTAGTTGGCAAAACTAGTCGGGAATGTGGCCCACATGGGGGGACATGGATGGAAACGAGCCAGTTAATCAGAGTGAAGGCGAGCCGGACAAGCGTGTACGGTCGGTTTTCCGATTGGCTGTTGCTTTCCATCTCCTACGCAGGCCGCATTGCCGACTAGTACCGTAATTCACCGTATTTGACCTACGATAACAGCCAGAAATGTGTCGCACATGGGAAAGAGTGGACAGAAACGAGCCAGCCAATCAGGATGCATAGTGACCCAGACGGGCATGTACGGTTTCTATTCTGAATGGCTGTCGCTTTTCCATCCCAAGCAGGCCACATTGCCGACCAGTACCATAATAACATAACGTGAACAGCTACTGGATAAATGAGCGCCAAGGCATTTTCAGGCAATCGAGAAGAATCTATCGAATGTTGTCGAATAATTGGCACTTGAAATCGATAAAAGCCCCTGTTAATTGGTTCGTACTGGATACAGCACGCAGTTCCTTTCACGCGATAACGCATGCATACTGTTTGGGGAGATTTTTAGGAAGTAGCGGCAACTCCTGTCCATTTACCCCGATTTCGCGATGTTTTTGTCGAGTTTGAGCCCGAATTTTGAGATGACACTAACGTTTCAACGGCCTAAATCCATTCCTCGAAGGTTCGCTGCCTTCCAGCTCTGTCCAGTATCCTCTGAAACCCAAATCAAGTCCTCAGTAAGAAGTCATGCGTTCAGCGATGGTGATGAAGCTATCAGATGGCATTTGAATGACGTCCGATGACGCGTTCCTACGCAGCCGGCCGGCCCACTCTCAGCGGCCGTGTGATACACGGACGTGGCAAGTACACCCCCATGAACACCTGAATCGTTCGCATTCCTCACGGCGAACAGCCCCATCCGACTCGCTTTCGTCTGATAAACGCGAATTCCGATGGCTACTGTCATCATTTATGGCACTATGTCTATCAGATAAACAAGGAATGTTTAAGGGAGCACCCTCAAAATCCTGAGTTACACTAAGCCTAATAGATATAAGATGGTTAATCCATCCATTTGTCTGTTCGTCCATGCATCCGCGCGAAATTAGTGACCGCTAGATTTTATATAAAGGGCTCATAAGGTAAAATCAGCACCAACAGCTCCTCGCAGGAGAGAAATACTATGCCCAGTGGATGATAGACAACGACCAATTGACTGACCAAACGATATCGATCGGTATCATTGACTTTTGCCCAAAGCATAACAGTGACACGTGGGAATGGCAAATTGGCGGTGATTGGGCTCCACAACAGCTCGGCATAAGTAGCTCTGTCAAGATCGATATCGATCAATACTAATATTAATCAATACTACGATTCTTGCCCAATGCTGATTACTTAACACAAAGGCAATAGCAACCAGATATCGCAACAAGCAGATATAATGGACCAACTGACAAATATCGCTAAGTATTTTCGTTCCGAGCCCAAAACGGAAAGTATGACGTTAAAACCATTTTAGCAGTGGACGCTGGAACTTACAGTAAATAACCGAAATCGACCAGCTGATCAAAATCTATCAGTGACATTGAACCTTTCCCAAAATTTGTAACTCGAAATGGAAAGAAACGCTTGTGCAACAGTCAATGGACGTGGCAATGAACAACCGCATTTGATCAGCTGATCAAGATCGATCGATAATTTTACCTTGCCAGAGGATGGTTATTTGATGCACGAACCAAGTCAGCGATGAGCTTACAACAAAGAGGTGAAGCCGATCAACTGGTCAATATCGATCGATAAAACATCAACATCGATTCTTGTACAAAATTGGTTAAATGAAAGGGAAACTATGTGAACTGATCAATGAATATGATACTAACCAGCCGGAATCAATCAACTGATTAATATCGATCGATTTAATCGATTTAAGCCGAACATTGATTACTTGAAGTGCTACCTATCTTAGGGACCTCAAGGGACCTGCAGGACTGCACATCAGAAACAAAAAACGATAATTTGAGCAATATTGACGGACTTCCAAGTACAGGCTCCTGGAGGATGCTCCAACCGAAAGGGATGCGCCATGCATTCTACTTGAGGCTTCATTGCCGGCCGAGACCGAGAGCAGTTCAAATGCTTCAGAGAAGACTAATTGTAAGTTATGTACCTGTTCTTCAATCATATGAAAAGATTAAGGCCAACCTTGCTTAACCTTGCTTGCGTCCTTGACTTCCCACCCATACACACTATACCTTTGTCCTTGGGAAAAAAACTTCGAATTTCGAATGATCGAATAACATTCGATTTTCAAAATTTCGAATTTCGAATGATCGAATAACATTCGATTTTCAAAACTTCGAATTTCGAATTGTCGAATATTCGAATAATCAAATGAACACCTCACTTATCGTGGTCACCCAATGAATGACATTTACTTATTGTTTATTACCCACTGTAAACTGCGTTCGACAGGGCGGCATATACGAAGGCTTTAGAATGTCACTACTCTTGTAGCAGTTGGTTATATGCGAAAAGGATCGGTAATTATCAACTGTGGTATATCGATTTCTATCAATGGATCTCCTGTCCCGTGACAGACATACTCCCGCTACTCTTACGTTAAATCGGGGCTAATCGAGTGGAGTGTGGCGAGTTCAGCGAGTGATAAGCGCTACTGAAGCTGAGGGCGACGAGCGAGGCGAGGGCGAGCTGAGGACCGAACCGAGGCTGTGGAAGTCGGTGTCCAGGCTCAGATGCCGTTGTTCAAGCGCCGCGAAGGCTGCTCCATCCATTTCCTTCACGAGACCAAGACAAAGGTGACAAAGGTATAACGGTAATGAAGCCCCCTTGCTTCCCTAACTAGGGAAGGGTTTCGACCTCCCATGGAACTTCTAGTTGAGACCAGGATCATTAGAAAGAGCTCGCAATGCTGATTACGAATATGGGTGTCAAAATTGCAAAATGAAACTCCTGAGCGAGTTATGGCCTGCCGAAATCGGGGGTCTCACCACGGGCTGGCTGTGCGACACAGCTGGCGTGAGAGTGCTGAGTCATTGGGGCTCCGTAGGAAGGGCCCGAGAGTGCGGCGGTAGCGCAAGGGTAGTGTTCCCGCTCGTTAGCTGCGACGTCGTTGGTTCGGTTTCGGTTGCTGCCCATTTTTTGCAAATCATAATTCATCTTCGAAATGACCCTTTGTTCTGAATTATGACACGTGTCTGACCAAATAGCCGGGAAAACTACCATACACGTTTGTAAAAGTGCTTGAAGGCAAAAAACTGCTATGGTGACATTTTTACTTACTCTGGAACCCCAAATTCAACGAAAAGAATGGACACCACCTTTCCTGGTGATAAGGACGGATCAATCAGCAATACAATCACTATTGTTAATCACCACAATGTTGCACATACAGGGCAGGTCAGTGATGCACTTTCACAGAAATGAGCAGACCGGGAGTCGAAGAATTCGGCGACCATCAGACTTAAGACACCAAACTTTGTAAAACTTTCCTTAGGATAAGATAAAGGCCGGCGTTATTCAATCCCCTTTGGGATGCGCCACGCATTCTATTAGGTTGTAACGAAATAAATGGCACTGAACCACTGTAAATTTAAACAGTTAATATCTCGGCTTGTAGGCAAGTTTATTAATCGAAATAAAAACCTTCTGATTCTACACATCTTTGCCAACGTGACACGAGCTTTTTTATCCCAGTAGCATAAAAATCAGAAGTTCTGGAATTGACGAAATCTTCGACGGCACTTTCGGCATCCTGTTGGTATTTGAATATTTTCGCTACCAAGAAGTCGCCAAGATGCTTGAAGAAATGGTAGTCTGTTGGGGAGAGGTCGGGAGAAAACGGAGGATGTGGTAGAGTTTCAATGCTCAGCTCATTCAATTTCTGCAATTTCTCATTCGTGCTACATGGGGGCGAGCATTGTCGTGCAGAAGGAGAACTCGCCTTCGGTTTACCAAGGCGATATCCTTCAACTTTTTCATCATTTCTTCAATTTCAATGCAGTACTTCTCTGCCGTGATGGATTCACCGGGAGGGAGGAAGCTGTGGTGAATAATTCCCAGCGAACACCACCATGCTGTCACCATTTCTTTCTTTTGGTGCAATTCCGGCTTCGCAAAAACCTTGGGGCTCTCATCGCTGTCCACCCACTGTGCCGATCGTCGCCTGTTGTCGTACATTATCCATTTCTCGCCACAGGTTACGATGCGATCAAGGAATGGGTCCGTTTCGTTCCGTAGAAGCAGTGCGGACAAGATCTCATATCGTCGGTTCCTCTGCTCCTCAGACAGCTCGTGAGGCACCCATCTCTCCAGCTTTTTGGTCTTTCCAATCTCCTTCAGATGCCGGGCAGCTGTGTTGTGACTGACGCCAAGAACCTTCGCTATCTCCCTGGTACCTTTGTGTGGATCCTCCTCTACCACATCTCTCAGCTTGTCCTCATCAACACCACTATGCCTCCCACGACCTTCATGTTCTTCCAAGCTCTCATCTCCATTCCGAAACTTCTGATACCAACGATACGCCGTCCGAATTGTGGAACATCCTTGACCGACGTTGATCTTCTCGTCCGCCTCCTTAGCTGTAGTGCCCAGCTTCAATTCATACAGCATGAATTCATACAAGTAAATGCCTCGGATTACCCTTTTGTCCATCTGCAAAAAAGTCAATGAAACTCTAAAGTTTTCCCACTTTTACATAGAAAATTTGGTACTCACCGGTAGAGCAAAGTTTGCGCTTCTAAATGATTGCCACATGTTACGGTTTGTTCCTGATCAAACGCATAAAGACGATCCAAAAAATGGCGCGAACTAGTGCCATTTACTTCGTTACAACCTAATACTTCTACGGGATGTCGAGGAGGCGAGTTGAATGCGTATTTGGCCATACAATGACTTTCGGTGGCTAGCTGATGAACAAGTCAGCGCTTTATCCTTCCCAGACAAGTCTGGTACCAATTCACCGACCCCGGAGGGATGGAAGGCTTGGTTGGCCTGGGCGGGAAAATCGTAATCAGGAACCTGGTATCGGGTGCAGGCGAGAGCCGGCGCCTCCTCCGACTGCGCTCCACGCGCCCTAAAAAATGGTGCAATGGTCAGCATGGATGCCAAAACTTTTCTTAGCCGAGAAAAAGTTATAAAAAAAGTTAAAAAGTTGTCATGCAGGAGCACTGAAGGCTGTCTCGGCCCTTTTCCCGAACAGCTTCGACGAGTTGCTGGCGTTGAGTGGCGTAGACGACGGCGATGACTGTGTGCCCTTGCGGGAGCAGCTCGCAGATCAGCATTCCCTTACAAGGGAAGGGTCTGATGCGTAAGTTTGAATGGGGAAAGCGAGTCATATAGGAAGAGTCCCACCCCTCAACTAGTATAAAAATGTGTTTCCTTTTTGCCAAGTCGTTAAACCCAAGGAGTAAGGAGGCCTTGAAGTCACTGTGGAGTCGGCGCCTCACGAGCGCTAAGGTCTCTTGTACGCCGTTACCAGCAAGCAGCTCGGGCGCAGTGGATAGTGGCGCTGCTTCACGTCAGGGAGGTCGGAGGTTCGGTTCTTCTGCGTCGCAGTATTTTTGCATTTCAACTGATTGGTTGAGATTTGAGGGTTCCTGATGTCTACACAATTTTTAGGCGTCTTCTGCGCATTTTCCAGCTGTGTGCTCTGAAGAGTAACGGCGTTGCGACTTGTTTACTTATTTAATTAGTGACCGGCTTTTAACCAAAAGGAAATGAGAAAGGTATTACAGCATACAACTGGAAAAATTCGCAGAAAATACCTAAAAATTGTATAGACATCAGGACCTCTCAAATCTTAGCCAGTCAGTTGAAGTGCAAAAATGCCGCCACGCAGAAAAGCCGAACCACCGACCTTTCTCGCATCAAGCAACGCCACTATCCACTGTGCCCTGAGCCGCTTGGCGACAGTGGCATCGCGGCTGTAGCAGAAACCCCCAGCGAGCGCTCTGAGGCTCCGATTCCATTGTAACTTCAAGGAACTCCTACTCCTTCCGTTTAATAACCTGGCAAAAAAGGAACACATTTTTATATTAATTGCGGGATGGAGATTCTTCCTATATGACTCGCTCTCCCCTTTCGGACATAAGCTTCAAAACCTTCCCTTGCAAGTGATGAATCCCGTTCGGACATAAGCTTCAAAACCTTTCCTTGCAAGTGATGAATTCTACCCAACCAGGTGCCAAGCCGGACCTCCTCCGCTCACCCAAGCTGCTGCTGCTGCTGCTGCTCTGCTGCTGCTTCTGCTTGACGACGGCGCTGTCTGTTTCATGGCGCCGTCTCCGCCTCTTCCACCAGTTAACCGGTGGCCCTATCAGTGCTTTGGGCTCGTCTTCCGGTGCGTTTATCAGCTCGCCGCTGTTTATAAGAGTAACGAGCGTATCAGCAGTGTGCTACGCGTACATCGCTGTGGTGGTCATCTGCTATGAAATCTGACGACATCGCCACGCTTCAGCTTTTTCCGTCTATATTCACGAGCCCTTCGATGGCTTCTGGTGAGTGCGTGGGTGTGCGATGGAGTTTGCGAAGATAGTGGCCGTTTCTTGATCTTTGACCATACATTTGCAATTGTCCTTTGATTTGATTTCGTGCTGTAAATACAGACTGCTAAGCAAATGAACATACAGAAAAATTGGCTTACAATTTCCATTTCTTACAGTAAGACAACCTTCCAAAACTAGTTTCATACCACGCACGCTATTCTTCTCTTTTCAATTTCTAAAATTAAGTGTCTCAAAAATTCAATTCAACTTCAGATTTCATTTTTGTTTAAAATTTTTAGAAAAGAGCTAGCCAATTGGTCCACTTTTAGTCACTGCAGTTGCTATTATTGTCCACGAATAATTCTTGATAAACCGAAGTTACTGTGAAGCATCTCCAAATCTCTGGTAACCTCCCTCTCGAGGTTAATTTTTACAACAGCGGCCATTAATTTCGCAACTTATCAGCCTGTGAAGGTGCTCAGACGTTTCATTACACCCTTAGCGCTCGATTTCAATGAATTCTCGCATCTTTTCCAGTTTACCACTCACTACCGGCGCCTCCACCGCTGATGCCGGTGAATCCGTTCATGAATCCATGTCTGTTCTCGCTTCTGTCGTCGTACTCGGATCCGATGCTCTCGACCATGACTATGCCGACTTCTCAGTCGCCGTTTGGGTAAGCTTTATCTAGACCTTAGTTAAATTTTACCTTTTTTGGTCAATTTTTGTGTCAATAAGCTCGAAAATGTTTTGGAGGTCGGCAGAAGGGTATCTGAAGTTCAACTGCGCTCCAAGGGTGAACAGCGGAGAGACTCTGACCAATAGGAGCGGGGGTACTCTCTTACACATTTCCGCCCCTCTGATTGGACGGTGGCCGATGCACCTAGGACTTCAGAAAGTTGACTTTGACCAATAGGAGCGGGGGTACTCTCCAACACATTTCCGCCTCTCTGATTGGTCGGCGGCCGTCGCACCTAGGATTTCAGAGACTTCAGAGTATAAACAAGGGCAAATAGCGCAGGGCTTTTGGCCAATAGGAGTGGGGTTACACTCTCACACACATTTCCACCTGATTGGTCAGCGGCCGTTGTTTTCAGGATTTCAAAAACTTCAGAGTATAAGCAAGCCCGTTTTAGACGACGCTAAAAGTCTTCAAACTCCAAGAACTCTTCAAAATTGACATCGAGCATTCAGAGCTCCTAATGGTCGATGAAACCTCACCTATTCTAGGTCTCAATCAACTCCGGTGCTGAGATATTCCCATCTTCTGGAAAACACCGCCGAGTGCTTTTCGCAGTCCAGCGAAAGCTCTCAAGCAACGGAATCGGCTCGCTCGACACCCGGCCACTCTCATCCTGAGGTACTTTTTTCCTTTTATTTTTTCTTTAAAATACGCTGTTGCCTGCACCTATGCCGTACCTTGGATAACGGATTGGGTAATGGGAGTTGGGTAACGGCTGGATCCTGAACCAGTGTCATGGTTCGAATCTCGCGGAATTTTCTTCACGAAGGCATCGTAGAATGCGACTGGCCCTCACTCTTTATGGCAGTAGTCGTAAATTTGACCTATATGAGGAATATGAAGTGGTGAAGCGCTACTCAGTCACTGTGATCAAAGCTCCGTTCACAGCCCAGCGCTATATGAACCTCTTTGTGGCACGAACGTTAGATAGGATAGGCCTGATAGGGCCGTCGTGTTCAGCTCTTTATGTAGGCCACATTAACGACTAGTACCCAATAGCAGGGTTTTCTCAAAGTCTCACAATGTGACGTATGAGTAGAATGCATGGCGCATCCCTAAGACCTCATCTTTGCCTTTAATTATCATTTTTTTCAGACCCAGGTTGCATTTATAGTAGAAGAACATTTGCATATATAAGAAGGAGATGGGTGTTACCTAAATCACCTATGTTCTTAAGGGTAGTACATGTCGCGAAAGTGGGCAACATTGGGAGGTATGGACGCGTCAAGCCAGTCAAAGCAGTCAGGCCGTATCGAATGGGCGTGCTATTCAGAGGGGATGCACGATCGGTACCTCAATTAGCTGGGGTGTGTGTGTGTGTGTGTGTGTGTGTGTGTGTGTGTGTGTGTGTGTGTGTGTGTGTGTGTGTGTGTGTGTGTGTGTGTGTGTGTGTGTGTGTGTGTGTGTGTGTGTGTGTGTGTGTGTGTGTACAGTTGGTGCTCCGCTCGGTCATGATTGGCTGGCGCAATCTCATCTCCCAATCTCCCAATGCTGCCCACCAAAAAAGAAGCAAACCTTTCGCTCCAGGCGGGAGTCGAACCTAAATGAGACAAGGTCAAATCCCGAAAGGAAGTGATACGGGTTCGAGTCCCGTCGATTAGGCTCTGCTTCATACTGTACACAAATTATTCAAGGGTACTTGTCGTAAACTTGGGCAGCACTGGCAGGTGGGAGCGCGACAGTCACTCGCAACCAATCGGAGCACTGGCCCAACGCAGTCCAGCTAATTCGGAGGCACTATTGTACTTTAAGGACTCCAGAGGTCGAGGAGAGGTCGAAAAAAAATTCGACCAAACTTCGCCAGGGTGGCTATCTAGGGTGCTGATCACGAATTTGACATCCGTTTTTGAAATTTCGTCCAATTACGGTAGGTCACTGTATGCACGTGTACTAAGGCTGACGAGATCATAATCTCCGATTTCGTCCAAAATTCAGCAGGGGGAGGAGGAGAGAGCTATTTAGGGTGCTCATCACGAACTTGACATCCATTTTTCGTATTGCGCTGGAGTACTGTAGGCTACGGTAGGATTGGGTGACTAAGGCTATAGTCATCCATTTCGCCCAAACTTCGGCTAGGGGTTATTTGCGGAGCTGATCACGAATCTGACATCCACTTTTCGTATTACGCTGGAGTACGGTAGGTACGCGTAACTAAGATCATGGCCACTGAAAGGCAAGATACTTCTTCACATATTTTAAGGCGTTCCTTACCCCTGGCTACCGTACTTCAGCATAATAACAAAAACAGATGCCAGATTCGTGATCAGCACTCCAAATAACGTCGTAGGTGTAGGAGAAGCGAAATCGGTGATAATGACATCAAGAGCCTTAGTCACCCGTAGCTACCGTAACGTACCGTAATCGGCCGAAATTTCAGAAACGGATGTCCGATTCATGATCAGTACCCAAAATAACCCACCTAGCCGAATTCCGGGACAAATCGGAGGTTATGTCCTTGACAGCCTTAGCACCCCGTATCTACCGTAACCTACCGTACTCCAGCGCAAAGCGAAAGAACGGATGTCAATTAAAACCGATTTTTTTCGAACTTATCCCGGCCTCTGAAGTCCTGCAGGTACAATAGTGCCAATTCGGGTACGATCCTGTTCTCTGTCTGCCGGTGCTATACGATGCGGAATAAATGGCTCAAATCTCTCAATGCTGCTCATATTTGCGACCAGAATCCATTCAAGAAGTCACTGTGGCCCATGCATGAGTCATATTCGGGTACTTTCAGTGCAATTCCTCACCTGAAAGCTGCAGTACCACCTCCAGAATCAGACGCGGACGTCCACAACAAGACATCACTGACGATGACGACCCGAACAGTCAGAAGCGACGTCATCGCCGACTCTACGCCCGACAGTACAGGTCAGTTGACGTTCGTCGACGTCATCGCGAGGCCTTATCAGTCGGCGGCGGAGCTACAAATCTCGACGGCTTCTTTCAGGGCCCAAATGCGTCATAAGGTCGATGAGGTGAAGGTGCTGCGGGCGAAGCTGGACGAGATGCGGCGTACTGTAGAACGGCTCGAGTCGGCTCTGGACAGCGAACGGCGAGAGCACCAGCACAAGACCGCACTGCTCAACTCGATGATCCAGTCGAAACTGCTCCAGTAGCCGCGAGGCGGTAGACTGAGGCATCGTTTATACTCGTGTCGCTTGATGATCCGCACGCCACAGCCGTATATGGATTGGGTCGCGCGGTGGATCAATACTCCCGCCGCTGCCTAAATCGATATCTGGCATTGCAGCAGTGACTATCAGCGACTCAAGTATAAACGACGCTCCACGTGAAAAATGTACATATTGATCGAACTGTGTACCATATATGTATTTACGCACCAAACTGGTATCCACCGATATCTCTATTGTTACTCAACTGTTATTTATTAATAAACAATTAACAATACACCTGATATAATCCGTTTATGAGGTGATGATTTCTCGATCAATACGTATACTTATCATGACAGACGAGATAGATCGACTACATACTTACAACCTGACAGCCAGCAGCCGCGCAGAGAGCAACTCTAAACGCTCTCGCGGAAAGCTTGGCAGCGACAGAAGCAGGGTGACGACGTTTCACGTAACAAAACTCAACCACAAAACAACGACAAGCCACCGTACGGGAGCGTTTAGTGTGCGCGCGACGCGATGAAACGACAAGCTCCCATATCGATTGACTGCGTCGCGCAATCGATATGGCAGCTTACCATTATATCGCCTCAAGCGTCGCGCGCACATTAAACGCTCCCTATCCGTTAGGGACAGTGGCAATGCGGCGAAGACATTTGGAATCCTTAGCGGAAATGCTGCAACAAAATTCAGCGCTGTCCTAGTTGGGAGGGGGAGGCAGATGCCACGTGGCGTTGCCACCTCTTCAACGCGTAAAATAACAAGTCAAGACGGGTTAAGCAGCAGATACCGCCCGCCCAACTAGGAAAAAGCCCCGTGACCTTAGTGCCTCGTTCGTTTCGAATCCTCACGATCTCCTTCTCGTTCGCCTCCTCGTTTGTTCTTCACCTGCTGGAACAGATCACCCAAACCGAACACATCCTGTTCACGCTCGAACTGAAAATAGCAGACAATTAGAATCCTTTGGAAGAACGGACAAAGGGTAAGGTTTAATGGATCGCAGAGAAAATCCATCAGCAGCAAACACCCTTTTCGGGCCGAAATGACGTCACTATGGTGACGATCAACCCGTAGCTTCACGTGCAAACACGACAGATCAGGAAAAGTTGTTTCGATCGCACGACTTTTCCTGTTTTGTCATGTTTTGATGAAATCTGACGGCCCGGGGCGTCAGATTTCATCAAAACAGCGCAGTCAGAGGAGGCGCCGACTGTCGCGTACACCCGATACCAGGTTCCTGGTTCGGATTTCCCGCCCAGGCCAAGCAAGCCTTCCATCCCTTCGGGGTCGGTGAATTGGTACCAGACTTGTCTGGGTAGGATAAGGCGCTGACTTGTTCATCGGCTGGCCACCGCAAGTCACTGTATGGCCAAATACGCATTCAAGTCGCCTCCACGACATCCTGTAGAAGTAGAATGCGTGGCGCATCCCAAAGGGGATTGAATAACGCCATCCTTTATCCTTTATCCTTATCTTTTTGTCCCGGCTGTAGTTTTCAAGTTCGATTTTGTCGCAGTTATGGTTTTTCTCAAGATGTCCAACTGTCACGCTGCGATTTCGGGGCACCAATGCGACATCGTTCACCTGCTCGGTCCACTGTCTGCACAGAAATTCGTCGACTCAAAGAGCTTTGTTATGAAGGTGGTCGTCCAGAACGGTGAAGGAATCGCACTGTCAACACGCCACGTATCCAGAAAATCATCGAAAAGCGGTTAAGTCCAGATCGAGGGTCTCCAGGAGAAAAATCGCCCGTGCGATCGGTGTCGGTGCGACGAATAGCCAAGAAGGACTGAAACGCAACAAGCTCCAAAAAGTACAGCACCTGACGGACAAGAATAAATGCGAATGGCCCCACTGGCGACACGCCGCCAGTTCAAGCTGAGGGCCGCAGGTCGCTAATGGGAACAGTGTTCACGGACGAGGGGCCGTGGAAAGGCTCACAACCGCCAAAGCGACAGGATCTGGTCTACAGAGGCTCCAGCCCCTCTGTCATCATCGAACATCGACAAAATCCGCAGTGGTCATGGTTAGGGGCGGAACCTGCACAAACGGAAAGACTCTCTGGGTTAAGTGGATGGAGGAGTAAAAATTACTCAAGATATGCACCGACAGGAGATCATCGAGGCCTTGGCACTTCCCTGGGGCCAACTGCACCTCGTCAATGTGCACTGTACGTATCAACAAGACTCAGCCCTGCAAATAGGGCGAAGAGCACGCAGTCGTGGTACAAGTCCAATTTCCCGGACTTAACCACGTCTGCGGAACGGCCACCGCACTCCCGGATCTGACTCCAGCGGGCAGCGTCTGACCCAATTTGGAGGGTGGTGTCTGTGCCAAGCGCCACCACAGCCTGGAGTCCCTGCAGGAATCTCTGCGTCGAGAGTGAAACCAACTGTTTCCAGATGACCTGTGGCCCATCGCCGAAAGCTTTACCAAGCTTTTCGACCCTGTATCCCCTTCAAGGGAGCCACTGGAAATCCGATCGAACATGGTGTTGCCTAGTGTTTATATTGTTATTATTTATGCGTAATTTTGTTTTATAACTATAACAAAAAGTCATCACGCTATTTTTGGGACGCACTGTATACTTCAGGTACGACTACGTGACAAGCAACAATTCTGCTCCTTCTTTCCTGGTCACGAACTCGAGACCTTGGTCAACCTTCGCTAAACGGACTGCGGCAGGTTCGAACGGTTAAAGGTCCTGCTGCCTGGCGAAGGACCTAGACCGTTGTTCCAGCTAAAGATGCCGTTGTATCACCTGTCGTCCCGTTGATCATCGAGCTGCTCGAGCAGGCGCCAGCAGCGTCTCCATTCGTCCCTGTCGCGTGCCAGATTGCTCCAATGGATCCTCCTCGCTCGAGGGACACGAAGAGCGTCACAGCGGTCGTTCTGGGCTTTCACGAAGAAGTCCGATCAACGCGTTGGTGGGCGTCCTGGTGTTCTCTTGACATCCCGAGGAATCCAGTCGATGATGGCTCTCGTCCAGCGGGTGTCTACGAAGCGCATGAAGCGGCCGACCCACCTAATTTTTGACGACTTGGCCCATGCGTCAGCGGCTCTGGTCTTCGAAATTTGACACATATAAGCTCCATTACCAAGCAAGCCATTTTAAAATCGGTCGTTGATTTGAACTGGTGTCATTGAATTGGCGAAGCAACACAACTGCTTCATCAAGGCCTCCACGCCGTGTTGTTTGTCTGTGGTTACGGTGTGATAGCCACTCGAGCCGTAATCTACCAACTGAATTTGTTTGAGTTCACTTCACTCCAACCGCAGTAAACAACAACAAGGCCCTCGTTCGAAAAACACGCTGACCTGAGGCCTTCTAGGGCTACAATAAACGGGTATGGGAGCGGCAAAGACTACTTCTTGGTCGCTGGTACCCTAGCGAAGACACTTTTTTCCGAATTTTTCGGGTGAAAGAACAACATCGAGGCTAAAGGACTTCGCATAATTCCGTTCCGATGCCCATCACGAGATTCCATCCACTACCAGAAAGGCTAATCTTCTTTCTAGACTACCTATCCCCTACTCCATCACCGCCACTTTTCAAAAAACCGACGCTCCAATCAGCCAGACAAGCTTGTTGTTGCCGATTTTCGCCAGCCGCAGCTCAATTCGAACATGTCTCGTCGACGATTACGCGGCCTTATCGCTCGTCACCACACCGCACCGTACCCGCAAACAAAGCGGAAGAATATCCAGGAACGCTTCTGCGGTACGCAAACATTGATGCCAGCACCTACGCCGTTCGAAAAGCTTAAAAACGCTGCAATGTTCAAGTCGGGACCATGGAGAGGAACGTTCACCTGCAGGGGACTCTGAATGAGGGTCATATCTGTGATCTAGACCATTGAATCCCTAACGGATGCGTCACGTACTCGCCAAGCTTCTTGCAACAACCGGGAAGAAACCGCTAAATCCGTTTAGAAGACGACGCTCAGAGTGGCAGGACTCAAGCAAATGAGAGAAAGCCTCCGGGCTTCGCCGTTCGAAGATCAGAGACGCTGACGCGTGAGCAAAGTTGTCGAAAATTAGGTGGGCCGGTCACCTAATGCGCTTCGAAGACACCCGCTGGACGAGAGCCGTCACCGACTGGATTCTGTGGGACGTCAGGTGAACACCAGGACGCCCACCAGCGCGTTGGTCGAACTTCTTCGTGAAAGCCCTGAACGATTTATATGACGCTCTTCGTGTCCCTCGAGCGAGGAGGATCCATGGAGCACTATGGCACGCGACAGGGACGAATAGAGACGCTGCTGGCGCCCGCTCGAGCGAGTCGATGATCAACGGGACGACAGGTGATCCGTGGTTGCATGGAAAGCTGGAGGCATTTCCTGGTAAGACGTTGAATGCATGGCGTATTCCTATGACATTGGACGATGCGCACTATATGGTTTGTCATGACTGCGCTCAAAAGTATTTCTCATCAAGGCGGCGTTTAAACATCAGTCGTCGGGATGGCAGCTCAGAAATCACCGATATTGATCGTTCGCACGAGCTAATCGATATTGGTGATGGCCCACCTAATTTCAACTGAACCGAAGGAAGACTATCAGTGATGGTTTGATGCCAGCCGTAAGGCAAAGCGTCTAAGAAACGATGAGTCACCAACTACCATCTCTATCCCAAATCACATGGTTTTCCACGCGTTTCGCACTGTTTATCAACGAGACCAGAGGGCAATGTCGTGGATATGGACACGGCGGCCTTAAGTGCACCGTTCTGCACTTGCTGAGTACGGTGTAGTGTCCATGAAAACCTCGTGTGCTGAATGACTGACTCGACCAACAACCGAATGGAGCGGACATTTCCACTGATCAGCTGACGCGGACAGTTTAGCTCGTAAATTCTATGTAAAAGCGAGATGATTTCGCAAGAGCGTCGGCCGATAACGAACTGATAACGTCGCGCGTTCCCTTCAGAAAACCCAATAATCGACTGCGAACTTTCGCTGACGACAAATGGGCGACAACGGGAAGACTTTGCTCGGCTACAGAGCAATGAACATCGCTGCTTGTTCGCTCTGATAGACTTTGTACCATTGATTAATGTCCTAGTCTCGATCTTGGCACTAAAGTAGTAGCCATCAGCGCCCACATACCTGAACCCCATCGTCAAATGTCATGTGGCGCGGTTTACACTTCAGTCGTCGGGCGACGCGGCATTATCGATTAGACGGCGCAAGCGATCGATACTGATAGCTATTGTGATCTGTTTCTCTTTCAATAAAGTTGTTAGGTGGAAGTATATATTTTAGGCCTGACGCTGCGACTCTCTGCAACTCCGGAAGCTTAAGGGCCTGTTCATAATTTGCGAAGGAGCGATTGACCAGTCAGGCAAATCATACGTATCGATTTATGCTCGGAGACATCTCGGCAAAAATCAAGGCGCAATAACACCACGGGGGGGGCAGCCCATGGGCTTCAACCACGTAAGCGTAGCAGTCGGATAAGGTGACGTGAAATTTCCCACATTGTACGCAAAACTGACGCGTACATACGTGTAATGCAAGTTGCAGCGAGAGGGGCCTAGGTCAAACGGGTAAAAACTCGTTCAAAAGTGGGCTGGCCCCCTCATAGTAGCATTTCGCCAAAATCAATACGTATGATTTGCTTGGCCGATCAATCGCTCCCGTCGCGAAGTATGAACAGGTCTTAAAGATGGCTCGGTCTTTGAATCCGTACACTACCCGACCAAACGCGCGCGAAGTCCCAAATGATGAGCATGAACCCGTACAGATCTTCCACCATCAAGTGGAGCAACGTCGCTACAACTCGCAGTTAGTTGACCCGTAGTGAACGAGACTCACTAATACTCCCTTGTCACTTCTGGTCATTTAAACCGCAGAGTGAGGAAAAAGGAGTAGATCCTTTGTGATTGATAGGATATCATTTCTGTTGTTCATACTTGGATTTCTGAAAGATGTCCAAAGCGCTTTGAGCGCCTTGTGTGATGAAATTTCGGTCTCAAACACCAAATCTTGGGCTTGATATCAAAGTCGTCATCGTTGTGGCCTTCGACTCTATGCCTACTTAGTGGTATTAGTAGGTTACCACGAGATTTACCAGCTAGGTGTTCTTTAATACGTACAGTGGCGTCCAAAAGTTTGTGAACGCTTGCATTTTTCGACATAACTTGCTTCAAAAAGGTCCAAACAGAGTGAAGTTTGGATATGTGGTAGCAAATTAGATCGCAATGACGATCCCTTGATCTACGTTCGTTATTATCGATTTTTTGCAAGTGCAAAGTCAGACGTGCGCGCAACGGTCGGTAAGCTGCTAAAGCATTGAGCGTAGTTATCAATACATTTTCTTATGAAGCCAATCTAGTAGCGTTTTGATATACTGTGGTCTTTAGCAAACTCCTCGTTATGCCGAGAGGAAAGAATATCCCTGCTGAAGTACGAGAGGCAATTTTTCGACTCGTCCAGAAAAAAAGTCTTATCGACAGGTAGGACTGCTTTTCGGATGCGGGATTTCGACAGTTGCTGCCATAGTCAGAAGAATGAAACATTCCGGAACAGCAGAAGATGTTCCGAAGTCAGGCAGACCACGTATTACGACCTCTAGAGATGACTCTGTCATCCAGAGGATGTCGAGGCGTAACCCGTCGCTGACTGCCGTCGATATAAAAAAGTCCGTAGCCACTCACCATAGCCTAGATGTGAGCGTGAGCACGGTAAAAAGTCGACTGAGATGTGCTGGACTCTATGGACGACGCCCCGTTAAGAAAGCCTTCATCAGAGAGAAGAATAGGAAAGCTAGACTCCAGTTTGCCAAGGAGCATCTGAGCTGGACGATAGACGATTGGAAAAAAGTGCTTTTCAGTGACGAGAGCAAGTTTAACCTATTTGGATCCGATGGACCACACTACGTTAGACGTCCAAAAGGCGCGAGGTACGACAGAATGTATCAACTACCAACTACTAAACATGGCGGAGGAAACGTTATGGTTTGGGGATGCTTCAGTGCACACGGAACAGGCCCTATTCACCACATCCAAGGAGTTATGGACTCCAAACGCTAACAGGAGATTTTGGACAATGTTATGCTTCCATACGCTAAAAATACCTTCCAAACGCCGTGGATTTTCCAACAGGACAACGACCCGAAACATGTTTCGAAGACGGTGAAGGAATGGTTCAGTGCAAATGGAATTCACCTGATGTCGTGGCCTTCTCAGTCACCGGACCTGAACCCAATCGAACACCTTTGGGAACACCTTGCTAGAAGTTTAGCAGGTCTCACAGCAAGAAACAAGGCCGAAAAGTTTGAACAATTAAGGCAGAAATGGGAAGATATCGGACCCGACGTGATCAACAAGCTTCTAGAGTCCATGCCAAGGAGGTGTGAAGCTGTAATTAAAGCAAAAGGTTTTGCAACTCGCTACTAGTACAGCTACATTGTTTCTGTGTACAACTTGCCTGCATTTGGTAATAAAGAATGTTGCCGAAGTGTTGTAACCTATGTGGTGGATTTCACGGTTTTTCCGTTTTTATACTTGAAATATGGAGAGGACTAATATAGAACAGCAGTGATGATGCGATATAAGAATGTTTGTTATTTGTCACAACATATCCAAATTTCACATTGCTAAAGCTGATTTGAAGGGAGTTCTGGCGCAAAATGCAAGCGTTCACAAACTTTTGGACGCCACTGTATTCCTAACGATCTTCCAATCTCCTCATTATATGTGATGATGCCTCATTCCCTGCACCGAATCTGATAAGTCAGTCCATTCTTTGCACAGTCGCAGAAGACCTGCACTATGACCGTGTAAAAAGTGGAGTAATTTCTCAGATCCTGGTCAGGGAATGCGGTAACTCATCCATTGGGAAGACTAGTACACCGTGAGAAAAACGTATTAAAGAACAGCTAACTGGTAAATCTCGTGGTAACCTACTAATACCACTCAGCAGGCATAGAGTCGAAGGCCACAACGGTGACGACTTTGATATCGAGCGCAAGACTTGGCGTTTGAGGCCGAAAATTCATCCTGCAAGGCGCTCGAAGCGCTTTGTATGTCTTCCAGGAATCCAAGTATGAACAACAGAAATGAGTACCTATCAATCACAAAGGATTCATTCCCATTTTCATCCGTGTGCGGTCTAAATGCCCAGAAGTGACAAAGAAGTATCAATGAGTCTTATTCGCTGTTGATTTCACTAACTGTGAGTTGTAGCCGATATTGCTGGAGGTGGAAAACACATGTGAATTTATCTTCATCGCTTGAGAGCTTTGCGTCGTTTTTGAATTTAGCTCAAAAATGGCAGAGCAGGTGGAGTGCTTCGTCGTGAAGTGTATAAATTAAAAAGAAACTTTAAGCCATCTTTAGGCCTCCGAAGACGACAAAACGATCCAAAAATCAGGCATAAAATGAGCACTTTCACTTAACTCCTCTGCTTGCACAGAAGTAAAGATCACAACAGCTACCAACATCGATCGTCTACATCGTCTGATCGATATTGGCAGCTTTCATAACGTCTCGAAACCAGGAGACATTATGAAACTATCAACCACGCCGCTTCGTAGTCTCAGAATTCCAGCAACCACTCGCACAGACAAAGAAAGGGCCTATTCATACTCCGCGACGGGAGCAACGAGACTAGGCATACGATCGATTTCTCCCGGGCGATTGTTCGGCATGAGTCGATACGTATGCGTTGCCCTGCGGCTCCTGTGGCAGAGCATGAATGGGCCCTTTCTTTGTCTGTGCGAGAGAGGTTGCTAGAACTCTGGGACTATGAAGAGACGTGGTTGATACTTTCATAACGTCCCCTGGACTCGAGATGTTATGAAAGCGACCAATATCGATTGGACGACGTAGATGATATTGGTAGCTACTGTGCTCTTTATTTCGGTGCAAACAGAGTAGAAAATTAGAAGTCTTTAATTTACGCCTGATGCCCGCTACCTTCGCTCCCGTTGCAAAGTCTGAACGGACCTAAAGCATTCAAATCGATTAATATTGATCGATGGCTTAACATTAATCGATTTGCATGCATTACATGGCGACAACAAAAAAGGCGAAAAAATACAAAAACCTTGTGCTTTCAAGAGATCAATTGCCGCGTGGAAGTATATGAGCTCCCGAATAGGTAGCGAGAAGTACAGTATTGGTAACTTTGACTGCTCATTATACCTAAGCCACCAATATCGAACGGCTGCGCTATCTAATCGATATCTATGGTATTCTATACTAAAACCGCGGCGCAGCGGTTACTCAAGTATAAACCCCATCATCGCCATAGATATCGATTTTTCGTGCCGCCCGGTCGATATCTATCCCGATGATCGTGCCGCGCAGCGCGGCGGCGCAAGTATAAACCAGGGCTAAAAGAAGTACAGCAGCGGATTAGACCAGGCCCGTTCCACGCGTCCTGTTTCGTCTAGTACTTTCCCGCCTCTATATGTAGGCCACATTAACGACATGCATCAAAATGACGTGTGGGAAGAAACCAGTGTCCTACGACCCCTAGAAGCTGAAAGCTCAAGGGACTTTGGAGCACAATTGAGCTTGAAAGACAATCCTAGGCATGCGGCGCTCTGCGTAACTGTGCAACCGACTTCACAGCAGACATAGGTTCTCGTTTTCCCAGATAATTGGACGCTGTACGCACTAGAGCCTGTTCATACTTCGCGATGGGAGAGATTGGTCGGCCAGACAAATCATAGGTACCGATTTTTAATGGTTGACTGCTCGGCAAAAATCGATACATATGGTTTGCCGAGCCGACCTATTGCCCCGTCGCTCTCGTTCTGAAGTATGAACAGGCCACTAGACGTATAAAAACGTCGCGGGCAGTCGTTCTTTCAAATGCCGCGCCACGCAGCACCTACCGTACCCATTCGAACTGCGAATGCAATGCTGTTGTTGTATGTTGATGTCAAAAACACGAAAAACAAGTCAACGCAGCAAATGGTGCGTCTACGGGTCTCCTAACGACTTTCGTGTGCGCGACGCCACATGGCGTCTGCGGTGTTCGTTCGCCTACACCACGAAAGCGACCGGATAGAGCTGCAACGAACGAATAATGCGAAGAAGACGCACCTGAACTGGACCAGCTCCACGAGAACTGCCCTCGGCTCCTGAGAAACCTTTGTCCGGCACGAAGCGCTGCGTGTTGATGATCTTGTCGAGATCGTCTCCATACACATCTTTATCGATATTTTTGCCTGCAACAGGTGAGCTGCACATCGAAGTGAGTGTCTTCATCACCTTATTCTCAACATTTCATCTACAGCTGACTACTACTCTACGTCAAAAACCCACTTTTGACAGAATTTCGCAATGTTTTTTCCATAAATCTCTCAATGCTTGACGACCTCACGTTTCGTGGCCAATTTCGAAACGTATCCACTGCAGACTATAGTCATCAGAAGCAAAGAACGACACTCCTTTCTATGGACCAATCACCCACCTATCCTACTAGCCTGTGATCTATCCTTCAGAAAGTGAAGCCATTGTGAGAACCTTCATAAAGAGCCTCTACAGGAGGCTGGCAGCCACTGGAGT
Source organism: Heligmosomoides polygyrus bakeri (assembly GCA_947359475.1). NCBI lineage: Eukaryota > Metazoa > Nematoda > Chromadorea > Rhabditida > Heligmosomidae > Heligmosomoides > Heligmosomoides polygyrus. The sequence continues at coordinate 98,151,093 of OX375868.1, read as the reverse complement.
TCTAGTCGCTGGAATACCCGCACCATAACTGCGGTCTATAGTTTCCCTTAGGCCCTGTTTACACTTCTGACGCCGAGCGACGCGATGGCATGTAAAGTGCCTAAATTGATCAATCGCGTCGCTCAATCAATATGTCCGACATATGTGGCGTCGCGTCGCTCGGCGTCGAAGTATAAACGGGGCCTAAGGGAAACTATAGACCGCAGTTATGATGCGGGTATTCCAGCGACTAGAAGCAGCTCATCGACACTTCTACTAGATGGGAAGACAAGGGGACAACGCAGTTCCATGAAGGAAGGGTTCAGTAAGTAACTGAGGCTTTATCCATGACCCGCAATCACTCTGTATTCACTGCAGTATTCTTTTCATGTACAGGACGTCGTACCTCTCCATGACACTACCACGCGATCGGTACTTCAGAAGCCATTGTCGCTGGCAGGGCTAATGCTGACGAAACATCAATATAAGGAGGGATTCATGCTTCCATCGCGGGGCGGTGCGGCATTGTGAAAGCTATCAATATCGATCGTGTGCGCCCCTTAATCGATACGGCTAAATTTCATTACGTCGCGCCGAAGCATACACCATTTCCATGTTGAATTAGACACTTTTCAAATCAAACTGGACACTCATAAGCTAGCTTAAGACATTTGAAATCTAAGCAAACTCTTGGAAATTGAAATGAGCTTCTTTTACATTAAACCAGAGACTCTCGGAAAATGTTGGATAACGGCTCCAGGACCTAACTCCAACGCGACCTCGCGTGCTAGCCGCGTGCGATGGCGCGGCGCTGAAACGCGGACGTGGACGGTGACGCATGGTTAGCCGCGGAGCACGAAATGTTCCCAATGTTTAAGCTCCCAGACCACATTTCTAGCAAGGAACTTAAAATCGCACAGAATGTGGTAGGCAACAGTATGCAGTAGGACAAGTGATCTGAGAACGGGTGATAGGACCTTTTTCCGTAGTATAACCATAATCACGGGTAAAAATTGACCAAAGAAGTTGTAGATGGCAAATACTGACGCTAAAAACCATCAGCATGACCAAGATTCCTGTATAAACTGTCGCTGATCGTCCTATTGAAACCACATTCGTATACCATCTCCACGAAACGTTGAAATAAGGCAAAGGCATGTCCCTGTAGGAAGCGTTTCTAGCCGTCGGAGGCATCGGACCGCGACAACTCGTCCAACTTCGTCGCTCACCGTGCGCGACGCCAGGGGGGTTCGCGCGGCGTTGGAGTTATGTCCGCCCCCGTGGGATAACTGTTTTGTTCAAGAAAAATTCTAGTGTGAGTTTTGAAGTTTTAATTCACCTGAATAATAATCGATCTCATTGTTTGAAATTTTATAAAACTTTTAATTCATTATATTAGGCTCTCCCAAAATTAATCGCAAAAACGGATCCCTTACTTCAAACTGCTATAACTAAGTTTACTCAACAAAATTAGAGCGACATCCACATGTGTTTTTTGAAAGAGCAGGAAAAATCCTATCGAAAGCTATGTGTGGCTCTCCCTGAGAAGAAATGATTTAGGGTTAAAAAATATTTATTTATACATACTTCAACGCTGGGATTAAGTTTGCGACAGCCTAATATTACTAATTAAATTTTAAACAAAATGAAGGCGGTCATTTTTTAGTGCCAAAAGGTGAGACTGCGCCACGCCCTCATGCGAGACGTCTCAATTCTCATTGGATTGATAGCAAAATTTCTGCTCTCCAAAACGGTTAGAATAATTCTTTGTTCAAGAAAAATTCTAGTATGATTTCTTTGAAGTTTCAATTCACCTACCCATACGCGTGTAATAATTTTAAAGTAATAATTTTGCTAACCCATTGTTCGGTTTTGAGCAAAAATAATGCTTTAAGCTTGTAAGCTGTCATAACGATGTTTTGCTGCGATCAAAACTTCTTGCGCCAGGCGAGACTCGAACCCGCACCTCCCTCTGAACGGGCGGTAACGCTCTACGCTTTTACACCACCGGCGCCGTTTGATCGAACGCAACATCCACACCTCGTTGGACCGATCAGCAGTCACCCGTATATCGGGATCAAACGGCGCCGGTGGTGTAAAGGCGTAGAGCATTCCCGCCCGGTCAGAGGGAGGTGCAGATCCGAGTCCAGCCTGGCGCTAGAAGTTTTGATCGCAACAAAACATCGTTTTGACAGCTTACAACCTCGATACCAGCCAATTGAGGCTTAACGAAACTGGTTTTAATCGGTTTAAGTTTGTTTAAAGAATATGAGAGCAGACATTTTCAGCGCCAAGGGAAAAGATTCCGCCATGCCCTTATCGAATACGTCCCGAATTATATTCGATTGATAGAAAAAATTTCCGCTTTCAGTTTCACACTTGTAAACAAAACAACAAAAACAAAAAAAGACACATATTCTCACTTCGGTGCTTCATGTAAACAGCATTTACACTACCAATCAAATAAAAATCGCAAATATTAGGTTGTAACGAATTAAATGGCACTGGCTCGCGCCATTTTTTGGCGCGTCTTTACGCGTTTGATCAAGAACAAACCGTAACATGTGGCATATCATTTAGAAGCGCAAACTTTGCTCTACCGGTGAGTACTAAATTTTCTATGTAAAAGTGGGAAAACTTTAGAGTTTTGTTGACTTTTTTGCAGATGGACAAAAGGGTAATTGGAGGCATTTACTTGTATGAATTCAAGCTGGGCACTACAGCTAAGGAGGCAGACGAGAAGATCAACGCCGCATTCGGTCAAGGATGTTCCACAATTCGGACGGCGTATCGTTGGTATCAGAAGTTCCGGAATGGAGATGAGAGCTTGGAAGAACGTGAAGGTCGTGGGAGGCATAGTGATGTTGATGAGGACAAGCTGAGAGATGTGGTAGAGGAGGATCCACACAAAGGTACCAGGGAGATAGCGAAGGTTCTTGGCGTCAGTCACAACACAGCTGCCCGGCATCTGAAGGAAACTGGAAAGACCAAAAAGCTGGAAAGATGGGTGCCTCACGAGTGTCTGAGGAGCAAAGAAACCGACGATATGAGATCTTGTCCGCACTGCTTCTATGGAACGAAACGGACCCATTCCTTGATCGCATCGTAACCTGTGACGAGAAGTGGATAATGTACGACAACAGGCGACGATCGGCACAGTGGGTGGACAGCGATGAGAGCCCCAAGGTTTTTGCGAAGCCGGAATTGCACCAAAAGAAAGTAATGGTGACAGTATGGTGGTGTTCGCTGGGAATTATTCACCACAGCTTCCTCCCTCCCGGTGGATCCATCACGGCAGAGAAGTACTGCCTTGAAATTGAAAAAATGATGAAAAAGTTGAAGGATATCCGGCCGGCCTCGGTAAACCGAAGGCGAGTTCTCCTTCTGCACGACAATGCTCGCCCCCATGTAGCACGAATGACGTTGCAGAAATTGAATGAGCTGAGCATTGAAACTCTACCACATCCTCCGTTTTCTCCCGACCTCTCCCCAACAGACTACCATTTCTTCAAGCATCTTGGCGACTTCTTGGTAGGGAAAATATTCAAATACCAACAGGATGCCGAAAGTGCCTTCGAAGATTTCGTCAATTCCAGAACTTCTGATTTTTATGCTACTGGGATAAAAAAGCTTGTGTCACGTTGGCAAAGATGTGTAGAATCAGAAGGTTTTTATTTCGATTAATAAACTTGCCTACAAGCCGAGATATTAACTGTTTAAATTTACAGTGGTTCAGTGCCATTTATTTCGTTACAACCTAATAGTTATTGGGGGCGCGCTCTCCTCTTTTATGCACTAAATAATTACTACATTCTTGCGCTTTAAAACAACATTTATCTCGCTGGTTTTTCTTTAAAAACAAAACTTTATAGCATTCTTACACTCACTGGGATAGCTGAAGGAAAAAAAATTCTAAGAAAGTTACCAATACCAAATTTTCTTTGAACAAAAAAAAAATCATTCTACCCAATCAAAAAAAAAAAATCATTCTAGGAGAGTCTCTAGTTTAAAGCACAAGAAGCTCTTCTCGATTTGGAAGACGTTCCCTTTCGTTTCAAAACTTTTATTTTTTAAGAACTCGACAAAAATTTTAAAAAATTGATGTCAAAAGTGTTCAGCGTCCAATTTCATTAGAAAAACGTCCACTTCGACGTGAAAATTGTATAGACGAATGCATCTGGAGTGCGCTGTCCTTTCCACCACAGCGAAGAAGATCACTGCTCGCTCCACTCTACCTACACCACGGCACCAGACTGATAATTCGAAACGCTCGGGAATTCATGTCCTTTTCGTATGAACGCGCGTAAACCGCACTGATAAGGCCGAGATCAATAGATAGCCCACGCACATCTATAGACACCGCCCGATCAGACTACAACTCTCTGACATCATATCGCTGATCACATTACTCTGCACACGAGGCCGATAGCGATTGGCCAACGCAACAGGCTTTTTTAGGCCGATAAAATGCTGGCGCTTAGGGGTAGCAACCTTAGCACAGGGCAGAGAATGCGAAAAACCCACTTGGTCTGTAGATATGCTGCTGCACATTGTCGCCACCGCGCCATGCTTTGTCGTATGGATTGTAGGTCTCGTCGTCCATAGCTCCACTGTCGAGGCCCTGAAAGCAAAATGTCGACAATAACCACTCGAAACGCTTGACTGAGAGGAGGAAGTCACCTTGTTCTGGTCAAAGAGCCGCTGGTCGAACTGCGTCTCGCTGGATCGAACTTTGGCATCCGGAAGTCCAAGCACAATCTTCTCCGAAATGTCTCGATCACGGTCCCTGAAAACAGACTGCGCTCATCCGTCGTCGAGGAATTGGAGAACCTTTACGAAAGCCACGAACCGCATGAGTTTGTCGATCTTATCTGGTCTGTTACGTGCGATGTTCCTCTCTTTGCGGATGTCATCCAATCGGTCTCGTCTGAAGAAAAGGCGAATAGTAATCGTCATTGAGAATGATATCAAGCAAGCATTAAGGGGGCACTGAGCCAAATCCGCCTCATACAGGGTGTCTCAAAAAAATGAGAGCATTGTTTGAAAGGTATTGGGTTGATCGAAAAGTCTTGCAACACTAGCACAACAATATTACAATACAATACAATATAATGCAATATACGAAAACTCAGTCCACGGTTTATTCCCCATCCGTCTAAGATCCTGCCCCATCTTTCAGGCAGCCTTTCAATTCCTGCCCACCAGAATTCCGAGGGCTGTGAGGAAAACAATTCAGAAAGCTCCATTTCCAGTTGACGTCGATCATCGAACTCTCTACCTCGAAGATGCTGCTTCAGAGCTCTGAACAGGCGGTGGTCAGAAGGAGCGAGGCCTGGAGAGTACGGTGGATGGGGGAGAACTTCCCAGCCTAACTCCTGGATTTTCTCGCGACTCACTTTGCGACATAAGGACGCGCGTTGTCGTGCAGCAGGAGACACTTTCCCGTTTTGGACGTTTTTGGCGCATGGCGTCGGCCAAGCTCTGGAGCCGGGTAGCGCGGACAGATGCTGTGACTGTGGTGTCACTATCCAGCAACTCCCAGTAAAGCATGCCTTCTGATTCCCATCAACAACACGGAAGAACCTTTTTGTGGTGTCCACGTTTCGGTTGTCATGGAGCCGGTTCTCCGCGTGGGAGCCATTGATTCTTGCGGGTGTGGTTAACATAAAGAACCCAGCTTTCATCACCAGTAACAAAGTCCTTCAGAAAGTCCTTTCTGTGCGGGCGAAAAAGCAGCGACTCAGCAACGCTGATTTGGCTGCCTTGTCAGAGTCCTGCAGCTCATGCGGTACCCAAGGATCTCCAGCTGCCTCACGACGGTGCTTTGCGTACATCCAAGTGTCGTCGCCAGTTCGCGAGTGGTTGAATTCGGCTTCACCTTGAAGGACTCGCGCAAGCTGTCTTCATCCACAACAAAGGGGCGTCCCGAACGAGGTCGATCTTCGAGAGAGACATCTCCAGCCTTGAAGCGCTGATAGCAACGGGCCACTGTGGAACAGTGAACGACTTCCTCCTTGAATGCAACGCAGATGTTGGAAGCTGCAGTCCTTGCGGAATGGCCTTTTAGAAATTCGTAGTAGACGATAGATCGTAGGATGCTGCTGCTTATCGTTGACATTGTTGCTGTATTCGTATTCGACGAGGCTTTATCTAGTATGCTTGAGGAAGCTTCGAGAATGTATTGTGACATCACCACACAAGATCAATACTGTAAGAGCTTTAACAAATTTAACAGGCAGTAACGTAAAGTGGGCGCGTGTAACGCAGTCGGAGAAGGCGCGACTGTCGCGTGCACCCGATACCAGGTTCCTGGTTCGGATTTCCCGCCCAGGCCAACCAAGCCTTCCATCCCTCCGGGGTCGGTGAATTGGTACCAGACTTGTCTGGGGAGTATAAAGCGCTGACTTGTTCATCGGCTGGCCACCGCAAGTCATTGTATGGCCAAATACGCATTCATGTCGCCTCCACTACATCCCGTAGAAGTAGAATGCGCCGGCGCATCCCAAAAGGGATTGAGTAACGCCGTCCCTTATCCTTTATCCTAACGTAAAGTGTTGCAAGACTCTTCGATAAACCTAATAATAACTTTGTTTACAGTGAAGGTACTGAAGCAATTAAGGGCTCATATGAAAGCTTAAGAAAACAAATTTTATGACATATGAGCGGTATGGATTGCGCCACGCACTCGTCTAAATCTTTGCATTTCACACTCGATTGTTTTTCACTTGAATGTTTGTTATAATTTCCTCGCAAAGTGGAGTATCCATTGATTTGGGCTGGGCTTCTTTTAAGGTTCAAAACTTAAAAACACTCTACGGCTTGCAAAGAATGCAGAGCATCCTAAAAATGCAGGTACTATTTGAGAGGTTCTAACATTGCCGCTGGGAAGCTTTTCAAGATATTTGATACTTATATGAGGGTGCAGGGCAATGAGATTTCTGTGACATGCAAACAATCAAGATTGCGCCATGCACCCGTACGAAACCTTGAATTTAGGACTCGATTGATCGTTGAGGAAACGCATGCATGATTCTATTCTGCCACTGCAATTTGCCGATGTTTTCGAACTTCCAATAGCAATTCAGGATAAACTTCTTCTCCTCGAGGGAAAACCTAGAGCTGGGCATGATTCTTGTGGGCTCAGAAATGTAGAGAGCGATAAAATGTGCAATCAATAAACTCGCACGTCACGTTTCCTTCACGTGACCGTGAAGTTCTAAACGTTAAAAGAAACACAATACAGGTTAATGCGGACAAGTTGTAACAAGATTGTAAGAAGCGTTCAGCCCATGCAGAATCAATCGAGTCCGAAATGCAAGGGTTACGAATGGAGCATAGCGCAATCTTGACTGTTCACACACCACGGAAGTCTCGTTACCCTGTGCTTTCGTATGAGTCTCAATCATTTTCCAAAGCTTCACTAGCAGCAATGTTAGAATCTCTCAAAGAGTACGCGCATTTTTTAAAGGATATCCCGCATTTTTCTCAAGCCGTAGTGTGTTTTTAAGGATGTTTTGTTGCGATCAAAACTCTTGCGCCAGGCGGGACTCGAACCCGCATCTTCTGCTTTCCGGGCAGCGATGTTGTTACGTGCGGTCAAACAGCGCCGGTGGTGTAAGGCGAACATCGCTGCCCGGAAAGCATAAGATACGGGTTCGAGTCCCGCCTGGCGCAAGAGTTTTGATCGCAACAAAACGTCCTGTAATAAGATGTAGCCTCTCCACCAGCCGCTCCAGGTTAGGAGCACATCTGTTATAACATAGTTTTTTAAAAGAAGCGCAAACCAATCAATACGGCCGCTCTGTGAAGAAATTATAAAAAGAATTCAAACGAAAACAACTAATCGAATGTAAAATGCTAGAATTTGGAAGAGTGCATGGCGCAATCCATACCGCTCATCTGTCAGAAATTTTCTGTTTTCCGAAGGTTTCATATAAGTTCTTGGCTTCCAACTCATTCCAACAACTTTTTTTTTTAAAGAAGGGATCTTCTTGATGTTTGCACGGTACAGGAAATTATAATATGAAGGATTAAACGCGTACCTGACTTCCTCTCTTGCTTTGACGGCCTCATCCTCATCTTCACCCTTCTTTCTAATACCGGCACGCTCCTGAATAAGAAAATTTGGGCTGCCTACTTGACATAGTCAGTCAAAATGGCTTTACAACCATGATAAATCTTCAATTTTGATTTTTTTTTTCGCAACTTGGCAACATTTCTATAGCAAACGTTCGTTATCCTAAGGACAAAAATCTCCAAAAAAAAACTGGTGTTGCATAGATGAGGGTTGAAAAGTGCGTATAGAAGCCACAAAGTTGCAACATTCTGTATGAGAAACTCCTCTAGAAAGAAAAACGAAAACGATCTATCCTAGTCCGGGGGCCACATAACTAAAAAGTATTATATGTAACAAATCCACTTGAGACCTACCGAACGGCTCCTACAGAACAATATAGGACCCTAAACAAGAAAAAGTCGCAAATGAAAAGACGAAAAATTAGATTTGTTGCGGTTGTAAGCCGGCAAAGTTGTCTGCCCTCCTCACCATGTTGGATTCTGGTTATAACATGTCAGGCGACGGTCAGAACGCGGCATGCGGCTTCATGCGCCCTATGCACCATGTTAGATCCTGGTTATAACATGTCAGCAGGCGGCATGCCTCTATTCCGTCGTTCTTTGCCCGCCGAGACGGTTGTAAACCGCGGCGATTTTTTTATTTTTTGTCTGTTCGTTCGTTTTTGGTTTCTTTTAGGTTCCAACTCGTTCTCTAAGCGCCGCCGGTAAGTCTCAATTTGTCTTGTTACCTACCTTTTAGTTATAAGCCCCCCCCCACTAGGATAGATCCGAATCTCCTCTAGAAAGAAAAATTAAAAGCTCTCCTCCTGCCCAGATAATTCAATCGAAAGCTTTGAAGACTACTAGACAAACCTGTCGAGCCTTCGCGGCCATCTCACGCATACGAGCCTCCTGCTCGAGTTTCTTGTGCTGTGCTACTCGCTTCTCGAGCTGAGCTCTCGCCTCCACAGATTCTCTGGCTTTCCTGTCAGCAATGTAGAGCGCCTCGGACAGTTTAGCAAAGCCCTCGTTAATATGGGTCTGAAATAAAAGGTTGAATCTCGACCAAAAATTCGAGAATAAAGCCGCTATCATACCTGCTGTAATCCTCTTCCATCGGCCGCCAGCCTCTTATCCAGCGACACTGTGAAACCTAAATCAGGCCACATAGAGGTCATCTACGTAGAACTGCACCTTTTTGGCACATTCGAGCACAGATAGCAAGTAAGGCGGTGAAAAATTTTTGGAACGGACCTTTAGGATTCTTCCAGTTCGAAATACACGGCGGAATCTTCCAGTCATTTTGATCCTTCGTGGTGACCTTGAAGAAAATAAGCAAATAGTAGTCAAATACAACGAAAAACCCGGCTGACCCACGCTGGAATGTAAAGGGCACTAATCAGGGAATGCCTTCAGCTTTCCATGAAACTTCGTACAGAGACCTATGCCTCCGCCCAACGCTGATTACAAAGGTGCAGATCAAATTTGCTAAAAGGTCTTCTAAGCGAGTACTGGCCGGTGAAAGTTAGCGTTGCCGCCTACACGTTGCGTGCCAAATGAAGCGTTGGGCGGAGCATTGCGTAATCAGCGCAGCTATTAGCCGATCCAACAGTTGTGGCGGCGGCACAGTGGTAGTGGTTTCGCTTTGCAGAGGGATGGTGACGGGTTCGGTACCCATGGATGCTGGACGTTTCGCATCTGAGATTTATCGTCAGTGACACGCTTTATCTTCATTTACAAAACATTTTTGAACAAACGCCTGGTAGCAACTATCATATACCTTGTTCAAGCTAGTTGTTATCAGGCGTTTGCTCAAAAATGTGTTGGAAATGAGGATAAAGGGTGTCACTGACGATAAATCCCAGATGCAAAACGTCCAGTATCGATGGGTACCGAACCCGTCACCATCTCTCTGCAAAGCGAAACCACTACCACTGCACCGCCGCCACAACTGTCGGTCGGTTAATAGCTACGCTTGTTACGCAACGCTCCGCCCATCGCTTCATCGGCGCACACGACATGCAGACAACGCGAACTTTCCACGGCCGGTACTGGGGCTTAGGAGATCCATTTAGCAAACTTGTCTGCAACTTTGTAATCAGTGTTTTAAGCTCATTCTCGTGGCACAGGTTTCTGTCCAAAGTTCCATAGGAAGCTGAAGGCATTCCCTGGTACGACTCCAAGTTCCCAGCAACACCAGCTGTGTGAACTTTACATTGACTCACTTTCCGAGGTGGACTGTGCATTACTGGAGCTGGCGGCGATGGAGGAGCTCGAGGAATCTTCTGGTTGATCCTAAAGAAACCGCCAGTTACTTAACTAGGCCGAAGGCAATTGGCAAACCTTATCATACCTAAACTTCGGCGGCTCCATGGGATCCTTTTGCTCCTCAACCATGCGAATAATTCTTTGCTGTGAGCCTCCGGCGTGTAAAGAGCTCTGCTGACTAGGCGTATATCTGATATATTGGGCCGGCGCTTGCTTCTCTGCGTGACGAACTGGTAGAGCAGACGCGACCTAGAAACATTGAGGGATTTAGCGAAGCGACTGTGAGGCCTTAAAGTCGACTGACTTTGCTCTCAGTGATCTTCTCCAAAGCCATGCGGGTCTTCTCCGTCTGTTCGGCGATCGTCTCTTCATCAGGTCGCTGGATATCCTCGTCATCTTCATCCCATACCTTGGCGCGCATATCGGCCAACTTTGTATACACCACCTAAATTGCTACAAAATAGACAAAAAAGCTAAATAATCGCGAAAATTTCTAAAACAGCCCACCTTGTCTTTACCATGCCCGATTCGGGCTATAGCGTCATGTCTGAGTTTCCCTTCCGCATCGTACTGCAACGCGATCTGACCTTCACTCTTTCCTTTGCGCTCTCCCATACCCATCCCGAGTGGGAACTGGGCGAAATGGATCTCTGGGAACGCACCGCCATCGCCGTAGTCCTAGAGAAAAACCAACAATTCGCTATTGAATAAACTAATGGAGTCGTTGGACTTAACGTCACAACCAATTTCTCCACCCACCTCTGGCGTCCGCGGCTTGAAACTTTGCCTATGGCCATATGGAGGCGGTTCTTTTACAACTACAGCTGCTGTTGAAGGCAGGGCGTCCTCTCGTCCACGGAACCACGGATCTCGTCGAACCTTAAACATTACATTTAGGGCCTGTTCATACTTCGCGACAAGAGCGACTCGTCGCCCGTGCAAAAAATGCATATCGATTAAAACCGAGCGCGCCGCCGAAAAAAGTTCATACTCGAGCGCCAGCGCTGTCGCTCCAGTCGCTGCTGTCGTCTGTTCATATTTCCGCGCGCTGCGCTCAAGTTGCTCGCGTCGCCCGTGTAAAACATGCAAATCGATTAAAAGCGAGCGCGCGCCGTCGAAAAGTGTTCATATTTGAGCGCTGGCGCTGTCGCTCCAGTCGCTTTTGTCGCTCTTGTCGCTGCTGTCACGAAGTATGAACAGGCCCTTAGAAGAAAAACAACAATATAACCAAGAAATATAAGGTTGCGCCCTAAAAAATAGCGTTAAACACTGAAAAAAAAACATCAATACATTAGCTATTGACCAAGACTGTCATCATACGGCTGACTTTTAGGCGTCGTCGCCTTCATTAGAGCCTGGAAAAGTCAGAGACACTTGTGGAACTGTTCCGCCAAACACTATTTCTTCATACAGAATACTCTTCCTAAGGAAAATAGCGGCAGGATCCGATATCCGAGATACAATTCTTATTTTCCCTAGGATGAGTATTCTATAGGAAGAAATGGTGTTTAGGAGAACAGTTCCACAAGTGTCCCCGGCTTTTCCTGGATCTGAAAAGGCGACGACGCCGAAACGTCAGCCGTAATAAAGTTGGAGACAATCTTGGTCATCAGCTGAACAATCTCAATTACAGATTGACTACATCATGCCAAGATTTATTGAAATCCGAACTTGGAGGGAGAAAACATCGTTTTGGACACACCAACAGCATAATCCATCTGATCACAAGCGACATTTGCCCAGAAGACGACTTGAAGTCATATACAAACCAACAAATCCTTTAAAAAAGGCCAAAAGTCATTGCAGAGAGACAATCAAAGCGCTCTATTTGACAGATATCGACTAAAGGGAATAAAAGCTGCTGAATACTCTTCAATTTCGTTTACAGTTTGAAAAAGAGCATGCAACTCGTGAATCGAACAGAAAGGCTGTTTAATACAAACAAGTTGACAAACCTGCGAGTATTCGTCTGTGATGGCTGATGGCGCGGGAAGTAATCTAAAAAGAAACTCTAAAATTGTTAGCAATACTTCGAGTCATAAACATACCCAATAAAGCTTGAGCATGCTTCGTGGGCTGGAGCCCGCATTGTACCGTCAAAGCATCTTAAAGTGCAAATTAGATAAGGCAGACCTCTGAGTTTCCTCCCTTTTCTAGTTCTGTTCGAAGCCATTTTGTGTCAGTTTTTTTTTCAAGGAGTTATTGAAAAAAGTCCGTTATGTCGTTGAGCCAGATTTTAACGAAAAGTGTTCTTAAATTATTTGTTTTCTCCTGTGCCAACCACTTTGGTATAAAATTATTTATTATTACGGCCAACATTTCGGCTAGCTCGTCCCCTTCAAGGCCTGAGAAGCTCGAAACTTCTTCATCCGCGAAACCACTTGGGTCAGAAACATCGTGTCCCCCTTGCTTAGTATCAATCAGTCCCAGGAAAATCAGGCAGAGAACCCAAATCTAGTGAGCTCAATTCACCGATATTCCTCCAGTGCAGGAAGACCGGCTCAACTGGCCACCGTGGAGCAAGTGAAAAGCACCGAGGCGGTCAACCATACTGCACAGTGTGCCGGAGATCAAAAATGCACATAGCAGCATATGCGGAACTCTCACAGTTCGCACAACGAAATAGAAGGCAAGAACTCACTTGTAATTGAGACGCACTCGTTGGGGATGGCACGTAAAAATACCCCCACGTGCAATCGATTGGGTCAGCCTCTCGCGATGGGGCGCGCTCGCGCACAGTGCAGTGGAGCCGATCACGCGGCAATGTCCACTGGCTTAGCAGCTTCGAGGGGAACAGGAGTTTACATTATGGAAGACAGTGGCGACTTAACGTAATTCGAAATTACATTCACGACTGCCGTATTTCACAGTAAACGCTAAGGAAAAGCGCTTTGCAAGAGGTGTTACGAAACTGAGGCACGGTAGATGCTAAACAAATGCACTTTAGAACTGCTCTTGCGATTCGTGGTTGTAAATGCAGTTGCTTACTGAGTGTATGCGTCACACACTCAGTTTTGCTCATACAGACCTCTTGAAATCCACGTTTTTTGGAAGAATCGCATCAATTTCGACGTTATTGTATGGGTTTGGTCCAAAATGCCTGATTTAAACAGTTACCCCTGCTCAGAATTAATCTTAATGAGAGCTGAAAGAATCTACATGCCCTTGGTGATAATGTCAAAGGTTGGACTTCCACGGTTATCAAATGAAAGGCTTCCAGGGATGAAACATGGTAGTTTGAGTTGGCTTCATAACTTTGGCCTTAGGTTTAGGGTCTCCGCTCTTCACTACTGGTCTTACATATGTTTTATATGCGTGCACTAAACGTTGTTTATTGTCTATTCCAAGACATCGAAAGATACGATACGTGAACTGCAACGCTTAACGAGCAGAGCACTCCGACCTTCTCAATCTCATGTGTACATTTTTCTTGGAAGCAAAAGGTAACTTCCAGATTTGACCACTCATAAAACTTTTCCAATGCACGGTGTATTCTCTCCGCATTCAATTTTCCTATAGATCTTGATATCATTTGCAAACTGCTTACAAGAACGCCGCTTTCCTCAAGAATTAACGTCAGCTCAGCTACGTATATAGCGAAGAGAACTGAAGAAAGGACCCCTCCCTGGGGAACTCTGCTCTTCACTAGCTTACAGACTAAAAAAGTAACTCCTATCTTGACTTGAACACTACGTTCTGAAAGTTAATTCTGTATCCATTTACTTACTAAGGGGTGGAACTATAGATGTTCAGAGTTTTGCATAAGTCTAGAATGGTCGATCCTATCGACCACAACACCCTTTAGAAAGATCAAATTGAATTACATCACTTGTGTACATGGACATGTACATTATCGAAGTAAATTACATCACATACTACATGATACTACGCGTTATCCGTTGCTCGCACGTTGCGCGGGTTATTCGGTCTTCAGTAGGATTGGCCGTGTGCTCATAAATACTGCACCAAGTGTTGTAATCGTTTCCAGTTCCATCGAAGCTGCTAAGCCAGTTGACTATGCCGCGTCGTCGGCTCCACTGCACTGCTCGGTGCGCGCTCCATCGCGAGGGCCTGACCCAATCGATTGCACGTGGGGGTGTTTTTACGTGCCATCCTCGTTGGGCTTCCCTTCGGTGCTTCCCAAGCGGGGTTACAAAGCTTTGCCTTCACTTCGGTGCTGACTTTGACGTAAGGTACGCAGTACTGAATCATGAGGACGAAATTGGCCCCAGAGAGGTTCTCGAGGCTTTCTGGATTCGCGAAAGAAATCCATCAATGAACAACAGAAACTAGTGCATCTCAACTACAAGTGAGTTCTTGCCTTTTATTCAATTGTGCGAGCTGTGAGAGTTTCGCACATACCGCTATGTGCATTTTTGACCTCCGGCGCACTGTGTAGTATAGTTGACCGCCTCAGTGCTTCTCACTTGCTCCATGGTGGCCAGTTGAGCCGGTCTTCCTGTGCTTCGATGAGTTAGCTCAGTCATTTTGGGTTCTCTGCCTGACTTTCCTGGGACTGGTTGACACTAGGCAAGGGGAGGGGGACACGGTGTTTCTGACCCAAGTGGTTTCGCGGACGAAGAACTTCCGAGCCTTTTTCAGGCCTTGAAGAAGACGAGCTAGTCAAAACGTCGGGCATAACAATAAATAATTTAATAACAAACCTGGTTGGCACAGGAGAAAACAAATGATAAGAAAATGCCCAGGTTTCAAGAACGTCGAACATGGAGTCTACTGTTGTTAAAATCGCTAAATCGTTAACCGTTGAATATTTAGGAAACTCCAGGGTTTGCCTTACCTAATGAACATTTCAAGATGTCTTGCCGGTACAATGCGGGCATCACGAAGTACCGTTCTCTTCAATCTTACTCTTACTATACATATATAATTCGTCTAATCCGTGGGTCACGTTGTTAGTCACGGGGGGGGGCTGAAGCCAAGAGATGCCCACGACAGTGCGGCGTATGCCAGCCGGGCTTTCTTTGGTTTAGCCATGGGAGATTGCTGGCGAACTATGTCCCTGGCGGCGGATCGCCCAAGTTTACGACATATTCAGCGGGCAACGCGTCAGGGCATGAATGGAGATCAAGTGCAGAGTGCAGAGATTTAGAAGATGTTCTGAAGACGTCGTTCAACGTGCATCAGGATTCAGAAGACGTGCCGCAGACATCGTCCAACGTACGTAAAGATTCGGAAGACGAACTGAAGACGTAGTTCAACATGCTTCAGGATTCAGATGACGTGCCGCACCGTCCAACGTGAGTTGGGATTCAGAAAACGTACTGCAGACGTCGTCCAACGTACGTTGAGATCAAGAAAACGTACTGCACATATCGTCCAACGTGCGTTGAGATTCAGAAGACGTACTGCCAGATGTCGTCCAACGTGCGTAGGCAATCAGAAGATGTGTCGCATCGTCCAACGTGCGTAGAGATTCAGAAGACGTACTGCAGCTGTCGTCCAATGTAGGTATGGATTCGGAAGACGTGCTGAAGACGTCGCCCAGCGTGTGTCGGGACTAAGAAGACGAGCCCCATCGTCCAAAGTACGTTGAGATCAAAAAGACGTCCTGCACACGTCGTCCAACGTGCGTTGAGATTTAGAAGACGTACAGCAGATGTCGTCCAACGTGCGTAAGCATTCAGAAGAAGTGCCTTAGACATTGTTCAACCTGCGATAGGATGCAGAAGGCGTGTGGCAAATGTCGTCAAACGTGCGTTGGGATTCAGAAGACGTGCTGCAGACATCCAACTTGCATAGGGAATAAGGGGACCAGTAGGAGGAGGAGCGTTGGGAATCCAAGTAAGCGGAGCCAATAGGAGGGCGCCCAGTGAAGCGGAGATCAACAAAGCAGGACCAATAGAGGGGGGAGGGGGAGAGGAATAAGGGGACCAGTATTTTCCCTCAATATCGTCTAATATGCGTCGGGCTTCTGAAGACGGGTCAAAGAGGTCGTGGCGCGCGTTTCGGGGCGCAAGATTGTCATAGAAGGCGTGGCAACGTGGTGACACGTAAGTCGGGACTCAGCGTCACATTTACGCTTGACTCTCACTCCTTTTCTTTGCCAACACCTAGGTAACGAAGTATCACCGGGGAGGGGAAGGGGGAGGAGGGTGGGCCGGCCACGTAATGCGCTTCACAGACACTCGCTGGACGGGAGCCGTCATGGACTGGGTTCCGCAGAATGTCAAGAGAACACCAGGACGCCCACCAACGCGTTATCCGGACTTCTTCGTGAAAGCCCTGAACTTCCGATATGACCCTCTTCGTGTCCCTCGAGCGAGGAGGATCCATTGGAGCACTCTGGCACGCGACAGGAACGAATGGAGACGCTGCTGGCGCCCGCTCGAGCAAGTCGATGATCAACGGGACGACAGGTGATACAGGTGATTATTGCCGTCAGACAGTAAACAATGTCGAACCGTTTTCCTATACCGATTAATTTTAATCATTTTTTTCCGCAGATTAAGCACTTCGGATTGGGACCCTCGTGATCTGCTTCTCGATAGAGCCTGGATAGGTTCATAGGAGCAGTGAAGCTTTTGCCCACCATACCTCGCTCCACTGAACTGTAGTAAAGCCAGTTTTTAATGTAATAAAAATAAGAATGCCTAAGGCCTATGTCATACCTTCGCTCACCCCGAGCGAAGGCGACGAACAGAGCGATGAGCGAAGTGTCTTCGCTAGGGTGAAGCTAGCGAATAGGCGCGCAGTTAATAGCGTTGTGTGCAGCTGCGTCGTAGCATCGCTACCGATGCTGCCCGACGCTCTGCTCAGCTCAGCGACGCGGTCGCATCGATAGCGATGCCGTATCGCTCGAAAGTATGACACCCCGCTAGCGAGGCTTCGCTGGCGGTGGATCGGACAACTGCTACAGGCGTCTGCCCCTCCACAACGTCTGATACCGCTCCTTCCCCATTTATGTTAGTTGTCCATCGCCTTCGTTAGCGAAGAGCGATGGTATGACATAGGCCTAATGAAGAAAGGAGGGAGATTGGAGTTGTTCTATTCTCGAGCATTTCTCGGATCTAATATGCTTGTTACTCATTATTACACAACAAAACGATGGAAATGGAACTTGGATAAAAATAAAATCTGAATGAATAATGCACTGAAAAACTCACTCAGTTAACTTTAACGACATTGTTCCCAGTCGATTCTGATCAGATTGTCTCTGAAACTATGATTACCATGCAGACACCGGCTAAGTAGGATAACATTGATACAATCAATAATGGTCCGAAGTAACAGCAGCTGTATCCTAACAGCTAATCAGCAATAAAGTACCTCTAGCATACGTAAAGCTTTATTGTGACACATTACTATTGCGCCGTGCACATAGAATAACCGATAAAACAAGTGAATTAATGACCACGTACACTTTACATAGTAAACCTGCACAAAGTGGCAGAATGAATTCATGCAAACCCGGCAGTGTGGAATGATCATGAGACCCTTCACTGAACGGAGATCATCTTCGACCCTGTACCGCCTTTTCGGCCATCTGTACAATCTCTTCCGAGGCCTTCTTGAAGTTTTCCGCTTCATCCAAGATCTTCTTTCTCTGAAAATCATTAACTCACGCAGATAAAGGCACCTTAAAGCTGACACTCACCTGTTCAGCTGCTATCCGACCGGCTACCAAGTTTAGGAAGTCCTCAACTGTCCATTCTTTTTCGTCCAGTTTGTTTACCTCAACAAATGCGCAGTTTTTAGTGTGCGATTTGTGCTCCTCCCTAAATCAACAATTACAAATTCGTCAAAAGTATCTAAATATCATATTTTCACATCAAAATGGACACCATACAAATTCAGCTGCCCACGCTTCAAAGAATTTTAAGTAATCTCGACTTTCCATGAAAGTTATTAATGATATACACATGGGTTCTCAAAAAGTGAACATGCTGTTCGAATGCTAATAAAAATTTTATTTTTCTAGCCGGAAGACTGCCTTAGCCCTAGTTTAAACTTGCACCACTGCGCGGCGCGGCACGATGATCGGGATAGATATCGATCGGGTGGCGCGAAAAATCGATATATACGGTGCCGCGCCGCGGTGTAAGTATAACCTAAGGCTTAGAGACCAATCTCATAGCCGAGAAAAACGAAATTCTGGTGTGCGCCGTTTGAAGGAATGCGCCATGCCATCGTACAGCACACCACCATGTTTATCTGGTTGAAAGGAGAAATTGTCTCATCTTTGAATCATGGCGTTTACGTATGATGCTGTGTCCCTGTTTTTTTTTGCAGATGACCTAGGTAGAGAAACGTCTATTACAAGCCTGATGATTTGATCGTATTGTCGTCTTTCGGAGAAACGACATTCCACCGCTGGAGTATCTATTATAGTTAGGCTCTCCAATTTTTTCGAATATTCCAATGGATTCGAATGCTTACAAATTTTGAATATTTGAATTCGAATATAATCGAAAACTGCAGTTTTTCTAATATATTCGAATTCGACTATTCAAGAAATCGTGTTTTTCGAATGCATTCGAATAAAAGTATTCAGAAAAATGCAGTTCTCAAATATACTAGAGTTCGAAAGTTCAAAATTTGTGAGTATTCGAAACTATTCGAATAATCGAAAAAATACGGAGAGCATAACTATAAAAGAAATCAAATCATCAGGCCTAGACGAGAATAGACGTTCTCCTACCAAGCTCGTTGGCAAAATCTCAGGGACACACGCCAAGGTTCGAAGATGAGACAGCTTGGGCAAGGTTTCCACAATCGATCCAATAAAAATGGTGACGTACTGGACGAGTGCACAGCGCAAACTCTCCGATGATCCCCACGAGAATTTTCGCTTTTCTAGGCTTTGAAACTGCTTTTTATGGCAGCCTCGAAGGTCGAGGAATGAAATTTGAAAGAAGGAGTAAGATAAGAGATGACTTGAAAGAAAGAACAATCGAAAAAAGCACGAAATTTTGCAAATCGAAATTTCATGTTGAATTTTATGAAGTGTGCAGTTGTTTCGGAGACACGAACAGTGTCCAGTATGGTTCAAAGAATGTTCAGCTTCACGTAAAGTCTGATTACATTTCGACGGTGCTAGCCTGCGCCTTATAATAACGTTAGTACGTTGACCAAGGCGGAAAGCTTCAGAAGAGATTTCAACAGCTAAATCTTTTCTGAATCCGGCATCATGTAAATCTGGGACAATGTTTTATAAGAACTTCAGGCAACGAAGAGTTTTATTTAGTTATTTTACAAGGATACTCATAACACGTACGCTGGGATATCATTATGACCAAACACGTACGCTGGGATATCAAGCAATGTGCGAAATAGTGACTTTGGGTTGACGACTCTTGCACATAGAAGAAAGCGAAATGATCTATTACTACTTCACAAAATTGTACATCATCAAATTGAAGTCAAAATTACAGATCTAATGTCAATAAGAGCATCCAACGCCCGAGGTGGTGTCGTTAAGTATGACGCTGATACTGCCACATAAAATTGTCTTCGTTTCTTTTTCACTCATATGACACTCTCGTTATATGAGAGTTTCGCATAAAGCATTTCTTGCCATCAAACTATAACGCATTCAAAAAATTCCTCTGTGAGCACATACGCTCTTAGAGTAAGACGCTCCAGATGTTGCGAAGATGTTGCGATGTTAGGTTGTCCCATAAGTCTTCGCCGTTTTTTTCAACGATTCACTACAGATTTCGCCGGCGGTCTCTTGCATAGCGCTGCACAGCTTTCGAAAGAGAATGATTTGCTTTATCAGAGCATATATTGCATTTCTTTTTTCATCATGAAATTTGTCAATTTTTAGGTCGTTGAACTGAAAATTGAAAAGTGAAAAAGTAGCCATTTGCGCACTTGTTCTCTCCGCTTAGGTTTGTAATTTTTTGCGTAGTTTTTTATAGCACTTGGAAGACAATGTTCTGTACTACAAGAATATGTGTTAGTGCTATTTGCTCACTTGTCCTTTATTGATTTTTAGGCCACCAAATTGGGACGTCCGAAGGAGGATGGGTACTTTTGCCGACAGCTCCTGCTCTGTGGTTGGATTTTTTGGGTTGGTGTTATATGTCATTCGAAAGCGAATGTCTTGCTCTATAAGAATATGTGCCGCGTTTATTGATTTCTATTGAATATCAACAAAATGCCAAAAAGAGAAAAATCGTCTTCACCAACAACTCCTTCTCCTTCTTCAGTTGTTGATATTCGACAGAAATCAGCGTGAGCCAATAAACGTGACACAAATTGTTACTGAGCAAGACGTCTTCTTCCAAACGACATATGACACCAAGTAAAAAAGTCCAACCACAGAAACGGAGTTTTGGTAAAAATTCGGACGGAAAAGTCGGAATTCCCAATTTGATGGCCTAAAAATCAATAAAGTGCAAGTGAGGAAATAGGACCAACAAATATTCTTGTAGTACACAACATTGTTTTCCAAACGCTATAAAAAACTGCGCAAAAAATTACAAACCTAAGCGGAGAGAACAAGTGCGCAAATGGCTACTTTTTCACTTTTTCACTTTTCACTTCAACGACCTCAAAATTGACAAAATTCATGATGAAAAAAGAAATGCAATATATGCTCTGATAAAGCAAATCATTCTCTTTCGAAAGCTATGCAGCGCTATGCAAGAGACCGCCGGCTAAATCTGCAGTGAATCGTTGAAAAAAACGGCGGGACTTATGGGACAACATAATATTATTAACCATTTCACGATACGCCCAATTTCAGGTGACTGCTGCATGGGACAGCGCGCATTTTCCCGCGCGCTGATTATTTCTATTATTTTATTTGTAATATTTGTTAGATATGAAAAAACAGTAACAAATGAGGTTTCCCATGGACCATCTTGACCCTATCTATTAGTAGAGTCATTGAATAATATTGTACTATTAAATGTGCGATAATTTTCCATGAACTATTTTTATGATGGTGTCCGACGGCATCGGCGGACAATGTCGTGAAAGGGTTAATTAGGCTCTCATATTTATACCCTCAATACTAAACAGCTGCTAGCAATTATTGTTGACGATATATTGTATTGTGCAGTATTTCTGCTGATTTTTTTACACGAACATTGTCGTGTAATAAATAAATAAATAAATAAATAAATAAATAAATAAATAAATAAATAATTCACTACTTCTGAGGCAGGCATCCTATAGCAGTAAAGCTCTAGAAATCCCACACGCACCATTTTTTAGTCGAATTGGACACTTTCCAAATCAAATTAGGCACTCATCTAAGCCTAACACTTTTGAAATCAAAGCGAACTCTTCCAAATCGAAACGAGCTTCTTCTACATCAAACTAGAGACTCATCAAAAGGGTTAGAATAATTTTTATATTCAAGAAAAAGTTTAGTACGATTTCTCTGTAGTTTGGTTCGTTAGTTGTAGAATTCGTTGAGTTTAGCTTGATTTCACTTTTTAGTATGATTTTTTCTTCTTTCCAAATCTTCCTTGGACAAAAAAATTCTAACAATCTTGAGTAGTTTATCCTGTAAGGGCGTAATTTGGATTTGGAAGAGTTCGCTTTGATTTCAAAAGTCTTAGGCTAATTTAGAAGAGTGTCCAACTCGGTATATTATGAGATTTCGTTGCTAGTCGCTATGTGCGAACAACTTTTGAACGAAAGGAACGCATCAGCTTCGGTGGTGTAATGGTGTATAAGCAGGAGGAATCGGATCTATCAGTGGGGGTTCCGAGGGGTGGTGGACACAACTAAAAATTATGTAACAAATTGACCTGAGATTCATGCAGTGGGTTCTTGGAGAGAAATAGAGTCGAAACTGATAAAATTCACAATAAAAAACAAAAAATACATCAAAAAACAAAAAATTCACCACGGTTGCAAACAGAACTATCAACGTGCTATGATGTATCCAGGTTATAACATGATCGGGTGACGGTCATCTGTGTTTGAATACGCCTTGCCGGCTGGGACGTTTTTACAACCACGGCTATTTGTGTGTTTTTGGGTTCTATTGTATTCTCTAGAAGCCGCTCCGTAAATCCCAAGTGAATTCGTTGCGGAATTTTTAGTTATGCGCCCACTTCCCCACCCCCCCCCCCCCTCCCCCGACTAGGATAGATCGGAGGGATCTTATGAACAAGTCTTGCGCCTGAATGATTTCATACAGTGAACGATCTAAAAAATCTCCCCTCAATGCCAATGTAAAGCGGAGTCATAGACCAACTTACCATGGATCGTCTTGCTCCTCGAAGATCATCTCCTTGAAACAGAACACACATGTTGCTGTGGCCGGTTCGCTCTTCGTTCCAGAGTAGATGAATCCAGCTCTGGCCAGCTGAAATGAATAATATGAAAACTTCTAGTTGCGACTCCCACTACTATGAATGCTACCACTGTTATTCCCCGCTCAGTTAAACGTTTCAGACTTGAACTTGTCTCGCTAAACTGGAACTCTCTTAGCAGAGGTAATTCCCTCTTTATACACAGTGCTGGTCAAAAAGGCACGCGTTTTCGATTTTTCGAACGTAACTCCCTACAAACTTAAGTTTTTGAGCTGATTTTTTTACAGCAAAAGCTCATCATAAAATGTGATAAAAACGCAAACTTTCATTCGTCTGAGTAAATTGTGAAATTAATAAAAATTTTAAATATGTTTTCGACAGAGCGCGGTCTTTGTTGCTCAAACATTAGCCTATCCAAACTTTTATTTTTACAACAATAACAATTTGTACAGCAACAAATATAATAACTACAACATCATTACCTCGTCATAAAACCTTTGGCTGCAATGGCGGCTTGACATCGACGTAGCACTGACTCGATGATTTTGTTGACCTTCTCCTGTGGGATGTTCTCCCATGCGGTCCTCAGTTGGATGCACTTTTCAGGCTCGTTGTGAGTCCGGTTGTTCTTAACTTGACGCCTACGTTCATCGCACAGATTTTCGATGAAATTCAAGTCAGGAGACTGCGACGGCTAGAGGGACGATGTTCTTGTAGAACCTCGGCAGCTTCCAATTGTTTCGGGACTTACTGAGCCGACATTCTTGATGCTCTAGGGTCCTAAGCTGTCCGTAGCAACTGTACGACATCGTCTTAGAGATCCGGGTCTGTTTGGACGTCGACCAGCAACAACAAAAAAACCTGCTGATTTCCATCGAGAATTGCAAAGCGTGGCTCATGCTCACAGGAACAGTACTATTCATCAGTGTCGAGAGGTCACCTAGAGTGACGAATTGAGGTTATTACTGTTCGGCACAGACGAAGTCGAGTTTTTGCGATGCCTTTTTGGTGCCAGATACCGCCAGAGCTACCAACTGCCGGCTGTGAGACATGGCGAGAGGTTTGTGCTCGTGGACGGCAGCTCCTCTGGCGAAGGAGTTGGTTCCCTTCATTGCATTGACGATAAAATGGACTCCAAAATCTGCCTTAACATTAGATTTTAGAGAGAGAGATTCTTATCTTGCCATCTACTTGCATGGCTTCAGTTTCCAACAGCATAATCACCTGAAACTCAAATCGAAGCTGCTAACTAGTTGATTACGCGAGAACAACGTCCCTCTGCTGTCGTGGCCATCGGAGTCCCCGGACTTGATTCCCACCGAAAATCAGTGGGATGAACTTGAGCGTCAAGCTAAAGACCTCCGGGCCTACAATGAGTCCGAAAAGTTCATCCAACTAAGGCCCGCTTGAAGGAACATCCCACAGAAGATCGACAAACTCCATACCACGCCGATGCCAAGCCCTCACTGCCGCCAAAAGTTTTGCGACAAAGTATTGATAGTATAGTTATTATATTCGTTGTTATACAGGTTGTTATTGTTGTAAAGATAAAAATTTGGGTAGGTTAATGTTTGCACAACTAGGACCGCGTTTTGCCGAGAAAATATTTACAATTTTAATTAATTTCACAATTTGTCTAGGCAATTGAAGATTTGCATTTTCATTACAGTTGATGATAAGGATTCACTGCGTTAGTCGCGTGCAATGCAGATCTTGAGGTAGGGTTTCGCTGGGTAAACGCTTTCTCTATACGGTGTGATTTTCTGCTTTCTAAAAATTTTTGCATACTGCCCCAAAAACATTCCAGAAAATTAGAAAACTTTAATTTCCCCGTTCCTAGCACGGCCAAGTGTAGAAATCGAGACGAGCTATTATCCTAATGAATGCCGTCAGTTTTTTCTCACATAAGAACGATTACAATTCGAATTAAATGCATACATTCACTCCGTACCTCGCGTATTGTGTAGAGCTGTAAAGCAACACTTACCGCGTCGGACGTGCATGGCGAGCTCTTCTTTCTATCGAAACACCATTTCTTGAATGTGGCTTTGCGATGCGAATAGAAGAAGACGTTCGATTTCTCACTGGCCAGCTCTTCGAAGATTTTACCACCTCCGCTCATGTCAGGAGGCAATAGGGGACTGAAAAAACGTTAGCAAACTTAGAGGAATCCATTCAGACTCGACGGTACACTTACAACGCTGAACTTTTCACGGACGAGTTTCCGGGGGCGGGCGATGGGCTTGGGGCGCGGAACTCATCATGAAGCGCACTCTAACTGATGCTACATGCAGGGATTCGGGCAACCACCCGAATTGGAGGGAAATCGATGGCTTATTTCATCCTACACACCTACCCTTCGTTTTCTACAATACGCAGGACGCAGGACTCATCCATTGCAGTGGGCGAGAACTACTTATGTTGTCGAAATCTCACCTATTCGCGGTACTAAGTGGACTGGTGCCCGCTGTACACCAGCAAGGCTTCTTAAAAGGGTAGGTTAGATCAGCCGCATCCCGGAGTTCCTTCCCTTGTCTAGCTCTTCTGTGCTTATCTGAATGCTCCACGACCACGGTCTCATAATGGAGCGGGCACCAGCCCGCTTAGTACCCTATTCGCTTTTAAAAGCGGTGAATAGGTTTGGAAACGAGGTAGAAGTCGGTTTTCACGGCACGTATTTGTCCTCGCGAGCCTAATTCGCAGGAAAATGTTGGGATCTATGCTAGTCCGGGGGGGCACATAACTAAAAGGTATTATATGTTACAAACCCACTTGAG
Organism: Heligmosomoides polygyrus bakeri; assembly: GCA_947359475.1. Classification (NCBI taxonomy): domain Eukaryota; kingdom Metazoa; phylum Nematoda; class Chromadorea; order Rhabditida; family Heligmosomidae; genus Heligmosomoides; species Heligmosomoides polygyrus. The sequence goes on along the minus strand of OX375868.1, from coordinate 98,125,778 downwards.
ACTTACCGACCGGCTCATACAGAACAACATGAGACCTAAACAAGAAAAGTCATGAAGAAAAAAAACGAAAAATTTACATTCGTTGCGGTTGTAAGCAGGCAAAGTCGTGTGCCCTCCTCACCATGTTAGATCCTAGTTATAACATGTCAGGCGGCGGTCAGCACGCGGCATGCGGCTTCATGCGCCCTTCCCACCATGTTAGATCCTGGTTATACCATGTCAGCCAGCGGCCAGCACGCGGCATGCCTCCATTCCGTGGCTCTTTGTCCGCCGAGACGGTTGTAAACCGCGGCGATTTTTTATTTTTTTCGTTTGTTTGCTCGTTTTCGGTTTCTTTTAGGTTACAGGTCGTTCTCTAGGAGCCGCTCGGTAGGTTCCAATTCATTTTGTTGCATACTTTTCAGTAATGTGCCCCCTCCCCCGGACTAGGATAGATCCAAATGTTGTTTTGTACATTACCAGCCATAATGAAATTGCACTGAGCTGGACGTATTCTTAGAGCTGGATAGAGTAGCTATGACCAGCACACTAAGTCGTATACAAGGCGCAGTCGTCAGGGTTTGTAAATTCTCTGAGTGCTTCGAGTTTTTTTTTTCAGCTCGTTTTTGTATACACTGCTCCACATAATTCATAGATTAGCGTGGGCTTTCCCGTATTCTGCTTTTCAGCTAGTTTCTCCCGTTTTTCATCACGATGATGCACGAAAATATTCCTTTTCAGCAACATTTTTTTTCCGCAAACGGAACACTCAACATCATTTGAGTCCATGTCCTAAAACACATGATTTATTAACTATGATTTCATATTTGTTAACAAGAATAAAACTGTGATGGTAGGATGAAAATATACTTCAAAAACATATGGCTACAAAAAGATTGTGTTGAAGTGGGAAGAGTTGGGCAGGAAGTACGTTATCAAAGTTAGAAATGTAGGTAAGGAGACGCATGTTATGTTTCCTCGTCGTAGCAGTCCTGCGTCATTCCACCGAAGCGAGAAAATGACAGAAAAGAGAATGGAAACGTACAGCAAAACTTTTGCGTCTTTACGAAAGGTGCTATCAAAATGGCATTCCCTTGTATCATTAGTAGAGAATATTTTTTGAGAGGAACGAATAATTGATGAGAAAGAAAGCCATCAGTTTCTCCTTCGAAGCAACTCATTGTTGTGCAGCAGTACAAAAACGAGGTGAATGTGACAAATATCAACGCAAACACACATTAAAATCCCATACAGCGCCATGTACAGGAAAACGGAATGAAAAAGCAACATTCAGCAAGGAAACTAGTCAAAATAGCATTCCGCTTGCATTTCTTATGGTACTACCACACCTCACTATGGATCTCCAAGCTGTTCACTTTAAAAATAGTCAAAATGTCATGTTCCCTGCATGTTGCATCAGTTAGAGCGCGCTCCACGGCGAGTTCCGCGCCCCAAACCCGTCGCTCCGCCCCAGACAACTCGTCCGTGAAAAGTTCAGCGTTGTAAGTGTAGCGTCGAGTATCCATTCAGATGTCGAGAGTGGAGAAGAAACGGTGCTGGGGCCGGATTCTTCAAGGGCTAACCCGCGGGTATAGGGGGTAGAGATACCCACGATGAAGCCTGCGTCTCTGACTCCTACCTTGTCTCTACCTGATTCTTATCTACTCGCCGATACACTTACAACCGGAAAAAACCCGTCCGAGTTGTCCGGTGCACAACGCCCACAGCTGCGCGGTTCAAACCTGGTTTTTATCAGCCATGGAGCACCCTTAGTACAGGCACTATACGCTGGAGCCAGCGGGGGCAGACATAACTCCAACGCCGCGCGAACTCCACTGGCGTCGCGCACGCTGCGCGGCGAAATTGGACCAGTTGTCGCGGTCCGACCGCCTCCGACAGGGACGGCTAGTGACTCGCGCTAGAGTGCGCTCCGGCGAGGAAGGAGACAGGAGATGAGGATGAGACAAGTTTGATGTCTAATGGTAGGGAAGTGGGAGTAACTGTTAACAGAGTTCGGGAGGAATCAGACTCAATTTATTTCAAAGAAGAAAGGAAATGATCAAGGATCTGGTGAGGAAAAATAGGAACAAGAACTGGGACGGGATTACTGACTAGTTTCGGACGCAAGTGTTTGTAAGTATTTGGGGGGGGGGGAGGGATGAGCACACTAATCCACGGCTTTTCCCTTAATTCTAACTTTACGCTGCACTTGAACGTTACCAACTCACTAGTCATAGTTCACGTGCAATGCTGTTTGCAAGCACACCCTTAGCAAACGCTAAGGATCTTCTTATTTGTCCAATCTACAAGCAGAGGCAGAGGTATTTTACTGTTTTTTTTTCTTCCAAGCGCCTCCACCAAGAGAGTGTTTGATAAACTTACAACCGGAAAAAAACCCGTCTGAGTTATTCACCGTAGTTTCGAAGTGAAATTCAGGGAAATCGTTACGGGACCTAGTTGCCTATCCCTCTGCTAATCAGTCGCTGCAGCTAGTGATATTTGTTTGCATGCTTCTCCGCCGCAAATAGAGTCGGGGGGGGGGGGGGGGGGCTTTTGATGGGCAGAAGATCCCATAGAGCGTCGTAGCGTTGTTAATGTCCTTCATCCCTGGCTCCAACGTGTAAAGCCTATAGTAAGGGTGTTCCATGGTTAATAAAAACCATGTTTGAATCGCGCAGCTGAGGGCGTTGAACCCCGGACAACTCGGACGGGTTTTTTTCCGGTCGTAAGTGTATCGGCGAGTCACCAACAGAGTTCCTCTTCCATTTCATTTGGGGCTCCCTGTGGTAAACAACTAGTCGTGGAGCTCAAACGCTGGCAAAATCTCGTGCTCCGCGGCTAACCACGCGTCACCGAGCGCACGACCGCGTTTCAGCGCCGCGACGTCGCATGCGGCGTCGCGTTGGAGTTACGTCTAGGAGCCTGGAGCCAGGGATGAGGACATTAACGACGCAAATAAGGTCGGAGGGGGGGGGGGGCGGGGTCTATGAGATTTTCTGCCCATCAGAAGCCCCCCCCCTCAATACTATTTCCGCCGGACAGGCAAATATCACTAGCTGCAGCGACTGGTTAGCAGAGAGATGGGCAACTGTGTGGTCCCGTAACGATTTCCCTGAATTTCACTCCGAACCACGGTGGACAACCTGGACGAGATTTTTTTCAGTTATAAGTTTATCAACACCCTCTTATCTTACCTCTACCCCTTATACCCCGCATACCCACGGGTTTAATTGTTGATGAATCCGGTCCCTGGTGTAGCACGCGGGGGTTTTCCCGTTTATCTATTCTATCAAACTGCTCTTGTGGTAAGTACAGGAAGATGAGCTGCACGTACCGTCCAGAAAAAAGCCGATGTAGGAGAGAAAACATAAAAGTGAAAAGAATAGCCTTGCTAACAAGATTTGCCACAAAAAAAAACGCTTTGCTAACATAGATATAAGACTTCCTTTTGTACGGCACGCCTGCACCGAAGAAATTAAGAGGGCGCAATGTGGCTCGGGGGGGGGGGGGGTGACCCCCCTACTCAGTGGTTGTCCGCCTTAGTAAAGGATACGTGTGTGTGTGTGTGTGTGAAATTACATCGGAAATGGCCTACCTCAGTTCACTGTAGGGGTAGAACACACCAGTGCTGCAAAAAAATTCCGGTTTCAAAAAGCACAAACCGTTGTGTAGGGGTGGTGACCCCCCCCCCCCCCCGAGCCACATTGCGCCATTAAGAGTTTGTGCATGAAAATCTGTGCCCGTTTGAACACATAGCACCTACGCATAACGAAAATGAGAGAATTGGAGAAAAGAAAAATGGCGAATGACGGCTGGGGTGATATATCCGCACGTCTACTCTCTCCTGCAAAGGAAATCTAGCGACTTGCTTATAGTCGTGCCCCAGAGCAGTGTATAGACAGAAAAGAAAGATAGATACACCAATACTACATTAAATTCAAATCGAGGAAAATATCGAACGCTCGGCAGCAGGGCGCTGGTTTTCGTCGGGGGCGCGCGCTGTCGCGACGCGTCCGAACGACATTGGGGCGCGTTATTTCTCAGGTAGTTTGCAGTGTACCTACTGCTACCATACGAGGACATAGCTAGAGCGTCCAATCTATGGAGCGTATGGGAGTTTCCACATCGTAGATGAAGTCACCATAGGTGTGCCGGAGTTGTCCTTTGGGCACCACTGTACTTTCATGACCCCGGAGACAAGGAGAGATCGGAAAAAGTTTCGCCCCGACTTCGTCTAGGGGTTATTATCTGGGGTGTTGATCACGAATCTTACATCCGTTTTAGTTATTACGCTGGAGTACGGTAGGTTAGGTAGGTAGAGGGCAAGGAACATTTCAGAACGGATTCGTGGAGAATTCTGAATATCGAGGGTCGAACCGGCATGTCCTTTTGGAACACCTCCATATATACCATTTTCACGTCACGTCAAATTGGACACCTTTCAAATGAAACTGGACACTCTTCTAAGTTAGCTTTAAGACTTTCGAATTCTAAGCGAACTCTTCCATATCGAAATGACCTTCAAGCAGGTTAAACTACAGACTCAATAAGATGGTTAGAATAATTCTTTGTTGAAGGAAAATTTGGCATAAACTTCTTTGAATTTCTTTGATTTACCTACCCCAATATGTGTAACGATTTTATGAAGTTGTCATTTTTAGAGAAAAGCATTAATTTAAAATTTGTCTTAAAGCACAGCAAAGAAGAGATCAGATCGCGCCATGGACTCGAAAAGTTTGTCGCAGCTCTTATTTGATTGATATACCACTTAGATGAGCCGTCAAAGTGAGGATATTTGTGTTCTCTACAGTTCTTTTTGTTGCATCCTTTCCAGGTGTGAAACTCCAAGCAAACAGAAATTCCGCTATCAATCGAATAAAAATCGCGACGCCTTGAACGAGGACATGGCGCAATCTCTTCTTTGGCACTAAAAATGGCCCCCTTTCTGCTCTTTGAAATAGGGTTTAAACCAATATTTTTCTCAAGAAATAAGAATTTTGTAAAATTTCAAACAATATGTGTATTCACTTATTGGGTAGGTGAACTAAAACTGCAAAGAAGGTTATAAAAAGAATTTCCTTGGACAAAAAATTGTTCTAACGTATTTGGAGAGGTTCTAGCTTAATGTAGAAGATACTCGTTTTGATTTGGAGGAGTTCGCTTTGATTTTAAAAGTCGACTAGCTTACAAAATCGGTGTTATGACCTCGACTGCTTTAGTCACCCGTGCCTACCGTAACTCACCGTAATGCTCCCAATTTTTAAGAACGAATGTTAGATTGATGATTCCGGCCCGAAATAGACGAAGTTTTGGCGAAATCGGTGATTACGACCTCGACAGCTTTAGTCATACCTACCGTTACCTACTGCAATAGGGCGAAAAAATATGTCAGATGTGTGCTCAGCACCTCAGACAGACGAGGTTTGGGGGAAATTGGTGATTATGACGTCGACAGCTTTAGTCACCCGCGCCTACTGTAACCTACCGTAATGGGCGAATTTTCAAGAACGGCTGTCAAATTGCTTTTTGGCTGACAAATGCACCATCTAAACCTTTTTGGCAAATATAGTAAATGAAACGAAGCCGCTCTTGCTAAGACTTTCATCCCTTTTAAAAGGCTGGTTGGTTCACAGGGGGAAGCCTGCTTGTGCGGGGCCAGGCGATGTCGCGGCACGGCATTGATAAATGGCCCGTCGGCCGTAATGACGTTGGCCGAAAATGAACTGACTTGGGGAAATGCTTTTTTAAGTCGCAGCGGCTGGGACTTTCGCTCTGCGTCATTGTAGACGACTGAACTTTCGTTAATACCGCATTACCCCAACGCCCTGCTCCGCCTCCGCAGGCTTCCCTCTATGAACCGTCTTGTCCAAAATTACTGAACCCTGGAACCTTTCAGGGTTTAGTTGATCTAGAAGCCTCCCAAGGAGGTACACAATGTTATTTTGACCATACTGAAGGTTCCCATAACCATAGCAGCTCAACAGCCTAATATGTTCGTATTCATCTGGCGTTACCGTACCTCTAATGAGTTCGTTGAGGTTACACTTTGAGAAGAGAAAAATGTGCTCTAATGAGCTTTGAAGTTCAGTTAGCTTCTTGCCATTTACTCAATAGCTTGTCGCGGATTTAATGACCACCAATTACCTTAGCTCTGACATGATAATACCTACCGACGAGGCTTATTTATGGCAGAGTACAGATTTATTAACAGACCCAAGCCTTGCTGACGATTCTTCTGAGATCAGTGTTCATTTAACACCTCAACACACGAGACAGGTGTGAAACTGAATCCATCGATTAGTATATTCGCGTAATGCGCGCCTCTCGATCGATACTGATTGATCAATCCAAGCTATTGACTTGATGTGAAGTCTGTCCTGCGGTCATCACACCCACATCCCTCCTAGGTTGGTCCTAGGAAGAAATAGATTACTTGTAGCTAATGTCGCCTACGCTCTAGCCAATCAGAGCACCGACCGTTCACCCCTCCACTGAGTTGAATGCAGGCTGTTAGCGTCTGTTCTCCTTTCCATTAGCGACTAGCACCGGAATTCGATACTGTCAGTTGAGGCGTCGTGAAGCCTTGCAAGCGGCCATTAATTTTGCGTAGACGGACGGACGAAAGGACATAGAGAGAAATAAGCGGATTAGTTCTTTTATATGTTTAACAATACTGGCTGTAACTTCGCTCTAGAGCGACATCTACATCTAGTCCTTGATCTCTATTATCCTTCTGTTGTAAATTTCTCCTTATATTCTATCTAACCATCTAATTTTCACGCGAAATGGTAAAATTTCCGGCACAAATGGTAAAAAATCGATAACGTCGGTCAATATTGATTGGTGGATTGCTATTGGGTACTTGTGATGAAGTTTTCATCCAATCCATCATATTAGCGTGATCCCCGCATGAAATGACGAAACCTACTTAAAATCGATAACACTGATCAGCATTGACCGATAATGCCTCCTTTAGCCCCAGTTTATACTTGCGCCGCTACGCGGCGCTGCACGAAGGTCGGGATAGATATCGACCGGGCGGCGCGAAAAATCGATATCTACGACGATCGTGGTGCCGCGTCGCGTGGCGGCGCAACTATAAACTAGGGCTTACATGAAGCCTATATTAGCGGTCGTATTCATGGCAATCAAAGTTGGTCAGTTGGTTGAACCATCTTGGCCGTACACGCTTTAAAGCTCGTCCATGCCATTATTTTGCGCGGATGCATATGCGGACGTGTGGACATCATAATTTATTTCGATGTTACTTGACATAGTAAGCTATTAAACTCGAAGTAATTTGAAAAAATGGCCATTTATTTCGCAACAATCAAAGTCTTTCTTCATGACTTCATGAATAGAAGATCCACACGTATTGGCACCAATCTTTATTGGCTCAAAATCAGACATCACAGGTGGCGTCGGCGATGTTGACGGCATGAAGTCGCGGTGCAGTGGGGTACGGCCGCAATCACACTAGTGTGCAGCCCTTCTTCTCGCGGAACGGATTCTGCGCGTCCGTGGTGCCACTCACCAGTGTGTCGCCGCTCTTGTGCTTCTCGCAGTAGTCGAGCAGGCTAAATCAGTGGATGAAAGACAACAAACACGGAAGCGTTGGTGATACTGGAACAGAATCCATATGCGTGTAAAAATTCAGAGAAAAAACGAATTTTATTTTTTACTCAATCGAATATATCTTTCAATTAATCGTAAGACAATCATTGCTTTTCTTGTTGGGAAAACCACCCTATGCAAAAGTTCTTATCTTGACCGCTTAACCATGTTTTCGAGTCGGGATGGCCATCATTCTTGTGTACACTGCTCCTGTCGTGACTTTCGCAACGACTCTTGAAAGTCGAAGAGTCTCTGCGACGTTAGGCCTATGTTATACTTCGGCGAAGCGTCGGCGACGCTGTGTTGCGCAGGCCGCACCGCACTGTGTAGCAGCTCGTGTAAGCCCTAGTTTATAGTTGTCCCGCCGCTCGGCGCAGCACCATGGTAGGAGTAGATATCGAACGGCGGCGCGAAAGGTCGATATCTAGGGCGATCGCGGTGATGCGCCGCTCGGCGGTGGAAGTATAAACTAGGGCTCGCCGAAGTATAACATAAGCGTTAGGCCTTTGCCATACCATCGCTCACCCTGAGCGACGCCTAATGATATGCACCCATATCGATCCCATCGCGCCGCCCGATCGGTATGGGAGGCTATCATTGGGCGTCGCTCGGGGTGAGCGATGGTATGACAAAGGCCTTATGGTTCCGCAGCGCACAGGCCGACCCGCGCAATCAATACTACGCATCCGACTGTGAACGCGCGCGGGCTCACTCGTCATCTGTCTTCGTCTCATCCAGAATCTGGGGTGTGCGTTTAACGGTTAACGATTTACTGGTTTATCAGATTTACCAGCATTTTTGCGATAAATTCTCTCAGCGAAATTTTCGGAAGATTCCAAAATTTACCGGAAACTAAACGAGTTTTTCATACAAAATCATGTTTCTATCTATCGAGTGGAAAAGGAAACGTACTACCAATCTCAATTTGGAAATGATTATCATACCGCAATGGAAAGAAAAAATCGAGGACACATTTTACTAGAATTGAAATTCCTCTTCTTCTCGATGAGTACGAGAATAAACTCAAGGAGTTGGGGAAAGACGAATCAGTGGCCAGTGGTCGTTTGATCTCTTCGCCGTTGAGAGAAACCTACATCAAGTAATAGGAGCTGTGGTCCACTTCTTGAAATGTTCCTTGCAGATCTATCGAGTATTAGAGACCAGCGTCGGTCGCCGGCTTCGCCGGCGCCGACGCTGGAATGTGCGGGCCACGCTAGGCTAGCCGGCTTCGCCGGCATCGCATCCGCGGGCCACGCCGGCTTCGCCGGCGCCAACGCTGTATGCGGGCCACGCTAGCGATGTAGCCCAAACCTAGCTATGGCTGCTTCCTCACCCAGCGTCGGTCCCACGGCAATCAACGCTGGGTAAGGAAGCATCCGTAGCGTCGAGCACGTTGAAACTTGCGCCTACTCCAGATTAATTCCTAGCTTGCTCCCACTCACATCTCAGTATAGCATGCAGAAGAATGTCCTCAGCACTCCTTCTTCGTCTAGCGTTGTGTTCACAGCCTATTGCAGCTCGTCAAGTGTAAAGAAATGTCTCACATTTCTGTCCAGTCGTCGTGCTTCGAGCCGCTAGGTGTGGCGAATTCCGGAGAAGGTGACTTCATTAGCCACTAATTTTGAGCGATGGCAATTGTCCAAGAGTTGACTGCCTGATAGAAACACCTCGCCTTATTTGAAGCCCTTTCGTCGCATATGCACGCAGCTCCCTCGCGGTCGATTAAGTGTGAGGGAAGCGATATCACCGCTGAGAAAGTCGATAACAATTGGGCGCGAAAGGAAGCCCGGGAAATGGTTGTAAGGAAGAGTTGTACAGTTGAACGGGAATAGGGGGTGGAAAGGTGAGAAGGAGAGGGATACTGCTGCCTAACTCAACGTCGAGGCAGTAGCGATAGAGCAGGGGTGTTAAAGGCTCGGGCGTCCTATACTGGCTAGCCGGCTTAATCACCCAAATTTGGGACATTTGGCAATTGTCCAAGACCTCATAACCGCCGTAGATAGTGTGGAAACCTCATAATGGGGTGTTCGTTGGTGATCAACACCGTAGCCGCCGTAGTGTTGAAAGATCAGCATACGGGTGGTCGTTTGTGATCAACACCGACGGTCGTCCGGAAGTGCAAGCATCGTCGCAGTCAACACCGGTTCGAAACCGCTGCCTGCCACGCCTCCATGTTGTGGTGCTTATGGTGGACGGTGGCAATGCGACGAACGTTCAGATATGGGTTCAAGGGGAACCGATTCAGACAGTAGCGAAGCGCTTCAGACAGTGACTAATGCCTTCCTCCTTTATATATGGTGGGATAATCGATGTGATTAAAAAATTAAAACGGGCAAAGATTTTAAAGCAAAACTAGAAAGAATCGAGTTTTACAACTACTGGGTATTGGAGAATCTTGGAGTTCTCGTCTATGATAACTTTTCCCGTTCCAGGTGGACATATTCGATAGGAGAAAAACACCTAGCCTGCTTCTCCGACTGAGTGTTTGCTACCGCTCCGCCTACCATTTGCAGTGGCGGCGTTATCAAGAGTTGCGAGTCTCCAACCACCTTCCGTCCTCAGCAGTAACACTTATACTCGTAAATTCCCAGAAGACACCGGTAGATGAAGAAAACTTGCTTTAAAGATACTTAAGAATAGCATTTTGTGTTGCTGCTGTGAATTGTATGAGTGTTTTTTAAACCATCATTAAATTCATCAGCTCTTAGCATTACTCATTGTCCTTTCTTCACATTTTCAACATTTCATACATTGTCCTCGGCTTCTCACATCGTTTCAGCTTATTGATGGTGTAATGGTGATGGCAACGGCACAGAAGCATTAACACACAAGCTCTTATTCTGTCTTTTCTTTTTGTTCTGCTGCCGCTATATTCATTTCGCCTCTCTCAAATTACTGACTATGAGTTTGCTACGATCTCAAATCTTGTAAAAGATTCCTAAACATTTAGGATCAAAGGATTGAAAATCACTCAGACTGCAGCATATGTTTTTGTTTCTGTCTACCGTTGTTTGAAAGCGCACAACTTGTGCAATAAATGAAATGAAATGAAATGTGAAGAATGGCAGTCATCGAGGCGTGATGATCAAAAACAAACTAGAAGGCCTTTCCAAGTCCTTCGACATAAGAGTTAAAGTAAGGGTGAGTGAAATACGCTTCAGTCGAGGATTGTAAAAAAAGAGCACTTTCTTCCCAAACAATGTTACAATGCTACTCTGTCTGCATTGAAAAATGATGGTGCTAGTAACGTTACCATAGCTGGCGCCCTTCTTGGAATTGACAACTGGGACTGTCTGTCACACAAGCTAAATCTTGTATCAATGCAAGGATGCAAAGTGTTTAATGTAGTCGATACAGTTCTTGAGGAGTTGAAGAAGATTATTAAGAAAAGAGCGAGCACGTTAAGCGAAAGTTCGAACATTACCAAGCCCTTCTGGATTTGCCTCCAATTATGCTCAGAAAAACTGTGATGTTAGATGGACACCCCTTTACGATGTGCTGAAACGTGCATTGATTGTTAAAGAGGCGCTCTCCCTCCTTATTGCTAAACTTCCTACAAGGCCTTCACCGACGGTCAGCGAGTGGGAAATTATGGAGGCAGATTGTAGCCTACCTCCACCGATGGTCGAAGCTGTAAAGCTCACCGAGGTGTTTAAAACCGAAGATAGACTTTTAAAGACTTACTTGAGGCTTCTTATACTCCAACATCCCCAACGCAGTGTTAAGAAATAGACATTTGGATCTTCCATCCCTCGTATCACGACGAAAGGTATATGATGTTTGTCTCGTTCATAAAATTCTGCACCAGCCTAGTGTGGCTGTGATTATGAAATTATATAGTTTAATGCCTTCCCGAACTAGAGGTGGTATAATGAAAATAGCCTTGCCTTGTCCGAGATCTACAGTTCGTGCTTGCTTCTTTACGCATAGAGCAGGTAGCGCTTACATAAAAATCACGAAAAACCTGTCAAATGCTTACTCTATACCCCAGTTCAAGCGGTATGCATCAAAAATGTTGCTTAAGTTTGACAGACTCTAGTCATGGAGATCGACCACAACCAATTCCTGTTTGATTGTGCATTTTTCTAAAGTTTGTTGTTTATTTTTTCGTACTGTCCTACTTCTATCTCGCGTCTGCCTTTCGCGACGTAATAAATAAATAAATAAATAAATAAATAAATAAATAAATAAATAAATAAATAAATAAAGTGTTTTAAAAATTCTTCCAAAACAAAATGAAGAGGTTATGAAATTCCGGAACGTGATGATGTTTTGGTTAAAAGCTTTTCGCTTTTTTACTTCACCTCTGCTTAAAACTAGTTGCTTAAAAAATATTAAATTTGAAAAACTAACGGATCAACCGAATTTACCGAAACTTATCGGCCAATTTCCGCGTTAAAAATGTGCGGTTTACTCTACTAAAATTTACCCTACTATATATAAAGGAGTACGTGTGTGTATGTATGTATGTGTGTGTGTGCGTGGGTGGGTGTGTGTGTGGGTGTGTGTGTGTTTCCGTCACAACTGGAGTGGGGGAAGGCCGAATTGGGGATATTCGACGATTGATGGCGATCAACAGCGGCACGAAATTTTAGCCCTGGGGGTAGTCAAGGTCGGTGAACACGAATCCGAGGTTCACTTTTAAAGTATCGATGGCCATCAATCGATATTGATTAAATTATCGATTTTTTGTGGATATCTATCAAGAGGCTCGAAACTTCAGCACTAGGGGTACTAGAGTTCGCTGAACACGAATCAATGTTCGTTTTGAAGTATAGACCGCCATCAATCGATATTGATCAAATTAACGATTTTTTTGTGGATGTCAAGCAAGAGGCTTGAAACTTTAGCCCTAGAAGTAATCGAGGTCGCTGAACACTAATTTGAAGTTCGTTTTTGAAGTATCGATCAACATCAATAGATATTTATCAAATTATCGTGTTTTTTGTGGATGTCGGTCATTTTTTCGATTTTTTTCTAACTTGCCCCAACCGACGTAGTTAAGATGGTCTTCCTGAGGAAACCATGACACAGGTGGCAGCTACAATTGATGATGAGAAGTTTTACCACGGGAAAGCCGTTAAGAAGACGTCAGTGCGGCTGGTAGGCGGTCGCTTTTTTATTTAGTCGGGCTCAATTCTTCCGATCGCTGATCAATGTCGATCAATTTCCCAAAGCTGCTATCGTTTCAGATTGCAACGGGGACTCTAGTCGCTCAGACCAATCAACTAACTTGATCGAATAATCGATCAATATCGACCCTAAAGGCATGATGAAACTTCAGCATTGATACCCTTTGACAAACTACGCCCTTAGTATGAGTCAAGTAAAGAAGCCTACTCCCTAGCCACTTCGGAGACGTTCTTCCGCTGCATCTGCGCCTCACGTCGCAGCTGCTCGACGACCGTCTTCATGGTCTCCATTCTGAAAGATTCAGTAAATTAGAGGAGAGTTCGAACAACTGAGCGAGAAAATTCAGATTCAAGAAGATGCGCCATGCACTTCACATTCTGTGCGTCACGCTTAGCAAGGGGTTGAAAGGCTAACGTTCTGATGAATTGGCCGGTGTTATCTAATTGGAAGTGATAGGAGCTGGTGTTGAGAGGTGTGAAAAACGGAAGCGTTGCTTGCTTGTGCTTCTTTGACACATTCTTCTAAAGGTGCCTCTTCAGACAAGAATAGACACTTTTTGATGACAAACATATGCGATTAGTGAGAGATTACGTAGATGAAACTGCCGAAGGGAGAAACATGGGAACAATGAGATGACAGGTTGATAAGCAAAGGAAAAGAGACTCAGAGTTGAATATATAGTCAACTTTGCTCTTCCGCTTGCATTCCGAGATTTTCCGACTCCCTGAATGAAGAATATGACGCATTTTGTGTTTCGGGGACGAGAAAGCTTACGATGGACTATATTGGTACACGACAAAGACGAATGAAGTAATTAATAATGCCCGCTCTAACAATTCGACAATCGACGGAAGAACATGTGAAGGAGGTAGGGACCCATGCTTTTAATTACGGATTCGCATCTGCAGGACTTCGTTGCGAACATCGTCGGAGAGCAGGGAAGATCATCTCCAGTCCTAAGCTGCTTGAGTCGATCTTGAAGCTCATCATTGGATCCTAACAATGTAATTTCTTGAATCGTCGGCTTTTGATGGATTATTAGGAAGATCCTTTATCTTGGACGTATAGAATAATTCATGCGGTCCATTTTGAGGCCTTGGAATTTTCCTAACTAATAAAAAGTTGCAAAAGTTTTTGTAGTGCTGCAGCTTCACGTAGAAGTGCATCAAAATTCTACTGGTTTTCACTTCGACTAATAAGATTGTGTTTAAGGTGATTTATAGCAGTTTGAATTGAGCGGTCCGTTTCGGCGATTAATTTTGCGCCAGCCTAATATGCAGTACACTCATCGAAAAGCTAACTAACTTATTCTTATAATACTATTTTCCTTTAACAGGCTTTCGTAGGATTTTAACAAGGAATAATACCTTGGGAATTCGAGTGATTAATCTCAGAAAACAGTCAAAAAACTTGGCACTGATAGAAATATAAAGGATAAGGATAAAGGACGGCGTTACTCAATCCCTTCTGGGATGCGCCAGCGCATTCTACTTCTACGGGGTGTCGTGGATGCGACATGAATGCGTATTTGGTCATACAATGACTTGCGGTGGCCAGCCGATGAACAAGTCAGCGCTTTATCCTTCCCAGACAAGTCTGCTACCAATTCACCGACCCCGAAGGGATGGAAGGCTTGGTTGGCCTGGGCGGAAAATCCGAACCAGGAACATGGTATCGGGTGCACGCGACCATCGGCGCCTTCTCCAGCTGCGCTACGCGCGCCGGATAGAAATATAGCAAAGAAGAACCATTCGGAACAAGAGCCAGAATGAATTTGAGAAGTAAGTGAATCATACGCTGCTTCCTTGGTAAGGAAGCTGCTGGAGATCTTCTACACAAAGGTAAAGCCTAGTTCGAAAACGGCCTAAAGACCACATCAGTCTACAAAGGTTCGACTAGAAAGCTGCTGCTGACCACACGACTAACATCGTGGTAATTTCGAAAAAGTGAATTGCTTGCACGAATAATTATCCACCTGTGCTCGGCGACAGCAAAAAGCGCCCTGAAACGATAATGAACCGACAATTTCTATGAGGCGTTGCCAGGGGTAACAAAATTTCTATATCATCGGGTAATTGGCAGCCAGCAGCACTGCTCGTATAATAGGCTGTGGTACTATGGGCGACCGTACACCACACAGGTGTACTTACATTTTCCACGAGAGGGTGGAAAGTGCAGCGGACCGTGAAGGGCATATTAGCAACTACTCAGGAAATTCTAGCCAAGTTACTTGCGGTTTAAGAGCTCCAAATTAACTTACTTGTGCCTTAAAACCTCCAAAATCAGTTAACTGCGTGTTTTAGATGAGCCAGTAAGTTATTTGCAAGCTTTAAGGTCGTATGTCAAGGTCAATTCGTTACAGACCTCATGTTCGCTGACGATAGTGCAATCTTTGCAGACAATGCTGAGGCAAATGAAATTCTTCAAGAGATTGCCGCTATAGCTCTTTCTTATGGGCTGGCCATAAACGCTGAAAAAACAAAAGCGCTCACAACCGATGGCTCACCCTGCACACTCTGCCTCAACAACTCCCAGATCGAACAAGTAGAAGAGTTCAAATACCTCGGTTCTTTAGTACAGCAGAACAAAGCCTCTTGCTCCACAGAAATTCACAGCAGGATTGGAGAGGCTGCGATGGCCTTCGGCTCACTAACATGGTGCTTACGGAGGAGAACAACGTATCGCTGACAGCAAAGATGAGAGTATTTTGATCCATTGTGATGTCAATATTGCTTTAAGCTGAAACATGGGTGCTTCTGAAAGCTGACTTGCAGAAACTAGAACTCTTCCAAATAAGGTGCCTCAGACGAATACTAAACGTCTCACTTCGCGACCGGATTACGAAAGAAAATATACGAAAGTCCTGCTGCAACCAGCCCACCATTGAATCCGAAATCCGAAAACGCCGACTGAGGTGGTTTGGACATGTTCACCGAATGGCAGCTCAGCGTATACCCAATAAATTATTGTGAAGGACCAGACCGAGCGGGTGGAAAGTCCAGCGAGTTGCTCCGAAGAAGACGTGGATAAAGCAAGTGCAAGATGACTTGAGTAAGCGAGGCTTTTGTTTAGAGCGTGCGAAAGAAGTGGCTCTGGATCGTTTGGCATGGCAGAACACTGTCCGCGATTCTCACCACTCCATGGCACCCACAGCGACGCTGGCTTCGAGGCCGCCCTCAGACCTGACGCCGCTAAGGGGAGTAAGTAAGTAAAAGGTCACTAAGTTAGTTGGCAGTCGTTAGGCATGTACGTAACTTACGCAGGAAGGGAAAAGATGCACGTTAGAAATTGGTAACCGTCTCGAGACCTTTGACAAGGGCTGCGGATTAACTTACTTGTGCCTTTAGACTACCAAGGACCAGATTTATCAACTGCTTACCGCCCGCTAACGGTGAAAATAGCGCCAAACCTAATGATGATGAATGGCGGAGTGGCGTTCTACCCCCGCCCTTTAAAAAGAGGCGTGGCAAATGTCTGCGTCTCCACTATCTCGTAAGGCAGCCACTGGATTCTCGAGCAAGCCTAGGGGTTGGGAGGTGGGCGGGCCGTGGGTAGAACGCTCGACCCCCATGATGAATGTCATTTCAGGGGTTTGGCGGCATTTTCACCGTTAGGGTGCGGTAAGCGGTCGATAAATCTGGCACCAGATTAAGTTACTTGCGTCCTGTCTTCCGCGGTTAATTAACCTGCAACTCTCTAGGCTAGAATTGCGCGAGTTACTTGTAAGTAATTGAAGTGCAAGTCACGAGAAGCTTGCGTGCAGGTAGAGGCGCAGGCTTAGGAGCCTTTTTAGCTCACTTACGCTTTTTAGATAGGCTATATAAGTTACTTACAAGCTTTAAGGTCGCATGCAACCAATGTGCATACACAGCCAAGGATGGCGACGAGTTGTCCGCAAAGAATTGGATGGGTTTTCCCACAGTACTCATGAGGTCGTTACGGGACCACGCGGCAGCCAGCTCTCGACCAATCAGAACACGGTGGTGTTCTGTACGCCGTCATCATTCCAATAAAACTGTTGTTGTTCCGTTGCATTTTTGGTGCGTTTTGATCTATTTTTCATCTTCTGTGTTTGTCGAGCGGTCAGCATTACAAACGCGAAGAAAATCGACGAAGGTTCCAGAACATTGATTAAACTCGAGAATGAACAGAATGGGTACGAAGAAGACGTATGTTTGCTCACCTGTCCCAGTAAGAGTAACAATTCTATGAAATTTTTATTTTCGAGAAAAATATTAGGTTAAATTTTGTTTTAAAACACATCAAAGTTTAATGCAGTGCCAAGGGAGATCGCGCCAGGCACTCGACTATCTCGTTGCGATTTTTGTTCGATTGATTGTGAAAGTGCTGCTTACATGAAAAAAGATGGGAAATGGTGTTCTTCACAATTGTATTTATTGTATTGTTTACAGGCATCTAAATCTACGCAAGCAGTATTTTTCGTTTCCATTTCGATTTTCAGCTAGACACTCTTTAAACTACATAAGACGTTACTCAAATAAAACTGGATGATTATGAAATTAAGGAGAGTACACCAACAATGACAGTCATTAGAAAATAAATTCCTAGCTTACATCTCACACAGTACAACAAATACTTTTGTGAAGAACACACATATCCGCACATTGTTCCATGTAAGCAGCACTTAAACTATCAATCGAATAAAAATCGCAACGAGTTAGTCGAGCGCCGGGCGCGATCTCCCCTATGATACATTAAATGATAGCTGTTTGTGCTGTGCTTGAAAACAAAATGTAGCCTAAAATTTTTAAAATTAACAGACACTAGACGTGATTTAGAAGTTTCGAAAAAGTTATATCATTTCTTTTCTGAGCAGAAAGTTATTCTGACCGTATTAGTGAGCCTGTAAATTTACCTGCCTGAAAGTGATTTCAATTTGGAAGAGGTCGCTTGGATTAAAAAAGTCCTAGGCTAGCTTAGAAAGTGTCCAATTTGACGTGAAAAGTGTCCAATTTGATTCGAAAAATGTTCAAATTGTCATGAAAATGGTGTAGAATGGATTGGTGCAGCTGAAAGGCATTTCATTTTTTTAGAAAAAATGTTAAAATGAAGAAATCTGCCTTTTTTCTCAAGGTCTGGGTTTTCAAGAATAAACAGAAAACCGTATTTAGCGCAATGGCATGTAGGACTAGAAATCGCAAAGAAATTTGTAGCAGTCAGCAAACTTGAATGGCAAAAGTTTTTCTTCCTAGCAGCAGAAAAATGTAGCCGACGGCAATATTGCTGTGTCAGCAATCAGCCTTTGTAGGCGCCAATTCATTCGTCCGATAAACATTTAATTGACGACAATTCAGCCGTCTTGGAAGTGAAATTTAATAACGCTGAATTGTGTAGGGAGAGAAAGCCGTTCGAAGAAGCGCTCATAGTTCCTTTCCCAGGCATCTGACAGCTGGGAACAATTATTAGGTTCTGTTGCGAATTGCTCAACTAGCAGTCAGAGCACATTAAACGCACAAGGGAAAAACCCACTGATAACTGGTTGTCGTTCCTCAACGTCCAAGTCAATTGCACGCGGGGCTGATTCCAAACGAAATGGTATCGTAAGCCCAGTAGTAAGAACATCATCGTACACTTCAGGTCTGCTCACCCCTCTCTAACGAGGAGAGCCACGGTTAAGACTCGCCAGTGTGATCCGTCCAAGAACCGTTTCAGACCACAGGGGTGAATCAGAGGTTGAAAGGAGAGGGAGACGAAGCACGAGGAGGTAACACGAACAGTCCAGTGCAGGTGGGCGAAAAGTACCGCTCTTAAGGCGACGCATGAGGAGATGAAGTCACCTTCGGTTCTCCCTCCTAGCGAGCCTCTGGCAGACTTTCGTCCGGTTCGACACCGGAAAGGTCAACGTACGGGGCCAGCTGCTGTATCACCACTACGCGCTCCTCCTTCCTGTTGATTGTGGGGTTCCTTGCGGCAATCCACAGCGCTTCTAGCGTTTTCCGCTCCTAGATCTCGAACTCGCATGCCAATATCGCCACCGTCACGTCAACCCCCCGCCACTGTAACATCGCAGCCTGTGGTCAACCAGCGGACCGGAGATATCGCACCTACGAAGCATACCCAAATGCTCCTTAACGCGCTCCCCATGGGGTCTACCCGTCTCGCCGATATATTCGCCGTTGCAACTCATGCGCTTTATAAGGTATACTATTATCTGCCCACTCTATAAGGAGGGAGGCTGCATGGAGACTGCAACTCATGCACTTTATGAGGTATACCATTATCTGTCCATTCAGTAAGGAGGGAGACTGCATGGTCTCAGTCAGTGATATACCTTATACGGGTTGCAACGGCGAATATATCGGCGAGATGGGTAGACCCCTTGGGGAGCGCGATAAAGAGCATCTGGGTATGCTTCGTAGGTGCGATATCTCCGGTCCGCTGCTTGAGCACAGGCTGCGATGTCACAATGGCGCGATGGTTGACGTGGCGGTGACGATATTGGCACGCGAGTTCGAGATCTCGGAGCGCAAAACACTAGAAGCGCTGTGGATTGCCGCTAGGAACCCCACAATCAACAGGAAGGAGGAGCGCGTGGCGATGATACAGCAGCTGGCCCTGCACGTTGACCTTTGCGGTCTCGAACCGGAGGGTAGTCTGCCAGAGGCTCGTTAGGAGGGTAAACCGAAGGTGACCTCATCCTCTCATGTGTCGCCATAAAAGGGGTACTTTTCGCCCAACTGCACTGGACTGTTCGTGTTACCTCCTCGTGCTTCGACTCCCTCTCCTTTCAACCTCTGATCCACCGCGTGGTCTGAAATGGTTCTTGGACGGATGGTTTTGCAAACTCTACTTGACTTTTTCAGGCTCTGAAGAAGGCGGTTATAAGCCGGAATAAAGAATCTATACTAATCTTGGTTCGCCAGCTGCATCACTTGTGTATGCTTACTGATCAATATCATACCAAGACTACATGACAGTCGGACATGGAATTATTAGGCTGTAAGGAAAGTTTCGCGCCACTCATTTTGGCGTTCTGCCAAATTTTTGCGAAGTGTTCTGGAACTTTCTCTCAATAACTCATATATAGGCCCACCTATGACCTGCATTTACCACTATTGTCGTCATATTCCGTTACGACTACCGCGGAGAAAATCGTTCGCGACTGCAAGCAAGTTCGACTGCTTTTGCTTTAGGAGCTCAAAAAGCAGAGCAGTGCAGGAGTCGCGGTGGAAAACATGTGTGAAACGATGGGTCCTATCTACGCGACACAGCGAGAGGATGGTTCCAGAGGTTTAAAAACGGAGACTTTTGCTTGGAGGACCAGCCACGGTCCCGAAGGCCAGTGTAGAGAATAAGTAGCGGCTTCTGGAGCTGCAGGATTGCAGGATGCGTGTATGAACTTCTTGATTTTACGGCGGAATTTTTCATGGCTCGAGAATCAGGTGAATGGCGACGAAAACTGGGTGGTCTACGTTAACCACACGCGAATCAGTGGCTCAGTCGCGGCGAAGCAGGAATTCCCACGCAAGATCATAATGGCCCGAAAAGGTGATGCTCAGTGTCCGGCGGAATCGCAGAGGAGTTATTCACTAGGAGCTGCAACCTGTAAACACTACTACTGTCACCATCGATGTCTTCTGCAGGCAGTTAGATCGCGTTGAAGCAGCAGATCGTAGGAAACAGGACAAGATCTTCTTCCTTCACGACAATGCGCGCCCTCACGTTGCAAGTGACACTCAGAAAAAACCTCAGTGTTTCGAATGGCATCTTTTGGCGCACCCACCGTATTCAACGGACCTTGCTTCAACGGACCACCATATGTTATTAGGTTGGCAACTAATTTCGTGGACTCTCAAGCGCCTTCAACAAAAGTGTTCATAAACAAATAACAAATAACAGTTTTCAACCAAAGTAAGGTCTGTTGGAACGCGGGACTGCTTCCCATTTATCAGCTACCTGGCCCATCCCACAGCTGTAGAATTCTTGGGCTTTTGAAGCCAAGAATCCGTGGAGGTGCATTTTGACATGGTCCACATTAATAAGTCGTCCTCCAACCAAGAAGTGCTGCAGCGAGCTGTGAAGGTGCTAGTCATTTGGAGCAGAGGCTGTGCTGTAAGGTGGGTGAGTTAGACGCTCCCAGCTAAGGTCTTCGATTTCTTGAAGCTCCCGATTCGTGACGTGTGATCTGGCGTTATCTTGCTGAAAGATAATTCCGCTCCTGAAAATCTGTCTGAACCGATTCCTGCGGAGTTCAGCCTGCGCGCGGCCAGGTTGAGAAGAGTAGATTACAGCATTAATGCCGGAACCGTTCTTGACAAGCTCCCAGAAGTTAATACCTTCTTGACACCACCAAACGGAGGGAACGTAGCGAACCGGACGCCTCAAAAAATAGAAGACCTTGAATGGGAGCGTCAAACTCATCCACCTTACAGCCCAGACCTTGCGCCGAGTGACTACCATATTTTTAGTTCGGTGCAGTGCTTCTTGGCTGGAAGACGATTTAATAATGTGGACCGGGTCAAAATGCACCTCCAAAGATTCTTGGCCTTAAAAGCACAATAACTCTATGGCCGTGGGATAGACCAGCTACCTGATATATGGGAAGCACTTCTGCGTTACGAGGGATCTTATTTTAATTAAAGATTTTCATCAGTTATTTGTTAATAAATATTTTTGCTAAAGATTCTTGAGAGTCCACGAAATTAGTTGCCAACCTAATACTTTCGTTGTCGAACCATCTGCAGGAGAAACAATCTGACGACAGGGAGCAACTTGAAAAGTGCCTCGCTGAGATTTAACTTCAAAACCCCAGGAATTCTATAAATGCTGGATCAACAAATTACCTGACAAATGACAATATGCTGTAGATAATAATAGTGCATATGTTCGTTAGTCGTTGTGTAGGCACGAGAGAAATAAAATTGGAAAAATTCACAAATGGCAGGTTACATTCCTTACAACCTAATACTTATTTTACTTCACGGATACCATGGAGGGAACTGCAAGCCGCATAGGACACCCTTTTATAGTCAGTACATGTTCAAGCTGTACACAGGACCCTGTATCCGTCCGTGCGTCCGTGTGTGGGTCTGCTAATCGATACTGCACTCTTCCAGTTGCTCCTATCGCTCTTAAAATGTGGATATTCGTAGGGCGCTATGCGGACGGAAAGGAATTCTGACGCAGATCTACGCGATATTGCACACATTCATTAGTGCCCCACCCGATTGGGAACGCCCCGAACAACTGCGGTGAAGGCAGGTTTTCTGCTGACATTTGGGGCACTGCTTGTCCAGAAAATCTAAAATCTAAAATTACTCTAAATTCTAAAAAATTTTCCGGTTTCAAAGCGATTATAAAGTGGGAAGGCCCACAGCCTTCTGGCGGAAAGGCTCTGGCAATGGGCTGCCATTCCCTGAGCTGTTTCTGTCCAGAGAGCGGGTCGATTGATGTGGCTGGGCTCCCGTAGTTTCTTGAAAATATCAAAAAATAAATAAAACTAAGTTAAAATATTAATTTTTGATGCTTTTAAAATAAAAGTTTTCATTTTGTTTTTGATTTTTTTTCGCCACCAAAAGAAAAGCACTTATGATTTTGGCTCATAAGCCTTTCGGTTAAAGCCTGCCAATTCAGTTCTGTACCGCAATTATTAGGTGAGAAATAGATGCATTAATCAACCTGTTCAAGATGCGCCACGCATTCTTCTTTCAGTCCGAATCATGGTGGCCCCGGATAGTGCATTCGAGCAGGCATTGGCTCTACTGCGGAATCGAACCCCGCCAAGGTATGCATACACTAGCGGCGCCTTTTGTCACTGCACTAGCTCATCCTACAAATACAGCAATAGACAATTCAAGGCATCCCTGAAACGCCAAAAACTATGTACATCTCATGGGCAAACACCCGTAACAATGTATCTCAAAGCGTACAAAAAAATCTGTGAAAAATATTTAATTTTCTCTATCGATTTATCTCCAGTCAATAATGTTATGTATCGATTATTTCTTTCGCCGGGTTGGAGAGCTATTTCGTGGCGTCCTGAGATCTATGGAGTCTTCTGGTCGTTTCGCCGGATACGCTGAGCCTGAAACGAAAACGAGTGAATTCGTAGGCAATCTTTTTAAGATAGTTTATTTTAAACTATTTTTTACAGTTATCGTAATAAAAAATTCGAATTTTCTTAGCTATCACAAATTGTTTTGGGGCCATGTCGCTAATGTGGGCAGCATTGAGGAGTAGGAGCGCTACGGTCAATTCCACCCAATCAGAGCACCGATCGAATACACGCCAGCCAATCAGGGTACAGATCGTACCTGCCCCGTCTGAATGGCACGCCGATTCGATGCGGCCTGATTGGTTAGCGAGATCCCAGCTCTCACTGCTGGCGATATTCGCGACAAGGACAAGCACCAATTTGGTCATCCATTTCAAGAAGGTATATCAGTATTAATCTACTTAAAACTTGATACAGAACTCGCCCTATGTGATCGCTGCCTTATTTTTTGAAACGCATATTGATCGTATTGATTTTATTGATTAATTACGCAAACTATGCAAATAAAAGGCGTCCGATTTTGCAGTATTGGTCGCTTTCTTTCCAAAAATTTAGATACATTATTGATTGAATCGATTGACATTTCCATAGATAAAGGGCTTTGTAGAATTTTATTGGTTGATCGCACTAATTTTGATCTTTTATGCTCGTACATTGACAAATTGCTGTCTGATGAACAGGGTTTACTGTCGTATTCATAGAACGTCCAGAAAAAAAATTAACACAAAAAATCAATATTTTATCGAGATATTCATTCCTTTGCTTTCACATAGAATGCTTAAGTTATTTATTGTTGTATTGATTTTACAAAAAATAAAAAATTACTCATACGAATGATGAGCATACGACTCTTACAATGACACTACTTGTTTTTTTCCAAAAGCTATTGATTTTAACATATGTCGATTGGTTACCATTGTGAATTATTACAGAATTTCGTGGTTAACGTGCCGATTCAAAAAATTCTAATTTTTCTTGGTTCGTTTTTTAAATTGTTTATTCACATTGACTTTACAGACTAATCACCTATTCGTATTGATTCCATCGATTGATGAACAGAACGGAAGATCTTGCAAAATTTTTTCAATTTTGGAAAATATCCGAGAACTACGGTGGCACCGCTGTGGCAAACAGCCATTTTGATAAGTTTTTTCAAGTTTTGATCGATTGAAATTATCGATTTTTTATTGATGATCCTTCCGCTTTCGTTTAAATGACCTCTCTCGTAAAAGTATTTCCGTTTTGAATAAAACATTTGAAGATTTTTATTGAAATATTGATTTTATTGATTGGACAACTCACCCAGATGAACAGCGAGCATTCGACTCTGGCAATGGCATTCGTCAGTGGTATCGTTCAACGGCAGCAGAGCATGAGGACATTGATAGAAGGCCTGAAAACGTCGAATATTTAAAAACTTTATTTAAAAATTTTATTTAAAAACAAAAATTTTCCTATAAAAATAAATTTAAAAATGATGAAAAATCCAAAGAGGGAAAAATACAAGAAAAACTAGAGCGCGGCCGTTACGTGACCAATTCGCTAATCAATCGATCAAATCAAAAGAAACATAGCCGCGTCGCGACGCGCGACAATATAGGACTATAAACGCCGTTTACACAGCGGTCGGTCACATTTTCATGCTATACTTAATAAATTTCTTAATGCAAGCTTCGTAAAATAATAGTATGGTCTTCATGATCAGCAGATCACAGTCTAGCCACGATCGATCTGATCTAATCAATGCGAAGGAAACACGCTACAGCGACGCAACGCGCGAGACAATCGCACTATAAATGCCGTATTCCCAGATTCATTATCGTTTCAAGCTGTATTTTGTATATTTTTAAATGAAGGATAAAAAATGAGTGTGATCTCCAATAAGGTCGGCTTACCTGCAAGTCTTCACCGGCTTTCTCTTCAATTTCACAACCTTCTCGATGACACCGATCACATCCTATTTGTTTTCTAAAAAGTAGATTTCGCTATAAATGCCACCGCAAAGAACGCTTGCTGAAGCGCTGCGAAAATAATGGCCGTTCTGAATCTTTGGGTAAGATCATTGGAAATATTGTTATTCGTCATTTATGGCTCGCTCATAGTGGCTCTGGTTAATGAAACAAAGGTAGTAGCCGTTAATGTGGCCTGCATGAGGAAGTCAGTCAATCATAACCAACCAGAGCACGGAAAGAATACTGTCAGCCAATCAGGGCAGCCAGCAAATATGTACATTGTGGGTGACGCCCGTTCGATGACTACTGGTTGGGCTAATGCGTTAACCCTAGTTTATAGTTGGGTCGCAGCGCATCCATCATGGTCGGAATAGATATTGATCGCTCGGCGCGAAAAATCGATATCTACGGCGACCATGGTGTCACGCCACATGACGGCGCAAGTATAAACTGTGGCTTACACTCCTCCATGTAGGTCACATTAACGACCAGCATCGAAACAAACGAAAGTCTGAATAGACATAGAAATTCCAAATTTTACAAGTCATAAAAAACTTTCTAATTTTGGAACAATTTTTTGCCAAGGGCAAATTTTTAATCGAATTTCAAATTTCCATTTTCAATGACAAAATTCCGAAATTCAAGTGAGGAAGGCCACACGTGAATTTAATTTCAGAAATCGGCCATTATTTTTGCACTGTCCACTATGTCCAAAAATGGAAAATGGCCACGAACCTACACGGATCGGCGTTCACCTTCACCTTCATGCCGTCTTTCACTCGACCACATCGGGGACATCTGTCGAGGTCCACGGAGAAGTGATCCATGCGATGTATCGTCCGGAATACATGCACAGCCTAAAGCGACCACTGAGAAAATCAATACTATTGACTAAAAGTCGGCGGCTCCGGATGGATGAGCGAATTCGGAGATGTATGCACGCACGGACGCACGGACGGTACATGGGTCCCACAAGGATTAAACGGCTATCAATGTCAACGTTAAACTGGCTTCGTTCCAAATCGTGGGTAACGTATCCCAGCGTGAAAACTAGAGCTGACCCAGATATGGGTCAGAAATAGAGGTTTCTTGCGCCCGATCAATGCGACCGGAAGCTTGCACATTCCTGTTTTGTGTTTTCCGGATAAAAATCACGACTCCCATACTTCGTACCCAGTGGAAAGGATAATTGATAGTATCGATCGATATTGATTAGTTTATTGTTTTAGTTTGTGGCAAACATCGGGTGTTTTCAAACGGCAGCTATAACCGAAAAACGCTTCTATCGATCGAAAACGATCATCAACGCCACGCGGTGCATAGTTATGCGCACGCACAGACGCACGGACAAGGTCACTGCAAAGTCAAATTTCCGTTTTCCAATTCCAAAGTTTCGAATTCCTCAACAAATTCAATGACGGAAGCCACACGTGAATCTAATATCAGAAATTGGTCAATATTTTCGCGCTTCTATTGGTCGAATACAATCACTGTCACGCGGGTGAGCGGATGAACAGTTGTGCGCACGTACAGACGCACGGACAATGTCACTGCAATTTCAAAATTTCGTTTTCCAATTTCAAAACTCCGAATTTTTCATCAAATTCAGTGAGCGCACGTACAGACGCACGGACAAGATTACTGCCTAGTGTCCAACGCACCTTCTCGTAGCATCCTCGTAATTTAGCGGCCAGAATGTCGGCGTAGACTCGTTCGCTCATCATGTGACGGTGATGCTCGAGACTGGTCAGCGACAGCCGGGCCACAACCGGCATACAGGCCAGTTGTACCTAAATAAGGGGCCACTAAATTGAATGAAAGCCGTGGCGTAACGGAGAGCGGCGCTGACGATGCCGGAAACCATTTTCGATTCAAGGTTCGGGTCTGCTCTGATAAGCTGGCGCTTCTCTATGTAGGCCGCATTAGCGACTAGTACAAAAACCACGTCAGGCTGCGCTCTTTAAAGGATACCCTTGAAAAAAAGGCCTTCTATACTTCTAATCAACCTTCTAAGCGTTTTAATGGATCATTGTGCATGGCGCATTCCGCTGGGACTCAGCTAATCCCATTGGTGATCCCCTTTTTGTGGCTAAAAGCTAAACTACAATTACGCCTGAAAAAATCACCACAGATTACCCAGTGTGCTGGGAATAGATATTGATCGATTTTGATTATCGCTAGCTTGAAAATATCTTGAAAAAATCAATACCTGTTCATCGAATCGATGCTTGAGGCTCCAATTCAGCCAACAAAGTGCAACTATTGGTTGTCGGTTATATACCTTAATGACAATGTGTTCCACAAGTTTTGCACAAAAATTTTAACAAAAATAAAACTTGTCGCTAATGTGGCCTACGCAGGAAGGCGGGCGAGGAACTCATCAAACCGCAACGAATGAGCGGAGCAGAAGTGCGCGGTCAGTGCTCCCGAATTTGGTGGCATGTGCTCGACCGTGGCTATGATCTGTGGTGGTGGGCGGTTGGCGCATGACCCGCCCACCCATGTAGGCCACATTAACGACCAGCAACAGGCTAAAACACAACTATGCCTCACATTTTCGATGATGTACTTCGCACAGCGCACCACAAGACCATTCGCTTGAAACCGGCGGGACAGACGCATGCACGTCTCCAGGGTGTCATCTAGAAATCGATTATCGATTTTCCTCGTTGTGGGTACGGTAGCCAAGAAGGTGCCCAACCGGTTATGTCTCGCAGCGCTGGACACGGAATACAGCTCTCGATAAACCATCGAAACTGAGTGGCGGGCGACGGGCTGGACATACCGGACACGGCTACCTGCAACAATGGCAAGTAATCGATAGTTGAAAAATCTAGAAAAAATCGATAAATCGATAATCGAAAAATCAGTAGCTACTTATGTTACACATACACATGAAATAGAAATGAAATTGCAATACCTTATGCTGAGTTTGCACATTTTTTTCAACGACAAATGCTACACGATCGCTGTAAAATGTACAACTTTTTAATTAAATTCTAGCGTCGTCACCGATCTGCTAGTCAAACGGTCAAAATTGCTACCTGCTGCCCATATTCCAGACCAATTGGCCTCTTTGCGACTTCGCCAACAAAAGTCGTAAAATTTAAAGTGAGCACAAATTTCGCTTTAATGTAAGCCTATAATGAGTATTGATTCACATATTTCGCTTTAATGTAGTCCAACAATGATTAGTATTGATTGGATATCGATTATCATCCCACGATGACATAACTGATTTTTTCTTCCTTTCCCAAATCATAAACAATCCTGTGAGACTATACATATGTCGACAATGTGCCCATCACTAGACGATTTCTCCTAGATATGTTGACTGATCTAGAATTTTCCGACTATTATTGACTGATATTGATTAGTGCAGAATTAGTGCTTGGCGTCGGCCGTCATCCAAAACAGTCAAAAACGGTCAGGAATACCACCCCTGACCTCAAATTTATCGCCAACATCTCCGTCAAGCTCTGAAAGCTGCTATTAAAGGAGTAAGGGAATTGCAGTAATAGGCCAGTATTGATTGATATCGATCGTCATCTCATGACTGTACATAGACACACAAACGGTCAAGCGTACAAACTACTACACACAGTCAACCAACCGATCATCTCTGATCTCTGGTTTGCATGAGATGTCTGCTGACCGAATTTGCAAGACGAACGTCAATAATGACAAATGCAGATCAGTATTGATTGCTATTGATTGAAAACTATGGACTGCTATCGATCAGCATCGTAGATTTGCGCTTTGTCTTTAGCTTAACGTCAAGCGATGTTTGCCAAAGCTTTCCTATGTCTAATCGGTTACATAGTGAGGTGGTCACGATCACAAATTCTGAACGTGTCATCGAAAATTAGGTGGGCCTGCCATGTAATGAGATTCACAGACACCCACTGAGCGAGAGCCGTCACCGTCCGGATTCGGCGGTATATTAAGTCGCCCACCAACGCGTTGATCGGACTGCTTTGTGAAAGCCCTGGACGAACGATATGACGCTCTTCGTTTCCATCGAGTGGGGATGATCCATTGAGGCACTTTGGCACGCGGCAGGAACGAACGGTGTAGACCAATAATAATGAGTATTCATCGAAAATTGGACGCTGCCGTCGCCGGCTCGGGCAACTATGCGATCAACGGGACAACAGTATAGTAGTCCTTTTGAACCATTTTATCGAACGAATGAATAAACGAATAAGTTCGACGTCGAAAAAATGGAGCGAATGAACGGTCAAATTTATTCGCTCATCATTTTTTTTTCAAATGATCGAAAGTCGAAAAAGTCCCATTTTTTGTTTATTCGAACATTCGAATAGTCGAGCAATTTGTTTGAATCAGTTTCCGTGCTTAAAGATCGGAAATTCATTCGATATTCGAATAATGTTGAAATATTCGATTTTCGAATAATATTCGAATACGGTTTCCAATCGATTTTCGAATTCGAACGAATATTCGACTGTTTACAACCATCGACTTTCAAGTTCGCACGAATACCCGAAAATCTAGAAATATCGAATATTCGACTATTAGAGTAATCATTCGAATAACTATTCGAATGTATTCGTTCCCGCACAACTACTGACGACAGATGATGCAGGTAATTATCGTGAACATTCTATTAATTGATTTCCCCATCTCAATCTGTCAGCTTAGCAATCTTATGGGAATATTGATTGATATTGATCGTCCCACAAAGATATTTGATATTGATCCGTATTATCATTTAGCCTAGAAATAACGTGTTTTGACATCCAATCCGCTTTCTAAAAAGACTATTTTTTAAATAGACAGTACTCAATAAGAAAATGTTTCGATTTAAAAATTTGTTCTCGAAACAAAATGCAGAGCTGCAAAGCAACTGTTGTAACTCAACAGCCCGAACTTACGTGGATGTCCTCGTTCTTCCTATGGGTCAGGAATAAATTCTTGAAGTAGTCGGAAGCATGGCACAACTGATGTCGACACAGTAAAAATCGGGTGCTCTAAAATAACAGTGTGATGATCACGTTGGCCATGTGAAGAACAAGTAGATCACAATGCAAATTCAATTTAAAAAACGAAATTAATTCGACAAGTACAGAAGCTTCGCCTTGATCTATACGAAAGCGTCAAGAATTTACGCTAAAGGTCTCAAGACATTCCTGACTTGATAGCGCTTGGCAATTTGCCAATTTAGAAAAAAATGGCTGAGGAAGTCATCGATCGATGATCACTTCTGATCGGATGGTGGTCTCAAACTCACATTAACAACGATACTGGATGAGCAGCCTTCGAGATGACATTGACTGTTGAGGTAGTCGAATGAGTTGGTGATGGAGCGGTGCTTTTGTGGCGATTTGGACCGGCTGAAGATTTCACTAATCAGTTCATAAGGTCAAATAGTATATAGTCAAATAATATCAAAATAAATAAATAAATAAATAAATAAATAAATAGAACCAAAATTCTTTGAAATTAGTATTCACAGTAGTCTACTGTATAGGAGAAGAATTATGTCGCTCACACGCAAGGGACAACCCAGCTGTCGCTAGGAACGAGACCAGGAATGACGGACAAATGAATACTGTAGCCACCGTAATACTTCTCGCGAAAAAAGTGCTTCTGGTGCAATTACAGGGAAACACGCTCGAAATCACGCCTAATGGTGAATTTT
Source organism: Heligmosomoides polygyrus bakeri (assembly GCA_947359475.1). NCBI lineage: Eukaryota > Metazoa > Nematoda > Chromadorea > Rhabditida > Heligmosomidae > Heligmosomoides > Heligmosomoides polygyrus. The sequence continues at coordinate 98,095,423 of OX375868.1, read as the reverse complement.
GCTCGAACTCGTGGTTGCAACTAGGGGTAGGCGAAGTTTCTGTTTTCCGGTTTTCTTGTCACTTTGGGCAAATTTATTCTGTTTTCTGGAAAAATTCCCGAAATTGGTCAGAAAACATAAAATAAAATAGCGTAGAAATTTCATGCTCATGCATGTAGAAGTAGAATACACATCATCAGGGATGTGCGGAATTTCCGTTTCCGCGTTCCGAATTCCGGTTTCCGGCCATTTTTGGGTGTTCCGTTCCGTTCCGTGTTCCGACTGTTTTTGGACCGGAAGGCGGAAACGGAAATGGACATTGAACACAATCAGCTTATCAATTAAAAAAGGTTCTTCTTCATATAATTGTGAGATAAATACTGTCAGACAACTCTAGTATTAATTTTCTTGGAATTATAGTTGGACTACCAAAAAAGTACTCAAAAATGGGAACGGCTGAGTGCAGGGCACAACTAATGGGCCAGCAATGGCTATGTGTGCATTGTGTGCTACGAAAATGCACTCCACATTTAAATGATCATAAAATTGGTGATCCATTAGTTATAAACAGCTACAAAAACTTTGTAAGCATATAGCTCAGTGTCATGAAACAAAGGGTTCAGTAGAGGTTGTGCCATGCGGTTGTCTGCCCCAAGATTACATCAGTGTTCCTGATTGAAGGTGTAAATTTCATCCTTTAATTTCGTTAGGTGTTATATTTATCCATATGAGGTTATGCAATGTATTTTTTAATGAATCATCACGACTATCTACCAGGAGAAGTTATTTTGATTGACTAGGGTGATTTGTTGAATTCTGACACAAAACTATTGCTTCGAGAACCATCTAGGAACTGTCCAGCTGTGTCATCTTGGGCGTGGGGGTTCCGGGCTGGCACATATGGAATATTCCTGTGGAAGAGTGGACCCATCATGACTAATCAGTCATCCAGTTATCATCTTACTGTTAGATCCCAGACTAAATTCTGAGTACTAGTTTCGGTGACTGTAATGTAACTGCTAATGTTGGGTATGCAGATATCTTTGCAGTCACCTTGTCGTCCATGATGCCACAGGTTTCCAAAAATGTTGGGAGGAATCTCTTTCCTGGTCGGAATATGATCTAGGTGGCTACTCCAGTTTTAGACTTCACCCGAGTCAGTTTTTTAATGCGGGTCTGTAAGTAGCCTCAACTGGTTAATTCAGTTAAGGTTCAGAAAATTGCAGCATCAAAAAAGTCAGCGAAAAACTCGTCGCAGGAACTAGCTATGGAAACAGCAGAGAGACTGCAATCTGAAATAGTAAGATAAGACCCTAAATTTGTTTTCGCTTATTGCTCTAGCCATAGCTAAAAGGTTATCATAACAATGTTATGAATTCATGCTTCGTTATGCTATGTTATGATGAGAATGTGCATTAATCTGTAGAAGATTCTGCTGCTCGCAAAGTTCTGAGCAATAAAGGCGCAATGGAAGCCGCTTCTGACGCCGTTTCAGATGCACTTCTGAAAAAATGGCGAATATGTGTCATTTCCGTTTCCGCGTTTCGTATTCCGGTTTCCGGCCATTTTTGAGCGTTTCCGTTCCGTCTTTCGACTTCCGCTTTTTCCAGAAAAATTTCCGCACATCCCTGCACATCATAGACACATTTGTGACAAGCTAATGCTTTAAGCCGCCTTGTTGTTGTTTAAAAAAATCCGGAACCACTTCAAAATTTAAAACCGTCGGAATAATTGCGTCCATAGCGGTGTACACATCCCAGGCTTCTCGATCAAGTAAAAACCGAATTCACGGCGCATCCCATTGGGATTGGACAGCGGCGAACTCTACTCCGTATTTTTGTACGTTATATACAGTAGTTGAAACGCGAAAAAACAAAGCCGAGAATTTAATCCCCATTTTTGTTTTCATATTTGATTTTCATGACATTGAAGAGCTTTGCTGCAAGGCTTTTGCAAATATTTTTTTTCGCTTCTTGTAGTCTTCTCCATGATCTCCTCACTTTTTAGATCAAAGCAAAAAATCCATTTAAAGAATCCAAAATAAAACTGAAAGACAATATGGAAAGTGTAAAGGCTAGGGAGAATTTTAGTGTGTGTCCTAATCGAAGGGGCACCTCTAGAAAGGCGAAACAGGAATAAGATGGCAATTATAACTCATCACCTACTGCCGTTTGAATATTCCTGCGCGCTTGCTACAGTATTCCCAAACCTGCACATCACTCAGTCCCCTGTCATTGGAGATCATTTCTGTCATTGAGCGCGTAAACCTACTGACACGTCTAGGAAGGACGAGACTGCTCACACATCTCTTGGAAGGATAAGACCCATCCAAGCTGCTCGTGCTCAAACCGCTATCGTTGCTCAGGGGGGGGGGATTACGCATCGATGTCCACGTGGACGCCGACGCGATCCACGACGCAACGGCAGCAACAGCGCGCTACAGTATACCGCAAACCTGCACATCAACTCGCAATTCGAACGGCAGTAGGTGGTTAGTTATAAGTAAGACCCAGACATAAACACGGTGACCTATACCTGATAGGAAATTGTATAGAGAGGTTCTCTAGTATCTCAGCATGTAGCCAATAGCTCAATTTCAATTTTACGTCGCCGTCAAAATGACCGAGTGAAGTGCCCCACCCCCCTCCCCCCATCAGGATAGATCCAGAATTTTCCATCAACTTATTCTCCATTTTCCTCTTCTGATGTCGTTTCAAGAGTCGAATTTCAGCGAATATTTCCAATTTTATTTTTTAGATATTAATTTTTTTATGTTTGGTACTGCCGTAAAAGCAACAACTAGAAATGTTACTAATAGGACTTCGCAATAAAGTGAACGTTAGTCATTGTTCGATCAATATCGATCGATATTATCGATTTTTGTCCAGCGTTAGGAGCAGGAATGGTGTGCCTCACAGGCAGACATTATATCTCGGACATCGCGTGAGTATATTGGCAGGTAGGACTTTACAACAAAAAAAACAGCAATGATTGGCAATCAATATCGATTGTTGATAGTGATAAAAGAAGGGTATTATCAGAGATAGGGTCGACTTGAAATAGGATTCTCGCGAACGTGTTGAGTGGAACTGCTTTGTAGCTGACTGACGCAAGCAAACAGTATTGATCGGCCAATCGATATGGATCAATAATTCAGACGATGGTTCAGAAATGACCTTTGGAAATGGGAATCAAGTGAATATTTGTATGATGAACGCCATTCGCAAGAAGTATACAGTATTGATTGGCCAATCAAGTTCGATCGGTATTATTGACTTTTGTCTAGAGATGGCCGTTTGAAATGGGCACTACTCGAATTTATCGACCGGTGAATAGACATCCGCATAAGTGGGCAGTATGGGTCGGCTAATCAATATTGATCGATGTTATCGATTTTGTTTGCAATCTTAGATGATGGGCGTACTTTTTCACAACAAATAAGCAGCATCGATCGGCCAATCAATTTCGATCAATTTATCGATTTTTTTCTTGAGATGGCTATTTGAAATGGACATTACACGAAAGACGAACCTATTGGCCGGTGGACAGATTTCCTAGTAGAAAGACAGTATTGATTTGCCACTCAATAAGATCAATAGTATCGATTTTGCCTAGAATAGGCCGCTTGAAGTAGGAATTCCCCAAAGATACTAGCCATTGGGCAGATTTCACAAGTAGACAGAAAAAAATAGGCGTCGCGCAAATATAATGACCGGTCGGTGGCTTTTACAACAAATGGGCAACATTGGTGGGCCAATCAATATCGATCGATATGATCTGTGAAAGGAGGCACCCCAGGGTCCGCTAGGTATGGGGAAAAGTGAACGGTATTCAATGTTTAATCAATTCGATATTGATTAAGAGGAACAGTATCGATAATGATTGCTCAATCAATACCGATCGATGCTATCCCCTGTTAAAAACAAAAAGAATCAGGGACACTCTACCTGGTGGTTTTCTCGTCGTGCGGCTGTCGACGCTCTTTCCGCGGCGAATGCGATCGAGTACGGTGCATACCGTTCACACTGGGACCCTCGAACAGCGACGGCTCATCGAAGTTCGAGTTGTGGTCCTTCGGTAGGTAGTAGTGGTTAGCCGAGTTCTCACGCGGCAACGATTTCGGCGACAACGGCATCGCTGTGTCCGCGTCACGACATGCCTCGACTGACCGACCCAGGTAGTCCGAGCGTTCCGTGTTCCACGAGTGGATGCCGACCGATTCCTGCAACTCGAACATTGGAGGAGGTGGGTTGGGTTGGAGTCGAACCAGAAATGACCCGCGTTCACGTAGTGAAATGCTAGCAATCTGAGTTAGAAGGCAGAGCAGTACTAGTTCAAATCCCGACTAGAGCAGAAGTTTTTGCGCGCATCTTAGGCCTTCTTTACTTCATAGTAGTGCGTATTTCAAAAGTTACTGTATATAAAAAAGGAATTGATACGTCTCTGCCTATCTTGCTCTTTCGTGTCTCTATAAATGTCCGCGCAAAATTGATGGCCAGTCGGTCGAATTCACATCCCCCGATCAGCTGCGCTGAATTATTGGACAAATGAGTAACGCAAACACAATTATCAATGAACACACTCAGAGCTAACCGATTATGGTGATGGCTTGTAAAGTAAGCAACATGTATCGATCATGCAATCACGTACCATCGATCGATTTTATTGATTTTGTATCACGACAAGACTTCACCATAAATAAGCTATACTGATCACTCTGCTGTTATCGATCGATTTCATCGATTTTCGCTTAGAATTGATCTAATACCTAAGCAACCTCGACCACCCATCGTTTATCAATAAAATTAATCGATTCCGCATCATGGACAGCTTCACTGTAGAGAAACTATAATCATTGATTTTACTGACTTTTGTACAAAGTGGAACATCATGTGTTGTAATGGCGGCCGTTTTCTATCGATATCTATAGATTTTTATTCCATGAGCAATCATCACAGCAGGAAAGCGTTAATCATCGATTAAAAAAAATTCTGTCTCAATAAATATCGGTTCGCGCAAAATTAATGGCCGTTTGATCGACTTCACATCTCGGTCAGCTTCATCCATGTTTGCTCTGGATCAGTTATTCGACGAATGAGTAGCGCGAACATGATGACCAATGAACGCTCTTGACGATAAATACAGTAAGGAACAGTAAGGAAGAGGTATCGACCATGCAACTACGTACCATCGATCGATTTTATTGATTTGTGTCTCATGACAAGGTTCCACAACAAGTAAGCTATATTGATCATTCCGCTGTTATCGATCGATTTCGCCGATTTTCAGCTGAAAGAGAAGCTCCTTAAAAAAATTAGCAACATTGACCACCAATATTTAACATTTAAGCAATTTAACCGATTTCTGCATCATGGTGAGTTTTGCTGTAGAAAAACGATATCTATTAAATTTATAAAGTTGTGTACAAAGCTATTTATTTATTTAATTATTTATTCAAGGCATAGACCGGAGTCTAGCGTAAGTAAATTTAGAAACAAATCAACACAACAGCACAAGCACTCTAAATTACAGCAACATATGTAAATCAATTACGACAACATAAGTTCAACAGTTGAACAACAGGGTTCGCATAGCGCAGTCGGAGGAGGCGCCGACGGTCGCCTGCACCCGATACCAGGTACCTGGTTCGGATTTTCCGCACTAGGCTAACCAGCCTTTTAATCCCTCTGGGGTCAGTGAATTGGTACCAGATGTGTCTGGAAAGGACAAAGCGCTGACGTGTTCATCGGCTGGCCACCGCAAGTCAATGTATGCCCAAATACGCATTCATGTCGCCTCCACGACATCCCGTAGAAGTAGAATGCGTGGCGCATCCAAAAACGGATTGAGTAACGCCGTCCTTTATCCTTTATCCTAAGTTGAACATTACATTCTGTTTCGATTGTTATCGACCGGTTTTATCGATTTCTATTCCACGAGCAATCTGCACAGCAGGGCAACGACATTCATTGATTTCTTTCACTGGTTTTTGTTCAAAGTTCACCATTTTTCGATGGACTCTCGAAAATGTATGACGGCCAGTGAAAAGTCTACAAAATGGGCCAAACAAGCTGCGTAGATGCTTTGTCGAACGAATTTTATTGACTTGTGTCAGGTAGGTAGGTTTATATAATAAAATGTCATCAGGATTGATCGGATATACTTAATCGATTTTATCGATTTTTGCGCAGAACTGTTCGTTCGAGGTATGGATCATGGGACTGTAAATTCTTTAAATATAAATCAAAAACAAAACAGTTAGTTATCGACATTTTTAGTGATCTGAAATAAGAGTATCACTTTAACGATATCGCTGCCTGCATATTTGCGCTTAAACACCACATCTGGAGTTCTTTTCCCAAATTTTAACCTTATAAAACTGGGATTTTTTCTTCTAACTGACGAGTCTCCTTCTAGTTTTCCAAGCGTTAATCCCTTTGTAATCTTCGAGTCTTCTACCGCCTAGCTCAATCGATACTCTCTGGCATGCTAAGCAGGCGTCCATTTTTCACCGAAACACTGCCTTCTGCTATTTTTTAGCTATTGACACTTCACACGGTGAAATATTGCTGCTGAGGTGTAGCTTCTGAATAATGGCTCACCACAGCAACGCTGAGCGCTGGGGTTACTCTGGACAAATCAAAATCGATAAAGCCGATCGATAACGATTACTTGTTGCGCACCGGGAGAAAATTTAATGAAAAAGGTCAACAAACCTTACTTAGGTGAACGACATTCTGCTTGTTCTAAAGCTTTTTAGTGCCGTTATATTCGTCGCATCAACTCTGGGCGAAATTGGTCAAAACCAAATATCAATATATTTACTTTCCCGGCTGTAAAACCTATCAACCTATCCATGCTACGAAAATAAATGAAATTATCAATCAACCATCAGTTTACGCTATTCAATGATGACACCTAAGTAATAGTAATTGCTTCATCCTACGTTTATTGTTGAGCATACCTTTGTTGAGTGTATGAAGCAAATAAATAAATAAATAAATAAATAAATAAATAAATAAATAAATAAATAAATAATATTATGTTCAAAGCATCAATAAAGAAAGCGCTAATACTAGGTTGTAACGAATTAAATGGCACTGGCTCGCGCCATTTTTTGGCGCGTCTTTACGCGTTTGATCAAGAACAAACCGTAACATGTGGCATATCATTTAGAAGCGCAAACTTTGCTCTACCGGCGAGTACCAAATTTTCTATGTAAAAGTGGAAAAACTTTAGAGTTTTATTGACTTCTTTGCAGATGGACAAAAGGGTAATCCGAGGCATTTACTGTATGAATTCAAGCTGGGCACTACAGCTAAGGAGGCGGTCGAGAAGATCAACGCCGCATTCGGTCAAGGATGTTCCACAATTCGGACGGCGTATCGTTGGTATCAGAAGTTCCGGAATGGAGATGAGAGCTTGGAAGAACATGAAGGTCGTGGGAGGCACAGTGATGTTGATGAGGACAAGCTGAGAGATGTGGTAGAGGAGGATCCACACAAAGGTACCAGGGAGATAGCGAAGGTTCTTGGCGTCAGTCACAACACAGCTGCCCGGCATCTGAAGGCAATTGGAGAGACCAAAAAGCTGGAAAGATGGGTGCCTCACGAGCTGTCTGAGGAGCAAAGAAACCGACGATATGAGATCTCGTCCGCACTGCTTCTACGGAACGAAACGGACCCATTCCTTGATCGCATTGTAACCTGTGACGAGAAATGGATAATGTACGACAACGGGCGACGATCGGCACAGTGGGTGGACAGCGATGAGAGCCCCAAGGTTTTTGCGAAGCCGGAATTGCACCAAAAGAAAGTAATGGTGACAGTATGGTGGTGTTCGCTGGGAATTATTCACCACAGCTTCCTCCCTCCCGGTGAATCCATCACGGCAGAGAAGCACTGCATTGAAATTGAAGAAATGATGAAAAAGTTGAAGGATATCCGGCCGGTCTTGGTAAGCCGAAGGCGAGTTCTCCTTCTGCACGACAATGCTCGCCCCCATGTAGCACGAATGACGTTGCAGAAATTGAATGAGCTGAGCATTGAAACTCTACCACATCCTCCGTTTTCTCCCGACCTCTCCCCAACAGACTACCATTTCTTCAAGCATCTTGGCGACTTCTTATTAGGGAAAATATTCAATTACCAACAGGATGCCGAAAGTGCCTTCGAAGATTTCGTCAATTCCAGAACTTCTGATTTTTGTGCTACTGGGATAAAAAAGCTTGTGTCACGTTGGCAAAGATGTGTAGAATCAGAATGTTTTTATTTCGATTAATAAATTTTTATTTCGATTAATAAACTTGCCCACAAGCCGAGATATTAACTGTTTAAATTTACAGTGGTTCAGTGCCATTTATTTCGTTACAACCTGATACTTTCTGTTCACCCCAGTGATTGATTTTGCTTAATAGTCACATGTTTAATTGATGTAGATTATATAATTTAATCCGTCTAAACCCTCTCCTTCATCAGCCGATTGGCATCTGAGCTGTTCTGGGTGTAAGGAACATGCGTGTACACAGATTGATGATGATGAAGAATAGCAGGAGGCATGCAGCGGAGTCCGTCGTGGCTGACAAAAACAATATCAATCATTAGCTCTTGCTCAGCAGGTTAGTATGAGCCAGTGCTGAGCTGAAGCTGGATCAACTCGTTGCCATAAGGCCCGGTTTACACTTTCGCCGCGCGGCGTGATGGTCGCCATAGATATCGATTTTTCGCGTCGCCCGGTCGATATCTATTCCGACTATGGTGCAGCGCCGCCCAGCAGCGCAACCATAAACCAGGGCTAAGCCACGTCTGACAGTTGAAATTGCACCAAAGAACCAGCCAAGCTGAATAGTTGTCACACTGAGTTCACTCCGATCGCTGTCAGTCCACAGGTGCATCCCGTGACAAAGGGCTCTTTCAAGATCGAACAGGTGGTGTCGCTAAGCAACGTTGGTTTAAAGACTTCATGTAGAAAAAAAGAGTGTCCTGAACGACCTTTCGTCATGGTTGAGCGACGTGGTCGCACTTGCGGTTCAGTGTGCTTTGAGTTATGCCTTCGAACATTTCCACTTGCAGGAGCAGTTGCTTAGGTATTCCGCAGTAAATTGGCTGCTCATCAGTTTCAGCGGGGTAACAATGTCGAATCGTTCATGCTTTATGGAAGAGTTCAAGGCGATTCCATGGTAAAAGATCTGAAAAGACCTCATATTTTTTTTACTTTCTTAAGGAAACATTTCATTAGCTGTCGTAATATTACAACTTCACGCAATACAGGGTGAACCAAAATAACGTGCACAAGATTTTTTTAAAATCAGAATTATAAAACAACCAATAATTCAAGAAAACAACGACTAAATTACAACAATACAAGATAAGGTGCTTGATGAGAAGACAGCAGAGGTACCGCCGAAATATGTCATCATAGTCGCTGGTGACCTTAATGGGCTCGTAGGTGCTACGAAGGACGGGTACAGCTGTCATGGTGGTTTCGGATACGGATCACGTAACGCCGATGGTGAGTGGGAGCTCCAAGTCTCAGATAGACTTTGTCCTTGTGAAGGAGACCTTGGTGCTTGTATTATGTTCAAGTGGTTTCGAAGTTCCTTGGAGAGGATGCAGAGGGCCAAACGTTTCGCGAAGTTTTCTGCGATGAGCCGCAGGTCATCAGGAGACAATCGCTCCCACTCCTGACACAAGGATTCCTTCAAGGACTCGAGACTGCGGTGGCGTTTGACGCCGAACCTAGCTTCTACTAAAGTGCCCCACACAATGTAATTCTTCGGATTCAAATCCGGCGAATACGACGCCCATTCCGAAGGCATGATGAAATCGTGGAAATTGGCCTTGCACCACGCCTGCGCACTCTTCGCCCTATGTCAGGGGGCGGAGTCCTATTGGAACGTCCAATGGGCATCATCGAAGTACTGCTGGGCCCAAGGAAGAACTATTGACTCGAGATTGTCTCGCTGGTACATAGCTTTAACGATTTTCACTCCTTTACCTACTTTACTTTGATACTTTGATACGTTCCTACTCAGTACATCAGAGTCCTTCGAGAGCTGTACAGTGGGTTCACGACCAAGATCTCACCATTCTACAACGACGTCGTCATTGACGTGAAGAGAGGGGTTCGACAAGGGGATACCATATCCCCGAAGCTCTTCAGCGCCACTCTCGAAAACGTCATGCGCGAACTAGAATGGGAAGACATGGGAGTGAAGGTCGACGGCCGGCAACTACATCATCTTCGCTTCGCTGACGACATCGTGCTCATAACACCGAGCATCAGCCAGGCGGAGCGAATGCTGGCCGACTTCGATCGGGTATGTGGGAACGTTGGACTGCAGCTGAATCTTACGAAGACCATGTTCATGAGGAACGGATGGGTTTCTGATGCCCCATTCTCGCTCAGCGGAACGAACATCTCCGAATGCTCCAGCTATATGTATCTGGGTCGCGAAGTCAACATGGCCAACGACCTAGCACCAGAGCTGAGCAGGAGGAAAAGAGCGGCTTGGGGAGCTTTCAAGAGCGTCGAAGAAGTCGCGAAGAAGACGAAGAACGTCCGACTCCGTGCCCATCTATTCGACTCCGCTGTTCTTCCTGCCCTAACATACGCCTCAGAGACCTGGGCTATACGAAAGCAGGATGATCACGCGATCAGCGTCGCGCAGCATGGAATTGAGAGGACGATGCTCGGAGTGACACGACTCATGCAAGTGAGAGAAGGCCTCAGGAGTTCCGAGCTTCGCCGACGTTCGAAGATCAGAGACGCTGTCGCGTGGGCCAAGTTGTCGAAAATTAGGTGGGCCGGCCAAGTAATGCGCTTCGCAGACACCCGCTGGACGAGAGCCATCACCGACTGGATTCCGCGGGATGTCAAAAGAACACCAGGACGCCCACCAACGCGTTGGTCGACCTTCTTCGTTAAAACCCTGAACGACCGATATGACGCTCTTCGTGTCCCTCGAGCGAGGAGGATCCATTGGACCACACTGGCACGCGACAGGGACGAATGGAGACGCTGCTGGCACCCGCTCGAGCAATTCGATGATCAACGGGACGACAGGTGATACAGGTGATACAGGTGATACTTTGATGGTACTTTTGACGGCTGGAGGTCTTCTCAGCGGGTATCACAACTCTTCCAGACCGCTCGATTTCTGGCTGTTTGCATCCAGTGAGGCAGACTCCGCTCTCTGAAAGATCTTGAGAATGGGTCTGCCCATCGCGTTGGCGGTCGTCCCAGTGGTCTCTCATGGTCTCTTGGGAGCCATTCTGTGACACGGAGACTCCATCTATCGTCCTTTCGTCAAAGCAGGTGCGCGGCCCAGCGATATTTGGACTTCTTCATGTGCTGCAGCGGATCTGCTAACTGCGACTTCTCCCGTAGCTCCGAGCTTCGTAGGCCTTCTTGCCATTGCTGACGAAGGCTTGTCCTCAGAAGACATCTCTCCAGTGCACGATGCGTAGTTTGCATCGCTCTGGCGATTGTTTGTTGTCGGGCCAGGTTTCCGTCGCGTAACACATCGCAGGCAGTACAGAGGCGTTGAATATCGAGGCCCTGAGGCCGGGATCCTTGACCTGATCGGTGACTTCGCGAATCGAACTGAAGGCTGCCCATGCTGCGCGTCTCCTGCGGGCGATTTCAGGAGCGAGGTCGTTATCCATGTTCAGCTCTCTTCCCAGATAGACGTAGGAGTCGACCTGTTGTAGAGCGACTCCATTTAACCTTACGAGTCCCGTATCATACCACTAGTTGACCATAAATTGCGCTTTGGACATATTCATGTCCAATCCAATCTTCATACCTGCCACATTGAGCTCGTTCAGCATTTCCTGGACTTCTGCCGTGCTGGTAGAGATGAGAACACCCCTTTATACACGAAAACCAGGGGGTCTTGCCGCTGGCCGGAGATTCCGCCCCAAACCATGGCCGACTGTGGGTTCTGGCGGTGCTCGACGATAGCAGAGATTCTAGGGGCCTCTGCAGACCAGATACAATTCGATATGTTGTTTGATGTAATTCAAATACCTACACATAGAAGGTAGTAGTCTTTCTACTGATGAAACCGCTGTGTCCTGCAAAACGATTGAGGTAAAGGAAAGGTTGGCGTCACGAAGCTACGCGAAGGTGACTACGAATCGGACTTGATTGATTGGCAGGCGCAGGTGTGATGTCGGCATCATCTATGCAAACAAGTGTTGTCTGGAAGCGTTTAGAGCTCATGGCTCAATGGAAAGAACCTGGAGAATTAACACAGATCTAACGTGTCAATATATTTCTAGGCGCTATCACATATGGATGGGTGCAGAGCATTTCAATAAGGATAAAGGATAAAGGACGGCGTTACTCAATCCCTTCTGGGATGCGCCAGCGCTTGGATTGTTGAGTGCCTTCCGACCAGGAAGTCCTGTAGGCTCAAGAGGTGGTGGTAGTCGCATGGAGAGATGTCCGGCGAATACGGTGGGTGAGGCATTTGAACGTAACCCAGCTGGCCAAGCTTAATCCGTGCTTACTTGTTCCCGATGGGGTGCGGCGTTGTCGAAGAGGAGGACCTTCTTGAAGCGCTGCGACTGAATACGTTCGAGTCGCAGGTCGATCTCTTCATTTCGTTTACCATGACCTTGGAGTCCATCGTCGTGCTTTTGGTAAACAGCTTCCGGTATACCGGTCCATGGGCGCAGACCCAAAAGCTCTGAAGGTGCTTCTCGCCGTGAACATCTCGCCGAACGAAGGTCGGTAACAGGTTACCAGGCCTCACCCAGACTCGCTGCTTGGCAGGGTTAAGGTAGAAGACGTACTTCTCATCTTGCGTGAATATTGAGCCCAGGCTGCTCGGGGTTGGGAATTGGGGGAGATTTGAGCGACACAGGTCGACTCGTCAGACTGGGGTTTCGGCATGAGACAGGCTGGGGTTTTTGGCATGCTTCTGGAAAGGGCGGAAGTGGTAACTTCTCAGATAGGGTTCAGTAAGTAGCATACAATCATACAAAGACGACAAGCACGAAACCAGACTCCAGCCACGAGATATATGGACGCGGCATGGGGTGTCTCATTACTTTTGGCCCCCCCCTAATAGAGATATGCATCATTTTTTATTTTTTCAGCATCACGATTATCTACCACGAGCTATTATTTTGATTGACTAGGGTGACGTATTGAATTCTGAAACAAATCTACCAGGCTGTCCAATAATTCTTGTCCGAAAATTTCACCATTTCTAATTTTTTTCAACCTTATTGAAAAACAAGCCTAATCAACAATATAATCACAACAGTTATCCACAACAGTGGCCCATCGATTGGGCAGGTCGCCGATGCCCTTCGCCCAGAACTCCGGGGGCTGCGACTCGAATGAGTCCGCAATGTCGGATTTGAGGTTGTCGTAGTTGGTGAATTTTCTTCCGGCCAAATGGTGCTTCAGCGGGCGGAACAAGTGGTAGTCGGAGGGGCGAGGTCCGGGGAATACGGCGGATGGGCAACCGTCTCCCAGCCGAGCGTCGCCAACTTCTGCTGGGTCATCTTCGCCACGTGGGGGCGCGCGTTGTCGTGCAGCAGGTGGACCGAGGCCCGTCGGGGACGGTTTTCTCGGATGGCGGCGGCTAGCTTCTCGAGCTGATCGGTGTAGATGGAGGCGGTGCTCGTCCTGCCTTGCGGGAGCAGCTCGAAGTACAGCATGCCCTTGGCGTCCCACCAGCATGATCTTCAGCGGGTGTTCCCTGTCCTCGAGGCTCGTATCGCCGCTCTCGAAACGATTGAACCAGCGCCTGACTGTGCGTTGGGACACTGCATCCTCCTTGCACGCTCTGCAGATGTTGGCGACCGCGGTGCCCGTGTCGTTGCCCAGCAGCCACTCGTAGTACACGAACGTACGAATTCGACCTTGGTCCATATTAGCTTGTACTGGTAGCTAGACGCGGCGACTGCGCCTTATATACCCCTAGCGTGGAACTCTGGAGAACCTTCTAGGAGGTTTTTACACTTGCCTGATATTACAACACTTCTAAGGAAAATTATAGAATTTTGAAAATTTTCGGACAGAAATTATTGGACAGCCTGGTATTACTTCGAAAACCATCTAGGAACTGTCCAGTTGTGTCACCTTCATATCAGGGAGCTTTTAGGCTGGCACAGACTGAATACTCCTACTGAAGTGTGGACTTACCATGACTGATCAGTCATCCAGTTATCGTCATAGATCCCAGAATGAATCTGAGTACTATTATAGTTTTGGTGATTAGGATATAACTGCTAATCTTGAGTATGCAGATATTTGTGTATTCATCATGTCGTTCATGATGCCACAGGCTTCTATTAGAGGGGGGGGGGGGCAAAAGTAATGGGACACCCCATGCCGTGTTCATATATCTCGTGGCTGGAGTCTGGTTTCGTATTTGTCGTATTTGTATGTTTGTATGCTACTTACTGAAGCCCATCTGAGAAGTTACCACTTTCGCCCTTTTCAGAAGCATGCCAAAAACCCCATGCTGTCTCATGCCGAAACCCCAGTCTGACGAGTCGATCTGTGTCGCGCAAAAATTTCCACCAATTCCCAACCCCGAGCAGCCTGGGCTCAATATTCACGCAAGATGTGAAGTACGTCTTCTACCTTAACCCTGCCAAGCAGCGAGTCTGGGTGAGGCCTGGCGACCTGTTACCGATCTTCGTTCGGCGAGATGTTCACGGCGAGAAGCATCTTTGGAGCTTTTGGGTCTGCGCCCATGAACAGGTTTACCGGAAGCTGTTTCCCAAGAGCACTACGATGAACTCCAAGGACATGGTAAACGAAATAGAAGGGGGGGGGGCGGCGACTCGCTCTTATTCATTCGCTGCGCTTCAAGAAGGTTCTCCTCTTCTACAACGCAGCACCCCATCGGGAACAAGTAATCACGGATAAGCTTGGCCAACTGGGCTACGTTCACACGCCTCACCCACCGTATTCGCTGGACATCTCTCCATGCGACTACCACTACTACTTGAGCCTACAGGACTTCCTAGTCGGAAGGGACACAAGAACCCAAGCAGTCCTTGACAACCATGTCGAGCAGTTGATCAACACCAGGCCCAAGCAGTTCTGGAAGGATGGGATCAGGAAGTTGGCTGAGCGATGGCAGCAAGGTCATTGCCCTTAATGGCAAATACATTCCTCAGCATCGTTGAGTTGTAATTGAGTTATTAAGAGATAAAGAATTTTTTCAATTTGTCTCATTACTTTTGCCCTCCCCCCCCCTAATAAAAGTGTTGACAGGAATGTCTTTCCTGGTAGGAAAATAATATAGGTTCGCTAACATCTAGGTTCTGCTGTGTACTTTATTGGCGTCAAGCCGTTCATTTCGGTACCTTTCATAACAGACATTCATTCTCCGGACTCTTCAGTAACGTCATTGGTTTGTGCTGCGCAGTACTTTTGTCCCTCCGGTTGCTCCTCAGCAACCATTCTCATGCTCAACAGCACTCGTTACAGAACACTGTTGACACGCCTTCCGAATCCGGGCGCTAGGTTCCCCCTCACTCCTTTCTTTTTTCTAGATATAATTGCTGTTCAACCTTTACTGATCTTCCCCCCCCCCCCACCTTCGTGGTCCTAACCCACTTCCTTGTTTCCACTATTGTCCCCCCCCTCCCCCCGATATTGGCCTGTTCTTGCTGGCTTTCCCGTCCTGGTCCCTCCTCCAGGTTGTTCCTTGATGGTCGCTCACCTGGTCCACCCTAGATGTCCCCTTACTTCCCTTTTCCACCATCCCTTAGTGGTTCTCCCATGCTCACGGCAGACGTCGGTGAGGACGCAGAGGAGTATCTCGCGCGGGTAACATTTGCCGTTCAACACGGGTAATGCTGAATGTTGAAAGGAGCCGCTCGTCACACGACGTCGGTGAGACTTCTCACTCTAGATGCTTGTTGCGCGACGTATGGGACACGTATTCTGGATCCAGATGCTTAGAAACGTGCGCAGATGCCGCTGTGTCTAGCAGGAGGAGGCTGTGCTTCCTCGGCTGCAGCAGCATCCTATGTTGAATTTTGAATGCGGCCGCTCGTCGTACGGCGACGATGTCACCTACTCTGACTCCAGACGCTTATAACGTGACGTAGGGGACCCGGCTTCCGGATCCAGGCGCTAAGAAATGCGCGCGGACGCCGTTGTATCAAGCAGGAGGAGGCTACGCGTCCTCTGCTGCAACAACATCCCATGTTGAACAGCAAGCGTTTCTCTCGCGAGGTACGCAGTGTCATACCTCGCGCGGGTAAAGTTTTCCGTTCAACATGGGATAATGCTGATGGTGAGTTATGAATGCTGCCGGTCGTCGTACGACGACGGTGTAACCTCTGCTTTCCTTCCTTGTCGCTTCTTCTGACTCGAGACAGTTGTGGTGCAACGAACGGAACCGGTCTTCTGGATTCAGGCGCTCAGAAACGCGCGCAGACGCCGTTGCATCAAGAAGGAGGAGGCTGCACTTCATATGCTGCAGCAGCATCTCATGTTCAATTCTGATTGTGGCTGCTCGTCGTAGGACGACGAGATCTCTTCTTCTGACTTCCGACGCTTACTATGTGACGTAGGGGACCCGGCTTCTGGATCCAGGCGCTCAGAAACGCGCGCAGACGCCGTTGTTTCAAGCACGAGGAGGCCACGCATCCTCTGCTGTAACAAAATCCCATGTTGAACGCCAAACGCTGCCCGCGCGAGATACGCTGACACGTCGCAAGGGGTTTCATGAGATTTTGGCAGGCCCCATGAGGCGTATCTCAGGTAGGTTTCTAACCTGCGTGGGTTACGCCTTATCATCAACAGGGCGGGCAGCTAACTCAATTATATAGCGGTAGATTTCCGTTTCCGCGTTTCGTATTCCGGTTTCCGGCTACTTTTGAGCGTTTCCGTTCCGCCTTTCGTCTTCCGCTTTTTCCAGAAAAATTTCCGCACATCCCTGATTTTGAGCCATTTAGCAAATTTTGGGTCAAAACAAAACAGACCCATTCAGCGCGTCATTGCCGTTCACTAGCTTCTCTCGCTGCCGCCATTCACCGCATGGTGAGAAAACTTGCTCAAGACCCCACAGTATCACATGGATGTAGGGCGAGGCACACTCTATAAACAGGTCGATCAACACCAAACATCGGAATTCGTATTCAGAAAAGAAGCAATTGGAATTGTGACGATGTTGAGTAAGCACAAACTCAAGTTATTGTAGAAGTTCAGATAATTTGTCTGTGTGAGCCAATGACTCATAGGCTTGTCCGTTTCTATGAAGAAGTTAGTGGATGTCGTTACGCAGGTTTGTGATGAGGTTGTGGTAAAACGAACGAAACACACAAAGAAGACTAAGGAAGCAAATCGTAGGAAGGTAACGTTCCACCCTCTGAAACACTGGCAGAATGAGATGCAGCTTAGCTCTCTTGAAATGAATATCGAGGATTCTTGACACTGATGGAGATCAATGACGCAGCAGCCTTTTTACCGCTGAACTCGACGACGTCAATGGTGTTTTTCGGATTCTTGCAGTTAGCAAGATATCGCAGTTGATTGATAGTTATTCTAAGATCTCAGGAACGATACCAAGATTGTGCACGAAAAATGCGAATTAGGAGCAGCTGTGGCGCTATTCGAATGGGGTGAGTGCGGAGAAATTTAGCGGTCTTCCAAGGACGTGATAGAGCACATCCTAGGTAGACCTAAAGTGTAAAAATAAGATTAGGAAAATATCAAGCTCAAACTAAAAGAAAAGGGGAAAAACTCACCAACGGGCCTCGGTAGGTGAGCTTGCCTTAGATTCAAGGGGCATGCGGCCTTATCTAAGCTAGGTCCTGCAATGCAAAGCCGCGCATCGACGCTGGACCTGAGCGAGCCATTTGTCGTCACGGTCGTTTTCCCTTTTTAATGGTAGTTTCATATTTTTAGTAAATTATGGTCAGAAAAAGGAGGGGAAGGAAGGGGTAAGAGGAGGTTGGAGTAGGACGAGAGGACCAATAAAAGTGGTCTCGGGAAGCTTCTAGGGTAGTCTAGCCGAAATTTGGAGGTATTAGGTTGTAACGAAATAAATGGCACTGAACCACTGTAAATTTAAACAGTTAATAGCTCGGCTTGTAGGCAAGTTTATCAATCGAAATAAAAACCTTCTGATTCTACACATCTTTGCCAACGTGACACAAGCTTTTTTATCCCAGTAGCATAAAAATCGGAAGTTCTGGAACTGACGAAATCTTCGAAGGCACCTTCGGCATCCTGTTGGTATTTGAATATTTTCCCTACCAAGAAGTCGACAAGATGCTTGAAGAAATGGTAGTCTGTTGGGGAGAGGTCGGGAGAAAACGGAGGATGTGGTAGAGTTTCAATGCTCAGCTCATTCAATTTCTGCAACGTCATTCGTGCTGCATGGGGGCGAGCATTGTCGTGCAGAAGGAGAACTCGCCTTCGGTTTACCAAGGCCGGCCGGATATCCTTCAACTTTTCCATCATTTCTTCAATTTCAATGCAGTACTTCTCTGCCGTGATGGACTCACCGGGAGGGAGGAAGCTGTGGTGAATAATTCCCAGCGAACACCACCGTACTGTCACCATTACTTTCTTTTGGTGCAATTCCGGCTTCGCAAAAACCTTGGGGCTCTCATCGCTGTCCACCCCTTGTGCCGATCGTCGCCCGTTGTCGTACATCATCCATTTCTCGTCACAGGTTACGATGAGATCAAGGAATGGGTCCGTTTCGTTCCGTAGAAGCAGTGCGGACGAGATCTCATATCGTCGGTTTCTTTGCTCCTCAGACAGCTCGTGAGGCACCCATCTTTCCAGCTTTTTGGTCTTTCCGATTTCCTTCAGATGCCGGGCAGGTGTGTTGTGACTGACGCCAAGAACCTTCGCTATCTCCCTGGTATCTTAGTGTGGATCCTCCTCTACTACATCTCTCAGCTTCTCCTCATCAACATCACTATGCCTCCCACGACCTCCATGTTCTTCCAAGCTCTCATCTCCATTCCGGGACTTCTGATACCAACGATACGCCGTCCGAATTGTGGAACATCCTTGACCGAATGCGGCGTTGATCTTCTCGTCCGCCTCCTTGGCTGTAGTGCCCAGCTTGAATTCATACAAGTAAATGCCTCGGATTACCCTTTTGTCCATCTGCAAAAAAGTCAATAAAACTCCAAAGTTTTCCCACTTTTACATGGACAATTTGGTACTCTCCGGTAGAGCAAAGTTTGCGCTTCTAAATGATATGCCACATGTTACGGTTTGTTCTTGATCAGACGCGCCAAAAAATGGCGCGAGTCAGTGCCATTTAATTCGTTACAACCTAATAGATTAGAGTTGTAATCTTAAAGAGGAGATAACAGTGTATTGACATTTGCCTTGTGTATCATAGCGCTGGGAAATCATTGATACCGTTTAAACAAGAGTTGATTCCAGGGGCCGAACTCATCAACGATTTACGTAACTTTAACGGAGAACTGTAAGCTTATCAAGCGATATGGTAAGCGATAAGCCGCGTTATCTGAGCTTTTAACGTGGCTTCTCGCTCACCATATCGCTTGATAAGCTTACAATTCTCCGTTAAAGTTACTTAAGTCGATGTTGAATCCAGCCCCAGGTGAAACGTCAGAGCTGTCAAGCTGAAAAGCGTACTGGACCAGACGTTATTCGGCTAGTGTGGGCGGTGGATCGGATGATACCCGATGAGACTGTGAATCACCAGAAAAACTTCGTCGATCCGTCTTCGGGTACACAAAAGATTGAAAGCACTTGGTCCCAGATCAATAAAAAAACCGATTAAAAGGGTGCTCTGAGATAGCCAATTCCCTATGGCCGTACAATAGTGAACTCATGCTCTACCTTCTTTGGCAATTAATAGCAAAAAAATGTCCAATATTTATTATAATTTTTCTTTCACATGGGCCCTTAGACGAAAATTAAACGGACAAACTATTTGATCACCTGTGCTCATCAGTAAGCGAGAGAAGTGAAGACGGAGTTGCTGAAGAACAACCTAAGCTCCTCCTTTTGATTATGAACATGACGACTCGCAATTAATTGTAAAAAAGAAATTGTCAAAAAGTAAATATTAGGCCTTATCATGGATGATGAATTAATGCAAACAACTGCTCTGATATGAACTCAAACTCTGAATTCCAGCGGTATCCAAGTGGTACATAAACACGAAAGATGGCGCCTCAATTTTCTTCTTCTCCACTCCATCGGACAAGAATGGTGGTCCAATAAACTACGAAAAAGCGAGTGCTATCCAGCATAGGTCTATTGTAAAAATGAATTGCGACAAAAAACTACTAAAACTACAGCACCAAAAAAGAGCAACACGAAGGATATAGAAAAAGCAGCAGAGGGTTAGAGTGGCTCAAAGACAAGGTCCACCATCGGGAGGAGTAGGAAGTGAAGGACAGCATGGTGGAAAAGGGGGATTGTTTAGATCGTAAATAACAACCGATCCGGCCATTAAAAAGGTAGATCGAACAACAAAATGCTTTCATTCCTTCACAATTATCATTCTCGAGCATCAATCAGCAATCATTAAGTTAGGGAATACGTTACTATGTGGAATATACCGGGACCGGCATATTCTGCGTGTTGGTCGTTAAGAGCAAGGACTGACGGAACCTATCCCGCGGAGCATTGGGGATGTGCTATCGCGGATATGCCAGCTACGGCCCACAGTCGTAAACCATATCCGGCAGGGAGACAAGGAACGGTGACCACGCCCGTGGAAATGCCCATAAAATTCCTTCCCAGTAGATATTGTACGCTTCTAACCGCACTGCCCTTTCGGTCTATGTAAATAACATTTGTTGTTCTTGTAACAATGGTTTAACACATTTGCTTAAGCCTGGAGCGGCGGGTAGCGAGGCTACATGTTGTTACAGGATGTTTCTTTGCGATCAAAACTCTTGCGCCAGGCGGGACTCGAACCCGCATCTTCTGCTTTCCGGGCAGCGATGTTCGCCTTACATCACCGGCGCTGTTTGATCGCACGTAACATCCGCGATATCCTCCAGGTCTGTCAGCACCCACCCGTGATACGGGGATGGGCCGGTCGCTGATATCAGTATGGAACCGGTTAAGCTGAAGACCTTACTAGTAACAATGCTTTAACACATTTGCTTAAGCCTGGAGAGGCTGGTAGAGAGGCTATATGCTGTTACAGGATGTTTTGTTGCGATCAAAACTCTTGCGCCAGACGGGACTCGAACCCGCATCTTCTGCTTTCCGGGCAGCGATGTTCGCCTTACACCACCGGCGCTGTTTGACCGCACGTAACATCCGCGATATCCTCGAGGTCTTTCAGCACCCACCCGTGATACGGGATGGGCAGGCCGCTGATATCAGCATGGAACCGGTTAAGCTGAAGACCTTACTAGTAACAATGCTTGAACACAGTTTCCCGTATCACGGGTGGGTGCTGAAAGACCTCGAGGATATCGCGGATGTTACGTGCGGTCAAACAGCGCCGGTGGTGTAAGGCGAACATCGCTGCCCGGAAAGCAGAAGATGCGGGTTCAAGTCCCGCCTGGCGCAAGAGTTTTGATCGTAACAAAACATCCTGTAACAGCATTTGTTGTTCTTGTTTTCTAATAACTCATTGCTCGTAAATATTCTTACTCGTCCAAGTATTATTTTCTTGTGAGTACTGGATATCGGAACCGATATCAGTACAGTAATCAGATCGATTACAACCGACGACACTTAATAAAGAATAGAATAACCTATAGAATAACCTATTGAGGATTGACAGAGGTATCAGAAATTAGCAAACCGGTGCAAATAACACTAATCAAAGCATTTACATTGCCAGTTTCCTATTTAAGTGTTAGCGTGACTTTATCGTATGCACACTGAATAAATTTGGTTTTGAAGGGGTTTTTAAATAACGGAGATTGAAAAAATCGCTGTCCTAACTTGATTTGGATAGTAGCACTTGCTGTGTCCTAACTTTAAAGAGGATCTTTTATTGAACTTTTGATCATCAAAAAAGTCCAAAAAAATATCTTATTATACGATAAAAGTTACAGCAAATTCTAGAGTTCCTTCATAGATTGCAGCTTTTTTGATATTAGCTGGCAGACTGGTATTAAAAGTGGAAAACTTTCGATATCAAAGTTAAAGTGACCTGTTCTCTAACAAAACTTAAAAGTTGTACTTTAGTTGAAGATCTTAAGTAGTAGTAGTAGCAGAAAGCTTTATTGTAACCATTATAAGCAATAAAATTCGTGTGACATTTAAAGAAATTTTAAGAGTCCCTTCAATATTGGTGAGAATACTTCAGTAGGGTAAAATCGTGGAAATTTTTCAACAAATCGATAATACAACAAAGAAAAATGGCTGGCCAAGTATCAGAAGTCGCAGGAGGCGCTACTGCTGATGGCGGTGTAACATGCAGAGAAGCAAATTGAGATCGCCACCGGTGGTGCGACATGGCTCAGCCACCGTGTGTGGCGGCTCGAGCGTATGTGCTGCCTGCCATCCGTCAGAAATTGTCTCGATGGATGAGGGATGGGCGGTGGAGTCGGAACGAGACGCTGCTGGGCCCAGCCGTCCAACTTCTCTTCTCACTCGCCAGGTGGCGCTGCCGTCGAAGCGATCACAGGGATCATGGATGAAAACGAAGGTAACCGCATGCGTGTGCCACCATTAGAAGAATCAGACTTCTATTGAGGCCTGAGCCCCTGCCTAATGTCTTACTGCCTCGTTTGCCTCGCACGTGCCTCGCTAGATCATCAAATTGCTCAAGCTGGCGCTGAGAACCACATCTCCACGAATCTGTGTCTTGTGCCAGAATGATCCAGTTGACTACTGAGTGTTGGTAGCTGGATCATCCAAGCTTCAAATTAGACTGATCAAAGTTGTAACTGTTGAGACAGTTCGCAACCATCAATCAGCATGGCTTTTCTTCTGGCAGGTCTGTTCAAACCAATCTCTTAGAATGTCTACATGACTGGACGGAAGCAGTGGACAGAAAGCACAGATGTGATGTCGTTTACTTTGACTTTGCTAAGGCATTTGATAGAGTGTCTCACCAAAAGTTGGTTGTCAAACTAGAGAGATATAAGTTCCGCCCCATTGTAATTACATGGATTACTCAGTATCTCACTGGTAGAACGTTTCAGGTCAAGGTTGAGAATTCTTTTTCAAGCGTAAGGTGGGTAGAAAGTGGTGTTCCACAGGGAGCGGTACTCTCTCCTGTACTCTTCAACATCTACACTGCAGAGCTTCCAAATATTGTGCAGCAATGCGATGTTACTATGAAAATGTATGCTGACGATGTGAAGATCTATATAACTACAACAAGGCACGAAGACGTTTGTTTGATGCAGAACGCAATAGATTTGTTGGCGAGTTGGGCAGATAGATGGCAGCTTCCTCTCTCTCCACAAAAAACTGTTGTTTTGCACACAAATTCCGGTACATCAACCCATCCATATGCGTACAACATAAACGGGTGTACGTTATCAGCTGTGGACTCTGTTAAAGACCTGGGCTTTCATTATGATAATAATCTAGATTTTGGGAAGCATATCCGAGAGGTTTGTAACTCAGTCATGCTACGAACGTCGAACATCTTTAGGGCTTTAACTACTAAGAATAAATCCATTCTATTTAAGGTATACAAAACCTGAGTTCGTCCTCTTGTTCAATCTAGTGCCTCTGTCTTCGCTCCTTATAAGAAAAAGGACATATACAGAATGGAGAAGGTACAAAACAATTTCACTCTCCTTCGAGCAAATAGCTTCTTATACTCGCGAGTACCAAAAGCTTCAATTAGAAACAAATATCTCGGTATACCGACCTTAGGATCTCGTCGCAAAATATTCGATGTGTGTCTTGTACATAAACTGCTGAATTTCACACCTGCTTCTGGGCCTTGTAAATTCTTTAAAACGAGGAAATCTCTAACACGAGGGGAACCTGAAAAGTTATCTCTTCCTCGCCACAGAACCCTACTACGAGCCACATCGTTCACGTATAGAGCTGGCAGCTTGTACTTAAGAATTGCTAAACACATTCAGTCTCCTGTAACTCCGGGACAAATGAAAAGCCGTGTAGGTATTGCCTTGCTTAAAAACGAGATTTCTTAAACAGTATATGGCTTTGCATCCTGGCGTTGTTGTTGACCAGTTCTTTGTTCTGGATTTTATTTGTTTTCATTGTTGGATAGTTTAGACACGAAGTTGTCGCTGTACATTGACTGCTTTTCAACGATTGCCTTATGCAAGCGTAATAAACATAAACATAAACATCAATAAAACTGGTCGATATTCACCTAAACTTATGTTTGAACATGAGTCAATCAATACCCTCAATCCCGTCCAAGGATTCTAACAGATGTCTTGTGGGCTTGAATTCACCTAAGTGAATGAAATGTGAGATTGTCCTGGACATGACCCGAACCTTAAATCGATTAGAGTTGCTCGTAATAGCCGGCTACTCCACACGCGTTTTCTCCGACTCCATATTTAGCGCGTTGAAGTAGAACTGACCCGCGTTTGCCAGTTTTTTAGGGATACGCCACTCATTCCACTTTTCTGGTGAGACCATCAGGGCGCTAGTCAGTTATGCTCAGACTTTGCAATGGCTTATGCAGTTCAGTCTCGTGACCTTAGCAAACAAGCACAACTACCAGTATCAGAGTTTCTGGAAGATACTAGTTTTCATCTAGCATGCTTCGCTAACAATTAACATTTAAAAGAAGATAAACAGATAGATATTCATATAGAACAACACAGAAACTCGTTGGAGTTAGAGATTCAGCAACACCTGACACAACTGCAACTTGAGAACAGAGCCAAAAAGAAGTGAGGTCTGTTCGTGTGCTCATGACGACTAGCGTTCTAACCACATTTCCAGCGGCAGCACGTATGAAGCAAGAAATCGGCGAAGTGCATGGATCGAGCAAGCTGCTTGATCAGCTTGATTCTTCGCCACGATTAGTAGAGGGTTTGAAAAACAGTAATACGACACAGTAAAATAAAGGACAACTTGAGCGAAATAGAGTAATGCCCCAAGAAAATGCGTCTCGTAAAATTTTGCGTAAGTGGCCATTCGCAATTTTCTCCGCGACTCTTAAAGAATGCAGTCTCTGCAACCTTATGGATTCTGCCGCTCGCAAGCACGCGCACACGGTTTATATTCCGCGACCGAATATGAACGTGTACATGCTACGTCGTTAGCTCCTCTCCTGTCTTCGTGCGGATGACTGTCTCATCGTCTCCCAACGAATGGAATGGCTGTATCACGCTGTCGTCGTCCAACGGGGCTCCCGTAGTTACGTAGGAGAACGGCAGCCTAGGTCGTACGGTGTACGTACTCTTTGATAGTTTGTCCATAATTATGATGATCGTATCCTACTATATGTAAAGCAGCAAGCGTGTGTGTGTGTGTGTGTTCGTGTGTGCGTGCGTGTGTCACACTGTCCGTCCGTCACACTTGAGATGGGGCGCGGCAGTGCATGGCGAGCCGTAGACGTGCCGAACACGTCGGCAACCTGCATGGTGAGCCGTAGTCGTGCCGAACACGTCGGCAACCGTGCATGGCGTGCCGTAGACGTGCCGAACACGTCGGCGGCACGAAACTTCGGCCCTGGGGGTAATCGAGGTCGCTGAACACGAATCTGAAGTCGACCAATCGATAACGATCGATATTATCGATTTTTTGAGGATGACGTTCAAGCGGCACAAAACTACGGCCCTGGGGGTGATCGAGGTCGCTGAACACGAATCTGAAGTCGACCAATCGATATCGATAGATATTATCGATTTTTTGTGGATGACGTTCAAGCGGCACGATTCGGCCCTGGGGGTAATCGAGGTCGCTGAACACGAATCTGAAGTCGACCAATCGATATCGATCGATATTATCGATTTTTTTAGAATGACGTTCAGGCGGCACGAAACTTCGGTCCTGGGGCTAGTCGAGGTCGCTGAACACGAATCTGAAGTCGACCAATCGATATCGATCGATATTATCGATTTTTGTGGATGACGTTCAAGTGGGGCGAAACTTCGGCCCTGGGGTAATCGAGGTCGCTGAACACGAATCTGACGTCGGATCAATCGATCCATCTCGATTAACATAAAGGTCAGAAGGCCTAGGGAAGAATAGGAAACCCGTAGCGGCCATGGCGTCCTATTCTCGGGATTTGGGGGCGAAGCCCCCAACCAGTCGTAGGCGGCCGCTAGGCCGACGTACGACTGGTTGCGTCATAAAAGGCGAAAGTGAGATAGAGCTGATTAATATACACGAACAAGCACGAACATCAGTAAAATAGGGCGTCTGCTGCGGACATCGGTAGAATGCTCAATACCCAAAAATCACTGTGTACAGCAAAGTCAGTCGACTAAAGAAGGCGGGAACGATGGAGGACAGACCGAGATCAATAGGCCAAGAACCGCTTCTACTTCCGAGGTCGTCAGAAGAATTCAAGAGAAGGTTAGTCGTTACTCACGAAGATGAGAGCTTGTTCGCGAAGGAATTTCCGAGCGTAGAACGAATTGTGAAAATGAAGTTGTAATGCGTGCTTACAAACTGCAGAAGAACTTTTGGCCGTTTCTATGAAAACAGCAAGGCTAGAAAGATGTATAACGATCCTGAAACGTGTTGGCGCGGCTCGCTACCTATAGATTCTGTTCACTAACGAGTCAGTCTCCACCACTGACCAATTGTTCAGCTATCAAAACGACATAATTATTGCTAACCACGTAGAAGAAATCAATCGGA
Organism: Heligmosomoides polygyrus bakeri; assembly: GCA_947359475.1. NCBI lineage: Eukaryota > Metazoa > Nematoda > Chromadorea > Rhabditida > Heligmosomidae > Heligmosomoides > Heligmosomoides polygyrus. Next base: position 98,068,735 of record OX375868.1, on the reverse strand, counting down.
ATGGAAGAGCAGCACCAACATCAGGATTTCGAGCTCTGTTGTGGTTTGTGTAGGAACAACAGCAGATAGGAAAACAACTCTGATTTCGGTAGAAAGTAAAATCAAAATCAACAGTCAGAACTACCCGAAAATTTGCTAAAAAAAGAAATTGTTCCTTGAGCATTTTTGGACTTTAAAAATGGCAACTGCACTTAGCAGCATTCTGCCCTCGCCCACAAGCCTAAAGTGGTAGAGAAGTGGTGCGCCGGCAATTTTCCGGATTTCATCTCAGCCGAAGAGTGGTCCCTGCACAGCTCCGACCTTAATCAGATGGATTGCTCAATCCGGTCTATGTTGAAGAGTAAGGTCTGCGCAACATCCCAAGATATTGCGTCGCTTTAACGAGCTTTGAAGAAAGCCTGTGAGGAAACTGATGAAGAGGTCCTGCGTGCCGCGATGAATGCGTTTTCGAAGAGACTGAAGGTGTGCATTCATGAAGAAGAAGGCCGTTTTAAAGTCTGATTTTTTATATGTGACAAGTCAACAGTATTAACTATTATGAATTTAATCCCTTTGCTTTAGCCGTTTGGAAGGCCAATTGTGTCCATATACTTTTGCCGCACCCTGCACTTGGCAGTTCAAGGAGGTGAAAGGTATAGACATTGAAAAGCACAGGAGATAGGGCAGCGTTCTGCGGGGCTCCACTCGTGACGCTTCTAAATTCCGAAACTGTAGAGTTTACTCTTACAGCCATGGATCTATTGCTAAGGAATGCATTGATCCAGGAAAGGATGCGTGGGTGGATACCAACTGCTCGCAGTTTGTACATAAGTTTAGAGTGGGAAACCCGATCAAAGGCCTTTTCGAAGTCTAGATAGATAGCGATTTTGAAAAACTTGGCATCAAATAGATCATCGTGATGAAGTAAAACCTGAAGGTATCATAATGCATTTTTAGTAGCGTTTAAGTTTTTAAAATTCAACTGTACAGGCTCATTCCTGCCAGTTTGTAATGGGAGTATACTCAGAAGTGAATGTAGGCCAGGGCAAGACAATTGCGGGTTGGGATAACGAAAGCAATTTGGCGATATGAGTGTACAGTCTACAGAAATTCGATATTCTTTTAGACACCGGATAGCAACGAAATCGAAAAAACGTCAGGCTTAAATCTGCGTGGCACGGAAGAATTTAAACATGAATTATGTTTACCAACAGCTCCAGCTTTGGTTATTTTTTAAAATCTGAATGTGATGACCAGAAAATTGGCAAAATTTAAAGCAACAAAAAATAAAACATATATTCTGATGGAACAAAACATATTCTTTAAAATTCCACATGACACGGCACGAAAAAATTCCTAATGGTAATTTTTTTCATTTTTTAAACGTCCCGCTAAAAATGTCAAAAATTAGCTCGAGCAAATAAAGGCAGAACAGTCAAAGCAAAACATCTCTTTCAAACAACAAATAAACTGTCCAAAAAATAACCAAAGAGCAGGAGCCGTTAGCAGAAAATGTATGCTTTCACGACACTATTTTAATGCCCAGAAAATTAATGAAAATCAAAATAAACGAAAAAACCCAACTTGCAAAAAAACTCAAACGTAAGCAGAGAGAAGGAGCTGCCGGCAATGTCATTTTTTGACTCTCCACATGTATTACCTATGAATTGACAAAAATCAAAAATCATCGTTTTCCTTCGAAGGATATTTAACAAAAAACGCATGCAAAAAACGTTTAGCAATATTCAGAATAGAATGTTAAAAATCGGCGAGGACTTTGTTTCTAATCTAATACCTTTAAGACGACATCAGATACCCTTTCATCTGCTCCAAACCAACTACATAAGAGTGTGTATTTATTTATTTTTCCACACACAATAGAGCATCACTTTTAAAAAGTTTTAAAATAAAACCTACCAATTAAGAGAGCCAGGCTAATCATTGATTTAACAAAGGTGCGACAGAATAAAACACTCATAGTAATGTTAGCATATCTTGTGCCACACGAGGTTTGTAGGTGGACAGCTTTATTCAGCAGGGCCTGACGTTTCGACGTTCCGTCGTCTTCAGAGGCCTAAATATGGTGTGAAGGTTTACATTTGCGCTCTACCCCATCAAGCGCCTCAACTACTCTAGCATTTTCGACGTACATCTACAACCACTCCAGAAAGACCAAATGAGAGAGACGAACTCACAAAGGTCCACCGTTAAGGGCGTATGTTCGCCCTGTGACCAGTAGGGACGAATAAACCACACTGGGCGGATATCACCCTCTGATCATTCTACAGTTCACAATGAGGCACAAACGGCAAGAAGTCACTTGTTACGGCTAGACACTCATTTCGGTTGTTCATCACTGGATTTCTTGTAAAAATCCAGAATGCTTCTACTTTCGCCCCCTACTGGTCACAGGGCGAACATACGCCCTCAACGGTGGACCTTGGTGAGTTCGTCTCTCTCTCTCATTTGGTCTCTCTGGAGTGGTTGTAGATGTACGTCGAAAATGCTAGAGTAGTTGAAACGCTTGATGGGGTAGAGCGCAAATGTAAACCTTCACACCATGTTTAGGCCTCTGAAGACGACGGAACGTCGAAACGTCAGGCCCTGCTAAATAAAGCTGTCCACCTACAAACCTCGTGTGGCACAAGATATACTAACACTAACGACTTACAATCCCGAGGTTTCAAGAAGAGAGAAGTTGGGAGCTACTCATAGTAATTATGGGAAGAGGCCGATTTCCCACGACCTATTTTGAAAGGAATTAAGCACAGGACTTAGCAGACTTAGCAGAGCACTTCAGATAGAAAAGTGAGGAAAATCTGATGAAAAAATAAAGAGGTAAAGGCTGGTGACGCTAGGAAAAGTACATCTGAAGACGCCTTAGACGTCCTTCATCGTTTACTTTTTCAGCTAGATCATATGTGTAGATTGTATATGCTTTTCTCGTTTGGTGATTTTTTATACAGATTACGCACAATTGTACTCGCACTCGTGTAAAAATAAATAAATAAATAGATAGACTGACATCGATAAAACCTACGTTCGACTGATTACTGTGACGAGTGCTCATTCGCGATTCGTCCCTGCGATGATTCATCGGAGACGGCGGGAGTGGAAGATAGCATACCGGCGGATACTGTGTCTAAAGTGTGGCTGTTATTCTTTAAATAGTTAACTTCTGTGACGAGTTCTAATCGTATTGCGTTGTTACAGTTAACTTCAAAGGACAGCTTTCTACTACAAAATTTGCGAGCACTGGTGTACCTCAGGGCTCTGTCCTCTCTGCAATTCTCTTTAACGTGTACACAAGAGAAATTCCCTCGCTTGTTAACGATACCGGGGTAAACCGGGGCAACTTTCCAGATGTTCGCTGACGACCTCAAAGTTTATAACTGTGTCTCTGATCCTACTGCCGTGGATAAAATTCAAGCAGCAATTTCAGAAGTAGTTGAGTGGGCCAAGTCCCATCAGCTACCTTTAGCTGGAGGTAAAACTAAAGTGCTGCATCTAGGTAGGAACAACAAGAAAGCTTCTCATTTCATAGAGGGTCAACAAATTGTACAGGCTACAGAGATGAAAGATATTGGCTTTCTCATCACCGAAGTCTAGAATTTGATAACCGCTGCAATGATGTAGCAGGAAAGGCCTCACGTAGAGTGTGTAATCTCTTCAGAAGTTTGAGCACGAATGGCAAATATTTCTCCGAGCATACAAAATGTACGTTCGTCCGCTTCTTGAATATGGCACTCCTGTTTTTGGTCCTACAAAAGTGAAAAATATCGACGTCCTCGAAAAGGTCTAAAACAGCTTCACGAGGAAACTTTTCCTTAGGTCGAGAAGACTGGGTTTCGTACAGTCCCATCAAGCACTGAGCGAAATGCACAACTGGGTCTGGAATCATTAAACTCCCGTAGGAAGAAATTTGATCTTCTTATGCTATACAAAATAGTACATGGTCTTGTCCATTTGGGCGGGCGCACTTTTTTCACATCCAGTAATTCCATTACTAGGGGTGCTACAGTCAAGCTTCGGTTCCCGCGAGCCAAGAGCTCGGCCAGCTCCAATTTCTTCGTATGCCGAGAGGGCGCTGAGTATGACAAGTTGAGTAAGCGCATCCAGATTCCTCCAAGAATCGCGGCCTTCGAAATGGTATTGAGGAACCACGCTTAACCGTTGCTGACGGTTTTGCCTCTTTTTTGTGATTACCTGTCGGGCGAAGTCGCCGATCGGCCAACCGTTGTTAAGCTGTTTTTGAACATAACTGATTTTTTGTTCCACTGTTTTAAAGTTACATTACTGTGTTCATTGGTTGCAGTGGTGAGCTCGCTCACGCTCACAATGGAATAGTAGAATACTGTCTGCTGTAGCAGGCTACTAGCTGGGTAATTCTTAACTGAATCTTAAGGTTTCCGCGCGTTTGCGCTTATTCGAAATCGGGCCTATGTTATTCAAACATGGCAGTATTTAGTATCACAATGACACTTGATGCGTAACAAATACAGATCTGCTGAAACAATAGAGGATATCTGAGTTTCGTTGAATCTCGTCAACGAAAGCCTTAAGGACATGCCACTGAGGATCTCGGAGGGGTCGTAAATCAATTAACGGAGCCGAGGAAGCAGAAGCTTCATAACTAGGTCACTCGTTTGCAATCGTTTTAGACGTTGTTTAGATAGCTGGATAGAAAATGAGACGGGGTTCTAATGGTGTTAATTAGATTTTAAACATGTAACTTTGAAAAGAGTTATTTATGGCAATGTGAGGCGCAAAGCGTCTTTTTTGCAAAGAATTTGAGCGGTATTGTGAGCTGACAAGAAACATATGAGGAAAGCTCAGACTTTATGTTTCAGTGACAAAATCGCGAGCCTGAGCAAACTTTTTCACCTACAGAATTTTAAGGGCGTTCATCTTGAATAGCCTTCAATTGTATTTACTTGTTTTTGTTTGAGTTTGTGGGTTTTTTGTTCTAACATTGTATTTTCACGTGTTGCCTTAGTCCACGTCATGAATAAATAAATAAATAAATAAATATAATGGTCTAAAGATTTTATAATAAAATCTCCATTACCTCTGATACGCACCACATGTTGTTGAAAACCAAAAAAGCCCTAGAAATTTTTTGAAATCCGCGCTTCATCTATATAAAAGGAATTCATATAAATAGTAACCACTGAGTTAAAAATCCAGAAAAAGTTGAACAGAAACCAAAACGCTCAACGCGATCTATACAAGAAAGGTCCTCTTGAGCCCTTTTCCAGGAGCCGACAGAATACGTTAGATCCTACATTATGTGGAGTTACGGATAGATTTTCATCTTGGTGGGCCTGGGAACACGTCCACTTTATCCAAATCCGTATGCCTGCTCCGGAACTTCAGTCTGGAATTTAACCGCTGAAGGCAGTTGTCATTAGCGGCAGGCAAGCCCAAAGCAGGCCGCCGTCCTGAACCGTCTAAGCTCGTCCGTCCTGAACGGATCTCACCAGTTGGTCCCACCCCCCTATAGGCTTGGGCATCTAACGTAGCACATTAGCCAACGACCCGCATTGTGGCGGAGAGGTGCGGGCCGGGGCTGCACACAGAATTCTGTGCGTTAAATTTTTCAACGAAATTTTTTAACGGAAAATTTTCGTTAAATTTCGGGAAAATCGTTAAATTTTGTTAAAAAATACAATTAGCTGCAAACCTATATTTCAAATGAAAAAATCAAGGAAAATCTCACGGTTTCAACTTTAAGAGATCAACAGCTAAAGTTCATGGAATGGAGTGTAACACTGCAATGTGAAATAAACAATTCAACATCAACAAACACAAAAAAATAAACAAGCCCTCAGCAACAAATTACCTACAGGGTGTGGAATAAGAACAGCTATGGAATTATCATGAAAGATTATCACCGACAAGGCATCTTAAAATGTGCGACCAGGCAGAATCCGGAGTCCCTCCTTGCCTAGTTCTTTGCGAAACCTTTTTGTCAGACTGTTCTACGATCGCATACAATCTCGATGCGGGCACACCCCATTAAGTACAGAAAGGTTTAATAATGATACCGGCTGTCCAATAATTCTTGTCCGAAAATTTCACAATTTTTAATTTTTTTCAACTTTATTGAAAAACAAGTCTAATCAACAATATAATCACCACAGTTATCCACAACGGTGGCCCATCGATTGTGAAGGTCGCCGATGTCCTTCGCCCAGAACTCCGGGGCTTCGACTCGAAGAAGTCCGCGATGTCGGATTTGAGGTTGTCGTAGTTGGTGAATTTTCTTCCGGCCAAATGGTGCTTCAGCGGGCGGAACAAGTGGTAGTCGGAGGAGGCGAGGTCCGGGGAATACGGTGGATGGACCACCGTCTCCCAGCCGAGCGTCCCCAACTTTTGCTGGGTCTCCTTCGCCACGTGGGGGCGCGCGTTGTCGTGCAGCAGGTGGACCGAGGCCCGTCGGGGACGGTGGGGGATCCAACGGGCCAGAACTTTGTGGTAGCCGAGTAAGTTGAGTCGATTGTGGATGGTGGACTTGCTGCAGCCGAGCGTCGTCGCCAGTTCACGGGTGGTGGCTTCCTGCTTCTCCTTGATACAGCGACGGACTTCGTCATCATCCACCGTAGAAGGCCTCCCGCTGTGCTCTCTGTCCTCGAGGCTCGTGTCGCCGCTCTCGAAACGATTGAACCAGCGCCTGACTGTGCGTTGGGACACTGCATCCTCCTTGCACGCCCTGCAGATGTTGTCGACCGCGGTGCCCGTGTCGTTGCCCAGCAGCCACTCGTAGTACATGAACGTACGAATTCGACCTTGCTCCATTTTAGCTTGTACTGGTAGCTAGACGCGGCGACTGCGCCTTATATACCCTAGCGTTGAACTCTGGAGAACCTAGAAGGTTTTTACACTTGCCTGATATTATAACACTTCTAAGGAGAATTATAGAATTTTGAAAATTTTCGGACAGGAATTATTGGACAGCCTGGTACAATTGAAAGCCAGTCGGTGGAATGTTTCCACGTTGTCGGACGCACGATTTTCGCGTGCCCGGTGCGCGGGACCAATCCATTTTTTGCAACGTCGCGACCGTGACACGACATCCTGTCACACGTCCCACACTACTGAATAGGTGCGACATGTTGTCGACGTGTTAACGTTCAGGAAAAGTAGCTTCCCAAATTTTTATTATTAGCGCTTTTCTAAGGTAGTTTAAAATACGTCCAGCGGCCTAAAAAATACTTTTTGTTTCGGCCGTTCCAGGTGGTGGGCAAAAGTATTCTGGGATAAGCAGCGCCAGGTGAGGATAGGCATATCTTACGAGGAGGTTAGACCAGTATACATTTGTCGATTTGCATTCCACTTCTACAGGATGTCGTGGAGGCGATTTGAATGCGTATTTGACCCCACAATGGCTTAGGCCAGCCGATGAACAAGTTAGCGTTTTATCCTTCCCATACAAGTATCATACCAATTCTCCGACCCCGGAGCGATGGAAGACTTGGTTGGCCTGGGCGGAAAATCCGAACCACGAACCTGGTATCGCACACCTCCTCCGACTGCTCTACCCGCGCGTCAAAATGCGTTATTTCCAAAAATTCATGAAAACATCAAGATATTCTTGCTGATTTCAATAGTTTTTCAAGAACAATTCTAGTCGGGAGGTTGAGGCCTGCAACGATCGTGAAGACTAAGGTTAAATGTGATAAAATCGCTGGGAAAAAATCCGTTAAAAATTCCGTTAAATTTCTAAAAATTTCCGTTAAGCCATTGAGCCAGATTTTAACAAAAAATGCCGTTAATTCGTTAAATTCGTTAAATTGTTGACCGTTAAATGTGCACCCCTGGTGCGGGCCATAGGTAGCGTCATGGATAAGTCCTCAATGTGGGTCATTTATTACGCAGCCTCGGTTACAGTACCATGATAACATTTGATTCCGAGGAGGTTCACTTTGTACGACAGTACCACATTTACCGTACAATCTTTAACTATTAAAAGGCTCACGTAGTCGTTCATTTCGTACGGTTGGTGGTTACGATGACTATGCGTGGCGAAGAGATCCTCCTGGGGCGGCGAGCCGTATAAGTAACGCGTAGTGTACGGCTGCGGAACCTGAACACAAATCGATCTAATCGATGATCGATTTCGAATCTGGGCGCTCGCACCTGTTTCTGAGGAGATTTCGACCGGTTCCGGCCCAGTTTCTTGAAAAAACTGGCCATCTGGAAGAGAATTCTGTAAGAAACAAGCCCGCCACGTGGCAACACAACAAACATGGAAGAAGGTTGAAGGAGACGTCCTTGTTCAGCAACAGAATCTAATGCTCAAATGTCGCCTGGAGAATTCGGAAATAGCCGAGCGAAAGCATACGAGAACATTCTAGAAAACGCGTAATCGATCAGGAACGAAGGAGGAGGAGTAGGATTGCAACACTTGTTCCAGTTTTTTGCTTGCAAGGGAGATGCAATGCTACCGCGGGAAGCGCTCGGTAGATAGCAAGCTCTGTTGACGATTTAATGGCATAGACACTGCACCGTAGGACAAATGTTCATAATTGAATTATTTCTTTTATTTTAAACTTTTTATCAAATTTACCCAATGTTTTGATCCTTATGGAGGCTTCCGCTAACTGCATTTGCAGGTGAAATTTGATAGAATATTCGTCACTTACAATGTCAGAAGATTACGTCAAACTTGGGTAATTAAACTTCATCGGAAAGACAATCCGTTCGGATCATGCTGACGCAACAGCACCAAACAAAATAAATCTACCAAACTAGGTGATGAGAACTGACCAACTATTCAAATATACTTTGCATATAGCACGATAATTACTATAGTGTATTGAACTCCTAAATCTTTCCAGAAGAGAAAAACTACTAGATCAATGCAAGGTAGCATAAATTTTGAAAACTGAAATTGAAATGTGGAGGAAGTGGGTCGGAATTTAGGGTCCAAGGGGTCCACGTCTTAGGATTTTTTTCCCTCAAGGTTTTCATTTCATTTCATTTCATTTATTGCACAAGTTGTGCGCCTTAAATAAATAAACAACAGCAGACAGAAACAAAAACAGTGCTGCATGTGCATGCTGCAGTCTGAGTGTTTTTCGAACCTTTGATCATAAATATTTGGGAATCGTTTATACGATTTGGGATCGTAGCAAACTCATAGCCAGTAATTGGAGAGAGAGGAAATAAATATGGCAGCAGCAGTACAAAAAGAAAAGTGGACAGAAAAAGAGCTTTGCGTGTTAATGCTTCTGTGCCGTTGCAATCACCATTACACCATCAATAAGCTGAAACGATGTGAGAGAGCGAAGAGAATGTATGAAATGTTGAGAATAAGGAGAAGAGACAATGAGTAAAGCTACGAGCTGAGAAATTTAATGACGGTTCGAAAAGCACTCATATAATTGACAGCAACAATACTAGATTAAATATCTTTAATGCAAGTTATCCTTATCTGCCGATGTCTTCTTGGAATTTGCGAATGTGAATGTTGCTGATTTAAAAAAGCAGGAAGCGAAATAGTAGATCAGAGCAGAATTTGCCGATGCGAAGTCCATGGAGAAAGATCCACTGGTTCACTAGAAAATAGTATGCTAAAAGCAATTCTCATTGAAATTGAGATCGCTCCGAAAGGCAAGATTCACCAACCTGCGTCTGAAAACTGAGCCCGATTGGGCTTGAAAGACTTCAATGGGTAATATACGAACAATCTAGAGCACCGTTAAAACACAATATTGAACAGCTTATCTCTGCCAGCGCGTTGGATTCTACTGTAAGAGATGCAGAGTCTATTTCGCTTAGAACTAACGGGCCGAAAAACCCAGTGCTTGCTCGCTGAGAGACTCACCTCGTTCCTGGTGATGCGGAAGCAAACGACCAGGTCAGATATTATCCTATGGACTTGAAGTGACAGCAGTTTGAAATGCATCAGACGATTTTCATAGGTAGGGAGGAGAAGGCGATCCGTAGGATTCGAACATCGGTACCATAAAAGTCTTGTAAAGAGCTTCTGTATTTTCTCGATTTTGAGCACATAGTTTCTTGTTCTGGGCTTCATAAAGGCGAGCAATATTCCAAGTGAGGCAATAGGTATGACTTGTATAAGCGAACCAGTATTGCAACATCAGAACATTCAACATTCCGAAAAATTAGGAAAAGTGCTGAGTATGATTTCCGTACAATGAAGTCTATGTGAGATCTGAATTCGAGCGTGGGTTCAAAGAGAACTCCCAAGTCCTTAACAGTGCGACAGCTGGATAAAAGCACACCACCAATCTCATATTCCACTGGTTCTAATGTTCCAATATGCATCATCTGGCATTTATTTAAGTTGAGAGGAATTTCCCACTCAGATGCCCATGCAACCATTTTCTCAATGGCATTAAATGCCTGCCTTACTTCCGCATAGTTTCCGTGAAATTAAGGTCAAAAAAGGAAAGGAATAGCATATTCTTATCGTCTGATAAAAAAAACTTTGATGCATCCAGCTTTCTATGTACGTTTGAGCACGCTCAAACTGACGCTCTTCACTCGGACGGCCCTTTGAGCGGAAACGTCGCCGCTCAACTAAGGTGGCCTCACAACTGCATCAACCGCTACCTGAAGGACATATAAGCCTGCAAGGAAAAACGCTGGCTGCCCGTCCAAGAAAGTTATCCAGAAGAGATCAAAGACGCCTGATTCAGCCGGTTTTCAACAGTTCGCCAAGGGCCTCCGACGTCATCTAGACCTCTATATCGAGGTGGAAGACACTACGCAGCCTAAACCGCAGTCCTACAACCGTACTGTTCAACTCAACTTACAGTGGGGTCCAAAAGTTTGTAAACGCTTTCATTTTACGTCATAACCTGCATTAAAAATGTCCAAACAAAGTGTAATTTGGATATGTGGTAGCGAATTAGATCGTAATAAGGATCATTTGATCTACGTTCGCTCCGAAGTCTGGACTTCGGGATGCTTTTCAACGAGGAGAGCAAGTTTAATCTGTTTTGATCTGATGGACCGCACTACGTAAGAGGTCCTAAAGGAGCTAGGTACGACAGAATGTATCAATTGTCAACTACATACTAAACATGGCGGAGGAAGCATTATGGTTTGGGGAGCTTCAGCGCTCACGGAACAGGCCCTATTTAGCATATCCAAGGAGTTATGGACACCAAACGCTACCAGGAAATTTTGAAGAATGTTATGCTTCCATATGCCAGAAGAAAATTCCAAAGGCCGTAAATTTTCAAGGAGGACAACTATCCGGAACATGTTTCGAAGGCGTTAAGGAGTGGTTCAATAAAACTGGAATATCTTTACCTTATATTGCGGCTTTCTCAGGCACCGAATCTGAACCCAATCGAACACCTGGATCACCTTGCTTAAAGTTTAGCAAGTCTCACAGCAAGGAACCATGCCGAAAAGTTTAAACAATTAAGGCAAAAATGAGAAGATATCGAACCCGACGTGATCAACAAACTTCTAGAGTTCATGGCGAGGAGCTGTGAAGTTGTAATTGAAGCAAAAGATTTGAAACTCGCTATTAGTATAACCGCATTGTTTCAGTAACTATAACTTTCTGACTTCGATAATAAAGAAAGCTGCTGAAGTGCTGTAACACTCGTGGCAGATTTCAGGGCTTTTCCTTTTTTATCCATAAAATATGGAAAGCACCGATATAAAACAGCAGTGATGATGCGATACAAGAAGATTTGTTAATTGCCACAACGTATGCAAATTTCACATTTTTAAATATGATTTGAAGCGAGTTATAGCGAAAAATGCAAGCCTTCACAAACTTTTGGACGCCACTGTATGAAGCGAGCCTCCTCCCACGGGTTAGAAAACACGGGCAAAGCACGGGTTAGAAAAAGATGAGATACGCCTGCAGCTAATCTGAAAGGCAAGAAAAAGCGCATTTTTCAATTCTAGGTTGTATTCTACAAAGAAAGTAATGTGAACTTGAGGAGTCTGGTGGGTATAGACACTACGGGAGAGACTTAAGGAGAGAGGAGCGAGTGTTTCCCAGGAGCAACATTGGCGGTGGAAGTTTTTTGGTTTGGCTTCGTTTTCTGTATTACGGTCCTGTTGTGTTGGAGTTCGTCTCGCATAAGATAAAAATCGAGGACCATCGAGGAATGCTCAGAGATCATTTGCTGCCATAATCGTAGTCATAGGCTTGTTAAGTCGTATTTCTGAGCATGGATTCATGAATGACTTCACTCAGTGTTGTGTGGGCAGAAGGTCGAAATAGAAGTATTACCTGGAATTTACAAAAGCTAGATGTTGGTGAATGATGAGACTGTCCACTTATAAAAGATTTATTGAAAAACCGCTAGTTGCGGAAAAGACAAGGTAGAAACAAGGGTATGTGTGATTGAGGAATCGGCTTAAGTAGGCACCGGGTTACTGCAGGAAGGACGTTGCCAGAATAGAGCACATACGAGTTAACAAGGAAGTAGGCTACGGAAATGGTGAGGCTAACCAGGCCAGATTGTTACGAATTGAGCGAGCATCAACAAGAGATGCTTTACATGAGGTACTTTACAGTTCAACCAATTACAGCATATCATGGATACCAAACTTGTCCTCTGCCCACTATCCTTTGTTGGTAAACTTATCCATTAGTGTTAACCTATTACATTATTAGTTGTGATCCCGGCCTCTGGAGAGGTAAAAGTTGTTCTCCAGGGGCCGGATTCATCAAAGTTGCTGCAGTAACTTCAAAGGAGAATTGTAAGCGAAAGCTCAGATAACGCAGCCTATCAAGCGATATGGTGAGCGATAAGCCGCGTTATCTGAGCTTTCACTTACAATTCTCCGTTAACGTTACTGCAGTAACTTTGATGAATCCGGCCCCAGATTCCAGTTCCTAACTTGATAAAGAACTTGGTGAGGCCTTTTTTGAACAACAAAGTTTTTAAAAATGGAACCATGTCCTCAGTTTCTGATCTCAGGAAAGCCATTAGCCCCTCATGCATGTGGCAAGTGTAGAGCAATTATTATTGATAACCTTTTCAATAGTATGCCAAATAGAAATTCTGATGGCTTTACAACAAAGCCGATTTATAACAAAGTAATAATCGTATTTTGGCCAATATTGTTTTTGCAATGAAATGAGGATTTATGAAGCGGACGTATAATTTTGCATTGACTTACTTCTTCCATTTTTTCAATAAAAACTCATAATACAGTGCACCGATCAGCTATTTATTTATTGTTTATTAATGGATGTATACTAACGTACGCGCAAAGACGCGCTAAAACAAGGAGAAAGAGAGAGAACATCCAAATGGATGGACATATCGTGGGCACTGAACTTATATAAAAAGCGGTGCTAATGAAGCTAATAATAAAAGGCCCTAACTAATTGAGTTGGAACAAAACATCAACTGAACGACGAGGATGAACAACAAAAACGACGTTCATAGAAAAAGGCTATCAAGAATTCTTCCGCAACGTCCAAGAAATTAGTTTTTCGTAGGATTTTCTTGAAGAGACACTTCGTCTTTAGCAATAAAGTGGTTTATTAAAGGAATAATACGTTGGCAGAAGAACCTTGACATGCTACCATATTTAGCGAAAAAACTTTCAAGTTTAAAGATTCTCCTCTAGTACGTGAAGACAATTTTAAAAAGTGACAAAGTTGATATTCGCTCTTTTAGTTTATTATGGCCGCCATTAGAACAGCATTCCTCTGTCTTAATATTCTCTTAGCTGGTCAAACAAAACGTTTTACGTCTCCCTAAACAACAAACAGTATAGTGATAGTGAACCCCAGAACACCGTGTTACGAATTTTCTAGTAGAACTATCTCGCACACCTTCTACGAGCAGTTTGGAAATTGTTCTGCCACACTCAAATATAGGACGAATATAAGTCTTGTATGCCTCGATCAAAACGGATATGTACCTCTATTGTTCCAAGAGCCTTAAAGAGCCAAAGTATTGTATGCATGAAGCTTTGGTGAAGATGCTTTTGCTATGAAGATCAAAACAGAGTCTATTATCAATAACAAAACCTAAACCACGGACTTTGCTTGCCAATCCATTTTAAAGCCTTCAACATAATATGGTAAGAAGCTCGTTAACTCTTTCGAGCTCTTGCTTTTTTATACGGTAGCGAAACGCGTACATGGTTAAAAAAACTGGCTACAAGACACGATGCGCCAACGAAGACTTGAAAGAGCGATTCTTGGTGTTCGTTTAAAGGATAAAATACGGTCGACAGTTAATCACCACAGATCAAGACTAAAGTATTGGATTCACCATGCTCTTAAAAGGAAGTCGCTGATTGCAAATAAGCTATCCAGAACCGAACGTTCTTGGCCACGCACTGCAGCCGATTACCTGATAGAAACGAAGTAAGGGAAGTCCAAGAACAAGATGGCTGGGCGACATCGCAAAATACAGAGGGACAATAGCAAAAGAAGTCCTAAGAAATTGAACCGCTCTCATTGAAGGGAAACGAGATCGCTGAACTCTTCGCTAGAGCAGCGCTTAGATACTTGTTAGGCCTATGTTATACTTCGGCGACGCGTCGGCCGACGTCGGCGACGCTGTGCTTTGCGGGCAGCTACGCACTGCGTGGCAGCCCGCCCAACACAGCGTCGCCGACGACGTCGCCGAGAGCTCCGCAGGGGGTGTTATACTTCCGCCGCCGACGTCGCCACCGACGTCGCCACAGACGTCGCCACCGACGTCGTCCGTGGATCGGTCGCCGCGCTGTGCACGGCGACGGGCCGTCGCCGGCCTCATTCAAGGCTGGGAGAAAATGCGCTCAGAGGGAGTATTTTGTTTGTGGGTGGGTTCTTCGTTCCCGGCACTGTCAACATCCTCGGCGGACCTCGAATTACGAAATCGAAAGTGCAAAAACGCCCGTCTTGCGGCATCCAGCCAATAGTGTGAAAAAACCAACGGTCGCGTCAGACTCCTAAGTGGAGAAATAGAGTTCGCTTCAAAATATAGTTCATGCCTACTTTGAATCGACATGAGTTTCATAACCGCACATCAAGAAGGCGCCTCGTTTGCTTACTTTCTCTCAATGTCGGCCATCATTTTGACGATGTTTAGCACCTATCGCGCCGTAATCATCTTGGCTCTTCATCACTTGATACTTAAATAGGTTACATATTCGCGCTCACAATCTTCTTTTCCTCGCACACTACAAGATTTCCAATTATGCTCTACCTTAGACAAATCACATTTTATTCTATTCAGATATTCTATCGCCCAATTATGCAATCGCGTCTGCTAAATTTGCATTTCTTAAAGAGTACATACAGAACAACAAGTCATCATCAAGTCTTGAAACATTAAGAAGAATTAAGAATAAAAAATCCTTTTGAAGATTAAGAAAAGCACAAAATGTATGCAATCGGCAGACTGGTGGCCAAATGATGACATTGAAAGCGCGCTCCGATGCTAAAAATGCGCTCCGATGCTCTCCTGTCAACGACGTCCCCGACGCCGCCACAGAATCTGTTGACGACGTCGCCGACGTCGACCACGCGTCTGTGGCGACGTCGGCGGCGTCTGTGGCGACGTCGGCGACGTCGCTGGTGACGTCGGCCGACGTCGGTGACGGGCCGTCGCTGACGTGTCGCAGCGTCGGCGACGCGTCGCCGAAGTATAACATAGGCCTTAGCCGTTGCGATGAAAGAGACGTAATAATATATATATATATATATATATATATACATATATATATATATATATATATATAAGGGGTATAGGAGGTCTTAGTCTCATATTCTTAGTTAAATAATATTAACATAATATTATTTAACTAAGAACATGAGACTAAGACCTCGTATACTAATAACATGAGACTTATGCAGCGCAAAGGGTAAACCGTTAGTTATTCTGGGGCCGGAATCATCAAGGAAGGTATGGATAGAAACACCGCAGGGTAAGACCATCACTCACCCGCGGTGCGTAAGGCGCCTTTTATACTCGCGCCGCCTCGCGGCGCGGCGTGATGGTTGACATAGCTATCGATTTTTCGCGCCGCCCGGCGGCGCCGCATCGCATTCATACTCCGCCGCCTCAAAACACCACACTTGACGGAATTTTGGGTTACGGTATTCGGCGAATCGCGCCGCTGGAGGGAAGGACGCGGCGCGGCGCGATCAGCTGCGGCAGACTCGATGTGGAGTGGGAGATTCACCACCGAGATGAATCATATTGCTATGTACTCCTTGTTTTACCTCCTCAACTAACAAAACTAAGAAGGTGTAGCAAAATTACCGCATTGTTGAACTTTCAGGACTCCAGAGGTCGATGAGAGGACGAAAAGGTTGTTTTTTTTTACCAAACTTTTCCTGGGGGGGGGGGTTATTTAGGGTGTCATCACGAATCTGACATCCGTTTTCGGTGACCATTACCTTAGTCACACATATGACTAAGGTAATGGTCACCTTGTGTGCTAGCAGCTCTTGCGGAGCCACATCACCGTCTGCCTCAAGAATCAACGATTAAACACTTGGAGCAAAGAAGAGCTGTTAAACTGGATTCTAATGCTTCTCATCTGGAAAAGTCACCATCTCGAAGGCCTGTCGAATTGTAGTAAAGGAGTCCATTCAAGCCTACGGAAGATTGAAGCTGTTAGAAGCCGCTGGGAAAGGTTCAAGCATAAAGCGCTGCAAACAAGATCTCTGCGATCAGAAGGCAATAATGTCAGCCCTTGTGGATAAGGATGGAACAACGCAAACGTCTCGAAGAGCGATGGAGGCCATCGTTCAAGAATTCTACACAGATCTGTTCCGTTCTTCCATCACTGTCCCGAAATGCTCGATGCCACTAGCTGAGGAAGTACCTCCCATTCTGGAATCAGAAGTTGCTCATGCCATCAGAAGGATGAAGTCGGGCACTGCTCCCGGACCGGACGGCATTTGTGCTGATCTCCTTCGTGCGGGTGGCAGTGCCCTCTGCTCACTTCTTGCCAAGCACTTCAACCACTACCTTCGACTTGGTAGGATTCCAGACTCATGGAAGGAGTCGAAAACAGTTTTAATCTTCAAAAAAGTCAGCAGGAGGATATCAACAACTATCGACCCATCAGTCTTCTCTCGGTTGTGCACAAGATCTTCACCAAGATACTGCTTAATGGCATGGAGCGTTGCTTTGACGAGTATCAGCCAGTGGAGCAAGCAGGGTTTCGCAAGGATTTCTCCTGCATGGACCATATTCAGACTGTCTCACAGCTCATCGAGAGGAGCCGCGAATACCACCTCCCACTTGTCCTTGTCTTCGTGGATTATCGGAAAGCATTCGACTCTGTGGAAATCAACGCCGTTCTGAACGCGCTTGTGCACGCTGGTATACCATCGCCCTACATCCGACTTCTCGACGAATGCTTTTCGAACACATCGACTACCATCCAGCTGTTCGATCGAAAGCTTAAAATTCCTATCGGGAAAGGAGTACGGCAGGGAGACACGATTTCTCCCAAGCTATTCACAGCGGCACTCCAGGATGCCATGAAGGACTTGAACTGGGACGATAAAGGCTACCTTGTCGACGGTAAACGGATCAGCAACCTTCGCTTCGCCGACGATATTGTTCTCATCTCTACCAGCACGGCAGAAGTCGAGGAAATGCTGAACGAGCTCAATGTGGCAGGCATGAGGATTGGATTGGACATGAATAAGTCCAAAACACAATTTATGGTCAACCAGTGGTGTGACACGGGAATCGTAAGGTTAAGTGGAGTCGCTCTACAACAGGTCGACTCCTACGTCTATCTGGAAAGAGAGCTGAACGTGGTTAACGAACTCGCTCCTGAAATCGCCCGCAGGAGACGCGTAGCATGGGCAGCCTTCAGTTCGATTCGCGAAGTCACCGATCAGGTCAAGGATGCCGGCCTTAGGGCCTCGACATTCAACGCCTCTGTACTGCCTGCGATGTGTTACACGACGGAAACCTGGCCCGACAACAAGACAATCGCCAGAGCGATGCAAACTACGCATCGTGCACTGGAGAGATGTCTTCTGAGGACAAGCCTTCGTCAGCAATGGCAAGAAGGCCTACGAAGCTTGGAGTTACGGGAGAAGTCGCAATTAGCAGACCCGCTGCAGTACATGAAGAAGTCCAAATATCGCTGGGCCGGACACCCTCGACGAAAGGACGATAGATGGAGTCTCCGCGTCACAGAATGACTCCCGAGGGACCATAAGAGACCACTGAGACGACCGCCAACGCGGTGGGCAGACTCATTCTCAAGATCTTTCAGAGAGCGGAGTCTGCCACCAGTACCTTTCGTAACCTAGGAAGGGGATGGAGCGCGTTTTAAACACTGAAACGCACCATCGCCGCCTTGTAATGTGGTCGTGGGTGTTCTAATGAGGTTGAGGTCCACGAACGCTAATAACAAGTTATAAGAGAAGATAAAACCAACCGCTTCTAGAGATCGGTAGCATGTCTCCTTCTCCATTCCATAGATAGAAGCATGATTTCGTATGAAAAAAGTGGTGAAATTTTCCGGTAAATTTGAGAATTTACCGAAAATTTTCGTTAGGAGATTCATCACGAAAGTGCCGACAAATCCGTTAGACCAGTGAATCATTAACCGTCAGACGCACACCCCTGATACCCACGATGTGGCGGGTAGGGTTTATCATGAATGGACGGTACAGGGGTGCGTACGTTCACCCCCTATACCTTGCATATCCGCGGGTATGCGCCTTGGTGAATTCGTGGCCAGCCTAGAATTTTTATGTAAAGATCTTAGCTGATGAGGAACACGATGGTGACTTTCCTGAGCCGTGTTAGCGAATTCTTAGGTTAATGGCGAATGAATCGGCAACGACGGATTAACCAATAAATTTGCACCCGGGTGTATATCAAGGTGGTCTATAGGAGAGGTTGCATCTACGCGTATGTAGAACTGCAGTAAAGGGCATCCGAAGTCTTGAAAACCACCTTTAGGTCCCCGCTACCACGCGGTAGCAACCCTTATCGCCGTCAGCAATTCTGCAGAAGCTTCAAAACAAAAGCCGATTTTTTCTATCGAGTTCTTGTCGGCTACGGAGTGGCCACATGACCCGCAGCTGCCGACGTCGGAAACGTGCACTGACGTCGGTTTTGACGAATTTTCTTATGACATTGGCCGCGCGATTACAACATCAGCGGGTCAGGCGACCGCCGATTGATAGATGGGCGAGTGTAGTACATTCGCTCCGAATGGCTGTTTCATCGAGAGAGATTAGAATGACAATTACATACGTATTTTGTCAGACGGCGTGGTGGTGCAATCGGAGGAGGCTCCGGCTGTCGCATGCGCATGATTCCAGGTTTCTGGTTCGGATTTTTTGCCTAAACCAGTCAAGTCCTTCATTCCTCCGGGGTGGGTGAATAGATATCATACTAGTCTGAGGCGGATAAAACACTGACTTGCTCATCTGCTAGCCACCGCAAGCCCTTGTATTGGCCAAATACACCTTTCAATCGCTTTGATCGCTTCCACAAAATCCCGCAGAAGTAGCATGCATGGCGCATTCCAAACAGGAACTGATTAACGTTGTCCTTTATTCTTCACCCTTATTCTACAAGGAAGGTACCTGAACCAGTTTTACGACGAGGCAAATGCGTAGAGGATTATTGTAGGCGACGGGAGACCGTAGAGAATGCGCTGCGCATTCTGCTCGTCGGAGTGATGGTAAGATCACGATTACTAGCACTTCCATAGCAGGTCTAGCCAGTGATTTGGGTGTGTCTCTAACTAGCATCTCCTACGCTCTAGAGGACATTATACTGGACCGGGAATCGAACCCAGCCAACCTGCGTCCAGCAACAGCTCCTACTCCACTTAGCCAAGCGTGTCATGGCGAAAAAAGCTATCAACATCCAGAAAATACAGAAAAAAAGGAAGGTAATAAGCAATTCTTTTTGAAATGCGCCACGCATTCTACTTCTACTAGATGTCATGAAGGCAGTTTGAATGCTCATTTGGCCTATACGTGCGACTGCAACTTGCGCTGGCCAAACGATGGACAAATCAGAGTTTTATCGTTTCCTCACCGACTCCCGAAGGTGAGAAACCCGAAACTACAACTGCGATTCAGAACAGGCTGTGCCTCCTCCGACTGCACTACCATGCGCCCAATATCGAAAGAAGCCATGCTAAACATTCTTAGCCTTTGAAAAGCTCTCAATCTTGTTTGCACCGAAAGAGTGTCTCATCAAAATTCCACATGACAGTCCAAATCAATGCAGCAAAATCAACAAAACAACGGAACCGCTGTTCGCGGCCAGAATATCCCACCGTCCACAGCTGCTATTCGTCAGGATAGTTTTCGAAGAAAGCAATAAACACCATGATTAATGAGAGACACGAGCTCTAAGTGCAATAGAATGGAGGAAAAGTGTGGGCAACGAACGACGATTTCACTCCGGATTCTTGAAATCCTCAACTTGGAAATCGCTGAAGGACTGTTCTTCTTTGGTGGTTAAGAATTTCCTTCCTTTCTAAGTTAGGGAAAACTAGGCACATGGTAGCGCAGTTGGACGAGGCGCTGGCTGTCATATGCTCCCGATCCGCGTCCCTTGGTTCGGATTTCCCGCCCAAGCTAACCAAGACTTTTATCCCTCCGGGGTCGGTGAATTGGTACCAGACTTGTCTGGGAAGGATAAAGCACTGACTTGTTCACCGGCTGGCCACCGCAAGTCATTGTATGGCCAAATACGCATTCAACTCGCCTCCACGACATCCCGTAGAAGTAGAATGCGTGGCGCATCCCAAAGAGGATTGAATAACGCCGTCCTTTATCCTTTATCCTTTTACCGAAAATCGGAGTAATAGATTAAGCTCAAGCCGTTGATTTCAGCGAGACTCCTATGTAGAGCGATAAATCGCAACAGATGCACTCAGGATGCGATGAGGTTTAAACGAGGGAGTCGCTTTGAAAAGCAGAAAAATCGGTACTTGTCTTTAAAATGGCCTACATGACGAGTGGAGTGCACCAGTCAATAGTATAGCCTACGAAGGGAGATCTAGAACGGACCAGACCAGATTGACCCGTATCGAACGGGCGTGCACTATCAGTGCCCTGATTGGCTAACGCGTGCTCAGACGGTGCTCTGATCGGCTGTGATTGGCAGGCGCGCTCCTGCCTCGTCATGCTGCCCACATTAGCGACTAGTACAACTGAGTACTTCTGTAATATGGCCTACATCAGGAAATGAGCGACTGCACCAGATCAAATCTCGCCGTTTCGAACTGAGTTGTCACAAGGGCGGACGTAAACTATCGGTATTGTGATTGGCTGGCGTGTGCTCGATCGATAGCTTGATGGGCTGTGATTGACAAGCGCTCCCGCCTATCTATGTAGGCCACTTTAACTACAAGTATCAAAGACCAAAATTATTGGACAGATTAAGGTTTGGCCGAGTCCTTCAACAAAATTAGAAGTACGTAAAGAGAACGATAGAATCGCAGCCAAGACAATGGTCCTCGAGATGCGAGAGAGAGATATGAACGGAAAGTAGAAAACCTCTTAAAGAGTGAGACAAAGGTACTTGTCTTTAATTTGGCCTACATGAGAAAAGAAGGAGGTTATCACTAGACCATTCATGTCGCATGGAACCGCCGTGACACTGAGAGCAGTCTTGTACAGTCGTCGCCCTTCATTGGCCGGCTCGTAAATGATACGTGCTTTGACTGGCTGTGATTGGCTGGAGCACTCCTACTCCCCTTATTGCTCATATTATCGACAAGCAGAAAATGATTACTAGTCTGTAATGTGGCCTACATGAGGAAGGGTGCAGCCGCACGAGACCTATATAGTCGCGCCACATCAAGAGGGCGTACCACAAACGAGCGGGTATGTAATGTCGCCGCCGTGATTGACTGATGGATGTTCCACCGAAAATTTGATTGGTTGTGATTGGCTAGCGCTCCGCCTATCTATCTATGTAGGCCACATTAACAACAAGTACAAAAAAGATAGATCCGCAGTACACAAGTAAACCATGGCTCTCAAGATGCGTGGGACCGTGTGAGATGACGATATTACTCGGGGCGCAGGAGTATTCTCTACTGGAGCGATGTTTCTAGTAAACAGAGCGGAGAATGATGAATGGGAACTCATGCTTCTTAGTGATCTACGTCGTACACAATATCCGGAAGAACACTGAGCAACAGTGGCGTTCTTTTCAAAGTCTCCGATGACGGACGAGAGCGATGAACGCGCATGAAGCCGGAACGGAAAAACCGACGAAATCCGAGAACAGTTGAGGAAACGGACAAAAAGCAAGGAGCGCCGCTGCACTTCCGACGGTGCCCGGCGACAACTTTCAGCCAGAGTTTCGGCGGTTCCGTCAATGAATGTGGATTTGCAATTAGCAAAGCTAAGCGCTCACAGGGCGCGTGTAGCGCAGTCGGAGGAGGCGCCGACGGTCGCGTGCACCCGATACCTCGTTCCTGGTTCGGATTTTCCGCCCAAGCCAACCAAGCCTTCCATCTCTCCGGGATCGGTGAATTGGTACCAGACGTGTCTGGGAAGGATAAAGCGCTGACTTGTTCATCGGCTGGCCACCGCAAGTCATTGTATGGCCAAATACGCATTCAAAGCGCCTCTACGACATCCCGTAGAAACAGAATGCGTGGCGCATCCCAAAGAGGATTGAGTAAAGCCGTCCTTTACCCTTTATCCTTATCCTTATGCTCTCTCAAAGTTTTCGAATATTCGAATGGTTTCGAATGGTCAGAATTTTCAAACGAACATTCGAAATCGAATTAAATAACAGCACTAATTTCCATTTGAAGTGTTTTCAAATCGAAGTATATAACCAAACAATTTTCTACTTTCAATATTTTTTAATTGAAATAAATAACCATATCATTTTCCATTTTCGAAATACCATTTCAAATAGGTCACTTTTAAATCGAATTTGACACCCTTCTAAGCAAGCTTGAAGCTTTCGAACACCAAACCGAACATCTTCCAAACTTCAGAAGAAATTATGGACTTTCTAACATGCGTAGAACACTTTTTTCTTTCAAAAAATTTAGCATCTTTAATTATAAAAATTAATATCAAAAATAAAATTCCAATCAATAATTAAAAATTAGAACCAAATCAAATTTATTATAGTATCGAAATTTTTTAGCTTTTTTAATCAACAAACTCAGTAAGTGAACAAGCTGTTTGAGAGTCTATAGAACCTATATCTTTAAGAAAAATAGTGAATTAAATAGTTTAAACGTGCATAGAGGCAACAATTATTTAGTACACTCATCCGTCAGAGCGGCCTCTCAGCCGCACTTACGGCTTCTTAACGGCTTCGCCGTGGTAATAACTTCTCATAGTCAGTTGTAGCTGCCACCTGTGTCATGGTTTCCTTAGGAAAAACATCTTAACTACGTCCATTGGTGCAAGTTAGAGAAAAATCGAAAAAAGGAACGACATCCACACAAAACGATTATTTGGCCAATATCGATTGATGGCAATTGATGCTTCAAAAACAAACTTCAAATTTGTGTTCAGCAACCTCAGTTACCCCAGGGCTGAAATTTCGGGCTGTTTGAACGTCACCTACATAAAATCGATAATTTGATCAATATCAATTGATGGCGATCGATACTTCAAAACTCACACATATACACACATACGTTTACACCTTTATATATAGTAGGATAGGATACTGGAATAATGTAGTATGTAGAAGAAGAGATCGCGCCATGCACTTGACTGTTCGTCGCACATTTTATTTGGTTGATTGTGTAAATTCTGCTTGCTTGAAATAGTGATGTAAAAAACATGTGTTTTTAATAAATGTTGTAGCTGTATGGCTTATATCTATGTTACTCTACAAAAACAGATTTTTTGCTATAAATCGAATAAAAATATTGACGACGATCTAGTCGAGTGCATGACGTCATCCCCTTTTTCAATTCAATAATAAAATGTTAGTTTGTGTTTTGAAACAAAATTTTCTTCATTTTCCAGCAGCATTTGCACCAACAATCAAATTCCCTATAAAATTTTAAATGCATTTTAAACAGTGTGTTCAAATATTGGGTCAAGTGAATTAAATAAATTTTATTCGTTTCAAGTAGGCAGCATTTACACTATCAATCAAATAAAAAACGCCACGATCTAGTCGAGTGCACGGTCCAATCTCTTCTTCTATCACAGTAAATGACTGCTGCAAATGGGCTTTATAATAAAATTTAATTCATTATTTTTGCATGAAAACTAATCATTTTATAAAATTTCCGTTCACCTAATCCAGTAAGTGAATTTAAAATTTTTTGATAAAGTTATACTAAATTCGATTTTTACAAAAAAAAATCTAATTTTTTTTGAAGTCTCTTTCGCCTGATCTCAAAAGCGCTCCTTTTGATTTGGAAAATGTAGAGTTTGAACTCAAAAGCGTCGAACTTGCTTAGAAAAGAGCCCCATTTGGATTTTTTTGGAAAATGTCGAATATGACGTGAAAATACACGTATAATAACAATATAAATATAATATAAATCAATTTAAAAAAAAATGTATATATGTATGTATGTAATATTAATGTATAATATGTATGTAATAAATAAATGGAATAAAAGTTTCATATAATAAGAATAAATGTAATAAATATAATTCACCAAAAATTTCTAACGGTACAAGGATGCGCCATGCATTCTGCTTTCACAACGACATTGAAGGATTTGAATAACAAGGCCTACAACCAAGCACCAAGCAATCTATCGTCCAATAAAAATGAATGACGAAGGAATTAATGTAAAGAATGTAATAAATGTCAAATATAATGTTTAATATAATAATGTACTTTAATAATAATAAAAGGAGAAAGGACGGCGTTACTCAATCCCTTCTGGGATGCGCCAGCGCATTCTACTTCTACGGGATGTCGTGGAGGCGACATGAATGCGTATTTGGCCATACAATGACTTGCGGTGGCCAGCCGATGAACAAGTCAGCGCTCTATCCTTCCCAGACAAGTCTGGTACCAATTCACCGACCCCGGAGGGATGGAAGGCTTGGTTGGCCTGGGCGGGAAATCCGAACCAGGAACCTGGTATCGGGTGCACGCGACAGTCGCGCCTCCTCCGACTGCGCTACACGCGCCCAATGTACTTTAGGATGTGTAATATAAATATATAATATAAATAAATCAAATATTACAATTGGAGTGGAAATGACGCAAAAACACATGGGTTAATTCAAGCCTAGCGGTTAGCTAACCGCAAAAGGATGCGCCATGCATTTTGCTTTCACACAATGACATTGTAGAATTTCAATGCAAAGGACTTTAACCAGGTACCAATCCATTATCTAAGCAAGAAAGCATCCATCAGCTGTTTTTCGCAGACAGTCAGCTAGAGGTGATCGTTCGGAACCGCGACGGGCCACTAAATCTGAATTACGTGCTGTTTTGCAGCACGCGGCAGTTCCTGGCGTTTAGTGGTCGTAAAATCACCACCATTACACCGCTCAGACAATCGTCATTAGCTGAAGCATTACTGCAGATACGCAGAGCTAGCACTACACCTTGTACTTGTACAGCACGGCTATTACTAGCTGAACAATCAAAATTCTTTTAGTTTCAATTATTTTAAATTTTGAAGGGGCCGACCCCTGCACGGTATCTTCACGTCGTGTCAAAAATTAGGTTGAAAATTATGGAAAACAAGTGTAGAGTATCGAGAAAGACAATGAGATGCAGCTGCATTTTGAGCACTTCAAGGTCTATTAAAGACGCTGTTGGCGCAGTCAGATAAGTCGGCACTCTGGCGTGCCCACCGACTCCAGGTTATTGGTTCGGCCCTCCAGGATCGGCGAATGTGTGAGAAGGATAAAGCACCGCATTATTGATCGGTAGGTCACAGAAGTAAGTAGCAATAGAAGTAGTAAGTAGTAGCAAATAGTAGGTAAGTAGTAGTTAAGTGCAAGCAATCAGTCTGCTTCTCGATATCCCGTAAAAGTACAACGCGTGGCGCATTCCACAAAAGAATTGATTGTCCACCCCAGTTTTCGGAGTTTAATATTTATTACGCTATTGAGACTTTGAAATAGCACGACCTTCTTTAAAATATTTATTTATTTAGTTGTTTAGTTGTGGATGAACCAAAAGTGCATCATGATAGAAAAAGATAAAAAGGTAAGGAAAAAGGACGGCGTTACTCGATCAATTTCGGGATGCGCCACGCATTCTACTTCGGATGCCAATTGAATGAATGCGTATCTGGCCATGTAATGAATTGCGGCCAGCTACTGGACCTGTCAGTACATCTGTTGACTTTTTAAAATCATTTTATCAACTTGCTTTCTTTCTACTTGGAACGACTATTTAACAATTTTTACATTTTTTCGTCGCTTCAGTGTCATTTATAAAAATCGATAATAAAAACAAAGGATAAAGGACGACGTTACTGAATCCCTTTTGGGATGCGCCATGCACTCTAACTCTACAGGATGTTGTCACAGACTTCCAAAGTCCCGTACCAATTCAACGACCTCAAGGCATGAAAGAGAGGCTTAGTTGGCCTGGTCGGAAAATCCGAACCGACAACCTGCTATCGGATGCACGCGACAGGAGCACCTTCTCCGACTGCGCTACACGCGCTCGTATCAAAAAGGACATTAACAAAACGGGCAAGCATTAGCAAGACCCTGAAGAGAGTTTGGGTGGAACTAAAGGTTAAATGAAGTCGATTCTCATTGGGATGCGCCACGCATTCTACTTCTATGGGATGTCGAGGAGGCGATTTGAATGCGTATAGTGTCTTGCGGCGGCCAGCCGATGAACAATTAGGAGTTCAATCCTTCCCAGACAAGTGTGGTACCAATTCACTAGCCCCGGAGCGATATAAGGCTTGGTTGGCTTTTATCCATCAAGGAGCATGGTATCTGCTACGCTGCCCAGTCCCATCTCCGCTGATAACTCTCAGTAGCTCAAACTTGGGTAATTAAACCGTATTCGTCAACGAATGGGATCAATGGGTGAAGAGATCTTTTCTCTGCTTTCAATTATCGTAAACACAAATACCTACATTTAAATTCCTATGCTTTTAGACTATGTTATTCTATGAAGCTTTTGTTTGTTTGTTTGTTTTGAGCGTTTTTTCTTTAGTTTGATATTTTCATACTACCTTAATCTTTGATAGGATTAGAAGTGGGTCCTAATATACAAAAAATCTTCGTTTTTTTTTGGAATGAATTTTTCTATCGGAAGAAAACGACTAAGTGGTGCCGAATTTTACAGCATAAGTATTTAAAACTTTATTGATACACAACAAAAAATTAGGTTAGCTAAGTCGATCTTTTATATGATCAGCGAGTTCGATTTTTCTACCGTTTTCCAGAAAAAAATGTAAATAAAAATCTAATGCCTCTAGATCACATGGAAAACCGCGCAGCAAAACTTGATTTGCTACAGTATAAAATTTAGAACTATATATTTTTCAAAATGCACTTTCAGCTTCTAAAATTAACTCCTACAGGTAGAAATTTTTTTCCGACGACAAAAAAATGCCTGTAATTACGACTTCGTTATCAATTTGAATAGCGCTTCAAAATACCTTTGTATACTGTAAAAATAGTAGGCCTTGAAAAACACTTACATTACCTTAACACCAAAATTTAAATTGTGATTAAATATTATAAAAATTATCTAAAACGCGAAAATAAAAACAAAAAATAAAACTGCATTGATAGATGGACGTCTAGTTACGATCAAAACTTTTGCGCCAGGCGGGAGTCGAACCCGCATCATCTGCATTACGGGCAGCGATGCTACGCCTTACACCACAGGTGCTGTTTGATTGAACGGAACATCTGCGATTTCTTCCTAGCAAGTATTCACCAATCAGCACTCACCCGTTGTCGGGAAGGAAAAATTAAATCCGCATTGTTGAAGAAGGAAGAGGAGGATCTAGATCTGTCCTAGTCGGGAGGGGCAATCGCATAAAGCGCTAATTGCGTATCTCACCCCATGCCGCAAGTCCACATGTCCTGAATTCAACTAAAAGCCCTCGCATCATGGAATAGCACTTGAAGCTCCAGTAAAAACTCAAGCAAACGGATCGACACGCAAATCACTCTGTGCCCCCACCGATTAGGATAGATCCGAAACCTCTTAAATTTTCGGCAGAAATCGAATTCCACGCTTCACCGTGACATGGCTCAAATCGATCGGCGTAAGAAAGCTGGTATAGAAGGAAAGATAGGGTAAAAGTAAAGAAAATAAGGATTGATAAAGAAAAGCGTCCGTAGTTTAGTACAACGTCGTCTTCATTTCCCAGTGCGAGAGAAAAATCACCTTCGTCGAGTGATTTACTGACGTGTTCAGTTAGATAGCTAATCAATTAACGGCTGCTCTGCTTGTTTTCATCCCTGAGTAAAAATCGATCTATCGATTTTCCCTGAGCGATCTGAAGGTATTGACTACGGATGGAGCACTGCATCACCAGCTCAGCACAAAAGGTTTTCACGCCAGCTAAAGGCTAAGCGAGAGTTTGCAAAAACTTCATAAAAACGGCGAAAAGAAGGAGAACAATGGTGGGCTTCAAATCAATGCGATCAATCTGCAATCAGAGGAGGAATAGATGTCGTCATGAAGGTAAACGTAATAACCCTAAGAGGACTCCAGAAGAGCTGTTTCTCCACTCGCACGGGAAACGGACGGTGCAGGCTCTGCCGGTGGTGGAGTGGTGAAAGTGGTCCAGTCGGTGTGTCGAACGAAGCCAGCCGTTTCTTCCCGAAATCCGCCAAGGTCTGTCTGTCAGTCACTCTCGGCCGGACGGCCGGCGCCGCCCGTCCGCCCCGTCGAGAAGTGTTGGTTGGCGTTGAGGAGTGATGAGCTCGCTCGGCTCTCATCGACGATCAACGACGACGACGACGACGGCGACGACAGCGTCGCGTTTTTTTTTGATGACCGACATCATCCGCTGACACAGCGCTGTCTGTACAAGCAACATGACACTTTCGCTCCAGTCCAACTCTTCCGCAATATGATCCAAGCACTCCGTAAGTAGGCTAAAGAAGTGTTCTGCTAGAAGAAAGCTCGAGTAGATACCGTATAAGCTAGTTTGTGAAGCTTGATACATACACACACATACACGAAACGTCGTTGAACGATTTTACCTCAAACTTGGGTAATTAAACCGCAGTAACATAAATAAATAAAAACAATGATTTTTTACTTTTTGCTTGAGCCTAGAGCGACTGGTATAGAAGATAGAAGTTGTTAGATGTATGTCTAGTTACGATCAAAGCTCTTGCTCCAGGCGGGACTTGAACCCGCACCTTCTGCTAGGCTCAAGCGAATAGTTAAAAGTCATTTGTTTTACGTATTAATGTTACTGTGTTTAATCACCCAAGTTTGAGGTAAAATAGTTTCGGGCAGCGATGTTACTCCTTACCAAAGAACAAATTATGATGGCTTCTTTGCGATACAAAAGAAAGATTGATTTGTCGCTGTACTTCAAGACAATCTTTAATTTATTGTTTTTCCTCGAAAAATAAAAAAATTATTACACCTATTGAGCAGGTGCACTAGAAAATTTCAAAAAAATTTATACTAAATGTTTCTGGTGCATGTCGCGAAGATGGACAACATAGGGAGTTGCTGCGCGCCAGCCAATCACAACCAAGCAGTGCTTCGGTCGAACACATGTCAGCCAATCAGAATAATGACCGTACGCGCCCTTTATGAATGACACGCCAATTTGCACTGATTGCCTGGTGCGGTCACCGCCCCCAATGCTGCTCATTGTCGCGACATATAGCAATTTCCGTGAAAAAAATTTTATTCTTACCATTTTGGAGAGTCTGTTTATCCAGTGAGAATTTTATTTCGATTTGGAAGAGTTTGTTTTGATTTTGAAGATTCTAAAAAATTCTAAAATCTAGAAATTTAAAATCTCAAAAATTCTAATTGACTTTTTTCTCAATACATTCATTTCCTTTCCGCTTTGGAACGACCGAAAGGAAGAGCTTACCGTTCAGCGAAAGGGAACTCTGTGCGTGTTACAACACCGAAGCGACCGCTGAAAAAATCATGTTCTTCCACTTCCCTTGAGTTTTTGGGGAAAAACCTTTTTCCTCTCCTGGAAAAAAAAACGTTTTTTTAAAGAGCCCTGAACGAGCGAGCGAGGAGGGTTAGAGGAGAATACTGGACATCTCCAAAAGCCATGGACAAGATATACGCAAAATCACC
The DNA here is from genome assembly GCA_947359475.1 of Heligmosomoides polygyrus bakeri. Taxonomy (NCBI): domain Eukaryota; kingdom Metazoa; phylum Nematoda; class Chromadorea; order Rhabditida; family Heligmosomidae; genus Heligmosomoides; species Heligmosomoides polygyrus. The sequence continues at coordinate 98,038,619 of OX375868.1, read as the reverse complement.
TTCATTCAATGGCATCAAAACAATGAAGAAAGGTTTATGCTACACTAAGCGACGATATCGTCCTTTCATCCCTTTACGGTGCCAAAGTAGCCCAGTGATTGAAGATCACAAAATGCGTCACATTTTCATTTCTGGGCGTCTGCGAATCTCATTGCATGACTGGCCCATCTAAATCTTCACAACTGGTCTTCGAGAGAGAGAGAGAGAGATATCTCCAGCCTTGAAGCGCTGATTCCAACGGGCCACTGTGGAATAGTGAACGACTTCCTCCTTGAATGCAGCGCAGATGTTGGAGGCTGCAGTCCTTGCGGAATGGTCTGGCAGAAATTCGTAACAGACGACAGGTCGTAGGATGCTGCTGCTTATCGTAGACAATGTTGCTGTATTCGTACTCGACGAGGCCTTATACAGTATGCGTGAGGAAGCTTCGAGAATGTACTGTTACGTCGCCACACAAGATCATTACTGTAAGAGCTTTAACACATTTAACAGGCATAAAGTGTTGCAACTTTATGCTACTCAACTTTTTGATCAACGCAATATATACAAAACAATATAATAAAACTGACTGTTTCGTCTTCAAAGTGATTAGGTTTCCTCATTACGATTCCTGTACAAGTGAAAGTTTAAAAAGTTCTATAATTAATACAGAAACCTTACCGATCTATAGGAATTGCAGTCGTAAAGAAGATTTTATTAGTAGACTCAAGATGCTCATTAACACTTTGATACAATTAGGTTACAGTAAGGAATTCATCCTGCAAGCGATACTCAGATGCATACTAAAAACGAAAGTATTAGTTTCATTTCATTTCATTTCATTTATTACGCTGTTTAAGACAGACGTTATACAGAACCCAAACCACATCAACACAACCAGAACAGAATAGGATAATAGAGCGTCTGTAGACATGGAGGATCAATAGGATAGTAAATGGTTGGATGACTGGAAACGTGGAGAACGCACCACCGGATTTCCTATTTTGCACTGAATATAGTCGCTTTTGCCATACGTTTGAACGAAGGAAGAGAAGTCGGCACAGTCCTCGTCTTACTCCATTTGAGATACCTCAAACCAGCTCTAACCGTAAAGAAGGTGGCTCTTAGTGAGGTTTTAGGTGATTTAAAAAACAGCTCATCGGTTCCACCCCTAGTGACTGAGGGTCGTAGGGTGTAAAATTTTGTGCAGGAAACTGGGATCAGGTGGTTGATTAGTTTATAGACCATAACTATATCGAAGTAGTATCTCCTTGAGTTGAGTGATGGAATACCCAGATAAGCATTCCTAATGCTAGCTCTAGGGATTCTGCCATATAGAAATCCACCATTTAGCAATAGGATCTTCCTGGTGAAATTGTTCTGAATCTTCTCTATCATCAGAACATCTTTGTGTTTTGCAGTAGCTATGAATATGGAATTTTAATACCTATAAAGAAGCTACTACATCTATTAGAAACCTACTTAACTTTTCTATTTATTGATAATGGAATATTGTTCTATCCTATAACACTATAACTTATGTATATGTAAGCATTAGGTTGATCGAAAGTCTTGCAACACCTTACGCTACTGCCTGTTAAATTTGTTAATGCTCTAACATTATTGATTTTCTGTGGTGACGTCACAGTACATTTTCGAAGCTTCCTCAAGCATACTATATAAGGCATCGTCGAGTACGAGTACAGCAGCAATGTCAACGATAAGCAGCAGCGTCCTACGACCTATCGTCTACTACGAATTTCTGCAAGGCCATTCCGCAAGGACCGCAACCTCCAACATCTGCGCTGCATTCAAGGAGGAAGTACTATTCCACAGTGGCCCGTTGGTATCAGCGCTTCAAGGCTGGAGATGCCTCTCTCGAAGATCGACGTCGTTCCGGACGCCCCTATGTTGTGGAAAAAGACAGCTTGCGCTAAGCTGTTGTGCGCTTAATTGTTAAGTTTTTTTGCAAGGTGTGGAATTATATCAATATTAGCCCGAGAATCCGTTTACCACCGGCCGATGCACCATGTTGCATTCGGTGGACACAACAAAATAGCACGGCGGTCTCGATACTGAACATTTCAAATACATACGGCTGTACCTATCAAAGTTTAACAGAAATATGTACTAAAGTTTATTATAACTAAAAGAAACACGAGATGAAATGCAAAAAATGAGATACACGCGAGGGAGGCTGACGGTGAGTTACTTTGGACTAGACTCCCTTTCCGATGTGAACTAGTAGCGCATTTATTACTGAACTAACGATGAACTAGATCCCAAGGGTTTAACCACTCAAACTTCCTGATCTCTGTACAAGGGGGATGCCGCCGGAGGGGTCGCAAGGAACGCGGCGAACAATGAGAAAGCGATGGAGTCACGAAGCGACGAGGAGACAAACTGACTAATGACTTGCTTCCGACCTGGCACCGCCGCGGTGATAAGACCAGTCCGGTCGATGGGGATCAAGGAGTTGATTGCGCGGTCAAAACGGAGCACTGTCTCGCATATGCGACAGCGACACTTGGATGTACGGAAAGCACCGTCTTGAGGCAGCTGGAGATTCTTGGGTACCGCGATGTTTTGTCGTCTTGGGCACCACATGAGGTGCGGGACTGCCGAATTAGTTGCAGAGTCGCTGCTTCTTCGCCCGCACAAAGGGACTTTTGTTACTTATGACATAGGACATTGGATATTGTTACTTGTGATAAAAGCTAGGTTCTTTATATTAACCATGCGCGCAAGAGCCAACAGCTCCCACAAGGAGAACCGGCTCCAAGACAACCGAAACGTGGACGCCACGAAAAGAAGGTTCTTCTGTGTTGCTGGTGGGACTCAGGAGGCATGCTTAGCTGGGAGTTGCCGGATAGTGAGACCACAGTCACAGCATCTGTCTACGCTACCCAGCTCCAGAGCTTGGCCGACGGCATGCGCCAAAACGTCCAGAACAGAACGGGAAATGTCTACCTGCTGCATGACAACGCGCGTCCTCATATCGCAAAAGTGAGTCGCGAGAAAATCCAGGAGTTAGGCTGGAAAATTCTGCCCGTCCTCCGTACTTTCCAGACCTCGCTCCTTCTGACTACCACTTGTTCAGAGCTCTGAAGCAGCATCTTCGAGGTAGAGAGTTCGATGTTCGACGTCAACTGGAAATGGAGGTTTCTGATTTCCTTTTCTCACAGCCCTCGGAATTCTGGCGGAAGGAAAGTGAGAGGCTGCCTAAAAGATGGGGCAGGATCTTAAACTTGGATGGAGAATATATCGTGGGCTGAGTTTTTGTATATTGTATTATATTGTATTGTATTGTATAATTGTTGTGCTAGTGTTGTATGACTTTTCGATCAACCTTCTATATTCCTCGTTAGTCCACCTCTAACCCGTGTTTTAGACCTTCTTCATCTTTAATTGATTCCCCCTCCCCGTGTTCTGACCTAGTGATTCTCTGTATACACAGAGCGTATCAGACCAAAATTTTAACACATTCTTTTTCCGAGCCGCTAGGTGGCTACAGATGTTGCCCTCTGGCCTTCTTGAAGCCCCTACCAGAGCAACCTTCCGGCGGGAACTGAATGAAATTGATTTGGTCTCAATTCTCAATCTACCAGGCATATACTGACCGTGAGTACCCCACTTCAAGTTCGGGTTGTGTTTGGACTCAATTGCTTAGAGCTGTTCAGTGGTAGCTGATATCTCTCAAGGTTGAGTTGAAGAAGTCACAAATGGATAAAGATGTTCCTATCTTTAGTATGCTGCCCATGTCTGTGTCCATGTTGCCTCTCTTCTTGTTGCGTTACGAAAAACTCATTGAGCTTAAGTGACACTTAGATCATATATGTAGTAATGGACCTCAAATGACGGTGGTTGCTCCTGTTCGGACGAAATAGCTCCCTCTCCGCGTACTTTGTGTCGTTTTCTCGTTTTGTTTCACGGTATTGTATCCAACCCTGGAAGCAGAAAGCATGAGGGCGATGCTGTCGGTGGCATGAGCGCGGGTGGGGGTGCTGAAGTTTGGTTGGCTTACCACCCACTAGTTTTGTGTTCTACCTACTTTCTTCCAAAAATTAGACACCTTGCCGTGGTTCTACTTTAAAGTCTGGAGCACTAGAATTCCCTTGATCTTCACTTACTTATTGCTACATCCTTTCAGTGCCTCAGGCTGGCTATCAAAAGCACCACCAGTTCTGTCAGCTTGCCATACGCTACTATCGGGCGCATATTCTCTCACACAAACACGCAACTGGCATGTGATAGTCATCTTCGTTGGCACTAAGTAGCAGAATTGCACTGTCTTTCAGGTATTATCGAGCAATTTTACTTCGTACAAACCATGGCCAGGTTAATATGAAGCATTTTACATTTTATGGGAACATTTTGCTTCTGGGTTGGTTGTCCTCCATTTCTTTTGGCTCTCTCCCTTTGCCGCGCAGCCCCACTTATAGTGAGCTTTGTTTTTCTCAAAGCCGCCGTTTTGTTAAATCTGACTATTGAGCTTTTTTCTCTTGTTTTTAAATATAAATAAATAAATAAACCCGTCCGGTAGTATAGGTTGTACCACTCTGTCCTACTGGCGTTCCTGCAGGAGATTGCTAGTGGTACATTAAATTCTTCTTCTAATCTGTTATATCCTGTATAGGGCTCAGAGGTGAAACAGGTTATAATATTATAAACAGCTGTTTGAGATACGGTTAATACCAGGCTGTCCAATAATTTTTGTCCGAAAATTTCACCTTTTGTAATTTTTTCAACTTTATTGAAAAGCAAGTCTAATCAACAATATAATCACCACAGTTATTCACAACAGTGGCCATCGATTGGGCCACTGTTGGGGATAACAGATTCTCGAGCTGATCGGTGTAGAAGGAGGCGGTGGCCGTCCCGCCTTGCGCGTGCAGCTTGAAGTACAGCATGCCCTTGGCGTCCCACCAGCAGCAGAGCATGATCTTCAGCGGGTGCAGGTCGGCTTTCGGCGTTGTCGGCGGCTCTTCTCCGCGCGGGATCCAGACGACACGGCGGGCGACGTTGTTGTAGAGGACCCAGCTCTCATCCCCAGTGAACAGGTCCTCGAGAAGCTCCTTGCGATGCGGACGAAGAAGGAGGGACTGGCAGACAGCCACGCGGCTCTGCTTGTTGGCGTCCGTCAGACGGTGGGGGATCCAACGGACCAGAACTTTGTGGTAGCCGAGTAAGTTGAGTGGACTTGCTGCAGCCGAGCGTCGTCGTCAGTTCACGGGTGGAGGCTTCCGGCTTCTCCTTGGTACAGCGACGGACTTCGTCATCATCCACCGTAGAAGGCCTCCCGCTCTGCTTCCTGTCCTCGAGACTCGTGTCGCCGCTCTCGAAACGATTGAACCAGCGTCTGACTGTGCGTTGAGACACTGCATCCTCCTTGCATGCTCTGCAGATGTTGGCGACCGCGGTGCCCGTGTCATTGCCCAGCAGCCACTCGTAGTACACGAACGTACGAATTCGACCTTGGTCCATTTTAGCTTGTACTGGTAGCTAGACGGGGCGACTGCGCCTTATATACCCCTAGCGTGGAGCTCTGTAGAACCTTCTAGAAGGTTTTTACACTTGCCTGATATTATCACACTTATAAGGAAAATTATAGAATTTTGAAAATTTTCGGACAGGAATTATTAGACAGCCTGGTAACTGCGTAGATTAAGTGTTAGTTGCTCAGTTTTACCGGCTCCATACTGATATCAGCCGCCGGCTCGTCCCGATGTCACGATGAGTGCTGACGTGCTTCGAGAATATCGCGGATGTTACAGGAAGTCAAACAGCGCCGTAGATCAAAGCAGAAGGTAAGGGTTCAGTCCCGGCTGACGCAGCACTTCTGATCTCAACGACACACAACACTTCTGACCTTAACAACACAGAAAAACACTGTACTAGGCTAAGCAACGTCAAGTGAGATAGGCATATCTCACTTGACGTTGCTCATGCGTCTATAAAGGTTCAGCTCTATGCCGACGACATAAAGGTATATGGTATCTACGGAATGGAGAATAAGTGTGAAATCCACGCCGCATTAACGGAGTCCATACGCAGATTAATGGAACGGACTAATTTCTGGAGTCTTCCCGTTAATCTGTCTAAAACTTACGTTATGCATTTAGGTCGTGATCAGCTTTTAGAATACAAATATTCTGATATTGTTATCAAGAACTGCAGTGAAGTAAGAGACCTAGGTATTGAATACAAGGACCCTTTTGATTTCCGGTCACACATAAATAACATCGTTCGTAAGGCCTTCAGTAGTATATTTTTTATCTTTCGAAACGTGCATTCCAATGATGAAAAGATATTAATAAGACTGTATAAGGCTTATGTACTTCCCCAACTGGAGTATTGCTGTCAGGTGTGGAGCCCTCACGGTAGCAAAAGACTTCAAAGACAGATTGAAAAAGTACAACAAGCGTTCACTAGAATTCTGACGTATAGAACACACAGATTAAATGCTCACAGCCCCTTGCCCAGCTATGCAACCAGACTGAAAATGTTCGGGCTAAAAAGCCTTTTGTATAGGAGAGTGCAGCAAGATATTATCCTCTGTTTTTGCATACTGCGCATGGAAGTTAGACTTAGATCAAGCAAATATTGGGTGTTCCGACCTAGCAGTGGTCGAACGAGGAGTTTTGTAATTGACTGCAAACCTCTTAGAAATCGTTGTTGGTTTAAAATCTATAACTCGTTTTTCTATCGAACTGCGCGTTGGCTGCAAATGTTGCCCAATGAGGTGCTGTCGTCTCCGAACATCTCGGTGTTTAGAAGTAGATTGAAAAAGATTGATATCCTATCTGTACTAAACATTCAAGATTTTTAGTTTTCAGCACTTGGTATACAGTCTCATTCGACGTTTTATGGCGTCACGTTGTGGGTTGAGTTTTTATGTTAACCACATTGTTTAAATTTTTTTTAAATCTTTTTCTTCTAAAACATATCTTTTTCCTCCAAGTTGGCAAATATCGCCCTCTAGCCGCTTGAAATTTCCTACCAATGCCGCTTTTCGTCGAAATACAGGAAAGTTGATTTGTTTTTTAAGTCTCTATTTTTCAAGCATTTTTTTGAGTGCTTCGCTTCAGGTCGTGGCCGTGCTCGAACTCATTTGCGCTCTGGGTTGTTTCAGTAATGGCTGTGGCTGGTGCTCGTAAAGACTAAGTTTTCGAGCTGCCTCATATGCTCTCTGTCATTGTCGTTGGGCTGCCTATGATCCTGTTTCACAGTGTCTCATTTTCTTGCTGAAATTGCCTTACGTTATGAGGTACACTTGTTGAATGATATAGTAACGTGTCTTCTAAATGACGATGCCTGTTTTCCAGTTCAATCGAAACTGTTTTCCCTCTCCTTGTACTCTGTGTTTTTCTATGTCTTCTAACTAAATTCCGTCTCTGGATACTGAGATGATACTGTCGGTGGCGTGGGCGTGGGATGGATGTCCCTAGGTTGGGTTCATTTACAGCCTGGCTGGTTCCATGTTGCCTTACGTTTTCCTCATTACTAGTCTTGCTATGGTTCCTACAATCTTAAGTCTGGAGCACTATCACTTCACCTTTGCTTCATTTTCTGCTACATCTTCAAGTGCCTCAGGATGATTATCAAAATGTAATGCCAGTTCTTACAGCCCGCGTTACTCATGTTTCTATCGGGCGAATGTTCTGTCATATATATATATATATATATATATATATATATATATATATATATATATATATATATATATATATATATATATATATATATATATATATATATATTCATGCAGCTGGCCTAGGATAATTATCTTCGTTGGCACTAAGTAGCATTTATTACACAGGTCCTTTCCTGTGTGGCGGTGCGACATGACTCTTGAGCATGCCATGGGCAAGTTTTCGTTTAGACAATTTTGTAGTGTAACATGTCGCCTCTGGGTTGGTGTTCCTGCCCTGCCTAGACTCTCTTTCCCTTTGAAGTTCACGCTCATTGATGGCGATTCTTCCTCTCGACGCTCTCGCTCTATTTTTTAGAAGACACCTAAGTTTTTTCCTCTGTTTCTTTTGAGTTCTTCTCTTTTCATTGTGCATTGGAAATTTTTGTTTGTTTACAAGTATGATTTTTTGGCGCATCCTTATGGGTGTATTCATAAATAAATAAATAAATAAATATCGGCCACTATATTTTTAGATTCGTTGACGTGCTTGGGGGCTCGGCGAAGAAATTTCTGGTTCCAAAATGCATTATTTCCAAAAATTCAAATGCACCATAAAAGACTGAAAACAACATGAAAACTTGAACGTATTCTTGCTGATTTCAATAGTTTTTCATGATCTGTCTAATCGGGAGGAAGAGGACTGCTGCAATAATAGTGACGACTATAGGTGAAAGTGAGATAAACTCACTGAGAAAAAAGTCCGCCAAAAATTCCGTTAAGCCATTAAGCTAGCTTTTAACGAAAAACGCTGTTAATTCGTTAAATTCGTTAAATCGGTAACCGTTAAATGTGTATCCCTGTATCGATCGGTTTTATTGCTTTTTGCCTAGATTTCATCGTTTTAGATGAGAATGGGCTGGCCACTGTGTAAACTTCTTAACAGCGGAACAATATCGATCTACTGAACAGTATTGACCGGGCATTGTGGATTTCTAAGGTCAGGCTTGCAGCAGATTTGAATCGATTTTTGGGGTGTGCCGTGCATTCCACGTTTGCCTGCTATTAGAGAGGAGACCTGGACTGTTTCGATTCTTCACAAGCGAAACTTCATCATGCCGCCCAGGAGTTGGATTCAAAGTTTCAACAGGCATTCTAAAGGACAGCCTCATGACTATGCTATTAGTGAATCCATCTTTTTCGGAAGTAGACAAATTTCGAGATCCGGGCGAGTTTAATAGGACAAGAATCTTGCCTTTAAAAAACACATTCGAAAAACGTCTAACTCAGCTGTGTTATGAATATCAAGTATAATATCTTCAGAGCTTTAAAAGACTAGAAAGATCAAATTTTTCAAAGGTACATATATAAAACTTATACACATCCTTTTGTTGAATCTAGTGAATCGTTTTCTCGTCATATAAAAAAATACATTTGCCATAGAAAAAGTGCAGAACAACTTCACCCGAAAGCTTCTTCTTCGAATAGGCAGTTTTTTTATTAGATTGGTGCAATAGAAGGGCAGTTTTTTGTTCTATTGGTTTCAACACCATTTTTTAAAATAAACCAAAAACTTTTTTCAGAAGGAGTTATACATTGTTGGAGAGCTTACTATATGCGCATTCTAAATACTTATATGTGATTTAATTCAAGTCGCTTATTTAAAAAATAATTTGGTTTTTATTTTCAGATGATTAAACACGATTTTCGCAGAATTTTCCGACTTAGGATGATGTCGGGGACCTTTTTTGCTTCGACCGCCTTCACGGTCTCCCGACAATCTTCTGGAGCTCGAAGTGGCTTCAAAAAAGCCGAAAGCTCCCTGTATCAATCCAGAGTAGCGAAAGATGCAAGGGAAGCAGGCAATTGACCTTCGCGTACGATTAGTAGGAACCGGTTCTGAGAAATTGCTGACAATGTAGTTGATCCCATTCTGTTCGATGAGCATCGTCAATTGGTGATCATTGCTGTAGATACGCTCAGAAGCAGTGCCGTCTCCTCCAAGCGTTCAGACGAGAATCTCATTGATAGTCTTCTGATCCGCTGCAGGAAGACAAAGCCTGCAGGTTCGAGTTTTTCCGCTACCTTGACATTCCGTAGGTCTCACCTTCCTACCTGCCCTACGGCCTTCAACCTCGTCTCCTTTTCCTCGCGTCTCTTCGCTACGTCCCTTCCCCCCCCCCCCCCCCCCCCCTATCGCGCCTTCGACACGAAACCCTTTCTCGTCAATGACCGTAACGCAATGCGCGATCATTATCCGCCAGCGTGCGCCACGCTGCGGTGACGACGTTCGTCCTCGTTGTTTTCCCGAAATTCTCAGATTTTCCTTGGATTAAAGGGTCTTCCCGCGGTCTACTAGCTGACAGCAGTCAGGGCACTATTTGAGAGTCTTCAAAGTTTGTTAATTTTATTGACATACACGTTTTTTAGCATGATAGGCAACCAGATTAGGCCGATGATGAAGGCTATCTGCTCGTGGCACGTCTCCAAGAGTTGAGTTTCTACAACCAGAGAATAATCGAATTTTTTTTACATCGGACCGCCTACGGCCAAATAACATTGACACATTTTCGACCTTTTGGCTTTTCCATCCTTTTAGTCTTTTTTATTTTTAAAATAATTTGTGTATTTTTGCATATTTAAACACTCTATTCCTTACACCGTTTATACGCTTGTACAATAACATTTCCACCAGTTTGCCATAGCCCACAAAAAAGCCAGGCGTGTATGTCCTGAACTGCTGGAAGACGGAGACAACCTTTGCCTGGAAAGTTGCCTGGCCAATAGATGCAATCTTGCCCTCGTCGTCTATTTCCAAATTTTTGCATAAAAAACTCACATGCATCCGGAAAACGTTCTTTGAACGAGAAACAGGAGTTTACGATGAAGTGAGAGTGAGTCAGATTTGAACTAGTATTCTGGTCAAAGCAATGAATATTTACCAGATTATAGAGAAGAAATGAGAAAAGTGCAAAAAAGTTATAGAAAGGTATTTATTGTCATCATTTACTAATTCCGGCTAGTATAGCGCAGTGGGAGGAGGCGCCGAATGTCGCCTGCACCCGATGAGAGGTCCCTGGTTCGGATTTTCGGCCCAGGCCAACCAAGCATTCCATCCCTCCGGGGTCGGTGAATTGGTACCAGGCTTGTCTGGGAAGGATAGAGCGCTGACTTGTTCATCGGCTGGCCACCGCAAGTCATTGCATAGCCAAATACGCATTCATGTCGTCTCCACGACATTCCGTAGAACTAAAATGCGTGCCGCATCCCAAAAGAGATTAAGTAACGCCTCCTTTATCCTTTTGGTTACTAACCCACAAATTTCATTTAATGTAGAAGTATCAAATCAAGGAAAAAACGCACAAAGCAGAACACCAAAGGCATGATCACCATAGAGTGAAATTCGGCAAATTCTGATGAAGGAAAGAAAATGTAGATATTTAATTTAATATTCGCCAATCCCTGGTACAGAATCCAGGAAAAAGATCTCCGCCCTCAATTCCATCCAACGAGGAATATGGTTCTGTTACTCAAGTTTGAAACACAGACAGTCATCAACTGCAAGCGACTCAGGATGTGAAATTTGTTAATACACTCATGAGAGCTTCAATCCTTATGAAGAATTCCGGGCAAGTTTTTTCTCAGTTCTGCACCGAAACTGATGTAGAAATTTAGGTTTACATTGGTTTTGCTCAGACATTTGTTGCTATATCCTGCTGGAGGCGCCTGTGGCGCAGTTGGAGGACGTGCCGACTGTCGCGTGCACCTAATTTTGCCAGGTTCCTGGTTCGGATTTATCAGCCAGGCCAACCTAGCCCTCCATCCCTCCGGGGTCGGCAAATTGGAACCAGACTTGTCTGGAGATGTGGAAGCGCCGACTTATCCATCGGCTGGCCACCATAAGTCATTCTATGGCCGAATACGCATTAAAACCTCCTCGACATCTCTTGGAAGTAGAATGCGTGGCGCATCCCAAAAGGGATTGAGTAACACCTTCCTTTATTCTTTACCCTATTTACATCTTGCTGAAAGAAACTAAAATTCTATTTTTGCTGTGATGGAAAATTCCTTCCATTTCAAAAAGCTGAATAGTCGTGTGTTCTTCTTAAATCTCCAGAATCCAGAAGCAACACCGACATAGCTGAGGTAATCGGATCTACCCCGGAGGCGGTAGACGTTATTCGAGACATGCATAGGTTAGCGCTTGTTAACACTCCCACGCCTGACTAGATGCACTAGAACAACAGGCGAAAGTGGCTTGAACCCTGAAATCCTGAATATAAGGGCAGAGTTAGGTCGGCGTCGGTCATTCTCATAGGGGTGCGCAATGCACTCAACTTCCATGGGCATTTTGAAGCCATTCGCCGGTGTTTACAACGACTTGCGCTGGCCAGCCGCTAAACAAGTCATTGCTTTACCTTTCTCAGACAAGTTTGACACCAAATCACCAACGTCAAAGGAATAGAACGCCCTTATTGCCTGGGCGGGACCTGACCGGGCCGAGAACCTGTAGCACACGCGCAGCAGCCGGCGACACGCATCCAGTTGCGCTCCACCTGCCCAACACTACACTTTCTCCCTTATTTTCAGACGTTCAGTAGGGGCTGTAATCGGTTGCTACTGGCTGACCGTTCCCGTTCTCGCCTCTGCATGTAGGCCACATAACGACTAGTTCTTTACATCGAATTTCAATGTGTTCCTTTTATGTGAGCACTGCCGAAAGTTGTAGGTAGAATGGTGGCTCCTATGCTCACCACGAATTTCAGGATTTCAAAGGAAAAAGCCTACTTGTCAGCCGTTTAGCCACCTTATGGAGGTTGGGGAGGGGGAGGGGGAGTGGAAAAGTGTTTTGAATGCGATTACCACATCTTCCACTGCTTCGATTCTGTTGATGAACTGCTGCTTAGCTGGGAGACGTCGCAGGTAGAGGCGCTAAGTGCAGCCCAGAGGGGCGTGCGCGGTCGGCGCTCTGATTGGCTGGCATGTTCATATTCCATATTCCGGCAGGTTATGACAAAGAGTAAGAATCGATACAGACTCAATGCTGAAGTTTTGAATATAATTGAAAACACTCAAAAAATGTTCTTCTACAATAGAAAAAATAGAGCCCTCTTACATGTTAACAAAAAAAGTTCCAATTATACTGAAAAAATAAACTGGGCAAGTATAGACTTCGTAAAAAAAATACTTTATATTATGTTTTTTTAGATATTTAGATTTTTTTGTAAGAAATTATAGTATAATATTATTAATAATGAGATAGAAAGCGTGAACAACCATGCAACAGAAAAAATATACAATCCCAATAACATTGAAATTAAAGAGTCAATAAATAAACATAACATATGCATCACTAATTTCAATTTAAGTTTTGATAGTAGTAGCGTTGTTCCTTTAATCTATTGTACAGGGTGCGTAAAAAGTATTGACGCACCTACTTTTTGTTTCAGCTCCAGCTTTCTCTTTCTACCTCTCTAGGTTTTTGTGTGTTATTTTTGTTGTCTGTGTTGTGCTCAAAAAACACCCACGAAAAAACTGAAGAAACATGATCGTCATCGTTACGGCGGCCCTTTTTTTGTCTGTTACCCAAAGAGCTTAATAATTCCTTAACAAGAGAATTAGGCGCTGTTCGAAACGATTGGTGAGGAAAGAGGTCGCCAACCCAAACTTCAGCCATGGCTCTGTCATAACAGATGATGATTACAAGATGTTCAAGCACGATAACGTTCAAATCAAAAATTGTCAACCTCTGTCCCATAACGGCAAACAGATAACGCGCGCAGTGTGAACAGCTTCTCAGACTAGCACAGCTTAAACAAGAATCCGCTGGATTACTCTTTTTAGGCGATTTTGGAGAATGAGTCACTTTCAACAGAAGCGACCAGTCGCAGAGGGCTACCCTGTTAAAAGCACGGGACGAAATCCGAGCGAGTAGTTGCGGCGCGTGCTCATGAATTTTTCCGTCGTTTTCGTTCCTGTATTCTCAGTAAAGGAGCCAATCTCGATTATAAGTTGCTCTATCGTGTTCGCAAGATCATTTTCCATATTTCTCAAGTGAATATTTTAAAACTTACTGCGCAGTACTGTTTTCACAACCGCCATTTACTGCGTCAATACTTTTTACGCACCCTGTATTCCTAAGCTTCATAAAAATCCAGTTAAGTTCAGATTTATAACTGTTGCATCTAACAGTAGTGTCAAACCACTTGTTATTGAATTAGCTATTATTCTTGCACATATCAGGAGTCACTATAAAAATTATACCTACAATGTCCTATGTAATAATGGCTGCGTTAAAAATTTTTGGTCCATTAACATATCCAGTGAAATATGCTCATTAAATAATGTAAATCTTAAGCTTTATTCTGCTGATTTCGTAGATATGTTTACAAATATTCCACACAACACAGTTATTAAGAACATCACAGAAATTATAAATATTTGCTTTAAAAATGCTAACAAAAACTTTCTGTTAGCAAACAAATATAAAACATTTTATAGTGACTCACCTTCTCAAAACGGTAATTACGGATCTTACAAAAAAGAAGATATAATATATATGCTAGATTATTTATTAAAATGCTTACTGCATGCTTGGGAACTCCTCTATCTATAGACAAATTAAAGGAGTTCCACAAGGTGGTAATACCAGCCCAATTATAGCAGACCCTACTCTATGCTTATTTGAATTTAAAAGCTCATCTAACAATTCTCTATTTAATAAAGTTTTCTTACCTTATAGATATATGGATAACATATTAAGGATAAGAATAAAGGACGGCGTTACTCAATCCCTTCTGGGATGTGCCAGCGTATTCTACTTCTACGGGATGTCATGGAGGCGACATGAATGCGTATTTGGCCATGCAATGACTTGCGGTGGCCAGCCGATGAACAAGTCAGCGCTTTATCCTTCCCAGACACGTCTGGTACCAATTCACCGACCCCGGATGGATGGAAGGCTTGGTTGGCCTGGGCGAGAAATCGAACCAGGAACCTGGTATCGGGTGCACGCGACAGTTGCGCCTCCTTCGACTGCGCTACACGCGCCCTGATGACATATTAATCATACATAATCTAGAAAATACTTACATTGAAGAAAATCTATTTAATACTTACCAAAATTGTTTAAGTTTAACAAAAACTAACGTTGATGACAAAATATGTAACTTTTTGGACATAACAATTAAAGTAGACGGTGACAGATTGTACACTAAACAATATAATGAAAAGGATTTTTCACTTTTAGAATGATCAGATTTTCCCATAGCTCTACCTATACCAGCTACGCCCTTGAAAAATCAACAATTTATACTGGGACTCTATGCATATCATGAAATTGTACGAAAAAAAAGAAGACTTCATAAATAGATTAAGTAGCTTAATTAACAGCCTACTAATGTTGGAATATAGTAAAAAAAGTTATCTTCCAAGCAATCATCTTATGCACCCTTAATAACAAAATTATTTCGTGTAAATATGAGCTTCCCAATTCTTTTAGAGAAAGACATAAGTTTGTTGATAGTATATTTCAACAACTACTACAGTTGCAATTCTGTTTTTAAGAATATATATCCTGTTTGCCTTCCTATAATTTACTTCCTATTTACTTTTCCATAACTTGATCATCTTGGCGCGTGTAGAGCAGTCGGAGGAGGCGCAGCTGTCGCGTGCACCCGATACCAGGTTCCTGGTTCGGATTTTCCGCTTAGGCCAACCAAGCCCTCCATCCCTCCGGGGTCGGTGAATTGGTACCAGACTTGTCTGGGGAGAATAAAGCACTGACTTGTACATCGGCTGGCCACCCACCGCAGGTCATTGTATGGCCAAATACGCATTCAACACGCCTCCACGGCATCCCGTAGAAGTAGAATGCGCTGGAGCATCCCAGAAGGGATTGAGTAACGCCGTCCTTTATCCTTTTATTTGATCATCTATTTTTCTTTTAGTCCACGCCCACTGCACTTTCCCGCAAATATTTTGATCTCGTTTGGTTATAAATAGTCCACGTCATTGGTGATAGTGCTCCACACTCTTGCTGATACGCTACCACTTCCCGCCCTACTGATGATCCTCTGCGAGTAATGGTAGCCGCCCTTCGTTTTCAATATACTGTATAGGGCTAAGAGGTGAAACGGGATATTTCTTACTTTTAGTCCTGCATCTCACTCAGTATATAATAATCTCTTCTAATTTATTGTTTCGGTCGGTGCTCTGATTGGCTGGCTCGCGGGCTCGGTCGCTGTTCAGATTAATTGCCATTGGTTGGGCCTTTTCATGTAGGCCACATTAACGACAGGTACTTCAATCGAATTTCAGTGTGTTCTTTTCTAGGCGAATACTGCCGAAAGTTGAAGGCGGAGTGGCGGCTCCTGTTTGTACCACGATTTTGACGATTTCATAAGAAAAAGAAAAAAGCCTACTTGTCTGCCGTCTGGTCACTGCGGGGGAGGGAGCAGTAGAAAACTGCTTTGAGTGCGAATATTGCATCTTCCACAGCTTTGATTTTGTAGATGAACTGCTGTTCTAGCTTGGAACCGTCGTAGGTAAAGGCGCAACATGCACCCAGAGCGACGGCGCTCTGAATGGCTGGCTTGCTTTCGCTCGGTGCTCTGATTCGTTGTCGTTGACAGCGCATGTCTTCATGTAGGCCACATTAACGGCTAGCACCAGAACCCCTCTTCAAGGCTTTTCACGTCTTTGGGTGGATTCTCGTTGTTAAACAAAGACAGAGTGTGCAGGTCTTCTGAAGGAGCCCGTAGGTTCTACCAGAACTTCACTAAAGGTTTTCAGATCTTCATACAAACCTAGTAAGGAACTACTTACTCAGAAAACCAAAAAGATTCATCTCATAGGAGGGTCTTATCCCCACGTAGACTCAGGGGGACGTTTGCTGTCGCTGTTCTGATTGACTAGCTCGCGTTCGTTCGGCGCTCTGATTGGTCGTCGTTAGCCGGCGCGTCCTGCATTTTCATGTAGGCCACATTAACGACTAGCACCGAAACTCTTCTTCAGGGGTTCCATCCCGTCCTTGTAAGCATCCGATTTCCTTTAAAATACGGTTTTTTCGATTTTAAACAAAGAAGACGTGCTCAGGTCTTCTGGGGGATTCTAGCAGAGAGGTTCTAGCATCCTACATAGACGACTACACTGCAGGTTCTTAGACTTTTGTGTCACCCTAATTAAGAGGTGTGTGCTCACAGATCAAGAAGATTCACCTCATTGGAGCGTCTTACCCCACGAAGTAGATCGCTAGCAAGGTCCGCCCACCGAGCAAAATTTTGTGCGCTTTCCGCAACCGCTTGTCCAAGGGCGACGTACGCAATCCGGAAAAGCGAATCCGCCACCGTCATCGACAGCGGCGGACGACCGCTTCAGCGAACACAACCACGCCGTTCGATGAACGTCGACGACAAGGCGACGGGGCGACGTGACGGCGCGACCAGCACGCGCGATAGCGATCAACTGGTAAACCGGCTAATTTAGCCGCTCCAGCTCCGCCCTCGTCGGACGTCGAGTCGGTCGCTCGAACGTCGTCAACCATCCGTGCCTAGATCTCACGACTCGATTGCACGCAGCAGCACCAGCCACCGGTCAGCAGCAGCCGCAGACGACAGTCACTTTCGCCAGATCATCGCCGGCTGGTGTGCTTAGTCGTTGGTCTGGCTGCTTCTTTGTTCTGTGTCCTTGAAGGACGTTCAGGGAGGGTTTATTTCGTTCTATTTTTCCACTGGTCGTTTTTTTCTGAGCAAAATAGCCTTTTAGACGACATTTTTATCACTAAAATTTCAGCTCCCATCTTTGATAGCATCAGGTGAAATCTTGTCCCGTTCCTGGAACTCGTCCTCTTTCAGACAAATCAAGACTTTGGTCCGCTTAAAAACAGGAATAGGACAGATAAATGCAGAAAAAGGCGCTGAAGGCTGATCACAATTTGGGTGGGCCGGGTAGAGACGCATAGTGTGGAGGCGCACTCTGCTTCTCTGCTTCAGCACATGTCGCTTTTAAGCCGGTAAAACCCGTCTTATCTCATCTGCTTCTCAAATTTCGAACTTTTAGGGACGTTCGTTTTGCTCATAATAATATGTGCCTTACAGTGACTAGCAGTCGTTTTCGAGCGAAATATTCCAGACACGACATTTTTTCCTCTGAAATTCCAGCGCCCATCCTTGACAACATCAGGTGAAATCTTGTCCTGTTCATGGAATTCGTCTTACTTCAGATAAATTTAGACTTTCGTTCGCCTAAAAACGTGGATAGAACAAAGAAGTGCAAAGAAATACTTGGAGGTTAGATCACAATAAAGGTGGGCCTGGTAGAGACGCAGAGTATGGATGCGCACTCTCCTTCTCTGCTTCAGCACATGTCGCATTCAAGTCGATAAAGCTCGTCCTACCTCATCTGCTTTTCAAATTTCAAGCCTTTCGTGACGTTCTTTTTACCTCATAATAATATCTGCCTTACAATAGGCTTTTTTCTCTCCAGATGGGGTGAAATAAAGACGACAAGCTCCGCCTCACAGCTCAACAACTCGAGGCGTTTTCTAAATTGCAGCCCAGCTAAACTCAGCGCCTTCTTCTTCTCATGTCGCTGCCACATTTTCCGAACATTGTTTCATAAGAAGCCGGTGAACTCGTTCTAAATCTGGATAACTGGAGCCGGTTTCTAGCCTCAGTTCTTCCATTGGCTGTAGAATCACCTCGAGGTGGAGAGGCGTTATCTACACCGCCCTCAAAAAGGGGCGGAGCAAAGAGCGCGCCGAACACCATCATTCATCGTGGACGAGATTTCCGGGTACGTAAGAATAAGACTCCACGGCACCTTTGAGGGTTTGTAACCTTGCGTTGATTGTCTTTCCTGCACTGGTTGCCGTTTGTAGATTCTTTTATTCTAATTTTACAAACATGGCAGAGTATTAATCCAGTATTAGTCCGTATTATTATTGTATTAGTCCTATCCTCCGGCCCTTCTTTTGGTCTCTTCCGAGGTTTTTTGGACGACGTCACGCCAATTAACGAATCCGCAAACTGCCGCGCGGTTTTCGCGCCTCACAAACTCGACCATATAGGGCGGAGCGGGAAAGACGAGAAGTGGGCGACGGGCGGGATCGTGTAGAGAATGCACGCCCCTCGTCAAACCTCTCTTATAACCTACGGGCCGGGCTTCAACATTTGGGCGTTTCTATAAGGCGATGCAACACAGCTGTGGGGAGGATGCTTCTGAAACTCTTGTCGGTCAAGCAAATTGGACACTTTTCACGTCGAAATGGACACTTTACGAATCTATCCTAGTCGGGAGGAGGCAACCTTAAGGTGACAGCTGATTCTGCACTTGAATTCTTGTCCAACTTGGAGCAGCAGGTGAAGCTCTTGGACGGCTTCAAGGAAGAGGATTCTGAGTAAAAAGCCATGTACCCCCTCCGACTAGGATATATCCCACTTTTCAAATCTAATTGGGCACTCTACTAATCAAGCCTAAGGCTTTTAAAATCAAAGCGAACCTATCCAGATCTAAATAGCTTTTTCTACATTAAACTAGAAACTCTCCAAAAAGATTAGAATATTTTTTTGTTTAAGGAACATTTCTATAACTTTTTTATAATTTTCTTTAAAGTTTTAATTTATTTCCCAATAAATAGACACATTATTTGAAATTTCATAAAATTCTTATTTTTTTTTTAAACATAGTGGATTAAAGCTTGTTTGAAAGAGCAGGAAGGCAAAAAGACCAAAAAGAGATTGCGCCATGCTCTTTTCCAAGACGTCCCAATTTTTATTCGATTGATAGTAGAATCAGAAGCAATTTTAGAAACTTCACACAAGTACTGCCTCATAATATATCATTTATGTTAGATTAAGTATTTTTGAATAAAATTGGACACTTTTCTAAGCTAGAGTAAAATTTTTGAAATCAAAGCGAAGCACTCCAAATCGAAAGGAGTTTCTTTTACATTACATTTTTGATATGTTACCTTACATATTTTCCAGAGAAGTAAGAAGTTTAGTTTTGTTAAACTAGGTTTAAGTTTTTGTACAAAAAATTAATGTGACTTTCTTTGAAATTGTAAGTGCACCCAATAAATAAATACATTGTTTGAATATTTTTAAAAATTTATTTTTTGAGAAAAATAACGATTTAAAGCTTGTTTTGAAAGGCAGAAAAGTGGCCGTTTTCAGGTCTGGTCTTTACCCTATCAATCAAATAAGAATAAACTGCGAACTACTGAGTATATGGCGCGATCTGGCCTTTTAATACACTATATGCTTGCTTTTTTTGCTCTGCTTCAAGACAATTTTTAATAACTATTGAGTACATAGCGCGAACTATGGGGTATAATTTTTTCTCTAAAAATAACAATTTTATAAAATTATTACACTTACAGGAGCAGGTGAACTAAAAAAAATTCTAGAAAAATTAAATCCAAATTTTACTTGAGCAAAAAATATTCTAATTATCTTAGTAAGTCTGTGGTTTAACCTGTAAGAAATTCGTTTCGATTTGGAAGACGTTCACTTTGACGTCAGAATTGTCAAGCTTGTTTAAAGTAGTGTGTAACTTGACGTGAAAATGGTATACATCTGCGATCCTCAAATTAAAGCTACTATTAAAAACTTATGAAAATGTAAAAAAAGCGTAGAGGGTCGCAGAGGGAGGAGGAGGTTTGCATTTTCAGAAATTCGCTTTGCTCAAAGGTCACTTTAACCCAACATTTCGACTGGATTCCACCTGACAAATGACAAACCACTCGTCGGTACTACCATAAATAGATTTTTAAGAAAACTTCAATTCCATTAAAAAACAAATCAACCTCAAATTTCAAGAAATTTGTTTTTAGCAGTCGAATCGACGTCAGATTTAAAAGACACGAAAAGTGCTCACGTACTAATCACAGTCAAGCATTGAAGTGACAAGAACAGACGTATGGTGTTGTTGAATGACGAGAAGCGTAGAAAAATCGGGCCACTGGGGGCTGGAGGAGGTTTTCGACGACCATTCGATGATGATCATCGATTGCGGTGTATTCGGCCGTCGGGGCTGATCTTTCAGATCACATTTTCCAGGAGTGCTCCAGGATCTACGTCACTTTTCCAAATTTTCACAAATTGTACAGCAAAGATCCTAAGATGTGCTTGCTGGTACTTCTGACGGTTGTAGAGTTCAAGTCGCTTACCTTAACCCATGACCCTTTCTCGACGAAAAGTTGGGCGACAAGGCAACACATCGACATCTGAAGGCGAGAGCGTCTCGGATTGATTAGTTAGGTTTAATTACCCAAGTTTGAGGTGTTTGACATCGTAGAAATGGGTACGCAAAAGTCGAAGAGATAGCCGCCACCAAATGCCAAAACGATAGAGCTGCCTGACACACAGTGCACATAGGCCGGAAAAAAGTCAACTTTATGCTCCAGTGTAGTTTTACCTGTCTGAAAGCATTCAATTTGGAAGAGTTAGCTCTGATGTCAAAAGTCTCAAAGGTAGCCTAGAAGAGTGCCCAGTTTAACTTGAAAGTGTCTAATTAGCACTATCGTCTAATAACTGAACATAAGGCACTTGTTGCCTAACATTTAGCCTATACTTTTTAGAGGATGGCCCAAAAATGTAAATGTGCCTATTGTGTAATGCCGCGTTTGCTTTTTTCACTTAAAATTTATACTTTTTGGCGGAGTTGTGTGCTTTCTAAAATTCTCCAACAACTTTACTGACGACAATGTTATCATCTTCCAAACGGCGCTTAATTTTAGGAGGCAGTCGCTATGAACCATTCCGTAGACGATCAACGACCTTCTTCTGGTTGTGTTACTTTCTGCCAATACAGGCTTTGGAAGGAAGTGAATCGGCAAGGTTGTTGTTGATTGCGTGCATACCTCGCACCGTCACCCTTGTTCTGTGCTCATTACGGTGCCTTCTGTTTGTTCTGTTCAGAGCGTCAACGTCCAGGTCTTTAGTTAGTAAGAAGTTGTGATTGACTATGATGCCTCTAGCAGAAGTGTACCTTGTACGACCTCATGACAGATCTTCAGAAGATCAACAACTTGCGACGTGTCCAAGTAGGTGATGAATCCGCCGACCGTACATCAGAAGGCGCCGACAGGTGGCTTTCATCAGGCTGAAACCGTCGTGGACACGTGGTAGCGCAGTAGGAGGAGGGGCTGACTGGTGCATGCAGCCGATTCCAAGTTTTGGTTCGGATTTCCTGCCCATGTCAACCAAGTCTTCCATCCCTACGGGGTCGGTGAATTCAAATCGCCCTCACGACATCCCGAAGAGGTATGTAGAATGCGTGGCGCATCCCGAAAGGATTGAGTTACGCCGTCCTTTACCCTTTTATCTTTACTTGGCACTATTTGGCCACAGAATGGGCTGCAGTGGCCAGCTGATGGACAACTCAAACTTTCATCCTTCGCAGAAAAGACAAGTCTGGTATCAATTCATCGACAGGCCGAATACGTACTCAAACCGCCTCCACGATATCCCGCAAAAGTGAATTCCGTGGCGCATTCATCTAACCTCCAACCCAAAATGGCAGAAAGTGCTTGATTCATTCGGATATGTTAGTGTGTGCTACATAGACTACACTAAAGCGTTTGACTCAATCCCTCTGGATCTTTCGTGCAAAAAACTTGAAGCCTACGGAATACAGGGCTGCCTTCTAAAATTTTTGCAATCTTTTTTATGCAAGCGAATCCAAAAGGTCATGGTTAATGGTGCTTTTTCGGAGAGCTACGAAACACCTAGTGGCGCCCCACAAGGAACCTGCCTTGGTCCATTAATGCTTCTTATATACGTTAGCGATATGCCAAGTAGTTTACCTCATGGTGTCCACTGTGCCATTTATGCAGATGATTCTAAACTATACTCCATAAACGATCACAAAATTCTTCAACAAGGGTTAGATTCTGTAACGGCATGGTTTTCAAAATGGCTGCTAGATATTTCACTAGAAAAAACAACTGTCATGCTCATTGGGCGCCATCATCCCAAAAATTGTTGCTTCTTCCATCTAGCCGGTTGTAAGCTGCACATTTCCAATTCTATTCGCGACTCAGGAGTTGAGTACTCCGACCAACTTACTTTTGATGAACATATTGAAAAAACTGTCGCTGCAGCTCATGCCAAGTCCAACTGTATATTACGTACATTTCAAACTCGCAATATGGCAACATTATTCAAACTGTTTTCTATTTATGTAAGACCTCTTTTGGAGTATTGTACACCTGTATGGTTTCCATTAAAGCAAAGTAATATCAATCAAATAGAAAGTGTGCAAAAAGGATTTACTAAACAAGTGTTCATTAGGAATGGTTTATTTATTTATTTATTGTTTGCACAATGTCGTGCGCACAAAAATATTACATCTAACAAGGACACAGCACATTGGAAAACACATGGTGAAAAATAACAAATAAAAAAAAACTAGCCTAACTAACTGTTATTTTTCCTGTGAGCGCAACTCTTACACAAACAGCAGAAGTCACGTAGAAGGGAAAAAGTTCTGAAAATGGGGGTAAGGGAACGGGATAAGGATGATGGGTAGCTGATGAAGAAGAGCAGTGGCCCGCCAACACTGCAAGTCGTAGGAGATATCGGCTCCGGATACCAACTTAGTAGGTCCGTCAACTCCATCAGAACCCATCGAAGAGGCTGCATGAGGAAACGTAGGGCGGTAGCACAGGCTAATCAGAAACAAAGTAGAGAAGTTCTAAACATCAAGAAAAATTAGGAACACTAGGAAAGAAGGAGTACAAACGGAAAAGACAAGGAAAAAATTAAAACAAAAGAAGCTGAAAAGAAAAGTTTACTTAATGGTTTATTTGAAGTTTCTTACCCTGAAAGATTGACCCGGCTCAGTACTACTTCTTTATCACTGAGGCGAATTATCTATGATCAAAACCTTGCTATTAGATTGTTGTCAGTATGCTGTGCCAAACGAGGTTTCAGGCGGATCTTTATTATTGCGGCCTGACGTTTCGACTTTCCGTCGTCTTCAGAGGCCTGAAAGTGGAGCAACAGGTTTATATTTGCGCTCTACTCCACCAAGCGCCTTAGCCGCCCTAGCATTTTCGACCCACTCCCGGAGTCACTACAGAGAGCCCGAATGTAAGAGACGAACTCACGCATAGGAT